>OZ012636.1:9430153-11930153 GCA_963942525.1 Ptychoptera contaminata | reverse complement strand
TACGAAAAAATACTTAAAAAAAACACAAACACATAACTAATTAAATACACAAACTTGTAATCGTAGAAAATGTTAAACTAAAAACTAATAGAAAAACTCTCACTACTTACCGCTAACAAGTAAAATAATGGAAAACTACATTTTAATAAATTAATTATTTTTATTTATTTTATTAAATTATATTCTTTTCATTGTTATTATTATTTACAAAGTTAAAGAGGAAAAGCACACGCCAGAATAAGAAAGAAAAATTATTAAATTTATTATTAATACAAGAATAATACGTGAACAAAAGACAAAAATTAAAATTAAATTAATATTTTGTTGTTATTAAGAAGAAAAACTACAAAAAAAAAAAAAAACGAAAAAACCACAAAGAAAATCAAAAGCAAAATAAATAAAGAAAGAAAAAACAACAACGACGACAAATGAGTAACAACATTGATGTCAAAATGATTACCATTACAGATGTGAACACAAGAGTATAAAGCTTAAAGCTTTATTTCTTACAACGAATAAATATATATATATATATATAAAAAAAGAAAAGAAAAACTTTTATAAAATATTATTGTTTAATTTTTTTTATTTATTATTATTTATTTATTTCTTTTTTATTTATTTTTTTAATAAATAAATAAAAAAAATTATTTTTATTTTTTTCGTTATAATTCTACACCGCACATATGTATATTGCATAAAAGCACATATCTCAGCATGCTGTTATACATTAAATAAGCTGTATGTAATACTTATAATCTAAGTTTGCTTTATTTTATTATAATATTTTTTTGTATCAAAAAAAAAAAATAAAATAAATAAATAAAATTAAAATTAAATCTTATGTTTGGCTATAAGCTTATGTTGTTATTGCTGCTGCCGCTGCTGCTAATATTGCTGCTGATGCTGCTTTTACTAATATTACTGTTTGTTAACACTAAAGCTCGCTTGCATGTTGTATATATATATGTATATATTTTTATTGTTTCATACTATAATTATTATTTACCATAAACACATTGCATGACACACCTCTATGTAATTTCTCTATTTTAAGTTTTTCATTTAATATCTCTCTAAAAATTTCTTTTGAATTTATTTATTTATTTTTTCCTTTATTTTTATTCAAATTCGTTTAAGAAAAACACAATTTACAAAAATTATGTATTTTAATCAATAAGAAAATCCCAATTAAGAATATTTAAAAAATAAAAATAAATTATACTCAACAAAGTGATAAAAGAATTTCCGTTATAAAACGTACGGTAAAAAAACGCGCACTTATTCTTTTATCCATGTTTATTATAATTTCTTTTTTCACTGTTTCAATGTACAAAAGTAGAGAGAACTGTTTTTTGATTTAAATAATTTGGTCGAAATGAAAAATAATTGAAAATAAAATAAATTTATATAAAAATTAAGAAACTGAGTTATTTAAATTAAAACATAGCTTAATTACATTAAACTTTATGTTACAAAACAAAAGCAAATAAGCATAATAATAATAATAAAAAATAACATATAAAAATATATATATAAATATATAATAGGAATGGAATGACTATAATCTACGATGGAATGATTCAGAGTATGGCGGTGTTAAGGACTTAAGGATAACCCCAAATAAATTATGGAAACCGGATGTACTCATGTATAACAGGTCAGTTATACGGTTTACTATATATATATATATATAAATTTTAATAATTATAATAACTATTGCATATGTTTTTTTTATTTATTTATTCATGTGGAGTAATCGTGTAATTTTTGTTTAATAATTTATTGTGTGAAATGTGAAAATTTTATTATTAAATTGGGTGCACGATAACAATGTATACTGTATACAAGTGTTTATGTTACATTTGAGAAACGTTTAAACCTTTAATAATACTAAATAATAATAATAATTATTATTATTATAATTATAAATAAAGATTATAAAAAAAACATACATAATGTTTATATATTCATATGTTATAAATATTATAGTTATTTACAGTAGTGGTTTAAAGTAACCAAAAAGTATTTTAATTTTTGTATTGTATTTTTTTTTTATTTCATTTTCCTCTCATATATACAGGGTGATCAAATAAGAGCTATATATGATTAAATATAAATCAGTGTTATGCTGTTGAGGAAAATATATAGTACAAATTTGATCACCCTATATAAACATATTTATATATTAATAACTCATATATATTTGATGACGATGTTGATGATGATGATGATGATGATGATGATTCTCCGTGTTAAATTATTATAAAATATTTAATTAAGTTTAATTATTTTATACACACGTTGAGTTGTATTTTTTCTTTCATTAATTTTTCTTTTGATTATCATCTTATAGTTTAAGAAAAAATTTTAAATTAAAATTATATTGTCTTATTTAATACAGTTTCTACTGAAAATATAAATTATTATTCTTATTATGATTTACGTAATTAATCTATTTTTAATTATTATAAAAAAGAAAAACGTTTCGAAATAATGATAACTGAGTTGTTTGCAACAATTCAACTGTATGTCTGTTTGTATGTTTTAATTAATTAAATTAATAATATTTAATTAATTATTTTTATGATTGTGATAATGATTATTATTTTAATTATTTTAAATAAATGAAAAAAAAAATAACTCATTATTTAATATAATATATATATATATTTGGCTTTATGTTTTCCATGTGCTAAATGAATCAAATCAAAAAATAAATATTTTGTTTTCCCAACATTATACATAAAAAAAACATTTAAATTAGTAACAAACAAAATTAATAATTAAATATTTAATTAAATTAAATAATAATTAAAATTTTATTTAAAAAATATAAACAATTAAATAAATTAAATTAAGAAAATTCAGGTAATAATTGGTAAAAATAGAATTTTTCTTTTTTTATTCATTTTATTACTCTTACACATTGAATGTTTGCTTTAATTTTATTTTTATTTAATTATTCATTTTACACCTTTAATTCTGTTTGGTTGAAATTTATATTTGTGAGTTAGTTAAACGTGAAGAAAGAAATCTTTTAAGTTTTTTTTACATCTTGCTCTTTTCAAGTACCTTGGATGCATTAGTGTCTCAATTGGTATTTTTTTTTTAGTACCGCAAAGTGAACAAACAAGTAAGAAATTATTAACAGTGATTTATCTTTAATCTACATAATAATCTGCATTATGATAGATTTTAAAGGTATTTTCACACTACTCCTCAAAATAAAATAGAGCTTGTTTAATTAGAAACAACAAAAATTCTAGAATAATTAAACTGCCATAAATCTAACATTTACTTGTTTACTGTGCTAAAATTCTTTATGTCTTAAAAACTGACAAGTGTAAATGTCAATTATTCCATGATAAACTTTTGACGAATGTCATAATAATATCAGAGTTTCTTATCATCTATTTATTAATTGCTCATTTTCTATACTAAAATTAATCTTTAAACACATCAAGTGTTTAATGTTTTCAAAATTTTTTTATGAAATTTTACTTCAATTTCTGCAAATAAAATAAAGATATTCCAAAAAATGAATGCACAAAGAATAAAATCAGAACAATTAGATCGTTATAAACGCGTTTTGTACTCAATGATTGCATTTAAAACATGAATTCCGTACAAATCAAGATGCAAGCATTCATTGTTGTTTCAACAACATTTTATGACTTTTAAGTGAATTTTTTAAACTAAAATATATCAATGTATACACGTCCTGTCTTATTTACGTTATCTGGTTATTGAATTAACTGAAATAAAAAAATAAAATTAGAAAATGATACAAGAATGGACACAAAGACATCTTTCACCGAATAAAATGTTCATTTCGTTTATCTTTCTGTAGAGGAAGTAATTTTCGTTTATTTTTCGTTTTTTGGTGTTTTGTATTTATAAAAATACATTTTTGAGTACATATTTCAGAAATGTTACTTTTTTTTGTCAAAGTTGTTACATAAGACATCTGTTCAATTCAATGTTGTATGTTACGTGTCACGGATACAACAAAGCTGTTTACTTTGGTTACTTTATTTCTCTTCTACTTTTTTTTTTCATGTCTTCGTCTTAACTTTTGTTCTTATTTTCTTCATCTTATGTTTTGTTTACTCATATGTAAATTATATTTACTTTACTGTAGAAGCACCAGAAAAATGAAAAAACTCAGCAAATCTAGAGATGTTTTTTATTTATATTTTTTCTTTATTTATCTTCTTTTTTTTTACGTCGCGTTACTAACTCACTGTCATGATTTATTATCATTTAAAAAAAAATGAAAGAAAATAAAGAAAACTCCATTGGTTTTGCGTTATTTTCTATATAAATATATATTTCTTGTTATGTAATAAATATTTAAAAAAAATTACCAAACAAAAAACCTGACTTGTTGTTAGTCAATTGGCACTCATAAAATATTTTTATTTTTTTTTTATATATATGTACATGTATATGATCATTTCCATAACCATAACAGTAGATTTTTGTATAATGTAGAAATTTTCTTATTGTTGTTTAAAACCTAAATTCCTTATTATTTTATTTTTCATTTTATTTATCGTTGTTTTTTTTTTTTTTTTATTAATTTTTAATTTGCTTTTTAAAATATAAATTTATTATTCTACGATTCATTTACTTGTGGTCTGAGTACCACCAGAGGCTGTGATGTGGTTTATTATGCATAAAAAAATTAAGTAAAATTTTATAAAAATATTTTCTTATTAGAATGAATTATTACAAAGAAAATTCATATTTAGAAAATTATTAATTATTATACTGTTTATATTAATCAGAATATAAAGATATTTATATTAAAATTTTTTTATAAATTATATTTACTTTCTTGGGAGCAGAATAATAACTCGGTAAACCCGCAGTACATTTTTTTTTATGAAAACTTTTATTAAAATCAATTTTGTTAAACAGTTAAGAATTCAAAATAATTTATTCAAGGAAAAAACTATCAGAAATGATTTTTAAAATTAAAATAAATCGCAAGCTTGCAATTTCAAAAAAAAAATATATATTCTTTTAGAAAATGTTTTTTTGCACGCTAATCAGTTTATATTGTGGCCTTATCTTATCTTGTGACATGGTCCTACGCTAAAAATTCTTAATTTCCGTTAAACCAAAAAATGATTACGATACCTGTCACAAGGTAATAAGCGAGAAAATTGTGCAAAAAATAAAATCCCTAACTATTTTATGAATCTTAAAAAGTCGCGGTCGCCCGGAGAACCTCTGATGCCTCTAATAGCCCCGCAGAGAGATAATTTTTTCTTTTTAAATCAAAACTTGCATGTATATTTTTTATTATTTTTTTCGCTATTGTTTATCACTTATTTGGCTTCTTTTTTTTTTAGTTAATTTAATAATTTTTTACAAATCACCTTAAAAAATTCCTAAAATCACACCTAGTTTAAAAAATAAAAAAAAATTACAAATAAAATAAATAATTAAAAAAAAAATTTAATAAATTAAGAGTAGTTCACAAGTGCGCAAGTGGGTCTAGTGGGAAGGTACATTGACAGCTTGCCGTTATTGTGGGCCTTACTGCTATTTTTATTTATATACACACAAAAAAAAAAAACACCTGTATGTGTTGCGTTTGTTATCTATCATAATTTTTTTTTTTATTTTTTTATTAACTATTATTATTTTTAATTATTATTTTATGATTGATAACATCACCTTCACATATGCATATGTGTGTATATACAACAGGCATTATTTTTACGAGATATTTTTATAGAAAAAAATTAGTGAAATAAGAAAATTAAAGAAAGAAATCTTCATGAAATTATCTAGAACTTTAAGTAAGAAAATAAATAATTTCTTTTAATTGTAAATCAGTGCAAACGGTAACAGTTTTCTCTTCAATAATAATTCATATATATATATATATGAATTGTCAAAAAATATGTCCTAAAAAGAAATAAGAAACAACAATAATAATCATCAATAAAGTAAAAATAAAAATAAAAAAAATATTAACAATAAAAATAATACGAACGACGTGATATACTTTTGACAATAAATAATCATAAAACATGTTGTCCGATTTTGTATTTTCTTATTTCTATATCAAAATAATTTTTATTGATGTCTGTTTATTTTCGGAAAGATCACATTTCTTTAAAAATAATAATAATAATAAAAACTTCTTTATTTTCTTTTACAAATGATTAATTTTTACTTAAAATCAGTAGTATTTCTCTTACCTGCATTGATTTTTCTCAACATATATATACACATTTTTTTCTTTAAACGAAAATATCTCGTAGTTAATAATGTTTTGTTTAAAATTATGTTAAATACGTTAAATCAAATCCCTCTTTATAAATTTTAAAATAAAAAAAAAAAATAATAATTAGAATTTTTAATAATAAATTAATTAATTAGATAAAATAAAATTTTAAACAGAAAAAAAAAAAATTAAATGCTTAGATTATAAATTTAATTTAATTAAATTAATTTCTACTGTGTATTTTCTTACTGTGTTACATTTTCTTCACTGATTTGTTTTGAATTTATTTTATAAGCTTAACTAAGTATTACCGATGATTATGTATAATTTTGTAAACTATAAAATTGTTAAAGATGCAAAAATTTCTTTAAAAATACATAAAATCAATTTAATAATAAAAAAAAATTTCTGCAAAATAACTATTAAAGATAAAAAAATCTTCGTTTAAGCAATTAGTTTTTGCTATAAGCAACAGATAAAACGTTTCTTAAAGTACTACCAATATTATAGTGCAAGTCATTCGTTTATTTATTTTCTTCAATTTTTTCTTTATAAATTATTATCAACTTGAAAAGAATGTTTTATCCTAAAGAATCTCTTAATGCTTTAAAACTTTATAAAAAAAAAATGATAAATAACGAAGATAATCAACTTTTGCATACAGAAAAAGAAATCTTATTTTTTGGCTACCTGCCAACAACTATATGTTTACCCGGTGAGAGTTTTACTTTTTTTTTATATAAATCTCATAAATCAAATTATTTAAATATTTTTTTTCATAATGACAAAGAAGCAACAATTAATTAAATATTAAATAAATATTTATTTATTAATTGCTGGCAAAAAAAAATATAAAAATACGAGGAAAAACAACAACACCCTGTAAAATAATTAATTATTTTCATTTCGTTAAACAAAAATCAGTACATTTGTATATTTTTTGTTTGTATTTATTTTTTTTTTCACCCAGTCAACAAGCATAAAATGTTATAATATTTTTCAAACAGGAAAAAAAGAAGAAAATTCACTTCTCGTTGCTTTTACACAAAAAAAAAAAAAACATTTTCATTTCGTTACGTTTTACATTTTTTTAATGAATGGAAAATTCTCTATATTTTTTCTGCATTATTCATCCCTCATTATTAACACAACCCTTCATATATTATCATAGTTAATTATTTCGAGTTCTTTTAACTTTAATATACAAAGAAGAAAAAAAAGACGAAAGTATTAAAAATGAAGAAAATTTACTACAAAAACAAAAAGACAAAATAAAATTCTACATAAAATTATCTTAACGATAACGCTTATGTTTTCGTTTAAAGACAAACGCAAGAAATAATAAACTTTTACCATTTTTTTTTTCTTTCATGTTTAACTTTTCATGTTTAACATTAAAGCGTAACATTTACATTAATTTTATCATAAATGTTAATTGTATGCTTAGTGTGTTATGTTACAAGTGAACAGAGTGTTTATTAAGATTACAACGATTTATTTACTTAAAACAGAAATGTTTTTTTTGAATGAAGAAAATTTTCTTTATTTGTCACAATCATGATGATAGTTTTGGAAAATTGTATAAATTTTTCTTATTGCTTAGATAATTATTATTCATATTTTTAAAATGAATGGCAATAAATTTTTCACTAAATATTTTACTGATTGCTTCGCTCTATTAATTCATTTCGATAATGATTGGTTGATTAAATTACGCTTGTC
The DNA here is from genome assembly GCA_963942525.1 of Ptychoptera contaminata. Taxonomy (NCBI): domain Eukaryota; kingdom Metazoa; phylum Arthropoda; class Insecta; order Diptera; family Ptychopteridae; genus Ptychoptera; species Ptychoptera contaminata. The sequence continues at coordinate 11,922,184 of OZ012636.1, read as the reverse complement.
ACGCTTACATTATCATTAAATTAAAATAAATGGAACACTTATCAATATATTCTGATTGGTAGATTTAATTGCCTGTCAATTTTCTAAAGCGAAACGAAATAAAATAAAAATCTACTTTAAGTAATACAAACACAAAAAAAAATACAAGAAAATACAGTAACACAAGCAGAAGAAAGAAATTTAATTAAATAAATAAATTAATTAATTAATAAATAATAAATAAATTAAATGAATTTCTAAATAAATAAATAATTAAAAAAAAAAATATATATATACCGAAAGCTTTTAACAATTCAATGTGTGTGCTAAATGTGAAGCAATGTGCTTTATGATCGTTGTGATAAATATCTATATATATATATAGTTTCATCGGTGTTAGATTTATTAATTAAATATTAATTATATTTTTATTATTTATTTAAGCAAAAAAAAAAAAAACAATTAATTAATTAAACAAAAACGAAATTAATACAAATTAATTAATTAATTAATTAATCAGCATTATTAATGTGTTTTTCTGTGTTTTTTTATTATTTTATTTCAATATAATTATTATTTTCTATTTTTAAGAATAATTATTCTATTTTTAACAAATTAACTAATCTAAACAAAAATTAATTAATCATTTTATTTTAATTAATTAATTAATTTAAAAATAAAAAAAAATTCTAATTAAACAAAAAAAAAAAAAACAATTAAATTAAAATTTAAAAAAAAAAACATTAAAATAAAAAAATAAAAAAAAATTACATATATTCAGTGCGGATGAGGGATTCGATGGCACGTACCACACAAATATTGTGGTCAAACATAACGGTAGTTGTCTGTACGTGCCCCCTGGAATCTTCAAGAGCACATGCAAGATAGACATCACGTGGTTCCCATTTGATGATCAACATTGTCATATGAAATTTGGTAGTTGGACTTATGATGGAAATCAGGTACGATAAACACAAAAAAACAGCAAAACAAAACAAAAATTAATAAAAATTATAATTTAAAATTTCGAATTGATTAACCAAAAACAAAATTATTTACTAATAAAATAATAAAAAAAAAATTAAATATGCGAAAAACTCATAAAAAAAGAATGTAAAATAAAATAAGAAAAGATTGATTTTCAAATGAAATTAAAAGAGTTTCCCTTATCAAAAGCAATAAAAAAGAAACATAAAATGCTCAATATTAATTATTAATTCATTTAAAAGCAAAATTTAAAAAAATAAGCTTTTATTACTGTTTAACCAGCTTAAAAAATTATTCACGATAATTGTCTATAATCCAAGACACTTTAGAACTTTATTCGTTATTGTTTTTATTTATTTAAATGAATTTAAATGATATTATTAATTAAATTTATGTAGAACATAAATAATTAATCTAATAAAATATTGTTTTTATAATTAATATTCATAAAATCATTGTCAAAAGATTCCAAAATCGAAATTTAAAAGCTCAATAGAAGTTCAATGAATTCACGAACCAACGCAATGTGTTTTTACTTACTTTCTTTGTTTTTAGCGACAATTTCATTTGCTTAATTAATTTATTTTAATTGAGTAATAAATTTCCTTTTTTTTACATAAAATATTAAGCATATTTTGTTTTCTTTATTTAATAATTTAAATTACAAAATTTCAAGCATATAATTTGCAATAAATACCTTTAAGAGCTTTGAAAAGAAAAGAAAAATAAATATTTATTATAATAAAAAATTCCGTTTTCTGAAACAATAAAAAAATATATTTCAAAAAAAAGTAATAATAATTAATTAAACGCTAAAAAGAAAAAATCACGAAAACCGTTCACTTGTTCCACCAAACAAAACAAAGTTAATTAATTGGTTATATAAGAAATGACAAGTCAATGGACAAATGTGTATAAAATAAAGCTAGATAAAAAAGAGCTGCCTCACATACATAAAAAGACAACAGTTATGAATGAAAGAAAAAAAAAATAGACAAAAAAAACTTTTTATTTTTTTCTCTATTTTTTTTTTTTTTTTGCGTTAATTATTTTTTTTTTTTTTTTTTTTGTTGGTAAAATGTAACACCCACTATAAACTCACCTCAATGTTACATACACACATTTGCACATTGACAGAAAAGGTAAAATATATTAATTTAAATACGGAACCATGTGAATTTCTACTTTTATACATTTTTTAATTCAATGATATAAAGCTGAAGACCTATTTTGCATGGAGCGTAAACAAAGAAAAAAAAAACCACTAAAAGGAAAATATACCTAAGAAAAAAAAAAAAATTTATAAATAAATTTATGCTCTGTGAAAAACTCTTAACTTACCCAACAGCATCGCTAAAAAGAAAATATTTATATATTTTTATTTTTCGCTATTTCTTTTTGGTGAAAAATTATTTTTACTTTATTTTCTTTTTTTTTTCTTGACTCTTTTTCTCGATTTTTGATTGCATTTTTTTTTTTTATTCTAACTATTTTATATGTGTGTGTATGAGATTTGATTTAATTTAATTTTTACCTTTTTTTTTCTCCTGTTGTTTTATAAACTAGATTGTTTCATTTTTTTTTTCCTTTATTTTTACTTATTGAATTGTTTCTGTTACTTTTTTTCTTCTTCTGCAAAAAAGTGATTTTTTTTTTATTCAATTACCAGCGAAAAGCAGCATAAGATGAAAAGAAAACACATTGTGGAATAGAGAATAAGCAACGAAAATTGTATTTTATCATTATTATTATGATTATTTTTTCACTTGCAATTGATTTGTTATTTATTTACTTTTTCTTGTGCATAAATAAATGACAGCAACGAAAAAAATTATATATTAACAGTAATTGTTAAAGTGGTAGCAAGTAGTAGTAACAGTAATAAGATATTGAATTTTATAAACAACTTTAAATAAAAACCTATAAAGAAAATGGTAAAATTATTCGATAATAAATTAACTAAATTAATCAGAAACTTAAGTTAACTAAACTCTGTCTTCCATGTAACACTATTGCTGCTACTGTTTTTCACTGTTGTTGTTGATATTTCGAAAGTGGGACACACGAAAACACAAAAAAATTATAATAATAAAAAGAAAAAGCTCAACATAATAATTTCAAATTTAAATCTTAAAAACTTTGAATAAAAGTTTTCTTGTTCTATTTTTTTCCTTTTTAATTTTTCTTCATCATGTTTTTTTACTTCTTATATATATATAAATTTTCCACATTGTTTTTCCAAACTAAAAAAGAAAAAACTTTAATATATAATGTAATTACATATGTGTGCTTCATATAAACATCAATGTTATAAATAAGTACGTGATTTATACATTAAATATATATATATATATATATAGAAAATATAACTAAGAAAAGAAAAATTATTAGCAAACGTTAGACAAAACAGCAACGACAACATGCCATACAAAATGATGATACCGAAACTAAAAAGAAAAAAAGAATTTTCTTCGTATTTTTACTTCAATTTTTTTCCTTGTCAGTGAATTATTCATATTTTTGTTATTTAATTCATATATGGGGATATATAAGATGTTTGTGACTTACTTTTTTTTGACAAACTAACCTTATTTAGACGTTAGACGTTAGACGTTAGTGATGTTTATTAACACAAAACGTTACACTGTTTATTATTATTAAATTACGTTTCTCATATATATACTTTGTTATATAAAAAGAGAGAAAGAAATATTATTATTAATAATAAAGTTTTCTTCCTCTTAATATTTTTATGAACACCCACACTTGTTATATTTTCTATGTTTTATTTTTTTAAATTTTTTTTCGATTATAATTTTAACATTTAAATTTAATAGAAAATTTTAAAATGAATAAATGAGACACGACGAGAGAGCGACAGCGCGAAACAACAAACATCTTCATCAACAATATATATATTTTTTTTTGAAAAAGCTCAACACAATTCAGATTATACATTACTTATACCATAATTTATATATATATATATATATATATATATATATATATATATAAATAAAAATTTGAACAAACAAATAAGTAAGCTTTGAGCAGCTTTTATTATGTCACATATACAGTGTCAGCCATAGAAATAATTCATCAGTTTTATATACCTTAAGGGAAATACTTGATGTTGTTGTTACTGTTTTCTTAATACAATTTAAGCTAGAAAACAATATACTAAAAAAATATGGTTTTGTGGAGTTTAATTATCAAAAATATGTTGTTGTTTTTTTTGCTTTTATATAAAAAAACAGTATTATTAAAGTAAAAAAAAAAAAAATCTAAATGACCCTAAACAATCCACAAATCATTACAGCTTTTAAAATAATATAAAAACAACATAAATAACGTCTTCGTCTCCATCCTGCTTTTTTGTTTTTTGTTTTATACTAAAGTAACTCGTAATGTCCTTTTAATAATTCATTTTATTTGAATAAGTACCAAGTAAACAAATTTATACAAAAATAAAAAATAAATAAAATAAAATAAAATATTCTATACAACAGAGTTCAATAAATTAAATTTATGATTTTACATTGGAATATATTTTAAAGTAAATAATATCTTATTTAAAGAGATAATACTATATCTATATTATTGAATAAATGTATCTAAAATTCAATCTAAGTTGAAGAAATTTATTTTCAACAAATTAAACTTTAAACTGTAAAACCAAACTTTAATTTAATTATTAAAGTAAATATCGGTTTGTTAGCTATCAATGTAAAAATATCTCAAGTAAACCAAAGTAACGAAATTATTTATTTAAAGTTTTACATTTAATGATTTTAAGAAATAGCAACAATCACATACTATCAATAAATAACATTTGTTTTAATTTTTAAATCTATTACTGTTCTCGTAAATAGTACAAAAAATATTTGAGCTTTTTTTTTTGTTTGATAAATAAATAAATGTAGATCGTTTTTTGCTCACGTCTGTTATCAAAATTATTTTATATCTCTGAAATAATAATAATAATAATAATAATAATAATAATAATAATAATAATAATAATAATAATAATAATAATAATAATAATAATAATAATAATAATAATAATAATAATAATAATAATAATAACGTAAAGTAAAAATAATGAACTTTAAATTCTCTCAAGTATCCACTATATGCAATATGAATAATGTCTTTTTACATTATGCATAGTAAATGAGCTTTTTCCTCAATTTATTATTTTTTTTTTCTAACGTGACTTTTTAGTACATAGAATATTTACTTTAAATTATTAACAAAAAATGACATACAAGCAAGCAAGCAAGCAAAAAAAAAAAAGGTTAAATATGAATATCTAGACCAAGGCTAAAATGGATTTTGTTGCTATATTTTCTCCATTAAATAATTTTTTATTATTATTATTAATTTGAACTTTCAACGAATTCAAGGAAAAAATAAAATAAATAAAGTTCATTTTAAAATTAAGTAAAATTGGTTACACGACAATGTTCACAATGTTTAAAAATAATGTATAATGTGTTACACAGAAACGATGGCAGTATGCTTTAAAAGCACATAATGTGTTCATAAATGTATTTACAAAAAAATAAAAAAATATTTCCAGGAGGCAATACAATAGAAAAACAAAATAAACGCGCACAAAATGTACAAAATAAATAGCCTTAGGTGTTCCTTAATTCTATTCAATGGTTATTAAAATTCTATGGATCATTAATGTCGTTATTTTCTTTATTATCCTTAAGCTAATCAGGATAAATTTTTTCTGTATTTTTTTTTTCATATATAATAATAAATAATCATTTATTAAAATGAGAGTTTGTCAATTATGCTTTAATTATTGCGTTGAAAACAATATTTTTAATTTTTTTTTTTTCACTATTCTTAATAAATAATATAATTATGTGTGTTTGGTTAATTAAATTAATTAAAATAAACAAACTAATAACAATAATAATAATAATAAAACTTTTCTTATTTTTTAATACAAAATCTAATCACTTAAATATCTTTCTTATCTTCTTCTTTAAACAAATAACATAAAAATTCTTGACTGAATTTTGTAATAAAATCATTGTTACTTCTACTGTTAATTATCTTCGGTTATTCTGTTTGCTGTTTGATTATGAAAAAAAATAAAAACACAAATTATTTTCTTGCGTTTATCCTGTTCTTATGGTTGGTTATAAATTTCTCAATAACTGATGTCCTGGTTGCAATACAACCAAACAACCAACCAACAAAAAAAAAAACTGCTCAAATAGCTCGACTTGGTGCTGAATTCTGAGAAAGGAGGAGACCTATCAGATTTCATAACGAATGGCGAGTGGTATCTTATAGGTGAGTATTTTCTTAAATATTTTATCGTATTTTTTATTTATTAATAATCTTAAAAAATTAAATGAAAAAAAAATTAAGCTTTAAAATAAATATTTATTATTATTTTTCATTTTTCATACTTTTAGAATGCTTTTTGATCCTTTATTATCCTTATTATTTGTGTAATCAAATTTTTTTAGAGTTAAAAAACAATTTTTTTTTGTTGTTGTTTTGTTAAAACAAAAATAAAACAAAACAAAAAATAATACGTTTGATCCTTAAACCGGTATTTGATCCCTTAAAAAACACTGTATTGTCCTTTAAACGCCTTTTTTGTCCTTGACAAAGTAGAAAATTGTTTTCTCTACTACGCATATATAATAATAATAATAATAATAATTTTCAATACAAAAATTATAATATGATTTCAGGTATGCCTGGTAAAAAGAATACAATTGTTTATCAATGTTGTCCAGAGCCATATGTTGATATAACATTTACAATACAAATACGACGACGTACATTATATTATTTTTTTAATTTAATTGTACCATGTGTTCTAATATCATCAATGGCATTGCTCGGTTTCACATTACCACCAGATTCTGGAGAGAAATTAACATTAGGTAATATTAAAGCAAATTTTCTTTACCTTAAATTTTTATTAATTTTAATTAAATTAAATAAATTATATACATATTTCAAGAGTACAAGAAACAACATTAGTTAATAATGTTTTTTTGTTATCTAATAATAATAATAATTATAATTATAGTGATAAACATAATTTATGTTTTATTTTTTATTTTAAATCAATATAAACACCTTAAACAATCAAATAAATTTTTATTTTATGCTATTTACATTTGAATAATCGACGAAATTAAACTAAATAAGATGTGTTTTTTTATATAATATAAAATTTAATGCTTTAAAATCACTTAAAGCATAACGTTATTATTATTTAATTATTTTTATATATATTTTTTTTAATTAAATAAACGTATAATAAGTGCCAAAAAAAAAAATGAAACATACCGTTGTTAAACAATTTTTTCCTTAATTACATTTTACATTTTGCAAAAGCGAAAAAATAAAAATTAAATCAAAACGAAAAACATTTAAAAAAACTATTTTTTTATTGGAAACAAGCCAAAACGAAAGTATGGAAGAAAAACAAACTTAATTAATTACAATTTTTCAGGAGTAACAATTCTGCTATCATTAACAGTATTTTTGAATCTTGTCGCTGAATCAATGCCAACAACATCAGACGCTGTTCCTCTTATAGGTATAAGATGAGAAAATAACAAAAAAAAAAAAATAAATAAATAAATAAATTTGTGCAAAATTTTTTAATTAATAATCGATATTTGTATATATATATAATTAAATAATTAAATAATTTTTTTTCTCATTTGTATAAAATTTGTTTGTCATTTTGTTAAAATGTTAAAATAATTCGCGAACAAGTGCAAATAAAACAAAGTTTTTTTTTTACATGAGAAAGAAAATTATTTTATTTTTGTTTTGTGTTAAAAAAAAAGAAAAGAAAAAACGATTTTTTGTTTTAGAGACTAAAAACCGATAATATTCCATAAGAAAATTTATATTGATTGAAAAAAAAAAAAAAAAAAAAATATTTATATATATGATAAAATCAATCTTTATTAGTGAAAATGGGAAAAAATTAATTTAATTTAATTAGAATATTTACTAGGGAATATTTTCCACTTAGTATTTAACGTGACTACAGCGCAAATGAATTTACAAAATGAAAAAAATCTTATCTAATTTACTTGAAGTAACATAAACTTTCTGTGTGGTTTTCTTTAGGTTTAATTTTCCTTATTAATATTAAAAATAATTAATTAAATTTCTCGTTGTTGTTGCTGTTTATTTTATAGAAATTTTAATTGTAGAAAAGTAGTTGAAACCGCGTTCATTAGCCAAAAAAAAAAGCCCATTTTGTATATAATTTAGTTGTAAATTGGGTTTGCTGCTATATAAAATAAATTTTAATAAAATTACGATTAAAAGCTTTATATATGAACTTTATTTTGGCTTATCTTAAACCAAAGAATTAATTAATAAAAAAAAATAATTATAAACAGTAACAACAACAAGAATAATATCCAAAATACACAGATGAGTTTGATAAAGCAAAAACTAAATTCACATTAATTAACCATACGTGTTGCGTTTGTACAGTTTCTTTGTGTTTTCTTACTTTTTTTACTTAAATAAAATAATTAAATTAAATTAATTTCATCCATTTATGTGTTAGATTAATTAATTTTTATTTTTATTATTATTATTTATTTATTTTTTTTTTTTTTAACATGAAAAAAAATAAAACATTCCTTATGTTTTTCTTTATTATTTTTATCTGATTTAAAAATTTATTTATTTAATGACTTGAAATGAATATTTGAAAAATGCTTTTGTGTATGTGAAAAAAAAATATATTTTTTTTTATTTATTTAATTATTTATTTACTCATAAAAAAAATCAAACAAATAGTACATCGATACCAATTATAACGTCAAAATTCGTGAAAAGGTTAATTAAAAAAAAAATAAAAAACAGAAAAACAAATTTTCTTTTTCATTTATTTTTTTAAAACAATTTCTCTTAATTTATTTATTAAATTATTTTTTTTTTTCAACTTGGCGATTTATTACTACTTCTATGTGACGAGTAATCAACGCGATTTTATTATTTATTTTTTTTTTAACAGAGTATATTATTTTAATTATTTTGTTAATAAAATTTCCATTACTTTTTATGCGTTTTATTTTTTTTTTTTTATAAAAAAAAAAACAATATAATAAATAATAATTATTATTGTAATAACGAGAAAAGAGATTTATTTATATAAATAAAAATATATATATTTTTATTATTATTTAACGGAAAAAAAATGGTACATAAAGCATCCAACAATGCAGATGTATGATGTTTTAATTAAAAGTTTGTTGTTTCGTTAATATATATACGGTATATGCATATATATATATTTATATTTATTATTATTCTGTACATTTGCATATGGAATAATAATAATAATAATAAATTTAACATTTATTTGATAAATAATCTGTGATTTAATTATTTTTAATAAAATAAAAAAATATATTGAACTTTTATTTAATTTTTCTGCAGTAATTTTCACATAAATATTTATTTTTATTCATAAATAAACCAATTAGTTTTAACCTAGCGATTATCTCTATTATTAAAAACATTAAAAAAAAAAAACAATTCAATAATTAATTAAAAAAAAAAAATATTATCACTTATGTGTTTTAATTAAAATAATTTCAAATTAAAAAAAAATAAATAAAATAATCAATAATTAAAACATGATATACGTTGCAGAGTTTGTTAAAATTTAATTCAGAAAAAGTAATTCCAAAAAGAGAAAAAAAAATACAAATCAATGCTGCTGCTGTTGATTTTTCTTAGAAAATTATTATTAAAATCTTTTCACTAATACTAATACTTGTAAATAATATTAATAAAATTCAATTATTATAATTATTTTTTTTTTCAACTTAGTTAAGCATTTTAGTGGTAATAAAGTCTAAAAACGCATGTTTTTTTTTAAATTACTTTTAAATTTAAACAAAAATTAAAAAAAAGCTCATGATTAGCCATAATAAGAAAACTATTCTTTTCTTAACTTAATAAAAGCTAATTTATTTTTATTCATTTTTCTTATAAAACAATGGTGACTGCATTATTTGTTGTATTTATTTTTTTTTTTTCTTTCGTTTATTAATAAAATTTATTTAAAATCTTGTAAATACGAAATGATTGCTTATTTAGCTGCAAAAACCACAATATTATAAACATAATTTCTTAATAAGAATATACATAGATGTAATATTCATATACATATAGAAGAGAAAAAACAAGAACAAGAAATACCAATATTACTACATATCTATTGTGTATTATAATTATAATAATAATTATTATAATAATAATAATAATATATAACGTAATTTAATTGATAAATCTAATATTAAAGAAGCAAACATTTAAAAAAAAAGCACACATACACAGAGAATACAAATCTAAAACGACAACAGGAAGAAAAACATAAGATACAAATCGACCCTCTTCAAACATAATAAAAAAAAAAACGAAGAAAATTATAATATAATATTAAGAAATTAATAAAGAAATAACAAGAATACAAGAAGAAGAAGAAGAAGAATTTTGTTTATATTATATTTATTTATTTCTTATATTTATTAAAGCGTTTTTACCATATTAAATCTTATCAAAAAACAATAACAATAATAATATTGATAATAAAACAACAAATATATAACAGCAGCAACTACTAGCTTACAAAATAATAAGTAAATACAACAGCAATAACAAGAAAAACAACAAGTACCAACAACAATAAAATAAGAAGAAAAATAAGAAAAATTAAATTAGGGAAAATAAATAAGAAAAATCTAAAACCAAAATCAAAATCAAAATAAAAAAACGAGAAGAAAAACCACCCACTATATGCTATCTATATACACACTCATATATTAGATATTATACTCAGTCACCCTATATTATTTTATAAAATTATTATTAATAAAAGTTTTATTTTATTTATTTCTTTTGAATTTATTTTATTTTGAATTTAACGAAGGCAAATAATAAATTTATTAATGACGTTACTTGATAGATTATTTGTTTATTAAAATAAGTAGATGAGAAGGAAGTAGAAGAAAAAAATCATTTATTTAATATTTTCAAATTTATTTATTTATTTATTTATTTGGACAAAACGCAAAAAAAAAAAGCAACAAAATATCAAAATAAATAAATTACTTTATTTATGAGGTTTTATAGTTTATTGAAGCTTTTACGGTGTTGTTGTTTATATAAATTGTTGTGACAATAAAATAAAAAACTTTAACCAAAAACAACGAATAAAGAAATTTTATATTAAATTTAGGGAATATTTTATTTATAATTATAATATTACATTCATTAAGTCTTGTTATTACTTTGTTTTCTATTTGAAAAAAGAAAATTTATTAAAAACTTTTGTTTTTTTTTTAATAAAACACTTGTTTAATAGTAAATAAACAACAAGTGACTAATTACTACTACTACTACTACTACTACTACTATAGTATTACTGGTTTATTGAAATATTAAATTATTAATTATTTTTTAATTGTTTTTAACAGTTTGATAAACACTTTTCTTGTTTATAAAAATTTTATTTTATTTAATGTTTTTTTGTTTTTTCAAGTTAAAGACGCTGCTAAGGATTTATTAATTTAAATTTTTATATTTCAGTTGGATTATTAATTTGTTATGTAATTAATTTTTTTGTTTTGTATAATAATAAAAAAGCAGATAAATTGAAGTATATTCGGCTGAAGCTTTAAGCTTAACTTTAATTATGATGAAATTAACTGCACGATGGATTAATAAATACACGAAAACTTTCAGCTTTAACGCAAACAATCATAGAGCAGTGCTCAACAAATATACATTTTTTTGTTGTTGATATTTTTAAATAAATAAGGATACCACAACAATTAATTAATCTAGAAATAACTATTAAAAAATTCATTAAATAAAATAACTAATATATATATACAATGTTCTCGTATTGATTTGTTAATTTTCAGGTAACCAGAATATAAATATATCTAAAAAGCTTTTTCTATTTTTTTTTTTTTTAATTAAACCAAAAATAGCACGATATAGTCTATCAGCGAGATAAAAAAGCTCCTGCAATATAATTATATATATGTATATACAAAAACCACAAAGTATAACCACAAAATGCAATTTGAAAAAATGAAATGAATTTTGTTTAATTAAATTCATAATTTATTTTTATTATATTTGATATAAAATTTTAAGTTATATATTTTTATAGCAAAATTATGGTTAAATTGACCTTCAAAAAATAAAAATATATATTTTTTTAAACTTTTGTATTTAAGCTAAACTATCAACAAAAAAAAAAAATATTTCTGTTGCTTCATTCAATAATTAATTTTATTTAATTATTCTTAATTAGTTTTTAATTATTACATGCACACTTATACATACACACACATATTAATTAATTATTTAACAAAATAAAAAAAATTTCTAGAAATCAAACATAAACCATCAAAAAAAAAAAAAGAAAAGAAAAATCAAAAACTTATTTATACAAAAATTTTACAGGAGTGACTATTCTCCTATCGCTCACGGTATTTCTCAACCTTGTGGCAGAGACTTTACCTCAAGTATCTGATGCCATACCGTTGTTAGGTAGACTAAAAAAATAAAAAAAAAAAAAAATAATAAAAATTATAATAATTAATAAAAATTAATTAATTTTAAACAATTTTTTTTTTATAATTAAATTAAATTTATTTTTTTGTTTTATTTTTTTCAAACAAATTAAACACAATTTTATTTAAATGTTATTTTTTTACTAATTATTTTTTATAATTAAAACGCGATTAATTAATTTTTCTTTTGTTTTTATTCGTTTTAATTAATTAATCGTAATTTTTATTTTTTTTTTTCAATTTAATTATTAATCATCAGCTCGTTAAATATTTTTTATGTTTTTAATTGATGATTTTTTTTTTTTTCATTTTTCAATGTTGTTTTCATAAATTTTCTTATGTTTCGTTTTTTGTTTTTTTTTTAATTACTTTGTACACTCTTAATTATGTAATTTAATTAAGAGATTTTTATTACTTTAAATGTTGTTATTTATTTTTATTTTTCTTATTTTTATTCAATTTAAATTTTAAATCATTTTTTGTAATTTACTTTAATTAATTAATTAATTAATTAATTTTTTTTTTGAAAAATTAAAAAACACTTGAAATTATTGCAGTGTTCTTAATTAATTATGATAAATAAATATTTTATTATTTTTTAACGTTAATTAATTTATTTAATTTATTTTTGTTTATTTGTGTAAAAGAAAAAAAAAAAGAAAATTTTTAATTATTTTGTAACAGCTGATGAATTTTGACCCATTTTGGAATGATATTTCATGCTTGTGTAGATAAAAATATTATAAAGAAAAAAACATAAATTTACAAAAAACTAATTTATTGCGTGTACTTTATCATAAATTGAAAAAATAAATTAAAAATTAAATAAATAATTATTATTATAGAATAATATTTTAATTATTTATGATAAATAAATAAATAATAATAATAATTAACAAGAACATTAAATTCACTTTATTTTAATTATTATTTATTTTATGCTTTATATATCATTCTGTATTCGATTTTATTTATTTAATTATAATTTAATTTTTTAATTTAAAACAAAATTTTGCAATTAAAATTAAATTAAATTTGGAAAACATTTTTGAGAAAATAAATTTATTTTAGCACAAATAATGATTATTTTTCATTAATTTTTATTATTCTTTTTTTAATATTATTATTTTTATTTTTATTTAAATTTAATTGATGGGTTTTTATTATTTCAATTGAATTTTCTATTATTGTAGTATTTTTAGTTTTTGAAAATATTATTCGGATGCAAAAATTAAACCAACAATAATGTGAGAATAAATTTTGTGTGTGCATAAAAATTTCACAACAAAAAAAAAACAAAAACCGTTCAATTTGCATATATTTAATAAAACATAATTTATTATTAGTATTATTGTAATTAATTAAAACATATTTGATTATTCAATGTACAAAAAAAAAAAAAATGCCAACAGTTATTATATTTATGAATTATTATTATAATTTTTGTGTTTATTCATTTCATAATGTAAACACGTCAAACATTTGTATTTACACAAATTTCCATTTGATTATTTGTTTATTTAAGTAGTTTTTTATAATTTTAAAGTTTAAATTATAAATCTAATTAGACTATAATTAAATAGGAAATTAAATTAATTTCTTAATAAATAAATAAACGTTTAAATCTAGTTAAATTTATTGCATGTGCAAATTTTTTTGTTTTAAAAAACCTTTAAACTTTCGTGTTTACTCTTTAATAAATAAACCACTTGTTTAATCAAATTAATAAATAAAATTATTCATTTATTTGTTTAGAGCAAAATAAAACTTTTTCTCATTTATTTAATTTAAAATTTTGTTTATAAAAATTCATTTAGAAAATATTTATTAAACCATATTTTTTGTTTATGTGTCAATTCAGTGACCTGTAATTAGTTAATTCATTAAATTTAAATCGAATAAAAATTTCTAAAACTAATTAATTTAAGAGTAATTTTCTGTTACAAAAGAAAAAAACCTAAATAAGTTTTTAATTGCTCTTAAAGTAGATTATTTTATTTCTGATATTACAGACTCATCATAAAATGTTTCGTCCTTCAAAATATTCTATCAAATCACTTTTTAATTATAATCTTTTAATTAATTAATTAATCAATTAAATCAATAACTCACAAAAATTTAAAGTAAAAAATTTCACCACAAATTTTATTTAAATTTTCTCTATAATATAATTTCTACTCAACTATTCTACTCAACAATTAAAAGCAAAAAAAAAAAACTTTTCTATCTATCTATCTCAAAATAGAATTAGTTAAACAAGTTAATAAACTTTAGTTTTTATTTTAGTATAACTAAAAAATTAGGTGCTTATGCATAAGACCACCCATAGATAATTAAATTGCTTCTAAATAATTAAATAAAACACTGAATGCCATCCGTTTATCATAAAGTATTTGTTTGTATTATTTGATTTAGTATTAGTAGAGTTTTTATTTTATTTTATTTTATTAGCAAATATAAATAAATAATTATAATAATAAATAATTAAATAAATATTCAATGTTAAATAATTTATATCAATTTTTTTATCCAACATTAAAACATAGAAAAAAATGAATAAATAATAAAAATGTTTTAACCTGTTTAATTACATTAATTATTCTATAAATTTTCATATAAAATGTTGAAAATATTATTCTTTTAAATAATAATAATAATTATAATTATAATTAAATAATCCTTTAATATCCTTAAGCAACCTTTGATTGTTTTACATTTCTTTAGCACCAAAAACAAAAAAAATAAACTAAATTAAATTAAAAATTTAAAACTTAATTAAAAAGAAAAATAACATAAAAAACTATGAATAGTTAATTGAGTTATAATTGTTTTTCATGTATTTCTGAAGCAGTAGCGTGGCGTGACTTTTTGAATTAGGGAAGCTCTAGTTTTTTTTTGTGGTGTAGTCATCAGATGTATGTATAATATAATATAACTATATCATTATTTGACTAATTTTTCTATCTGCACATCAAATACAGGATTATTAATATACATCAAAAAATAAAATTTATAAAAATAAATAAAATTGAATATCCTGTTAATATAAATAGTGTAAATATCCTGTAAATTAAAAATCCTTCTATATTTTTTGGCAAACTCATTTATAATTGCATCAGATTTACTATCTTTTATTAATAAATTTTTTAAAAGATTTTTTTCAATTGAAATAATTGCAAAGCTACTTAATCTTTCTTCGCCAGTTTCTCAAACAAGTTTTGATGCGCTTTAATGTCGAAAAGTTTCTTTTTGCTGATGCACTTGTTATTGGCATAGTCATGACTAAATTTTTAGACTTTTTGCAGTGCCTATCTGCAGCTTTATAAATGTTATTCAAGTCTGAAAATCCATCCTTGCACCAAACATTTTGTTCTTCTGAAAACAGTAGGCATGGCCAGCAAAAATATTTGTTTAAAAATTCGCATCACGCTACCCAATTGTTGGTTTTATATAATTTATCAGTAAAATGCCTAATACAAGACCTATTCGTAACTGTCCATAATTGGTGTATGCCTTCCAATATCAATTATATGTTGCTTTTCAACAAAATTATGCATTGCAAATGACTTTTTCAACAGTTTTTCAATATAACAATTGCAATTATTTATTACTTTCATCTTGTTTTATTTGTTATTTCAAAATTTAACTTAATACAATTATAAGTAATATTTTTAAAAAATTAACAATTAAATATTTATCTTTCTTTCAATTAATTTTTTTATAATTAAATTGATATGCAATAAGTCAGCAATCAACAGAGCAATCTAGTCAAATGTTTCACTTGCCATGAGAAAAATAAAACAAGATAGATTCAATACTATGAAACGTAGAATCATATCCAATCTGCATTAAGTTTCTTTCAATTTATTTGTGTTATATATATTAATTGCATGGTGAAGCAATATTTTTGTAGCATCCAAATGAGTAAAATTTAAGCCAAAAAATTTATTTAAATTGAGAGAAATGTATTTTTTTTATTTAATTTTCTATGTAAATCGCTAGTTCTACCACTACATATATATTTTATACAAATAATTTGGAAAAAGCTAGCTTTTTTTGAGAGACTTATTTTAACCATATTCTCTTTGTTTTAAAAATATACATCATTATTGCTTTATATTTTGCTTTGCCACTTCATTCGCATTTAAATCACAACAACAACAAAACGCATGAATTTTTCTTGTGAATATGAACTGAACTAGTGAAACTAGTGAAATATTGTTGATATATATTGAGTTCATAATGAAATATGATTGCTTTGAAAATTTATGAATATTATTAGAAATTTTTTGCGAATTAATAAAAAAAAATTATTTTTAATTTATCCTTATTTATGTCCAATTTTTAATTCTAAACATAGGGATGCTAAGCATCCATTCGCTAATATGACGCAACGCCACTGTTCTGAAGTAATCTAAAGAACAGAGAAGAATTATTTTCCCGTTTATGTACGACACAATTATTCTTATTTAAGACGTTACTCCCGTCTCTTGTTAATTTCTGTTTTTTCCTTTGTAAATTAACTTGAAGAGTACGTTCTTACAGTTTTATTCACATTTTTTTGAAATATATAGTTATAAAAAATTATTTTATCTTTTTTTAAAATAATTGTCGGTGGCCTGTACACCATTTACATAACCATCAGTCCACAGTAGGTGGTAAAATGTCAGTGAAAATATTATATTTAAAAAAATATATAAAAATACGAATTTCAACATAATTTCTTATAATGATAAAAAAAAAATAATTTAAATCTGTATTTTAGTAGTGGCCCTTATATATCCTTATATGCACAGCACTTTAATCCATAAAATAAACTTTAGTAAAGCAGCCATCCATTCGTCCAACGTGCACGAAAGATAGTTTTTTTTTTTGCTCATTAAAAATTAATAAAAACTAAAAGAAAAGTTACTCACGTTATGCAATTTTCATTATTTAAATTTTAATTTTATTTTAATATAAGAAAAAATATAAATAAATAGAATAAAGCTTTGATAAGCTTTCGTAAAAGTTTAGCATTACATTTTTTTTTGTTTTTGATTATTATTTATTTTAATTATGTAATTAATATTTAAAAAAATAAAACAACAACATAAACAACAAAAGCAATGAATATCATTTCAGCTGGTACATGGGTCTTAATTAATTAAAAAACTAAAAAAAATAAAAACAAAATATAATTAATTAAATGTTTCGTTTTTTACTTTTTTTATTTATTATTTACTGAATAATTTTTAATTTAATTAATTAAATTAAATTGATTAATTAATAATTAAATTAATTAATTAACAGTTATTTTAATTAATTACACAATTAAATGGATTTATTAAATTAACATTGTTAATTAATTTCATATTATTTTTTAATTATAATTTTTTAATTAATAATTAAATACACACACACAGACACAGAAAACAGTTTTATTTCATTTTTTTTTTTAATTTATTAATTAATTATTTTCATTTTAATTTTAAATTTTATAATTAAAAAAAATAATATATAAATTAAATAAATAATTACAATAAAGAAATTAATTAATTAATTTTTATATTTATTTTGTTTTGTTTTTTTTTTCTTAATTAATTAATTATTAAAATTATTTGTTTTTAATTAAAAATTTAAATTAATAATAAAATAATAAATAATATAAATTTAATTAATTTACTTTCTTTAATGTAATATATTAAATTTTATATTAATTTATTTTAAAAAACATAATTAATTAATTAATTACATAAAATTTATAGTAATTAAAAATTTAAAAACATTATTTATTTTATTTTATTTTATTTTTTTAACGTATAATTATTATCAATATATTTTGACATTGCTTGCTTGCTAGTATTATTATTATATATATATTTATTATTAATTATATTTATTATTCATATATATATATATATATAAATATATATACATATGTGTGTGTTTATTTATATACATACTAATTTTTCTATAATTGTTAATTACTACTATTTAATCTTAAATAAATTAATTATAATAAATTTTTCTCTAATTTTTAATGCTGTTTTTATCTTATATATTGTATACATAATTAAATATTTTTTTGGTAATTTTTATCTTTCTTAATTAATAATTACTGTTAATCAAATAACTGTTTTCTTTGAAACAGAATTTATATAAAAAAAAAAAAAACATAAATTTTATATTTTGCTTGTTTAATTATTAATTATAATTAAATTTTAATTAATTTATTATCATTATTATATTATTATTCTTATTCATGTATGTATGTATTTAAATCTGCATATATATATTTATATATGTATATATGTATGAATTATTATTTTTTTTTAATTTTATTAATTATTTACTCATCATTTTCATTATCGCAATTTTAATACTTTTTTTTTTCACTTTTAAATGTTGTTTAAATTATTTCTCTTTGACAATTAATTAACATTTATTTCCAATTTATTTCTTTTCTTTTTATTTATTACCTTCATTCGTCTATGTTACGTTGCGTTGTTTATTTTATTTTTCCTTTTAAACTTTTTTAAATTAATTTATTTATTTATATTTTTTATTTTTTAAATCAATTTTTCTATAAATGTTATTTTTTTACTTTTTATTTTATTTCCAAATAATTTCAATTAAATTAATTATTTTTGATTTTTTTTGTAAATTTACATATGAAAATTAAGAAGAAAAGAAAAGAAAAAAATTCTAATATATGTAAAAAGTGAGTTTGAATGGTGGGCACAAACCGAATTTTTGTTGTTTGTTTAATTTTTTTTTTTATTAATTAATTAATTAAGTAATTTTCTTTATTTTTTATTTAATTTTTTTATTTTCTTCTCTCTAATTAATGTTAATGTTCTCTAAAATTAAAATTAATTAAATTATTATTTTTCTTAAATAATTATAAATATTCTTTAAATAGAAAAATAGCACATAAAAATTAATTAAATAGTAAAGGAATTAATTAATAAAAATTAAATAAAAAATTATTAAAATTATTTAATTAATTAATAACAAAGGTGTTGGTTGTTTATAAAAGAATACTTTAAAGAAAAATAATCGTATAACAGTTAACAATCGTGCGATTACCTAGTGTACAACTGTAGTTAAATATTGCAAAATTTATGATCTTTATGTTCTTTATAAAGCTTTCGCTTATATTTCTTAATTAAAAATATTATTTATTTAATAATTAATAAAGAAAGAAAAAATAAAAGAATTTTATTATTAATTTTTTTTTTTAAATGAAATATTTCACAACAAAATGTGTCAAAATGTGTCAATCAGTTTGTTAATTTTATGTTTTTATTTTTTTTTGAATTATGTTTATTAATTATTATTTATTTTTTTTATTATTATTGTTTTTATTGTATTACACAAAAATTAAATAAAATTTTCTAATCGGTTAAAGAATTATGTATTTTCTGAAAATATAAAAAGAAAAATTTTTCTTATCCTTAAACATACATAAAGAAAATACTTCATTACCAGAAGGTGCAAGGTTATTACATTATTGTTACATTCTTATGAAAGGGATTAGAAGAAGATTATTTTTTATTTTGTTTTAAATAAATAATAATAAAAAAAAACATAAAAGAAATTCAAAAATAAAAATAATCTAAAATTAGGTAATTAACAGATTAATAATTAAAAAAGAAGAAGAAGAAAAAGTGAAAAAAATAAGGTTTGCAAAGAAAAAATTAAATTAATAATTCGACAATTTTCTTCTTCTTTCTTTTTTTTTTTGTTTTTGGTCTGCTGTGGTTGAGATGTGTTTGACAGGATTAATTTTATAAATTAATTAATTAAATTTTATTAAAAATAATATAAAATAGAGAGAATATTATATAAATATGTATATATACAGTCATCCCCTCATATACGCGGTATATATGTTCTGCAGTAACTCGCATAAATTGAAACCGCGTAAAAAGGCATAGATTGAATGAATATAATGGATAAACCAATGCTGAAGAAAATTGTAAAATTAGCTCAAATTTTGTAATTTTTCTTGACCGCGTTAAAGTGCACCCGCGTAAAAAAAAAATCGCGGGGGATGGATGTATGTACATTTTCTTTTTTATAATTATTGTTTCATTTGTATTGGAGAACTCAACGTATATACTGCATATATTTATACAAATTTAGCTAAAACAATTCATTAAAAATTAAAAAATCAGACATAAATTTTATTTAATAATAAAATTACATAAAATAATTGAATTTTAATTTTTTATATAAATAAATTTAAAAAAAAAAAAACAAATAATCGTGATTTAAATAAGCAAAAAAAAAAAAAAACCAAGCAAAAAACATAAAAAAAAAAATATTTAAAGAAAACGGACAATAAACCTTTGAGGGGTTTTTTATTGTTCCAGAGGTTACAATATTGCTGTCACAAACAGTTTTCTCTCTCTTGGTGGGTCATATTATAACAAAGACGAGCGAAGCCATACCATTGCTAGGTAGAATAAAAAATAATTAAATAAAATATAAATAAGAATAAATTAAATTAATAACTAATTAAAAATATTAATTATAATAATTAAATAATAATAATAATAATAATAATAATAATAATAATTTTATTTAAACAATAACAGACAACCACAAAATACAAAAAATTAATAAACAACTGAAAAATACATTTGAGCATCGATTAATTGATTGAAATTTTCTAATTTGATTATTTAAACAAATATAAATTGAATTATAATCGGGTAAGCGCACGTTCGCATTCTTACCATTAAATTGTATTTAAATTAATATTAAGTTTTTTTGTTCTTCGACTGTTTTGCCGAAAATTTTATCACTAAAAATAGTTTCCAATAAATGTAATTGTCATTTATGTAAAATAAAAAAAATAAAGGGAAAATTATTTAAATAATAATTTTTGTAATATTATCACGTACCGTTTACTACATTATTCTATCTGTATTTGATATAAAAATAAATTTCTATTTTTTTTTCTTTAATATCAAAATCATAAACCATTTTTGGTTCAATAAATTTTCTTTGGTTTTACAAAAAAAAAAAAAATTAATCATCTATTCTCATTATGAGATAAGAATTTTTTATTTCTTAATAGAAGAAATTTGTATGATATTGCAAATATTAAATGTAAACCGAAGAAACTGTTGAATATGTTCTTCTCATACATAAGAAGAAATCAATAATCTTGTGGTAATTTACACTCTGTTTCATAATTATAAGACACTTAAGTTTTTATTGATTAATTTGTTTATAAATATTATCAACAAGCTCAAATTTAATACATGTAATAAGGTCAAAGCAATTTATAAACGAAATTTTTTAGCAATGAATTTTAGCAATCACCAATGATTTACATTATTTTCATTAAAAATAATAAAGTTTTAAAATAATTTATTTTTTCATTCTATATGAAAACTAATAAATAATTAAATTTCTATTTAAAAAATCTATTCAAGATAGACATTAACGTTTCATTTTACATAAAAAACATTAAAAATTAATTCATTAATTAACTATACGTTAAATAATGTTTTTTTAGTTATTATAATTCGTTAAAAATTTCCATACTTTTCTTTATTATAATATAAAAAAAAGCAAACTAAAAGCTTATTAAGTAAACATAATCATAAATGCAACAAAAATAAATAAATAAACATAAAAAAAGCATTATCCGTCTTTGATGCGCGTCGCCTAATGTTTAAATTTACCATCCAGCAACACAGTACACTATTGCAAATACATTCTCTATCGTACAACAACAGGTTGTGATTATTTTGTACGATAAAAATCAACAACAATAATAATAATAATAATAAACAGAAAAACACACACCTGTTCTGTTGAACAAAATTTTTTATATTTTTCATTTTAATTAAAAAAAAACTAAAACAAATTAAAACAATTAATTAATTTTAATTTAATAAAATAAAATAAAATTATTATTTTTGTTATTTTTTTTTTTTTTTGTTAAAATTTCTTCTGATTTCAGATTTATTTGCACGATAATTTTTTTTCCATATAAAAATCAAAAAAAAAAATTTAATAAAATAATCCAAAAAAAAAAATTAATTAGGAAATTAATTTAATTAATTAAAAAATGATTGTACTTAAAAAAAAAAAAACACCAATTATAATTATAATAATAATAATAAAATTCTAATTTAATTTAAAACTAAATAAATAAATCACATTTAAAATAAAAAAAAAAAAAAAACTACACAAAACACAATTTTAACTAAATTTCTATTTCACAAATTTTTTGTTTATTTAATTTAAAAAAAAAGAAAATTAATTTGAATTTTTCACAATTTATCCCTTTGATTAACATTAAATTACTAATACAGTGTTAGTTTATAATTGATTCTGGTTGGCACTGTACTGTTAACTATTTTTATAAATAAAAAAACTAAAATTGTGACATAAAATTAGTAAACTTTAAAGATTTATTGTGCTTTAATAAAGCTTTTGAACGTTTAGTATTAAAGAATTGCATTAAATCGTGTCAAAACGTATCGTAATTACTACAAACATATACTAATGCACACCTAAAGTGTATTTAAACAACATAATTTGCTACAAAAAAAAAACATAAACATAATAAATAATCGTTACAAATCCAAAAAAAGTATTAAAACCAAAGCTTTAAGCTCGGTACTAAAGCTGCTAAAGTACTTATTTTTTAAATTTTATTAGCAAAAAAAGTCTTTTATAGACTTTTCAGTTAAAAGAAAATCTTAAAAGCACTATCGTGGAGACATAAAGGTGATTTATTTGTACAAAAAAAAAAAATTCATATAAATCAAGGGATAAATGTGATTTTCTTAATTAATTTTTTTTTTTCTATTAATTTTCTTCTCAAATATTTATTTAGAAAATTATTTATTTTTTAATTTTTCTTTTTTTTTCACTAAACAATAATCTCTGTACAGTTTTTTTTTGTTTAGTTTAAATAAGAATTAAAATTTTTTTATTTAAGTGAATAATTACCGGCAAGCATTATGTTTGCATTGGTTGGATTGAAAAAAAAAAAATTTTCCCATTTATCTTATTTAGGAATTTTATTATAAAAATTTTTTTCTCTCTATTTAATTGTTAAAAATTATATTAAATTCCATCTATAGACACAATTATATCTGGTAATTAATTTTCACAATTTTAAAATGAAAGAAAAACACATAAATTTTGTATTTAAATTTTTAACACTTAAAAAATTAAATAAATAATAATTTTTATGAAATGATAAAATTTTTTTTTTTTTTACTAATCACAGGTTTGTGCCTCTTTTGTGGATCTGAATCTCACTATTCGTTGTTAAATTTTTTTTTTTGAATATATATTTTATTTATTAGTTTCCCCCTAATACAAAGTGATCAAATAAGATCTATACATTTTTAAATATAAATAACTGCTTTGCTGGTTAATAAATATATAGTACTAATTTGATCACTTAATATATAATTATTTTTTCACTATTTAAGTTGACAAACATTATTATTATTGTTTTTTATTATTTATTTAAGTTTTTTCTTTTTTGTTTAAACTTTTCTTTTGTACGTACTAAACTGCATACAGGAATTTTTAGTATAATAAATCTTTATAAAAAAACAACATTTGTTTATATCTATTTATACCTGAATAGAAAAGTTGGTTAAAAAAGTAATAATAAAGTGAAAAACAGGAAATTTTGTTACAAACAATCATATTTTTTTGTATAAACTTTACCTTATTAAAGTTAAAAAATTAACTTTTCTGTATCTAAAAACTATTTATGCACAAAAAAAGGTTGTTTTCTGGTGACAAAGCATACAGAAAAAAAAAACTATTTATTTCACTGCAAAAACACTAAAAAATTTTCTATTTTCAGTCTAAAAAATTTAATTATTTTTACTATTTAACTAGAAAATTTCTCATTTTTAATACAATTTTATTTTGCGAATTTTGCAATCTGTATAAATATAAATTTGTGAATAGTTTTTTTTTTTTTTAATTTCTCTTTAAAATAACAAAATTATTCATAATTTTCTGTTAAAAAATAAAATTTATATCAAATGAAATTCCTGTAATAAAAAATTATTATTTATAAAATTTAAACCAATTATTTTCATTGCAGAAATGTTTGATTAACTTTCTCTTTGTTTCTTTTCGTTTTGAATATTTAAATAAATTATTTCTATTTATTCAAACTATAAAGTAGCAAAAAAAATAAAAAAAGAAACTATTAATCGAGTGTTATAGTATGTACTTAAGCATTAGGAAATTTTATTTTTTTTTACTTTTAAACAACGAATTTCAAACTGCTTTTTAACCTTACCTCAATCATTCATCATTTATTTCATTTTATTTTATCTTTTATATTATATTTATTATAATTTTCAATTTATTTAAAATATAAAATTTCTTTAATTTACTAAATTTAAAAATAAAAATTTAAAGTCAACAAATTTATATTTGCTTTAAATTATAAAAAACAAAATACTTTTCGGTTTTTTTCTCGATGATTTTTCACTCGCAATATCCAAATATCAATTCCTTACGAATGATTTCCTTGAAAGGAATGTTTTTTTTTAAATGTGAATTATACAAGAAAAAGACAATAAATATATTTTTAGTCAAATAAAAAATATAAAAGCTCTTCTGATAGTAATAAATCGCAGTTAAAAGCACACGGTTGATGGTTTAAACAAAAACAAAAATTTGGTATATTTTTCTAATTACTGCAAATATAAATTTGTAATTAAAATTAAATAAAATTAAATGAAAATAATTTAATAAATAAATTAATTTAAAAAAAAAAATAAAGCAAAAAATGAATTTAACCAAAAACAAACAAAAAAAATTGATAAATAAACAAATAACTCAACTTTTAATGAGACAAGAGAACTCTTTCTTAAAGACTTTATAAATTTATTAAAAGAAAATATCTTTTTAAATGGTTTATTTTAATTAATTAACTATAATATAGTTGAAAGTTATCTAGAGTAATAATAAAGTAAATTTATTTGATTGTAATTATCGTGTGTTTTGGACGATAAGACGCGCCGGACTCTAAGACGCACCTCAAATTTATAAGATGATTTTTTGAAAAATATATGTATATTCTAAAAAATATGGGGACGAATCGTCCTAGAACCGTATAATGTTACTTTCGGGTCATAAAATGCAAACAAATTTTAAGTACAGTTTTCTATGTAAAAATATACGCGTCTTATAGTAAAAAATATAAATACGATAATTATTTATACAGAATTATCTGTCCTCGGTCAATGAAAGAGATGAATTATTTGTGAATTTAACTAAATACTAAATAAAAAACATAAAAATAAAAATAATTAGATATAAATAAATTAGAATATTAAATAAATAAAAAAAAATGCAATTAATTAAAAATTAAATTAAATTAGAGAAAATTCAATTGGAAATTTGTATTTTATTTTCTAATTAATAAATTTTATTTTAATTTTAATTTTATTTCTTTGAATTTTAATTTATTTCTTTAGATTATTCATTTCTTTTTTTATGATTAATTTATATATTAATTAAAAGAGAAAATTTAAATTTAAATCAGAGAAATTAGTAATTTTATTTTATTATGAAGGATTAAAAAAAAAATAGAAAAACATTTTCTTTTTTTATATTAATTTAAATTTAAGAAGTTCCTTATCCACTTGATATATTTTTCATTAAGTTTAATTATGTTAATTATTTAAATTAATTGTAAACAACAACAATAATAATAACAACAACGACAACTAATTATGACAATTAAGTTTGCTTAAAATTATCGCACCTGTACACAACTGTACTGTAATAACTCCACTTCACATTGTTTTTAATTTTTTTGTTTATTATTAAATAATTCTTACGAAAATAATAATACTTATATTTCTTAAATCACACACTTTACTTTTAACACTTATTATGAATTTAAAAAAAAAAAACATAAATAAATCCCTTTAATTTTTTATTAAAATTAATAAAAAATCTTTTAATAAATTAAATAATTTTCTCTCTTATCCAATACACCTAACATGGTGATCAAATAAGTGCTATACATTTTTAAATATAAATAAACGCTTTACTGTTTAAAAAATATATAGTACTTATTTGATCATATATAAACTGGAAAAGAAAATAAACAAAATTCTCTAAAAACAAAATTAAATTTTAAACAAATAAAATTATAAATAAATAAATACTAAAAAACGCACATTAAAATATAAATTGAAACTACCTAATGCATGTGTACTTTACTTAAAAAAAAATTTAAATTAAATTTTTGCAAACAAAAGAAAAAAAAAACAGAAATCTTTAAGAAACAAAAAAAAAAATATATAAAACAATTTTTTTTTTCTTGTTTTCTCTCTGTAATTCTACGTAGCAAGGCTAATTAAAAATTGTAAAATGAAATTAATTTAATTAAAAGCTAATACTCAATACTGTAGTGTAAAGTAATTAAATACAAAAACTAAACTAAACTAATGTAAACAATTGAATGCTGTCTGATAATTATTATTTTTCTCTAATAAACCAATTAAAAAAACTAAAATTTAGTTAAAAAAATAATTAAATAAAATAATTAAATTAAAAAAACAAAAACCATTTTTTTTTTACAAATGAGAATTTTTTATTTTATTTAATCTTTAAAAAAACAAAGCAAAAAAAAAAAGTAGATTATGGATATGTGGGGGTGGATTAGTGGGTTAACTATTATATAAATGAATGAATGAATTTTATTTATTAATATTTATACAAAATTAACTTATTTTAATGACTGGATAAATAACAAATTTAAATGTAAATTAATTAGGAAATTAAAGAAAATTTATTTATTCAATGAATAGGATGAATTGTATGGTAATAGTGGTGAAACGAAACATTTGTTTAAAATATTTATAATTATTTAATAATTAGAAGATTATTTGTGGTTAAATTAATTTGTTTAAATAATAATCCTACGTGTACCATGCTGCCCGTCAATAGATTTACGTGTGCTCGCCGCTATAATTAGGCGAGCAAAACAAGATAAATAAAACGCAGAACATGGAGCATCGGAAACCGATCGCATTAATCCAATAATTTAATAATCATCGCATAAATTGTTAGATATGTGTATAGATGTGAGCAATCTATAGTACTATTGGCTATAACAGCTCAAATAATTTTTAAAAAACCAGATTACATCCGCTTTATGTCGGTATTTTATAATGTGCTCTAAGGTATAAAAACGGTACGATGCCTGTGCTATACCATCAGAATCGTATAATTATCAATAAAAAAAATTGTCTGGAAAATATTTAACCATAAAACAATAATACAGCTATAAAATTTCTATTCTTATCTAGTAAATTCGATACGACAAAAGGCGTATAATTTTTACAAAAATTCAATCAATTTAAGTATTTTTCTTTAACACAGAACTTTTTTTATTTATTGATGAAAAACTATCAATATCTTCATTGCATATACCAGGTGAATGCATTCATTTTTATGATCAGTACATCTTTGATTATAATAAAACAGTATTTTACATACTAATTGTCTGTATTCATCAATAATAATCCAACATATTTTTAATTTAAAAAATAAAATAGAAATTTTCGCAATAAAAATATCGAAAAACAGTTTAAAAAAAAAAATCTATTACTATAAATATTTATTATTATTTTCAATAAATAAATGTGAGCAAGTGCATGGTTAAAGTATTATTTTTTTGTACTGATTTATTCACCAGAGTTTTATTGTTATCATTTTTCAATCATGATTGTTTATTTGTTACAAGAAAAATGAGGAAAAATAATAACAATAATAATAATAATAATAATAAATAAACCACTTAATTTGTGCGATCTTTATATTTTAATATACATACAAAAAATAATAATAAACTTTACGAGCTAATAATAATAATAATAATAATAATAATAATAATAATAATATATAAAAAGCATAAAATATGTAAACATATTGTTATTCAAAATTATAATAAGCAAGTAATATTTATGATTTTTTAATGAAATTTCTTTTCCATTACTCATTTATATTGTTATTAATATTTTTTTTTTTATACTTATTCACTACTCTACCATTAATCAGCGAATAATTATAAGAGAAATCATTTGTTTTTAATCAGTATTTATTTGTCTATTCATAGGAAATAATTAATAAAAACTCAATGCATATATAAATAGATAGATAGATAAATCAGTATGATTACTTTTGTGCGTATGAATTATAATAAATACGAATAATAATGAAACGAAAGTGTGTGAACTTTTAATTATTTTTTCTTTTTTTGTTATTATTAATTCAATTATTTTAAATAATATTTATTTATTTATTTTTTTTTTTTTACCTGTTTTCTTTATTTATTTTACTATCTTTTATTTCTTTACAATTTGTGTAATATTTTTATATATATATATAAAAAAAAAATATTTGTTTTGTTGTTTAAGTATATTCTGTGTAACATAATTATCCAAGTAAAAAGTAAAACAAAAAAAAAATTATAATGAAAACAAACTTGACCCAAATAGAGTTAATTTATAAAAGAAGAGAAATTATTAATCTGTAAAAACGTTTTGTTGTAAATATCGGTGTTTAATTATATTTTTATTTCTTGTATTTACTTTAATGTTGAATGCTTTTCGCGTACATCATTCACCTGCTGTAAATTTTTTTTTTTAATCCATAATTTCCTAAAGCATATATTCAATTGATTTTCCTTTAATTTAATGTTTTATATTATTTATTTATTTAATTTTCTTTCACTTGTACAAAGTTTTCTTATATTTTATTTAAATAGAATTTGAAATAAATTTTCATTAATAATTTATTTCAATTATACTTTTCAACTATTGATACATAAAAATGTAAAGAAATTTGCAAAGAAATTAGAAACGATAGACAAACACACAAAAAGAATTAAATAATAATAAAGAAAAAGTATAAGCAAAAAAATCTATAACAAAAACTGTGCGCTTAAAAAATTTATTCAAGTTATAAAATTATGATAATATAGTGGAGGCGCCTGGTATTTTTATTAAGCTTTTTTATTTGTAATTATTTTATGTGCAAAAAGTAATTACCAAGTTATAAAAGTATATATATAAATATTATATAAATTTTTCTTTATTTTTTTCCATTCTATCTATTCTACATAGAAACGATAATTGTTGCAATAAAGTTCTGCGTTTATTTTCGTATTTATTAAATTTTTTTTTATTATTTTTGTTAATAAATTATTCAATTATCATTTCTCGAGTGTTTTTTTTATTTTAATTATTTATTTTTTTTTTTTGGTTAATAAATATTTATTTCGTTACTTAAACTTGAATTTTATTGAAATAAATGAATAGAATATGAACGCTTTTAAAAAAAAAAGAGAAAAAGTTTTTATAGAATTATCATTTTTCGTATAGAATTACATTTTATTTATTTTATTTAATATTCATTTTTAATTAATATTTCATCATTTAATTAGAAATTTTGTTCGGTTTTTTCTTCTTCTTTTTTGTCGCGTATTTATATCAGGTCTAATGACATATCAATAAGGAATGCAGTGGTTATTGTTTTTTCTCTTTTCTTTTCTTTCTTTTTAACGAAAATACATAATTATTTTATTCTTTTTTTTGTGTGTTTTTTTAATGATTATTTTATTAATTAATAATTATATTTATTAATTTTTTGAAAGATATTATCGTTTTTGTGTATTCATAATTATATTCAATTAATAATTATCATCGTAATAAATAAACTTTCAATTATTATTTTATTTTTTTGCAGAGAATTTTTCTGCATATTATTTTTACGTTACATTCTAATGCTTTTATTTCCTTATAGAAAACTTTAATTTTATTTATAAGTTATATCTTGTCATTAAATCTTGTCTAAATAATAGAATAAACAAAAACAACACCTTTAATTCTTCTCCAATACAATCCATACTAAGAAATATTGCAACATCCTTTACGCAAAAGTATCTCACAATATATGCATTCAATAAATTAATAACAGCAAATTCAAATAAATATAATAATACATATTATTTACAATACAAATCGCAGAAAAGCCCTTTTAGAAAATAAAAAATATTTTTAATAATTAATTTTTCACTAAATTTTCAATAATCGAATTAATTCTTTAAAATTATTTATTTATTTTTTTGTATTTATAATAGGATAAAGAAAATCTACCCACGCTATTTGTATAGGATGATCAAATAAGAGCTATATATTTTAAAATATAAATACGAGCTTTCTTGTTTAAAAATTATATAGTAGTAATTTGATCATCCTATATTTTTTTTTTGTAATCGAATTCAAATAAAATTAATAAAAAAAATAAGTATTCTTCTCTTCTTATTAGTATATATATATATTTTTTTTTATTTCGTTTAACTCAACTATCCACCGTACATTATTCTCGTTTGTAATAAAGAAAACAATAAATTAACTAAAAAAAAAAAAACAATATTAAACTATCGCTAAATAACCAAAATAAATCAATTTTTAATAAAAATTAATACAAAAAAAAAAAACTAGAAAAGAGCAAGTAAGAATTGCATGTTTATCCATAGTTTAAGTCAAAGACTGTGCATCAATACTCAATGTATTTATGTGTATTGCATGTTTTGCTATTTATTTATTTTGCTTCCAAATTACTGCTATTTATATATTTATGTAAATATTTAATATTTTTATTTTCAAACTATTTAATGTTTAAATTGTACAAAAAAATATCATTAAAAATATGTAGTGCTTATGCTTATGTTTAATCAAAAAAAAAAAAAAAGCTTTAAAAGAAAAATAAATAAAGAAAGAAAAGTAAAATGATAAATTCTTTCGATTATTTTCAATTAAAACAACAAGTCTTTAATCGTTTTATCTAGATAAATAAAACAAAGAAAATTATTTCATTATTATCTTTAAAAAAAAAAAAAAAATTCTCAAGACATAACTTTGCTGAGCTTTAAATATGAGAATAAAATAAATTTTCCATTCATTTATTTTTTATTTTTATTTTGAATCTTTATTTATTTTTCTTTTATTTAAGAAAATTAGCAAAGAAAAAAAAATAACAAATATTTCTGCATATAGATTAGCTGCTTTTTCAAAGCTTTTAAACTAAATAAATTTAAAATTAAACTTTAATTCAATTTATTTAAAGAAAATTTATCTTTTTTATTTTTTTTTTTTTTCTTTATTTTCTTTTTCATTGTTTTTTTTTTTTTGTTTTTTCTTAACGAAACTTTTATAATAAAAAAAAAATCAATTTTTTTTGTTATTTTTTTAACTTTAAATTTTGAAGAAGAAAATATAGCAAAAAATTAATAAAATGTATTTTTTTTTCTTTCGTTTGTTTGTTTATTAAAAAAAAAAAAAAAACAACCAACAACCTTTACAGGTACTTACTTCAATTGTATTATGTTTATGGTTGCCTCATCCGTTGTATTAACGGTTGTTGTGCTTAACTACCATCATCGAACAGCTGATATCCATGAAATGCCGCCTTGGGTAATATTATAATTTCTTAATTCTCTTTTATTATCAAAAATAAAATAAGCAAAAACCTTTTATTCATTAACATTTTTATTTTTTTTTTCTTTTCTTCTTCTATATCGTTTATATATAATTTAGATAAAATCTGTATTTTTGCAATGGCTACCATGGATATTACGTATGGGACGTCCTGGTAAAAAAATCACTAGAAAAACAATTTTATTAAGTAATCGTATGAAAGAATTAGAACTAAAGGAGAGATCATCAAAATCATTATTAGCTAATGTATTGGATATTGATGATGATTTTCGACATATTGGTATATCTGGATCACAGACGGCCATCGGTTCATCTGGGTATGACCCGTAAGATTGATTTTATTTAACAAACAAACACAAAAAATAATAAATAATAATAGCATTTGCTCATGTTAAAGATCATTTTTCACTTTTTTTTTGAAACATTAATAACTTTTTCTTCGTTTTACTTTTTATATTTATTTTTTTATATTAAAAAAAAACCGATAACGATTTATTAATAAATTATTTAACCGAAAAAATACTAGTTTTGGTAGACCGACAACTGTCGAGGAACATCATACTTCAATGTCCGGTTGTACCCACAAAGATTTACATTTAATATTAAAGGAATTGCAATTTATCACAGCTAGAATGAAAAAAGCGGACGAAGAAGCAGAATTGATAAGTGATTGGAAATTTGCTGCAATGGTTGTAGACAGGTGAAATATTTCATATATATATATATATATTTTTATTTAAATGCCAATATTTAAATATATATTTTATTTCTTAAAGATTTTGTCTTATCGTCTTCACATTATTCACAATAATTGCAACAGTAACAGTTCTACTATCAGCACCGCATATAATAGTTCAGTAATAAATACTTAATTAATACTATATCAATAGTATTAATTAATAAAAGATAATTGAAAATGAAACCATATTTTAGTAAAATTAATAAAATTTATTAATTTTTAATTAATAAAAAAAAATAATTTAAATTTCTAATTTAAAAAAAAAAAAAAATTAATATCAGTTTAAAACTGCCGCAAAGAATTAATTAATTAATAAAATAAAAATAAAGAAAATTAAACTAATAAAATTAAATAAAATATCATAAAAATGTATAAGTGTTACGGATTGATTAGGAATGAAAAGAATAAATTAATTTATAAAACAAAAGATATACATATAAAATTGCGTAATTAAAATTAATAATTAAAAACAAATACACAGAAAAAACCTTATATTTTTATTCTTTTAAAGAAACTACTTTAATAAATAAGTTAATTAATTAAAATAAATATATAATTGTTCCTATTATATAGAGAAAATATTAATTAATTTAATTAATTATTTCTATAATTAATTAATTTAAATAAATAAAAATAAATTTAATCAAATTACCAACTATGTCTCATGTTCGGACTAAAACTTTAATAATAAAAAAAAATTAATATAAATTAGTTAAAATTATTAAGTATAAAATGAATAGTACATACATATATTATATACACACATACACATTTAAAAAAAAAAATTAATTAATTAATTAATTAATAAAAAATAATTAATTAACGTTTATAATGTAATAGAAAGAAAAAGAAATAAATATAATTCATGCTCGTGTTTTTAAAATTAATTAAACGAATCGTAATATTAATTATAAAAAAAAAATTAATTTTATCATTTCTTTGTTAATTATATAAATTTTTTTTTATAATTTATTGTGAAAGGAATTTAATTATAATAAATAAATAAAATTAATTAATATATTTATATTTAAAAAAATAAAAAAAAAAAAAAACTAAAATAATTCTTTAATTAATAATAATAAAATCTAGAAAACGCACTAAATAAATTAATTAGAATAATAATTATAATTATAATAAATTAATTAAATAAACTAATCGTATCCTTTATATATAAACAAAAAAAATGAATAAATAAATAAATAAGTAATAATTAAAAAATATAAATCATCTATATTTAGATGGAAATTTGCATGATTATTTAATTAAATCATTAATTAATTAAATGAATTTAATAATAATAATAATAATAATAAACATAATAATAATTCTTTAAAAACAATAAAAAAAAAGTATTACTTCATGTGAAATAAAAATTAATTAATTAATTAATAAATAATAATAATTAAAATAATAATTAATTAATAGATATAAATTATTATAGCGCACATAACTACACATTTTCACATTATTTTATTGTTCATTTTTTTTTTTCTTTAAAATATTTTGTTAATTTAAATGTTAGTTTGCTTAAAATATTCGTTTCCAATGGATTTTTTTTAATTATTGCCTTTAAAATAAATAATTTCAATTTCAATGAATATAGAGCAAGTGTTTAATAGAACACAAACTTCTTAAAATAGTATAAAAATATAAAAATAAAATTTTGATTAAAATAATTCAATCATAAAATTATCTTACTATGTATTTCCATCGATTAAAATTTTACTATTTTTACCAATACTGCTCGCTCTTTAAATCAGTAAAACAATTCATACCGATAAAAATTATTAATGCATTTTATTTTATTTTCAAGAATATTTTCTTAATTCAATATTATTTAATTTATTTCCGTTTTTTATATTTTTCTTATAATAAATGTTTTTCTTTAAATAAGACAAAATAATGAAAAAATAAAATAAAATAATAAATTCCATGCAGTGTTCTTATAATCTTTAGCACAATTTATAATTTTATGAATAAAAAAAAATATTTACTTGTTTAAAATAAAAGAAAATTAATTAATTAATAATATAATTAATTAATCAAAATGAGATTAAATAGATAAATTAAAACTACAATTTATAATAATCTTTTCAAAAGGAAAAACATAAGAAAAATTAAAATAATACTAATAAATAAATAAATAAATATGTTATAAAAGTGTAAGGCTTTTGTCGCCTGATTAAATAATAATAATTATAATTTTACTTAATCTAAAAAAAATAATATTTCATTGATTAATTACCAGATAATAATAGTTTAGTTATAAATATATAAAAACTGTTTTTAATTTTTATTGGAATTGTACTTAAATAAAAGAGAAAACAAAAAACATTTTTATGACAATTTACACAAAGAGAATAATTATTAATTAGAGAAATTTAATTAATTAATTAATTATTAAATAAATAAATTAAAATATTATTACATTACTATACCGAATTATATTCTTTACGAAATTTTCTATTTAATTTCCATTGCGTTAATTAACCGCAAAGTACCAAATATTATTAGAGACAATTACTGTGTTCATAATGTTTTTATTTTGCCGCTAAACATATACATATATATTCTCTTATTATAATTATTATTTAATTAAAAAATAATTTATTTATTCTTTTTTAAATTGCTTAAATATAATAATTACAATTAAAGCATAAATACACCATACACTCTGAGCAATATTTTCAGCTAAACATAGATTTTTTCTACATATTTTTATTATTAAAAACCAATTTTGTAAGCTAACCGCTAATATAGAGGATAATTTAAATTAATTAAATTTTTTTAACAAACATTATGATTTTTTATTTTCTTTTATTTCGGTAAATTTTTGTTTTTAATTTAAATAAAAAAGAAACAAATTTAATAATGTTACAAAAAAAAATCATATAATTAAGAAAAAATTAAATAATTAATAAACATTTTTACTTGTCGATATTGTGCTGTTATTTCTTTTTTAATAATAATTAAATTAAATAAAAAAGCAAAAAATATATAAATCAAACTGATGATGAACCAAATTCACATAAAATTCAATATGTATCTATATATGTATTAATTATATACAAGCAAATAACCAAACTGTAAACTTCGAATAATAATAATAATAATAATAATAATAATAAAAATAAATAGTAATAATAATTAATTAAATTTAATTAAATAATTAATAAATAAATTGAAGAAAGTAATAATAATAATAATTAATTAATTAATTAATTCACTATAGAAGTATTGATTAAATAAAAAATATTAATAATAAAATCTTGATTAAAATTTATATAGATTTGTAAATATTGTTTATTATTGATTAAAAAAATAAATAATTATATTTATAAAAAAAAGTAAAAGAAGATAAAAACAATTAATTATATAAAATAAAAAAATAAAATTTATTTATAAAAAGGAGAAAGAAAATTTAATAAAAGCAAAAAAAAAAAAAAATAAAATAAAATAAAAATTAATTAATTAATTAAATAAATATTAATATTCGTAATGTCTGTAATCGAAGCACGATACTAAAAGCAGACACTGTTTCGTCACATTGACGAATAGTTTATATATACATAAATATATACATATATATACAGTATATATATATATATTTAAAATAAATAAATTATTAATTAATTTATTAATTAATTAAATTAAATAAAAAATTAATAATAAAATAATCGTCGATAATTAATTAAATTAATTGAAAAAATTTAAAAAATAAATTAAATTATTTATAATTAAATTATAAATAAGAAAGAAAATTTAATTAAAGTAGATAAAATGAAAAATATATATATATATATACATAATTAATTAAAAAAAAAATTAATATTTAATTAATTAATTAACTAATTATAATGAAAAAGAAAAAATTATATAAATATAATATATTTATTTTTATTTCTAAATTTTCTAATCTAATTAGGAAAATGTGTGACGATAGCAAATTTTTATGCTGAATTTTTTAATTTTTTTTTTTATTACTTTGAAATTGACATTTAATTAATTAATAATTAATTAATTAATTTTTTTTTGTTGTCTTATAAATCACTTAATCAAATGATTTATTTTTAAAGAATTTTTTCATTTTATAACCACTTAAAGCACTTTGCTAGCTGTAATCAAGACCAAACTACTTTACCACCATTCGTTTGACTAAGAAATTTTTAAATAATTTACTAAAATAAAATTTATAATTAATTAGCATAATATTAATTATTAAAATTAAGTCACCAATAAATCAAATAATTAATTTAATAAAAAAAAAAAAAATAAAATGAAATCACAAAAAATTATCTTCACTTGGATTTTAAATTAAAATTCGATGGAAACATGAATAAACAAATAAATCTTACAAAAAATATTATAATTAAAATCGATTATTTACGATTAATAAACGAATTTAAATTAAAAAAAAAAAAAATTTAATAATAATATTAAAATTAATTAATTAATTAATTACATAAAATTTTTAAACTAAATTTACTTTTTATTTTATTTATTATTTTGTTTTAAATCAAAATGTTTAAAAAAAGAAAATAAATTTTACCAAATCGCATAATCGTTTGACGAATTTTTATATAAAAGAAAAAATAAATTAACAATAACAACAACAGCAATAATTTATTTAATTAATTAAGCAAAAATTTTTTTACTTAATTACAATTTTCATTCACATTATATCTCCTAAAATATTCACAAAAAAAAAACACTAAACTATGTTGTTGTTCACCGTATAATGGTAGTACTGAAAATTTTCATTAAACACTAAACTAATTAACAAAAAAAAAACAACCAATCAACAATATTCAAAAATAATTAATTAATTAATTAATTTCAAAAAAAAAAAAAACAAAAAAATCACACAGAATAAAATTTGAATAAATTTTAAAAGAGAATTAAAATTAATTTTATTTTTGTTTTTTTAGTCAATAAAGTAATAAATATTAATTATTTGGAATTGATAGAAAATTAATTAAATTAAATTATATAATAATAATTATGATTAAACTAGTTGATAAATAAGTTAAAAATTAATTAATTAATTTAAGCAAAAATATAAAATTGATTTAGTAATATTAAATTAACGATAAATTAAAAAGGTAAAAAAGAAAGAAAAAATATGGTAAAGATTAAAAACAACATAAATTACACCGGATTGTATTTAGTTTGTAATTTTATTTTTTCTTTTATTTTTATATTAATTTCATATTTAATAAATTAAAATCGATTATATATTAATTAATTAATTAATTAATAAAACTTGTTACTTGTTAAACAAAAAATAAATTAAATTAAATTATAATAAATGAGTAGAAATAAAATTACTTAATGCACTGGTTGAGACAGGGACGAATTGTATTCATTTGAGCGCAAAGTGTATCGTTGCCATCGTACTGGGCAAGTGTTATTGTTTTTTCTTCTTTTCATTTTCTTTTTAATTTTCTAATAACGGTTATAATTAATGCTCTAATTTTTTTTTTTATAATTTCGTCTCAATTTATACCATTTTAATTAATTAATTATCCTTAAAAAAAGAACTTTCTGGTAATTATCATAAAAAATCATTACTATTTTAAACGTAATAAAACATAAAAACATATTATTTATTTTTAATTAAATAAAAATATAAAAATCAAATAATCAATACATAATTTTTTATAAATTTTTTTAAAAATAATAATAATAATAAAATAATTATAATAATAAATTAAATTTATATATTTAAATATACACATAAAGGAAGAGATTAATAATAAAATAAAATACAAAAAAATATTACAAATGAAAACTAAATAATAGTTAAATAATTGTTTTAAATTATTATTAATTATTAGATAGTTAATGATTAATTAAATTAATATTTTTTTTTTAATTTTTAATTAATTACAAAATATCTATATATAAATAAATTAATAAACGGAAACATGAATAAAATATAAACCAAAAAATCATTTTTAAATGCTTCAGTCAATAAAGTATTGCAAAGCGCTCAAAGTAATTTGAAAAGTTAAAGTGAAAACCACTAACGTTAATGTAAATTGAAACTATATAATTGTGTAACGGGTCAATAAATATTTACGCATCCTATTAACACATACAAGAATTGTATAACTTTATTTTTTATTATGTAATATTCTGACAGGTACGTTATAGCATCGCTTCAAAGTCGTTAAAATAAACAAAGTAAAATATTTATAATTAATTATCATTATAGCAATTACATCCATAAAATTAGTTATATTTAGATTATATTAAAAGGAAAAATGACTTTTCTAAATGGTTTCTAACCACAAAAAAAAATATTTATATAAATAAATAAATAAATGATAGAAAGAAGCAAAATTTATATATACTTAAAAAAAAAATTAATACTCGACGACAAATCATAGTAATTGAATTTTTTATTCTAAAATCTACATGAATTGATAGTTTTCTTTTCTATTTTTGTTCTTTTTCGTCTTCTTCATTTTATTTTCCAGTTTTCATAATAAAATTTGAAAAAAACCCCATTAAAGACTTAAAAAACCAAGCATACAGTATGTTTTCCTAATTAATTATTTTCATAAATAATCATGATTTATTTTCTTTTGTTAAAAAACGTTGTAAAAAAAATTAATTAAATAATTATAACTTAAATAATGAATAATACAAAGCAATACAATTATTATTATAATAATAAGGCGTGTTATAATTATTAAAGAAATAAAAGAAATTTTAATTAATACAAAGATAAAACCGACTAATAATTATTATAAAGCTAATATACATGATAAATCAATTAAAACATTAATAAAGTGAATTTGTTATCAGTATAATTATCAGTAAACATGCCGAATAGTAACACATTTGTCTGAACATATAAAGCAAATTCTATCTTATCTATAAAGTATTACTAATAATTTTATTTATTTGTAAACTGACAATAAATGTGTTTTAATAGCGGATATTCATTTTATTTAATTAGCAAACAACGTTAATATTTGTACTATTATTTGAAATATATTTTAAATGCGTTAAAATTGATATTAAATCTATATTTTCAGGTAATTACCTGAAATAATCGGAATTGTATTTTCTTCTTCAATAAATAATCAAGCTTTAAATATCTTACAATTAATTATAAAATCCGTTATAACGATACCTAAATACGCAATATAAATTATTGTCTTTTAAATTGCTAATAAAAAATTTTCAGAAAATAAATTGTGAAAACTTTTACCGCACGTTCAACAAAAGAAAAGTATAATTATTTTTCTAACACAAAAGCAAAAACTAATTAAAAGCAAAAACTAATTAAAAGCAAAAACTAATTAAAAGCAAAAACTAATTAAAAGCGCAACAATTTCAAGTAATTTAATGCAACTCAATGCAAAATCCTTTTATTTCTTAAAAATTAATTGATAATATAGTTTGTTTGTTTTTTTTTTTTTGAAATAATTAAATAAAAACGAAAAAGTAATTGAAAAGAATTTAAATAAAAAAGAAACATTTATTAATAAGAAAATATTTTTGAAAAATGAAAATGAAAAGTAATCAACATATAAAATAATTTAAATCAAATCAAATAAGAAATTAATTATTAAATAATTTACTTTTAATTAATTTAATTAGTCATATTTTTATATAAAAATTTAAAAAAATAAAAAACAATAAAATTTTCATCTAGAAAAAACGCAACAAAGAGAAAAAATCATTCAAATTGAAACGATTTACAATGAATAAAGTGGGTAATGTGAAAAAAATAATCTAATACTAAAACGTAAAAGCTACCAAATACATAATTATTTTTTATTAAAAAGATTTTTTTAAAAATGTGGTAAATATTTTTATTAATTAATTAATTAATTAATTAATCACGTAATAATTATTTTCTACTTTTTTTTTATTAATATTATTTTCTAATTCTTTTTCTACTATTTATTAATTAATTAAACAATGGTTGTAATCTTTTTTATATTATATTAATTAAAATTTATACGAAAAATAATTATTTATTGTAATTAAAATTATATTAAAAATAATAATAATACTTTTATAATCAGAGTAATTACCGTATGTATTGTACTAACCACTTGCGCCAGTGGTTAATGCCTAATAAAAAAGGCTAAAGGTTTGTTATAAAATTTTGGTAACAAAAACATATTTATATATATATTTACCAGACTTTATAATTATTTACCAGACTTTATTTAATTATTTACTTAAACACTTAATTATCCTTTTTTTTTACTACCGTTTTTTAAACTACTGACTTGAAACTTTGAATGAACAATTTATCTATTCTTTTTATTTTAAAACAAAACCGCTAATAAATTATATTTTATTGCAATTTTTAAATGATAAAAAATTTTAATTTGCTTTGTTATAATATACATATATTAGATATAACTTTTAAGATGCCCACCGTACACATTTATAACTTAATTTCTTCATTTCTTTTTTTATGAAAACGATTTTAACCTAAAATATAAATACATTTTTTAAGCCAATTTTAATAAATTTGTTTTTTTTTTTTAACTAATTTTCTTATAATAATTATATATGTACTTGTTAATTACTGAAAACAGAATTTAATTAATTCTAAAATGCATAATGCAGGTGAAAATTGTTTTTTTTAAACAAAAAATAAATATTTACAAAACTCACATAAAGGAAAAATAAATAAGAATTTTTATCTTTAAATATCCTCCATGCTCCGTCCACCAATTTCATTTATTCTCAATTTAATATTTTAATTAATTTTTACTAATTATTCTTTTAAAATTTTTACCGCTTTTAATTATCTAAAAATAAACAACAAAAACTTTACCTAATTGAATTTATTAATAAAAACAAAATTATTTTATAAAAAAGCTTTTCCGTATAATTCTTAATAATTTTGAATACTCGACGTCCTCGTACCTGAAATAAGTAAAAAAAAAAATATATATAAATATTTACCTGAGGAAAATACAATGTTTTCATTCAATTTGTTACCTTTCTGCTAACTTTTAACAATCGTTAAATATTTAATTAACTAATATAAACACTTTTAAAAATGTTTTATAATGTTCATTCAAAGTTCTTGTCATCGATTTCTAGCACAAAAATGCTTTTAAATTCTTTTTGATTACCACATATCACTGTTAAATAAAATTTAAAATAAAAACCCGGAAAAACTGAATTGAAAATTAATTAATTTATACATTTTTTTACAAAAATAATTTCTTGTTTTTTTCTAATTCTTTTGTTATAACTTTAAAAATTGAAAAATAAAATACTAAAACTGGAATTTTATATAAAAATTTATTTTTTAAAAATAATAATAATTATTAAGAACAAAATCAAGAATAAGACATACACAGACAGAGAGAAAGATAGAAGGAGAGATAAAGAGAAAAATAATAAATAAATTAATTTTAATTATATTTAAATTAAATTAAAAAAAAAATTATAGTAAATAAAATTAATTAATTAATTAATAAATAAATAAAGAAGAATATTATGAAGAAAGAAAATAATTTATTTATAAGAATAATATTGACCAAGTAATTAATGAATAAAGTTAAAAAGTAATTAATTAATTTAATTAATAAGAGATTATAATAAAGTAAAAGAAGAAAATTATATATGAGAACTAAAAAAAAAAATATTATTTAATAATTATTAGTTGAAAAAAAAAAAAAAACAATTCACTAAAAATATACACAAAAAAAAAAATTTATTTCATTAATTAATTAATTGATTTGTATTCTGGTTGACTAGAGCATTAACTTACGCTAATATTTTGGAATGTATTTGGACGCGGATACAGAATAAATAAATAAATATAAACGACGGCGACAAGTAAAAAATTTAACAAAATATATGTCGAGGCGAAAAATTCGATTCAAAACAAAAAAAAAAAAATGTTAAATCTGCACAGTCAACTATATAAATACAAACATTTATTGATTTAAATACACTTATAAGCACCACGAATTTTACTTAAAAAGAACAATATCGTTAATTAATTAACAAATTTCTATGTAATTAAAATAAAAATGAAGAAAGCTAAAATTTTGCAACATTAATCTTTTGCTTTATTTTCTTTTTAAGTTTTTCTTAAGACAAATCTGAGTGACTTAGTGATAAAAATAAATCAATTAATTTTATGTCACTTTAGTCAAATAAATTCTTTTTATTCATTTCAAGTGTTAGCAGTGGATTATTACATATAAAATTATTCGATTAACTAACGAAATCTAATTTGTCCATCGGTCTCACAAATCATTTTTATATTAAATATTCTTGAAAATTTTCCGAGTTTCAGTGTTATTAACTGCTTATTAACTGTAAACTTATTTTTATTATGAATATGTTCGAATAATTAGCACCATTGTTGCACCTGTAACGTCATTTAATTATTTTCTTTATTTCAACTTTTTATCGCAAACAATTCTTAATTAATTAAATTTAAAAAAAAAAAATTGTTAAAATTGATATAAAAATAAAAAAAAATAAATTATAAATAATTAATGAAATGCTGTAATAGCTTTTGTTGTTTAAATACCAATCAAAAAAAAATAAATAAATTAAGAACATAATCTTAATATAAATAATTAAATTATTTAAAGAAGAAAAAATTAAACAAAGAGAAGAAAAGAGAAATACAAGAAGAAATAAGAAAAACCGCTGCCAAAAAAAAATGTAATTAATTAATTAAAAAAAACAATAAATGAAAATTAATTAATAAACTATCGTGATGTTAATTAAATTAATTAATTAAATGGAAAAAAAAAATAATTATTTTGGATTTAATTTAAAAAAATTTACTCTAATTACTCTATAATTACTAAATTAATGCTATCAGAAAAATAAAAAATAAAAAAGAAAAAACACAAAAATAATAATATATTATTATTATTCTATAATTTTTATAAAAAAATAAAATAAAAAAATAAACTTAAAATAAAAAATAATTAAGAACAAAGAAAATGTGAAGTTAGAAGGGTAAAATTATTAAGAAAAATTACAAGAAAAAACGTAAAAACAGAAAGAAAAATCAAAGTCACGTTAATTAATTTATAAATAAAAAAGAAAAATTCTAATTTAGTCAAAAAAAAACTATAATTTCTTGTTAATTTTAAATTATGTTTTATTTAGAACGATACTTTTTTTTTGTCTTACTGAATTAAAATTGTTTTACTTTAAATATTTAATCGAGCTTAATTTTTATATAACTATTTTTTTTTTTACTTAAATTAATTAAATTAAAATTTTTACCTTAATTGAACGCGATAATAATAAACTGATATAATTTGACGTAATAATTGCATTTTTTTTTAATGCAAACAAAACGAATTAAATAGCTCAAATTATTTCATATTATTAAATATATTTATCTGAATTATTAGTATTATAAAAATATAATAGAAAAATATTTATATTTTACCTTTACGAAGTGTGGCCAAATAATTATTTTATTTCATTAAAAAAATAATAAAAAATTGAATGGCTAGACGAAGACGATCATTATTTATAGCAAAGAAAATAACTTCACTAAATTCAACCGGACGAATATAGTAACTAAACCGGTGGTGTCTATGATAAATAATATAATTTTGTTTCGTCACTAGAAAATGTAATAAAAAAAAAAAAGAAAAAACCATAAATGATCGGTTTAAATTTAAATTAAAAAATAATAATAATAAATTAAAATTAATATATAAATATATAATTAGATAATGTAGAATAAATAAACAAATTTTTGTGATAATAATTAAACTTTAAAAGTAAAAAAAAGAATATAAATAAAAGACAAAAAAAAAAAAATGAGAATAAAAAATATGAAAATTAAATATAATAAAAATTATTAAAAAATAATAAAAGAGATGAAAATCTGAAAATAAATTAAAATATAATAAAAAATTCAAGATTCAATAAGTTATATTTATTATTAAATAATTAAATA
The DNA here is from genome assembly GCA_963942525.1 of Ptychoptera contaminata. Lineage (NCBI taxonomy): Eukaryota > Metazoa > Arthropoda > Insecta > Diptera > Ptychopteridae > Ptychoptera > Ptychoptera contaminata. The sequence goes on along the minus strand of OZ012636.1, from coordinate 11,877,418 downwards.
AAATGAAAAACTAAATAAAAATTTGGTGACGAAGATAATTGAATGAAAATTAATTAAATTAATTAAAAAAATGAGATGAAATAAATTTATCAGATTACAGCAATGTTTTTAAGTTGTTAGTATTTTTTGGATGTAAATGTGTTTTATTCAATAAAATGTTTCTATTATTAAAAAACCAAAATAATATTAATTACCTCTTGTTTTATTGATTTATTTTATTAAATATATGAATATATATAAAAATTAAAAACTTCGCTTTTCGTTGTAAAAATTTTCCGGTTTTCAATCCGGTTCTTATTGCCATATGGAAAAATTTTAACAAAGTATTTTTTATTTTTTTCAATAACAATTAGTTCAAAGATGAATATTGTTAAAAAAATATATTATAATGATAAATTATAAATTCGTGTAAAACTTTATCATTTTTTGTATGAAATTTATCGCTAGCAAATAATATTATGTCGGTAATAAACTTAATCAGCTTAAAAGCAAATTATATAAAAATATAGTTCAGTGTCTATCTTTTTAATAAAAATTCGATAAGCATTGTCGAAATGAAACGGATGTAGACAAATAGATTCGAGAAAGCTGCCATATAGCAAGAGAGTTGAATAAAAATGGCCGTCATTCAGATAATCCGCATAAGATGAGATGTGCTAAAAAAAATTAATTTAGATAGTGAAAGAAAAAAAAATAAATAAAAATAATATATATACATAAAAAAATAGTGCACTGACTTGACACGTGCAATATATAAACAATAAAAAGTGTTTGTTTTTGTAATTGTGTTAATAACTCTATCAATTTTACTATCATTTAATAAATTGAATTAGAAAAAAAAATTTTCCCTGTAAATTAATTTGTGGAATGTGTTTTATCAGAAGAGAAAAAAATATAAAAAAAAAAAACTCGCTACGTCGTGAAAGACACATTTATTAAGATGGCGTCCAATTAAAGTCATGAAGAGCAAGAAAAATTTTTTTTGTTGCTTTCAAAAATTATTAAAAAATATTTTTAAAAATAATTTCAATGAAATTTAAATGTGTTTAAATCATTATTTATTAAAATTATAATATCTTTTTTTATATTAATTTAATGAAATATTTTTTTTATATGGTTTTCTATATATAAAAAAAAAAATTCTATATTTACGTAATTATATAATGAATCAGGTAAAAATATTAACTTAATTTACTATTTTAATTGTGTTTTTAATATTAAAAATAATTTTAATTATTTCTGTAATTATTTACGTACATATATTGTTGGTCAGGGTGTGGCTTTGTGTATCGGAAAAATTCGAAAAAAATACTTTTTTCCTAGTGTTTTCATATGAAAAGTTAACATTTTGTTAGTTCAGGATATTGTTTACATTGTTATAAATATTAAAAAATTTAATTAAATTGGAATTGTTCCACCGTTTTTACGTTTTCTAATGATTATTTAGTTTTTCAGCTATCCAATGAGACATTTTTTTGAAAAATCTATTGGGGACCCTTTTTTGTTATTTTCATTTGAAAATTACACTACATTTCAACTTCTAAATGTACAAAAGTGACATTTGTTATCATTTTTATGCATTTTAATTATGTTTTTACATTATTTTAATAAATTTTCATTAATTACGTAATCGTGTATGCTTTACAAAATGGTGTTTGTTACATGAAAATTATAAATCTTTGAATAATTGATGAAATTCTTCGGAAAATACATAAAGTTCCCAATCCAAATGACCATACAATTGTCCAATACATAACCTAAAGCAATTTATTTGTTTACAAATATTAAATTTTTAAATTCTTTTATTATTTATAAATTAATTTTACAGATTTTATTACTATTATTTTTATGCAATTATTTCATTTTAGGACAATTCTTTAATAAAAATAAAAAAATTAATAAATTTTTTAAACCTTTTTATGCTGAAATTTGTCTACAAATATTAACTGAAAAAATTTATTGTTTTATTAAAAAAAAAAAAAAGTATTTTATAAAGAAAATATAATAATGTTATTAAAGAATTATTAATAAATTATAAATAATTAAGATTTTGTGTTTTAATTTATTTTTTTGCCTTTTTTTTTCAATTTTTATTTGAATAAAGTTTTTTCCCCAGGACAAAAAAATTCTTTGATTATTTAATTTTCTTTTTAAATGAGTTTTTTTTTTCTTTATAAATTAAATATAAAAAAAAAAAACTATTTGCACAAATTAAAAAAAAAAAAATTGTTTCAGGAAAAGAAGGAAAAAAGTGATTCGGATAATGATACAAGCAGTGACAGCAAAAGTGAAACGTCATCCGATTCAGATAGGTACAATAAAATTGTCTTGATAATAAATAGTGATTAGAGAAGTAATATTTTAATTTTTATTTGTGTTTTAAAATTATTTAGTGAATCAGGTTCCGGGTCATCAAGCTCTAGTTCTAGTGAAAATTCACAATTTGAAACAAAAAATATAAATAATAGTAATGTAAATGGTGAAAATGATTTTCAAGAAATTATACCACCAAATCCAATTGTCAATAATAATATTAATAATAAAACAAATCATACTTCATCATCTTCAGACGATGATGATGATGACGATGGTAGAAATAATATTGTAAAAAGTTCCGAAGATGAAGAAGACGATAATAATCATGATGATGATGATGAGGAATACAATTCATCTAAAAGTAGTCTAGATGTAATTATTTTATTGTTAGAATATAATGTTATATAAAATAAATGTATTTATTTAGAAACAATAGAATAAATTGGGTGATGTTAATTGTAGGACGAGGAATATACAAGACCTAGAAGAAATTTGAATAAAAGAAATAATTATGTTGAGAAGAAAAGTGTAAAGACCAGAACTAAGAAAAAAAAGTTAGTTATTTGTTATTAGTTTCTAGAAATTTTATAAATATAATTTTGATGATTTTTTTTTATTGCACAAAAGTACAAATAGTTGGAATTCAGGAACGTCAGAGAGTGAAAGTGATAGTGAAGTTGATCTGCCATCGTCAAATCGAAGAAATGTTACAAAATCAAAGCCAACAAAGCGGAAAACAAAAAATACAAATTACTCATCCGATTATAGTGACAGTGATGATGAAAAGAAAAGGTAAGTGATTATAATATTAAAAATCAATAAAATAACATAGAAAAATATGTTTAAAAAATCTTCTAGGAGTGCTTCGAGAAGAGCAGCTGCGGCAACTGTTAGCTATAAAGAAGCTAGTGATGATGATAAAACAGGATCAGAAGATCTAGTCGATGTTGATTTAGAAGAATCTCCGGTTATTGTCGAAGATACAGAAAAGTATGAGACTATTGAAAGAATAATAGCTAAACGTCATGGTAAAAAAGGTGTCACAGGTAATCAGACCACAATATACGCTGTGGAAGAAAACGGTGATCCTAATGAGGGTGTCGATGAAAATGATCCAAAAACCACCGAGCTTCAATTTTTTATCAAATGGAAAAGTTGGTCGCACATTCACAATACGTGGGAATCTGAAGCATCACTGATTGAGCAAAAAGTAAAAGGTATGAAAAAATTGGAAAATTATATAAAACGTGAACGAGACATTGAGCAGTGGAGACGGTATGCCGGTCCAGAAGATATTGATTATTACGAATGTCAGTTGGAATTACAACAGGAATTACTTAAAAGTTACAACAACGTAGATCGTATCATATCACACATAATAAAGCCTGATGGTGGAACAGATTATTTTTGCAAGTGGGAGTCATTACCATATGCAGATGCGACTTGGGAGGATGCAACATTGGTAGCAAAAAAGTGGCCAAAAAAAATTGAAGAATTTAACGATCGAGAGCAATCTAAAAGAACGCCCTCCAGGCATTGCAAAGCACTTAAATATCGTCCAAAGTTTCACCATATTAAAAGTCAACCGGAATATTTGGGATTAAATCGTGGATTAATATTACGCGATTATCAAATGGAAGGTCTAAATTGGCTGATTTTATCGTGGTGCAAGGAGAATTCGGTAATTCTTGCCGACGAAATGGGTCTGGGTAAAACCATTCAGACAATATGCTACCTTTATTATTTGTTTGAAACGCAGTCATTATATGGTCCATTTTTATGTGTAGTTCCTTTAAGTACGATGACAGCTTGGCAGCGTGAATTTGCCATCTGGGCACCCGAAATGAATATTGTCACATATTTAGGTGATGTTCAATCGCGAGAGATACTAAGGCAATACGAATGGTGCTTTGAAAGCTCTAAACGATTAAAATTTAATGCCATTTTGACCACATATGAAATCTTACTCAAGGATAAAGCATTTCTGGGCTGCTTGAATTGGGCAGCTCTTCTAGTCGACGAAGCTCATCGATTAAAAAATGATGATTCTTTACTGTACAAGGCTTTAAAAGATTTTGATACAAATTTCCGCCTTTTGATTACTGGTACTCCTTTGCAGAATTCTTTGAAAGAATTATGGGCACTCTTGCATTTTATAATGCCACAGAAATTTGAAACGTGGGAGCAATTTGAAATAGAACATGGTAATGCAGCAGATAAAGGTTACACAAAATTGCATAAACAATTAGAGCCATATATTTTAAGGCGCGTGAAAAAGGATGTTGAAAAGAGTTTACCTGCCAAAGTCGAACAAATACTAAGGGTCGAAATGACATCCACACAAAAGCAATATTATAAATGGATTTTAACAAAAAATTTCAACGCACTGAGAAAGGGTACAAAGGGATCAATGAGTACCTTTTTAAATATTGTCATAGAATTGAAGAAATGTTGTAACCATGCAATACTTATAAGACAATCTGAATATGAGCAGCAAATGAGTCAGGAGGATGCTTTGCAATCATTACTGAGAGGATCTGGGAAATTAGTACTGCTCGATAAACTATTATGTAGGTTAAGAGAAACCGGTCATCGAGTACTGATCTTTTCCCAAATGGTTAGAATGCTGGACATTTTAGCTGAATATTTACAAAAAAGACATTTTCCATTTCAACGCTTAGATGGAAGTATTAAGGGTGAAATAAGAAAACAGGCGTTAGATCATTTTAATGCTGAAGGATCCTCAGATTTTTGTTTTCTTTTATCGACACGTGCTGGTGGTTTAGGCATTAATTTAGCCACAGCGGACACCGTAATTATTTTTGATTCCGATTGGAATCCACAGAACGATTTGCAAGCACAAGCAAGAGCACATCGTATTGGTCAAAAAAATCAAGTTAATATATACAGATTAGTAACTGCTCGATCGGTAGAAGAGGAAATTGTTGAAAGGGCGAAACAAAAAATGGTTTTGGACCATTTAGTCATTCAGCGAATGGACACTACAGGTAGAACCGTACTGGATAAAACAAATGGTCCCAGTAATACTACGCCGTTCAATAAGGAGGATCTTTCTGCCATTTTAAAATTTGGTGCAGAGGAATTGTTCAAAGATGAGCAGGAAAATGATGATGATTTAGTTTGTGATATTGATGAAATTTTACGACGAGCGGAGACACGAGATGAAGCTCCCACTATGGCTGGAGATGAGTTGTTATCAGCATTTAAAGTAGCCAGTTTTGCGGCATTTGATGAAGACAAACAAAAATCTCCGAAAACAGCTGAAAATGATGCTGACGGCGATCATAGAGAATGGGAAGAGATAATACCTGAAAATTTCCGAAAGGCTGTGGAACAAGAAGAGCGTCAGAAAGAATCATTAGATTCTTATTTACCACCGCGAAGAAAAATGTTGCAACAATTAAATCAAGCAAATGACACCAGTGAAGACGGTCGTGGTCGTAAAAGAAGAAAACAAACTGAAGATGAGTCTGAAGAATGTAGCGATGGAAGCGGAGATGATAGGCCTAAGAAAAGAGGTCGGCCACCAATTAAGGAAAAAATTTACAACTTTACTGATACTGAATTAAGAAGATTCATTCGAAGTTACAAAAAATTTCCCACCCCTCTCAAGCGACTAGAAGCTATTGCCTGTGATGCTGAACTTCAAGAAAAACCCTTAGCTGAGTTGAAAAAACTTGGCGAAATGTTACATGCCAGATGTGTGACATTTTTGGATGAGCACACGAAAGAAAACGACAATGATTCAAACGCTGTTAAAAAACGGGGAGCCAGAGCCGGTTTCTCGGTAAAATTTGGAGGCGTTTCTTTCAATGCAAAGACATTAATGTCTTGTGAGGAAGAACTGCAACCACTTGACAAAATAATTCCAAGCAACAAGGACGAGAGAATGAATTGGATATTGGAAATAGTAACGAGACCTGCCAATTTTGATGTAGACTGGACTGTGGAAGATGACTCAAAATTATTGATTGGAATATATGAGCATGGTATTGGTTCTTGGGAAGCTATGAAAATGGATCCGTCTCTTGGTATTGCAGATAAAATTTTATCTAACGATAATAAAAAACCACAATCGAAACATTTGCAATCAAGAGCCGAATATTTACTTAAATTAATTCGAAAAAATGTTGAATTCAAAAAGGGTGGACTAAAGCAAAAGCGTCAACGAAAGACAAAAGATGCAAAACCTGTGTCAAAAGAAGGTATCGAACACGAGGACATTTCCTCGTGTGATGACAAGAAACATAAAAAAGATAAGTTAAAATCACACGATACTGAAGCACAAAATACAACAGTTGTCGAAGAAAATTCGAATGGTCCGAAAGAGGCACAGAAAAAACAAAAATCAAAGCACAAAGAAGTGAAAAAGAATAAAAAGAAAAATGCTGATGGTCCGATGCATTTCACAGCAAACAATGAACCTCGTGCATTAAACGTATTGGGTGATCTAGATCCAAGTATATTCAATGAATGTAAGGAGAAGATGCGACCAGTTAAAAAGGCACTTAAGGCTTTAGACAATCCCGACCAAAGTTTAAGCAATCAGGAACAAGTCAATCATACAAGAGCATGCTTGTTGAGTATAGGAAAGCAAATTGAAGAATGTCTTTCCGAATATAAAGATGTAGATAAAATTAAGGAGTGGAGAAGTAATTTATGGTATTTCGTGTCTAAATTCACAGAATTTGATGCAAAAAAATTATTCAAATTGTATAAACATGCAGTGAAGCGAAGTGACGAGCAAGGCAAAACAAATGCAACTGATAACCATTCACCGTTAAAAGATGCCAAAGATACAAAATCAGCAGATACTCAGAAACACCCTAATAATAAAGAAAATCCTCGCAAAGAGCCAGGTGCTCCGTCAGCGGCAGACAAAGATCGAGAGCGGGACCGACGTGAAAGAAAAGACAAAAAGAAGCATCATCATCCAAGAGAACGGGAAACAGGAAGCCGAGATAAAGATATAAAATATCCTAGTAACGATGTGCCAAGAGATGACAGTGCGAAGCGACGTTTGGAAGAAGGAGAATGTGAGCCAGAAGCCAAAGATTATAAACGAATGCATAATGAAAGGTAAAGCGTAAAAAAACAAAACCAAAAATAATTTTGCTAATTTTATATAAAATTAAAACCAGAAGTCGAGAACGTGATTACGACGAGCGAAAGAAATGGGAGGAATATCCAAATACATTGAATAATACAAATAGGGTTCGAAGAAATTCAAACGGTTCTTCACCTATTATAGCTGCTCCGAGAGGTGCAGCGCCTACAACACCCCAACGAATACCATTGTACGTAGAACCAAGAGATGGTCGTCCGCAAATGTATGGTGGTGGTGGTGGTGGTGGTGATGCTCCTATGGATAGGTGGGCTGGTGGACGCGGTGATGGGTTAGTTTCTATAATTATTATATTTTTTTATTGTTATTTTTTACTAAATGATTTTTAATTTTCAATAAAAAGGCGATTTATTAACGATCACAAACGCGAAAGATATGAAAATTACAATAGATTACCACAATCAGGTTATCATCGTGAAAGAGATCATAGAGATCGAGATCGTGATAGGGATCGTAGACTAGACAAGAGAAGGTAAACATTTTGTAATTTATTTAATTCTTAAAATAAGGAATAAAATTTTATTTTTGATTTAAGATATCCTCCTGGTGGTGGAAATTATCCAAATAATCATTATATGCCCTCGGCTTATTATCAGGGTGGTGATGCACCACCACCTGGTTACAGAGATAGATATGGACCTCCGCCCGGCAGTTCTGTAGAATGTTATCGTGATCGTGATTACCTTGATTATCGTTACGAAAGACGACCACCACCAGCTAATTCATAGTGTCCTCTAGTAATTATTTTATTAATATAATAATAAAGTATAATTAATGAAAATGAAAAATTAAGTAATTCATAATTAATAAAACATTTTAATTTAATAAATAAACTAAATAAAAACACAAAAAAAAACAACCTGAAAACATATATTTAACATAAGTTGTTCTTCAGCAATCATCGTTGAGAGATAAAAAGAAAAAAATTATAATTAAAAATGTGACTGAGACTTGAATTCAATGTGAAGCAAAACTATTGAAACATAGCGAGAAAACATAGAAATTTAGAATAAATAATATGAAGAAATACAAAACACAACCACATAGAAACACATAAAGCTCTGCTGCATAAACAATAAATAATTAATTTATTTTTATTTGAATAAATTTTCTGAAATAAAATCAAACACAATATGTACAAAACTGACGACGAAAATGAGATTAAAAAACACTTTTCATTTATTATTATTATTATTACTATTATTATTGTTAATATATGATTTTTCTTATCAGGAATTTATTTGATGTTTGAGATTATACAAAAATTTTGTTTTTTATTATTGTCTGATCGTCGCGTTTTTTCATTATAATTTTTTTTTTTTTTTAAATATAATAATTAAAAATTAAAGAAAATAACAACAAACAAGAAGATTACAGATAATTGTGATAAATATAAATAAATAAAAAATAATAATAATAATTAAATAAAAACAACTAATTGAATTTTCTTTTTTATATTTATTGATTTTTCTTGGTGTAAATTAAATGAAAAATCATAAAATTTATGCAAAAATTATTTTTGTTGCATTTTTTTTGCGATTAGAAAAATTAAATAGTATCTTGTACTTGTAGTTTTTTAATCCATTCTATACGATTAAATGAGCTAATCGTTTTGCATCAAAATCTTAAAGGTAAAAATAATAATTCTCATAAATTGAGGATAATCTCTGACTTAATTTCAGCAAAATAAAAGATAAACGCCAATAAAAGGAAAGCAAAGAATTCGATAAAAAATCATTATTTACCACACAGCATAAATCAATTAACAAAAAATATTCTTAAATTTTTTTTTTCCTTTGTGTTTTAACTTAAATGCCAAACAGCACACCTGTAGCATAATGTTTTATTTGTTTTTATTTTTGAATACATATTTTCTTGTTTGAAAGCGTAGAAACTGGTACAATGATTTTGGTACACGACTGGCGACCATTTTGACGGTCTGAGTGATTGTTTTTTAGGGTGAAGTTACACAATTTTTTTTCTTAGTTTGCATGTAAAACCTTCAGAATTACCAAAAATATGAAATTGAACTATCAAAATCATGGGATATATTATGCATTAGCAATGTACAGCTGTTGATTTTTCTTTATTGAAGTTATTGATTTTTTAAACTTTTAGAATTGTATATAAATGGCTAAAGGCTTAGGTTTGTAACAATCCCAGTAATTTTAGTCTATTTATCTATGCTATCTTAAACTGCAAACATTTTTTTGTTCGCATTTAAACTACCTAATAATGACTCTGAAAATACAACTGGAATATACTGATTACCAGTTCAATATGTTTATAAATAAAAGTCCGTTGTTCTGCAGTGAGTACAAGGATACTTACATAAGTATATTCATTTTTAAAAAATCGATTTTAATAAAAATAAAAAACTTTTCTATTTTAATCGGATAATTTATTATCGTCATTAATTTAATTAAATGCCCAACAAGAAAAAAAACAATATTTCTTTATGTGGATTTTGGATAAAAAATAAAATGAAGCAGATTTAATACAATAATCCAATAAAAATATTTTTTTTTGCTGTAATAAAATAGAAAAATAATCGCATCGCGTCTACTTTTTATAAATAATCGAAATAAATACTCATCAATCAAATATATTCTGAAGGTGGGGAAATTTGTTGTCAGAAAAATTATGTTCCACAAGCAATTAATTCAATCAAACGTCATATACTCATTTCTTTTTTTTTTTTTTTTGAAAACAACAACAGTAACTGTGTTCATACTGACGTCATAGTAAAAAAAAAAACAATTAATTAAAGCTTATTTATAGCTTTATATAAAAGCTCGTTCATATTTCTTTTAAACAAAAACAATTCAATAATCCGAATATATGCGTGTGGAATATAAACAATGTAAGCTATAAAGAACAGCTGCAACGTAAAACTGTACACACAAAGAATAATAAAAAAAAAAATATAATTAAAATCATGTATAGTTAACTCTTTTACACTAATGCATTAAGTATTCTTCTTTCATAATAAAAAAAAAACACACATTTAAAGTTTATTGTTGTGTTGGATAAAAAATAATATTTTCTATAGATATTATTTTTTTTTCTTAACATTGTTCACAGTATGTATTATTAAGTCTGTCTGTACTGTATAGTTTAAAAATAAAAAAAAAAGTTTTTTTTTTTTTATTTAATAAATTTAATTTTAAGTTTTAGTTTAAGTTTTGTTTTAATTTTTATAATTTTCTTCTGTCATTATTATAATTACATTTTTTTTTTTTAAATATAAATAATAGTAATTAGTGTTACTTACTGTAATTAATAAATTTATTTAATAAGAACGAAATTAGTTTAAAAAATAAAAGAAGAAAATTTATATTCAAAAAGAAAAAAGAAATCATCTAAATGAGAAGTAAAAAGCAAAGCTAGTGAACTAAAATAATTATAATTATAAAAAATAAGCAAAGAAAAACAAATAAATTAATTAAGAATTTGTAAGTATTTTAATTTAATTTAATTAATTTTTTTTTTTTTTATTTTAAAGTTAATTTTTTTGTGCCTGTGTGCGTGTACATATGTGTGTGTAAAAAAGTGTGGTTATATCAATCGTTGCTTCGTTTATATATAGTCAAAAGTGTGTTTTCTGTTAATTTTCTAATTAAAACTTTCATATTTTTTTAAAATAAATATTAAAAAACTAACTCATTCACTACTTCGCATCTTAAAGTTAAAAAAAAAAACAAAGCAAAAAAAATTATTCAGCAAAACTACGTCGACAAAACTTTCTCTTAAACAGAAATACAGATAAAAAAATAAAATCGTATATATTTTTTCCTTCTGTAAATTACTCATTGAAATTATTTCGCTTTAAAAGTTACTAGAAAACTCCTAAAAAATTATTTTTTTTTGTTTCGTTAAAAGCGTTTCAACTAAGTAAAGTTGGCTTTAACCACGTATAAAGGTAAAAATAATTTCCTTCTTTTAAATTAAATTCAATTTATTATTCTATCACGTATTTAAAAAAAAAGTGTTTTCTTTTTATAATTTTCATTGCCTTATTATTTGTCTTATCTTTAATTAAATAAATTCAAAAGCTAAAAAAGAATTAACTAGAAAATTCTTTGTGATGAAGCGAAAACAAATTCCAAGGTTTATTTTTTCTGTCAAATGAAAAAATATTTATTTAATGATTTCTAATTTTTTTTTCTTCTTGGATTAATGAGAAAAACAATTAATTAGTCATGATTTAAACATTCTAATTTTATTTTATTTTTTTAATTTTATATTCTTTTTAATATGAACGAAAAATTATTTGACATTTTTCATAACATATGGCTGTTTTTCGTCATAAGAACAATAAGAAATATTATGACGAATACATAGGGGAAATTGTTAATAAACTAAATTCACATCTGGTAATAAAAAAGCAATAATTTTATTATTGCAGATTACTGAAGTTTTTATTTATTTTATTTGTTGGAAAAACCCAATATATTAAAAAAAAAGTTTATCTCTTTCTAACTTGTGAATTTTTCTGAAGAGCTTTTTAAAATAAAAATAATACACATATATAGTGTTCTTGTTTGTTTTTTTGTTGATTAGTTCAATCGGCATAGTATTTTTTTTTTGCTTTATTTTGTATTGAAAATGATCTTTATTTGTGTTGGCGAGCTTTTCTGAACAACAAACTGAAGATATGAAATTAAAACCAAACCAACGATATACTAACTACTTAAGCAACAACTCTCCCCTCTCTGTAATTTGTAACTTTACTTGTATACTAGTGTGCGTGCGTGAGAATTAACACATTTGTGTGCACGCCACAGTAATTTTTTGATGAGTCGACGGGACTGTAGCGGGCGGCCATTTTGAAAAAATCTATAAAGAAAAAAAAAAGAGTAGTTTGTACGCGGCTGTAACATTGATGTGTTACATAGGATGTAATTTGTTTTTGCTTTTATTTAATTTAATTAAATGCAGTTAAATGCATTTATAATTAATCAAAATAATAATCTAAACTAAATAATGTTTAATTTGTATTTATAATTAAAAAAAAAACATTTTTCGTACAAGTGAAATGTGAATTGTTGTGCAAATTAGAAAAACGTAACGAAACGAAATAAATTTTCAATAATAAAAACCAGAAGAAAAAAAGTTCTCTTTGTTATAAGAGCTTTTTTGATTTGTTTGTTTATTTTTTTAATTATAATTTTATTTTTGTTTTGGTTTTTTTGGAAAATCTTTTATTATATTTTGTTTTTCCACAAAACAAAAAAAAAACAATTTTAATGGTGAATGATTTAATTATTTATTAACAAAAGCAAAAAAAAAATAAGGAGTAACAACAACAACAAAAAACACACAAAACGATTTTTCGTTTTTCTTTAATGAAAAAGAAAAAAGAGAAAGAAAAGGATTTATTTTCTCTGAATATATAATTATAAATGGTGAAGTGTTTAGAAAAAAGAAATAATTATTTTTTTTTTAAATTTTGTTATAATTTTAATAAAAATAATAATCATTTTTTTATAAATTAAATTTTAATTTTGTTTTTTTTTTTTTTTTTTTTTAGTTTTTTTTTTGCGTTTATTTTTTTTTTTTCTATAACTTTCCCACTGATGCAAATGGTGTCGTTCGTATGTGATAATACAAATGTCAATAAAAATTGCCTGCAAAAAGAATTTATCATCAAGAAGAGTAATAAAGAAATTTTAACAACAACCAAAAGTACAAAAAAAAAGTTTTTTTTTTTAAATTAATTAATTAAAAAATTTTGTTGATTACAATAAAATTTACTGTGTGTGTTTGTGTTTGTGCGCACTAATTAATAATAAATTAATTGATAAAAGTGATATAATTGTAGTAAAAGTAAAGTGTTTTTTTTTTTTTCTAAAGGAAAAAGAAAATTTTCCTATCATCAACAACAACAACAACAACCAAAAGAAGCCGAAACAAAGCTGAAGAGTTAGTCGTAATTAAAATTTAAATAAAGTACAAAATAACTGTGTAAAAGGAGAAATATAATATTAATTTTAATTATTCTATGTGTAATTAGTGCGTGTTTTGTGTAATCATCATCATCATCAGCATCATCATTAATTATTTATTAATTAAAATTGAAGAAAAAATTTTATATAAAAATAAAAAAATATCAATAAACGGCCAATATAATGCGTTTAGAAGTGAATTCGGCGGCTGATTTTTTGATGAATTTGCTTCGTGTCAAAAAAGCAAACAATTTATCAGATAATCAACTACAAAATTTTAAAGGTTCATTGGAGGATTTATTATTAGTACGTTATCGTAGCCATTGGTATCCAGATGTACCGACAAAAGGTTCCGGTTTCCGTTGTATACGTATAAATGGTAAAATGGATCCAATAATTGAACAGGCGGCTGTCGCTGTTGGTTTACATCCCCGTGTCTTGCGTAAAATTTTACCACAAGAATTAACAATGTGGATCGATCCGGATGAGGTGTCTTATCGTATTGGTGAAAATGGTTCAATATGTGTATTATATGACACAGCCCAGAATCGTGCAAGTCCTGCGTCTGATCTTGATTCTACAGGCAGTGGAGCTGCTAGTGAGGAGTCACTCAATGACCGTGTTACCACCCGTCTAGATATTTCTGATATTGGAATTATGGAATTACTTAATACATCGTCATCATCATCAACAACAACAACATTTGTGACACGACACACCATCAATAATCATCATAGCAGCAGCAATAATAACAGTGGCAACAGTCCATCAAGTGGACATTTAAGTCCACCTTTAAGTCCACCATATATGTTGCAACAAAATCGATTTATCAATAATAATAATAATCATCATCATCATTATCACCATCATCAGCAGCAACAACAACAGCAGCAGCAACAGCACAATAACAACACTAGCAACAACAATAATCATCATCATAGCCATAATCATAATCGCGTTCTCAATAATTACGTCGAAAATCAATTATACCATTGGGATGGAGGATTCAATAATAACTACAACAAAGTACGTACTCAATGTTAATAGCATTTTTTATCCCCATTTACATTGGTTCAAGTAACATTTTGAAGAGAAAAAAAATAAATAAAAATAAGCAGACAAAGGAATAAAAAATTAAATTACTTGAAGAAAATTATATATCCCCAATTTTTTTAATTGTGGGAATTATATATTTTATAAAATGCAAAACAAAAAAAAAATACGATGAATTTTAAAATAAAATAATATAAAAGAAAAGAAAACGATAAATAATAATAATTAATTAAATAATATTGTAATAATTAATTAATAAATAAATAAGTAATAATAATTATAAATATAACATAAATAATAAAAGATCAGTACAATTAATTATATATATATATAAAAAAAAAAAAAGATTTAATATAATATATATATAACTATATATATATATATATATTTACACACATAATCTATATATGAAATATACAAACCACATATATGGAATAATTAAAAAGAATAAAAATGGAGAAATTGTGGAGAAAAATTAAAAGATTTTTTTTTTCTATCTTTAAAATAAAAAAGAAAAATTAAGGAATAAATAAATTAAATATTTTTTTCTTTATTATTTTTTTTTGGTTTTTGGTTTTTTTTTCTTGTTTTTAAAGAGAAATTTTTGTGTTTATTGCGTTGTACAATTTTTGATTTGCTTCATTTATGGAGACCCAACGTTGTGGCGACACCACCAATACCACCACAAATGTGTGATGTTTTAAAATAATAATAAAAAAAAATTAATTATAATAAATAAATAAATTTTCTTTGTATATATAGTAAAAAAAAAAAAACTAATTAAATTTGATTTTTAAAAAACACAAATAAAAAACCATGGAAAAAAATTTGTATTAAAAAAAAAAAACAAATTAAATTTATAATAATCGTGGACGCCGCCATTGCTTTTTTTTATATTTTTATTTCTCTTTCTCTCCAATTCTTTTACCAAAAATAAAAATAAAAAATAATCAAAACAACAACAAATAGAAATAATAATATCAAGCAATCTGTCTGTTAGCCATAGTCAGCCAGGCAGCGTTTTTGACTCTCTACCGCGTACTGTTTAAAAGCAGCCATTCATGGGTATAACAATAACAATGCAAATAATAATAATAATAACAACAATAAAAACAAATAACAAAACATAGCAAAAAATACATTATTTTGCAGACGCGCGCGATCTAAAAAATAATAAAAGAAAAATTTAAAGTGCTAGCCTGGCTGGCAAGCTCCTAAACACGTAAACAGGATAAAAATGTAACAAAGTAAAAAAAAAAAACAACATATCCTGTTATTTCTTTAATAGTAGTTGTGTTTTTCTGTTTATTTGTGTTCGTGTTAGAACAAACTGCGGCGACTCAATATAGAAAAGATGAAAAATAAAATTAAAAAAAAAAATAAATAAATTTTCCCACGGATTTTCCCACTGTTATATGTTGTAAGTTAGTTTCATACTTTGTGTACATAACGTACGCACATACGCATATTAAGGGTGAATAATTTAGTCTCACCACTAGAAATTTTATTCATTTTTTTTTCTTCTCTTTTATTATTTTTATTTCATGTGGAAAAACACTTTGAATGTAATGAACTTTAAAAAATTAATAAATAAATTATTGTATTAAAGTCATTACCAAAAAAATATATATTGCTTTAAGCAACTAAACAACAAGAATAAGCAATAAAAATTGAGCAACATTTCTTTCTGGCCTGGTTGCGACTGGCTGGCGGCTTTTAACACGAAATGTTGAACAAGATGGAGAGAACACAAGAAAAAAGAAAAAAACACTTTACATAAGAAAAAATAAATTAATTAAAATACAATTGGCCATCGTCCACGATTTCATATTTTATTGAAAAAAATCAGTGAAAATGACCCCACCGTCCATCATCATCATCTTATGTTGCGACTTTTATAAAGAAAAAAAAAATGTATATTGTATCCAGACCATTTAGCCGTTTTACTACCATGTATGTAGAATAAAGAACTGTTTTTTTGTGATCAGAGTCAGCACAGTCCATCGTCTGATTCACAATACCATGACTTGCATGCATACATTTAGTCGCTAAATGGTCTTTTTACGATTATTATTAATTACAATTAATTAAAAGGGCTGACATTTAGACGAATATATTTTCTCTTTTTTAAAAAAATTAAATTTAATTAAAAAAAAAAACACTAATTAAAATTTATAAAAAAATTGTCAAGGAACCACTTATATTATAAAAAAAAAAACCAAAATTTAAATTGTGTGTAAGGTTTTGTGGTAAATTTTCTTAATTAATTAAGAAAATGTATAAAGAAATTTGTTTTAATAAATGCATGCTTAGGGTAAAGAGTTAGTAAAATAAAACAAAAAAATTAAAAAATAATTAACAAAATATTTTATATAATTTAACTAAATTAAAACGAAATTTATTAGTAGTGATGATTCTGTAATTTAATTAATAAATTTAAATAAAACAAATTAAAATATAAATATTATATATAAAAATTAATTAAATATAATTAATTTATAGAAATATTTTTTAAAAAATTTGTAATTAAAATAAAATTTATAAATTAATTAAGAAAAGAAAAACTGATAAAATCACAAAACATAAACAAAAAAAATAAAATTCTTTTTTTTACCTGTAGAAAAAATTTTTTAACAAATTAAAAAAGAAGAAATAGTAACGAAAAAGCTTTTATATAATTGTAATTAATTAATTTAATAATATTAAAAAAAAAAAACAAAATTCCTTAATAAGTTTAAGCTGCTCTCAGAATTTAAGAAAAACCATAATTTAATTAAGTGAAAAAATCTGTCAAAAATAGAGTTTAAAATCTCACCATTGGCTGCAATACTAAAAATTGTTTTTATTCTGTTTTAATTACTTGGTAAAAAAAAAAATGTGATTTAATTAGTTTTGTTTATTTTAATTACTTAAGAAAAAATAATTAAGAACGAAAAATAATAAAGAAATGAATTTTCTTTGAATAATAAATTTAAAAATGATATAATAATAAATGAAAAGCGAAAAAAAGCACAAAATATGTTTTAAAAATAACGAAATTTTCTTTATTTATTTTACTACTACCTGGCTTCAATTAAGTTTTAGCAGCTTTAAAAGTTGTTTTCTCTTTGTTATTAATAACGAATATGGAAAACTGTAAAATTTATGAGTTTGTTGTGTGTGTGGCACCCTTTTCACTGTATTTTGATCAACTCAACGTCAAATTTACCGAAATGTCATAATAATTTTATTTTGTTTTTTCTTTAGATTAACCTTTGCTCTTTCGAATAACAACCGCTATACTCTCTTGGGTATTAGAAAATGTCAATGATTTCTGTATTAAAAACAACCTTAAAGTAGTAAAACCACCCATTTCATTTTAAGCAACATATTTTATTATATTTTATGTCACTTAGCCACCACATTGTAAGTTAGTTCATAGGGACGCGCTACATTATATTTTTATTTTATTGAGAACAATTCAACCAGTTTTTTTTTACCTTAAGAAAATCAACACTTTGGCGCCTCTACGTATACAATAAAAATCATAATAATGATGCATAAAAATCAAAATTCCTTTTTTATTTTTGTTTAGTTTAAAATTTTATAAAATTAATAATTAATTAATTATGCTATGTATATAAAAAAATTAAATGTTTATCTAATCTATGACAATATTCGTTAATCAAGTAATTAATCATACCCAAATGACACAGTCACAGAGTTATTTTTGTTTTTAAATTAATTAAAATAAAATAAAAAGTTTAATTAATTAATGCTAAAAAAAAAAAAAAAAACAGGCGATTTATTTTTTATGCTTGTTTAGAATATTCTTTTAATTTTTACGGTGTTTTATTACTTTAAACTTAGCAGTACTGTACTGGACAATATCAGACATCAGTCGTCAACATTAATAAATTTTCTTTTGCTTCTAAATTATTAATTTTCAAATTTTTTATAAAAGTAAATGGCTGATGAATATTTTTCAAAATTTAATTCGTACTTTTTTAATTAGTTTATTGGAATTTATAATAGATTATAATATTTTTTAAAAATAATATTAATAAATTTAATATATTGTGTCGGTTGACCGCTTTTAAACCATACATTGACGATTGACTAAAGTAAAGTAAAACAAAATAAATAAAGTCTAGATATTGAATACTAAACTGAACTAGATTTTTCTATACATAAACAGCTATGATTTTAATTGTTTTTTTTTTTATATTCTTTACTCATAGTTTACTTTATTTTACCTTACGTTACTCTTGTAATTGCATTTTATCTTTCTATTGAAATTTATTTTATTAAGAAAAAACATCTATCTTAATAATACTTGTTATTTTAATAAATCAGTGTTTACCAACCGTGAGATAACTTTTAGTTACTCTTTTTAGTTAGAAATTATATAAAAACACAAAAAAACAAAATTCATACAAAAAAAGGTTAACCGCTTGAGTTATTTATGTTAAAGTAAAAGTATGCCGCGACTGAAAAACCGTTGGTAAACACTGCATTAAATTAAAAATATATTCTATTTATTTTTTTTTTTATTAATCAAAAATAACGTAAATTACAATTACAATTAAAATAGATGGAAAAACAATGGATAATTAACAATAATAATGAGTAAAAACAGAAAATAATAATAATATTGTAATTGTGAAATATGCAAATATAATAATAATAAAAAAAAAATTGTTAAATTTCTGTTGTTTAGTTTTTAGTGGTTTGGTTTTTGATGTGGTCGGTCAACTAGCGCACATTTCCCGTCAATTATTTATTCACCTTAATTATTATGCATTACAATTAAACAGTACAGTACTATACTGTATATTTTTTAATGTTGTGTACTGTACAGTACTATACCGATTTCAATATAATTTTTTTTTTTTTTTTTGTTAAATAATTATTTTTTATGTAATTTATTTAAATATTTTCTATATACATTTTTTTTTTGGCTATTGTTATTTTGCTGCTTTAAATTAATTTAATTTAATTTAATTATTTTTTTTTTTGTTGCTTTATTTATTTCCTGTGTTTTGTTTCTTATTTTCCAATTTGCTTTATGCTTTTTTTTTTATTTACCTGTAATCTTTTTAATTAATTTTTAGTTTATTTTAGTTAATATTAGAATATAAAGGCAACACACAAGTGTCATAATGATTTAACGTTTTTAATCCGTTGAAAAAAAAAGAAAGCCAACCAACACGATTTCATTATTTTTTTTTATGTTTAATCAATAAAATTATTATTTTTTACCTTATTTAATACAAAAATTTTCAACTGTGGCAACGTCAACAAAACGACAACGAAGCATTTTTTTTTTGTATATTTACTAAATTGCTGTTTTTTTTCTTTCTTTTGATTTTTAAAAGCTTGGCAAAAATAATTAATTAATTAAGCAAAAAAAAAAAATAAAATTGTAATAAAATTTCAGCCTAAATTAAATTAACTATAAATTAGCCTTAGTTGCATGGCATGTATGTTATTTGTTACTTTTTAAGATGATAATTGCGAATAAGAAATTACATTAAACGACCAGTCACAAGCAACCCACATTTATTTAAATTTTATTTTCTTTTTTTTTTTTTATAATTAATTACAATTCGCTATATATTTAAAGAAATTTTTCTATACAAAAACACTATAATAATGTATGACTCTCGACTGTTGATTAAAATTTTAAACGTTCGTTTTAAGTTAAAAATTGTTTTCATTTTATTACTAAAAATGGAACACCACACAACGACAACGTATATTAATTTTTATTATTAAATTTTTATTATTTTATTTACTTTAATTTTGCAAAAAACAAAAAAATAGCAGCAAAGTAGGCTCTGTGATTTATAGAAATGTTTTTTTTTTTCAACTGTTTAAAAAATAAAAATATTTTATCCTACTTAAGTCAACATTGTTGCATTTTATTTGCTTTTAAAATTTAATAATTGTTTTCTTATATTTTTTTTGGCTAAAGTAATATATTTTCCTTTTTCTTTTTAAGTCGGTTTAATAAACAAAATAATTTTTTTTTGAGTGGAGATAAGTCGTTTTATTTATTAAAAGTCAGCTTTAACAGTGATTTAATGTAATTATACTAGTGTTATTCTTAAAAATACAGTTTAATCACTGATTAAGAAAATTACAGTCACGATAAATAATGTAATGTTGACTTTATTATTATAAATTTATGTATTATTGCCCTGAAAATCAATCAATCAAAACAACGTTGCAGTTGTCATAAAATTATTTTTTTCTTTGCTTTAAAACATTTAGAGAAATTTTTTTTATAATAAATTATTGGCTTTTTCTATGCATACAAGAAATTAGAATAAAGAAAATTTTTATTGATGAAATTATGTATGTCTTACTGTCGTTTTGGTTAAGAAATTATGTATGTCTTACTATCGTTTTGGTTAAGAAATTATTTATAAACAAAAAAAAAACTGAGTAGTGATAATATTATGCTATAAAAATTATAAATAATTCAGAAGGATGTTTTTTGCAATAAATTACACACATCCATTAAAAGCAGCAACACAGAATAATTATATTAATTAATCAATAAATATTTTCTTAAATTTCTTGCTGAATTTTCTCATTTATTTAAATTATTATTTTTTAATTTTTTGTAAATAAAATATCACATGATTCGCGTTATTATTATTATTATTATGTGTTGACTATTTATTTACTTTAAAAAAAAAAGAAAGAAAAATACTTTTGAAATCGTCAAATTAGCGATATTTTTTTCAAATTTAATTTTT
Source organism: Ptychoptera contaminata (assembly GCA_963942525.1). Lineage (NCBI taxonomy): Eukaryota > Metazoa > Arthropoda > Insecta > Diptera > Ptychopteridae > Ptychoptera > Ptychoptera contaminata. The sequence goes on along the minus strand of OZ012636.1, from coordinate 11,856,209 downwards.
CATTTAAACAAAATATAATTTATTATGAACAATACAAAAAAAAAATATCAATAAAGCGAAATATATTTATTTAATAAAATAAATAAATAATAATGAAAAAAAAAAATGACACAATTAACCCGTCATGCCATTATTTAACAACAACAAAAAAAAAAATACTTATGACTGTGTTAACCTGGTTGTATCGCCCAAATGGTGATAGTATTAGTAAGGCTGATTAAATAATGACTTATTTAAATACAGCGAATTCACTATTGTTAAATAAAATTTTGCAATTTAAATTTATTTATATTTCATTAAAAAAAAATTATTTTTGATTATTTTTAAAATTAAAATTGATTTTGTAATTCGTTGTTGCGTGATTTTTTCATTGAAATTTATTCAGTTGAAAATTTACCTGTAAATATGCGTAGAATTTAATTTGAGTTTATTCTCTACAATTTTTCTTTTTAATAATAAACGTTTCTTTATTAATCGACAGTGAAATGATGAAAATGTAATACAGGAATAACCGTACCGTACAGTAGAAAAGTGTGCATTTTAAAATAATAATAATAATAATCGACGACACTGATAACAAATAATAAGGTCATTAAACATACACTTAACTTTAATTAAAAATTCAACTATACCTGATAATAAATTTTTATTTATTTATTTTATAATTAACAAACACAAGAGTTAAAATATAAAAAAATATATAAAATTACTACAAATATTTTCATTGTAAACAAGAAATAACTAATTAATAATTAATGTCAACAATATACAATGCTTAATAAAATAAATATTTGTTAAATGAAAAATAAATAAATAAATAAATAAAATTTTGATTGTAAATACACATTTTATTTTTCCATGTACTGTACAGTATTTTTTTCATTACGGAAAATAAATATTTAAATTCTTTATATAAGAAATAAAAACAATTTACAACTTTCTTAGAAATATATTTAGCTAAGATGACTTAAATCATAACGCCCGCAATCTTTGACTCCAAAGTTCTGTAAATTTTTATTTATTTCTATATTTTAATCAATTTCCTTTGGTTGGTTTTCCTTTAATGTGTATCCAAATGCAAGCAATTTTTATTTTATTTAATTTTAATTAATTTTGTGGTTTTTATGGTGAATTTATTATTATTATAATTATTGGCTTAATTTATTTTTTCTTTATCTCCATACGTGTTGAATTAAATTTCACAAAATTTATTTAAATTAAAATTTACTTAAATATAAGAAAATCAATTTTTATTAATACTAAATTTAGATAAATTTAAAAATCTGTGATTGTATAATTTGGCATAATTAATTAAATAACCAAAAAAAAAAAAAAAATAAAAATATTTTTGATAAATTAAAAACAAAAAATATAAAAAATAAACAAAAAAAAAAAATTGTAAAAAGAAAATTAAAATATGTAAAAAATAAAATTTAATAAAAACAGCAAATCAAGTCAAATTATAATTAAAAAAAAAATACGCATATAAGGTTAATTAATTAATAAAAAAAAAATCATTTCTTAATATTTTTTTTTTATTATTAAATTTAATTATTGTTAATTAATTAATAAAAACAAAATTATAATTAAAAGAAATCATTCAGGTCCAAAAAAATTATTGTAATTATTATTAAAAAAAATAAAAAAATGTACAAAATATTTAATTAAAATTAAGATAAAGATAAAGAAAAGTTACTTAAAAAATAATTTTTATACAACGTCGTGGTACATTTTTTCAGAATTTTATTATTTTTGCCTTGAATAATATTTTTCATACGTTAATTTAATTTAATTAATTTCTTTTCGATTTATAAGAGAAAATAAATCAACTAAATCGCTGCGCACGGTTATTGTGATGATGGGGTTCACTTGGACACATAAATTTACTGTAATGGTATCCACTTGGAATAGGAGTTTCTTTTTCATTTGTTGGGATTTGCAGTGTTTTTATATTTTTAATTATTTTTATAAATTTTTAATTAATAAAATTATTTATTTTCTTATTATTTTTTCAAACAATTATTAATTTCTTTATTAATTGAAAATAAATAGAAAGTTTGCCATTTTGGTGACTAAAAAAAATAAAAATATAAACACGTTGTTAACGTCAAAAAAATAATTACTTTTTTAATAAACATATTTAAAACAACAGCTTTAATTAATAATATAATTAATGAGATATATGTATATAAATAATTACAGTACAATAACAGTTTAATATATATATATATTTATATATATAAATAACAAAGAAACAACTTAACATAATATTTATGTGTTCATTTACCTGCTGTTTATTTAATTTATTTAACTCTATTTTTTTATTTTATTATTTTTTAAAATATCACTTTTGTACATTTTAAAATAAATTAACAATTTTTAATTAATTAAGAAATGGATTAAAGAAAAACAGAATTTTTATTTTATTTTAATTAACTATTTATATAAAACAACAAACACTAGCAGTATATAAGGGAAAAAAAAAATTAATTAATTAAATTAAGGTAACAAAACAAACAAATATGATATATAAGAACTGAAAAGAATATTTTATTTATATGCATAAAGATATTAATTATAAAAATCTAATTAATTAATTATAGAATAATAACAAATTTATATAAAAACATAAAATTTTATTTATTAAAAATTAACAAAGTGTAAAAACAAATGGACGAAGCTGCAAAACTGCTGTTGTGTTTTATTGTCTTTTAAAAATAAAAAATCCATCTGACAAAGACGACAGACAACGCACTACAATAATAATAATAAACAAAATTTATTAAAGAAAATATATATATATATATATAATTAAATAAATATTTTAGTATTAATTTTAGTAATTAATTAATATAATTTTAATAATGATACAAAAAATACAATAAAAATACGTAATTAATAGAATGAAAAACAGAAAAAAAAAAAATTAATAAATATTAAAAAATTTTGAGTTTTATTTAATTTTATTCACACTTTTATTGTTGATTTTCTTGCAGTTTTTTTTTTTTTTTGTGCTTTTTTTAAAATGAAAAATACATTTTATTTTGCTCAAAAAAGGGTTATTATATTATACACAGGTGATGTAAAAGAAAAAATAAAATTAATTATTATTTTTGTTGTGCTTTAAATTGATTTTTAATCAGTTTTTCGAATTTATTATTATAATATCAAATTAATTATGGTTTTTTGGTTTTATTTTTATATAAGAAGAAAATAAGGAAAAAAGCATATGTTTGTTTTTGGAGACATTTACGTACAATTTTGTGGAGAATTTTAAATATGTTGTTTTTTTTTTTTGTGATTATGAACTACTAGTACTACTTGCTGCTGATGATTGTAGTTCTGATGATACGTTGTCTGTGGTTATAATGCATTAGTATTAATTTTAATGAAAATAAAAAACAGTAAAGATTGATGCTGATTGTACAATAAATAATTATTTGTAAAAATTAAAACAAGGAAAATAAGAGAAAATATATTAAGTAAATATAAACAAAAAAAAGTCGCACATTGAAGAATATATATATTTTTTAAAATAATTATCAAAAAACATAATCGTATTGAACTTTGTTGTTTGTATACGAAATATGATTTAAATTTTAATACAAATTTATATATATATATAAGGAAAAACACCTATTTTTATTTATTTATAATTACTATTGATAAAATTATTATTATTATTATTATTAATAATTGATATCTTTGGGGAAAAAATTAATCAATTAGCAACCAATAATACCACAAAAATTAATTAATTAATAAGAACAAAGGAAATGAAATTTTATATAAATTTATTTAATCAAATAATTGGTGGAAATTTTATTTTTTATAAAAAATATTTTTTTTTCTTTTGTGTGTGTGTTTAGTTTAACTGAAAATGTTTCTTTTTTGGTATGTTTACTGAAATGTAGTATTATAGTGACTTAAGATCTGCATTAAACCATCATGTGCATATTGTTTTAAGTAGACCTTAAATCAATGCGATACCCTTTAGTAATCATGATTAATGATTTGTTATATATATTTCTAAAGGTTATGTTACATCTGCTATAATTTTACTTTTGTAAGTTTTTCCATTAATAATGAAAATTTAAAAATATTTGTAACAAGAAATGCCAACAAATTTAATAAAAGAAAAATACTTAAATTATTTTTTCAGCATAACTAAACCACCATTTATTAGAGGATTGTTTGTCTGTGAAACATTATAGCAATTAATTATTCTTAATTATCGCTATAAAGAAAAAAAAAAAACAAATTCCAGTAAACAAACAAGCCACACACCGTAATTACTCCGTTTTGCATTTTTATTTATTTTTATTTTTTAATTAAAACAAATATAATAAATTATAAATAAAATTTAGAGAAAAATAAATGTTTATTAATACAAAAAAAAAAATAAAGAATAAGAAAATCTAAAAAAAAAAAAAAATGTATCTAAATGGTTAAAAAAATATTTTAATTGAATAAAAAATTGTAAAAGAAGAAAATTTTTAGTTTTTAGAAAAAAAAGTAAAAAATAAAATTATGAAGAAAATTTTACAAAAAAAAATATTAAATTATAATTAATTATGAAAGGAAATAATTTTTTGTAGTAATTAAAAAAGAAAGAAAAACAAATTAATGTTTAATGAAAATAAATTTACTTTAGTGTTTATAATAATATATTATATATAAATTTAAATTACTTTAAATGGGTGAATAGAGTGGTTGCGCTAGAATAACACCCACTGTTAACCTTGTTTTCATTATTTTTTTTATATAATTTCATAAAACAGGTGTATAAGGTGTTTACTAGCTTAAGACTACCATTCACAGGTTTTTTTTTTGTTTTTAAAATTAAATAAGAAAAGAAAAACTAATAATAATAATAATATTAATAAAGAAGACGATAAGAACCGCATGAAAATTCCGTACAAATTTGACAAAATTATCTTTTTTGTTTTTTTTTTTTTTAATTATCATACCCACTAATTTAATTTTAATTAATTAATTAATGCAGTTTTAATTTTTTTATTATTAATAAATAATCAATAAGAAAATGAAGAAGAAATTATGCATGCAATTTTTTCTCTTTTTTTTTGCTTTAATTTAATTTAAATTAATTAAAAATAATAATAATAATTACCCTCCTGTAGCAACACCACGACAGGCACATATTTATTTTCCAATTTAAATTAAAAAAAAAAGAAGAAATTAATTAATTTTCTAGAGAGAGAAAAAAAAAATTCTTGTGCTTTAGTTTTGTATTTTGTGATAAATTTATAATTAGTGAAAAATGAAAATTATTATTATTTTTTTTTATATATATATATAATTTTAAATTGAATAACCTCAATAATAATTAAGTAAATAATAATTAAAACAATCCCCACCATCCAATAAAAAAATAATATGTGCTTGATTTTTTATGTGTTTAAAAAAAGAAAAACTGTTTATTGGTCGTATATAGATAGTACACCGATATTTGAGCAGAGATGATGTACACTGCATTAATTATTATTTAAATTCAGTTGTTTACCTAGTTTAAGGTTTATTATTATTTTTTTTTTTATTGTTTATTAAAAACAATTAAAATATAAAAATCAATAAAATTAAAGGAAGGAAATATATATATATAATCAATCAATGTAAATAAATTTTTAATTAAACAAAAAATAATTAATAATAATAATGCATCAAGTGTTAATTATTATTATTATCACTGAAATTAATTTTTATTAATTAATTAATTAATTAAAAATAAATGAAAACCCTTTCAAAAATAAAAAACAGGAAAAACAATTTTACTAAAAGATAAAAAAAACAGAAAATTTATTATACACAAAAAGAAAACATGAAGAAAAATTTGTACAGAGAATACACACACACATAAAAAAAAAATCTAATTAAAACATGAAAAAAAAAAAAAATGGAAAAACACAAAAAAAAAGGAAAATTAAACAAAAATATATTATATAAAATAATTAAGAAATATTAAAAAAAAAAAAAAGAAAAGAAAAAAAAACAAAAAAAAAATGCAAAGAAAAATTATTAAAAAAAAAAAAAAAAAAAAAATCATTCTTGTTTTATTTCTAAATTATTAAATTATTTTTATTACAGGTACTTTTTTTTTTTTTTGCCAAGGTGAAATTAATTTTACTGAGTTGTTGTTTAAGTTAGTGAAAATATCGTTGATATTGGTTTTTTGATTGGCTTTTTTTTTTTTTGGATTTATTTTGTTGTCTTTCTACCAAGTGATGACTTGTTACTTATACTGGATTCAGAAGTTTAAATGTGATTAACAGTTCTATAATTAGTAATAGTTTAGTAACATTTAAACCCTTAAATAGTGAATTAATTATTGTCTCCCTGCTGAATATATTATTTTCTTTTTTAAATTCATTTTTATATATGGTGATCAAATAAGAGCTATATATTTTGAAATATAAATAAGTGTTATATTGTTTAAAAAATATATAGTACTAATTTGATCATCCTATATATAACCAATGGTGTGCAAAAAATTCATTCAAATGTAATCGGTGATTCTAATGCAAAATACTCAATGAAATTTTTTTGTTATGTACCGTAAGATGCACCGAACGATAAGATGCACTTTAAATTTGTAAGATGATTTTTAGAAAAATATATAATTTTACCTTCGGACCATAAGAAGCACGCAAAGTTTGAGTCAATTTTTAAAAGTAAAAAATCGCGTCTTTTAGTCCGTAAATTCGGGTAATTATCCAGTTTATACAATAATCCAAATAAATATTCCAAATAAAAGAGTTTTTACTGTTCGAAAGCACTTTTAAATTAATTCTATATGTCCTTATTACTTCCAGATTGTTAAATGTTTTATATAAAAAACGGTTTTCCTTTTAGATTTAAATAAATTTTTCTGTTTCGTTTTTCATATGTCAACCGCAGTTCTTTCAATAAAATATAGAAAGTAGAAGATATTCATTATTTTTCGTTTAAATGATTATTATTGCGCCATCGCAGCAATTTTTCTTTTGCATTTTTACTCTATTGTTGAACTCAATTACAATTACAATACTTTGATAATATAATGTGTGGGTGTTTTTTTTTTTTATGTTACCTTTGTGGGAGTTTTTAATTTTATTACTTTTCTAACGACAATGCAAAAGACTTTTAATACTTTAGATTGTTTTTAATGATGATGACGTGGATTCGATTTATTCATATAATATAAATTTTGTTTTTAAAATGATTTATCATGAATTTATGCGGTTTTGGTTTGTATTTAATCGATTGAATTGAATTTATCGTATTTTTACCAGGAATTAATTCTTTCTCTATAAAAGAAAATAAGTAATTTGTATAGGGAAGCCGCATAGAAACGAATAATTATTTTCCATTGTTTTTCAAATGTATCAAAAATGTTTTGTTTTTCATTTATTAAGCAGTTTTATGTTCGTCTATTATGTTAAAAAAAAAATAATAAAATAATAATATTGTGGTATCGTCTCGCCCTGGTGTCATATGATGGCAGGGATTTACACATCGTAAACACAAAAATTATAAAACCATAAAGCATTTTCATATGTAAATAAAGAAACAAAAAATCTATTCCTGAGTGTCGTATTTCAATGTCACAGTGACAAAATTTGTTTTTATTTAGTTAAGTTAAGTAAACATGCGCAATGTTAATACATTTGTTGCTGTTGTTTATATGGAGAATTTTTCTTCTCGGGTTATTATAAAAATGGAAAAACCGACAAATATCCTTTTATTTATTTTAATTTTTTTCTTATTATTTATGGTTTTTTTTTTTCTTCTATTTTATTTTTATGCCTTTTTGACAGTGCATATGAGGAGTGAACGGATAATATGTCTTAATATAAATTTGAGTATTTAAAATTTTTATGATAAAACTAAATCGTAGTAAATTTAAATTTTAAAAAAACCGGTATAGTATGCTTACATATTTAATTTAATATCATAAATTAATATGCGTGTGTATATAGTAGGGGTATATGACGTTTTACTTGGAATTTTCATCTTCATTAGTTTTTCTTCATTTATTATTAGTTAAGAAAGAAGAAAAAAAATTTTTTTAAAACACTACAGATTTTTGTTTATTTTAATTATTTTTTTTTTATTCTTTAAATTTTTCTTTTAAAATTAGTTATGCAAGTGGTTTTTGTTGATTTAGAAAAAAAAAAGAACTAAAGAAATTTTAAAAAAACAAAAACATTATTCATGACATGTGAAATTAATTAATTATCTTTTATGGATGATTATTAGCAGGTGATTACAGTGTTTTTATATTTTTAAGATTTATTTTTAACCAAATTTTGTAGTGTCTGAATCATGATTTTATGGTAAATATGGCTATCAAATACCACAAATTTATTTCTTTAGATTTAAAATAATTTTCTACTGAATAATAATTTCGATATACTATTGTTATTTATATTCTTTTATTGTAAATTTACACAATTGATTTGCTGCTGATTATTATCATAAGGAACACAAAATTTCTGAAAGGTTTCTTTTTATCTGTTCAAAAAAATATAATTTTTAAAAATAGATAGAAAACCATTTCAATTATACTTTAATGAATTTGTTGACAAATTTATTAAACCGATCTAAGTCATTATAATCAAAATATTTAATAATATTCACACATAGATTAAACTAAATAACATAATCACATGTTTTATTGTATTAAATTGAATATTATGTGGTTGTTTATTGTTTTTAAATAAATAAAATCATTCTTTTATAAAATATTAATTAATATTGTTTTGTATTTTGTCGTTTCATTATTTTTTTTTTCTGTATTAAATTATATAAATACATAATTAACTCTAGAATAATGCCAATCTATTATCATAATCAAATAATAATTGTACAGAAGAACATAATAGATTGTATTATTCTATGATTTATTTAAACTTTTTTTATAATAAAAAAACAAAATTCTTATAAAATGTTGATGAAAAATTGTATAAAAAATAAATACAAATAATTATTTTTCTTTGTTTTTATTATTATTAACAAAAAAAAAAAAATGTATAAAACATTTTTCTATGCTTATCTAATCGAGAACAACGAAAAAATTCATCGTGTCTGTGTTGGTTTTATTTCATTATTTTTTTCTTCTTCGTCTCTGGTTTAATGTTGTAAAAACTTTAAAACGTTATAAACATACATTTTTAAAAATAAAACGAATGCAGGGCACACACAATTTGTTATTTATAAGATGTTGTTGATGACGAAAATCATAAATATTATAAACATTTGTATGCGTTTGTTGGTTTTTTTTTTTATATAGCATAAATATTATTTAATCGAATAAAAATATTAATTAAAACAGCAGCAGTAACAGCAACAAGACATAGCAGCAAGCAGCAGCAACAGAGATAATAATGTATAATCAACCGCACAAATAGGGGTCACCCATTGGGACACGGACGTGCATATGTTTTTTTTTATTTTATATCATTTTTCTCTTTGTTTTTATAAAATTTAAAACAAAAAATGAAAAAAGAACTAACAATTTCTGTTTATGCATCGTTGAGTCTTCAGTCGTTTTAATATTGTTGAACAGGAATATTAAAAAAAAAATATGCGTATCTTTATATGTCTGGTTTTGTTTAATTTTTTCGTTTTTTTTTTTTATTTTTTTAATGGTATTTAAGTAGCTTTTCGTTGTTGTTTTTTTTCACTTTTTTTTTTTTCATTTCTCCTCTCTCTTACTACGTGTTTATTATTTACAAATATATACCGAAAAATAATTAAATTTTTTGTTGTCGTTTGCTATTATTGTTTTTTATTTTTATTTTTATTTTACTTTTCAGTTGATTCAATTGAAGCCTTAATTTAATATTATTTTATTTTATTTTATTTTATTTTGTTCCTTTCTTTGTGTTTCTTCGAGCAAAACACTTAATGCAAAGTAAAGTAATAACAACAGAATAAATTGTGATAAAAAAAAACAGCATTAATTTTTTCGTTATTATTATTATTATTGCTGTTGCTGTTGAATAAGAACAGTCAGTCAGTCAGTCAATTTTGTAGCCTTTCTAAAGCTATTAGCCGCCAACTCACAATTCAATCATATTCTTTAATATATTTATTTTTTTTCTTTCTTCATTTAACAAAACATTATTTTGTTACCAAAAGCATAAACAAAATGAAAGACAAAATAATTAAAGAAAAAACGAAGTCGTGTCTTGTACATTTTATTATTTTCTTCTTTTATTATTCTTATTACTTTTGTTATATTAAGAAAAATAATATATAAATAATAAGAATAAGAATATTATTATTTTCTGTTATTCCTATAACTAAGATTGAATATCCCTGATGGTTTGACTTTCAAAAAATAATAATAAGAAAATATACAAATGATTGTCTTTGATTTTTTACTTGCAAAAAAAAACTTTGAACAACACTTTGCTTTTACCAACATTAAATTTAAATCAACAATTCGTTGCAGTAACAACGACCGATGATGATGGTAGCAAAAGTAAAAGAAACAAAAAAAAAAAAATAAATTCGTGATCGAGCGACAATCAAACAAACATGCTTCAATCGAGCTCTTTCTTTATTTAACATTAAATATTGCTTACCTTTGGTTAAATTCAACAACAATAATGAAAGACAACGAAGTAAACAAACTGAAAATAATAATAAAAAAAAAAAAACAGCTGGCTGTATTCTGGTTATTTCTATATGCATTAAGCGATTTAGCTTATTTTTTGTATAAAACTTATGGTTAGATTTGGTCTGTGTTGTTATTTTCTTGTCTTTTTCGGTTGTTTTTTTTTTTTTTGTATTTATTTGGTGGTTTTGATGATGATGATCGTGCCTCGACGTATATGTTTTGTTTTTAAATTTCTTCTTAGTCTTTTTGCTTTTAAAATTTTTATATCATAAAATATAAAATTTCTTTCTTTATGTTGCTGCTCGTACGACGTTTTGTTTGTATTACATATATGGCCCGTTATCTTAACCTTTTTTTTTTTTCGGTTTTCGTGTGGCTTTTTTTTTATAATTTATTTTTATTTACTAAAATTATTACGCCAGATAATTTCTTTCTTTATGTGCTTTTTCGGTAATAAAGAATTTTTTTCTTAGTTTTCTTTATTTATTAAATTAAGATTTTTTTTACTAAAAATAATAAGAAATATTATAAATAAACAAACTAAATTTATATAAGAAATAATAATTTTTTGCTTTAACATTTATGTATAAAAGAAGTAAATACAGGCTTAGCTAGTTCTTCCGATTTGTCGTAATGTTTGAAACAGTGCTGATCGAAGCATTACATAGTATTCAATATAAATGGTTCCAAATACAATATTTTTATGTTGTTTACAAATAAAACAAATTTTAGGATACTTTTTAACATTAATTCTAAACAAGTAATTGCAATTATTGTTACGCGATACTAATTGAAGCAGCACTAAGCGAGGTATGAATGTAATTTAATTTATTTCATTCAACACCAATAACCAATAGCAGAATTAAATATACCGTCGAAATTGTGCATTCAATTTCAGGAAATAAAGTTTAATAAAATAATAATAATTATTAAAATATCAGCAAAAAATAATAATAATAAAATATTGAAAAAAAATCAACGAAAATGGCATTAAAATAAAAAATTATATATGTTCTAGGAAATAATAATAAATATAACGAAAAAAAAATAAAGACGACGAAGTTAATCTCTTTCCTTTATTAATGCATTTATTTTATTTTATTTTTTCATATAAAATACCATAAATAAATAAATAATAATCCAAATAGAATGTTTTTTTATATTAAAAAAAAACCAGCAAAATAAATATTTAATAATTATTCAACAGTAGCTAAGAAAGAAAAAAAAAATCAGCGAAACGACAGCAGCAGCAGTAACAGCAAAAAATTATTCTTCTTTTTTTTTTTGTTATTCAATTTCATATTCGATTTTTTATTGTCATTTATTGATAAATATTTAATAAGTTTATTAAAAAAAATTCTGTTTATGGTTTTTAATGGTAAAAAAAATATAAATTCATTATTAAAAACGAATGAACGGTGCACGATTTACACGATTTGTACTTCTCTCTTGTTTTTTTTTTCTCGATAAATAATTAATTCTTTTTAAGACAATAAAAGTAACAAATTTTTGACAAAGAAAATAATAAAAATCCACCGAAATGAATGCTTTGATTAACACGATTCTATTGCAAAAATAAAAATAATTTAATTAATAAAATTTCAATGACTAAAAATTATTTTACAAAAATAATATTCGCGAATTTTTCGCTTTAAACAGGTCTACTAAACAGAATAATTTGTACAAAAAAAAAAATGCACCTCATTAAATTGTTGTTTAAATTACTTTTTTTTTTTTTAAATTAATTAATATTAATTTCCTGGTTTTATTTATCTACAATACCAAAAGTAGTATTATTAGTGTAGTGAAGAAATAAATACAAGCAAAAAGCAAGTACAGCATAAATTTATAATAATAAAAATAGCAACGGTGATATAAACACCTTTTTATTTGTATTGAAATTAATAAATAAAAAGAAATAAATATTTTTATAATTTAATTTAATAAAATTTATAGGAAATTACAAATCACCTTTTACCAGTTTGTATTCTCCTGAAATACAATGTTAAAGTTTTTTTTTGTTTTTGTTGATGAAATTCTATTGAAAAAATTATTTTACTTAAGTTGCTATAGTTTACGTTATGTCTTACGTTCAAGGTAATATTTTGCTGGTTCTCCATTCACAAATGATTGTTTTTTATTTTCTTCATGTTATTTTAATTAGTTATGACGACAATTGGATTTAAAAATTAATTTTTAAAGTGTGTAACGTAATATATATTTCAGGTGTGTATCTAGCAGCTGCTTTTTTAATTAATTAATGTTTCGGAAAAATTGTTTTTTTTATTGTTTCCGGATTGTTAGGTGTATTCAAGATTACTCTTAGAATTGTATACTCTCGCAAGAATTAGGTTTCCGCAGACAAAACTAAATGAAATCAAACAGAACATCAAGTTGTCAGGTAGTACTTAGAATTTTATTTTCAGTGTTAAAGCACAAACCAAGCGTGTAAAACATGGGAATACTATTCCTTAGAGATGAGAAAATATTTTTAACAAAAAATTCTTATTCAATTTATCACTGACATTCCACATTTGTTCAAAAAACTTTCACTGATTATTTCAGCAAACAGTTTCCTGTTGAGACTTAAAGCAAAAAAAAAAATTTTTTTTTCTTTTTAAAATTTAATAATTTAATGTTTCACCCTGTACTATGTTGTTTTGAATTGTTCTTGCTAGATAATTTTTTACTTTATTTTTTATGTAAATAATTCTCATGTGTATTTATATAAAATAAAACCAAAATATATGTATATACGTGAGCTTTTTTGTATTTTTCATTCTTTTTATATTCTCTGTTTTGGTTTTTTATTTTTGTTTTTGCTTTTGTAGCTTTGTTTTGGTTTTTTTTTGTTGTTTTGATTTTTCTTTTACGTTTTTTTTATTATTATTATTTTTTCATGTTTATAATGTCCAAATGGAAACATATATTTGATTCGTATACAAATACAATACAACAACTACATATATGTAAAACGAAAACAATCGTTTATTGATTAAAATCTATATCAATAGTGATGTGTTTTTTATTTTTGTATTTTTATGTATAAAATGGAGCACATTGATGTTAATAAATAAATAAATAAATAAATATTTAAAGAAAACACATTCAAAGACTTTAATCGTGTACTAAGAAATAAATGTTTTCTTACTAAATCATATGTTTTAATTTTGTTTTTTCTAATTTTAAATATATATTAAATGTGCGTTTCTTTTGTTGCCGTCTGCTCTATTCTCCACTATCATAATGTTATACAAAAAAAAAAATTATTATATATGGAAAAACATATTTATAAATAAATAAACTACGTTGTTAAATGTTGTATTAAAGTAGTGTTTTTTAGTTAGTTAAGCAAACATATTTTTAAACAGAAATAATACTCTATCTGTATGCATGATTTTTTTTTATTTTTGTAAACAAATAACTCGTATACTACGAACTACTACAGATAATTCTAGATAACTATTGTAGAAGTGTAAGATATATTTCTTTATTATTATTATTATTGCATTAAACTCTATGCTATTTACAGAATTTATTTACATTACCTGATTTCAGATATCTCCTGAATTTCTATTCTCATTAAAACCAAAAACCTTGCGATTTTAAAGTATTTAGGCATCAAGACACGATTTTTTGTTTATTTAAAATTGTGTTTTACACTAGTAGCAATGTAACTATCAAAATTATTACCAAAACATGTACTAAGAACAGATAAAAATCTGTTTTTAATAATCTTTAAAGAAAAAAAACAACAACATCCAATGCTATTAAAATATTTTTAAAAAGCAATTTTTACAGTAGTTTTCACTTAATTATAGTAAAAATAAAAATTTATGATTCTCCGCTGTAATTTATTAAGTATTTAAACACAAATTACCAAACGTAGTACATAAGTTAAACTAAGTTATAAAATAAGTTAAACTGTTTACCATGGACTAAGTAGCTAATTTTCTCATTAAAAACGAAATTACTTTTATTAAAAATGCTAAACAATTAAATTGCAGTTTTAATTAGTTGTTTATTTTTAATCTTTAATATTAAATAAATAAAAAAAAATGCATATAATAATTTTATTCGTTTGTAATAAAAAATTAAATACATTTTTATCTCTGCGTGTGTTTTTAATATTATTGTTTTTCTTTATTTTCATATTTTCATAGTTTTTATAGTAAGAAAATCACACACACTCGCATAGAAATTAAAAACAAAAATGGATATTTATTTTGGTTGTTGATATTTTTTAATAAAAACTGGTGATTGTCGAAACGGTGTATACGTGACCACAGACAGAGAATTTGTTGCTCTTATGCCTATATTTAATAAAAATATTTTATTATTATTATTATTATGCTATTGGTGATGTTTACTACTACGTTTATATTTTCAACATAAATTATTAATAATTTACTATGCAAAGTAATTATAATAATATTATTGATGATTTTTCGAGAAATAAAAAAATATTACTTCTCAGTGTGTATTTAGTAAGATACAAAAATTATGGTACATGATAAAATATATTTTAATCATTCTAGTGATGTTTCATAACACTTACGTTTATATTACGTTACCATTATGCTGTTATTATTATTATTATTATTATTTATGATTTTTTTTTCGTCGTTTATTTTTTTTTTTGAAATTATTTACCACAGTTATTGTACAATCAAGACTTGCATAATATGTTCAATTTATAAATATATTTTGATTTGCAAAGTTTGTTGCTTATGTACGTTATGTCGTCGTGTCTAAAAGAAAAATGTTGTAATTTTCATTAATCGCTAATATTTTATTGATTTTTTTCTGATGTTTTATAGTTTTATATTTGAATTAATTAGAAAAATTGTTTAAAAATTCTATTGTTCTTTTTGTATTTAAATTAGGGGAATACCCTTTTATAGTAATTAAAGATTTTTCTTTGTCGTTTTTTTTTCTATAGAACTTTTTTGGTTCTAATCAGTGATAATTTATTCATTAAAAATTAATCAATAAAGAATTATTTATTTTACTAAATTTATTTATAAAAATTCCGAATTAAATGTTTACTTTGTATGTTTGGTATAGTAGGATTGGGTGTGTAAACATTTGTTGCTTTTACCTTTTTTGTTTTTCGCTTATATTATTATTTTACAACTTTAATCGTACTGTTTTCTTAATAATAATAATAATCATAAACAATTTTTATTAATAAATTAATTTACTAATAGATATATCTATGTGTATTTATAAAATTATTTTTCTCTTCTTTTTTTTTTTTTATTTCTGATAATATGACAGCGATAATAAAATTTATTGTTAATAAAAAATTTAAAAAAAAATTCTATTTTATTGCGTAGTTGTTTTTATTTTTATGATTTTGTTGTGTGTTTTAATGTTATTAATTTTATGTGCTTTCAATTAAGATTAAGTTTGTAATTCTCTCAGCTTTTTTGTTTAGTATTAAATGCTTTTCTATTATTGATTATAATTTTTTGTTAATAAAGTAGTAAGAAATTTAATGTTTTATTTGTATGAATATAGTTTTGATTGAATTTAATGTAAGCAAATAGTTATGTTTTATTTTTTATAACACGGTGTTTTGAAATAACATGGTTTTACTTAAACACGTATTCTTTTTTTTATAGAATTTTATTTTTTAATATTCTTTCTGTAGCTAATACTTCAATTAATTATGATAAATTTTCTAACGAAAATATTACAATTTACGTAAGCTTTAATAATTTTAAATCTCTATGAAAAGCATTAACAATTAGAATAAAGATGGCAGAAGCATAATAATTAAATGTACATAAACATTCTCTTGACTTAAGTACTGCATTTTATGTTGTTGATTGTATATCGTTGTTGCGCTGCTATGCTGTGAATATTTTTAAACATAAATAAAATAAAAATAGGTGAGGCAGAGGCTGCGTATATTTATTTAACAAAAAAATTATTTTTTTTTTTTCTTTTTACGTCTACAAAACGTTAAGGTAACGAAAAGTAACTCATTGAAATACTTTTTTTTTTATGTGTTTTGTATATATTTTTTGTATACAAAACGATTTTGAAGCTTATCTCAAAGCAAAAGCTTTTCTTTTCTTTTTTTATATATAAATATTTATTTTTTCTTGTTTTTTTCAAAAATATTATCTGTAGGTGGATTTATATATACAAGTTACTAGTTACCTTTGGTTGTATTTTTATTTCTTCTTTTTCTTCTGTTAGTTATGTTATGCCTGTAAATGGAGTCATGACCATAAAGGCAAACAAATAAGAAATAATTATAATTTCTTTATAAATTGTAATACTTACTTTGTGCTATAGAGGAAAAGTTTGTGTTTTTTATTTTATTATTTTTTGCTCTTTATTATTGTATATGATGCGTGTATTGGGCACAGTTAATTTATTGAAGCAACAACACAATAGCAATCAACGAAGAATATATATTTATAAATATTTTTAATTTTTTTTTGCTTTTCATTTTCTATATCAAATTCAACAATAATTTTATTATTATTATTATTATAATTATTATTTTCTTTATTAGCAATAATTTTAATAGCTACGTTAGACTATGTTTGTGGTGTGCTTAACAAACGTAAACATAATTTAAATTAATTTTGCTAAATAATATTCGAGTATTTGTTTTTAATTTTTACCATTGTTTTGCCTTTTTTTCTGTTTCGTTTCTTTTAAATTTGTTTTTCTGTATTTTTGTGTTTTTTTTATTATTTCTTTCATGCTAAGAAATGAGTTTAATAAGCACAGAAAAAAGCATCTAATACGCAAAAAAAAAGAAGAAAAACATCTTTTGTCGTGATGGTTTTTTTTTTTTTGAAATTTAATGCCTGGTGTGTTTGCGCTGACTTTAATTTTTTACTCGTTCTTTGCTTGCTATTTTTTTTTTGTTTTTTGCATACAATAATAACATATTTATACATATATAAACGAAAAATAAAAAACTACAATTTATTCGTATATAAAATGAAAAATAAAATATAAATACACATATGTACATACATATATTATATAAAGAATATTATATAAAAATAAGAACCAAAGCTGAGTAGGCAACACTCCAGACAACAACAATGATGCCATGGTAATTTACATGACATAATCATAATAATAAAAAAAAAACCTTCAAGATGTATGCAAAAAAATAAAATAAAAAATAATAACCCCAGCAAATCGTTGGCACACAAAACAGGGCATTTTACTTCTCTAGACATCTTTTGTCTTTGATAAATAATAATAAAAAAAAAAATTAATCAAAAGAGCTTTTTGTCGCTTATTTTATCATCAAAGTTTACCTTTGTGTCTACTAGGCACTAGCTAAAGGTACTTTAAAAAAATAAATTATTATATATTCATTCTTCTATAGTTTTTCTATATAATATACTTGTTATGCACTTGTGATAAAATAAGCTACCATATAGTTATGTAAAATTAAAAAAATAATAAATAATGTCTGCAGAATAGTAGATATGAAAACAAATAGATAAACAAAAATCACACTGTCACATATAATTATTCTTATTGAGTTTTGTCTTTAATTTGCTAAATAGAATTTGCAAATAAAAATGAGAGACATAAAACAAAGTGCATCAAAATGCGTGACAAGACGCGATAAAAACAATAATAATAAAATTATTTATTATTATATTTATTGTAACGAGTATTTATGTTGGTTTTGCTTCGTAATATCAAAAGATTAATCGCAATTTAATTTAATTGTTAATAATAATAAAAAAAAAAACAAAAAACTGCAGACGACAGTGTTGTTGCGACCACAATTGCAGCTGCTGCTGTTGTTGCTGAATTTTGTTTTTACGTTTAATTACTTTATTTTTTGACGGAAACCTGCTATACGGGCGTTGATTTTATTTATATATATATATTTGTTGATGAACTTTTTTTTTTTTAATTTATTTTATTATATTTTAGGGCTTTAGTTCAATAACCAGCGTTGTAATTAGGTTGCTTTGTGTTAAAGCCGGCTTGGCTACGTTTTATTTTTATTTTTTTTCGTATGTGAAAGGTTTTTATCAAATGATAAATGTGAATTTAAGAATAATTATGTTTTAATGAAGATTTTCTTTTTTTTTTTTGTCTTATTATTTTTATGACTTTATTAAGTATATTTTTCGGCGTGCAGATTATTGCATTGTTCGTTCGTTACACTGATAAATAAATAATTTTAAAATGAAAATTCTATAAATTTATCCTTAATGTAATATTTTAATAAAATTTTATGCCTACGCTACTGTATTAATCATTATAATAACCAAGCAAAGAGTTAATTAATTAATTAATTATATTTATTCATTGTTTATTTATTTAAATAATATTAATAATATTCTTAACAGTTAATACAATGTTCGCAAAAATAAATAATAATCAGAATAATAATAATAATAATATTAATTAATGATTATAATAAATAAAATGCGTTATCATTAACATTAATTATAATTCATTTAAAAATTGAATTTATAATATTATTTTATCTAATATATAAAGTAAAGTCCGATTTTTTCGTGTGTTTCTGTAACATTTTGTAGAGGTGGTAAAAATTGACACTATTTAGGTAGAGGGGGAAGAAACTAAACTATTTTATAATAATTCCAACTCACTCTCCTCTCCCTTTTCTATTTGGAAAATGTACTAATAAAATACCTTTTATGTAATGCCATTTTTTTATACTAGATCCTAAAATTAAAAATTTATTACGTTTTTTAACAAAAATACATTAACACATATGCATACATACCTATCACTAGAAATTCTCTTTGTTTGAATGATTCATATGAATGAATATTATTTAATAATTACACTTATAAAATTAGTTACTATTTCTATTTAATAAAACAATTTTAATAAAAAAATAATAAAACTAATGTTCTAATTATTTTAACATTAAACTTTTTTTAAATTGATTCATAAATTCACTTTATTTACTAATCAATTCACAAGCACTAATGAACGATACTTTTACTTTTATTTTAAAATAAATTAGGCAAAACCAATTTTAAAAACAAATAGAAAAACTCAAAGTGAAATAATTCTCAATTTTTCTCTCACACTTATATTCTGCAGTTCAGCACATAATTAAAAAAAATATTTCCCCTTAAATGGGTAAACAAAAAAATTTTATCTTTTATAACAAACGGTCATAAAAATTTATATATGTAAAAAATCGGTAGGTAACAATTTTTTCGGTTAAAAGAAAATATACGTAAAATATGCCAAATCCGATTGCGATCGACGTATGTGTTAGTGAAAAATATTGAAAACCCTTTTAATAGTGAGAACAAAAGAATAGATATGTAAAGTGAAATAGAATCGAAGTTAAAAAGAATCCAATCAATACGTTAAAATTAGTTTTTATTTCAATACTAATCATATAAAAGAGAGATTCCCAACAAAAAATGCATAAAGCAATATTCAACGGGAATTCCCACACAAAATATCATATTAAAAAATCGTATAGAAAAACCGGCATAACTTCAAAATCGCATATAAACGAAAAAGAATTATTATTTTCTTTTATTAAGTGATATAAATGCTTTGATTTTTTAAAAATAGGCTCTTTAGAAAGTGAACATATACGTAAAACAAAATATAGGCTCTCTGATAAAAACTTTATTTTCATCCCTGAAATAGAATTTTGAATTGCATTAACAATACGTACAAAGGTTATGGAATTTATTACTTATGTTTATTTTTAATGGGAAAAGGCAAATCGGAGGTTTTAATTAAATATAAAAACTAAATATTGTCGGGACTTTAAAAATTAGCATAAACGGGGTTTCATTATATTCAAAACTTTATTTTATTGCCGTGCAAAGCCGGGTAATACCAGCTAGTATTTTATAAAGTAATTATGCAGTTAATAAAGAAAGAGAAATTATTGATAAATACATGATTAAAGTGTGATGTTTTTAAAAGTGCCTTTATCTTTACATGAAATGATGATAGTAAAATGTTTTCAAAATTTATCTATTACAGACACTGATGCGCGGATACTTAATTGATAATAATAATAATAAAATAGATTAATAATAATAATTTTTTTTTTGATAAATAAAGTATTCTAGCATGTTAAAAAAATTCGCTAAAAATTATCTTAAACACAGTATGATTAATTAACGCTGTATATTATGATAAACAATTAAGATAAAATAATAATATTCATTAGAAAATATAAACTATATGGATACTGTTCATTTGACGTTTTTTTGCAACAAAAAACAGTAATAATAAAGCTTCAATTTCAATTAATTGTAAGATTAAAATCCTTGGTTTTATTAGTGTATGGTAATGATAAACAAACCATTAAACTTTACACCATACAAAGTGTGACAATGAACATATAAACAGATTGTTTAATACAATCTTAACACTCTTACAATATTTTTTGTTTCTTTTATTACATTATTTCAGTTAATAAAAACAAAAATTATTACATTTGTAGAAAAATTATCTTAAATGCAATTAAAATCATTAATTAATAATAAAATAATATATTTTCTCTTAATAATATTTTTTTTGCTATTTTTAACTCTCTGCTACTGAACAACCTCTGCTATCGGTTTTTATTATTATTTTTCTATTTAATTCCCTGATAACAACGGATGCCTGCTGTTTTTATATTATTTTTGGAGAAACTACGTTGTTTCAATTAATTTTGTTGTCGTAAAAATAAAAAACCAAAAAATAAATCAATAATGATTAGAAAAATTTTATGATAAAATCAGTTAATACAAACAAATGGAAAATTATTAAAATATTTTTTTAGTTTAATTATTAGTTAGCTAGTTGATCACTGTTGATTGCTATTGTTGATGAGTCTTTTCTTTTTTTAGTCTTATATAATATCTATTCGACGTGGTTGTTGACATTTTTTCATTACTTTTTTTTATTCTTTATTTCTTTCTTTTATTTATTTATTTATCATATGCAAAGGTTTAATGTACGATAAATTTATTTTAACAATCAGAAAAGATAGTTTTTTGTGTTTTGTTTTTTTGATAAAATAAAAAACTGAAAAAAAAAATGAATAAAAAATGATTAAAAATTAATTAAGAAATATTTTTATGATTTAATATAAATGAGAGATAAAAAGTGAGAAAGAAGAAATTAAATTAATAATTTTACATAAATAAAATTTATGAATCATTTAGTTGATGAAACATAAAATGTATTTGTAATGATTTGTTGAATTGTTTGTCTACTGAGTGTTGTTTATAGTATCAGTAAGTGTTATTAAGCCATGGATTTAACAGAAAATAGATAAAACAAAAATTATTTTATAGTTGAATTTTTAATAGCAGAGAAATAGCGTTTGGATAGCAATGTTCTGGACAAATAAATGGTCTTAAGTTAAGTTTACTAGTGGAATAAATGTTGTCAATTTTTAATCAAAGTAAATAGCGACTAATTAAGCACCGATATATAAGACAAATCAAGTCTTTGATATGTAGTATATTTTTTGCTGCAAAATTATTACTAGACATTTTCTATATTGCTGTGAATTTATATTGCAGAGCTGTAACAATAGTTTTGGCACCTTTTGCAAATAACTAAAATAGCGCCTTGTTCTGTACTTAAATTGATGCAAAATTTATTTTACTGTTTATTATATCATATCGCGGTGCCCTAAATGTATTGCGCCCTTGGTAACTGCTCCGATGTCAAACCTTTGCTGTGCTGCTGTTTCTAAGGTCATTAAGATACAAAATTAACTAATAATTGCTTTTTTGCTGCAAAATCATATAAATTGTAATAATTTTTTTGGAATTACACTAATTCAATTGTTATTTTATTAAATTCTCTTCAATTAAAAATTGAAATATACTAAAAATTTTCCGTGTATACAGTACAACCGGTTTTGATAAGGAACTGGTAATATTCATGCACAGTAATCACCATTTTAACCATTATTTTCATTGTTTTGTGTTGTTTTTCTTATAATTTCTACACGATAAATAATAATTGAAAAAAATAAAAATACAAAGTGTCATGTAAAAATGGGATAATTAAAAGAAAAATAATAAGAATATTTAACATCGGCAAATTCCTATATCTAGAAAATTTGATTTAAATTTTACTTTTGATTTTTAATCAGAAATGGAATAAAAAGAAAAATAAATTTCTATTGATAAGATTATTTTTTTATTTGTTTCGTGTATTTTCTAGTGTATTTTTGTAGTCAATTAAACTTTTATTGGCGTTTTTCGACGTTTTTAATATTTTTTTTTGTTTTTATTATTAATTAAATAATAATAATAATATTTTTTTGTTTATTAATTGTGCTGTGATGTGTTTATATATTTCTTTAATGATTATTTTGATTTTCTTTCTTTCTTTAACTCATGTAAGCTATATTATTATTATTATTATTATTTAAATAAAAAATTATTATTACTTATTTTGTGTATATATGTGTTGTGTGCATTACGTATTATCGGTAATTTATTATTGACTCAATTATTATTATTATTATTATTTTTATATTTCTTTGGATGTAAATAAAAGAAATATAATTAATAAATAACCATCATTAAAAAAAAATTTTTTTTTTGAAGTATTAAAAATAAAATAAAATAAAATAAATAAAGCCAATGCACTGTTGTGTCTTTCAAAATCATACGTTTTTCTATTTAAATAAAAAATAATAATAATATTAAATTGTATTTTTGTCGCTTCGTTTATTACTTTATTTTTTATGTTGAAAAGATAAAAATAAATTTAAGTTGTGATTTTATTATTTTTCTTTTATAAATTTATATATTTTTATATATTTTTTTATTTAATTTAAGGAATTATGTAGGAATTAGTTGTTTATATGGATGTTGATAAGGTGTGGGATTGTTTTTTTTTTTTTTTTGTTTTATCTACTTAAATATTTTTATTTTTTTAAGTGATAAATTTTTTTTTTTTTTGTATCGGATTTTTGATTTTATATGCGAGTTAACCGTTACTTGTTGCTAATTTGTATAGTACGTTGTACCTCGCGTAATTTGGAACAGATTTTATCATAGTGTGAATATTAATAGATAGGTTTTTTTTTTTTTTATCTTTATTTAACAAAATTCAATTGAATATAATTAAAATCAGTACAATAGTTTTTCTTATAATTTCTTAAAAAATATCAATGGCGGAGAATAGATAAATAATTTCTCTGGCATGTAAAGACAAAAATATCTACATATAATATAGAAAAACTAGTAAATCTTTTTTTTTTTTTTTCAAAAAGTTATCAAAAAAAAACAGAAAAATAAAAACTAAACAATAAAAATTATGTCAATGCTTTGCATTAATTATGAATAAAATATTAGCATTTTCCAAACGATCGACATTTTTCGTTCCCTCTGTCTAATGCGATAACCTTCATTTTAATCATAATAATAAATTATTTTCAGCGATTTATTCTGTTTGCTTTTTTCTATAGTATAATTTTGTTGCTAAATTTTGCTGATTTGTTTTTTTTTTTTTTTAACGCGTTTATCAGAGGCTATGACATTAGGAGCATAATAACTTGACTACAAGGGTACTTAATTGTTATTCTTATTTATTTATTTTTTCATTAATAGTGAATTATTTATTTATTTTTTAATCAACTGCTCTGACTTTTAAGAATATATAAAATTTAATTTATTTTTATTTTTTATAAGCGAAGAAAAACTAAAAAAATTCAACCAATGACAACGTTTGTACATGTTTGATTGGTTAATTTTATATTTTGCTAACTTAGTAAGTAATGAGTCAGTTTTTTCTTTCATTTTGCCATTTTAATAAATTATTTTTATTTTTGTGGATAATTAAACAAACATAATGTGAACAAAAGAACAAAGTAAAATAAAATTAACCAATTAAAAACCTTCAAATAAACACTAATTAGATAATTTGAATTTTTGTTTGTTATTATTTTTTCGCTGTTTGAAAAAAATTATTATCGCATTTGAATTAACATAAATTAAACACGTTTGCTTATTATTTAATTAATTAATTAATAATAAATAAAATTGTTTTAATAAATGTTACATATAATTACGTAATCATTGCGTCAATTTATTGCTTTTTTAAAAATATATTTATAGAAATATATTTTTTTATTATTACTATATATGATTCATAGTAAATTTTATGCGTAATTTTTGTACTTTATTTAGTTTATCTATTATAAAAGTATATTAATTGAGAAAGTTAGCGGTGAGATTGTGAGACGATTTCTGTTATACTGTTGCCTATCAGTTAAATTTTAATAGTATTCATAAAAAGCTCATAATTTTCAATAAAAATATCAACAATAAAGCAAATAAATAATAAATTTGCAATGTAAAGATTGCGTTTTTTCCATCAGTTTAACTTTAAATACAAAAAAATAAATTCTCTTGTTTCATAACTTAACTTGTTCTTGATGGTTGCGTTTTAATAAAAAATATTTTCACCGCAATAAAACGTCTCTAGGCCAAGGATATAACTATAAACAAAAAATTAAAATTAAAAAATTGACACACAAACGTCGTAATATTAAAAAAAAAAAAATAATAAACCACTTTGTGAGGGTGTTTAGTGCGAATTAATTATTTATTTCTATTTAAGCCAGTAGCATTTATCAAAAATAATAAAATAAAATATTTAATTTTTATTCACTTAAATTATGAAATTTAAATTAAAGTAATAAAAAAATAAAAATTTATTCTGAATGCAATATATATGTATATGGGATGAGAGTAAGTTAAATTGATAAACATAATATAATAAAAGTATATACATATATATTTATATAGATATTAAATTATTACTAAGCGTTATACGCAGCTTGTACTAAGCGTAACATTGAGGCTTAACGAAGCAAAAAATATTTAAAAAAAAAAGAAGAAATTATAATATGTAAACAAGCGAAACATGCATATATGAATATTGATAAAAATAAATTTGCTTTTAATAAATATACATATATACGCGAAAAGGTCATTTGCTTATCATACAAAGAAATAATTATAATAATTGTTATTTTTCATTTGTATTATTTACATTTAAAGAAATAGAAATAGAAGAAGAAAAAAACGATAAAAAAAATGAGAATAAATTTGCAATTTTTATTCAATTTGTATGATTTTTTTTTTAACGCAAAATAAATAAATTTATATTTTTTTATTAACGCAAATAAATATTTTTATTAAGCGTTGAATAAGCACAGAGGCGGAGCGCAAGTTTTTGTTATGAATTTTTCTTTTTTGTTAATTTATTTTCTTCTTTTTAACAATTAAATAGTTTTTAGTTTTGGCATTTTAAGTAATTTTTTAATTAATTGCTTTTTTTTAAGGCGGACATGGTTCGATGACTTGGTAGTTTTAGTATGATTCAATAACAAAGTGGCTTATTTCTTTGTCATTGTGGCTTGACTTCTTCGTAGTATTTCTTTACTAATTTATGGTTTTACGAAAATATATAATTATTGATGTAAAAGAAATCAATATTTTCATGCTTTAATAAAAATATACGATTTATTAGTTAAATGTGAAAACTATATCACTGGAATATATGCTTCAAGTAAATTTTATATTTAAATTAACGTAACACAATTCTGCTGCGTTTATATTAATTTATTTAATTATGTTTAATTAATATCAAAAACAATTAATTATATTTATTATTCGTGAGTAAACATTAAAATTTAATGTGCTAAGCAAAGTAGCGTAAAGTAAAGGAAAAATTATTATTATTGGTTAATATGTATATATAGGGAGACTTGTTTCGCTTTGCATTAAAGTTAAAAAATAAAAATATTTTAAATATTTATCATTAATATTTTACTTATTTATATAAATAAAATACACTGAATGATTTATCTAAACATGCACAATCACAATTAAACGTATTGTTGTAATTACTGTGTAGTTAATTACAAATAAATAAAATTAAAAATTTTATATACAGACAAAATGACGCAGTTAAAAGTAAAAAAAAAAAAATATAAAATAAAAATAAATAAATAATAATTCTTGTTTATCAGTCACCCAACCAAAGCCACATCCACATTTAAAAACGCGTAGTATTTTTATTATTTTTTTTGTTAATTTTAAAAAAGCATTATTTCGCGATAAAGTAATTTTTTTTTTTTTTATAAAAGAAAACATCGTGACTCGCGCAAAGCTGTGTTTTTTTTTTGTTGCTGTTTGCCGATTTTTACGCTTGTTTTTAATGTTTTTTTGCGTTGTAGAACCAAATAAGCAAAAAAAGTAAATTTTATGTTCTAAAGTTTTGTTATATGTATGTTCTTTACATAAGAATTTTTATTTTTGTTTAAAGCTTAAAGCAATTTACTTTACATTCGTGTTAGTTTGTTGTGTTTTTTTATTATTATTATTATTTTAGCTTAAAAAACGCGATGTTTTTTTTGTGCTTTAGAATTAGTTTTTATTCTTTTTCGACGCTTTAAAATTCGTTACATTGTTTTTTACGCATTAAAATATGCTCTATTGTACACACCTATGTATCCCTAATACAAATGATTGTTGAATGACGTTCAAATATTTTTTTTTGTTTGTAATTTTTTAAACAAAAATAACTTTTTAAATATTTGATTACAGTCAAATTGGTTGAAACAATTCTTTACTTATTTCAGTAATTAATAATTTAAGTTTAGGATAAAATTATTCGCATTCGCGTTTTATCTAGAAAAGCCATTTGTAAGCACGTCTACATTATTTCATCGTTAAAATTTTGTAAAACTTAATACAGAAAAGGGTATGAGTATTGTCAGTTCGAATTCCATCATCATTTTAAAAACTGAGAATGATTAATGCTTTTCTGTATGCTGTTTTTTTTTTAATCCATTAAAAAAAAACCAATACAAAAACAGTTTCTGTTTGATGGATTGATTTTTTTTTTTTTTGGTTGGTTTTCTTCAATAATCGAATTTCCGCTAAGGAATTTATATCAGGTAATGACGTAGTCGTTGTTCAATTTTATTACTTTGTTTTGATTATTTTGTATATAGAAATTTTAGACAAAAAAAAAAAACTTCTTTATTATTTTTTTTTTCTTTAAATATTGTTTTTGCGTATTAATTTTTGTTATTTTTATATTTTTGAATATCTTTTTTCAATTTAAAGCGAGAAATGCTGGAGTTATATTTAGTTTGTTTTGTCTTTAAACAAGCAACATGTATTCCATGATCCATGATCTTTAATCTCAATTAACTTATAAACTGTACACACTCAATTTTTGTACGTTTTCTAACCGTTGAGTATTTTTAATATTAAACATTTTTAAAGACAAAAGAAGTAAATCAGCAACACAAAACACGTTTTGTTTGAAATAAAATAAAAAATCATCATTTTGTGCTTCTTTAACCAAATAACTAAATTTCATTTATTTGGAAAATATTTTTACTACTTATTTTTATTTTTTTGAGACGCTTAACAGTCTCTTTTATATGAAATAAAAATATTATTTACTTTAATTTAATCCAAAAAACCGCAAAAAATAAATAGTAGTCAAAACAATGAGTTTACTGAAATATACATTATATGAAACATGTTTCATTTAATGGGTCTGTACATGAAACAAAAATGTTTCAATTATTTTTGTTTTTTTTTTTTTGCTAAAATTCAATTAAATTTTCTAACTTAAATCATTAAAAAAAAAAATTATGCTTGTTTTTTCACATAATTGTATTGTTAATGTAATGAAAACACATTAAATAAAGAGAAATGCTGTTAAGACGCATTTTTAAACATGTTTCAAAAGCGTTTTTAGTGAAAATTATAATTTGTGCACAAATTAACAAAACAATTTAATTAATTTAATAATAATTATAATTATTTTTATTATTTCTATAATTATCATTATTTTCATTTAATTTAGCTGCGTTTTACTACTTCTGATAAAATAAACATAAATATAAGAATAAAATCAATAAAATGAAAAATAGAAAAAGAACAGACGCAGAATTGTAATTAATAAAAATAATTTATATGTTTAGGAAACGAAAGACTTGACTGAGCTGTACTGATCGGTTAAATTAAATTGCTTTTCTAATTAGTTTTATCATTTATTTTCTTTTACTTAAATACACAATTCTAGAAATATTTTTTGCAGCGAAATTTATTACATGAAAACATGTTTCATCGTGTTTGTAAGTATTTTTTTCTTTCTTTTTTGAATGAATAAATTTTATTTACTCAGCGTGTTAATGTTTGTTTGCATAAATTATTATTATTATTATTTTTTTTTATTAAAGAATAAAATCAAAGTTTTATTTAAGCGAAAATTATAGAATAAATAAATAAAACAATAAATGTTTAATCGATCCGAAGTTTTCTGTATGTAAAATATAACTTTAGTTATATTTGCAGAGAATCTTTTATACTGATTCTACTTATTTTAAACAGATTATAAATTGTACTATAAAAATGGATATGTTATGTTGTTTATTGCGCATGACACAATCACTTAAATATTTCTCATTTTAGTTAGAACAACTGTAACGCATGTTTATAAACATTTTATAAATATTTAATTTATAGCGAAATATTTCTCTTTACTTAGAAACGTAACATCATAGAATAAAGTGCGTTTAAAGTTTTATTCTCTATTTAAATTTATTAATACGCAATTCAATTTGTGTTTATTAATTTGTTTTTTCTTCTTCGAATTACCGATTTAATTATTAAATTTATAATAATAACAAAAACTATATATATATAATCATATGTATGTATGGTTTGTTTTTTAATTTGAATTGTAGAAATAACATAGTCATGTATGTACATAGCTATGTGTATATCTCTTAGTTAACCAATTTAATGAGTTCTTTTAGCGAAAACAAAAAAAAAAAAATATCTAGCACATGTTGGTTTATTATGGTTTTTTTTTTACTTCTTCTTTTGCGTTTTTGTTTTATGTATTTTAGTTTATTTTTTACCATATTATTACTTAGTTTTTATGCTTTTTGTAATTATTTTAGTTAACTTGTTTATGAAAATTATTATTATTTTTTTTTTATTGTTTTGTGCAATAGTTAACAAGTTAAAAAAAAAAACACTTGATAAAACCACATATTTATGACATTAATTAGTTTTATTTGTTGCTGATGTTTTTTCTTTTTTTTTTTGTTGTCTTTTTCTTCTTCTTTTTAATGTTCAAGCCACCTACTGACATTATTTAATGCTGGTGCTAGCTAACCGTCATCATAAACAGTACATGTTATATTTTTCATTTGGTTTTCTTTGTTAACTATTATGGTTATAACAATCACATTTTATTAATTTTTGGTTAAAAGAAGAGAATATTATATGGATTTCTAGTTTATTGTATTAGTAAATTGTTGCTTTTACTCTTTAATTAATTTTATTTTATAAAAATACATTTTAGTGTTAAAAAACTCACAAAATAAATATTATTCAAGGTTTTTTAATTTCGTTTAAAGTACAGAACGACAATTGTTATTTCATAAAACTATTAAAAATAAAACACTTTATAATTATGTTGACTAAATTCATAGTGTGGTTGCGGTAGACAATATATAATCGTACATATTGTATGATAAGAAAGGTTTAAGAATTAAAATACAGAAATTATATAAAGTGTTGAGGTAATTTTAAAACTAATATTTATCGGAAATAACTGGAGAATAATTGCTAAGTTAAAATATTTATCTAAAAAATTATCATAGTTAAGAAGTAGCTAATAAAATTTTTCATATTTAAAAAATGTTAATTATTTATATATAATTAATTTTACTAATTATTTTTAGTTATTTAATTTGAAAGTATTTTCTTTAGTGACTTTTTCTATTTAATGTTTATATTCAAGTGTTATTGCTTATATATAAATTAATACACGATAATAAGGAAATTATTATTATTATTAATAATAATAGTAATCATTGGCGACAGCATAAGTAATATCAATAAAAATACAGACAATAATCAATTGATAAACGTTTAAATATATGAATGTCTAGTGGTGGGATGAATACACAGAATAATATTTTATTAAATTTATTTAAATTAAACTTACGCGCTAATTTTTTTGAACATTAACGTTAACATTTACGGTAATTGTATTATTTTAATCATCCTACGCATATAATAATATATATTTATTTATTTATTTGGTTTTTTTAAATCAGCGAAATCACGTTAATTTTTTTTTTTTGATTAAACCAAAAATGATGGAATTCTTCGATGATAAGTCACGTTATATTGTTTTGAGTCAGCGCTTTTATTAAGTTGTTGCTGTTTATACTATTTATCTTTTTCTATGCTTTTATAAAAAGAAGTAAAAATAAAAAAAAAAACAGCAAATTATAGCTAAGCTTTATTGATGTCATTAAATAATCAATTTTTACAGTGAAATTTGATGAGTTGGTTTTATTTTTTTTTTCTTTTCTTTATTTGATTTCTAAATCCATTTTTTTTTTCTTGATTTGATAATTTTTAATGATTGTAATCTAGTTGATCTTGCTGATTAATTAATAAAATAATTACTGGCGTGACTACGTTTTTGTTAGATAATCAAAGTTATTATTGAGTTTTTTAAAAGCTTTCTTTGAGTATGCTATCAACAGGGTTTCTTAGTAACTATTGCTAAATAGCATCCGCTATAAACAAATATTGTTGATTTGTTTGATTAAAACTAGAATCGTAAAGTTTTTGCGCACAGTATTCGAGTTCAAGCTTATTATACGTTGAATCAAATAACTAAAGCTGATATAATATTTATAGCGACTGGTAAATTAATCATAAAAAATATTTTTCACTTAAATACAAGACTACAGAACAACCAAAATGCCTTGATTAACATAAACATTTTTTTATTTAAACTAAACCAATTAATTAATTAATTATAAGTATAAATAATCCAGTTAATACCGTTACTCGGTTTAATAAAATTTAAATCAATATACATACGTGTGTCACCTATTAAATGTTTAACAGAGAATATGCTGTGTGATTACGTTTTTCTACTCAAAATTATCAGTTTTTCACTCAATTGGTTAAAAGTTTTTTTTTACAAACAATGATTACTCCCTCTGTCACCACCCTTTACTTAGGTATTTATTTATTTTATTAAATAATTAATAATAAAAATAAAACACTGAATAGCATAACCTTCTATAAATATTTCTTCTCTTTTTTATTTTTTTTTTATTAAATACTTAATTTTTGTTTATTTAAAATTTATTTTTTTCTTTTTTCAATCACGGATTTTTTTTATTTTTTACCTTGTCCTTCTGAATTTATTTTACAATTTGTGTGTTTTAAAAATATACTTATTTTTATTTTTTTTCTTTATTATTATTATTCATAATTTCAAGATTTTTTTTTTTTGTAGTTTTATTTTTGTTAAATAGTTTTTTGTTATGTTTATTAAGCGACATTACCAACTGAGTGTTTTTGTTCTTTGTAAATTTTAATTTTACTTTTTCTATTCTGTGTATTGTGTGTGCTGTATTTTCGTTTATTTAATTATTTTAGTTTTGTAACAAAAGTAAGAAAATAAAATTCTTCTTCTTTATTTTTATTGTTAATTGATTTTTATTTATAATTATTATTATTTTATTTGTTTATTTTGTACGCTTTGTGTGACTTTTTTTTTAAAAATGAAAAGTCTGTTGAGTGGTTTTTTTTTGTCATTTTTACTTAATTTATTTACGTTTTTTTTTTACTTTGAGTGTTTATTAGTTTTTTAATCATATTTTTTTGTTTTTTTTTTGGTTCTTGTTTAATAAAATCAGCGCAAGGATTCACACATTTTTACACTTAAGTTAACATAAGTGAAATGTATAAATATTAGTAATATCGTAGTAATTATGTATGGTTGACTTGAAAGTAAAATGTGTCATCGTTTTTTTTTTGCTGTCCTTCGATTGGAAATTTATAAATAAATAAATAAATAAAATTACAGTGAAATATTATATTTGTTTATAATTTAGTAAAGAAAAAAAAAAAAAATATGTTCATGTCATGTGTGATTTCTTTCTTTTAAATAATTTTTTAATAAAAATATATTAAATTATTTAAAAATTAAAAAGTATTAAACACGAATTTTATGTAAAGTAAATTTCTGTATAAATTGTAATTTTCTTTCACTTTTATTTATGTAAAACAGAAAGAAATGAAACAAATAAAAAAAGTAAATTATTTTTAACTTTGTATTAATTAAATTATTTATTTTTATTTTCAGTATTTCGTGATGTAAAATAATTAAATTTTTTTTTTTTTTTGGCATAAAAAAAAAAATTAAGATTTATATTAAAAAAAATTTATTGTAATTACTACTCAGCAGTTCAGTAAATGTGAGTATAGAAATTGTGAAATTTAATTAAATTCGACATTTATTTTAAGAATAGTTTTTTTTTTCGTATCTGTAATTACTTAATTTTCAATAAAATGATCTACGTTTTATTTCCACCTTATTAAAAATAATATTTGTTAAAGAATTACATGCAAACAAGTCTTGTGAATACATTTAGTTTCTAGTGAATGTTTTGTGCTAATAAATATTGTTAAAAATTGCTAAAACATATTTAAAAAAAAAGAAAGAAAAATCTAGTTAAAGCATGAATAAAAATACGTTACCAAAATTTAATCAATCTTAAAACCATAAAATTATAAATTATAAGGAAAAATCATAAAAACAAGTTTTTTTTTTACAAAAACAAAATTCAACAATAAGAAATATTCATTCAAATTTATCTGAAAAAAAAAAAAACCACAAAAACGTTCGTATTTTTTTGTTAAGCACTGTTTATACTCTATGTACAGTGAAATACAAACTAAGTGTATTTTCTTTTTCAAAATAACAAAACAAAATTATTATTATTATTTTTTTTTTAACTCGACTTTACTTTACTTAACTAAACTTTTTTTTTTTTAAAATTTAAATAAAATAAAATAAAATTGAAAAAAAAAATATATTTATTTCTTTCGTTTCTTTTCAGGTTTCTTGTTTCATAACATAAATGGCTGGTTTGGCTGTCATTTTATCCATTGCCTTGTTGTTGTTGATTTTAACTTAAAGAGAAAATTTTTATTATCATTATTATTATTATTATTATTATTTTGTTTGTTGAATTTACTTAAAGAAAAATAAATAATAATAATAATATAAATTTGCGGTTTTGATGTTTGCTGTTGCTGTTGCTGTTGGTGCTGCTGCTGTGTTGTTATTAAACTCTTTTTTTAGTTAAATTTGTTACTGCCATCATCAATATAAACACGATTTTTTTTTTGTCTACCTTCTTTTTGTTAATCGAGTCAATCGACTTTATTGTCATTGTTGAAACTAAAAAAAAAAAAAAAACTTTCAACATCAAGACAATCATCAAACTTGTGGTACGTGGACGTCGTGTAAAAGAGTTTTTTTTTAAGTTTTAATTTTAATTTTGTTTCGTATAGTATCTGCTGTTATTCAATATTAACGAAACGAAAATTAAAAATTAAAATACACTCAGGTTGCTAAAATAATAAATAAAAACGAAACAAAATTGTTCATTGACATCAAAAAAAAAAATTTAAAGAATAAAATTTTCTCTCTTTCTCTATTTAAAAGAAAAACAATTAAAAAATATTGCTCAATTTAATTTTAATAAACGAAAATATAATTAAGAAATGAGAAAAGACAATAATATGGGTAAATTAAGTACAAATATAGCAGATGAACATCAATTTTTGGTTAATTTAAAAGCAGCACAAAAATTAAAAATAAAATCAATAGAAAAAACGTCACAGTCAAGTGGTGAGGCAACAGCAATAGCATCATCCTCATCAACATCAACATCATCAATAACAACAAAATTAAAAACAGTACCATCAACAGTAAAGTTACCACCATTTCTATCAGTTTTTCTTACATCAAATATTTTAACAATAAATTTAAGTGATAAAAAATTAACGTATCGGGCTGAAGGTAATGCTAACTTGGTATTATCATTGCCGCATACAAAACAAGTATTACGATTAAGAAAAACCGATATTAATGAGAGATTTTCTGCAGGTAAATATATATATTTTTTATTAGTAATATTAGCTGACGTAATTAAAGTACATAAAACGTGTGTACCGTAAACGTACACGAATTAATGTTGAAATCTAATATCTGTTTTAGAAGTAAATGCTGCTGCTGCTGCTTCTGCTACCAGATTATATTTTCTATTATTATTACGTCAAAGCAATTAATTAATCAATATTACTGCATTTGATGTATTAATAAAAACAATAAAATAGATTTGTGTATTAATGAATTTGATTTACTTTAATAATAATAATAATTTAACGTCAATTTTATTCAAATTAAATAAAAAAATAAATTTATAATTTTAATTGAATATACGTATTATCAGCACACGTTTTTAAATAAACGTGAAGGTGTTGTATTGAAGGTCTTTGACTGTAAATACACACACATGGTTCATGATAAGTTATCACCTTTTGTCTAGTAATTTTTCAAATAGAATTTGTATGAACTTGTATGGTTAAGCTTTAATGAAATTATTAATATTATTAACTTATAAGCAAAATTTATCGCTTTAAATGATATAAAAGAGAAAAAATAATCAATTCAATGAATCAATAAATAATTTATTTATCAATAAAATATTTACATTTCAAGTAAAACAATAAACCAACAGTATTAATAATAGAAACAATTATTAAAACAGTAGCAGCAGCAGCATTAATATTATTACTAATATTATTATAAATTAGCAAAAAAAAAATCCACTTACTTACCATAAATGAATAAAATAAAATAATAAATAAATCGACAAAATAATGTTTAAAAAAAAAAATATTTTATTTATTTTACTTATTTATGCAGGTTTTTTTTTTTATTTTTAATTAAATTTAATTTAATTTAATTTAATTTTTATAGCGAACAAACGAATTATACATATATAAACTTTCGTTTCTCGCATACTAAAATTGTTTATTATTAATATTTATTTTTTTGTGTGTTTTTATATATTTTTATTAAAAGCAAAAATTTATTTAAAAAAAATAATCAAATAATCAGTTATTTTGCTGTTGTCGCTATTATTGAATTTAATAATAATAATAATAATAAAAATAAAAATATAAATAAAAGATTAATTTTCTGTTTAACTTGTGCTCTGTACTAGTGATTTAAATTAAAATTTAATTAAATAAAATTTTATAAATAATTTATTATTTTTATTAATTTTTTTTATATATGTATATAAAATTCGTGATTAATTCTAGGTTAATATATATATTTTTAATGTAATGAGCATGCGCCATTGACTTTTTGTTTAATAAATGATTTTGCCAATTAATTATTTATAATTTCCGGTTAAATTTTTTGTAGGAGTTACTTATGACATTTAAACTCGTTATAAATGAGAAATTTTTTTTAATACTTTTTGATTTAGTTTAACTAATTTTAAGTAAAACAAAATTACTAACATTTAAGTCGATAAGCTTATTATTTAGAAATATTTGTTTAAATTATTTATTATGTCATGATCTGGATATCTGGACATATCTTACTATCTTAAGGCAATTTTATTTACCAGCAAATAGTGACTTAATTATATTCAGATATTTCTACTTAACTTAAACTAAATCGATTGCTATAATTATTAATTACAAAAATTATTATTTCGGTTGCAGACTGACTACTTATTTATCTTTGAATTTACCTGTCTTATTAGTGTACTAACTTAATTAATTATTAAAATGCTATGACTAAGCCTGGAAATTCCTTAAGTAAATAAAGTTTAAACAAAAAATAAAGTATATGCTCATACTTTTAATCTACATAATGTTTCCTTCATAAATCTTTTTCATTACTTAAGTTAATTACTTTAGCTTTAGTTTAAGTAATTTTCTAGACAATAAAATGTCGTTTTTTAAACAAAACTACTCCTTTCTTTTACCAAAAATTAAAATTACTATTCACATTGTAATTTACTTAAAAATAAATAAAAAATAATTTAAACATCAGTTGAATACAACAATGGTAGCAAAATTAAATTTTAATTAAAACAAAAAAGAATAATAATAGAAAGAACCTTTTACTCCCTTTAATTAAGGTAGCATCCGGCAGTAAATTTCTTTTTTTGGGTCATCATATGTTGAAATTTAAAATATTTATTTTATATTTTTGTTTATAAACGAAGGTCGAACCCATAGAATTAGAATTAGTTATGCTTTTTGTTTATTTTTTTTTTTCTTGTTCATTTGTTTCTAGCTTTATGTTTTATTAATTTTTCGTTAATGAATTTAAGTCACTTAATTAAATTTTCTTTTTATTTATTTTACAGAAACTAATGAAATTTTATTAGAAACATTACAAAGATCCATCGAATATACACAATGTATAACAAAATTATTTGGTGCTAATTTTACATATCAACCAGAACTTGCTTACCTAAATATATGCAGTTTGGATACGTTTAATAAATGGCTATTAAAATTTCGTCCAGGTAAGAAAATACCTTTTTTCATTTCGATGGATAGTTTTAATAATAAAGTGATTTAAAAAATTACCAAAAATGCATACAACTTATGAATAGTTTTGAGTAACAAACACAGTGAATATGGGTGAATGAATGTTTAATATCTCCCCACCTGTTTCCTTTGTTAAATATAAAAGGAAAACAATTTTTTATTTTTAAATCCTATTATTGTTACCTGTGCACTAGTGCATTTAGAATAATAATAATAATAATAAAAAAAAATCCTAATAAATCTCTAAATGCATCACAGAATGACAAGTAGACGAAGGTATAATAAAAATATTTTTTTTTTACTTTTCGTATTTTGTCTCATCTTACAATAGTGAATAGGTTGGATAAGGTGATTCGGTGTCGTTATGGAATTCTTTATCCTGATGTTGCCTTTCTACCAGAATCACTTCTATCACAAAAGAATACTGAGGTAAAGTAAATTTATACAAAATTCGGTTTTTTCTTAGAAGAATTCCTAGATTATTAAAAAAATAAAAATATTTTTCTTTTTCATTTCAGTCAATGGCAAATGTTTATTGTGTGGAAATAAAACCAAAACAAGGATGGACATTCTATGAGGGTGAAAATAATTCAAATAATTTTCAACATTTTAATATAGAATATAATGAGAAATGTCGTTTTTGTTGTATGCAATATTTAAAGGTAAATTAAATTTAGAATTTTTTGTTAAGATAAAATTAATAAAAATTAATTTTGCATTATTAGCTGCGAAAGGGTAGTATTCAAGGTATTAGTTGTTACTGTCCAATTGATTTATTCTCTGGGTAAATAAAATTATTCAAATATTTTAACAATAACCGTTATTAATATTTAAAATTCTATTTTCAGAAATAAAAATCGTATGAAAAATGCATTAAATGGATTAATTAAAGCACCGCAAAATAATTTTCGTATATTTAAAAATGGTAAATTAATATTTGGTGATAAAATGGATAAAATTCATTTACGTGAAATGGTGCAGGAGATTTTCGGTACACAAATAACATTAAAACAGTAATTATTATTATTTATTTTGTTGTTAAACAATTAGAAAATGAATTAAGTTTATATTTTTAATTAATTTATTTATTATTTTCACTGTTTAGACAAATGAATTATTTTATGGAATTAATTATTAGTATTTTATTAAAAGATTTTTCAATTGATGAAAAATGTAAAATATTACCAGTTAGTCATTTAAAGGTAATTTATTTTCGTGTATTTTTCTTTGTTTAATGCTTAAAAGATTCTATATACATTTTTTTTTTTTTTAGATGTTTGAAGAGGTCACACTGAAAACAAGTTGTGAACCGATTTTTAATAAATGTTTACCAGAGAATTGTGTTCTTAAAAATATACTGGATATACAGCTTCTGGCAAAGGTAGATTTTTTTTTTGTGTTTTAATTGCGTCTGTTTGGTTGTATAGAGTGATCAAATAAGTACTATATATTTTTTAAACAGCATAACTCTTATTTTATAGCAAAGCGCTTGTTTGTACTTATTTAACAATATATAGCTCTTATTTGATCACCCTATATTTGTGTTTTTTATGTACGTTTTTATTATGAATTGTTCTTGTCTTTTATTTTTTAAGAAAATTAAAGATTTTTCTTAAAAAATACAAGCCGTACTTCTTGTCTGATAATGAAAAATAAACAATGAACGTGATAAAGTCATATAAAAACATACAAAATAAATATTTCTTAATTCGATATTTTATTTTTTCGTAATTAACGAAGCTTATAGCAATATTAATAATTAATTTTTATTTAATTTTTTTTTTTGTATTTGCAGAAAAGCTTAGAAAAAAATATTAATTTTAATGAAACAGAACCGCCATCCTCGTATATTAGTAATCTTGTAGCGAAATTTAATTTGACGATACCAGAATCTAGTGCAAAAATAATAAATGTTGAAAAGAAAATAAGAACAGAAGCGGTAATGATAAAAAATTGTACAAATAATATAAAAAATAATGAAAATTTAACGGAAATAAATGAGAAAATAAAATTAATGAGTAATGAGGAACAATATTTAATTGGTGCAACAGCACTTGATTGTTCTATTTTAATTTCATTTCAACGTATTACAGATTATGCAATTAATAGGTATTTATTTATTATATTTATTTATTTATTTAATAAATTATTATTTAAATTGTTATTGTTTATTTTAGTAAAAATACCAAAAATATAATTAATCTTAATCGTATAAAATTTTTAACAAAAGTTTCTGTCATGGACTTAGATCCGAAAGCAACAAATCATTTTGCCAAATATATACGTCAAGCGAATGCATCACATTTAGCTTATAATGAATATAAATCTAGTTGATAATTGTGTAATAAAAATAAATAATTAATAAATTAGTTTAAAAAAAAAAAAAAGCATAAAACATTTGATTTAATTTTTTCTTTCGTTATTATTTTATAAAATGACATCTTGTTGGAGCATATAAATGTTTGAAGAAAATACAAAGCACACCTCGTGTATGGTTTTATTAATAGAAAATTAATAAATAAATAGAAAAAACAAGGTGAGACTTTGCTTCGATGATAATAAAAATAATATTAGTATTTATTTTATATATCGTCATCAACTATGTAACATCGACCACATGTAGTTGTTCTAATGGCACTCCTATATTAAACGTCGCTATAGTTATTACAAGTCCTTATTGCCATTAATTTACACTAGAAATATATATATATATATATTTATAAAAAAAAAAAACATAAAATAAAAATATGCTTCTGCGTGGGTGGAATGGATTGGCCTTTTTAACCATGGTTACTTTTTTCTTATTAAAAGAGATATGATAGAAAAATAAATTCTAATTAATTGCTAATTAAAAAAGTTTTTTTTCTGATTTTATTACAATTAAAATATT
The DNA here is from genome assembly GCA_963942525.1 of Ptychoptera contaminata. NCBI lineage: Eukaryota > Metazoa > Arthropoda > Insecta > Diptera > Ptychopteridae > Ptychoptera > Ptychoptera contaminata. The sequence goes on along the minus strand of OZ012636.1, from coordinate 11,816,215 downwards.
TTTATCCTTTATTTTTTATTTTTATCCTTTTTATAACAGAAAATAAGAAAAAATCATTTTTGATCCTTTAACAGAGAAATATAATTAAATTTCTAATCTATTATCAAATAATGATTATTCCATGGTAGCCAAAGGAAAATAGCAACGAAAATATTATATAAAAATTTGTTTTTTTTCAGCTAGTTTAGTCCTTTTAGTCCTAAAAATAAGTCACATCTTTTGTGTTAGTGAAATTTGATCTTAATTTAAATAAAATGGGTAATAAAATTGTAACATTTACTGATCAGCAACTAGATGATTACCAGGTTTGTGCAGTTTCTGTTTAAGCAAAAATTTTTAAATGAAAAGTTTTAAAAAGAATTTTTATTATGTGCCAATCAAGGATTGTACTTTCTTTACCAGAAAGGAGATTTTAAGGTGAGACAAAATCCGTTTTTTTCCTAAATTTTTCTGATTTAAAATTTTGTTACTATTATTAAGAGTACAGAAACGATTTCGTGAAATACGTCCAGATTTGGTGCCACGTCAAATGACCGAAGGTGAAGCGTCCTGTTTACGTTTGCCAAGGGAAAATATAGAAAAATTACCCGAATTACGTGAAAATCCATTTCGACATCGTATATGTGAAGCATTCTCACGTGACGGTTTAGGCAATTTAACGTTTGAAGATTTTCTCGATTTATTGTCAGTATTCAGTGAACAAGCGCCACGGGACATCAAAGTGTTTTATGCATTTAAAATTTATGGTAAATTAAAATTTAAAGAATCAATAGAAAAACTGATCATTAAAAATCTGTGTTTTGTTTGCTAGATTTTGATAAGGATGGATTTATTGGTCCAGCTGATCTGAAGGCGGTTTTAAGAGCATTAACCCGAAATGAATTAACGCCAGAAGAACATCAACAGATTGCCGAAAAGGTAATTGAAGAAGCTGATGTTGATGGCGATGGAAAATTATCATTTCTCGAATTTGAACATGTAATCACTAGGGCACCGGATTTTTTATCTACTTTTCATATAAGAATTTAGATAAATTTTAGTATATCAAATACACAAACCATACATGTGTCTTTACTATGTAATAAGTGAAGACACTAAACTGGGATAATAATGTGATTTTTAGTACACTGAATTATCCCATTCACTTTTGCAATTTTAATGCCTATAAATTATAAAAATTATTTTTATATAAAACTTGTTAAAAAAATACAACAATTTAATTTATTTTTTCATTAAATAAGACCACATTTTGCTTATTGATTGTGTTCCACTTTGTATGTAAGAAAAAAACATAATTTATTTTATTATTAAAAAAAAAAAATTATATTAAAATTAGCATTTCCGTTTAATTAATTTAAATTAAATTATATAATCATAAAATAAATGTTTTATTATTAATTAATTAAAATTTATATTAAACAAGTAGACAAAACAAGTAGACAAAACAAGTTTATTTTATTAGATAAAATACAATAAAATTAAAATAAAACCGTTTAAAATCGATAAATAAAATAAAAATAATAATAATAATAACACTTAAATTGTTTTTCGCATTTATTTATGTTATTATTTACCCTAATTTTTTTTATTTCGTTGCTTTTATTTCTAATATTTTTTTATTACATAGTAATAAAGACGATTTTTCTTTCTTATTTTTCTTTACAATTTTATATGCGTTTAGTTTATTGATAATAAATTGAGTACGACTCTGGTGTGCAACAGATATTTGTATATATGTTGTGCATTCAAATTGTGTCAATTTAATAACCTAAGGATATATATGTTTAAAAATAAAAACTAAAAATCAAAATCAACAAATTCCCTTTTAAAATATATTATAAAAATATAACATGAAATTATATTTGTATTTGTTGATTTCCATAAACCAAACAGATGGTTCCCAGTTAAAGAGAGGAGAAAATTCTTTTATCAAAAATATATATACACACCGAAGGGTAGATAAAAAAAGGTGTCCCCTATATATATTTATTTTTATAATCAAAACATATATGTATTATATAAATGAAATATAACTGTTAATATGTAGACATCTGCTCATAAATAATGTGTGTTATACCGCGAACAAACAAACAAAAAAACACACAAAAAGAGTAGAAAAATATATTTTTATAGAAAAATAAGTAAAAAATTTCTGCAATAGTTTATAGTGTATGCACACCTTTTACCACAATCATTTTTTTTTATATAAATAATAAAGAAAAATAAAAGAATAATTAATTAGAATTAAAAAAAGAAAAAAAAATTAAACAAGATTATACAGGTATTATCATCTAGAATTATTATTTTTAACCAGCTGAACTAGTTAGATCAGTAAAATTACCTGAAATATTTTCCCGTATTGACAAGTCACATCAAAAATTTTTTCGTTACCAAATTATTGTGACTGGATAACCAAATTCGAACTTAAGTCTAGAACTAGATCAACATCTGGATAAAAATAAAAAGAATTAAAAGACAAAAAAAAAATAATAAAATCAAAGGTTTAACGATTTTATTTTTATAGAATTCGCCATTTCTGTTTATATTTCTTGCAAACAAAATAAATGAAACAAAGACATTTTTATCAGACGTAGGCGTATGGGGTTTATTTATTTTTCCTTAAAAAACAATCCTTTAACTTAAACATGATGTTATTCTTTCTTTCTATTTATTTTCTGTTACTTTAATATTTTTTGTTATCAATTTATTAAATAAGGTTTTATTCTGCAATAAAAATAAAAATAAATATTAAATTTGATTGATAATTTATTTTTTTTTTTTCATTTATTTACTTAGAAGACGACAAATATTATATTATTATTATTTATTTAACCGTTAATGTATATATACTTGATGATGACACAATTAAATGAATAAAAATATATATATATATATTTATATTTATTAAATTAATATTAATGTTAAGTTATTTTTGTTTAAGGAACCGTAAAGGCATTTATATGTACATATATTTGAGAAATATACAGGAAGCATACGGCACGCGTCTACAAATGAGAACACCTAATAACACATAAAGAATATATGTTTTTAGAATTATTAAAGGCGATAGAAATAACATCTGTTCATGTATGTTATGTTGGCTTTTCTTTTTGTAATAAAATATATATGAATTATATGGTTTATTTTTGCCTGCGAATGAAAGAAATTTTATTATGCCTCCTTCTACTTCGTTTATTTACTTTTACTTTTATGTATGTTTTTTTATGTGTATCATTTTCTTTTTTTTATTGTTATTTAATAAATTATGAACTAGAAACTATTATCCATTTATATTTAAATATTGTTTTCTACTCTTTAATTCATCCACAAACATCAGTTTAATTACCATAAATTACTCAATATCTATTCATTTAATCCTATTCTAATCCTCTTAATTATTACAAAGTAATAAAAGAATAGAAAATATTATGTTTTAGCGCAATGTCTGTATATTTAATTGTTGAATTTTATTGCTAACGTGGTTAAGTGTAAATTATTTCATTGTTTAATTATTGATTTTATTAAATAATTTTTATTTTTTAACCCGCGAGTTGTTTATTGGTGTTACACAGGATAATTTTTATATGCTTACCGTAACATTCTTATGCTACTAACAGTTTTGTATCCCTTTTATGGAGCCGTGGTATTTATTTGTGGAGCATAGAGATATTTACAAAAAGTGTTTAAACCAAAAACCACTCTTGTATTCTTGGAATCATCATTATTTTCAATTGTGCAGTTGATTAAACAACAGCAATTTATTATTAAAAAATATTCTAGTATTTTCTGAATAAATTTTGGCAGTGTGCTAATACGATTAAATAAATTAAATTACTATATATTACCTTGATGATACTACTCCTTAGTAATAAATTTATGTTTATTACTTTAATTAATAAGAATTTCTGATTAAAATTTATAAATATTTATTGTAACTTTAATATTCTTATGCATATTTTATGTGAAGTAGATTGTGAGTTATCAAGTATTTAATGTAAATTATCGTCAATGTGTATTCATTACCTATATATCCTTGTTAAAAGCATAATAAAATAATAATAATGTCTATGATGATGTATCAAGTAATTTACTTCCCATAACACTTATTTTATTTTTGTCATAATTTTTGATAACAGAATGCATAAAAGATTGAATATGATGTTTTAAAATTGATTTTAAATTTCTTTGAATAGAAATGATCGGTAAAATTACAGGCGATAATAGTTATTTTGTGTAATTTTTATTAACTGCTATACACTACTATCAATGTTATTTTTTTTTAAATTTATGTAATAAATGTGTGACAAAAGCCAGATGGTTATATTTTGTTAAATAAAATATACATTGATGCTTTGCTACTACTTTGGACATCAGAAAATCATTGTAAATATTAAAAAAGTTAGTAAAATTTTTGAATTATTAAATTTATAATTATTAATTCTCAAGTTAATAAATAAATTGTGATTTTGTGCTAATAATTAATAACAACAAATTGTATTCAATTATGTTCGATATTTACTGGTAACGTAATTTTGATTTTGATTTGCTTATTATTCCATCAAGATGCTTTAATAAAGTTATTTTTTTTTTATTAAATAAAGCTTATTGTTTAGGGATTAAACTGTTTCATGTTATTATCGTGTGACTATTTCTTAAATCAAGTAACAAATAAGAATACATAACAAAAAAACTATTCAACTTTCTGCTGACATAAAAGTTAACCAAAAAACTTTTAAGGCTGCAGACATATGTATTTTTGCACAAAGTTTTTACAGATGAAATTTTTTTACATGAACAATTTTTTATTTCTTGTTTTTTTTTCTTACTAAACATACATATAAAATAGGTAATTTTTGGTGATTCTTATAACAAATTAAGTAAGTAAAAAGATAAAGAAAATTTTTTATCGACATTTAAAAGTCTTCGGTTATTTTGTTTCTGTTAACTACATATTTAACGTTTCTAAAAAGCTGATGACATTTTCAAACTTTTTAAACTTTAATCTTTACAAAATTTATTTATGTTTTAACAAAAATAATAATAATTTTCGATTGATTGATAGATTTGTAAGTATAGAATTTTAATTACACTTCAAATAATGTATTATTTCCGTTAATAAGTATTTAAGTATTGAATAAAAATAATTGCAGAATCACTAGTAATGAGAGATTAAACATCAACAAGCTTTATACTGCACAAATAATTTAATTATTATACAAAAAAATTTATATTTAATTCAATAAAATAACAATAAAAACCTTGAAAATACTTTAATATTCTTAATAAGGAAAATGATTTTCTTGTAATAAATACGATAAACAGTAAGAAAAATGTGACAAATTTTACAATGTCATAAGTAATTTATTGTTTATAAAAATCTATATTTGGGCATAAAAATCCAATAAAAAATAAAGCAAAGGAAGAAAAAAATGTAATGTAATGTATCCTACTATCATCATATGATTACCTTCAAGTATCAATTTCAATCTAATCAGAAAAATTACTCTTTCCAAAAGCATTTATTTATTTTATGAAAAATTTTAAGCTTTTTTAGTTAGTCTTTTACAATACCATCGTAATTTGTGAACCGTACCCTACCTATTTAACAAAGTAATCAAATTTTCTTTACATAAATCTAATGAAATAATAATAAAAAAAAAAACATATTTATGAAAAAGCAAAGCACAGCATAGAAAGCTTTACAAAAATAAAAATAAGAGCACAGAAAAAACAATTTATTTATATTAAAAATAAATTTTAAATTAAATAATTTTTAAGTAAATGCTATTACGTGTACAGGTGAATGGTAACTATTTTTTTCTCATTTATTTAATGAAAAATAAATAATGAAAAACATATAACCTACAGTAGATACTCGTTGTTTCTATCATATAAATCGTGTGGAGACTGTTTATTCATCAAGTGTTTAACCGGCAATAACAATGCAAGAGTCAGCCAACTTATTTATTTATTTTAATCCGTAAAAAAGCAAATTTATTTACCTACAAAAATAAAAAATCAATTGGCTTAGCTTAAGCCAATGTTAATTCGTTAATAAAAAAGAAAATAAAAATTCTCAGCGTTAAATTTTTTACATAGAAATACCAAGTAAGAGATCAATGTCATCGGCTGATAGAGTTGCAAAGATCATCGTTTTTATAAAAGAAATAAAAAAAAAAAACTTTTAACTATGTGCTATCAACACGGTATTTATATAATATTTTTTCTTCTTTATACATTTTCTTTAATTTTATATTAATTAATTGTGTACGTTTTATCGTTCTTTGAGTGCAGGTAAAAAATAAAAGAAGAACAAACCTAAACAATCGATTAATTTACCTGACCTTCATCTAATTTTATTAATTTATTTCTTTACAAATATTTCTACTCATTTTTTATGGTATTACGTCGATAAAAGATGAAATTTATCTAGTTTTTCATTTATTTAAATTAAATATTTTTATGTTTTTAAAGAAAAAAAAAAAAACATAACTGCAAACTACCTGCTCGTTTATTTTTATTTTTTATTCGGTTCAGCAAAGATGTTTGAAAATTTGAATTTTTTAATTATGCTAATTTAACATTGGGTATAATTTTAACTAATTTATGCATAAAATAAAAAAAAGAGTACAAAAAACAAAACAAAAATATTATAAAGCCGATTAATAGATATGATTTAGCTTAAATAAATATCTTAATCTGTTTACTAATGGCGATTGTATTATCACCGCTGTTGTTATTCTAACATTAATAAATTTGATGATATAATTTTTCTTAATTAATATTATTTTCTCACATTTTTTTTTAGACTTTAAATAATTCAAAAACTTTGTTTATTCATTTTGCATTATAATTTATGTTTTAATTAAAAAAAAAAAAAAATAAAACGTGTTATTAAAATATAAAAATTTGTTAAAATTAATTACTATAAATAGATGATAGAAAATTTATTATTTGTTTATTGTTTTTGATAGAATTTATTAATTATTAATTATGAGAATAGGTAAAACAATAATAAACAAAAAGAAATGTTAAATAATTACCTGTCAGCATGCAGTCAAACAACAACTATTTTCAGTTTACAAAGTACGCATTAAATATTGAATTTTACTAGATAAATCCAATTTTAACAAATTAAACAACATAAATCAAAGATAAGAATAATATTTATGTTTTATTAATTACTTCAATTGCATAAAATTAGTCATTAAGAAAGTTAAAAAAATCATTAATTACATTTACTGAATTACTGAAAACAAATATATATACTTGCAGAGGTATACGATGTACATTAGTCGTGCAATGACTTTAAGCAGATAATGCCGAAAAAAAAATGAATTTAATTATTTTATTTAATGAAAGAAAAATCAGAAAAAATTAAAATTTTTATTAAGAAATTAACAAGTAAAACGATAAAAGTAATATTTTGTTCCCACTTAAAAGAAATTTTTATTTTTTTGTAAAAATTATCTGATAAACGCTATCGCTGTTAATATTACGGAACAGGTAAATTATTTGCTTTAATAAAAAATAAACACATATATTTGTTAATAATAATATTAATATGAGGTAACCAACTATTTGTTAAATTTATTTAAGCAAACATTAAGCATCAATGAAATAACCGTATTCAAATTTTCGTTTAAATTTTTCTGTCATTTTAATGTTGTATTTTCTGTATATGTTTATTGTTGTATTGGACACACAGGTGAAACAGGTGCGGTTCTCTTTTAACACGAAAAAAAAAAAAATTCATTAAAAACATCGCATTGCTTTAAGTAAATAATCCAAAATAATCTGTTCCTTTGGTTGAACGGTTCGCACCCACTTTGTTATTTTATTTTTCTTTTTTTAAATCACACACAAAAAAAAAATAAAGCGCCTTGAAAAAAATATACCAAATAAATGGTAATTTCTATGTATAAAGGGTTTGTATTTTTTTTTTCTAATTTTCTCTTGTAATGCTTAATACACGATTAAAAGTATTACGTTTTTCTAAAGATTGTTTTTGCTTTTTCCTTTCTACGTTGGCTTGAGATTTTAATTGCTTTTTTACTCTTTTTTTTGGTGAATTTTTAGCCATTGTGAAGAAAAAAAATGAAATTTAAATTTAGTTTTGTTTTTCACTTAAATTCAGACTGTAAAAAAAACCACCGAAATGAAACCTAATTAACATAAAAAACACAAGAATTACATGGTTAACAAAATTAGAGAGAAAAAAATAAAAAACAAGAAGATTATTAACCTTGTATCCTTCATAATAACATCTGACTAATTAAATTTAATCCATTTTGACTGATCACTTGAGACATATGACAATTATATGTCATTTTTTTTTTACTTTTTCTTATTTAATTAATTAAATTAAATTTTTATTTCTTGTTTATTAAGTGTATGAGTAGTACTTGTTTACACTTAAATAGAAACTAAAAGTTGATAAAACCTTCACAATTATTTGGTTAACCAACGAAATGGAACGTAGTCGCAACAATATTTAACCTAAATCAAAGTATAATTACTTTTTTAATCAATTTTTATTTGTTTAATCAATAAAACTTTTGAAAAGATGAATTAGTAAATTTATTTAACAATGAATTAACTGGTAATTTTGAAGCAATTTATTGTTAATTAGGAGCGAAAATTTTCGAATATTATAAATTAAATAGATATTACTTCATTAATTACTTATTATTAGATATAAATCTATTTAAATTAAAACATAGAACAAGTGTCTAAAGTAAATCGTGATTTAAATTCATCTAAAATACAAAATTAAATCCACCACTGTCTCTTTTGTCTATAATTTTATATTGAATCAAGAACTAAAAAGCTAAAACCGTAGACAACAAACATTGAAATAAAGCATAATTGAATTAAATTAATCAAAAATCAATAAATAAAAATAATATTAGAATAAAAGAAACAGAACATCAAATATTAAAAAATAAAGTGACAAAATCTTATACAAACCAAAAAACACTTGCCTTTTATAAACGTTTTTCATTATTTTTAATTCAATAAAATTGTTTATTTCTTTATTATCATTATTATTGTTATTAATATTATAATTATTCATTGTGTTTACTTTTATTTTTAATTTTTTTCTTAATATCTTAATCATATTATAAATGAAAAAAAATAAAAGAGAATTAAATTATTTATAATAATAATAATAAAATAAACAATTTTTAGTGAAGATGTATTGTTGATGTTTAATGCTGCTGTTGTTGCTGCTGCTAAGTATTTTCTTGTGTTGCGTTTAAGGAATTTTAAATTAAATTAAACTAATATAATAATAATAATATTTGTGTCTTTAAATAATAATTTCGTGATTTAAATACATAACGTATTGTATTTATTTATTTTTATAACGATAAAACACTTAATTCATGGAATATATCATGAGGTATTGTCGGAAAAGTAATTATTTAAGAAAATTGTTTTCTTAATTTTTAAGATAATATAGTCGTTTGAGTGACTGACTTATAAACAGTGATAGTTGTGCATGTTTTCATTTAAATTCATTCAATTGCATTATAAAACTCTTTAGAATATTTTCGCAACATACAATTTACAATCAAAACGTTGACTATAACTAGTTTTACTTCCAGCACTGACAAGTTACAATATTAAATAATTTTATTTAATTTATTTTTTATTTAAACGCAAATTAAGCAAGTATTATATCTTTTAAATAATTATCATTTATTTATTTATAACTTAATAAGAATAATATAGCAAACAACCTTATGCTTAGTCTGCATTCTCATATTTTTATAGAAATTATTTATTTACTTTATGCAATTTATATTACAAAATATATATATTTTATTATCAAAAAAAAAAGAAGAATAAAAGTTAACGAACTTTATTCAAAATATATATTTCTATTAAAAATAATATTTAATTTAATTTTTGTAACAAACTATATAACAATTACAAGAAAATAATAAACATAAAAACCTCGATAAGCATCCAATAACAACCACACACTTTTCTAGTCATATGGTATTTACTTATTTTTAAAAGAAGAGGGTTGCTTTATTAAGCCGGGTGCGTGCTCTACTGACTTTGCTTACTAAAACACAATCATATTGTAAATTACAAGCAGATGTACACTTAAATAATAACGTAAAAAAATTATTAATAAGGGCGCATCACAGTTAGTTTATGTTCAGCCTATAGTGAAGAAACATAATAAACGCATATATCGCAGCCAACAAAACTTATTTTATTCAATAGAAATTTCAATTAAAAAATCGCAATAAAAATTAATTTTTATGCAAATATCTTCTTTTTCTACTTAGTTGAGTCTTACTTTCATTAGCAGTGAGTAATTTTTACTTTTAATTACATATTAACTGGAAGATTAAAGAAAACAAATTAAACGAGTAAATAATAAAAACAAACGTGCTTAGTCGTATGTATTAGTTAAGTTAATTATTTTGTTTCATTTTTAAAGAAATTTAAAGTTATTAATGCTTTAAGAAAAACGAAATAACAAACCGATAATGTGCTTCGGAGAGTATAGTTGTTAGCATTTTTTTTTTTATTTTACATAAATATTTGTGTTTATTTACTTAAGTATATACATATATTAATGTTAAGTTTGTTATTTAAAAATATAAAAAAATAATATTTTTCATTCACATATTTGCTTTGTAAGCGTTAACTTATACGACGCGGTCGTTGAGTGTTTATTTCTTTATTATATATATATATTATTTTTTTAAATAAAAAAGTGTTAACAAAATTATAAAAACTGTGCTGTGTTAATAAATAAAACAAAATAAAAAAAGAAATAATTGTGTTAACCTAATTAAAATTAAGAAAAGTTAATGAGTTTTATTTAAGAAAAAATTATTACAGTGTTTGAGTGGTTTTTGTATTTTGAGTGATTTTTTATTTTCGTCATAATTTATTTAATTAATTTATTAAATTATGGATTTAAATATTATTTTTAATTTATTAATAATTAATTAATAAATATTTAATAAAAAAAATAAAGGATAAATACAATTTTCCCAGTACAGAGAAATAAATTTAAAATTCCATTGCGGTGAGTAAATGATTTATTTTATTTTTTTCTTCTTTAACGTCTTTTCTATGGAAAAATTTATGAATAATCAAATTAAATTTATTAATAAAACGAATAAATAAATCTGAATGTTTTGTAAAATGAAAATAAATTGAAATTACGTTGTAATTTTATTATTTAATAAAAAAAAATCATTTTAATCGTGACGATAACCGGAAATAAGCCTAATAATAGTTTTTTCTTTCGTATGGGAAACTGAACTCAATGAGTGTTACGGTTTGGCACGCGCACTCAGTTTTATCATTATTATTATTATTTTTTTTTCATTAAATTACATTTTATAACATTTCTGCTGGCTAAAGGTGTACATTCAAAATACTAAATGTTTGTTTTTAATGGTTATTTTGTATGGTTTTTTGCGGTCATATTATACCAATAATAAAACACATCTCGTTACGTCGTATAGCCGCTTAATTGTCCTGTATAAATCTAACGTTTAATGGTACAAAATGTATGTTAAAAAACGTTACCAAATGTAATGTAATGTTGAAAAAAATTTAATTTAACAGAGATTAACGTTATCATTTAGTTTTTATTAAATTAAATTTATTTTTAGTTTTTGTATTTTTTTTATTATTATTTAAAGCTTTTAAAGTGGCAAATAACGCTTAACGCATGATACTTTACATAATATAAACTTTATTTGAATATTTTCAATTAGTTTAAAGTGCACGTATAATGATTTACTTAGTTTAATTAAAAACGGCTTGATGTTTGATTTCAAAAATAAAGACAAAGCACTATCATGCATCGTGCACCCTTGTAGATGATTCTTATTTTTAATTGTTTAAATTTTTTATAAATTTTATGTTTATAATTTAAATGTTTAACAAGATTTAGCAAAATTTAGCATATATGAATTTAATAAAATGTGAAATAAAGCTGCTTATCTTTATTTAAACTACCAGAATTTTGCTCTATTATACGCATCAGTAATATTCAATTGGCATTGTGTTAGTATTTAACAATAATTGCAAAAAAGTAAAAGTAATATACAATAAAATGTTTTAGTTAAATAAAAGTGACCATTTGTTTAATTTTCCCTTGTTAATAAACTTGATTTTCCAGTAGTTGTAGTTTTCATTTATTCATTCAAAAGTAATGTAAGATTTTTTTTATTAAATTTTACTCAATCTCTTAAGCAAAAACAAAAACGAAAAGTAGTTAATCAAATTCAGTTAAAGTAAAACTTTACAAGTAATTTTTATTATTAAATTAATTTTCTTAATTATTAAACAAGAAGATTACACAAAATTTTAACATATAAATGTGGCTAAACTGACACTTAAATGCAATATGATATTCTATAATTAAATAAATAACAATAAAATTAGAATAAAAGATTTCATTCTATTCATCAAAAAAGGAAAATTATTTATTTATTTACCACAAACCGAATGTTATATAATTTAAATAGAATTGTCCAGTTCACTAAGAACTTTATAGTATAATAATAAAACCAAAAAATATAGCTAAAGTGTAATAAAAATTAAATACAAAAGCGAAAAAACAAAATACTCATTAAAGTGACATCATATAAATAAAAAAAAAGTAAGTAAATCGTAAAATTCGCGCATTCATTTAGAGTTATTTTTTTTTTCTTCTTTTATTTTTGCTACAAAATATAAATAAAATTGTACACGAGACTTTGTGCTTTTATTTTTATTAAAAGTTTATTATTATTATTTCTTTCTTTTTTTTATAAATAAATAAATAAAAACAATTTTACGGTACGTGATTTACTTCTTTTTTAGTAGAAATTTATTTCAGAATGACAATAATACAAACAAAAAAGCATTAAAAAATTAAATACAATCCCCAAGTATTTATAGTTTTTCTTTTTTTTTGCTTTCTGTTTTTTCAGTGAATTTCTATCTTTTATTTTATTTAACATGGGATTACACGAAAATTTTTCAATCGGTTAAAAGTATTTTTCAATGATGTTTTAAGCACTTTAATGTATAGCAAAAAAAAAAAACTGTTTTTTTTTCATCCATGTACATCGTTGTCTGGAGGTGGATCTATTTGGTTGTAAAATTAATGTTGTTGACATTCTTGTCCTTTTTTTTGTAATTATTTAATTGATGGAATAAATATTTTATTATTCCTGTAATACCCATCATAAATGGTAGTAAATTTTTTTTTGCAATGAGACAGAATTATTTATTTACTTTAAATAATTTACTAAATGCTGGGTGATCAAATAAAAGCTATATATTTTTAAATATAAAGAAGAGCTATGCTGTTTTAAAAATATATAGTACTTATTTGATCACACTGTACAATTAAAAAGTCAAAATGTTTGTATTATAAACAACAGAATACATTAGAATTACCACAAATTATTTATACATATTAACTATATACTAATTTAATAGAAAAATAAATTTATTTAATTGTGGTTATGGTTTTCTATTGACAATAGAGTTTAGCATATGTTTGTTTTTGGTTTGACTTCTACTATGCTTTACTAAATGTAATATTAATATGCGAATTCTTTGGAAAAAAAGAAATTAAAAAAATAAAATCTTTACAACTGATATAATATACAAAGAAATTATAAATTTTTTATAAAAAAAAAAATAAAATAAAACACTTGTTGACTGCGAGTATTTTGCCAATTGTAATTTATTTTTTTATATAATTTGCATGCGCATATCGTTTTTTATTTTTATTTTTCTTTAAAAGTCAAGGGTTTTTCTTAAACAAATATACGTAAAGTATATGCTGAACAAGTACTTTAGTATTATTATGATATTTTTTACGATGTCATAGTGTTGAAACAATGTCTTGACACTGGATGACATTCATAAAGTATATATTATCAAGATTTTTAGCGGAATAAGACAATGCATTTAGTGTTTAAAATACTGCTTAACTGTATTTAGTGCTTTCTTTTCAGGCATAATAAATATTTAATTTAAATATTTTGTATTCAAGGGCGCAACACAATAAATAATTTTATTTCTTTAAATGAACATTAAACCTATACTTTGTCACAGTGAATTTACGATTTTTATTAACCATAACAAGAAAAATACATTAAACGTGACTTAAAAATAATAATCAATATCTAATTACTTAATAATTATATTACCCTTTTATTATTTTAAAATATATTTTGTATATATTTCTACTATAATTAGGTAATAATGGTTAATGCAATACTTGTTGTACTTTATTGATTTAAAAATTTTTTAAATTATACAAAAAAGAAGTATTTTCTTCGATAAGATTACAGCTGTGTTATATATATTATTTATTATTTACAACAAACTGATTCATTTTATTAATATAAATAGAAATATATAATTGTCTGACATCATTGTCAAGCAGCAATAGCAGGAATAATATAACAAATAAAAATGATCGGTTATTTCAATGCATTAATCAAGGTTTTAACTGGTTGACACAAGATAATAGAGTAGTTTATAATTTTTATATAAATTTATAAAAATTATGTTATCAAATTTATGTTTATCACAATAAAAAGCAAAATAAAAATAACGATATTTATTAAATAATTTTAATTAGGACACAAAAATGATTAAACACCGAAAAGGGTCAATGCTTTTCTTTATGATAAAAATTAAAATCAATAACTTAATTATTTTATACATTTAAAGTATTAAAATAAGTATGTTTTTTTTGTGTTTAAATTGGTTACATAAACAGCACTAAGTTACAACAATGCTGATAATAATTAAATTAATAAAAAAATAAATAATTGACGTAATGAACCATGATCTCATAAAAGGGGTTTAAATATAACCGTAGGACATTTTAAATTAAATCGTAGAATATTTCTAATTAGTTTTATTTTATTTTTCGTTTTTTCTTATAAATAAAAAGTATTTTTTATTTACTCTCGTTTAATTAAATTATACACGTGAACAGAGCTGTAGCAACAGTTTTGGCGGCTTTAAGAAATACCCTGAATTCCCTTTATAAGCCTACTACATTCTATTAAGCATCGAGGCTTAATAGTGTTTTTCAATTGCAAAATGTTTTAGAATTCTTCTTCTTAGTCACTACCCTTTATTTAACCACTGGGTTCTTAATTGCACTAAAATATGAACGAATGGAAAGAGGAAACTTGCAATCCGTGGAAAAAAGGTGAATTATTTTTTAGAAGAAGATAATTATGCACTCTATTAAGCCTCTCCTACTATTTAGCCTCTACCCAATATTAAGCCGCTGCTAGGCTTAAAAATTTACCTTTTTTTCTCTATTAAGCCAGTGGCCTATAAAGGGAATTCACGGTACTTAAAAAAGCATTCATTTCTGTACTTAATTTGATAGAAAATTTATTTTACTATTTATTTGGACATAACGTGGTGCCCTAAATGTATTGTCATTGCCCCAATGCCACTCCGTTGCTGCGGTACTGCACAAAAAAAAAATCATAAAATTAAATCAAATTTTATAAACCAAAAAAGAAAAAAAAATATCAATTAATTGTAGAAAAATTTCCATGAATTAAGATGATTAATTTAAGTGAACAATAAAAAAATGAAATAAAGTTTATTTTGCTATTATTCATCGGAAAAAATAGAAATAAAGTTTATTTTTGCAATGATTAATTCATTGTTCTGCATCACTTAACTGCAATAAAGAATTTTCATTTAATTTAATTTTAGTATAACCACAGATTTCATTGTTTTATCTCTGAAACAACCAAAACCGATATTTCCACTTATTTGTGCATATAAAAAAATTGTAAAATTATGCTAAAACAATGATTATTTTTTTATGTTTCAAGTGGAACACGCACGCACGGTATGAATAATATTTCAGGTTTTTTCTATATCAAAAAATATTTCTTTTCTTTTAATTTAACGAATTTATTTTAAACAAAGACTTAAACATAAATAGGTAATAAAATAACTATTAGCACCTGTATTAATGATCTAGTTTAGTTATTTAAAATGAAAAAGAATAATTCCATTTCCTTATACGGCTTAACAAGTGCAAAGTATTTTTTATATTAGACAAAACAAAGTAAAAGTAATGATAAATTGTATTTTAATTATATTGCGTTGTTGAGTGATTTTTAGTTATTTTAATTAGATTTTTCTTTATTATTATTATTTTCTTTTAAACATTCTTTTGTACGTTTTAGTTTTATTTTTAATAATAATAATAATACTGTGTGCTGCTTGCACGGTTAATTTGTTAGTTAGAATATAACCAGGGTTTTAATAATAGAGACATTAGAAACGTTTTATTATATCTTATGTTGTTCAATATATAATTTATGTTTAGTAATAAATAACCTTTTAGTATAAGGATCATCTAGTGTATGTGATTTAATTACATTATTTCAAATGATATAATTTCTCCTTTATAATTATATTTACAAGTTCAATAGATTTGTTGCATATATGAGGGTATAAACCTTGATGACCTGTACAGTACGCATTATTATTAAAATAATAAATAAATCAATGTAATAAAGAATTTTAAAATTATTTTGTTTTTTTAATTTGATTTATATTAGATTCTTTATTTTCTACAATTAAAAAGTAAATAAAACTTTTTTTTTTTACGAAATAAATACATTCGCTATGGTCAATGTACGTTAGATTTTTCTTCTTTTATTTTTGTTAAATAAATACCTTTCATGTGACTTTTTTACATTTATCAAAACAAACAAAAAGTTAATGTTTTTTTTTTTCACGTTATTATAAATAAATTAGTTTAAATTAGAAAAAAAATAAATTTCTGTTTGATCATTTCTAGCTAATCATAGTGAAAATACTACGCATTGTATAGTATAGTAAAGAAATAATCTCACAATTACTATGCGACTAAATAAAATTAAACTTGAACTTACTAACTAAATAAAATGTTAAATAAATTATTTATTGAGAAAAACATATATAATAAATTTGCAACTGAAATAGTAGAATTTTTATTATTATTATTATTTTTTGTCTGGTTTTTTTTTTTATAACAAATTAAATTATTCATGCGTGGTCAACAGTTTTGGTTTTTCTTGTTTTTAATTTTCAAGAGACAAGATACTATACAATATAAATAAAAACAAATTCTTTCTTTTTTCCATGCTGCTGCTGCTGCTACTACTGTTATTCATGAATTGAATATTAATGAGATTTATTTATGCAAAAATAACAAAAAATTAAATGTTTATATACTTTTTACACGTGTTTAATAGTCTGTATAAAACGATTTAAAAAAACACTGTATGGCTACATTTTTCTTCTATTAATAATCTGTATGTAACTGTGGCATCATATAGTAACATTAATAAGAATAAATAATTTAAATATATTATTAATTTTCATATTTTATTTCATTTCTTTTAAACAGCGTCTGTCTATATGTGTTATTGACAAAAATTATTTAATACAAATAAATGAAAACGTTTCACACTAAATATTAGAATGATTTAATTGTAAAATTAACATCGTAAAGTCACTTAATCACCAACATTTAATAAATAAATAAAACAATTTTTTTTCTTTGTTTCTATTTTGTTCAGCAGAATTCACTAGGTTGTAAAATGGCAACAACGAGTACAAATTTTCGTCGAACACAAAGTAAAGTGTGGTGGTCAAATGATTTTTCAGAGCGACCATATTACGATGATGTTGCGATGACAATTGCTACAAGTGGAATTGAATTAGCAACTACGGTTACACCAAAAACACCAGAAATGGAACATAATGCATCTTGGGTAAACCGACAAGGAAGTCCTTCTAGTCACAAAAGTCAGGTAAATTAACTATTTTCACATTTTTTATTTGAGATTTATTATTAAAAAGATTTTTTTTTGGTTTCGTTAATAACAGGATTCAGGTTTCTCAGACAGTGAAACATCACCCCAATCACAATTAGCAACAAGTAATACAAATAATGAAAACGAACAGCAGCCAACAAATTTAATTAAGGATTCTGTGGAGAAGAATTTATTAAATATAAAAATGCAAACGACACCCGACAAACTGACGCCAAAGAAAAATGTTAATTATCAGATAAATGAACATATTTACCAAAGATCCCCATCTACTAGCAGCGAACCGATGACACCACCCACTGTGATTCGTAGGAAGGTAAATCCCACCGATTCAAATGACATTCAATATGCAGCCCGTCGGATATCATTTAGTGCACCATCGTCACCTACTGTGGCAAATCGACAAGTGTCCCCAGACGTCAGTGTCATTGAACAAATCGATAGTTTGAATTATTCGTCGACATCACCATTAAATTTCAGTTATTCACCAGCTGATAATAGTCATAGTAATTGCAATAACAGCTCAATTCGTTCGTCATGCAAATGCACCAAAGATAGATCAATTAAGCGTGGCAGAATTGTGTCACGAAGTCCACGGGTTAGCAGAAGTTTAGTTGGTTGTTTTCCTGCTCAAGCAGACGATGTTGATTTGGATGAGAGTTGTGACATAACTTTATCGCGTTTTGAAAACAATTTAGATAATGATGAATCATTGAATGCTTCTACGCCAAAGGGTATTTTAAAGACTCCACGGCAATACAATAATGAAACAGTGGTGTTTGGATGTGGTTTAAACGATGACAACAATAACAACGGTTCAATTAAGTCTACTGAGACCTGTTCCAACGATAGACAACTACCAACTTACTCAGAATTATATCCAACAAGAACATCAACTCCAAAAATGTGCCACCACTCAAATTATTCGAACAATACGACAATCTCAAATCACGTAGAAAATAGTCCAATAAAATTAAAGTCCCCTCGAGTAGAAACAAATTTCAACAGTGACAGGTTTGTCATTAATTATATAAGTTTTATTTTCTTTTTTTTTTTAATATTAATTTGTAAAATTCTATTTTGCAGAGTATTCTTTCCGTTTGTTGACGTTCCACTGCCAATATACACGGAATACACAAATCCGTTGTTAAATGGTCACACACCATCTGTTCAGCATTGGCTTGAAGATTTAAAGATGTCATATAACCACGAAGTTATGTCAACTCTGCAAACCAAATCTATTACTTTTGAGGCAGCTAGAAATATTAAATTAACATCGACAATAGCGGCTAAAGTTATACGAAAAGTTCAAGAGAAGGCAGCGTTTATACAAAATGAATTCGAAAAGGTGGAGACGGTGTTACGCATGGACTGTGATGAGGCGATCAAACAAATGCCACCCCTAATCCAAAGTTTAGCAGGCAATGTATCTATGTTTATGGAAAAACAAAGAGACAGATGTGCTTTTTATGCAGATTGTGGGACTAATTTATCCCGCTTCGAAGATATGGCCACGAATGTGGTGGAAATGGCAACCGACCTAAGAATTGCCGTAGGGAAAATATATGATCTAGATGACTTGGAAACTAT
The DNA here is from genome assembly GCA_963942525.1 of Ptychoptera contaminata. Lineage (NCBI taxonomy): Eukaryota > Metazoa > Arthropoda > Insecta > Diptera > Ptychopteridae > Ptychoptera > Ptychoptera contaminata. Next base: position 11,796,767 of record OZ012636.1, on the reverse strand, counting down.
ACGCGAGGATATACAAATATTAAAACGATACGTCTTGATAGGCATCCGTTTTATTTTCGAGAAACTGATTAAAGTTATAATAACTAGCATTGAGGAGACAAAGTGTGATCTTATTCTTCGATCCAGCTTAAGCACAATTTCAAACCTGTCAAATATCGATTACACTGGTTTCGCCTCGTTGAACGACGCCTTTATTGCTAACGAAGCAGTTCGCGTATTATTAATGATATGTATAGAGTCAAAACAAAGTTCAGTACGGGCATTAGCGTTGCGTGCTTTAGCCACAATATGTTCTATACCAGAAGCAATACATCAAATGGAACAGGCCGGTGGTGTGGAAATTTTAAAAGATATTCTTGCCGACGATATTAAATCCAATACAAAGCGCTTAGAGCCAGAGTTTAGGGAGACAGTGTCTGTGCTGACACAAATTACAGCACCATGGCATGGTGTTGCTCACAAAGTGGACGGACTAAAGGAATGCGTTGAATCCTTGGTGGAAAATATAACACAAATTGTTGTAAGCACAACATGCTGTCAAACATTATTACTATGCTGTGCATGTTTAAATAATTTTTCCCGCATTGAAAAAACATCAATTTATTCTCTAATGTCGCACGAGACGGTGCTAAAACTAAAAACAGCGTGCGAAAGTCGTGGCCCAGGCGCCTCAATATTCCTCTATGTAAGTCAAATAAATTCACATCCCAAAAAATACATAATTTTAATTTTCTTATCTATTATTTTTTTCAGGAGCAAATCACCAGCTTACTGTTTAATATGGCAACAAATAAAAAATGCCACAACCATTTGGCAAATAAACAGATAATAAATTTTCTTATATTGATTTTTCAATCAAAATTTTATGAGAAATTTATTACCCGTGCCGAATTGGATGCTCAAAAGAAAACTATTAAAAACATATTGCATATATTCGCTCGTTTAATTCACGAGTCAATTGTTGGACAGGAAATATTGGAAAACAATATAATACCGATATTTTCAAAAATCGAACAAAATTTATCATCAAACAGTGAATATATGACTGATATATCATTTATAAATAAAAAACTAAATGAAAGCGTATTATTGCATAATAAAAGTGGAAACGTGCATGATATAACCAGTGTAAATACACCGTCACCACCAAATCCGACATCAAATCAAAATAATAAAAATATTTTCCATAAAATTCATAAAACTAGGCGTTTTTTCTATTTAAAGGATGACAATCGTATGGAAAGTTACGTTTAAATAATAGTAATAATAACAATGATAACTTATTAAATATATCTGTGCCAATTACTCATATTTAATTAGTATAAGCTACTGTAATTATTTATATATTATTATTTATATAGAAGAAGAATAATTATAAGAAAATAAGAAAATTTTGAATAAAATTCATAGAAAAATATAATTATTTTGATAAAAAAAAAAGAATATGTACAGTATACTTTAAGGCGAATTATAATTAAAAATAAAATAAAATTAATTATCTTAAATCAATTGTATTCTGCGTTTTTTATTTCGTTTTTTTATATCAAATTTAATTATTTTTCCTACATTTTTTCAGTTTTTATTTCATAAAACAGCTAAGCTGTTGTGGGTGGGTATATATTTTATAATAATAGCCATCACATCTGACTGGGAAGTAAATTTATTTTCTAATTAAAAAAAAAAAAAATTCTTTACTTTTTAAAAGTAATTATTGAGAGTAAGTAATTACCTTTAATTATTGTTGCACGGCAATAACAATAACCAATGTAATTATGTGTTTGTTTAATAGGAAAAGCATCGATAAAACGTCATTAAATTTATATTTTATTGTTTATTAAAATGCTATAATTATTTGTAAAGTGGATAAATAACCACAACATAATGACTAGTAACAATACTTGAGTTGTTTAATTAATATTATTATTTATAAAGATTTAATTAGTCACTTGTGCTAATGCAATTGACGTAGAATTAACTATAATATACTAAAACCATTGACGTAATTTTATTTAAGTGCAAAGTTAATGGTTTTACATAGATTACAATTGCATTTTGATAATTTAAATTGTTTTAATAAATATTTTTTAATAATTTACTGCTTTAATATTATTGATCTTTTTTTGGCATAGACTAAAGTTTATTTTACCAAATTTAGCTGAACTTAGACGTGTATAAACTTTAATTTATAAAAAAAATTCAAACAAACAATTTTAACAATTTAATTTACTCAAATTTAAACAATAAACAAACAGTACAGACCAGTAAAGCTTTAAATGAAAAAAAAAGCATCAAGAGACATTCAACGAAAAATCAAACTAAATAAAAACCCACCATTTGATTTTTATTTTATATTCGCTGTACAACAGTTATGTGTGCAATAGAATATATATATTTATAGAAAAAAGCATGTTTATCAATAAAACATATATAAAATCAGCTTTAAAAGCACAAAATAACAATAGAAAAAAGGCGAAAAATAATAATAATAAAAACATTGAAATAGGTTTAACGGTTTGCTAGCTCAATTCTTTCCTTTTTTTCATTTATTTTTCCTTATCAAGTTATATATCTTGCATAGTTTTTCTGTATGTAGAATTATATTTTGTATTTTTCTATATTTTATTTTATTATTATCTGGTAACAGAGAAGGACAACTGTGTCGATTGTTTTATTTGCTTATATTTTTTTGTAGGTGTCTTCTTGTTAAACGATTTACAATCAGTATAAAGTTATCAGTATGTTTTACTTAAGCTTTTATTTTGTTAATGTTAGCAGTGTGTTTTTAGCATTTAAATTTTATAAACAACAGAACTATAGGTTTTTTTTTTTATTAATTCTCTTTGCATATTTTTAATTAAATAATTTTAACATTGGGTAACATGCACAAAACACACTCTTTGATCAGATTAAAGGGTTTTGTTTGTGTTTTTCTCTTTAATTGTTTTTTTTTCAACGTAAAGTTGATAAGGATTAAGATTTAAGGATTATACTACTAAGGGTAACGAGACTTCTAAATGTTAATTAAAAAAAAAATCTTATTTAAAATCATAAGTTTAATGTAGTTTGCTCTAGAAAAAATAATATATAATTATTAAACTTACGTATAACGCTGCTAATAAGTGTTGTAATTACTAGTAAATCGGTTAAAGTTGCATCATTATCATCAATAATCCTTTTAAAGCCAAAAACTATTTTACTAAAATAACAAATAACTGTATTTATAAAATAAATAAGTAAAAAATAATATATAAAATTAACAAATTTACTATAATTATATTAATAAAATATAAAAAAAAAATAATAAAAATTAATAAATGCTTGCTGTGCACTGTTTATTGATCAATAAAATAATTATAATTAAATAATTTATTATAAAAAAAAGTTTTATTTTCTAAGAATTTGTTGACTATATTTCACAAATATATATTTTCTTTTTAGATTATTATTTAATTGACAGAAAGAAATATATATTAATAATAATAATAAAAAGCTTTTCTTAGATGACACGTGCCATATAAAATATTCAAAAAAGAAAATGATTGAAAATGAATTTTCAATGAATAAATTAATTTTTTTACAATAAATTTTACTTAAAATCAGTGATGGATAAATTTTATGAGCTTTAGATTGTCGATTTTCTTTTACCTAATTCACATCACTAATGTCTAATTATTTGATAAGCTGTTGTTTTTTTTTACCTTTAAAATTATTTTACATAATAAATTATTTTCTATTAGAAGGCGAAAATACACAGGTCACAGTTCACTAGTAGCTTGTTATCGATAATTTAGTGACTACAGATGTCAAAAGTAAAAAAAAAAAAATAATTAAATTAATTATTTATTAATTTCAAAGGGAATAAACAAAAAAAAAATAAATATTTTTTCACTGGAAAAGCATTATTTTACAAGTTTACACCCTGGAGAGCTATTTTAGTATGTATTCAAAAATTCACTAGATTTTTACTGTATTTTGTTTCTTAAAACATTAATATGTTGCCTAAAAAACCAGAATTAAAGCTCATATTTCAATAAAATTCATAAAATAAACGACATTAATAACAAAACTAAATCACGATATGACAGAAATAATATAAAAAAAATCTTTAATTAATTATACAAAAGTGTGTCAAAAAAATAGAAAAGATTTTATCTTTAAATAAGCATAAAGATTTTACTACTCGCGGTAAGTAGTATTATTATTATATATCCAAAATCGTTCCACTGAAAAGATTAACAAAGGCCTAAGATGTAATAAAATAAAACGTGATTTCACGAATTTTTGAATATCATAACATAATAAACCATTAAGCACAGTTGAATCGTTTAAAAGCTTAATAGCATTAAAATTCGTGTCTAAGAGTGTTTCTCATTTCTTTTTGTATTTATAATAAATTTTTCTTATCAAGTAAAATTATATAACATATACAAGATAAAATGATTAAATCGCACATTGGCATACTGTTTCTCTTGCTATATATTCATTCTTAGAAGCTTTAATCCTAAATAAGTAACTATTCTTCTTATTTTTCTTTATTTATTTTATATCTCAATTATCTGTCTTCTATTGCTTCTAATAAGAAAATTATTTTAATAAAAATCGTTGTCTCTAGTAATACAAAATAAAAGTGCTTTTAAATTAATAATAATAAAGCTTTATATTTAATACCTGAATATTGCACAATGTTTATTTTAGCATAATTAAAATCTTAAGAAGCATTACAAACTTGAGATCGTTATGAGATTAATCGATTAAAACTGAAACATATTTTTTTTATTTTGATTTGTTCTTCTTCTAAATTTTACTTACCTAAATAAACTAACTTTTTATGTAAAAAGGTTTCATTTATGTACGTATTTAATATGATAAAAACTATAAAATTTAATAGTTGTCTTAAATAATAGTAAAATAATAAAAGAAACACTGTGTCCGTCTATTGATAACATTAATCAGTTTTTATCCTTATATTTATGTATATTTTATTATGTATATATAAATGATTAAATATATTACACTGACCGGTCGGTTAATTCTGTAGTTAAAATTACCTAAAATAACAGAACTTTTGTTAATTTGTTTAACCCAAAAAGAAAAAAATTAATTTTTACTAAAATCCAAAAAATAATAAATAGTTAATTAAAAAAGAAACTGAATGAAAACTAACTAAAACGAAACTTTTTATTATTCATCTCAAAATGAAATACATAGCAGCAATGTATTACGGCGTTAAATAACGCTGCGTTAAGCAAATAATAAAATATAAATTTATTTTTAATAAAAAGCTTTTAGCAGAAAATTATTTTATAAAACTTTTCGCAATTAATTAGAAATTAATTTTTTATTTAAATAAAAATAATGGTCTCACGGTTAAAAATGTTGTTTTTTTTTTTAATTTTTATTTATTACGTTGTTACTATGTAGTAAGTACGAATAGCGTTAACAACGCACTGTTTTTATGAATAAAACGGAAAATATTTCTATATTTTATATCATCTGTAGATTGCACTTGCGTTCAGCCACTGTGTAGCACAAAATAAAAAATCATTTTCAGTGTCGTTACATCTTCAAATAATGTCAGTGTTGTTAAGGATTACAAACAGTGAACACATGACTTGATAGATAGAACAAATAAAAAATAATAAACATTCAGCAAATTTAAAATACATTTTTAGTATTAAATATACGGTTGTTGTGCACGGTGGTGTAGTGAATGTTTTCGTTCATTTTTTAGTTAATTTAAAGTTAAAAAAAAAAATTAATTAATTAATTAATAGAAAAATCAAGATTAATTAATTGTGATATAAAGGAAATGAAAATTTTTATTGTGAGAAATTAGTTAATTAATTAAGAGTGAAATAATTAAAATAAAATTTAATTTCAATGAAAGAAGAGAACGTAGAAGTAGCATCGTTTGGTTTGGTTATACAAAAATAATTTAATTGGATTCATACAGGATTAATTGATTATTAAATGTGGAAAAAATATTAATTAAAAATTTATTCAATCATGTAAGGTGTATTTTATGTAACCTTTATGTGTTAATTATTTCTTTTTTTTTCTTTTTTACATTTTTGATCATTTGTGTTGATTTGTTTTTGTGTAAAATTGTGTTTCGCCTTCTGGTTAAATTATTTTTTTCTTTAACTTAAATGAAATTTTATTATTTTTTATTTTTAAATATAAATAAACATAATTTTGTGTATTTTTTTCGCTGTTTCCTTTATAATTTTTTTCTTATTTTCTTATTTTTAAATGGATCTGGTTGTGGTTTTTAAAAAAATAAATAAGAAAAAATAATAAATTTTCTGTTTTCTACTTTAATGGTATTAAACTAATTAAATTTAACGTCGATAATGATTTATTTATATTGTTCATTTTTTTTTTATTCAAAAGACGTTATTAAGTGGTTTTTTATATTAAATGAAGCAAAAAATTTCAATAAAACCTCAAACAGATTTAATAAAAATAATTTAATTTAATTATTAAAAAAAAAAAAAACCAAAATGACAATAATGCTTCAAAAAGGTGTTAAAAATATAATAAAAATTCATTAAAAGTGTTTGTAGCATATGTAGGAGTTTTTAAAGTGTTTCCCATTTGAATTAACCCCATTACCAAAAAAAAGAAATGTAATCAACGTACAAAACTACCCGAAATCACACAATAAACTCGTTAAATTTGATTAATTATTAACTCAAAAAAAAATTAGTTTTTATTATCTTTTTCTGGTTCCTTTCATTATTCATATACGAAAATCTATTCAATAGAATGTATTCCCTTCACTTTAGTCTTCAATCTAAAGTCTGAATACAATAAGAAAATCTTTTTCATTTTTTTTTTTAAATAAAAAATCTAAGAAAAATATTAAAAAGATCTAAAAGAAATGAAATTTTTGTTTAAAATAACGCAAAGTGTTTGTAAATAGTGTTTGTTTTCTTTTTTACATAACTCGAAGCGTTTTTATTTCTGTGATGTTTTTCGCTTGGTGTCTTTCGAAAGTGAAATAAGTGAATAAAAATATAAACACTTTTTTTTTGACTTTGCATAAGAATTGTTTGGTTTATTCGTTTGAGATAAATTTTTTACTTTTTTTTTTTTAATGCAAAATGACGTAAGAATATTTTTCTTATGCAAAAAAAAAAAAGTAAATAAGCAAAACATAGAATAACTTATGAATTGTTTTACGGAAAAGAAAATTACTTTTATAATTGTATTGAGTGAAATTTTCTGATATAAAAATCTTATACAAAATTTGTTTTTATTTTTTCTTAATCAAAATTCTTTTTAAAAGTTTAAATTTTTATTATTGAAAATTATGATAGCTGAAGGCTTTAAATTTAAAATAAACATTTATTACATAATATTAATTAATTAATTAATTATTATTATTATTATTATTATTATTATTATTATTATTATTATTATTATTATTATTATTATTATTATTATTATTATTATTATTATTATTATTATTATTATTATTTAATTAACAAATTGATTATTATGTTTATTATTTGCTTATTGATAAATAATATTTATAATAAATATTTATTGTAATTTATTAAAAATTTTAATAAGAAATAACCACAAAGTAAAAGTAAAAGTAAAAAAGGAAATATTTGATTAGGACTTAGAATGGCAATAATTTTGTTTTAAAAATATTCAAAAGGTACTCTCGTTAATATAGTGAACCCTTTTGTATAATACAATTAATTCATTTACAATTAGATTTTCCTATTTTTACAGGTAAATTTAAGTATTTAATTTATTTACTGTAATTAAAATATTATTTTTAGGGATGTTTTTTTTTTTTAAATAAATAAATAAATGCAGGTGTTTATATTTCGAAAAGCGACACTTTGTTACAAATAAGTACTTAAATTTCTATTACAATCCGAAGAATTATTTATTTTAAACGAACAAAAACTAAATACAACCACTTTAGTAATATTTTATTCAAAAATTATATTAAAACTGCACCCACAGTAAATAGATTTCACTGGAAATACTTTTAACAACAATTACATTTGAGCACAGTGTTTATTGTTAATTATACAGAATAATCCCACATATTCATTGAAATTATAATAAAATCTAAAGATCAACTTAATTTGTATTTTAATTGGAAATAAATAAATTTTTCATAAAATCAATTTATATAAACAGTAAAATATCAACTCAAATAGTAACAAAATGGCTTATAGATAGTTGATGGTGAATAATACAACATAAATAAATAAAAATAATTAGCTACAACGACTATTTTCATGTAATTAAAATAAATTTGTTCAAAACAGCTATAAAGTAAAAATAAAAGACACCTCATTAACTACGAACACAGCAATAACGGCCAATAACAGCACATCAGCTCTTGATTAACTTTTTTTTTACCGTTTTTAAAGTATACACTTGAGTGACATTTATTTGATTTATTGACTTAATAAAGCAAAACGTTCCATGTTGGTGATATGTTATTAATTTTTCAAATCAAATATTAGCAATCAGTAAGGTTAATTAAAGTGAATAAAGTGTTTCATAATAAAATAGCAAAAAAACCTTGGCCATCGGTCAACGAATATCCCTTTTAAAAGGAAAGCGTAAAAAAAAAACATCGTCAATACAGTTTAAAAAAAGCTTATTTATATTTTTGTTAATTGAGTCCCTTGGTTATTATTGTTTGACTCCCCCTATTTAAAGCAGTTATTTTTTTTTTTGTGTTTTCCAATGATTTTCCAACCATTCCCTGTCTATTTATTTCACAACATTAATTTACATTAGTAGAAATTTTTTGGGAAAAAATAGGCAATTAAAAATAAGTTTTTCGCTGCATTTATAAAAAGAATAAAAACAAAACCCAAAAAAAAAAAAATTATTAAAACATAATTTTTCCATTAAATATTTAATTAATTGTTACAAAAATAAGCAAAAAATCATCTAATTATTTACATTATATAATTTATTCAAAGAAATTCTTTAATAATTAAATTTATATCATCAAAAAGAATAGTAAAAAAAAGAATAAATTTATTTTAATTTAATTATATCTGGATTATGGCATTTAAATAATTATTTTTTATATTTTTATTCTTGAATAATAATTGAACGAATGAAAAACAAAAACATTTTCTTCTTATTTATTTATTTTTTTTTTTAAATATAATTTTAAAAGTTAAAATTAAGATAAACAGAGTTTTAAATTGAATTATTAAATAAATTAATTAATTGAATAAATATTATTTGGATTTAAATTGTGGCTATTAGATTATTCTGTATTCTTCAAAGGTATATATACCAATTATAAAGTTTATTTATTTGTTATCAAATAATATTTGTTCCAAAATAAATAATAAAATTATTTTTTTTTTTTATTATTTTATTTACATTTCTGGTATACTAATAAATAGTATAATTAATATGAATATAATTTAAACAAAAAGAAAAAAGAAAAAGCTCACGTATGCTTCAAATATGAATAACTCACTATTATTCAGATTTCAGCAAATATGACTGAGTATTTTTTATGTTTTGTTATTTATCCTTTAACCTATTAAAAGCATATTAAAATAATACTTAACTTGAATTGTTATTTATGTATAATTTAATGATTTAAATGATAAATGTTTATTAATTAACTAAAAATAACTTTTTTATATAAGCATACATTACGGATAATAATAATAAGCAGAACGATGCGTATATTTGTACAACTAATTAACTCCATTGGTTGTGTTATCAACAGTAAGCCTATTTTTCAATGAAAATAAATAACATATTATTCTTTATTGTTATTAATTAATTAGTTTTCTTTTAATTCCATGCTTTAATATAACAAATCACTTGAATAATTTAACAAAATTTGAATAAAAAATAGCTATATTTAGAATTCATAATAACAAGTGTATTTCTAGTTCCTATAGGGTGATCAAATAAGAGCTATATATTTTAAAATATAAATAAGAGTTATGCTGTTTTAAAATATATATAGTATTAATTTGATCACCCTATATAATTGCACAAAAAATCAATATTAATTAAAATCTTTACTTTACAAAAAAAATAAAAAACAGTATTTCCGTGGTCAATTAATTATAATGTAATGTATTACCTGTTTGTTAGAAAAGAATACTGAGTGTTTTAGCAATACTAACTTATGCTACATATCCCAAATGTATAATAAATTACAAATAAGTGCATACATTCGTTTTACTAGTGTATCAATTTTTTATAACCGTCTATATTACTATCTAAACATATGTATTCAGTTTATTTTAAATGACATTGAGTAACTAGCATACCAAAAAAAAAAGAAACTAATTTGATATTTGTAGATTTTATATTGATTTTTTTCGCGTTATAAAATCTTGATAAATTTTTCGTTGATTCTATTTCAGTGAAATCAATCACTGTATTCATTTCTAACAAAATTCTAAAAATAAACAGTTTTTTGTTGAATGTATTATATGATTCATAAAAGCTTTTGTAGTTACGTTTTCACGCTTTTTTATTATTAAACGACGAAAAAAAAACTGCACAACAACGTATTTCCCGTAATAAACTCACGCACAGTAATAATTCTCAAAAATGAAAAGACGAAAAAAATGAAATTAATTTTTCACATAATCAAATAAATAATAGGATAAACAAACTAATTAATTAATAAAATTCCTATTTGTAAAAATAAACATAGCAAAAAAAAATTGAATAATAAAATCAACACAATAATTTTTATTAGTATTGTGTCTGGCTACTTGCCTGGCGTTAAATTTCGCGTTTTTTTTTTTTTTTTTTTACATAAAAATTAAAAATCTTTATTGGTCTGACGTTGAATGAATAACAATTAAATAAAAAACAAAAATAAATAGATATTTAATTATTTATTTACATAAATACAAATAATTATGTACTATGTTTAAATAAAGAATTTTAATTTTATTTTGCTTTTATGATAATTTTGTTTTTTGATTAAAAAATAAATAATCTTTTTTTTTTCATTTATGAAATTGAAATAAGTCGAATGAGTTGATTTTGTTAAAAATTGAAATAAATTCACTAGTTAACACCTTTTATGCTGTTGTTAATTTTTTTTTAAAATTTAAATAATCACAAATAATTTTTCAAAAAAATAAATAAATAAATAAATAATAAACAACAAATTAACATTTAATTTATTATTGAATATTGATATTTAGCACATTTTTGACTTCTAACGATGAATCAAAAGATTAAGAAAATAACCAAAGTATAAAAACAAAAATATTGTATAAAATACACGCATTATTATTATTATTTTTATTTTTAATAAAAAAATATAAAATAATTAAAATAAAAAAAATAAAAATTTAAATAATTTTCGTCTGGCCTATATTAGCATTAAGAAAATAAATAAAAACCGAATTAAATTTACTGATATACGATTTATATATTTTTGAGTTTATACGTTGATGTTTTTCTTCAAAAAATTTGTCTATAACATAGTAATGCTGGAATTAACATAATTAGTTGAATAATGACATAGAATATTATTGCACTATTAAGTCAATTACATAAAAATGTAAAGACGCAATATGAACTAAAAATAGAATAGTGCTGGTAACAGTGATTAGTTAATCGTTAAAAATATGCAAATATTTGATTTGTATTTTGTTAGCACAAAGTTATTTAATCTTAAAATTTTGAAATAAATTTAAGATTTTATTAATATTTTATTTTGGTTTTAAAAATTTTATAACAGCTACACAAAATTACAGTGCATTCTCTATAATTAAATGATTAATTTGTGTGGTGGAATTTTACACTGAATATAGTTCTTCAGATGGATATTTATACTGTTAAACCATTTTAAAGAGTAGTGATTAGTGGTTATTATAGCATATACACTATTAATAATTTTTAGCACACTAAAAACACCTTCACAGTTCTTTAAAGAATATTAAATAAATTTTGCAAAGCAAAAAAAAAAAGAAGAAATTACAATTAACCAAGAAATTCTAGAAATTTCGTTTATTAAAAATATTGCACAATTAATAACGTTTTTCATTATCTACTCATAATATTAATATTTTCTTTTTTTTTAACAACAAAATATACTACATATTTAAAAGTATTTATTTTTCTTTTAGATATTAAAAAAATTTTTCACATTTTTCCCATTGAATAATATCAGATTATAGCAATAATTTTTCATAAAATTCTTAAAGCTTTAATAAATATTTTGAAACGTGCTTGAAACATTTAATTAAAAATAAAAATGCCGCTGGCAATATAATATAATAAAACTTTCTAATTACTAATCAATCTACTGTATTTTTTGCAATAAAATTTAACGAAAATATATTTTTTTTTGTGTTTATATTAGGTGATTTTATAAGCAAAAAAACAAAAAATAATAATAAAAACAGAAAATGTTAATTATGTCTTGCGTCTATCATCATCCATTTAATTTTTTTTCTTTCCTTTTTCATAAAACAAAAATTCTTTATAATTCTGTTAAAAATTCATAGCATTTTTGTTAATAATTTAATATAACATTGTATCGAACATGATTAATGTTAATCGTCATGAGGATTCTCTATCCCATTAAATCAATGAACGGAAAATTATTCAAAAAAACAAAGTAACGAAGTGATTTATCGACCAAGTGAATTAACTGAAAATTGATTGAAAATCAATCATACGTAATGTAATCAATATTAAAACTCTATTTTTTAAAAGTAGCATAAATATGCCACCAAAATAACATCAAAAATTATAATAATAATAATAACTTTGTCTGTTTTTTAAATCATTTAATCCAGGGAAAAAAATGAATAATTTTTAGCCATTAATAGGGCAACCGATTTAAAAAAAGTATCACAAAAACTGATATTTAAATTCTCAATATTCAATACAATAAACGTTAAAATAATAATAAAAAAAAATTTAATATATGTATATATCAATCTGTATTAAAATATTATAATAAAAAAGGAAAAAGTAAAAGGACGACACCACCAGCAAACAGATGATAAAGTGTCAATAAAAAAAAAAAAAGGAGAAGAAATTGAGTGATAAAGTGAGTGACATTTTCATTATATAATAAAGTAGAAAATACTTAAGGATTTTCTATATTTTTCTTAATAATATTTCTTTAACCGTAAAAATTACAAACGAATGAAGAAAAAAATACAACACTTGTGGTGTTGCTGTATGAAATAATGACGGTGTTATAAGTATTACAATCAAAGAGAGAAATGAAAATAGAAAAAAAATCATACGCAATGAAAACACCTTTTTGTTAATAAATTCTTTAACATTTTCAACATTGAGCACACATATACACTGAATGACAACAATAAATGGGTTTCTTTAACCATTTTCTAACGTTCCTTTATTCTGTTTTTTTTTTGGGGCTTTATTATGAAATATTCTTTACTTGTACTCTCTAGACCCACTCATGTGTTTATTTATTTCTGTTTCTTTCTCTTCTAGTTTTTTTTTTTATAGCATGATAACGTACGATAAGATTATAAACGAAAAAAAAAATCATTAAAAATTTATGTAAATTATGTTATAAAAGTGTACCCATAGATAAGGATTGTCAATATAATAAGTTAATGCTGATGTTAACGGTGAATTTTAATAAAGTTTCTGTATAAGATACTCTAGTGTACAAAGCAATAAAGAACAGAAAAATTTAAAACACATATAATGCATGATAATAACACCGTCAACAACCGTCAGTTTATAATGAATGACTTGATTAAAATTGTTTTAACAGTAGTTTAATTTTTAATATAATATTTATATCCTTAAATTGCATAAAATTCTGTTTAAATTTTAATATAAATATAAAAAATTAATTATATTTATGGCAGATAATGGTGTTTGTTTAATTAAAAAAGCTAAATAAAATAAAATAAATGAGAAAATAACTGCTGATGATAATTTATTTGCTAGCATATTAGGATAATGATAAAATATTATTATTATTTTTTTTTTCACATATAAAAAGTCAATAAACAGGAAAAGATTAATAATAAGCAATATGCTTGTGAATAAATTAAATAAAAATCATAAATAAAGGGCGTTATAAAGCAATAAGAAACAAAGAGAAAAAACTTTTCTTTTAAGGAATTTTCTTTTCTTTTCAGCTATACTCATTTATCAAACGAAAGTTTTATTTTAAAAAAAAATATTCAAATAACGTTTTTCATATTATAAATGCTTGAATTTATGTAAGAATTAAGTGAAAAAATTGCTTCGCAAAAGACAAAATATTAGATAACAATGTCAACAGGGTTTTAAAATGTGATTTTTCATACTTTTTGATTAATTTTTTTTTTGTTTGTTTGTTTGTTTTAATCTCATTACAACTTTAATGTTACGATAAGTTATATTTCTTTAACTTGTATTTGTATTTAAAATACTAAGAATATTAGATCAAAGTAAAATAAAAAGAAAAGTAAAGTTAAGTTAAGTTGGTATAAAAAACTTACGTTGAATAAAACTCTTTACCAGCCCAACATAAAGCCGCTTATCTATCTATCATATTGACTATATAGCTTTATTTTTTAATACTTCTGTCATTTTAGTCTTTTTTATTAAATTTCTTTAACATATTTAATAATTTTTTTTTCTTTTGCAATTTCTAAGTGGTTGATATTAATACCAGAATAAAATACTAAAAAAGAAAAAATAAAATCAATCAATAAAATGTTTTACAATTAGACATGCAAAAATACGCTATAAAACTAATAAACTTTGTTTAATTTATTTAGTCATTTCATTTCTTTAATTATTTTTCTATAAAACATTTTAAGTGTATTAAATTATTTATTAATAAAATTAATTTTAAACAACATTAAAATTCTTCTATATTTTTCTTTTCATTTTTGTGAAACGCGAAAATATTTCATTTAGTTTTTATCCAAGACACAATTTAACTGGTATAATTATACCAAATTCACTGTCAATAACAGACAGTTGGAAAACAATATATTTTTTTGTTTCTCATTTAATTAGATGCCTAATTTTAATCGGAAAAATTTTATCAATAAATTATTATTAATATTAAATATTGATTTTTATTGTGTTCTTTGTTTATAAAAAATGATTTAATTTTGCTATTTATAAATAATGCATGAGTAAAGAGATAATGGATAATATGTATATTAACATAAACACTTGTTGTAATAATTGAGTTATATTATTTTTATTATTAATTTTTTTTTGTTACTTTATTATTATAATTAACAATAATAATATTATTAAAATAAATTATTTATTTTTTATTATTTATTATTTATTTATATTTTAAGTGTATAAGCTATCGATTATGTTAATCTTTGTTTTGAAAAATACATAAAACAACGTAAATAATCATGTTTTTTATTTGACTTCTGTATAAACAAATCAACTAATAATAACACGGAAAAATTATAACAAAAAAAAAAAAACACAATAAAAATTAAAATATAACAAAACAACAAAAACGAAAAAATTAATTAACATAAAATAAACACAAAGAAGAGATATGTATTTTTCGTTTTTTAGGAAAACTGCCAAAAACTATTAATAATGAAAAATTTTATTTAAATAAAAAATAACTAAACAAAATTTATGGATTTTATAAAAATATAAATAAATAAATAAAATTATAAATTGTTAATTAAATAACAAAACTATAAAGTGCATTTGAACATAAAATTTATTTATTACAATAATATTAATATTGGAAAATAATAAAATTTGGCGTCGTCTATATTTATACAATATTTACTTATATATCTGTGGTTTCCATCAGTTAAAACTATTATTATTATTAGCCTTTGTAATAATTGATTTTAATTTAATTTATCAAAAAATTATAAATTTAATGAATAAAAATTGAAAAAATTTTAATTGCATTTTTAAGAAATTATTTAATAAATATAACCAGATTGCTTGATTTTGATGAAATTAATTTTAATGTAATTATATTTGTATTAACGTCATAATGAAAAAATAACTTTGCGTAATTAAAAATTCTATTGTATAAGGATATGTCGTTTTGTGCAAAGTACAGTCATGAATTTTATTTATTTAATTCGTCTTTAAAGCGTCTTATAATGAAATTAAATTATTCTGATTTTATATTGTTATAATAAATTTTTATTATTTACAAATTATTTCCTTTATCATATTAAAAACATCTCTGTGTCACATTTTCATGTGTTTATTTTTTTTTTTGCTTTGTCAAATTAAATTACATTCAATTTAAATTTATATTACATTAAAAATTTTCTATCTACTTAAAATAAAAAACGATTTACATTTGATTTATGGTTGATTGTTGTTAATTTATCAACCATAAATGTGAATTTTGTATAAAATTTATTATTTATTTTGTTAACATTATTTGTTACTAATTTTTTTAAAAAATATTTAAAGAATTCTAATATTGTATTGTTAAATAGGATCAAGTGTATAAATTGGCATTATAAATAGGCCTTAAAAACTCTGTAAAACAATAAAAATAAAATATATAGAGAGAAAATTTTATTTTAGTTTTTTCACAAATAAAATAGAATTTAGAAATTCAAAAAAGGGTTAAATTGGTTGATTAAAATACTCAATCAATTTTAATATCGATAGAATTTATTTATGGTAATTTATTTCTTTAATTTGAAATTCTCTATAAAATTGCTTTATTACATTTTCACTAGCAAAAGAAATCACAAAATTCCATGCCAGATACATAAATATATAGTCATTGATTCTATTTCTATTTTTATTTTAAATTCCCTTTTATTTTTTTATTTATTTATTACTGTTTTTGTATCTTTGCCTATTTTTTTTTTTGTTTTTTAATTAAATTTATTAATTATTTTGTATAAATCTTTTGAAAATAAAAATAATAATAAATTATAATTGGAAATATTTGAATTAATCTTTATTTTATTTTTACAGAGAAAAATGTTGCAGAATGTTAAGTGTGGAATTTATTAGAGAGAAAAGCAAGAAAATAAAATAAGAAAAAATCTAATTTACAATGTTTGTGAGGAGTAAATAAGCGGGACCAGCTTATTGGCTTTCTTTTTTTTTTTTTTTCGGTTTTGTCATTAATATATAATTATTTTTGCAAACAAGACAAACAATTGTTTGAATAATATAAAAATGACATCGTCACAAGTTTTTGATTATATAAATCGTAGTAGCGGAAGTGATATTGGTATTTATGGTGCTGATGTGATAACAGGCACCAGTGGTAACAGTGGCTATGCATCTGTATCGCTATTAGATAATTATAATTACAGTAATATTGGTTATAATAACAATAATAATAATATAAATATAACAAATAATATTACAATTGGTTTTGGTATGTCATCACCATCATTAACAACTGTGTACGATTATTCACCTCTTAACAATTTAACAAATCCGATTGGTGGCTCCATACAAAAAGAATTCATTTTTGATCGAACAGATGTACGAATAATATTTATAACTCTTTATTCACTTGTATTCTGTTGTTGTTTTTTTGGTAAGTTTACTAAGAAAAATTAAATTAATTACTATTCATTATATATTATTAATTATATGTAATTATTATTATTGCTACTGTTGTTTCTTCGTTACGGTTATTTTATCTATACAGTAAATGAATTAGTAAAACACACAAAGATTTTACTTAAGTAAATTAACTTTTGTAATATCGACTAACGCATAAATTCATTTATTCAGACTTTAATACGGTTTGAGCTTTAATGCGTGATAAAAGATGATAATTTTTTTTTATTGTTAATCGTTCGATTTATTATTTCTTTATATTTCTGGGTTTATTAACTAAACACATTATTTACACATTATTTAAGGCTTATTTCATTGCTTTGAATTTAAAATTAATTTTATTACCTATAACGATATTGCTTTTCTTTGTTTAAATTTATTGAAAAAAATTAAATATATAATTTAATGTTTTTAAACATAAACAGCATAAATTATTTATAGAAAAATAGCTCAAGTTTTTAATAACTGAAAATGATCAATATTCATTATGAATTAAATGATTTGTAAATGTTAAATTATTTCTTAAAGATAAAAAGTAAAACTAAAGAAAATAATTCAGAAAAACTGCCATCATCTGCATATCACATTACCATCAAGAAATTCATTATTTAAATAAGATTTTTTTCTGAATAAATTTCTCTTTATTCTAGCTATTCTGTTTGTTTTTGCCAATAAAAAGCTTTTTTTCAATATAAAATCACATCATAAACTGAATTTTACATAGATTTAATTTAAAAAATCAAACAAAGAGAAAATCTTAATTACATTTCAGTGAAATTTAAGTCGTTGATTTTGTTGTTATTAATTTATTTAATTTATTTAAATACAAGTAAAACGTGTAAATTATGGACAATTACGGCTCCTAGAATTAAATTAAACAGCATTAATCAGTTACAATGAATTTTAATAACAAAAGAATTATTCTATCAAAAGCGTGTCAACAGTTTTCAAGTTAATATTTCACTGAAAATACCTTTTGAACTGTACCTATTTTTTTATTCAATGTTTCAACGCTAATTCCGTTCATGCAAAATAAATAAAGAACAAAAACTGTTTTCTAAAGAACAAACAAACCGAATATAAATCAGTTATTTAAGCTTTTTGATGGTCATTAATATTAATTTTTTAGGAGGTTAACCAAACAGTTTTATTTTTTAAATTTAGAACACAATTGTTTCGCTGCTTTCCCAAAAATTTCGCAAATAAAAACAAATGTCACCAAAATATCTTATTATAAAATATTATTTATATTACTATTATTATTATTTTTTTAAAAAAATAATATTAAATGAAGATAAATGGAAATTTCCTTTCAAATAAAAAAACTTTTGTTTGACTTTTTCTTTTCATTTTAACATTTTATTATTATTATTTTTTTGCTTTTACATCATACATGAATAATTTATAATTGTGAGACGTAAGGCAAAGGAATTAAATTTCCATAAAATCATTTTATCGTTTTATTTTATTTTAAACCAAAAAAGAGAAAAGTAAATAAATAAAATGATGAAATTGTCGTAAATAACAAGTCAAGCCTAGACAAGACATTTATTGTGGACAAAACATAAGACACTAGACCCAAGACCAAGTGAAATTATTACCCATAAATAATTTATAAATAACTTTCAAGAAAGCAGTAAAGTAATAATAATAATAATTATAACGATAAATTACTATATTATGAATTTAAATAATTAATATTTTTATTTTTCCTTAATTACATTTTCATTACAGGTAACCTCCTAGTCATCCTTGTTGTTACATTATCACGAAGATTACGATCGATAACAAATTTTTTTTTAGCTAATTTAGCTGTTGCTGATTTTTGTGTTGGTGTTTTTTGTGTTATGCAAAATTTATCTATATATCTGATACCAAGGTAAGTTTTTATTTTATTTTATTAAATTTTTTTTGCAATCAAATTTGCTGCCTAAAATTTTTTACGTTAAAAGTTTTAAAACTTAAAATACATTAAATGATTGCTACATTGCTTAACTCGTTTCAATATTCATTAGAAAATTAATAATTTATAATTTTTGTATACATAAATTACACAAATCGTTTTTATTAAATTATCAAATCTAGTAAATAAATTCTTAAATGTTTGAGTTAATTTGCTGTGAAAAGAACATGAAAAGTTCCTTCTTACTAAAAAAGTTAAAAGCATATTTAAAATTTTATTAAACACCAGTTAAATGATTCACAAAAAAAAGTGGAGAAAAAGTTATTTCTTAGAAAAGACTTTATTATTATTTTTTTGCAAAAAATTTTTATTAAAAATTTATCAACTAAATCTCATCAAATATTTTTTCTTTTATATTTTAAAATATATTTTTGTTTGGAAAATTTTTAAAATAAACTTATCATTCGTTGTTAAAATGACTTGTCACAGATGACTAGTTAATTTAAAGAGTTTTTTCTTAAAATTTATCTTCAAATCAATATAAAATTGAAAACTTTATCAAATTTCCTTTTCATTTAGTTGGAAAATCAGTTAATTTTTTTCCTTTTTTGAAATCTGAGGTCCAAATTAAAGGGGAATTAACAGAAAACCACAATCATTTGACAATATTATTTCGGATTTAAAGCAAAATGTACTGAGATTATCGTACTTAAAGTACTGATGGTATACACCTGAACCTCCGAAGCAAGATACTTATAAAATAAAATTATTTCAGCAAAGGTTTCGAGCACGTCTTAAAGTAGTGCTATTATTGTCACTAAAATAAGAAGTTAAACTTATTTGTTGACGCTGCATCGGTTTAGCCAAATAACTACATAGGTCGCTAAAACATTTCTTTTTCAATGTTTATTCACCTAAATGCACTTTTATAATATTATTTAAATTAAATTCCGACTGTTTAAATGGCATTTTCATTAAGTATTAAATTTCTAAAAAATAAAATTAAAAATTTCTATAAAATATATGCGACAAGCACATAGCATTTGAGTGTTTTATTGCAAAATTAACATAATTTTAATAAAATAAATTTTATTTACATAAATCTTGTACAAATCATTTGTTTATTTTACATAAATTTAATAAAATTAGTAAAAATTAAATAATTATATTTAACGGTTAAAATAATAATTTAATAAAACCAACAGGAATGTGATTAACAGAGCTTCGCTGTTATAATTTTCACTTTATTTTTGATTAACATCCGGAATTAACTTTTCATTTATTTTTTGTCCAAGCATAAGATATAAAGCCAAAAAAAAATTATGACAGTAAAATACTAATAATAACAATAAAATTGCAACTTCGGACATAACATTAATATCAAAAAAGTTTGCCTTAGTCATTTACATAATTTAAATTTTTATTTCTTTCTTTTCTTTTATTCTTTTTTTTTTTTGTTATGCTCGGCAAATTAATGTCACAAAATTATCATAAATTTTTTATGATGAATTTAAATTTTTTTTTATTCTTTCACACAATTTAATAATTTTTATAATTTTTTTCTTATATTTACAGTTGGGTGTTTGGTGATTTCTTATGTAAAATGTATCAATTTGTACATTCATTGAGTTACACAGCATCTATATTTATATTAGTTGTTATATGTATGGAAAGATATTTTGCAATAATACATCCAATTACATGTAAACAAATTTTAACACCAACTAGGCTAAGAGTAAGTAATTTTTCTTTGTTTAATTTTTATAAAGCGACTTTTATTTCATTTCTTGCAATAAATTTATAAAGGAAAATGCTTTAAAAATACAGTTTTCAAGGGTAGAAACCATTTCTTTATTACATTTTTTTATATTATATACAAAAATATCATTTATCGAACATATAAAAAGCATTTATAAAACCAAATAAATATCCTGAATTAACACATTATAGTTTTGCTCTTTTATTAAAGGAATTCCTAATGAAAACAATTTGTACAAACTATATTCTCTTATAATAATAACATAAAATTAAATCTTTGGATACAAAAATAAATTCTTGGACACAAAAATAGAACATTATATGAATTGAAAGCACATATATTTCTTCGATAAAATCTATGACATTAAGAATAAAATATTGTTTGTCTGCTTACCACTGCCAACTATAGATAAATCCTTTGTGATGAATTTTTTTTTTTTTTTTCATTACTCTATGGATTTTCATCTTTCTTTCATTCTGCTCTGCTATTACTTAAGGATGTTTACCATATGGTTTTCTCTATTTATTTTATTTCCGGTGAGTAATATTATTTCCGTGTGATAAACAAGAACAAGAGCTTCCAATTCAATAGAATCAATAAAACTAAACATGTTTTCGTTATATCTTCCATCAAAAATATTAACATTGAATTCCCATGGTATATTTGCAAAAAAAAATTATTCTAATTTTCCTAAGAACACGTAATGGATTTTTTTTTTATTTATTTGTTAAAATAATCTAAATATTTTTAATATTTAGATGGTTATAGTTGGTGTTTGGATAACATCAGCCGTTTACTCTATACCGAAATTTGTTTTTGTTAAAACAATAACAAATAATTTGGGTGACGGAAGTACAGAAACCATATGCATATCGCATAGGAAACTATACGATTCGAAATTATTTGATCTAATTAATTTTGGTCTGTTGTATGTGACACCGTTGCTCGTAATGACGGTAAGTCATAACAATACCATAAAAGTTGCCCGAAATATATATTATAAATAAAATAATTTTTTTATTGTAGATATTGTACAGTCGAATAGCAATTGCTTTATGGAAAAGTTCTCGAGGCCTTGAACGCCACATGGTACTTCAAAATACAACACCCACAAATAATGTTGTAACAAATAATGCCATAGCTGGAGGTAGCTCACCACAATATACAACAAATAATGTTCTACGTCGTACGAGCAGTAAATATGAGAAACGAGCACTTGGTGTCACCGAAAGTCAGGTGAGCAAAGTAAAAACTCTTTTATAAAATAATAACATTAATATTTATTAATTTGTTTTTAATTGTTTTTTTTTTTTGTAAGAAAGAAAATTTAATTGGTTTTGTGTTTTGATTAAATAAATTTTTCTAAAATAAAATTATTTTCTAATTAAATTGAAGTAAATTAGGGGCTTCCCAAGTAAAGCAGATCGTTTTTTCTTTGAAATTGTCTTTTTTTCATATAACAATAATAAAAAGGTGACAATGGGGTTGTTATTAACTCTTTTGTTATCCCAGCATAAACATTGATAAAACACTGGGTTATTTTTGTGTAATACTGTACGTTGTTGATCTTTAATTATCTTGTCACTGCGTTATATCTTTATTATTATTACTGTTCTTTTAAATTAAGCCTTTTCGAAAATATTTACACAATTTAAATAAATGTTTAATGATTTTAAATATTTTATTAATTAAATGACGAAATGTAATAAACTTTGAATAAAAAAGGTACAACTATATAGCTAAATGACTTTTACAAATTAATCAATATTTTATTGGAAATTTTCCTATAAAATATTGTAAAATATGCACTTCTATATATAAAACTTAATGATTTATTATTACTATAAACACTACGAATAGTACCCATAAGTTGCTATAAATGATTAAACAAATATAATTAATAAAAAGTTAAAGAAAAAACTTTAATTCTTAGTCAATGATAAGACTGTTTAAAATTAAAACAAGAAAAAATTAATTAAAAATAAAATAATAATAAAAAAAAAATGTCTATATTCATGCTGAGTAATACCCTACTGCGTGGGTTTGGGTGATATAACTGTGCTACTATAAAAGATTCTGTTTAAAAAGTTTCTTATTGTTCATAATTAGAAAAATAAATGTTATAATTATTTTTTGTGCTTTAAAGCACTAATAAATACTGAAAAAAAAAAATTTTTTTTTTTTATTTATTTTTAATTGTTTGATTTTTATGACAATTTTTATCAAAGGTAATACGCCAATAGCGACCGTAAAAATAAGACAAAACTTTTAATTAATTTTATTTGTTGGATTTTATATAAAATATTTTCTTTATTGAAGCAGTAAAAAGTTAAAAGTTTCTTCCTGAAAGTTTCTTAAGAATTTTGATTTTTTACTTATTTATTGTAATAACTAAAATAATATATTTTTCTTTGATGTACCATTCTGCTCGCGGTTAACTTTTACCTGTAACAAAAAAAAAAAAACGATAAATTTTATTCCGAATAATTTTTACCCTAACTAAGTTTTCACTCTAGATACATTTGTTCTTATTATTTGGTTTAATGTTTTTCATATTTTTCTTTTGCGTAGGTATCTGTAGAGTCTGATAAAGTTGTGGTGACAACATGGAGAACACAAAGCCTTCATCAAAATCATCACCATCAAAACAGTCATAATTTGCATCATCATCATCACCATCCACGGCATGGTGCACACCTGACACAATTGTCACACTCATCAAATAATGTGCTGCGGGCTAGACGTGGTGTTATACGGATGCTTATGGTCGTTGTGCTTACATTTGCGTTATGTAATTTACCATATCATGCTAGAAAAATGTGGCAATACTGGTACATAATATACGAATAAATCGTAAAAATTTAATTTTAAATGGATTTTTACGATTTTGCTTTTCTCATATTTACTCAATAGGTCAAATGAATACCAAGGTGATTCAAATTTTAACGCATTGTTTACACCATTAACATTTCTGGTGACATACTTTAACTCTGGTGTTAATCCACTGCTGTACGCATTTTTGAGCCGTAATTTTCGCAAAGGGATGCGTGAATTACTTTTATGCTCATTCAAGAAAAATAAAAGCAAATCACAACATCAACGTGTACCATTACAGGTGAGTGTGTGTTAATTTTATTCTCTTTCTTTATCATTTTCTATTGCAGCCATTCATTCTAAAAACTAAATAAAACAATAAGCAAACAAAATAAAATTAAACTCATTCGCGAATTAATTCACAATACAAATGGCTTAAATTTTTAATCCCTTTTTCATCTGTTATGATTTATTATAATCTCAAAATTTAATTTATATTTAACCAAACATTTTGTGTACACAAAACATTGTATGCAAATATTTAATAATAAACGACAATTAAAGTGAATTGTTTTTAATTTAAAATATAAATAAATTATTTAATAAATTGATCAAATTGATAAAACCAAAATTTTAACAAACAAATACCAAAATACGAAACAAAAAATTTTTTCTTTCATTATTAATATTATTTATATATAGAATCATTCTTTACCGACCGATTCAACTCATGTAGGAAATCAATCGTGATGTTGCCACATGATGTCTTATTTGGTGGCTCGTACCCCTCTTTTGGATAGTGTTGATAGTCAAAAAGATGATGAACAGACTCAACGTAGTATCCAACTTAATCACAACAATAATAATAACAATAGTAATTATCAGCAAAATAAACAGCAACAGCATCAGCAACAAGGCAAAAATACATCAACAAATCATCAGGAGCAAGAACAAAAACAACAATTATTAACAACAATATCAGGTGATTTTGAAGAAACAAATTTAAATTAAGAAATATGTTATCTATAATTTCTACAGGGATTTCGTTGTGTTTTTTAATTTATTTTTAAACTTAATTCAGACAATTTTTTGCAATGATAAGCTTTCAAATGAAAATAACATTTAATTAAATTTAAAAGATGTTAACGGTGATGAAACACTGTACCGACAGTGTTTTCTGTTTTAGCATAACTAGAACAGCTAGCTGCATTTCTGTACAAAGAAAAACATTTAAAACTTGTGTCCCAATGCAGTACATTTTAGCAAGTTGATTTTAAATCTTTAATATGTAATATCTGCAAAACATTTCGCAAGATAAATTAACAATTAAATCCAAAATACAAAAAAAAATAAACAAAGATTAAAACATTAAAAGTATAATTAGTTTAATTTAATTAATTAATTACTTAAAATAAAAAATTATTTGTGTAAGAAAAACAAATTAATAGAAATAATTCTGTGATAAAAATGTTGGAAAAGGATATATACGATAATAATGGTAGCAAAATAAACATATTATATATATATATATAAAGCAAAGGAAATAATTTTATTTTTTGTTAATTTTTAATATTCTAAGATGAAAAAATTAATTAATTAATTACCAAATAATGCATATATATATATATAAAGAGATGAAAATGTTATTTAAAAATTTAAATTATTTAAATAAAAAATATAGTCAAATAGGAGATTTTATTTAATTAATTAATTAATAAGCGATATTTCACTACTAAAAACCATTTTTGTGAATGACGATTAGTAATTTTTAGATTTAAAAAAGAACAAATTAAAAAATGGCGAAAAGTGTTGTTTACTGCGACTATCTTTTGTTTTTAAAATCACCTGCCATTTTATGTTTGAATAAATTTTATTAGGTTAAAATCATTTTAATGTTTTAATTAATTCTTTTAGTATTATTAAAATTAAATTAAATAATATTACAGCAAAATTATAATAATAATAACAACGAAACAATAGATGAAATTTTATATAAATATATATATATATATTTATTTAATTAATAAACAGAGAAATGAAATAATAATTATATAACAATAGACACAATATAATCTTGTTTTATTTTATTTATTATGAAGAAAATGCAATTTTAATTATATTATAAAATTTTAAAAATGTTTCTATTAAGTATCTAATTATTATTATTACCTATTATAATTAAATATTAATTTACTTTTAATAATAATTTATTTATGTTTTCTAAATTATTCATTTAAGCTTTGTAACATATTGTAAACAAATAAAATCATAATATTAATAATAATAAATTAAACTTAATTATGTAAATTAATAAGTAAAAATTCAATTAACAGAAAAAAAAATGTATTTATTTACTGCTTTACCTATTTATTTTCAGATGAATATTCTGTTTTATGATTAAAAACACGTAGTTAAGTGTTCAGGTAAGAAATGTTCTATTAATTAATTTTTTTTTTCATATAATGTGTAATCATAATAATCCTTATTTATTTATACATTTGTGAAACAATTGTATAATATGAGTAGCACGTATTTAAGTATGATTGAAAAAAGCCAATTTTAATTGGAAATATACTGCCCATTGTTAAACAAATTGGCCGTTGTGCACGCATCATTATAAATATTAATTCTTTACGTAATTTAAGATTCATTTTTAACCATTCACCATTATAAATGATATCAGCAATTGCTGTACTCTGAAAATTAAATTTAAATTGATTATTATCGTATACAATAAAAGCAGAAAATATAATCAATAGAATTTATTTAATACTTCATCAATTATATGTTGACAACTATTGTATACGGGAAACGTCTGTGAAAATGAAGCCACAATAACAAAACTGGCTAAACACATTATAAAAATCTCTGAAGACTATAAAAGTATTTTGATTTGTTTTTTTTAATTTTTTTTCAGAATTTTAACTTCAATTAATAAATAATACTTACAGTGCTTAATAAAAATAAATTAAAACATTGTATAACAATGCCTAAAATGAAGTCACTTAAAAGCATATTCTGTAATAAATTATTAAGCTCAGCAAAGTAGCTGAATTATTAATAAGTTATTTAGTTAATTTTAAATATAAAAAAATCATTACACAACTTACCTAATTACCTCATTATGTGATAAAACAAATGTTTTTAATGATTGTTCAACTTTATGATTATCCTCTGGATATTCATTAATACGATTTAATTGTATTTGCAAACATTTTAATTGTGCAACACCGAAATTTATCAATATACTATTTAAACTGGTATAACTGCCAAATGTTGCACTAACACCAAATGAATTAAATATCTCAATAAATACAGCTATTTGTAAATATGGATATTCATGGACATTTGCACCAGGTATTTCTATATCAATTAATGGCACTAAAATAAATTAAAAAATAATAATAATTTTCGATTTTTAAATTAATAAATTAATTTTGTGTACAATTTGTTGGTTTAATAAATAATAACATATAGGATAAAGTCATCATTATTGTATTCGAAGCGATCCATTTTGAATTCATTATTGCTGATTTATTAAAATTTTGCATAATCTCACTTATTTCCGTATCATCAGATTTCTATAAATACATTTTCTTTTTAATTATTATTATTATTATAACAGAAATTAACATAATTTATAAAGAAGCCACTCACCAATAATTTCATATAAATAAAACCGCATTTCTCCAAGAAATTATATAAATTTTTTCTTTGTTGTAAAACATAAAAAATTAATCGCGTCTATAAATATTAAACACAAGAAAAACAAACAAATTAATCATATTTATTTAATAAAATTTTAAATACAAAAAAAGAAAAAAGAAAAAACAATTACCATTAATGATGTAAATGCTAAGAAAAAAAATATATTTATAACATAAAATTGAAAATTGGCAATATTATGTGATAAAAAAATTATTTGAAATAAATAATGTGATGATAATGGTAATAAAAATATAATTTTTCTATAACCAGACGTTACATAACCGAATATATTTAATATTCTAATATCAATATTTATACAGGGAAAATTTTTGATTAATTTTTTCATTTTTATTTATGTTATTTATGTTTATTAAAAATCGTTTTTTAACTATGCACTGTCAGTAAGAATCCGAACGCAATGCTTTATATAGATTATTCTTTAAATAAAATAATAAAACACCAAACACATAACATGCAATGTTGATTAAATAATTGAATTAAATATTAATATAATTTTTTTTTATTATATATAAATTACAAAATATTTAAATATTTAATTTACTTAAATAGTTAATAAATTTCTTAAATCTTTTTCAAAAAATATGGTTTTTCAAGTTTACTTTCAATAGAAAAGTAATTTAAGAAACAAAAAAAAAACTTTTGACCGTTAAAATAATAAATTATTTAAAAGAAAACAATAAATGGAGACAAAGGAAGAAAACACCTTATACTGTTAAAAGTTTTTTAAGAATCATTAAAAAGTTTTATAAAATTTAATCAATGGATATAAGTACTTTCCTATTAAGTTTATAACATAGACGAATTAAATGATTTATTTCACTTGCACTTAGTATTATCGAATAAGTTTTTCTTATAAATTTCATTAATATTGCACTTTTTTTACTGCTAAATTTCTTTTCCTAATAGATCAGCATTTATTCTATTTTTTTTTAATAATATTTTAAATAAAAGTTCTAATTAAATTAAAATGAAAATAAATCATTATTACAGAATATAATAAATAAAAGTCAATTTAATTTATTGTTAAACAAATATGATTGCTAAATATCTATTAATATTATTTCCCAACGGAATGAAAATAATGGTTAATGCAGCTGACCACAGCAGTACAATATCTGCAAAACTATATAAACAATTTTCAATAATTTTAACTTTTTAATTTCCAATTATTATTGAAATTACCTGATAGAGAATTAATTACGTTAAAATTACATATATATTTATTACATAAATTAGCATAAAATTAGCATTATTTTCATTTAAAAAAAATATTAAAACAAACAAAACAAACATTATTATGCTATTATGCGTAATAAAAATAAAAATAGTATAGCGCACAGTGTTTATCTGCAATCATAATGCGAAAAATAATGCTTTTTTTAACAATATTATTGCATATATATTTTTTAAATGTAATAAAAACAATACAGAAATTAAATAATTAACAAGGAATATTTATTTATATTATCAATAAAAATATAAATATACCATTAAAAGTATTCAATAAAAATTACTTAAAAAAGTAAATATTTACATTTATATTAATATCAATTAATTTTTATGATTATTATCATTATTTTTATTGAAAAATTTAAAATACACAAAGTAGAAAAACAATTAATCTTATCGAAAAATATATATATATAATGTGAATTATACCATTTGTTATATTTTTCACGTAAATCTATAAACCATTAGAATATAAATCTGAATATTTATTAAATGTACAACGAATAATCTATATAATAGAGATATTCAGACAAAGCAAATATATATTATAAAGTCAGATGGATAATACTTTTATCAAATTTATTTTGTAAAAATTAATTGATAAAAACTGACTAAAGTCATCATAATAGCAATAAATATTAATTTCGTAGAATTTATTTTCTTTATTCAATAAATGACTGTAGATTTATCTGGTTTTTCATTTAAAAATAACAATTTTTTTTTTGGTTTTAACCCACAAAAGAGTAAAAATGTAGATATGTATATATCAATGTAAAATGAATTCATTATTTATATATAAAATAATACCGAAAAATAAGTTAAAACAAGTATTTCTACTATGATTAATTATAATTTATAAATCAAATAAAATAAAATAAAAAGTCTAGTCCTTAATCAAACATCTTTATTATTAATAAAGAAAATTTTTTTAAAAGTTATGAAAATATTTCTGTATATTTATAATAGAAATTCTTTAAATGACACATTAGAGCCAGCCCATATTTAAATAAATCATTTTATTGTTTGACAAATATTTATTTAAAACTTATTTCCCAATTTCTATATATACCTTTCAATAGTTTTAATTATTATTTCTATTTTAAGTTAATAGAATTTTAGTACGTTTTATTATTAATTATTCTATAATATAAAGGTATTAACAAAGCAAAAACAATAATCAAACAATACAATGAAATAATAATTACGAAGAAGAAGAAAAAACTTTATTTGATTAAATAATTATAAGCGGATTGATTTTCAACAAAAATCAACAAAATTAATGTAAAGAAATTTAATTATATCAAAAGTAAAAGTTAAATTTACTTTAAGAAAAATAATTTACATCATTTGTGCTTTCTGCAAACAAAACTGATAACATAATTATCTATGAGAAGAATATCTACAGGATAGTAGGAAAATGATGAGCAAAAATAAGAAAAGTTTTTCTCTTATGTATGGTTATAGAACATTTTTTATTTACAAGTTAAAGCACAATGCTGTTGCTTAATACACAGTATTTTTATTTGAGTGAACATGTTTTCCGTGTATTTTTAAAGCTTATATAAAACCAACAGACAAAAATAATAGATTAAGTTACTTAAAATAAAATAAATTAAGAAATCTTATCATGCGCAACCAATAATCCTTCATCACTGTATTCACAATTCTGAAATAATAATAATTTAAAAAAATCAATATTTAATCATTTAATCACATTATCAAGTTAGTAATTAAAAACACTAGCAACCCCAATAACCACCACCTTCAACAAAATGTTATTAAAAATCATAAATACTTGCTACATTTTAATTAAAATAAAATTAATTTTCAATTAAATAATACCAGTTTTCTTGTTATACTGCTATTTTATTAAATGTCATTAACACTGTCTTAAAGTGCATAGAAAATATCTTGATTAAAATAAGAAAATACAGTGCTTGAAACAACTCAAAGTTTTATTTCGTGACTGGAAATTGTATTCTTTTCGTTTATTTTAATAAAACGATTTTATAAACAATTTTATATTATTTCCTTAACATTTACATTTTATTTTAATTGTTTTTATTCTTAATTATATTTAATTTTTGATTTTAAATCACAGTTTTCTAGGAAGTTTTTTTTTGGTTTATTTACTTTTACAATTTTGATTTTACTTGTTTTTGTTCTTTTAAAGAAATACCGTCAGCTTGTTTAACTTAAGTTTATTCGTTATTCGTATCTTTATTATTGATTAAAGTTTATATTTTTATTATAAAAGCAATTACCGTAAAATTTATCAATAATATCTCTTATGAATAGGGATCCACACTTATTTATAAAGTTTTGTCTACTTGAAAAACAATTTTCAATACTTTATAATAATTTTAGTTAAGGAAAATTCATTTATTAGAGATTTTTTACTGACAATAAATGGTTTTTCTTTTTTTTTCTAAATTTATAATATCACACAAATTTCGATTTGAATTAAATTTTATTAAAACTTTAACACAAAACAATTGTATGATGTATTATTTACGGGGGAAATTGTGATTATGAAACTAAAATTAATACTACCCTCGTTTATTATTCTGCTTATTCAAAAAAATCAGTTTTTTGTAATTAAATTCTTGTCACCTTTAGCTTTATTAAATCCATAATAAATTTTTTTAAATCACAATTAATGTTCTCAGGTGCTTTTGATCTTAACGATAGGTAATTTCTCGTGTATCATATATTTATTTTATTTTAAGAACGAAAATCTAAAACTTACTAAAGAATTTAAATATTATATTTCACCATCGTAGCTAATAATAAAAATTCAAGAAACGAAAATTCCCGAATTTCTTTTGCTAATGGAAACCATTTAATTATTATTGTAGTGATTGTAATATTGTATTTAAGAAAAATTTTCTTATTCCATTAACTTTAAAACAGTGTTAACGCATTGTTGTCTTATAAGTAGATAACCAGAGGTTTAAATATCTTATATCAAAAATCCTTTACGAGCTATTAATTATATTTAAAATAATATCAACTTTTATTTTAAGATAAAACATAAATGTAAATCTTAAAATAACTAATCAGCATAATACATATTCTACATGATATCACATATCTGCTAGTAATGCAGACACTGATTGTCATGTGATATTTAATATTTTAAAACAATTTTTTATATAAGATAAACATTTAAAGAAAACTTTTATATCATGACATTGCATTTCACTGCATACCATAATATTAAAATAAATAAATAATATTGAAAAAAGCTAACTTATCTAAACACAAATAATAAGTAATAAATGAAAGCACAAAAATATTTTTAAATTGAAAAATTCTGTAAAGAAATTAAACGAAAAAATATTTCTCTATTTTATTAATATTTTTTTGTAGAAAATAATAAACGTTTCCGTTTGCTTTTTGCTATGTATATTCTCATAAATTGAATATATTTTGTTAAACATTTTTATTTTTCTTTTATATTTTGTTTGCAGACATAAAAAAAAAAGTATTTGCAGTGACATAAATTATACTGAGATGATCATAAAAAATCAATACTTAAAATTGAGATTAGTAAAATAAGTGAATAAATGAAATACAACTATTGCTAATATTATTAGTGAAAGCAAAATTTACGTTTTAAATGTGTTTATTCAACATATACCTATCACCTAAGAGTCATCAATAATTTTATACTGTAGACAATATCAGCTAAAATATGTATTTATTTTTTGTAATATATAAGAAAAACTTCATAAAAAAAAGGAAAATATTTTTTTCTCTAAATAAATATTAAAAATTGTAACTTTACTGGCAGCAAAATATTTGTATAAAAAACAAATGCAAACGTTTATAATAAATAAAAGCGAATAGAAAATTATTTATGTTTGCAAAATTTAGTAAATAAATAGAAAAACTCTTTATTTTTTGTCACATATAAACGTTGCATAATCAAACAATTGATTTTACCCCGATAATATGTTCCACCCATTTATTAAACAAAACGAGAATTATTATCTAATAGTATTTATAGCAAATAAAGCAATAATAATTCCTATTGGCATTTTTACTTTACCAGCATAACGATCATTTACGTTTAAAAGTCTATCTTCTATTTAAAAGTTTTGTTTTTTTGAAGAAAATTCTTTTCTTTAATATTCAATAACGCCAACGCTTGACATTTCGTAATTATTTAAGAATTGCTTTTTATAATTATGTTTTTAATTCAACTATTTTATCACTTTTAATGATTTTATTTTTTCACTGACAGTGCTAAAAGATTCTTTTTGATTAAATAAATTGACATTTCTAACGATATGATTATTTATATAAAAAAATGGAAAATACGAAACTCTTCATTTATATTAGAATTTATAGGAATAAAAAAATATTATTTTTATGGTCTTAGCATTATGGATGCTATAAAATATATATCTACATTTATATTTGTGGTTAGAATAATGATCTAGTAATAGCAACACTTACAGAATGATAACAGTGCCTGCAATGTCTTATTTAACCATTAATCAAATATATCTTATCATTTTTATAAAGACAATAGGACAAATAACGCATTTATAATGAACAAATAGAGAAAGAAACAAAAAAAAAGATAAATAAAAATGAAAAACTCCCAATAAATATAGATAGAAAATTTATTAATAAAAAGAAAAATTGCAAGTAAAATAAACGTTTAATAACGTTTTTATTGTGATTTACTGATTTTCGCTAATTTATCCTCGAAGCTTGTACAAATAGGGAACAGTTGAAGTATTTTTTAATTAAAATTAAAGATTAATCCTGATTAGATAAGCTTTTTTCTACATTTAAATTAACATTTTAATAATATTATTTGCATGAAAAAAACTAGAAAATTATGTTTTTCTATAATAAAAACATATATATTATTTTTTCAATAGTAAATTAATAGTTTTTTCTTTAATTTATCCTTAAATGAAGTACATATAAAGTTTTTTCATTAAGAAAAAGTTAATCATTGATAAAACTTCTTATATGTAATAAAATATTTATTTGTCTTCAAAACAAATTAATTACAATAACATATTTATTGCTGTTTATTTATTATTCTATATATAAATTTAATTAATTTTTACTGATTATTAAATAATCATTCTAAATATAACACAATATTCTATTACATTTTACATGTTTTCTATTAAAATTTTTAAAAATATCATATAGAAAAATGAATTTACATAATATATTTATCATCATTTCAATAATCATACAATCTATATTCATGTGTTTCATGCGTTTTCGTTAAAAACTTGTTCTCGTTTAAAAAAGCATTTTATTTAAAAATCAACCGAAATAGAAAAAATTATATTTTTTATTATTATTATTATTATTATAAATAAATTATAATATACCTGTAAACCAAGGTATAATAGCATTGTTGACACCCACTGGAAATGTTAGATACGTATGTTTAGAAATGAATTTTTGTTTAACTTTCTTTTTCTTTGTTTAATATATACAAATATAGTAAACCTCATAAAGTGCTAAAGGGTGAATAAAAATAAAAAAAATATTTAACCTTTAGCTGTATGTAAAAAATCAAATTAATTGTTAGATTTTACTTTTTTAATTAATAAAACCAAAAAAATTGATTTTATTCCTAATTAATTTATTTCTGTTAAATAAATTTTAATTAATTTTTAATTGTTTCTCAATTTGTGTTTATTTAATAGCAGCAAGAAAAAAACAATTAACAAACTTATTAAGATTTTTGTTCATTTTCTGTTTTTTCTTTTTATTTTCTAAATTGAATAAATTTTTCTTTTAATTTTCTTGGTTTTTAATTTTTATATATTTTTTTTTTGTTGTACTTGTACTTTTAACAACCAAAAAATAATGACGACACCGAATTTTGATAAAATTATAAAGAGCATAAATTGGGGTAAAAAATAAATATGGGGTATAATAGATGGTAAATTAAAAGAACCACAGAGGCAGCATTTATTTAAAAAAAGATTTTTTTTGCGTATAATTCTTTAAAAGAAAATCTTTTACAAAAAATAATTATTTAAAGTAATCATGTACATAAGTTAAAGGTTATTATTAAAAGAAAACGAAAATATGTGAAAATTTAGTATATAGATAATAATACGTAAAACATATAAAAATTTTGTAATTTAAACATTTTATTATATTTGTGAATCCCCTTAAAAATTATTTTATATACGAAGCCAGTTGCAAACCTTTGTTGAGAAGTCGCACGAATATTGTTAACAGAGTATTTGCAAGTTTCTTCATAGATATAAAATTGTTTGGTAAGGAATTCCATACGTTTAATATAATATTTTCAATTTTAAGTGTGGTATCATAATTATCTGCACTACTTTCAGGCATTTTTCTTTTTACTTCGGAAATTAAGTTTGAGCTAAACCTGCGCGGGCCAGTGTCTGACCACGTATCATAAGTTAGCAACAGATAGTTACCAAAAATGATTCTCTGGAATTCAATATTGTTAATGTACTTTACCATTATAATTTTGTTATTTGAGAAAAATTTATAAATTATCTATGATTATCCCTAATAAGGCTATTAACATTATAAATCTTCGTTTTTAACATAAATTGGATAACCTTAAATTAAAGCATTTATATAAAATTAATCTAAAAATAGTAACAAATTGATTATTTGCACATTTCTATAAATAAACAAATATATAACACCTCAATCATATATTTTTCTCCTCTTTAATCATAATCACAGCAATTTCAAAGTATTTTTATTGATTTTTATACATATATTTTTTTAAATATAACAACATCGTAAGAAATACTTTTAAAGCCAAGGAACTTTCAAAGAAACCTAATAAAATACCAGTTGCTGTAACATAAAAAAAATGTAAAGATAACAATATTAAAGAAAATTCAATAAAATAATAATAATAAAAGTAATAATAAACTCACTTTTTGTAGAAAAAATTCTATGCCCAACAGTATTAAAATATTTTGTTTTTTCTAAATATTCGCAGATGTGTCAAGTTTTTTTTGCCTGCAAAACGTAAATTTATTAGAAAATACAAAAAAAGCAAAATTATTTTAAATCAAAAACATAAAGAAAGTAAAAAATTGTCTACAATTAATTATATTTAAATGAAAAGATTGTATTGTATTGTATTGTCAAAATCTTTATAATGAAATGAGGAAAAAAGCACAGAGAACATAAGAGACAATAAACAGGAACAAAAATTTATTATTTGTAAAATTTACGTGATTTGAATTTTATAAATTGGTTTTTTCTTAATATTATTAAAAAAATATAATAAGAAAATTATATTTCTGTTTTTATTTCTTGAAAATATTGTTTGTCAGTAATAATAAACTTGTCGAAATATGGCAAAAAATTAATATTAAATGACACGAAAAAATTTTTAACAAATAAAATTTCATTAAAGACAATTATAAATTAAAGGAATAATAAACCTTTAAAAAAACGAAGATAATAATAATTAAACTTTGATCTTATTTTGGGAAATAATTCCGAGAAGATAAAATGATAAAAAAATATACATTATTATGGTAAAAATTCATTTTAATAAATTAAATAAAAGGATATCTAAACAATCTCAAGAAATCTCTTTTAAAAGAATTTTTTTTTCTCACTATTAAACAAATTAAATTACCATGCATGATTTAAAATTATTTTCAAATAATGTATATATATTTTATAAAAGGATCAAATTGCAAAAGAATTCTTATTCAAACATTTTGCATAAATTCTAGATGTTGAAAAGTAAAAGTTCTGCAAAAACAATTAATAAAAAATTACTTGAACCTTTCTGAAAAAAAAAAATTTTACTTTATATAATTTTCTTTCTTCGTAATAATTATTCGAATTTTTTCCTTTAACATAATACATCTAAGTTGGATATTTTCAATGAATAAAGAAGAAAGTCACTTATGCAATACGATATAAGATAAAATAAAACAAAGAGAAAATGAATTAGCATCATAGCAAAAAATATACAACCAAACGTGTCATTTTCATAAAACGATAAAATGTGTACAGACATCGCATAATAAAGACAATAATGTTATATTAAAGAACCTTTTTAGTTCTACATTAAACCAAACAATAATAAATATTTTTTACTTTCGTTTTTATTATAACATTTTGATATGATTTTTTTGTCCAATTTAAAAACAATCATAAAAAGGAATTTCATTTCAATGTCAAAAAACACTTTGCCCTTAAATGACAAACATTTAATCCGTGTACTTATTTTCAGGAAAAAGACATAATCTTGTTTTTTTTTATTTCAATTTATGTAAATGTTAGAATTTATCCATAAAAATCATTATTATTATTATTATTACGTATAAACAAATTTTGATATTATTTTCTATTACTGTATATGAAATAATATAGCATAATTTAGAACAGAATATGATAAACAATTTTTATTTTGTATTTAGTTTGAAAAATAGAAAAATAAAGTCATTTTTGGCTGACTATAATTTACGATAAATTTTATTCTCATATCATGGATTTTTTATTTTTATTTTTCATATACTTAAAACGGGAGAAAACCATGAAATAAATTTCAATTTTATTTTTCCGCACAAAGATATATATATTAAACACACGTATTAAGTAAAAAGCATTTTATCATATCTATCTATCTATACATATAGATATTGCATATTCTTATAGTAAAAGAAAAACAATATCAAGAACCCGGCAGAAAAGCTTACCCATAAATGTTATGATGTTAGAAATAAATGACGAAAGAAATAAAGATAAAAAAAAAATTTTGTTTTTTAAGGACAAAAGTTATATATATTTTATTACTATAACTCCCTTCTGTTCTTTTAAAGTTCTACATAAGTAACCTTAAAGTTCTAAGAAGCACATATTAGCGCATCAAGCGAAAATATAAACAAAAAAGTCCTTGTCGAAAGGATATATACAAACGAAGAATATATAATAAAATTATTTTTTTAAAGGTAATATTGTATCGTCAAAAATATTTATTATAATAAACATAGAGACAAGTTATTTATTTATTTTTTTCATTCTTGATAAATGGATGGCAATTTGTTGATTTCATTTTAAGTATATAACATCCTTAAAGATAAATTTAAATATATATATTTCCTTTTATTTTTTATTCTATTAGGGAACAGAATACCAAATATTATTAACAATCTTAATATAATGTTTGGGAACAATTTTGCAGTCTTTTTTTCGTTTTTTAAATCAGAAACAAAAAAGTTAATTTAATAACTATTTTCTAAAATATTTATAGGAAATAACTTGAAATATTTTCCTTTATCATCGATCATAAAACTTGTCCACTTGCTACCAAATAAAGACTGCTGTTATCAAATAAAAATTTATTTTTAGAACAAAAAAAAAACGAATTTTAAGGAATAACTTTTGTAAAAGTTTTCTTCTATATACATACATATTCTTTCTTATTTATTTTCACCAATTTTTATCTAATTTTATATTCATATAAAGTAATGAATAAACTTTTATTATTATTACAAGAAAATATAATTATTTTTATTTTCTTCCTTCATATAGTCAATTAATTACAAATTTTTTTTTATTATTTTTATATTACTTTCCAGCCAAGAATATAATATTTACTTTTGAAGAAAATTTAATGAGTTTCTACTTGGAAAAAAAAGGAAAATTAAAGAAAAACATAGAAAAAATGAAAAATTTTTTTTGTGCAAACTTTACTTATGTTTCGCACATCTAATCGTCAATCATTTTTTCTAGACGCCGACACACAAATTATATTGATTCTTAATTTTTAGATATTTTAATAGCAAACTTTTTTTTTGAATAACATTTAATTAATAATTATATAAATATTATTATTATTATTCTTTTGAAATTCCATGTACGTTGCGAAAAACAAAAGATGAAAATTCGTTACAGTAAAGTTCGATTCAAAATAAAAAATGGCGAAATAATTTTGTTTAATTTTTTACGCAGGAAAAAAAATCGCCTACTATAGCAACCCAAACATAAAATTGCATTTTCTTATTATATTCTTACTTCTATGACGGTATTAAATATTATTAATGTTAATACGTTTAACCTTTATAAAAAGGATTTTCCACTTTTATTATGTCATTTGTTTGTTAGCAAACATAGAGGATTATAATATAAAATTTTTTTTATAAAATTTTCCCATAAATTTCCTGTATATTTACTTTTTTATATTCTTTATGTTATTTTATCGTTATTGACGGGGTTTTTTGTAACATATTTTTTACTGTTTTTCTGTATATAAATTATTTGTTCATTTTATTATCAGTATAACTGAATCAATTTATTATTATTTTTTCTTTGTTAATTTTTACATAGGTAAATATGCGTCTGTGATTAATCTTCTTATAACATTTTACATTTAAATATAATAAAAAATTCTTTTCTGAATAAATTTCCTAAATCAAATATTATATAAATCAAACAAAACAAATATTTTTCTTCTACTAAAGTACTAAAGTATATATTTATTGAAAAATTAGTAAATTTTGCTTTAAAATTGAATATAAATAATACAAAAAATATAAGTAAAGTAGCATTAAAAGAGAAAAAGAACATACATTACATTAAATGTAAAAGTAAAACCATTAAATTCTGGTAAGAGTACCTATGATCATAATAACAAAGTATTGAAGTACCCAAGAGACTGTTTATTTATTTATTTTTATTTGTTTTCTTTTGTCCTTGATTTCTTTTCTCCTATTTTTATAAGAAAATATATTTATTTTTTCCGTTTTTATTATATTTAAAGTAACAAAAAACATATTTCTATTTTCTCTGCCTACATACTTTAAAGGAAAATAAATAAAATAATGCATTGACTATTTACCAAAGGTTTTTATTTGTTTAAAGAAAACCCTAGCATATCTGTGTATTTGTTTTGAGTTCTTAGATGATTTCATTAAATTAATCATTTTTATATAATTTTTGTTAAATATACATGACATTTATTTTATAAAACAATTTTAATTACATATTTGTTTATAATTAAATCGGTATTCTTTAATATTAATAAATTACTTAACTATTTTCTTCTATTAAAAAGTATTAAATTTATATTGATTCATCAAATGTTGCGCCCACACAAACACATGAAAATAAACTTTTCTAAACGCAAAATTTCTCTTAAATTAAAGGAATAAAAAAACTAATAAAAAACAATAAATATCAATAATTATTAATTTTAATTTCTTATTGATATTTATTAATAAAACAGAAAAAATTATTTATTGTTATTTTTCCTTCAATTTTGTTAAGTTCAAGCAGAAACGTGTTTTTCGGATTTCTTTCTTGATAGATATCCATAAATTCGTAATAACTTTTTGTTATTTACTGACTTCACAC
The DNA here is from genome assembly GCA_963942525.1 of Ptychoptera contaminata. NCBI lineage: Eukaryota > Metazoa > Arthropoda > Insecta > Diptera > Ptychopteridae > Ptychoptera > Ptychoptera contaminata. Next base: position 11,756,442 of record OZ012636.1, on the reverse strand, counting down.
ATTTGGCATTGGATATATATCAGGTTTTTGTAAACTATTTTCCAAGGAACACTGATGGATAGTAATTTTCTTTTCTACTTAAATCTTTAGCAGTTAAATTTATGATAAGGTTTTCTTATGCTGTTGTAGAATTTCAAGAAGATTTACAATTGAACTATCCAAATCATTAAAGTCATTAAAATTCTTAAACACATTAATTTTATTTCATCAGTTTTAAGTTATTAGTTTTCTTGCAAAAACTAAAAAACGTTGTTCCATTTTAATTTTTGGACTTATAATTTCCTGAAGTTCCATTGAGAATATGATGAAATATTCGTGAATACTCATAAAAATTAAACAGAAAAACAACTAATAAAAACTAAAGTCTAATTTTTCCATAAAGTTCATCTACTTGACTTACACTAATGACAAGTGTTTATTTTTATTTTTGGCTTCAAGTGTTGCCAATCCCTATGTAAATGCAAAAGCAAAATCAAAATTGTTTTCTTTTCTTTTGTCATTTTGCAAAAAAAAAAAAAAAGAATTTATATATTTTTGGATTATTCTCTTAAATATTTTTTTCTCTTTAACATATTTTTTATGCAATTTCTTAAACAATTTATATTCATTTAAAAACACAAAAAAATAATCGGATAAAATATTTATTTATTTTAAAAGAAAATACTTTTTGCTGCAAAAAAAAATAATAAAAATTAAAAAAACATCATGGAAAAATGTTTCAAAAGAAAATTCTGAGTTTTAAAAAAACAATTTCCTAAGTTATATCTTTTTGATTTGTTTTTTTTTCTCTGACATAAACAAGCTTTTCTGTCGGTGTAGCTTTTTTTTTATTTTAATTTATTTAAACAAATATATTTCTTTGTTTTAATTTATTTAATAAATACTAACGAAAGCTTTCTACGTATCTTATGAGCATTAAATAAAAAAATAGAAAAAACGATAACAAAAAGCACTGAATTGTAATTTGATTATTTTTTGGTTATTTAATAACAATTTATTTTAATTATTAAGATAATACGTCAACAATAAATACTCTTTAAGAACTTTTTTAAGAAATTAAATTAAAAATAAACAATTTACTTAATTTATAAGTTTGTTCAATATGATATAATGAGAGAAATTAAAGAAAGTCTATACTCTTATCTAATTTGTAATAAATCAAAAAATAAAAAGAAAATGTTATAATCAAGAAAAGTATTCAGGATAGCTACTTCTGTTTGAATTCACTTGAAATATCAGTAAAAAAAAATTGAAAAGAAAAATAAATGAAAATTTATTACAAATTAATAATAATAAAGTAACAACGAAGATTTTCATTTAAGAAAACATTTACAAAAATACTTCAATCGGATATAAAGATCATTGAGTCAGTTTCATACTATGGTTTTCAACCGTATGCCCAAGGACATCATGCTGTCCGTCAACGTATTAACGTGTGCTAATCGCTGTAAATAGGCTAGTAAAACTAGATAAATAATACGCAGAAAATTGATCATAAAATACTCATCATATTAATTCATTAAATTAATTTTTAACTAAACAATTCCAAAGTTTCATGGAATTTCACGAAGATTCAAGGGTGGTTACTTAGAAAAGTGTAGAGATGTGTCTAACCATAGTACTTTTACCAGCTAAAATCATCTTTAAAAACCAGATTGTGACCGCTATTCGGATAGTATTTTATAATGTGCTTTAAGGTATAAAAGATTGGATATCCTTGGTATTAAACCAATTAAATAATACTTATTTTCAATGGTCTTTATGTAAAAAATAAAAACTAATCAATTGGCAAAAATTATGCGAATTTCATAAATAAATATACAGTAAAGTAGCTACTTACTTGTTAACATTAAAGAATTGTCTATAAATAGTCAAAAGACATTGTAATTATTATAATCAATTGATTATTCGTTCTTTTATTGATTTTAATAAAAATATTTTAAATTTTATCTTTAGATATAATATACGCAGTAGAAACCTGCCTTATAAACTTTTATGTTAATACTATCTACCTAGTTAAGACAAATTAAAACGAAATCACTGTCTATATTGATTTATGTTTTTCTTTAATGATAATTTTCATAATATTATTCTTCTTTAAGTAGAAAAAGGTATTTTATATCACAAACAAAATAAAAAAGGGTTTTTCTCAGTATTTGAATTTACTTTTTTACTTTGTGTCATGTTTTTCAACTTTTGTAATCTTTAAGCAATTTCTTACAAAATGAAAGAAAACAAACCTTATTCGAATTAAGTAATAAAATTGGCAATAATCTTAGGAAGAAATAAACTTAAACCAAATGTAATTGAACATACTGCTGCTGCTACTGCTACTGGTAATCTATTATTATTTTTCATCAAATTGAATTCTTTTAATTGCAATAATGTCAGAATTTCAAGAATGTCACATTTTATTTCTCATTAGTCTTGTTTCGCTTTTTTTTATTTCGTTGAATTTTAATTTTTTTTCTTTTTGTGTTTTCGAAGAATTTTCTTTTTTGTTCTGTGCAACCAAATGAAATAATTTAATTTTTTTATTTATTTTTTCTTTTTCATTTGTTACATTTTTTTCTTTCGTTTAATTTCTTTGAAAATTTTATTAGCATAGAAGTGACTGGCTGACGACTGGCTAAAAAATTAGCATAAATATTAGCAATACGTTTAAAAATATCCATCGAAAAACATTAAAATATTCAGTTGATTTACTTTTTAAGGTTTTTTTTTTTTCTCATTAATATTTATCTATGTTTGTATTTTGTCATAGAAATAGGAATATTAATAGATTAAATAACATTTGTAGATGAAATATATACATATATATGAAGATGAAAAGCATTCTCCTATTTTTATAGTTTCATCAATCACTTTGGTCATGTTTTGAATGACAAAATAATAATAACAGTAACAATAAAAATGAAATGAAAAAGAAAAAAGTACCTCAGGGAGAATTCTCTAAATGGTATTCTATAATTTTAACAAAGAAAATAATTATTTATGCTTAAAACATTTCATTAGTCATAAAAGCACACCGTTGACGTCATTTGTAATTTTTCTTTTTCTATAGATAAAAACATTAATATATTTATTTTTTTATTTATTTATTTATAAAAAACATTAATAACAAATAAAAATCATCAATAAAAGTTTAATTAACGTTTTTCCTTTTTATGACTTTCTATCATTAAAAGTTGCTGTGTTTACTGCTTTTAAAAAGCTAATTGTGCACACTGTCGCACTGTTTGCCCACATTTAGGTGTTTTTTATTTTATTTTCATTTATAAATATATTTTATAATCATGTAACCATTTTAGCAGTTGATTACCTATTTATTACCTTATTATTAATATATTTATTTAATTTATAATAAAATATAAGTAGTTTATACAATAATTTTTAATTAAACATTCGTTTAAAGTATGGCAATTAGTACTATAAGTACACGGTTTAACTAAAAACTTATTAAGTAAGTATTTCAAAGGTAAAAATAAATAAATAATAAAGTTATTTTTCATTGTGTCGTTAAATAAGTTTTCCTTCGTATTTTTTTATTATGACATTAAGTTGTTATTTTTCTTCTTGTTTTTTTAAAGTAAAATAAAGTTTATTTATAAAAATGTAACAAAACGGAACTAGTAAACATGGGTTGTGGCTTTTTTTTATTATGTTTATTAATTTAATAATAAATTAAATTGTTTAAAAATACTTAATTAAAAATTATTATTATTATTAAATCGATTAAAATTATTGTTGTTTATTTATAAATAAAATAAAATAAAACTTTCTAAGCAATCGTTTAACTCATTAAACTTCATTACATTGTTACTTAACTTTTATAAATAAAAATAAAATAATTTTGTTAGTTTTATTTAACACGCAATTATACTCTGTGCTAATGAAAACAAATAAAATATAATTCATAAACGAGAAACAGTTTTATTAATTATAAACTTTTATTTATGGTTAAATAATTATTTAATTATTTCTTTGTAAAATTACCAACTTTATTCAAATACAAATATATTTGTGCTTAAGTAATAATTAGAAAATAAGTAAAATATCGGTAATTATTTTTATACACCCAATTTTATGCAGCCAATTAAAGTTATAAACATAAACTTTTATTACTAAAACATTGTAGTATTATGTTTTTAAGTAAAGCTTTTTTATTTACGACATAATACTCTTTAAAGCTATTTATAAGGCAAATAAAGCTTTATACAAAATTTAAAAGTCAATCAAACATTTATTTTAGTTAAATCATTGTTATAACAAATTTTAAATGATTTTGGACGATGATGATGATGATGTTGCAAAAACGTTAAAACAAAAAAACCCTTTTTTCCTTCCTGCGGTATAATTTATATTGTGGCTTTCGCTATTTTGGGCTGTCTATTGCGCTTAAATATAAGCTTTTTTCCTTATAAAACAATTTTTTTTATTATTTTTACATTTATTCCCTGGACAAGTATGTGGAAATTTTTTGTTTATTTTGTGGTTTTTTTTTTGCTTTCTCAGGCTAGTCACAAGGGAATTTCACTGTTAGATCGCACAATCAATGTATACCGTGTGCTTTATTTATTTATTGCCGACAGTAACTTTAAGAAGGCATTAAATTTTTTTTTTTGTTAAACAAGAATAATAAATAAATAAATGGATATAAGTTTTAAGTTACTTTATTTTCTTTTTTCTTATCAAATTATAATTGATATATATATATATATATATATATATATATATATATATATATATATATATATATATATATATTGTGGAGAAAATAGTAAAAATATTATATGTTTTGTCTTCATTACCTACATTCTGATGATTAAAATTATTTTTTTCTATTAAAATATCTAAGCATCTATTGATTAACTAATGTAATATATAAATTATCACATGATATTGACACGTTTTTAATCATTATATTCACGTTGAATAATAAAAATAAATTGATTTATAACTATGTCACTACAATATAAATTACATTAGCAGAATTTTTACACAATAATAAATTATTATTTTTTAATGTATATTTTTTTTTTTGTTAATTTTAATATTTTTTCGCTGATTTTTTATTATCTTTATTATAGAAATAATTTTTCATTCAATTTTCCTTTTCATTATTGACGTATAAATGGATATAGTTTTACTTTTTTTTAGAGTTTTTACATTAGTTTCTATTCTATTGATTTATTGCAAATATTATGGCCAAATATGTGAAGTGGAAATTATTTTATATAAAATCTATTATCAGATATGTTTATTGAAATTCAATTGAAAAATATTGGATTTCTAAAGCGAATTAAATTTACTTGAATATTCTTCAATTTTGTTGTACATTTTTTAATTTCAAATTCCAGATAACAATTAAAAAATAATAATAATATCAATTGTTAGATAAAAATTAAATATATTTGTACATCCTTAACAGATAATATTGTAATTTAATCGCATAGTTGAGACAATATAACTTTTTTTTTTGTTCCTTCTTCTGTTGTTTGTTCTAAAGAGAATAACATTTATAACTTTGTAAATAAATCAAAACGTGAACTGAATAACCTCAATCAAATACTGTCTTTATGATTATTTCATATAGATATAAATGTTTATTGAAATATAATACTACAATAGTGATTTTAACCATGCAAGAAGTATTGAAGAAGTAACAAATGCAAATTTAAATCAATAAAGCATATTATTTTATTTTATTTTTTCCTTTTTACTATGATTATTCTGGGTTTTTATTACATTTTTCTCACTTTTCTTTAAGATAACTTTTTTTTGTGTTATTTATTTTTTACTCTCAAAATGTGCGAATACAAGGCGATACGAGGCATTAGAATACCCAGCAGCTATATCAAAGTAAAGATTGTATTAATGCTGATGTTAAGACATTGCTGGAGGTGATTTGAGTTGTCTCTTTGAAACATTTTTTTATTATTATTATTATTATTTTGGTAATGCAACTTCATTTACATTAAAAGCCTTCTTTTATTTTCTTATATAATTTTTAAAAATATTTTCATTTTCCATTGGTTAACGTTATCTTTTGAAAATAAGAAATACGAATCACTTTGATAAATATTATCTTGTTGTAACCAGTAGCGATTATTTGTCAAACAGATTTGATGGTTTTCATATTATTCTTTTCTTTGTAAAAAATATCAAAAAAAAAGATTAGATTTTAAGAAAATGTATTCAACATTTATACTAAAAATATATATTTTTCTTGTGCGTCAAAAAATTGTGTAAAGAAAAATTGATATGTAAATCAAACAGTGGAAGAAAATTAAAAGCAATAAAAAAAAAAGTTAAATCAAATATCATTTATAGAATATTTATTTGAAATTATAAATAAATAAATAAACAGTCACAAGAAAAATAAGATAAAAGTTTTGAAATATGAACAGATTAATCCTTTTATCTCACTAAATCCTATAACAAGTATTAAACGAATCAAAATTACATATTCAATGTGCATGACATCTGAAGTGTGTGGTTTTCTGTTCTTTTCTTAATTTAAGAATTTTTTGTAAAGAATATATTTCACATTTTTTTTTATATATATATAAATAAATAAATAATTGGATTTGTGTTTGTTAAATTGGAAACGAACGCAAATATTAAGCGATTTTAAAAATTAAAGATAGCGTAAATTAATAATTATTATTAATATTAATTGTAAAATCATTGGAAAGTACTATAAAATGTATAAAAATTAAATTATCTTTTTTTAAATAAATATTTAAAAAATAAAAGCCCACACAATTATTTATTTTTTTGAAATAAGCTTTTATTAAACTTAAATAAGAGAAAATTTATTGAAGAACTTAAATTTTAACCTTATCATCGCCTTAAAGTATACCGTAAAAATAAAACAATAGCATTTAATAGGTTTTTTTTTTGGTAGAAGCTTGATTCTTATTTAATGTTGTTTGTTGAATATAATTGAATAGTTTTTGTGTAATCAAGCGTTAATTTAAATAACATTAAATATAATAATATAATTAAATTAAATTAAAATACTTAAATTACATGTACGAACACCTGTTAAATACTGTAGTTAAGCAAAAATAGTTAATTTTGTAAGTGAAAAGTCTGTACTAGTCTGTCTGTACATAATAAATTCTATTATTAAAGTACAATTATGTTGGTTGTCTTGTCTCATTGAAATTCAATTAATTTTCTCGATTTTCTGCATTTCTAATCCTTTAGTAAATCAATTTATCTTAAGAATAAATAAAAAACAACAAAAAATTTTATTCATTACATTTATTTTTCTTTAATTAAACATTTACTTAATTATTATTTATTTTTATAATAAAATTACATAATTTGTGTTTTTTCTTTATATATTTAGTTTAAAATTTAAATATATTAAATTAATTTTTATAATTAGAATTTTAATTTTATATTAAAAATTTGGATTAATTTTTATTATTTTAATTTTTGTATTTTTTTTTTTTTATTTTTTTAATAAGAAAAATTAATTAAAAATTCACATTAACGAACACGCATACATAACAATTATTCAATGAAATTAATAGAAATTAATGTTTTATTAAATTTTTAATTAATTAATTAATTCATGATGATAAACTTGTGATGCATTCGCCTTTTTTACATGCATATTACACGTACAGTATTTTGTGTACTAAAAACATCAAGTGTTTAGCTAAAACGAAGCATATAAAGCAGTTAACATGCGGTATTAAGAATTTTCTATCATTAATTAATTAATTAATTACAATAATTATTAATAAATTATAATACATATATTTATATTATGTTTTGATTAAATATTTAATTACAAATACACATCTTTGGCATACACTGTTTGTTTGTGTTATTTATACAGTTAATAATATTATTTATTTATTTATTTATTGAAAAATAATAGAAGAAAAACAAGAAGGTAAAAAGCTACTTAAAAATTTTATTGATTTATTATTATTTTTCTCTCCTTTTTCTTTTTTTTTTTTACTTAAATTAAATTAGATAATTTCTGTATTATTATCAATATATTCTCTTAACTTTTTATAATAAATTAAAGATTACATATTTGTTTTTTTTTTTTTGTAAATTTCTTTATTATTTTATTGTAAATGTGAATAAAAATGACGATAAAGATGAAATGTGATAATAAAAGTTGAACTTTTAATAGAAATTTCAATCACGTTCTAATTGTAAGCATTTTTTGTTTTGTGTTTTCATTAAAAATATAAAGAAATATAAAAAAAACGAGAAAATTATATAATAAAAAAGCTCAATATAACTAAAGACAATTTGTATAGTAGAATGGTTTTGGTACATTGACTACACCACACACAATATATGTATATAAAACCATGCAAGACTTAACTAATTAACAACTACAAGACAAAATAAAATAAAATTTTAATGACATTTATTAATTTAACAACGGTTATTATATAGAATAAAAATAATTTAAAAGCAAAGTAGAGTAGCCAGAAAAATTGCAAGACAAACGTAATAATTCTCAAATGACTAGGACATTTGTCTTAATTTAATAATTTTGTGAATTAAATTAATATTTATTTACAAATGAAATTTAGGCTAAAAGTTAATTAAAATATAAATAAAAATAATGCCATAAAACCAAAATTTAATGATTTGTTTCTGTTTGCAAAATTATTCTGTCAATATTCCGATCACGATAATCTTCTCAATTTATATTTTCTTCCATTACTTATATGTCTATTGTTGATTTAAGCATTATTTCCATTTAATTTAATCTTCTTGAATAATGTGTAATGTAGATAAATCTTATTTAATATTCAGTTTGCACATATAAGATAATTAAAATCTTATTAATTATATGTTATAAATTTAGTTTGTCTGTCATATACATATGTGATAATATTTTTATACTTCTTTAAGCGGTGTAGTAAGCTTAAGTTCATTATGTGTTAAGATGAGCTTTTTTATTTATAATTTTATTTCTTCTTTAAACAAAAATTTAATAATTTAATCAAATATAAACAAAATTGCCATATCCTTTGCTAGGATTTGTATTAACGTGCTCTTTATTTGTAAAACAAATCGTTTTTCTATTATTATTAATACGTTCGCAATGCTTAATCGAAACTGGTAATGACATTCCACCTAACGTATCTATTTCGCCACTACGTTCGACCTCTAATAATTTTTTATCGATGCCTAATGATGAAAATGAATGACAAACGGTACGTATCTCACGTATATTGTAAACGGGATTATAACTGGGTATTAAGTTGCCATTCTCATTTGTTATTATACCCAGACGTGGGTTGATTGTATTTTTATTACAGAATTCGCATAGCTTAAAATTATTTCTGCATTTTTTGCAAACATTATTCTTGTCTAAGCTGCTGACTCGTTCACTTTTTCGTTCGTTCTCCATTATGTCATTGTCACATTTCTCGTTAATACTTTTACTAGATACGGACAACAATGAAACGGATGATGAAGCTGATGGGTTTTTCTCAATAATCGGTGGCAACAGTTGACGTCTTCGTGGATAATTTGGATTTCTACGTACAAGAAAATGACACGTTTCATTACGTTGTGTTCTTTGTATTTGTGCACGTAGTGGCAAGTCATCGGGATGTAATTTCCTTTGATATTCTTGTCCGGTACACACCTAGATTAAATACAATTGTTATTATTATTTTTTGGATCAAAAAACGTTTCATGATAGATTAATCAAATAGAAAAAAAAATACATACCTCGTACAGGGAGAACTGTTCAACCGGTTCTGCTGAATTATAACAGGATAATAATAGGCCAAGTAGTTCATCGGATGTTGTCTCCTCAGATATAACAAGACTTTTATATTGTGATGATGGCTGTAAGGCTGACGTATGAACACGTACTAAACCGCCTCTTTTTAATTGTAAACAAAATCTAGCAGAAATACGGAAGTAAATTCTCATTAAAATTTTGCACTTAATCCTTTATATAATAAGCATACATACCTTGAATCACCTTTGGGATGGCATGCTTGTAAAATAGCCGGTCGTGCCTCATGATCTAAAACCAGTAATGTTTTGACGCCGGCTCGACGTACCGCCACCTCCATTGACAAATAAAATAATCGTGGATCACGATGACGCATTTTACATCTAAATAAAAAATAAAATTATGTAATTATGATGTTGTTAAAAAAAAACAATAAATTCAAAGAAGATTTTACTGCCCACCTTCTTAGTAATTGTGCGACAACCTCACGGCTCGTTGTGTCCCATTGTACACCAAGTGTTTTATATTCAATATCCTGACGTAGGCAGGTCGTATAGATTTTGATTGTTGTCTGCAATTAAAAAAAAAAAAAAATGAATGAAAAACTAACCAAAAGTTAACAGAAATAAAAAATGAATGAAATTTGTCAACAATGACTGACTGCGAATAATGGCACCAGCAGCAACAAAAGCATGTGAAAAAAAACCTTATAAATTCTTAGCACATATATGTATGTATGTAAAAATGGTTTGACTTATTCATTATTTATTATTACCAGGAGGTAAAACTAACAACAAAAAAAAAATACCTCATATAGACAAATTTAATTCTTTCTCTTGTTTTAATGTTGTAATTTTGCTGCCCTTTTTTTTTGTTAGGGTTGACAACGAGAGTAATTTTTCTTCTTTACTGGTTGGTTAATTTACGATTTTTTTGCCCTCTTGTTTAACGCTTTTGTTTGTTTCTTTTCTATCAATTTGTTTCATTTTTTCTTTTGTAATATTATTATTTTTTATTATAATTATTTTTCTTATACCACACTTGTATTCATTTCATGACCAGAATTCATTATAGATTTGAACAATTTTATTACATAATATTGTTATTCATCAAATAAATAATAGATAAATTGTTATAAATAATTAGAAAATTACGCAATAAATGTTTGTAAAAATTAATTAAAAAAACGTATAAAAAGCATTAAAAATAATTAATGCAAATTAATTTAAATTAATGTATTCAAGGTGATTTATTTTGATAAACCCTTTAAAATATCCATCGAACTTAATTGAAGCAGACTCTAGCTTACTCTAATGAATAAGGTGTTACTATGTGAAATATGTTTTTTCTCTATTTTTTTTTTCACTTTAATTTTCTTTAAACAATTTGTTAAATAAGCGAAAATAAATAAAAACGAAAGATAAATGCATAATATTTGCAGACAAAACAGAAAAGAAAAAAAAATAATATCAACAGAGAAAAGTATTTACCGGAAAATTGAACAGGAAATTCATGGATAAAATTAAATTCTTTAAAAAGCATAAAACATATATTAAATAAACAAATAATGCTATTGTCACCGATTTATTTCATTAAAAACTCATTGCCCCTATCCTCCTATCATCAGTTTATTTACACTGTTTTATTCCCTGTACTTTGCCTTACATTTACTTGCTTTACATTACTTTGCTTCACTTTAAATTAAATCATGTATGTTAAATTACAATAAAAGCGACAATCATTTTTGTTCTTGTTTCTGTAATTTTTAATTAGTACATCCGTTTCCTTATTTAACGTTCATCATCATCGACGTCAATTATTTACTTTTTTATTGTTTTTTTTTTTTTTGTACATACATAATTACTTTTTATTTTACATAGACTTCAGTTTTTATTATGACACTACTGTGCACAGGCTTTTATCACTTTATACTGTTCTTTTAATTCTTAAACATATACACGTTTTGCGTTGTATAATAAAATTTGTTGTAGTATTAAATAAACTAGGGAATTTCGATTAGATTTGATTAAAAACAACAAAATAATTCTATATAATTCCTAAGAGATGTATATTTGGAAAAGACGATTGTTTACGCATATAAAAAGTTGAAATGAAATATTCTTTATCCTATCTCTGGTAAAAATCTTTCTTCTTTTGCAATAACTTAGAGTGAATTTTATATGGTATTGATTTTCTCTGATTTTTTTTTTCTTTCTGAACCTTAAACAATTTCCCGGTATTATTTTTTTGCAAAGCATAGTGCTAGTATTATTATTATTATTTTTTTATGTATACGCAGCCTATACAAAAACCTAAACGTGGTTATATAACATCGTTAGAGGATCCTCCTAATCCTGTTTTATAGTTTCCTAAGAATTTAGAATATCAGCATAGACATTAACTTTACTTAAATATTAACTATAAAATTTTTGCGCAAAGTAATAACATTGGTTCAGCCAGCTGCAGTATAGATTGCTATTAAAATAAAAAATCTACAACAAGTCAGTCATAATGCTGTAATTTTTTGTTAAGCATAGGAAGCTTCCAGAAAAACCATATATAAATATACAAATATTGTTATATAACCAATTAGAAATATGACGTTGAAACGAATCAACATTAATTACAATATTTATTTGAATCTTTAATAATCCCATGAACAATATTGAAACGGATCCATGTCTAGTCTGCTTTTGTTTATTATTGTCTACCTATTACCACCGCACCCACTATTATTCTTACATTTTTATTTATTTTCATCACTATTGTTATACGAGTATAAAACGATTTATTTATTGTTTATAATTTTATGTTAAAAACAAAACTATGACGTTTTATTAACACAATATTAAAAGTATAGTCTCCTCAGCAAGGATTATGATAATTTTTCTCTTTTTTATTGTAAAACGTTTCATTTTATTCTTTGTTTATTATTATAATTTGTAAACAAAATAATATTTCCATCCCTTAGTTATAAGGAAAATTTATTGATTAAATTTTCTTTACCTTAAAAATGATTTTTTTTTTCTGTCTATTAAAATTAAGTAAATAAAATAACAAAAATTAAAAGAGACGAGACGTTGTAATGCATACAGCCGGAAGTAATTTAAATTGAATAAAAATTTATAGTTTCTCATATGCAGTGGGACTACGTGCCCTTTTAATAATCACAGATTTTTTCTTATTTTATGCGTATTAATATATATTTTAAATAAACATTTTTAAGCTTTATTCTCAACAGTTTAACATTTTTATTATATTATATTAAAATAATTTAAATCATTAAATAAACAGCATTAATTTAGTTTAATAATAAAAATGGCGCCTGACTGCATTTAAATAGCATAAAGTCTCGATTTTTATTGAATTACCACGCACAATTCTTTAATAATATGTTTAATGTAATGATTAAAGGGGCGCAGTATTATTAAAGCATAAAAAGCACATATAGAAACTATAAATAAATATATATATTTATATGACAAAGAAGAATACCAAAAAGAAATAAATAAATTTTATTGAATTGAAGTTATCTGAGCTAAATGTCAACAAACTATTTCCTGTTTTGTTTAATAAAAATTTATAAACAAAATTCTTTCCGGCATTTATTTGTCGTATCATTTTTATTAAAGTATTTTTTTTTCTGAATTTCAGTTAATAAACACAGAAAACAACTACAGAATTTAATTAATTGCATGTTGCTTAACTATGCGCTTTTAAAACATTTATTATAACGTTGTTCACCCACCCAATAAGGTAATTTATATAAACGACTAATATGACAAACTTGTGATTAATTTTTATTTCAAATTTATATTATTTTTATTTAAAATATACATATAATATCAAAAGTTTAGCAAACAATATTAAACTTTTCCTTTTTTTTTTGATTAAATTTTCTCAGTAGTGTACTGGGTAGTATATAATACTTGTTGTTTTCAAAAGCTTGTTTCAAAAACACATTTTTATTTATAATAATAAAAATAAACTTATTTTAATAAAGTTATTACTACTTAAAAAGTTCATCTACAGAAAGAGTTTAAGTGGAAAACATTTGGCAATGTCATAAAGGTAATTCGTTGAAGAGTAACTAAAAAAAAGAGCTTTCTTACTAAAACAATACGCAAAGTATAATATATAATAAAAAAATAATCGTTGACAGTTATATAATCGTTAAAAGGCAAACCTTTAACAACAGCAGGTTATGCAGGATAAATTTAAACAGTTATTTATTAGCATATTATTAGAAAGAACTAAACAACAGTTGATAAAAAAAGTAACAAAAATGATAAACAAAAGACAGAAAAAAAACAAATCAATCAATTCTTAGCACGTGATAAATTTAACAAAAAGAGTTGACAGCGGCATATACCCCACATTAAATATTGAAAAACTTATTTCTTAGAATTGTTTATACGATTTTCTTTAAACCCTTTTTTAACAACAAAACTAATTTTTTAATAAATATTTATTCAAATTTCGTTTATTATTGATTTCTGAAATACGAATCCTTGTTTGATGACAATCGTTTGTTATTATTTAAATTATATTATTGTATTGTTCGCTGTATTCTATCGTTGTTGGTGGTATTTAATGTTATAAATGCGTTGAACAAATTGTGAAGTTTTTGTAGGAAAAGTTTATTTAAAAAAATTATTTGTTATTTAATTTAAAAAAATAAAAAGATTGACTTTTTTGTTGAGAAAATTTTGTCAAAAAGTGACAAAACTATACTAAAAACTACAGTACAGTATATCTGTTGGATACTTTCGCAACAATAATAGAAAATTCTCTAATAAAACATCATTTTTCTAATAGAAATGAAATAAATTAATAAACATAAACAATGCAAATCATGAATGGATTTTTAATAATTAAATTTGTGATGCTTTAAAGCATTAGAGACAGTCCTGATGTAAAATTTATCTTAAACTTTCCTAGTTGGTGTATATTTATTTTATTTTATTTTTTATTACTGAATAAAAATTTCCTTGCTTGAGTTGAATCTTAAATAAATATTTTGTAGTAAGAAAAACGTTCATTTTTATATATTTTTTTGTTATACATGCTAGCCGGATGTCCAATCTATTTTATTTATTTCTTGTCATTTTGATCCTATTTCTTTGTTCAAATTAAATCAGAAAAATATTATAATCAAAAAATGTAACAAATTAGTAAAAAACTTGTCAATTATTTGTGTCTACTTTATTGTGAAATTCTTTCGATTTTATTATGTATTTTTTTTTTGCTAGAATTAAGGAAATTTATGCTTTGATGAGATCAATTCACATTTTATTATCAATAAAAATCGGTATAACAAAGAAATGACATAATATATAGAAAACTGTACAGCAGATAGAACAACTTTAATTTTTTAAAGTAATAAATATAATAATATTACTTATTTCAATTCTATATATTATTTCAACTGCATAAATATTCAAGTAAGAAAAACAATCTAAAAACATCGTAAATGTAGAATTCAAATATTTTCTTATTTACTTTAAATCTATAATCGCCTTTAAGCTACATGTTGAAATGCACTTGAAATTGTTTTAAAGTCCTAGCATGATAAATAAGCATTTATAGTAAAGTAGATTTAATGTAGAACATTTTAACACTGGACATATGTCCAATGAAATTTTTATATTTACAAAAATGTTTTCTGGGATTAAATAAAAAAATATTCTTACTTAAATTACTGTCTTTTAAGAAGAAGTAAAATTCTTTATTAGCAATAGTTTTACGTGTTGTTAACTTTAAATCCCAAAAAAATTTATCGCAAAAATATAAAAACTGTTTACCATGGTCAATGGTAGCTGATTATCCATTATCAATCCTTTTTTTTTATTATAAACCAAGAAATTGGTTTACTTTTGACTACATTTTCTATACAAATCGATTAAATTTGCGAAAAATACTAACTCATCTAATAAAATTTAGAATAATCCATTAAATTTTTAAAAATTTACTACTTTTTAATCGATTGCCTTAAAGGAGTATTTTTTTTATCTAATTTTAAGCGTTTTCTATCGTTTTGAATACTTGAAAAAGAAATATAATTTTTTAATGACGAAAATTCAAAACTTTGTACTTATGGAAAATAAAAGAGAAGAAATTTAAATAAAAATAGAAACGACTTTAATCAACCATTACTAAAAGGGGTTAGACACTCTTTGACGCACAGCAGGATGTACGGATCTATTTACCATTTCTTTATGTTACCCGACCTTTACTATATACATATATATGTATATATTTTAACAAAAATGATTTTATTTCGTATTTTTCTTAGATTTTTCATAAAATATATTTCCTTTCCGTTCACTTGTTTATTTCGAATATTCATTAATGAAAAAAAAAAGGAAGCAGCACGTGTTCACAAGAAAAAATATTTAATTCTTCGTTTCTATTCTTTATTATCATTTATGGAGTCTTTGTACCAAGAAATTTAATGCATCAACAAAATATATATTAACTGTTGTTCGGTCTGTCTTTAACTTATTTTATAAACAAATACATCTTAGAGGGACAATTAATTTCTCTATAGTCAAACTCAATTATACAAAAAATAAAAAAAAATGTGTAAAAAATCTACCTAAATCTTCTTATTAAATAATTTTTCATTTATTAATCATTAACGAATTAATTAAAAAAAAAAAAAACAGAAAACATAATTAAAATAAAATTTCAGCATTAATTATGTTAAAAAAAAAAATTTAGTTCAAAAGAATCTTTAAATAAAATTAAAGAAATATAAAAGAAAATAATTAACTAAAGCAGAAAATAAATTAAATTATTAAATAAAAAAAATAATTATTAAAAAAATTACAAAAAAAAAAAAAAGTTCACAAGTCAAATCACAGCATAATTATGCTAAAAGAAAAATAATAATAAAAAAATCACAATTAATGCTCTAATTCCGTTTTATTTATGTTCAAAAAATTTAATTTTTTGTTTTGTTCTCTCTCTCTGTCTATAATTTACCATAATTACCGTGATTTAAAAAAAATTCAACAATTTTACAGTGAAATTTTGTACAAAACAACAATAATAAATAAATTAAATAAAAATTTGTGAATTTAGGCTACAAGAGAAACAAAATACTGAATACAAAGTAATTAAAATAAAATTTAATTTGTTCATATGAAAACAGAAAACAATTATAATCAGCCAGAGTAATCATAATGAACAGAATGAGTGTCTAGCATACCGCGCCGCGCATTATGTATTAAATCGAT
Source organism: Ptychoptera contaminata (assembly GCA_963942525.1). NCBI lineage: Eukaryota > Metazoa > Arthropoda > Insecta > Diptera > Ptychopteridae > Ptychoptera > Ptychoptera contaminata. Next base: position 11,739,459 of record OZ012636.1, on the reverse strand, counting down.
GTAAAAAACCAAAATTATCTCGTGATATAAAAAAATAAAAACAACAAAAATAAGCAGAAAGGTAGGCAAAAAAAATATATATATATAATTTTATTAATAAAAATAAAACAATAATTAAAAACATTAACAAAAGTACAAAAATTTTAGAATAAAAAATAAAAATAAACAATACTTGTTCGCGCGAGCTGTACAGGAAATCCGGACACTTTTTTTTTTTTTTTACTATATTTTTAGTCATTAAAATACTAACAACGTCAACATCAGTAGTAATAGCAGCGCGACATTAATAAAAATAATAATAATAAAGAAGACAAAAAAAAAATGTAGGCAGCAGCATAGTTAATTAAAGACAAGTTTTATAGCGAAAAAAAAAAAATTAAAATAATAACTCTTGATATAAGCGCAGATTAATGTTGCTGTTGATTTTTAGAAGAAAAAAAAAACATTAATGCTTGCTAATGTAAGCAATTGCTAATCTTCATGTAATGGTATAAATAACAATGTTTTGATGGTAAAATTGTAAAACCCTTTAAATACATAGCTTTGTCAATGACACAGTTGTGCTAAATGTTAGAATTCACCAACAAAATAATAATAATAATAATAATAATAATAATAATAATCAAAAGAGAATCTCTATTCTAATATTAAAAGCACTTTGAAATGGTCCTTCTAAGAATTTTTATCAAGCTGTTCAATTAAAAAACATCCTTTATACCGTTTAACAAAATGTAATTAAAAATGAGTATTTTTTCATATTAATCCATGTTAAATTACACTAAAAACAAAGAATAAAATATAAAGTCACTAATTAAGATATAAACGGATAGAAAACAACGCAGGAACACAAACAATTTACCATAAAGATTGAGGCAGGAAGATTTATTTAGCAAAAATATAATTATTTATTTTTATTCCTTTTGTATCAACAAAAGTATCCGGTGTTACGCCAGATGGTTTTTTATTTTTTGACATATACTTTACGGTCAACTAAGCATCAGACTTTTAAACAACAAAAAATAAATAAACTTTCAACTCAATTAGGTACATTAAAGCCAACCAGCAAAGATTTTTTTAATAAAAAGAAAGAAAGGAAAAAAACAACAAAATCCCTATAACCAGTGATATGAAAAAAAAAACAACAAAGTTTGACTCCCACCACATTCATTTCAAAAAACTTTTTTTTTTTTTTGGTTGACTTTTACGCATTTTAACCTTTAAAAGCTTAGTAAGTCGCGTAAGAAAGTTTAAAATTCAATTATTCTTATCCTATGCATATTTAACCCACCCGTAATGAACTTTAAAGATTATTATTATTATTATTTCTCTACCTACATTCTATACAATACAAACAGCTTTTATCTGTTGTTTCCATAGTAGTTAAGAGTGATACTCTTTAACATTAATATGCCAAAATCCATTTTATATGTATGCAGAACAAAAAACATTAATTAAAACAGCGCAAAATTCAGTATTTAAATCAGTATTTTACCTGTAATTATATTTTAACATTAAAACATGTATAAAAGATCATTATTAAAAGCACGTCCAGTTTAATTTTCCATTCAAGTGATATTGATTTTTCCTTTTTAAGCTTTTAATTATTTAAACAAAAAAAAAATAAAAAACACCTGCCGTCATTAAAACACCTGTTTAATTTTAATTTGTTTTTTAATTTTCTTTTACAAAAATTTCTTCATTTATGGTAAATTTAATTAAATTTATTTATTTTTGAATGTGCTTTTTAACACATCATCAATTAACTACCCGATGTTTTAATAATGATAAAAAAATCTTCCGCACAAGTTTTTTTTATAATAAAATAATGTTCACACTTAATTAACATGGTAATTTAGGAAAATAAAAATTTACTACAAATAGCTTTTAGGTTGTTAATGATAATTAATAGTTTTAAGGGTAACAAATTTTGTTTTTAATTGAAGTTTTCTTGTGAAGCAAAAATTAATTATATTGATTCAGTAAAAGAAAACTTTTCTATAAGAACAGTGTGCCTCTGTCTAGAAATTATATTCAAAATTAATGGTTATTAAGCGTCACTTTTATTTGTAACAAAACATTATTAAGAATATTTGCGGTTAGATGACATTATAAAGTATTTTAGATGCGCGACTATATTCTAAAAATATGTTTGTTTAACATTATGCTAAAAGTTTTCGCATTTTTATTATTATTATTATTGAATAAAATTTAAATGATTTTCAATTATAAGAAATTCACTATGAAAATAGCATTTATTAAATATTTATAAATCTTTATTCCATTATCAATAATATTTGACATAATTCATTATGCGTGGCCTTTAACAACAGACAAGTAATGTTTTCCTTCTTTAGTATTTTCATTTTCCGATTTTTTTGTGTTGCTGACAGAGATAATTTAATTTGATTTAAATATCCTGGAATTCCTTTGATTTTATTTTATATTTATTATAAATTGGTTTTTATTTACTTGTCAATGAATATTTAGGTAATGCGTAGGGTTTCATGTTGGTGTTTTTTACTTCCCTTAAAAAGCATTTTTTTTTCATTCTTGTTTATCTTTGATTTTTATTTTTCTTGTAAATAAATTCATTTGATGAGAATCAACAGTGATTGCTTCTACAGTTCTATGAAAATGTTTTAAATTTTCTTGTGTCATAATTTTCATATTATTATTATTTTCTTTTTGTTTATTTTGACTTTTTATTTCTATGTTTCTCACCAAACACGGTTTGACAAAAAAAAAATTCTTAAAACATTTTTTAAAGCCATAATAAAGAAATGTTTATTCTATTTATTATTATTATTATTTTTTATTAATAATATTTACTTGAGCGACTTGATAAAAAAAATAAAAATTTAAGAAAAACATGAAATCCTTACGATGCATACCGCGATGACATTTTTATTATCGAATTTTAGGCGTTATTAATACCAAAAAAAAAAAAAAAATTTCTTCCTTTCATATTCTTTTTTTCTTTATTGTTTCCATATCGTTAAATGTGATGACTTAAACATTACGTAAATTTTCTTTACTGTCCGGGCACTTTATTTATTTAATAATTCTTTTTTTATTATATATCCGCTGTGTAGTTATGATTTGAATATTGGTTTATTTTTATCCTTTATTTTTTTTTTTGGTTATAAAATCTTTTTATTATGGTTTTGTATTTTAGCTAAGTAATTACTTATACAGATTTGGTTGTTGTGTTTTTTTTAAATGGTAAAAAACATTATTTGAATAACAAAACAAATCCTGTAAACAAAACCATTGGAATAAATGTATGTTAAATAAATATAGAATGATCAAATAAGAACTATATGTTTTTAGTTATAAACAAGAGGTATGCTGTTTAATAAATATATAGTACTAATTTGATCATCCTATATAAATTAGACAAACTGTGATATTCAACATGAATTTTGCTGTTAGAGTTTTACTAATTAAACAGAGTTTTTTTTTTTTTTTTTTTTGATTATCAATTGTTATTAGTTTATTTCTAATTAATAAAGTTTTTAACCATTTAGATCAAATTGCGATTTAAATAAATAAAATAGTACTCTTACAAAATTTTCAGAAAGAAATAACAGAAATATATTAAACAGAAAAAGTTTTTTTCAACTCGTGTTTAACATAAATATTCATTATTTAATAATTTCTTTATTTGTAATAATAATAATAGAAAAGCAAAATAGAATCCTTGTTAAAAATAATTTCAATAAAATGGTAATACAATATACTTTGTACTAAAAATGTGCAAATAAAATTAAAGAAGGAGCTATTTATTACTACGAAATTTTAACATAAAAAGGAAACATTATAACATTGTTTAAAGGTTAAAGAAAATTTATAAAAATAAATATTGTTTTTAAATAGACATAGACAAGAACAACGAAAAAAGAAGGAAATTTATTTTATTAAAAAATTAATAACAAAGTAATTAAGCTGTCAATTAGTAGCTATTTAAAATTCTTAAACCACAATGGTAATAATAGCATCAAATTTAATACAAACAAAAATAAATAATTAAATATAATTCTTAGGTTTCTTCTTACAACAAATAATTATTTATTTATTAATTTTTTTAAGTAATTTGTTGCAAAAATTCAATAAACTAAAAACGTATTTATTATACATAAATATGCTAAATTAATTTTTTGTTTGTATGAAAACAAATTGGAAAAATAATACAACTGAAATTAAATAAAAAAAATAAAAATAATAATAAATAAGTGAATTCTGCTCGAAGAGAAATAAATAATAATAACTGAACAACAGCGGGAGCAAATGAATATAATATTTTTTTTATTTTAAATCATAATGCGTAACATGATACACGAGGTACGGGTATATATGTTCTCTCTTCCGGTGTAATATTGTATTTTTTTTGTTATTATTATTTATATACATTAATGTAATACTTTATATGGACTATCTATTGTTTTTACCAAAAAAATAAATTTAAATATAAAAAATCTCTGTGTTGAAAATAAATTTATTTTTTATATAATTAACAATAATTTATTTTTAGGATACTCTTTACATACATAAAAATTATATAAATAGGAAATAAATATTCATTAAAAGGAATAAAACAGTGCACGTGCCATAGACAATGACATCGTAATATAAACATAAATGTAAAGAAATTGAAATAGTAAAATAAAACTAATCTCGCTTGAAAGAATCATAATTATATTGCACAGATGACTGACTTTTATTGAGCATAATTATATAATTGTTCAAATAAATATAATAAAGAAAAATAAAATTTAACAATGCTGTGTCAGAGAAAAAACATATTTGCTAATAAACTCTATTAACTATCAGTTAGATCATATAAAATTTTATGATCTGTGATGTTTTTTTTGTTGTCAAATTTCACTATCCGCCATAGCTACTTGTAATAATAATCAATTTGATTGTTTCGTAATATTTCTTTTTATTTTCTTTAAAAATCTTATATGTATCTATTAAACTATGCTAAACATTTATAATGCAAAACATATATTCCTTAAATTTAATATTAAATCGTGTATATCATAGTATATTGCATTAAAAATCATTTAAATTCACTTAACTACAGGTTAGTAAAGTATTCTTCTTACATCATGCATATAAATATACTTTATATATTTACATTGATATGTGTAAAACCGAACAAAACACATCCTGCATAATAAAATAAGGATTGATACACAATGTGAATTTTTTATCGCAAAAATATATAACAAAAATAAACTCAAAACAATATTACCATAAATAGTATTTTCCAACCAAAGTGACAACAAAAATCAATAATAATAAAACCGCTATAGTCCGGAAATTACTGTACTCTACAATTACCCAGTAACTCTCACTCGGAATGAAATATTTAAATATAAAAAAAAAAAATTCATCATTATTATTTTCACCATCGTTAATGTAATAATCATTTTTATTTTTCGCTACCTATTTTTTTATTATTATTTAAATTATAAAATTTTTTTATTCTTATTTTCGCTTTCGGTCAAATAAAATATAAAAAAAACAAATTTTGTTTTTATTAAACTCTATGCTATGCTTCGTTGAGTAAAAGTTTAATAAAAAATAATAAATAAAATAGCAGCGGCAGTAGCAGCATCAAACAATAAAAAATTATTAATATTAATTTAAATTATGAAAAATATATATTTTTTACGGGTACCGACCAGACAAAATTAACCAAAAAACCAAAAAAAGGAAAAGATAAAACATAAAATTAGAGAATTAATTATTAATTGCATGTAATAAACTTATTTAATGAGTGGATAATAATAGATTTTACCACTGATCAAAAATTATGGAAATAAAGCTTCTGTGTTTCTTTTTTTTGCAGATTAAAGCACAGAGGAAATTTTATCATTTTATTTTGCTATTAAAATTGCATAAAGCAAACATAGTTAATGGTTAAGATTCGGATATTATGCAATTTATTAAAGACGCTACACTTTCTTTTAGCAAGGCAATTCATTTTGAACTTTAATAAATTTTAAATTAACTAATAAATAAAAATATTTTTTTTTGTAAAATCATGAAAATAAATTAATAACTAGTAAATAGAATTTCCTTTTTTAACAGTGAATAGTTTATGAAAACAAAAACACAATAAAATCGTGAACAGTAAATGTAAAAATTAAATAATAAAGTCATTTAACTGTGCAAATTAGCAGAAAACAGATATTAAAAATAACAGAAACAATTCGTTTAGAAAGCGCGTGAAATGTGTTCAACAATAAGCAAATCTTATCTAATCCAATACAATACATTTATTTCTTGTAATTATTTATTTTTATGAATATTGTTGACACAATTTAATAAGCGTGTAAATAAAGAAAAGAAAATTTTAATTAGATGAAAATTACTAGAGAATTAAACAAAAAAAATTATGAAAAGAAATTATCATTGGTGATTAATTAAATAATTCTTCTATGCTTTCTTATTAAGCTAATTTGTCTTCTGCTTTTTATTTTTATTAATATAATTACACAATTTAGTTAATTTTTTCTTTAGTTTTACCGATATAATTTTCTTTTCTATAAAAAATTCTATGAATTTTATTTCAATAAACAACTAACAACCATTGATAATGTGATAAATAAACTCTGCACGTTCTGTTCAGTTCGATAATACTTTTTTACTTTATTTATTTAATTATTGAAACATCACTACCTGCATATACCATATAAATATAATATTTTCATTTAAAATATATATTTTAAATACGACAGCAATATCCTTCATAATGTTGAAAAACCATTCATTTTATTTTTTATTCATAATTAACGCGGAAACAGTAAATTATTTACACAACAAAAAAACAACCCCTTTAAACAAATTGTATAATTTTTCAACTTTAAATTATTTATATATGTTACAGAGTCAATTATATTATCTAAAATTCTAATCATCATTATGATTTTAGAGTTAGTATAGCGTAAATTAACTACAACAACCTGTTAAGCTCATTAATTAATTATTTCGTTTTTATTCGTTAAGCCAGAAGAAAACTTATAAAACAATTATCTGTATTCATTTATTTTAAACGTTTTTAATTAATGAAAAAATTTATATTTATATGTTTATAAATTAAACAATTAAAGTCTTGTGCATTTAATGTCAATTTTTTAAAAGGATTAAATAATATTTTTATGTTATAAATGTTGAAAAACTGAAGGCAACGCATTGTTCTGATTTAAATTTACTGTTGCCTGTTTACTGCTGCGACAACAATTATTCGTTTGTTTATTCGTATGTTACTTGACTTAACAAATATGCTGTATATGATTTAAGAAACTAAAAAAAAATGTTATTGTTTATTTAAATATGATAAAAAGCCTTTTTTTATTTTCTTAAAAAACGTTTAAAAAAAATTCGTTATTCGTTTGCTTAAATATTTGCTTCGTATTAATTTTTATAATCACTTAAAAAACATTATTTATAAGAAATATATATAAATATATCAACCGAATAAAAAGATAAGAAAATTTTCTTAATAAATCTAAACAATAGAATAGAGAGAAGAAAAAAAACCAGTTAAAATAAATATTAAATAAAAATTCGTAGAATAATAAAGAAATATTACCTGTGGTATAGTTTCATTAAGGCTTGAGTAGCTTGATGCACGTGATGGTGTCCTTAATGTGTCTGTTGGTGGTTCTGGACTACCGCATAATGACGATGAACATGATGTTGATGAACGCAACGATACGGAATCTGAACGATTTCGTAATGGTGAGATTTGGACGTGCTTAAGCATCTGTAATAAAAAAGAAAAATAATAATGAAAAAAAATCAGATAATCGAACTCTTTTATTTTTATTGATTAAAGTTTTGAGAAGCAGAAAATAATAGAAAATACCAGAAATAATAACCAAAAAATTGAATTATTCATCGAATAACCTTATATTAGTTTTCATTTGTATCAAAGATTAATTTTTTTTGTTTTTCTATATCCGATTCTCATCCTTCGTATAAACGATTTTGTATTAACCTTTCTCATATGATAATTATTCTTTTTTAACTCCTCAGCATAGTCAGGGTTTATGCAAAATAATAAGAAGAGAAACGAAACATTTGGAAATTTTATTGAAGCAACGATTTAACCATTCAACACTGCCGGTATTAGATGGTCATTCGCAGCCAAAAAAAAACAACATGACAAAAAACCTTACAGAATGTTAATTAACTAAAAAAATTAAGACTTGTTGAAAAATCACTTAGCGAAAAAGAATAGAAACATCAGGAATAATCATCAATTTTATAATATTTATTTTTTTTTTTTTAATTAACCAAAAATCTTTATCTGTTTTGCATAATTTATAGTTTTTATTACACCATTGTTGACACTTTATTTATTTATTTTTCTTTTTTTCATTTATATTAATATATTTAAATAATAGTCAAGAGCATTAACACAAAACAAAGTTCAAAAAGAAAAAAAAAAAGAGGAAGTATGATGCTGCTGTGACTGGAATTTTAATGGTTTGCAAAAATATAATAAAAAAAAAAAAAACTTAGTCGGCAAAAAAAAACTTCATCTATGGGTTTTTGGCATGTATTTAACAAAGTAAAGAAGTCACCACAAAATAAGTAAATAAAAGTTGGGAAGTCAAAGAACATTAATATAAGCACATTAACATAAACATTAATAAAAAAACATAAATAAATTCGCATTAATGTTATGCTTAAATAAACTTTTTTTATTTCTTATAATGTGTTATGTGTGATTTTATAATATTAACAAAAAAAAATGTCGTTAATCTACGGTTTTTTCGGTCTAAAATTAAAAATCGATAATATAAGATAGCAGCAAACAAGAAGTATAAAACACACCGAATTCTCATCAATGGTGGCTTATTTCCTACTTAGCAAACGCAAAAAAATAAAATTACATAAATAAGATATTTCTCAATCTTAATTATGCACAAAAAATAAATACAAATTCTTACATAAAACTTTATTAATTACAACCGGAAAAATATAACCGGACGTTTAAGGTTGTTTTTTGTTTTTTACTGTCAAAAATACACTGGCATACCGCAGAACAGTAAAAACAAAACGCTACCGTGTGATAAATAAGGGTTAATGAGACTACTATTAAACATTTACGAAAACACAAGCATAGTCAACGTACCGTCCCAATCAGAAAAAAAATTAATAATAATTTATTAAATAAAAATTTCTGTTTAAAAAATAATAATTTATTCATTTTCCGAAGAAAAAAAAGTTATAAATCACCAAAAAAGCTCTAAAAAATCATCAGTAAAACTGAAAAACAAACAATAATAAAATAGGTTTATAAAATGAAAAATTGAATTAATTTGATTTAAAAAAAGAAAAAAAACGTTTGCAGTATTATCATAAACATAAACTGTAAACCGCATTTTATGCAAAACAATTGTATTAATAATAAATCAAAAAAAAAAATTACAATTAATTAAAAATAATTTTTTAAACAATTATTTAACCAAAATAATATCATGAATAAATAATTTAATCAATTAATTACTTAATCAATTTATCTAAAATTAATTTAAAACATAAATCTATGTTTGAATAAAAAAAAAATTGATGGTAAAACAACGACTAAAAGAACAAAACAAAAATGTATAGCAAAAGTATACGGTGATCAAATAATAACTATATATTTTTATATATAAATAAGCACTATGCTGTTTAAAAAATATATAGTACTAATTTGATCACCCTATATTTAAGGATTTTTATATGAATTTTAATAAATGATAAATGTTATCTTTTTTTATAAGTATTGTTAAAAAGTACAAATAATGGCAATTTAATATTGTATTATAAGAAGAAAAAAACCGTTTACTGCACATTTATCACAATTATACATTAACAACAAATTTTAATTTATTATCAATTTGATATCGCAAAACAGATAAATTATTACGGAAAAGTTAAGCCTAAATAAACGATTTAATACATACATACAACAGTATATTACATAATCATTTACATATATTAAAACAGTCACACAAAAGTGCTGTATTAACATAATATTATTTTAATCCAAAAACAAGAAAAAAAGAAGCATTTCCTTCCAAATATAATTTATCAAAATTATACTGATATTTGCCAAAAAGTAAAATTATGTCACAAAATTATATAACACAGATTGTCCTGACAGTTTGACCACAATAATCAGGAAATGTTTGATAATATTCATTCATTAAATAATTTTAAATAAACGTTGTCAGTTTGTTCATTTATTTTTGATTAGTTGTTTCAGTTCTTTTGTACTCCGTTTTGTTAGAAACGATCATCACTCAAAATTATTAACACTTAAACAATATTCTTTAAAATAACAAACAATTATTTAATTGAAAGTAATGCTACTGGATATACATATATATGACACAGAAATAAATAAATTAAAGATAAAATATTAATTAATTTAAATAGGGGTCAATATACGCCGTCTTGTATTGACCGACTACACAGTGTCGATTAAAATATTTTCTCTAATTCTTCTATCATCTTCATTTTAAACAGACATTTCAGTATTGCTAGTAATTTAATTTAATTTAATTAACAAAAATTATATATAGATGTACATATTTTTTCTGTTTTTATAGTTATTTATTTATTTTTCAATATTTTTTTTTTTTAAATAAATTTTAATATTAAATAATTAAGTAGAAATTTTTTTTTTATTATTATTAATTCATTTTTGTGCCTTCTAGCAAAACAAACAAACCAAAAAAAAAAAGTAATAACCGAGAATAATAATAACACATATTAAAAATTAATAATAATAATAATGAAATAAAAACAACGAATAAGAAAATTAATTAATTTATTACAGTGGCAAAGAAGTGAAAATTACCTTTTTTTTAAATAATATGTATGAAGCTTTTAGCAAGTAATCTATGTATCTATCTATCTATCTATTATCTATCTATCTTTTTTGCAATAGAAAATAAAATTTTAACGCATCATTTAAATACCAAAAGAATATTTTTTCTTATTTGGAAATTGAATTAGGGAAATATTTAATCATCATGAACTTGTAAACACAAATTTCTTGGTAGATTAATGCAGAAACTTTGAAAAAAACGTTAAGAATTAAAGCAAAACACAAAGCATTCAGCAAATGCATTAACATCAAAGTATGAAACATTAATGTAGTTAAGTAGTTTTTAGAATTTGTATTTCGTATTAATAAATTAAAATTGAAATTAAAATTTTTGCTAGAAATTATATTACTAAGTAATCTCTTAAAGAATTCATAAAATCAAGTAAAATATTTACGATTTTTTATTCATCCAGACAGACACAGTAAATGAAGCAGATGTAAGTTATTTAATATATTTAAAAATTCAAACGACATATATGTCTAACCACAAAATATTTCTGAAAAAATACAAATATTTTAAAAAGCAAATAAAAATGTAAAAATAAAAGGAAAAATGTCATCAGGATATCCAACGGCAATACTGTTTAAATCTTTAAAAAGAATAAAAAAAAATTGTAATTACCTACGTTTATGTCTAAAAACGTTAATATTACAGTAATATTTCACTTAAAACTATGTAATACCATCCGTTTAAAGAGAAAAGAAAATCATTTAATTAAATTTATTACGTGTTTTCACGTTTTCGTATCATTAAACATTGTTGTAGACAAACAGTAGAAGAAAAAAAAATTAATTTATAAAACCGGACTTCTTCCTGTCATTGATTAATATTTTTATAAAAATTTAATAAATTCTCTTAAGCAGCAATTTTTCCTTTTAATAAAAGCATAATCCGGATTTTTTTTCTCTCTGCTATTTAATGAAAGCAAAAAAAAAAAAGCCCTTGTTAACTATAGCACCAGTTTTGCTATTTTCTATTTATTTTTCAATAAAATTAATCAACGTCAGGTAGCACAGTGCACACTGTAATGTCATGCAATTATAATTTCACAACAATTACTGAATAATTTAATAATCAACGAATAAGAATTTAATAAGTGAAATTTAATTGATGATCTGAATATGCTTATTATGCATATTATTAAATAGAATCATAAAATTTTTCTCAATTTTATATTTTATCATCATGATGCATCTGCAACATGTGATTTATTATTCAAGAGTAAAACGTTGAAACATAAAAATCTTAATAAAGTATGTATAAATAACTTGATGAAAATTTTATAAGCAAAAAATCATTGAGTCTTTATGGGTAAATAATTTAAAAGCGCAAATTTTTGCAGCAGCTTCCGCATAAAATATTAAACAAGCGATTCGCTGTTTTTTTTTAAATTAATTAATTAAAGATTTCTTTCTTTTTTTCTTTTTTGTTAATAAAAGCAAAACGAATTGTTGTTTTTTTTAAATAGCTAATAACTGGATATGATGCCATTTCCTTTATATAATTTTATTTAAATAAAATAACATAATGTTGCCTTTGTATTACACAATATACATGGATTTAAAGTAAAGTTATTTAAGATAAAATAAAAAAATAATAATAATACAAAGATCAGAAGAAATACTATAAACGTAAAATTGACCGTGAACATTTCCAACAATAATGAAACGAAAATGATATTAAAACGAAACAGTGCAAAATGCCGAAAGAGTAAATCAAGTAACTCTCATCATGATACAGCAATAACTACGGATTTATTTATATTCTTTGCACTTTTATTTATTTACATTTTGTATAATTCTTACATGAACGACAAAATAAACTAATTAAAAAACAGCAAAATAAGCGGATTTCAAAGTGAACAACATTCCAAACATGTAAATCAAGTTGAATATTTTCTGTAACAACATCACAGATGTTAAACGGTTGTGTTAGGTAAAAAAAAAACAAGAAAAAACTCCGGATGCAGGAGGTGAACACTTGCTATAACCATTTTTAATATTTCTACAGCAGATAAGACGGAAGGAAAATATATTAAAGCATTAAAAAAAATAAAGAAATTAAATAATATTATGACTTAGTTATGTCTAATTTTGTAGTATTTATTTTATGCTAGGGTATTAATTAAGCGATTTCTATATTTTGTTATGTTGAGGGTGTAAAAAATCTATTTTTAAATTAATCATAATGTTATTTATAGATTTTACAAATAAAATAAACCACAATTTACTCATCTGTAACACAAACAACAATGAGAAAATTTAAATATTTACTAGACAAACAAATCACCAAAAACCAAAACCACTGTTAAAAATATATAAAATATCCGCACCTATATTTGTTACATATGAATAAGCACAATTTATAACAGAATTATTCTATGAATTCATTAAATTTAACAATAGTATATTTTTATAAATATTTAATAACAATAAGAATATTTGTGTGCACAATGTAAAATACTTTATAACCTTTTAAAAATAAACAAAGAGTCCAACAATAACAGAAGCTGCGTATTTATGGTAAAAATAAGTACGGTTTTTATGTAAAAATAATAATAATAAAAAAAATTATAATAATAATTCTAAAAATAGAATAATAACTAATTATACAAAACTATTGTTAATAATAAAGAAATCATGCAGTCAACGATGACATTGAACTATACCGAGTTTTTGTAAAAATGCAAAGTGCTTTAAGGCACTATAGAAATTCAATTGAATTTAATCCTTTTACGAAAATTTTCTGTATATTTATTGATATTTTCTGTGTTTTTTCTAATCAAAAAATATCTTTGATGTAAGGACAATAACCGAATTCAATATAATTTAAACAAAAAAAAAATCATCGACAAAATAATATAAAAAAAATAAATAACATGATAGATTTTAAATACAAAATTAAAGTAAGAATACTTCAGTTCAGACACATTTAGAAAGTAATTTCTTTTTTATTTTTTAATATTTTGCTTTCGTTACATTACAGCAAGATAATTTGCTGCTTTAAATGCATAGAACTGTCGATTAACAACAAAAGATGTCTAGAATCAAAAAAGTAGATAATATTTACACTTTTTAATAAAATTTTCTTGTTCAGTCAGTTCTTTAAGTATAAAAATTAAATCTTGTTACTTTGTGTGTTATTCATTTATTACTTAATCCTATCAGTTTGAAAATTGAAAAATAAAATGGCGAATTAAAACTGTAAACTGCATTCATCTTAATTATTAACAAATATTGTTGAAATAATAATAATAATAATAAACGCATTAATTATAGTAATTTTTTATAATTTAAAAAGCTCATAAGACATCTTTATTTATTTAAAGGCATAAATAAACAAATGAAAAATAAAATAAATTATATTAATAAACAGTTGAAAGAGAAACAAACTGTCAAATGACACGCATTTTAAATTAAATTTTTTTTTAGTTTGACGATGACGCACTTAATAAATGAATTTTTTTTTTGTATATACAGTAAATAATATAACAAATTTCTGTTTATTCAATTGAGAAAATTAATTAATTAAATTTAAATTTAAAAAAATAAAAACAACTATACTACGATGTACTTTGTAAATGTACTTTGTAATGCACTTTTATGTTAAATAAAAAAATCAAGCAAACACAACATAAAAATATATATACTCGTATAGTTCAAAAGAGTCAATTAAAAAAAATATTTGTTTTGTATATTTTTCTTTTTAATTCTTAATAAATAAATTAATTATTATTTATTTTTAATTTAAAAAATTGTTTACTTTTAGATTGCATTTGAATAGAGAAAATAAGCCAAAGTCATGACACGATAAGAGAATAAAAATAAGAACAAAAAAAATATTTAACCTTGACAAGCCTTTAGGATCACTGTACGAAAATATACAAAAAATTAAACAAATTAATATAATAACTTTATTATACAATATATACATCTTTTTAGGGTTCATATAAATTGCTACCTTCTATGAATAATAAAAGAATCATAAATAAATTGCAAGTGTAATAAATATTTTTTTTTTTTTTTTTGTTGATAAAAATCATAAACCAAGATTTACAAAATGGACAGTGCCCGTTTAGACAAACAAGAAGCAGTCAGCTAGTTTAATAATGACAACACAGCAACCAACAGCAATATATTGTAGTCTTGTGAGGGAATAACTTTATTATAGTGAAATAAATATGTATATAAATATTTTACGGATATAACATAAACACAACAAGTGTTTCCGACATGATCAGAATAATATTTTTTTAAATATTTTTTGTTGAACGTTACTTTGCATCTATAGCTTTGCATAAATTATTTTTCTTTTTTGTTTTGTGTTTTTATTCATTCTTTATAAGTCTACGAAACTATTATTTAATTTTTGTTTTTTCATATTTCATAATTTTTAATGATTTATGTTGAATTATGTTTTGTAGAAAGAAAAAATTATTTATAAAAAGGATAAAAGAAAAAAGAATAATCGATACAAGAATAATAATAATAATAGTTTTTGTTGCTGCTATATTAGTTTTCACCATAATTTAACTATAATATCTTGTGGTTTTGTGTGATTTTTTTAATTGATTATTTTACAAAAATTAATTAATCGAATATTATTAATTAACTATTTTGTAAATATAAATGGCAAAATAAAGTAAAAATTAATGAAAACCCTCTTTTAAGGTTTTAGTTTTTGGTTTTCGAAAAAGTAGTTTTCTTAATAATTTCTATTAAAGATAGTAAATGTTTGGTTACAGATAGAAGACTAATAATAATTGATAAATAATATGTTAGAGGATTTGGTGTACCTCAACACCTTAAAATAAATCTTCTATTCATTATTAAACTAAATCTACTTAAATAAATCAATAAATTATGTTTACTTTTAGACATTTATGAAAATTTCAATAATTTCATAAGAATGTACTTTATAACCACACGCTATCATCAATTTTACTTAAATTCTCAACTAAAACCTATTATCATTTTCACTATACTTATCTTAAAGATAATAAATTGAATCAGTTCTTAACTTAAGTAAAACTAAAAATAAACAAATGATCTCAATGCAAATACTACTAATAAATAATTAAATCTTTTTCCAAGAATTCGCAACAAAATTCTGTACATTAATTTCAGAAAATAATATTAAACAGCAAAATACAAAATAACAAAATTTTATTAAGTTTGCATAATAACCAATTTATTTTTATTACTTTATAAAGAAGGAAAACCAAAAACAAACAGTGAAATCGATGGTATTGTAGTAATCAGAAAAAAAAGTAAAATAAATAATCAAAACAAAAACAAAAAACAAGAAGGAGGTAAAAGAAAAATGTTCAAACTAAAAAACATATTGTTATCTACTTGGCATTCAATCTGGGGGAGATATGGTTCGATGATCAACAGTGAAAATAAAAACCAAAACAATAATAATAATAAACGTAATATATGATGAAATTTTCTATAAACCAAAAAATAAAATAAAATGTATCTTCGATGTTATGTAGCTGTTGCTGTTGTTTTGTATCTGGCTGGCTGTCTGTATGTCACTTTAACTGATGTATGTACATCACTAAGTTTCATGTATGTTTCCGGCTTTCTGAAAGGTATTATCAATGTTTTTCTTCTTCTTTTTTTATTTTTACCGTTTATTTTTATTTTTTTTTTTGCACAACATAACAATTTAAGTAACATATATAAAAAGTTTTTCACCATCATATCCTTCATGTTATTTATTTTTTTTTGTAAAAGTAACTGATGGCAATTGATACCCATTATTCATAAGTTTCAGGGATATCGTATCAAGTATGGTATATAACGGAGTTACAAAAGAACAATAGAACTATAAAAGTGATAACGTGAGAGTTTTATTGTTTATTTCTTACATATGTATATAATTTGATTTGATTTTATTAAACAGAAAAATGTGTAATAATTCTTCAAAACAACACATCGAAAATGATAGAAATACGGGAAACTTTATTAAATCAAATTCTAAATTTATCACATTAACACATTGGAAAAATAATGAAATGATAATTTATCAATAATAAAAATGTCTTTTTCGCTAGTGAATAATTTTGTTTTTCAAACATACAAATTTCAATTTTCTTTTTATTATTTAATAAATAAAATTCAACGATACATCATGTGTTTTATACATCCTTATTTGCATAGTATTTACAATATTAAAAAAAATAATAGTATTACAAATACGTGTTTAGCGTGTACAGTGAATAAATTACAAAATTGTTTTGTACGATTTATGCTGATTCTGTTAGTACGCAAAAAGTAAAGAAAAAGCAAAAAATTCATCACAAAGATAATGCTAAATAAAACAAAATACAGATAGTGTATGTAGGGAATACGCCTTTTGATCAAAAATGATCATACTTTAAATAATTCATGTGAAAATCATGTATATTTACTTTTCTAAATTCTATGTAAACAGCATCAAATTCAATCAGTTTTTTTTTTTTTAAATTGATTAAAAATTTTCCTTTTCTATTCAAGGTGCGTAACCCTTTAAATCTCATGACAATTTTTCTTGAAAAACGATATTAATCGATTTGAAAATGGTACGCCTACCACTTCTATTGTTATGTAGTTACCAGCATCTATAAATCGAATGGATTTCTCTTCAAACTTTAAGAGTTTTTGTTTTCTTATTTAAACAAAAAAAGAAGTTTTTTTTTTTAAACATTTTTATTAAAATATTATTTATTTAAATATTATGTAATCTATATCCAATGTATTCTTTTAAAAATATTTATTTATTTTGTGTTTAACACGCAGAAAACATAAAACGGTTTGTTTTTTTTTTTTTTATTATTTATATTTTTCTGAAATAAATTAGTTTAAAGAACCATAATGTTCACATTTTTTATTTTAAAAAAACATTTTATATAAAAATTTACGTTTTGCTAAAGGAAATCCGACAAGCGAAATGATATATGTGATTTTACAAGCAGGGCGACAAGCTGCCTGGAGTATATTTTTTTTTTATTTTATAATCTAAACATGCATAGTTCCTGTTACATTATCACTTTGTTAAATTTGCTTAAACGATTTTTTAGTTTTTTTCTTTTTTATTATTATTATTTTTTTTGTCTTTTTTACGGACAAATTTCCAAAGTGATTTTTCAATGAATAACAGCACACAAAAGATCACTAAACGTTCATTGTCATAACTTTATTACACAACAGAATAAACCAATAAAAAAAAAAAGTCAAGTGAAGAATCAAAGGAAAATACTTTTAACAGGATTAAAATGAGTTTTGTTTTGTTACTTTTATTCGGTTTTTATTTGTGTTACAATTTTTTTTTTAACAATTTTCTTTTATTGATTTGACCCTTGATACATCCGCTTTAATTTATATAATGCACCGGATATACAAGCTCATCTCAGCTCATCCGATAACAATCGAACATATATGTTTTTTTTTTTTTTTTGTTCAAATGGAATGTTTTAACTCAATGGGAATATGTGTTTTCTTTCTTTTCTTAATTTCTGCAATTTTATATAATTTAATTGCTTTTTGTGTGCTTGAAGAAACTTATGTACTCCAGACAGAATTTATTGTTGAAGAACAATGTTCAAGTATCTAAACAGTAGCTTATTGATGAGTTAACTAGTCTAGTAAAAAAAAAAAAAAAATAGAAAATTAATTTAAATATGCTAAAGAGGTAAGCATTTTGTGACAGAAAATAAAATCAAATTAGAAAAATAATTAATTGAAAAACTAATGTTCAAAGAAAATATTCAAATAAAAATCTTTTTCAGATAATATTTAAATAAACTAATTATGTTTTTCTGATAATAAATTAACATAGTTAATTAAGTTATCTAATATATAAAGTAAAGTCCGATTTTTTCGTGTGTTTCTGTAACATTTTGTAGAGGTGGAAAAATTTTTGTAGAAGCGGAAAAAATTGACACTATTTAGGTAGAGGGGGAAGAAACTAAACTATATTATAATAATTCCAACTCACTCTCTATTCTCTATTCCCCTTTTCTATTTTGAAAATGTACTATTGAAATACCTTTTATGTAACGCCATTTTATTATAGCAGATCCTAAAATTAAAAATTTATTACGTTTTTTAACAAAAATACAATAACACATATACATACATACCTATCACTAGAAATTCTCTTTGTTTGAATGATTCATATGAATGAATATTATTTAATAATTACACTTTTAAAATTAGTTACAATTTCTATTTAATAAAACAATTTTAACAAAAAAATAATAAAAATAATTTTTTGAAACTAACAACACTATTCTTTTCACCACTAACAAAACTAAATTATTAAATAAATACTAACGTTTTAACTAAGTAACAATTTTTTAAAATGAATTGAACTGCGAAAAAAACTATATGTGTATTATTATGTTGGCCCTATTTGCATAAGGGAAAAAATTGATACTTTTTAGGTAGAGTGGGAAGAAACTAAACTAGATTATATGTAAATAATAATGACAACTCACTCCCTCTTTTTTCTTTTTTGAAAAAGTACTATTAAAAAATTAAAATGGATTGAGTATATGAATTGTTTAGCAAAGATTTGTTTACTAGAAAAATAAAAGCGCTTAATTTAAAATACAACTGTTAAAAATTTAAAATACAACTGTTAAAAATGTTAAATATGCTTTTGAATCATATAAATCCTTAATTGTATTTTGCAAATTAAATAAATAATTTAAAAAAAGGAGGATCAATCATTCAAATTATTTGAAATATTTGTCAAATTATAAATACAAGAAAATGTTATTGTCCTGAAAATATTTATGTTATGTTTTAAAAGGTTATTTAAAAATTATTACGGCAAGTTCAATTTGCTTAAACAATGAAACCGTAAAAATTAAATTATTAATTTTTTTATACCTTTTTTAATTACTCTAGATATTTAAAAGAAATCGTTATACTGGTAAATTAATTTTGATTTTAGACAACAAAACGACGGCGTTTTTTCCGATTTGAGATGTTTAACAAAATTTTATTGCAGGCTACCGATATACCTGCAGCAACTACAAAACAAAAACAAAATTTGTTTTGTTGCTAATTATTTTTAATTGTTTTTTAAACTGTAAAGAGAAATGCAGCTGAATTTTACAATAGGTAGTTTTTGTTTGGTTCAGGTACGCATGCACGTAAAAACTAGAGAAAAATAATCTTCTATTAATTGTTATAAATGCTTTGATTTTTTAAAAATAGGCTCTTTAGAAAGTGAACATATACGTAAAACAAAATATAGGCTCTCTGATAAAAACTTTATTTTCATCCCTGAAATAGAATTTTGAATTGCATTAACAATACATCAACAGGCTATGGAATTTATTACTTTATGTTTATTTTTAATGGGAAAAGGCAAATCGGAGGTTTTAAATAAATATAAAAACTAAATATTGTCGGGACTTTAAAAATTAGCATAAACGGGGTTTCATTATATTCAAAACTTTATTTTACCGCCGTGCGAAGCCGGGCAATACCAGCTAGTATAATATAATTCACAATAGATATATTTGTAACAAAAAAAAAATACTTTTGAAGAAACAGCAAACACTGCGTGTGGTCACGCAGATAGATTATGAATTTTAACAACTTAATAAAATTGTACAGAAATAATTCTTATTATTATTATTAAGATAAATAATTATACCTCTTCGAAATTCAAAGAGAATATTTAATTAATTTATTTAAAAAAAAGAATAATAATAATAATAATAAATGAAGACACAATTTCGACATTTATATGATTTTTGTGCCAAATTTTACCCTCATAAACATCTTTAAAACTTTTTATATATTTATTTTTATTACATTAACATTTAATTAAAACAGAAGCAAAATAAATAAATTAATTAATTAAACGAAAACAAAAAAAATAAAAACAATAAAATAAATAATAAAATATAAAATTAGAAAAATAAATAAATAAATATTCTCACGAGTTTTCTTATTAGTATAATCTTCGCAATGCAACATCATTTTTATTATCATTGTTATTATTAATGGACCTTTTGTAGTTATTTTTAAACGTTTTTATTTTCTTTTTGTATTCTTTCTTAATTTTATAGCGACTTCTTTAAGCATTACTACTGTATTCGTGTTTTCGTTGTTTTTCTTTAACCAGATGTCATCGTTAAATCAGATCGTTAGTAAATTTTTAAATATAAACTTGTTCGAATCAACAGAGTGATTTGCTTGCTAATAATTTTATTTGCAAACCAAAAAAAAAAATAACGCACCTTCATCATCAGTTTTTCTTCTTAAATTATTTCTTTTATTATCGAGAAATAAGATATTTAAACCGGTCTCATCATTTTATAATATTTTCAACTTATCTGTGACTTACCTTACCCAACTTAACCAAGGCAGGTAGTTTAGGCATTCTTTCAATTTATTTCTTAGTGTTTTTTTTTTATTCGCTGTTATATATTCAGGTATAAAAATATTTTTAAATGTATAGAAGAAGCAAAAAAAAAAAATGGTGTTATAAGGAGCAAAAGTAGCGTCAAGTGATCGTTAACGTTGATTAGATAGCAGATGATAACAAAATAAACAAACTAAATGATACGAGGGTGTAAAATGTAACAAATAATTTGTTTTTTTTTTTTTGTAAATACCAAAAATAAAAATAAAAAATCACTTCCCGTTGTGCAAGAAATATAATACATTTGGCTAAATTTAATTTATTATATTTTTAATTTTCTTGTTTTGTTTTTATTTTTTTTTTAAGGGTCAACAATGATTGTACGAGAATAAAATTCAATTTAAAAACAAAATACCATAATATCCTGGCGCTTCCTTACACTTTAAACAGCAACGAAACACTGCATCGTCAAGAAAATAAATAAGGAAAAAAAATTAGAAAGGAAAACGAACACCATCTATTGTTATGCAATTCTAAACGTGAGAAAAATCCTTAAAAAATATATTTTTAAATATTATTTGATAAACAATAAAAAGGAAATCTTTTTTGTTGCCTTAAACGAAGTTTTTGGAAAAAAAACATATGGCGCTGTTGAGTGCCAAAAACTTCACAAACAACAAAACAAAATTGAATTTAATATCTATTTAACTAGAAAGCCATGTTTCTAGCATCTTTTAAACTTTGAACGACAAAAAACACCATTTATCTTATAATAGAAAAAAAAATAAAGAATATATGTCTGCTTAATTAGCAAAAAGAAGACAAGGCGTAGTTATAAATGCTGCTTGAATAACAACAAAAGGACTAATTTGTTAACACAAAAAGAATGCAAAAAAAGGAAAATTAAAGACAAAACTAATTTGTGTGCTGAAAAAACTAATTTAATAAAAACAATTTTAGATCAGAAAACACCAAAAACGAATAAGTAAAACAGAAGATAATATATTAAAACAAAGAAAAAATAATAATATTTCAAAAATATTAGAAAACAACAAATAATAGGGCAAAACATAATCAATTTATGTTAATTTTAAAATTAAAAATATAGAAATATTATTAATATATAAATTAATATTTAATAGAAAAAGGTTAATTAGTTTCATATCTGCGTATTGCTATAGAAATAACATAATTCCCCAAACAATTGTGTAACCATCGCTGAGTTATTATCAGCAAAAAATTTATTTTATTAAAATCAGTAGAGATTGATAAATCTAAAAATTATACCAAAACCAATTTTTAACAGTTGAAACAATTCTGATGGTACTTAGATGAATGAACATATTTTATAAAATTTTAAATGTATTTAATTATTTATAAGTGACTTTATGGGGTGGTATTTTAAAATAAATTTATGTATTATAATGAAAATAAGCAAATGAATTAATTACAAACAAACAAAAAAAAGAAAACAATTTAATAAATATAAAACGAAAATGAATATAAATATATGAAAGTTATGTAGAAATTTCTAAGAATATAAATGTGAGATATGTTCTGGTGAAATTTTGTTGTAAGCAAAAAAAAATAATAATAAAATTTCCTTATTTTCGTTGCGAATTTCTTTTAACCAACATCTACCAATATTTTAACGTATCCTTTTACAAAATAAAAAATATATATATATAAATAATGTAAATAAATATTTTTCATTTTATGAAATTGTATTGCTGGAAAGGATTATCTACTTTATGAGTGGGGATATAACACATTTGTTGTTAGAAAACAAAATAGAAAAAAATAAATCTAATGTATCACACTCAAAGCAATTTATTATAAAGAATAAAAATTTTTAAGAGTGTTAAAAATAGAAAAAAAAATATTCGTTTTTATCTTAACTTTAAAAAGAAAGAACGAAAATACAAAAGAAAATTAAAAACAAAGTAAAACTTAGTACCCTTAAAAATAGACAATGCTGTTCAGTTCAGTCGATTATCATTATTATAAACTTATTTTTTTTTGTAAACACCGGAAGAATTCACTTAAAATACAATAAAATAATAAAAATAACAATAATAGAAAAATAACAAAACGAAAAGAATAAATGAACTTTAAAGACGGACTTGATTTTCTTAAAAACAATTAACAAAACATTGCAGGACATAAACAACAAATTTTTCCTTTTTTTTTTTAAGTTTTTTATTATAAATACACCGAGCCTTTTTCTACCAGACACAAGATTTACATTTATAGAATAATTTTTAAAAAATATCTGCATTTTCATAAATTAAAAAAGAAATGAAAAAAAAATCACCCACAGTATTATTATAATCCTCAATCTTATAAATCAACAAAGCAATCTTAAAAAAAAAAAACCTGAATATTTACGTTTACGTTGCATTAAGCTTAAAATCACTTAACCGCAAAGGACAAAAATAATCTCAACCAATTAAATAAAATAAATTTAAATGCTAAACCGAGATTTGTATTAAAGAAAAAAGAGGAAAATCGACTACATAGATACAAACAGAATACGAAAAACCGAGAAGAGAACAATTATGCTATGTCCTCAAAATATAAAATAATTTATTTTCTTTTCTTTTATTAAAGAGAAATCACACAGATAACAATAGGAAAAATTATATGTTTCTCATGGACTTATTAATTATTATATGTTGCATGATTATGGTAATACATCATCACGGCTTATATTAAAAATAATTAAAACTTATTAATATGCTGGAAAATTCTCGTTATTCTAATCGCTTTCATTAGAGCAAACAAATAGTCTAGACCAGTGTCGGCGAACCTTTTTAGAAAGTGGGCCAAATTTTGTTAATTATTTATTTTTAGCACTAGCTCGTGAGTCACAAAACCAGTGGTCACTATGAAGAGAGAGAGTAGTTTGTTTCAGCTACTTTTTTAATATTAGGCTCATATTCCGTATGCATGCATTTAACGCAAATTTAAAGTATTTGCGAGTGTTTTCATTGATACAAAATTATTTGGTAAGGAATCCCATACGTTTAATATATTATTTTCAATTAGTAGTGTGGAGTCATTAATATCTGCACTACTTTTAAACAAATTTTCTTCTACTTCAGAAATCAAGTTTGGATCATTTAAAAAGCCTACGCGGGTCAGTGTCTGATCCACGGATCATAGGTTCGCCATCACTGGTCTAGACAGAAATAAAATATTTAATAAAGTTAAATGAAAAATTTATTTTAAAAAATAAATAACATAACATTAACCAGTTTAGCATTAGTTTATCTTAAATTGTATCACAAGGATATTATGAATTATGTTTGTAAAAATCCGCCTACGTAAATAAGCATCAAATGGCTACAGACTAACGATAAACGGCATATGGTTAAATCATTGAGTCTAATATATTGCCATAAATAATTCCTTAAAGTCAACATTTTCTAAATGCTAAAATCATTGCGAATTTACTGTAAAGTCTAGAATTACTACACTAATAAATCTAGTAAAAATAAATTTAACTATACATGTCTAGGGATGATGATACATAAAATCTTTATAATCGGTTCCTACGATAAGAAAATCTGCAAACTTATAACTAAGAACATCACTTAAAATCAAGAATAAAAAATAAATAAAATGAAACACTTTCAAATAAATTATGTTGAATATGAAATTTTATGTAATAAATGTGGGTAGTCGTCTAAGCCGCGAACAAAGTCATACTTAATATGTTCTATTTTTTTTTCTTATTCTTTTAGAAAACTCATCTGCTTCATGTTTATTTATTTTTTCTTAATGTTTTTAACGCTTTATATGTTTTTTTTTTTTGGTTGGTTGTTTGTTATAAATTTGATTTGTTCTTTCTCTCACATTTTAATATTGTTATCATTAGTTTTTTTTTTTCATTTTCTAAGCCATATTTTATGCTGCTTTATATTTATTTTAATATGAGAATAATTAGAGAAAAATGTGTAGAAAGCATGTGAGATACATTTAATTTTCTTTTTGTTTTAAACAAATAAATAAACAAGAAATTAATATATATATATAAAAAAAAATTATAATAATAATCATTCAGTGTAAACAATGACAAAGAATTAATATTGAAATGACTATAAAAAAAATAAAAGAAATAAATTTAAAATAAAATGAAAACAGTAAAGTACGTCTGGGAAATAGAAAATTAAATCAAAAGATTTTCAATTTATATATTTTTTTTTTTTATTATTTTGCGTTAACATTTTTCTGTGTGAACAAAACATAATAATAAAAATAAAGAACTAAGCATAGAAATTAATGCCAACATGTTTCTATCAGCTGAAACATTTTTCTAACGTAATGTAAAGTACTTTTGATGAGTAACATAGATTTTTGTTACTTTTTTTTAATAATAAAAATGTATTATCTTGCAAACAATATTTAGCAACGTTTTTCTATATTTATTAAATAAAAAAATAAACCTTTTTCTGTTATTAGATTTAAGCATGGATCGTATTCACAGTACACAGGCAAATATACACAGATTTACATAATAAATAAAAAAAAAAATGTTTATCTATTAACATGTTTTTTTTTTCTATGCTTTAATGTAACAACATGTAATGTACTTTGTATCGGTTATAATTAATAAATAAAAAATCATGAAGTTAAATTAGTTACGTTGTGTACGTTTTCCTTGTAAAATTTAATTGACGCGGGAAATTCAATTTTTATTATTTTATTCTTTCAATCAAAATAAAATATAATAAAAAAAATGGTAATAAATTCATTATTAATGATTTATTTTACTGTAAAAAAAGAAATACCAATAATAATAAAATATTAAAATGACATTATTAAAGAACAAAACATTGCGGAAGCAGCATAATAATAAAAAAGAACTTTAATGCTCGCATGAATAAATTAATTAATTAACAAAAGGTAAACGTCACATAGGTAATTTATTATTTACAAAAAAAATAAACAGTTAAATGAACAAAAAAATATTCTAATTTTTGCAAAAGAAAAGTATATAAAGATTTTTTAATACAAAATTTACAAAAAAATACCCGCAACAATGAAGTAAATATTACGAGAGTTGCTTTTAGGATTGTACTGGTTGTTTGCATAGACCTTTTTGCTAATTAAAAATTCATCCACTTGATTTTAGTTCTTAAGAACATTACAAGTTAATAAAACTTCCCAAAAAAATTCTCAATAAAATTTAAAATAAGCTTTTGGCTGAGTTATAATAGTCCTTCTTTGCAGCTTTTAAACGCCAGTACTGCTGGGATCTAGATATATATTTAAAGAAATAAATATTTTATTAATTTAAAACAATTTTGTGGTTATTTTTTTCTTCTCTTTCTTTAAATAAATTATTATAATTTATTTTATTTAACTTTTTTTAAAGGTAAAAGAAAAACATTTTTTAACCACAGTGATGAAAGGAAGAATAAAATAAAATTCTTTTCGGAAACCAAACATATAGAATTCTCACAGTCACCGTAAAATATTTCGGTGGAAATACACAAAAACGGTGTTCACAAGATCATAACAAACAAAATCCGTAACATTCACTTGTTGTTGGCGGTACAAATGGTAATTTTAAAAAGGCAGAAGGACATTTAAAGAAAAGAAAGAAAAAATACTTGTTGGTTTTGTGTCTTATTTTTCTCTCTGTTTTTTAACGAAAAAATCTCAGCATATAAAAATGGACAAAAGGTAAGAGATAAATACGAAAGAAATCAATATATCATGTTACAGTTAAGTTAAACATAATTATAGCTAAAAAAAATTTATGTTATTTGATACTACCTAAAGAGAACATTTATTATTACCTGGTTTTATTTGAATAGGAATATTATTTTTCAAATAATTAAATAAAAATCATTTTTTTCTTGTTTCTACTTTCAATTAATTTAAAAAAACACTTTGACATAATTATGATAATAAAAATATTACGATAATACTAATAATAATAATAATAATAATAAGAATTTCGTAAATAACAAATTTTAATAAGCGTACCACGCACAGTATGTAGGTTGATATTAAATAAAAATATAAATCGCTAATAAAATTTTGATTGTTTTTAAAGAGTAAACACAAACAATGTATCAATTTTATAAATTGTAAACAAATATTGAAATTGATTTTTACTTTATCATTGATAAAATAAATAATCAACGATTAGAATAGTATTAGAAAAATTAACAAATAATAAACGTTGATTAAAGTTTATTATTAAAAACAAGAGTCGAAAACCTTTAATGGCGTATTGCACAATGTTTTTCGCATGGTTTTTTCTCTCTTGTTATTTTTTTTTTTTGGTGTTAATAGATTTATTCTTTTTAATTTTAATAATAAACATATGGTTGCGTTTTGTTAATAATTATTATTTTAACAACAATGTTTGTTACAGCTAAAAAATAAAAGGATTTATTGTTGCTTTAGAGACAGAAATTATTCAAAACCTATAACATATGTATGTTGAATTCTGAAAACTAATAAAAATCTTTTGGTCTTTGGTTTTCCATTCTTTTTTTTTTTTTGTTCCTCTTAATGTGGACTTTCTCTTAAGTATGTTTATTGTTTTCTTGTGATAAAAACAATGCAATAACAATATAGTATATACCAGTGTGGTTTTTATGAGTTAAAGATTTTTTTCTCTCAATTATTATAAATAAATTTTTATTACATTTAGTGACTTTTAACACAAAAATAATATTTCTCTAGTCAATTGTAATAATAAATTTTCATCTGATTATTTAATGATAATCATTATAAGATCTTGCATATATTTAAAATA
The DNA here is from genome assembly GCA_963942525.1 of Ptychoptera contaminata. Classification (NCBI taxonomy): domain Eukaryota; kingdom Metazoa; phylum Arthropoda; class Insecta; order Diptera; family Ptychopteridae; genus Ptychoptera; species Ptychoptera contaminata. The sequence goes on along the minus strand of OZ012636.1, from coordinate 11,711,409 downwards.
ATAAATACTCGTTGTAAGCAAACAAAAAACCGTAATAAATATTTAAATTTACCAAAAAAAGAAATGCCAAAAATAGCGAAATTGCAATCACAAATGGGGTGATTTTTATTATGATTATTATTATTATTATTATAACTGCTGGAAAAGTTATTTAAATTTTCTAAACACAGAATCAAACAATTTATTCTTCTATAAAAATTATCATAAGTTATAGTCTTCAAAGGGATTGTGTACAGTAAATCCTCGTATAAACGTTTAACATTGCTTCAATAAATATTTGAATCGGTGATATTAAATTGTTACTTTTTTAGAACTACAGTGTGATGCATAGATTTTGGAACATTAATATTCATTGAGATTCAAAATTTAACAACAATAATTCTGCCAAATTGAGATTTTACTGTTATCTAAGAAAAGAAATTTAGCTGCCAGCAAAAAAGTTAGAGATTTCTACTAATAAAATAAAATCAATTTCTATTACTGGCACACGCAATCTGATTGTACATCTCAATATTGTGTAATCTTATTAAAGAAGAAGAAAAAAATTAACACATATTGATATTCTAAACATTATCCGTTAAATACAAATGATTGAATGGTTAACACGCAGTCTAATTTCAGTACATAAAAGGGACAACGCCGCACACTTTAAAATTAACATAAACACTTTAAGGTATTTTTTCTCTTCTTTTCTTAAAATTTGATTTACTTTTATATAAAACATATAATACACTATGTGACACCGTTTGCCGACAGTAATAATAATAATAAAAATAAATAAAAATGAAAGAAACTTATACCGATTGTAGGTGGTTTAATGGTCTTCAATCTTTGCTCTTTATTTCATTGCCACAATATACCTACATAAAATATTTATATTAAAAATATTTGGTCATAACATTACCTATTCTATTCAATTAATTAATAAAAAAAAAAACAACAGCTTTTAAGACCAGAATCATAGCGTAGGTGTTATCATGATCACAAACACGCGACGCAACAATAATAAAAAATAAAAAAAAAAAATATTATTATTTTTATTTAAAAAATCAACAAATTATGCGTCTTATCAATAACATTAATATTTAATACATTCATTTAATAATTTTATTATTAATAATAATATTTTAATATTTTTTTATATTTCTAATCCGCCCATGCATAACAATCTGTTGCTGTTTTACGTCGCGTTGTGTTATTTTAACTTTTTTGACTATTTTTTTTTTTCTTTAATTTTTATGTACAAATTTGACAGCAAAATTTACAAAAGCATAAAAATTAAAATTAATTTAGACTATATAGATTCTATAAAAGAAATATTTTGGTTAATTAAATCAGTCAGCCCACACTTTATTATCCAATAATAACTTTTTTTTGCTTTTTTGCTTTTTTCACTGTATTTTTCTATTATTCTAGAAGAGACAGTAAAACATAATTTTACTCAAAAATGTAATAATTTATTGAGTAAAATATATGATAACAAAAAATAAAAAATGAATTCATTATAATAAATTGGTGACATTTAACACACAATTAATAAATTAATTGTTATTTTTAAATCTTTAAATAATTTATTCATTACAAAACCGAGAAAACACTAATATATATCCAAATACTGGCCATAAAAGTACAAAAAAAAATAAATAACTGCGAAAAAAACTGAGTAACATAAACAAGAAGATGAATGACTATAAATGGTAATAAGCATTACCATTAACGACTTATATAATTATTAACATTAATAATATCAAAATTAATGTTAAGGTTAGAAGATTAGTATAAAAATAATGATTGTTTGGATGAGTGTATACCAAAAATGGAAATAATTTACCAAATTAAAATGAAAAAAAAGAAAGCGGAAAATAGAAAAAACAATATAGCAAAGAGTATCTGGTTGGTATTTTCGCTTCCCTTTTTATATAATTACATACATTAAATGTGTTCGTCCCTTAAAAATGCACTTAAATTTATTTAGAAATTAATCATGTTGAATAATACCACCGTGATCGTGTGCCACAACACATAAAAAGCATTGCAAGAAGTAATAAAGAAAATTAAACTTTTATCCCTATACAAAAAATTAATAGTAAATAAGGGATAGGCCACCCAAGTAATATATGGGAGTGCCATTTACACTATCCTTGTCACGTAATACAATATTATCATTATTATTATTATTTTTAACAATATTAAATGCACACACAAAAATCATCTACTATATCCCTATAAAACAATTATTATAATTTGCAGGGTTTGTTGTGTGCACATTACCTTTGTCGTTTGATTGCATTTTATCATAAATAACTCCCTTACGTATAATTATGCTAGTGTTTGACAACAGGAAAACAATGTATTTCTCCATATTAAATAAATTAAATAAATTAAACAAAAAACATTAAACTTCCAGATACAATTATACAAAACCGAAATAATTAAAATTGAAAAAAAATAAAGTCAAACCGACGACCACATGTTATGGGATTTTTATATTTATTTATTCTCTCATTTAAAACATAATTGACACCAAAATGACATAATAAAATAATTAAATTCTGTTTTTTTTTTTTTAAATGACAATTAATTTAATTAAATAAATAAATTAAAATAATAATAAATTTGTTTGTTTGTTGCTGCTGATGATGATGCTGATGTGTGGCTTTTTTTTTAAAATATAGCAACTGGTATATTGGGAGGAATAATGTTTTTTATTTTAAATACTATTTTTGTTTAAACTTTAAAGTTTAGAAAAGGAATATTCTTAAAGAATTTAGATTTTTAGAGTAATATTTAGTGTCAAAGTAAATTATAATGCAAAGTAAATTTAGTATAAACATTTTATTTATAATTTTATTCTTAGAAAATAATAAATAGATTTATAATTTTATACCCAATACTCATAAAATTATCCTTAAATACCTATATAAAATAAAAATCTTAATATATGCTCAAGTTCATTTGTAATTACATTAGGTTATATTTTCTGTGTTATAAAACATAAACAAAGAAATTAAAATTAAATACCAAAAAAAAAGAAGAACTTAAATATTCATTAATACGTGTACATAATAAACAAAATAAAACATAATAAACAAAACTTTGTTGAAAATATATTTTAATATTCAGCATAATTAAGACACTTTTCTAAAATAATAATAAAAGTAATAAACAAGTTGTAAATTAAACTAAACATAATCAAACGTAAAGTTAAACGTTAAGTCAAACAGAATAATTTAACACAGCAATAATAAATATAAACCGAAAAACAAGACAAAAAAATGTAAGAATGCATTAAGTAGTAAAGTGTATGTGTACTGGCATAGCATATAAAACATGTTTTTTTTTCAGTTTTTAAAATTATTAAAGGAAAATTAAATAAAAATAAAGCATTTGCAGCATGTGTGTTAGATCACAGAATTTTTAATGAAACCACAGCAAACAAAAAAAAAACTGCATCGCATTGCAACATTGCGAAAATGTTAAATTACATGTGATATGAGTTGTTTATTTTATTTATTATTTATTTTCTGTTTCTTTTTGCACTTGGCCATCAAATAAAATAAATTTCAAAAATCCTCTCAAACAGGTGTTTTATTTTATCGTTGCATCACTTTACTATGCTTTCACTTTGTTTTTCTTATTTTACTTATTTTTTACACTACTCACATGTTGTCTAGTTGAATTTATTCTTAGTACTTTTTAAGTCGTGTTTCAATGAGTTTTTTGTAATATAATGTTATTTACAGTAAGTGATGTTAAGTTTATATATTTTTTTGCAATATGCTAGAAGTATAAAGTTAGTTTTTAAGTGTTGGTTAGCAATATTAATGCCAAAACGAATGGAATATATATCAAAATTTTTGCTTATTTTTCAATATAAACCTAAAATATTATTATGATATTTTATTTTTAACATTAAAATATAATATGCTTTACAACATGATACGTTATTATGTCGGTCCTAGAACTATTTTTGAATAAACAAAAAAAAAACACAAATCCCGTAAAGAAAAAACATCAAACACTTAATAACAACGATTTTATGAACCAGTTTAAAGCGTAAGTTTAAATATAAAATTTTTTTCTTATTCATTCATGCATTCATTATTATTTGGTTTAATTAACAAACTAATTACAAAATCCTATTTTCCCCCCTCAAAATGAATGAACAGCAAATTCTTAATTATAATTGATGACATATGCAGTAAAAAAAAAATTTATATATTTTGAACTTTTTGTTTTAATTTAATTAAACTCTTGATTGCATAAAATTTTATGCTGATTAAAAGAAAATAAAACTAATTAATTTTTAAAATTTTTGCTTTGCTTTAGTTTTTTTATATATAATTTTTGGTTTTTATAATTTTATTTTATTATATCGCTGTGATTTTAATTTTAAAAAAATAATTGAAAAATAAATTGTGTTGATTTTTTTATGGAAATTGATGTTTATTTGATTATTCCTTTATTATTTAATTAAATAATTATTTAGCTTTTATTATAAATATTTTTAAAGTGTTTATACGTTTAATTTTATTTATAGCTATTGGACGCAACTCAAACAACTTAAATAATACTTTTATCGTTTGATTATTTCATTTTTTAATGCATTTGAAAAATTTATTGTGATTTTTTTTGGGTTTTTTATTATAAGAATAACAGAATACGTCAACAGTAATTCCTTACAATAATTATATTATTGACTCCAGTTAGTCTAACATTCGTCATTTTGCAATCTTTAGCTTTGTCGCAATTAAATTTAAATGAAATAAGCGATTAATAAATGAATCATAATAACCACCAATGTGATAATAATTTTTCTAAATTAAATAAAAATCCAGATAAATAACTAATATTATGTTGAGTAATAAATTTATTTAATAAATAAATTAATTTCTATAAAATAGAGCATTCTCATCAAATCAATAATTTTCTTTGTCACTAAAAAGGAATTTTCTTTATAAAAAAATAATAAAGATATTTTTCTTTACTTATATCGCTTCAAGGCAAGGTTAGATTGATTGCAACAAGTACGATGTGCTTTTTTTTATTATTCTATATTAACAATTTATTATTAATAAATAACAAAATAGTTATTTATTAATCAAAATAAGAATTTAATGTTTTATTTTTTCGTTGCGAAAGTAATTTTTCTAAAGCTTTTAAGAATCATTTGACTCAATTAAAGTTACTTCATTGTTGAGAAATATTGCTTTTTATTATTGTTATTATTATTTTTTTCATCTAAAATTCAATAACATAACATAAATGTAATAATAATCATAATTATAAATAAAATATAATATAAATATCGTATTACTCATATCATCAATATAATAAATAATTTTCATTATTATAACTAGAAATGTATTTCAGATAAATAATATCTCAATAAGTAAATAAATTTATTAAATAATATAAAACATTATTAATCAGCAGATATTTATTATTATTTTTTTATTTTTTATTCTTTGTTTATTTATTTGTAAAAATTATTTATAAACAGAAATAAATAAAAAACAGTTTAATTTAAAACTTATTAAATAAAAGAGTCTTTTCTTTTTCTTCTCTTATAATGTGTAGCTTTTCGGTCTGTTGACGAAATTCGAGATTCTTAGTGGGACGAAGTCGAAATTGTTTATTTTTTTTTTATGGACCATAAAAGCTTAAAGGTTTGTATTATTGCAGATGTTTTATGCAACAATAGTTTGTTACATAAGACAAGAAAAACATTATTTTAAAAGTTTTTTACCGGAAAAATAAACAGTATCCACTATGCGAAATAGTATTTTAGATTATTTATTATAAGAAACTTAAAGAATAAAAACAACTTTACTTATCTGTAATTTAAAATAAATTTATTTTATATAAGTTTACCTATTTGTTCTTATATAACCATTTAATAAAAACAACAATTTAATGTTCCTCGCAAACAGCAACATAAAACGTAATCTATTCTCATATTGGCTTTTACTATACTTAAAAACAAATAATTACCAAGAATGAAAATTTTATAGTGAAATAAGCTTTATATAATTTCCAACAAAATACCATAAAACCACATACATCATTTTTCAACTAATAAATAACCAGAAGTAAAATATAAAATTACCAAAATATAAATTTTGAATAAATGAAATTTAATTAACCGTATTGTTTTGTAATAAATTAATTAGCTCTACGCAAAACCAAAAAAAAAACGATTAGAAAGTATCATTTAGAAAAATTATTAATTTATGTTAAAAAGAAAAAAAATTAAATTAATTAAATATATTAATTAATGAATTAATTTGAACAGAAATTTAACGATAAACGCACATTGAAAACGCACAAATATAGCTTTGTTTTTCTGGGTTATAAAAACTTTTGCAATATTTATTAAAGAAAACTAAAAACGAAAAATTATAGAAAAGAATTGCATTAAATTATATTAAATTAATTTAACAACAGGAAACCTTTTTTTTATTTTTAAAAACAAAGTACATAATAAGCGATTCGCCATTTTAACTAAATTGAAAAAATCACGCAGCATTATTATCAAAGTAGCTCATGAGCTTACATCAAATAAATTGGGCGCCACTGACACTATTTCCTGTGGTTCTTTTTTCATCTAATGTATTTTTGGGAAATTATTTTTATAAAAATAAATAATTTTAAATAGTAATAATGTTCGTTTATGCTAGAATATTGTTTACAAATAGCTCATTGACATTTTATTTATTTATTTACTTTTTTTTGTTTATTTACTTATTTGATGGTTTTGTATATTATTAATTTGTATTTTTTTTTAATAAAATAAATAAACATTAAATTGATAACATAGCGTAGTAAATTTTAAGTTTAATTCAAGCACATTCAGTTAGAAATAAACTTTATGAAAACCAAAACTTAATTTAAAGCGAAACTAATAGAAAGAATATGCACCTTGAGTTAAGTATAACCTTGATTACAATGTGACTGTACAAGATACAAGAGAACCAGTAAATAATAGTAATATAATAACCTAATAATCTTATTACCTTAATCAATCAAAAAGTAATAATTAAGAAATACAGGATATTATTTAAATATTATTTCAAAAGCAAAAACTTTTAATGCTATCCTACGCGTAGTTGTGCCATTGTATTAATTACTTAATATCGCCCACATTGTTAAATTTAATAAACAATTTCATTAGATTACGTAAATACTTAAATATTAATTTTTCAAAGAATAATAAAATAAATAGAATTTATATTTTCTTTTCTTAATTATATAAGTAAACAGAATTTCTACAAAAATAAACTTTGAAACACACGAGAATAATTTAGTACGGATAATTTAATTACAAAATATTAAAATTCATGTCAAAAAATAAAATTTAAATAATAATAATAGTACTGTTTACAACAATCAATATGTTAATTTATCTTTTTAATAATCATGTCTTGTCCATAAAGTAAGTAATGTAAAAATATTAAATCTGTTAAACTCAAAAAAAATACGTTTTTTATTGTTTTAAAATTATACTATTAAAGTGTAGCGAAGCGAGTTAAATTCATTTTTTTATTACTATTATTAATAAATAATAAATAAATAATATAAATGTTACACAAAGAAATCTTTATGTAAAATTGGTATATATTTTTTTGCAAACATTTTTTATTCTTTCATTAATGTAAATAAACATAATTTCGTTGCTTATTATTTTTCTTTAATCAATTCTTTATTTGTTCTTGTTGCTACTTTATAAGTCTATTATTGAATTTGTATTTTTCTTTTTTGAGGTCTTAATATAATAATAAAAAAAACTTTTTGCCGTACTATTTTTCTTCTCTTTATTAGTTTTCTTAAGCAACATACAGTATTTTGTTAAATAATTTTTGTTTTTTCTCTGTGTATTCAAAGTGTTTTTTTCTTTTGTTTTGTTTTTTCTTCCCATTAAACATAATTTGTTTTGGTCGTGATTTTACTACAGTTAAACAACAAACAAAAATTATTCACATACACAGAAATGAAAATAATTAATGATGAAAAAAACACCCAAAAACCATTGATTTTTATTAGCAATTTTATTGACCAAAAACTAAATTTATTCATTAAGTAAAAAAAAACGCAATTTAATAAAGAAAAAATTAAAATTACCAAACATCTGCAGCAGATGGTAGAAATATATGATTTTCCTTTCTTTTTATATATTATTATTAGTAATTATATGTAAAACATAAATATCTTAAGGCATGTTTACTCGAAATTTTCTTTAATATGAATTAGTAATATGATTTTTAATTATTTTAAATGTACTGAAAAAACCCACCAATGCTATGTACAAAAAATTTTATTAAAATAAATTCTAAAGTGTTTTTAAAATGTTACTTAAGGCATGGTTTCTGTGCCGTTAAAAACACTGTGCTTTTGTTAACAGATGAAAATAAATAGTACATAAAAATTTTAATTAGACAGCAGTTCCTTACTTAAATATACTTATCATAGAATAAATTATTAGTTATTTATTTATTTTTAATTTAATAAAACTGTTTTTCAACAGTCACTTTACTAACAAACAAATTATAAACTGCTGTCACACGATAAGGGATGATTTTATAACAAGAATTTATAACGAAAAACTAGAAAATAGAAATATTCTTACAAAATTTTGAACATGTTGATAGAAAACTTAATTATACAACACAATGATTTATTTAATAAAATATTATTATTATGTACATTGTGTCAAAGAAATAAAAAATAAAATAAAAATCATTACACTTTAGAATATAAAATAATAGAATAAAATTAATGAATGATGTAACTATACCTATTTAAAAGATAAAATAACATTTTATTCGATAATAGCTTTGCTTTACGTATGTAATATATATATAATTTAATGTTATATTAGGCGTTTATTTCATGGGTAAACGTGAATACAACGACTCACATTAAATGAATAATAATGATGTAATTAAATTGTTTAATTATTATTACATTTTGCATATAATTCTTTGATTGTTACTACCAAAATTAATGATATTATTTCACTCGATTTTTCTAATACAAAAACATACTTAAATTAGTTGTTTTTTTTATTTACATCGAAATAAATAATCTAAAATCAAATAAAATTGTTATTTATTAAAGAAAAAGAAAATAAAATAGGAAGTCAAATAATATAAAATAGCATAATTCCGGATAATTGTTACCAAACTTCCTCTATTATCTAATCAAATCTTCATGATCTTGTTATTAAAGTATAAATAATTTATTCATAATTGCATTTATGTAATACAATTAATATTGTAAATATTTTCTGTAAGAGAATATAATTAAAATTAATTAGCATATGTGAGTGTTTAAAAATCAATAATACTAGCAAAGAGTACAGTGTTTATTTTTTTGCTTTTCACAATAAAGAAAGTGACAGGAAAACGGAGTAAAGCACACAAAATAATTAATGAAAAGATTATAATCAAAGAAAAGAAAAAACACGTTTGGAATTTCTGACACGGTATTGTATATGGTTAATGAAATTAAAAACGATTAATATTTTTTTTAGTTTTGGTTAATTTATTCAGAAAATTTTTATATATATTATATTATTAATTAAGACGGCTCCAATTGTTATTAATACATTTCGTTAAAATCAAATCCCACGGTTTTATTTTTATCTTATCACACGCAAGTAAACAAAATAGCATTAACACTCAGACATATATACATTATATGTTTACGCTTTTTCGATGCTTTATTTTATTTTACTTTTTATAAGAAAAAATAAGAGAAGCTTTCTGCGATTCTCTTCAGTATTAAGCATTTCATCTTTCTACTTAATTTTTATTTTTTAATATGTAGAAAGAATGAATGAAAAATAATTATTATTTATAATGAATTTCGTTGTTTTATAATAATTTTTATAAATTTTATTTTATTTTATTTTTTTGACTGCTTTGGTTTTTGCATTACATCTGTGGTCAAATTATAAAAGCGAAAAAATATAAATAAATTAATGCGAATGAACTTTATTAAAATTAAGTTAAATAAAATTCAATCAACAGAAAATGTAAAATAAGATTAATAAATTTTTAACATTATGTTTATTCGGTTTCTTTTTTTCTGGAGTATAAGGTAAATAATAAATATAAATAAATATATGTAATATAAGGAACATGCTGAGAAAGATACTGTCTGGAAGTTTTAATTTACAAGTTTTAAACAAAAATAAAAACTATTAGCTAAGTAAAAAATTTTTTATGTTAAAAGCACAGACAATGTCTTATTTTATCCATATACCTTGCGCAAAAAAATGCTTAGCAAAAACTAGAAAATTTATATAAAACTTATTTTCTTATTGCAAATAAAATAAATAAGAAATTTTCACTATGTTTTAGATAAAATTTGTTAGAATTATTGCCTTAAGACATAAATAACAAAAAAAAAATATATTTTATGTTTACAAACAACTAATGATAAATTTAAAATCAATACATATGCTTAAGTTCTATAAATCTAAATTCTCGTAACGTCTTCATTTGCTTACTTTACTATTAACATAAGAAAAAAAAGTTTTCTTTAAAGGAACAAATAAATTCTTTACTTTAAATACCATCCCGTATATCTATATACATATAACGTAAAAATAATTCCATTTAAAACCGTCCAAACAATGCCTTTATTAAGTAGGAAATTATAATAATTATAGAATAATTTTGCCGTTTTTTTTATCTTATTATAACAAAATTTTGTTGTCTTATTTAATCTGATGATACAATATGGGATTGTTCTAAATTTTTTTTCATCCGTGACTGTTACATACGACCAAACATAAACTATTCGCGTCTTTTGTGTGATGTTTTTTCTTATATAAATTTTTATTTTTAATAAAAACTAAAGTAGAATAAAAATCTTTTTAAGAAAAAATAATAATAATAATAATAATAATTTTAAAGTTAAATAAAAGAATTCGGTTTTTTAGTAGTGTTTCGTGTTGATGATGAATATATTGTTTTTTTTTTTGTCTTATATATTTATATCTTAAGTATGATGTAGAAAAATGAAAAGAATAAAACATGTAATTGAAGTCTTTTATGTTTTTTATATAAACATACATTTTTATACTTTTATTTATTATATTATTCACGAGGCGCATATATTTAAATAATATGGTACAAAGCAGAAAAACAGCAATAAGAAGATAAATAGTACAAAAATGTATAGTAAATTCTCTAGTAGTATTTAATAGAATTGAATGAAAGGACAATCAATTTCATTCAGTTGTTCCAATGTCATTGAATACAAATATCTAAAGGAAACATCAAAAACAGTTAAAATAATTTTCTTCTCTAGAAAATCCTATTTTATTGAATGATTAGAATGGTGTAAGTATGACTGGCAAACATAGTTGGGTCAATACCATAAGTCAGGATAATCGAGGTTTTACTGTACAAGCAAGTAATAAATTGCATTTTATATTCATTTTATTGTATTTATCTCATGTTTAACAGTCCCAATACAAGGCATTTAACATAATATGCTTACTTATGTATGTATTATCTATTATTTAAAGAAAAGTAAAATGAAATTAGTAACGACAAACAAGTGCACACATATGGTTTTGGTTTTTTTTTTTACTGTTTTTCTAAAGATCAGAGATTCTATTATTATTTATTTATTTTAACATAAGCTTTGACTATAACTTGGCTTGACTTAACTTAACTTTACTAAGCTTAACATAATTTGAAACAAATAACATATTTTCTTTTGATTTTACATCGTTTTTTCCTTTTTGTTACATTTTTATAACACTTTAGCATTTATTTTAAACAATAATTATTACACAATATTAGAAAATACATAATTAAAAGAAATAATAATAATAATAATAATAATAATAATAACAGTAGCAAGCATAAATTAACATAAATAATAGTATGAAAAAAAGGTTTAAAAAGTTATTTTTCGTAAAAGAAAAAATAAAACAAGAAAAGAACGTTCAAAAGTAAAACCGCATGCGATGTGTCATTTTATATTTTCTCAAAACTAATCTGACAGATGCAACGTGGAACAGAATCATAGATTCTGGATCAGTTTTAATACAAAGTTATTTTTTAAATTTATACATATATAAACAAAAAAAAGGGGTCTGCATAGTCTTTCATTTCAACACCGGTGTCATTTTACGTTCAAATTTAATTTAAAGTAACATTTCTTGCATAAATCATATAAATATATTTATAAAAAAAAACATATTTATAATTTCTAAGTGCATATTTACAAGAAGCTGATGCTGATTATTACTTAAAAGCGTGCATATGGAATTTTAATTTTTTATTTTTTGTGTAAACAGCACACTAAAGCGCCATATTAAGTATTAAATAAGGGGAATAAATGTCTATTTATAAAATTTAATTATTTCTATTATTTATTAATTATTAAATTTCTTTTTAAATTTAATTATTAGTTGATAAAAATCATGCTGCTGCTGCCTTAAAAATAATAAAATTATTTAATTTAATTTACGAATAATTATTATTTTTTTAATAAATAAAAAGCAACGCATGGCAAGATACAAATAAAATATGGCTACCCTGTACTTAAGTAAGTAAGTCAGTTAATAAAAATAAACTTTTCTTATCAAAAACGAAAATGCATTTAAAAATAAAACGAAAATATTTTTATCAAAATAGAAAACAGGAAAAAAAAAAAAACTTTGAAATGAAAATTAAATGTTTTAAAAATAAAACAGAGTTATATGTTTGTGTCTGATAAGGCAACAGAAATCAATTGTAGCGAGCATAACACTTGGAAAAGAAAAACATAAGAATAACTAAAGAAAAACATAATGTTAAATTTGCTTATAAAATAGGTTAAAAAATAATTTATTTTAAATTAAATTTTCTAAGAGTAAAATGCACACAGTCTTCTTTTTTTTCTCTGCTTATTTATGCCGATTTGACTTTATCCATTGTAGCAAATTAAGTGAAACGAATTAATTTCATTTAATTCAATTTTTTTCTTCATTCATTTTTATTATTCGTTTTTTTTTTTGTCATAAAATTTTCATTTCTTTAGCTATTGTTGATGAAATTCTTTAATAATAATAAAAAAATAACTGACTTAAGCTAAGCGATTTTAACATAATTCTTTTTTTTTTTTTATTTTTCGTATTTTTTAATGAACAAAATAGTTATGTTTCTCGTTTTAGCTTCTTTTGTAAAAGTGTGTTTTTTTATTATTTAAAAAATGTTTCTTTTTTTACAAATTATACGAGAGAAAAAAAAAAGAAGAATTTCTGTCATCTTGTAGATTGAGCAAACGGAAATGATAAAAAAAAAATTAAAAAAATAAGTGACTGGCGCTGCTATTAGCGGTTTTTCTGTATTTAAAGCTCTTTTGTGGTTTTCTCGTTGAATGTAAGTTTAAACAAATGTTGAAAAATACACATTAACATATCATTAAACATCTATATTTGTCTATATTAAACATTGATGTTAAGCCAATTTCTGTAAATTGCCTTGGGCAAGGCAGCTCACATTTGTTTTGGTATTTTTTTTTTCTTTTACTATCATATAATCACGTTCAGTCATTTTCATCTGTTTATTTAAATGACATTTTGCTTTATTATTATTATTATTACTAAAATGTAAAATAAGCATTTAATTTAATATATTTGTATGCAAATATTTTATTAATATTTTTATTATTTTAGAAAACTTGATTTTATCGCAATAAAAATGATGAACAAAAAATTTTTTACTGATTTACAGCAGTTCAAAAATGCAATAATTGTTTTGCTAACAAAAAATTAACTATAGTTATGTACATCTAATCTATTTTAATTAAAATAATATCATAGGTATTTATTACATTCTTATCATATTAACTGTTTTTAAACTTTCTTTTTATATATAAATTTTTGTTAATTATTTTATCATTAAATGTTGTACAAAGTAATAAAATTGGAAAAAAAAAATTTAATCATCTTAAATTCCTTATAATTAGTGTTTTAGCGTAATTCTCAGAAATTAATTTCACAAGTTTCACACAATTTTTATTTAGTTTTTTTTCCAACATTTGTTTGGTGATTCTTTTTTTTTTAGTGGTATTAATTTACTTTGCGAGAATGGAAAAACATATAGAATTTGCAAAACAAGTAGCGCTGGTTAAGTGTTAACCACAACATTCTTTATATTGAATGACATTTACGGTGAGTTTTATTTATTTTTTTATTAAATAATTAATATGTATCTAATGACTGAAATAGCAATAATATACACACAAAAAATCACATTAAAAATTGAATAAATACTTAATTAACAAAAAAATTATAAATCTTATCTAAAGCATGATTAAACATTTTTATTTATTATTTTATATAATGTATTAAAGAATTAACAAAATTTATTGAATAATAACTGTTACTATCTGAAATTATAAACAACAATTCTGAGAATAAAAGTAAAGCAGAAACTTTTTCTTTGCATTTTGTAACAAATATTTTCAAAAAAAAAATTATCACATAATCATTTTTCGAGAGAAACTTTCAATTAACTTGCATTTAAAACAACAAAACTATTAAAAATTTACAAACAAACAGAACACAAACAATGACCAATTTAATGAAAATAAATAAAAATTAAATAATTGGAAATACCCTACCATGTTTCACCTGTTTATTGCATTATTTCTGTTTTTATAAAAATTTTATTTAAATGACTATTCATATTACACCATTCAATAGTTAAATTTTTATAAATAATCAATGATATAGTAAAAAATTCTTAGAATCCGGTTTATATAACTAGAAATTTATTCAAAGAAAATTATAATTATTATTTTTTTTTAATCAATAAAAATCAATTTAACTCAGACAGATTATAGTTACAAGAAAAATTAGATAAATAAATTTCATTCATTAAAATTTATCTTTATTAAAAGCGTGTGCTGGTGTCACACGTTGATCGTTAGTCACTAAATTTTTCACAACATGCGTTCACTTAAACAATTTAAATCGAAAAACTATTTGCTATTAAACAAAACTATACAATTTTGTAAAGTAATAATAATAATTTAAGTAAATTTAAATAAATAAATACTTGAAATGCTGTCACCGATTAATAAATTTTATTTCAACGGAATTTCATTTATTTATTTAAATGTTTATTAAAGTGAAATTGTTTTAGGCAATAAATATTTATGTCATTATTTACATAATTATACGTGTTTTGCGACATTAACATAACATAGTATAGATGATAATTTGTGTGAATGTTTTATTACCAATTAACAGGTATCTAACCGCATACTCTGCATTCTCACAGAACACAGTGTTCGATGCTCTTATTCTTATATTTAAATTATGTCTTGTCTTAAGATTTATTAACATTAGATAATATTAATAATATCTATAATTTATTAACACTAATTATATAAAATACGAAAAAAAATTAATCTTTTAAACAACAGAGGCCACAAAAATAATTATCCATAATAAATACTTATTACATAGAAAATAATCGCTTTTTCTTTATCAGCAATATTTTTCATTTTATTTATCGTTGTATTAAATGAAAAAAAAAATCAATTAAATTATATAAAAATGTAATTATCTATCAATTATTTACCTTTTTTATAGTATTAATAATCTCTTATGCTGATTAACTGTTTTCTTATTAATTTTAGAAATATAAAAAATATTTTTATCTTTAATTTATTAATAATTCAATATAAAACAATAACAAGCAACATAATAAAGCAATTTCTTCTCTTTTTTTATTGCATTTTTAATGATTATACATCAAACACCATACATAACACATAAAACTTTTAATAACGTTAGCACAATTTTTTTCCTTCTTTTTTTGAATTTATTAATTTAATTCACAAAACTCTGTTATAATTTTTTTGTTATTGTAACTGAAAACACACTTTATAAATTATTTATTCCTTAATTATCCATTTATTTATATGAATGTCCTTTAATTATTTACCATCAAATAATCAAACACATAAGTCACATTAAAACGTTTAATCGTTTAACTCACTTAAAATATTCTGTTTTAGATTTTATTTTTTTAACATCCGTTCGGTTTGAAAATTTAAAATTAAAACAAAAAATACGTTAAATTCATATGTTTCCACTTTACGTTCTACGAGAAGACTAAAAACAACAGAAAACATAACTAGCTGATGGTGTGGTTACAAAAAAAAATGATTATGTTTTATTATTATTATTATTGCTACTCAACGTTATTTGTAAGTATGTTTGTGTTAAATAATGAATTGATATCAAATACAATGCAATCATTTATGCTATGCAGTGTACCGTAGCGTGTATTTTAAGTTATAAGTTGAGTTAAGTTAAGTTAAGTAAACACGATACATAGATTTATTTAAACAATGTTGTACATACATATGAATGTGTAAAAATAGTTTTACAATACACAATTAAATCTCACGTTCCACAATACATAGAAGCACTGTGCGCTTAACTTAACTAAGCTTACTTAATCAAATAATATTCTATTGCAATTCATTCATTCATTTATTAATCTATACAGAATTGGCTCAATTACTGTTTTGATTTCTTTGTAAATTTGATAATATATATTTATAAAATTAATATAATTAAATAAATATGTTTTGCATAACAAACATAAATAATGTGTTCGGTGGACTTTAATCTATATTATTTATTTATGATAAAAATTATTTCAAAAACAAAATCTCTTTACTTAGAGTAAATAAATAAATAAATTAATGATTATATTATTTGATAAACATCCAAATTGTTAAGTCAACTAACTATTAAAAGTATATCCAATTGTATGTACAATAATATTACATCTGATAAATGGAAAACAGGATGGAATTAACCAAAAATATAAAACTATATCAATGATAATAATTAATTATTAATAAAAATCGTTTGGTATTTATATTGATTTCCTTTTGAACGCCGAAAATTAAATAACTTAATTGAAATTTTTTTCATTATTTATTAATTAATCGAAAATTAGAAAGAAAATTATTTAAATATTATTTTGATTTAATTAATTAATTAATTTACTTTTATATAATATATATTATTTATTTTTATTTTAAATAATTTTTATAAAAATATTTCATAAAAATTTACCTTTTCAGTTAAAAAAAAAAAAAAAACGGAAATGGTTAAGTTTGTAAAGAATAATTCTTCCTGTATGGCATACTATTGATATGATAATTTTTTTTTTGATTATTTCTTTCTTTATTTAAATTAATTATAAAATGTAGGTTTAGCATAATAATAAGCCAACAGAGAGCATAACTTTAATAATTTTTGTTGGTGTTATTTGTGTTGCTGTTGTTGGTTATTTTTTGAAGCCTGCTGTTACCATTGCAAGTCATAATAAAGCCAAAAAAAAAAAATTATTATATTTAAATAAAATGATAATAAAGAATTTGTAAAGAAATGAATGAACGACCTAGTCAAGAATTTCATCTTAAACTAAACTAATCTAGTTTCCTGTTCATAATATTCATTCTCATATTATTATTTTTTTCTTTCGAATATTTCACGCAATTCTATATCTAAAAAATAAAAATAAAAAACAATTTTCATCTTAAATATTACAAACAAATAAAAATTTTTTTTAATAAAAACAATTGTTAAGAAAAATAATAATAATTTTCTCAGTCTTTTTATAAATTTGTTACGTTTTTTTTTTTTTGAATATAATATACCATCCATCTGTTGCATGATGATTTTCTTTACTATTTCTCATTGTTTTCTATGTCAATTTTGCGTAATCACAGTGTATTGTTTTCAGAGAGAAAATTAGTATTTTTTTTTATTTATTTTGATTGAAACAATCTAATGTAATATAATCATTATTCAGTTTCTTTTTATTTCATTAAATTTTTCTATAACAAATTAAGACAATTTTATTTGTTTGATTTGTGACATTATTCTAGTTTTAATAGCGAAATTTTTATTTATTAATAGCAAATTCACTAGAAAAATGGAAAGTCTTATAATGATCATTGTTCTGTATGTAATTATTGGACAAGCATGAGTATAAATTTACTTTTTAATCTGTATTAATTTTATTACAATTGTAACTAATTTTATAAATTAAAATAAACCAAATTTATTAATAAATTAATGTTTATTTTTTGCTATAGTAATTTCACGAATTATTTAATGCATATTTCTTCTTTTTTCCATACAAACTGTTTGCTTTTTAAATGATCAATCATTTAACAGAAATAATCACAAAATAGGAAACAAATTGTAATTTATTATTTATAATTATTCATAATAAAAACGGTTGTTATTTTAATATCTTTAATAATTTAAATGTTAATAAATTTTATTCTTATCAGTAGAGGAAGTATAAATAGATTATATTAATATATTAAGACAATTTTTATTATTCTTCAAATAATTTACATAGTTCGCATGATAATTGATAAAGTGGTAAGCCCATTACAGCAAAATAATCACCTTCAATTCGTCTAACCATTGTACCGCCAATACCCTGTATTCCGTAGCCTCCAGCTTTATCTCTACCAAATTTACAAATATTATTAGTATTTACATTAGCAAAATTATAAAAATAAAAAAAAAAAATTTAAAGGAAGAAACATACAAAGGTTCCTTTGTGTCAACATATGCTTGTATTTGTTCGGCAGTAGCATCGCCAAAGAATACTTTTGCTGTTTCTGTAAACCGTATTATACGTTCTTTATTTTTTATTACAACACCAGTGTAAACAATATGTGGTTTTCCCATCAATCTAAAATATGATTTTGAAAAAACGCAAAATGTTATAAATATTAATATTACTTTTCTTCTTAATTGAAACTTTAATGAAAATTGCTAAACTAACGACCAATTTTTTTAAATTAACTGAATAAATGCCATTGGAATAAATTTTATTTATTTTTATATATTAAAATGAATCATACTCGGTTAATGTTTGTACAGCAACTTGTGGTGTTTTTGGTTTTCCGTAAACTTTATCATTTAATGTAACAATTGTGTCTGCCCCAATTATTATATCCGGAGGAGCACTATATGCAGTACCATCTTTTGCTAATCTATTTGATACTTCTAATACTTTTTGGTAGGCTGTTTCTTCGACAAATTCATTGAATGTTGGGAAATCTTTTGGATTGAGATTCTCTTCGAATTTTGATGGGCACAATTCCACATTTAATCCCTTAAATAAATTTTTTTTTAGTAAATAAATGACAAAATTGAATTTAATTTAATTACAAGATTTTTTAGTAACTCTTGTCGCCTTGGTGAACCACTAGCCAAAACAATTCTCGATAAATTAAGATATTCCTTAATTGGCTGCAACATTATGTACTTTATAATATTATTACTTATTAAACTTCATCTTATTATGATCATCAAAACATTAGGTTATGTATTTTACATAAATATATTTATCTATGAAATTCAGAGTTGCCACACTAGCCGGTCATTAATAACTTAAATAAAATTAAATAAATAAAATGATTGAGTTATCTCATAAACATGTTAATAAAAGAAAAATTAAATTACTATCAAAAATATTTGTTTAATTATCAAAAATGAAATATTACTTAAATTACAAAACAAAAAACATTTATTGTTTATTTATATTATTTGGACAATTGTAAGGTTTGAAATGCTCTGCCATATCGATAATTTTTGACGTGTATGCAATAACCAACATAATAAAATAAAAATTTATATATGCACAAAATTTATATGAAAAGTTAAAGTTAGCGAGTGATGTGGCGGAATGTGTCAAAACGATGCCACAATGAAGAATTTATCTATTTATTTTGTAAATATAATTATTATAGTGCTATTTATTAATTTGTGTAATGGACAGTTACCTGATAAGTTAATATGTGCAAGTCCAAAATGTGATGGTTAGTATTATACATCGTTTTTATGTAAGACATTTAGCATGCTCACTTTTTGTTACTCCATTGATGTAACATCATTAATCTAAATTTAGATTAATATAAACAATCTGTTTAAATTATAATATGCCTTTTATTTCAGTTGTGATATCCCGAGCTGTAACTAAGGTCCTATACACTGCTAGGAACAAAGATCTTTTATCATTTCGCCCTAATGTGCCAGTGAAAGTTTTCTCAAAATCAGACGATTTATGGGGTGTTGACATACAGGGAAGACGGGGTTATGTTCCAAAAAAACTAATCAGTGAAACCCAAATAATTGTGCGATCTCAAGATTTGATAGAAGTAACTGCGGAAAGTTTAGTAGCAAACACACTTTTACCAAATAATCCAGATCAAGTAACTCCACCACAAAATGAAAATAATAATAGAATAAATACAATAAATCCAAATGTGGAAAGTAATGTTGGCGATATATCTTCCAACATAGAAGAAGATAAATCTACTGCAGCTACTGATAAATTATCAAGCATAGAAAAACCAATATCAAATGCGCCAACTGATAAATTACCTAGTATCGAAACAGAAAATACACCCGCACCAGTTTTAATTGCTGAAACGCAAGAAAATAAAGAAAAAAATGAGAAAGAAAATATATTCAACTCTAGTGAAGAAATTAGTATTGATGATGAAGATGAAGATGATTATGATGAAGAAGAGGAGGATGTTGAAGATGACGAAGAAGAAGAAGAAGTAGTAGAAGAATCTAAAGAGTTTTTAAATAATTTAGATCTAAGTATAAATACATTAAAAGAAAATCTAGAAAACATTTTTTCTAATGCAAAAACCGATGATATACAAATAAATAACACAAAAATAATTGAAAATAGTGAGAATGTACCAATAACAAGTGAAGAAAATAATGTTAGAAAACCAAATGAAGAACCAACGAAAAATATTGAAAAAACTTTGAGTGAAAGTTCACAACCTAGTGATACTTTCATAAAACCAGAAGAAAAGTTAAATAAAGTCACAACGACTAATGATGCTAAGACAAGTCAAAAATTTGCAGAATTACCACCCCCTAATCTTGAAAATATTATTAAAGACGCAGTTGAAGAAGATATTAAATTAGATAAACCAGCAGAACCTCAAAAAACTAGTACACCGGTTTCTGATGAACATGTTACGACAAAATCGCATGTCGAAGCAAAAATTGAAGTGGAAATTCCTGCTGAAAAAAAAATCGACAAAATAGAAATAATTAATAATTCAAACATAGCGTCGGTAAATAATGAGGATGCACACATAAACACAAATAAAGAGTTTGCAATAGATACTAAACCTGATGAAAAATTGCCAGAAAAAAATATTAATTTGAGTGAAAATGTTGATGAAATTCAAAATATAAATAATAAAATAATATCTACTCCGAATGCTTTTGATGAAAATGTAATTAATAGCAATAAAGACGTTAATGATGCGAATAAGGCAAAAATATCGAGTATTGATACAATTACCTATAATCCTACAATGAATAATATAAAAGTTGATACAGATGAAAAACTTGTGGAAGCAACTCCAATTACTCGGGAAACAGTTGTTGATGCTCATACATTAATTCCGAACACAATAGAACATAGTGCTCATATGCATAATGAAGAAATCGTAAAAGATACTATTAATCAGCAACCTTATATAAATGAAGCAAAACGCCAAGAAAATATTGACCCATCTCAAAATGAAATTCAAAAAACTGATGATATAGCAATTATAACCGAAGATAATACTTTAATTCCGGAAATAATTAATAATCATGAGAGATTAACAACAGCAGTACCTGAAGTTGCTAATGAAATTCCTCAGCCACCGATTGATGACTATTTTACTACTCCATCGCCACACATTCAAAGTCCTGTAGAAGTGCCTTTAAATGAAATTGAGAATCACTTAGAAAAGACGACGATTGCTAATTTAATAAATAATATGGAAATCGAAGAACCATTGAATATAGAAGTTAATAAAAATGAAAATGTTGGTGTTGGTAGTATTGAAGAAGTTGGTACTCAACAGATGCAAACAGAAAATGTAGAAGAAAAAAACATTACTCAGTCGGATGTAAATGAAGTTACAGAAATTTCTGAAGAAGCAACGAGTGGTTTCTTTTCAAATCTTTTTAATAAATTTTTTGGTGATAATAACAATAATGAGAGTAAAGAAATTGTTACTGACAATCCTGATGATTTTGCACGTAAACTCGAAGAAGTTTTATATTCAAATCCAAATAAAAATAATGATAAAATTAATGAAGATGACGATGTACATAAGAAAAATCAAATTGGTAATTGCAAAAAAAAAAATTATAAGATTATCATATTTTAAAGTTTTTTTTTTAATTTATTTTAGCGGATTCTGGCTTTTGTGAAAATTTATCACCAAATTCATGTCCAAAAACAAGCGAGAATAATCATATGAGCAGCTTAAAGCATCCAATGGTGCAACATTTACATCACGCAAATATAAATGTTGATGATAAGCATATTTCTTATAATATTGATAGTTATATTGAACATTTATTAGCTGCTGTACTTGATATGACGGATCTTTTAATGTATTTGGTTATATCTGGAATTACAATATTATTATTTATTTTAGGACATTATTATCTTGAGAAATCGCGAAAAGAAGCACCGCTTTTGGCAAAAGTATTTGATTTTGTTTATTTTCTTTTATTGGAATTTATAATCATTTTTTATTATTTGTTTTAGATAAATGAATTGGAAAGAAGTTTAATGGTTTCATCGAAAGATTGTGTAATTAAAGAAAATGAAGTGATCGATATTAAGAGTAAATTGAGTAGCATTGAAAATAATTCGTTTGGTTCAAATGAAATGGTTATTGATCTTAAAAGAAAATTGGAAGATAGTGAGGCGACAAAATGTGAATTACAGGAGCAGATTGTTGGTTTAGAAAAGGTTTGAAAAAAAATTGTTGGTAATTGTATTTTTTTTAATATCAAAATATCTATATATTTACAGGAATTAGAAAATGCTGCAGAAGCAGGTTTAGAACTAAATAAAATGGTGTCGGAATTATTAAATAGTCAAAGTGGCAGCGATTCAATTATAAGTAGTGTTGAAGAACTACAAAAACAACTTAATGAGCAACAAGGTTATATTAAATTTATTCTTAATTTTTATTTATTTATTTAATAATTTTTATTTTAGAAACCATTCTTTCAATAAATGCAACATTGGCTGAAAAGAGTAGAGAGAACAGTGAACTACAAGTATTAATATCAGAGCAATGTGGTAAATTCGGAAAAGAATTCCAAGAATTAGAAAGAAATTATGAGGAGTTAAAAACAAATAAAAAAGATTTAGAAGAAGAATTATTGGAAACAAAAGAAACTTTAGAAACAGAATTGAAAAAAATAACTCAAGAAAAATCACATGATTATACGAGACTTACAAAAGATTTATCAACACTGCAATTACGTTGTGAATCACTTAATAAAGCATTACGTAAAAGTGAGTCAAAAGTACAAGCATTAGAAGATTGTCTTAAAGATCTAAAAGGCAGTAGTCGTGAATATAAAGAGCTTATGGATGTTGCGAACTTACGTGCCGATCTTTTAGCATTAACAAAAGAAAAAGAAACATTTAAGGATGGCTTAGAGAATGAAATTGATGCAAGGAAATTACTTGAGGATCATGTTAAAACGGTAACCGAAGAAATGTCAAAATTAAAACAGGAATTTAATCAAGCAGAAAAGGATAAATTAGAAGCTGAAACACGTTTAGAAGTTTTATCAACATATTTTAATAACAAGGAGACACAACTTCAAAAGTATGTTATTATTGAAATAATTTTCTTTTTTTGTCTGGCATTTATTGTTAATTTTTAATATTTTTAATAGAGAACTTAGTATTAAAGAAGCTATGTGGATGCAGCAGCAAGGAGAAACAACAACTACTGTTGAAAGAATTCGTTCTTTACAGGAGGAGCTGCAAGTGCTAAAGTAAAATAACTAAAACTAAAAATTAAAAGATATTTTTAATTTTTTATTTTAATTACAAAATGTAGATCACAAAATGATGCTCTTCGTGCTGAAAATGAGGCTCAATCGCAGGCGCATAAAGCACAAATTGGAATTTTAGAAAGTCGTGCTCACGAATCGTGGCTTACAGCAAGACAAGCAGAGAGACGGTTTGATGAAGCAAGATCTGAGTCTAGTGCGCTGCGTAGAAAATTAACATCAATGGCTGAAAATCCATTATCTGGCGATAATAATCTGGCGAATCGTATGATAATTTTTTTTAACTTATTAAGTTTTAGTTTTATTGAAACTTTTGTTTTAGGTTCCCAAAATAC
Source organism: Ptychoptera contaminata (assembly GCA_963942525.1). Lineage (NCBI taxonomy): Eukaryota > Metazoa > Arthropoda > Insecta > Diptera > Ptychopteridae > Ptychoptera > Ptychoptera contaminata. Next base: position 11,687,157 of record OZ012636.1, on the reverse strand, counting down.
AGTTCATGATGGAATACTGAATGATATTAATGTACCAGCGCCGTTACGTATTGAATCACCAAATTCTCCATTGATGGGTGTTCTTCCACCACCTCCGTTCTTGCCTCCGCCGTTTATGCCTCCACCGCATCCGTTCGCTCCGCCACCATTTATGCCGGGTCCAGGAGAAATGAGACCTCCTCCCCTCGGACGTGTTATGTCACCACCCCCACTAAACCGGTACTCACCAAATATTGTAGATAATCGAGATCGTTACACACCTGAGCGTGGAGGCGGTCGGTATACACCTGATAGTCGATACGAATACGCGATGTCACCTTACGAGACTGAGACTGATTTTAGTCCTCCACCGTCACCAGAGCCAAGGAAAGGTTATAGAGATCGAGGTGGTTATAAGGCATATTCACCGCCACCAGATAGTAGGAGCAAACGTTCCAAAGGTAGTAACTATTCAGATGATGATTATGATAATTTTGATGAATTAGATGGTTGGTGATTTGTTTTCTGCTTTAAATACATTTATTATTATTTCCTGTGTGTGCTTATTAGACGTCCAAAGAAGTATTTTATTTTATGTTTTCAACTCATTTTTTTTTCATTATAAATTTATTATTTTTTTTAATTAATTTATTTATTTATTTATAGAAATCATTTAAAATAAAAGAACAAAATTAAGAAAACATATCTTTTTGTAAATTTTATAAATAAAATTTATAATTTAATTGATATTATTTTATTTATTATTTCTTTCTTGTATGTAGTGACATTTGATTACATATTTCCTATCCATGATTTGCATTTTTTTTTTTTCATTATCTTTCATTCCCAGGTAACCTATATAGATCATTTTTTCTTTGAAAATGCATAGCATTTCATAAATTCATTGCTTTTAAAATCGTTTTTTACTTTTTTTTTTTAAATCTAATTTCAAATTTTTTGTAACATTTCAGGAGGTCTCAGTTCTGGCTCTGTTGATTCACTAGGACCAAGAAAGGGTGGAAAAGGCTAAATTATAAATAAATTTAATAAAAAAAAGAAAAGAGTCCTTGCTTAATATTTTATTCAATTTTATTTTTTTTTTTTCAATTATTATTTTTAATTAAAATGATGAATTTCCAAACAAATTAGTACAAAATTTATTTACTAATTAAAAACAAAAAAAAAAAAGAAACTATTAAGGAAAAAGATACATTTCCATACAATAAAAAATCCGATTAAAATAAATAAATAAATAATTAAAAAATTCTTATAAATAATTGCCAATATTCTCTTATTTTTCATTTGTTGTAAAATAATGCAAGAAATGTTGTACTCACATAAAAAAAAAGAAGAAAAATATTTAAATAAATCAAACTTTATACTTTTCATTAACAAAATAAAAAACATGATAAACGAATTTTTTGTAATTATAATTTAATTAAATTACAAAAAATATAAATAAAATAAATAAATGTCATACGAATGGTTAATGAGTTTTTTTTTTTCTTTTATTTATCTTTTAGTAAATAACTTTACTGACCTTTAAGCTACTATTATTATCAACAATTTCTGCATTGATTTTATTTTTTTATCTTTAATTATATTAATGCATTTGAATACAGAAATTAATTGTCTTATAATTTGCAAAATATTAGTAGAAGTTAATTAAAAGCCCTCTTATGATTTAACAAATACATTTTAATTTTGTTTTAACTTAAAATTTGTCGAATAAAATTTTAAATCATTATCATTAAGCCTTATCAACATTAATTTAAACAGAAAAATGTTTTTATAACATTATAAATAAAAATCTAATATTAATCTATCATAAAATAATTAAAAAGTTAATTAGTTTTGATTAAACACTTGTAAAGTAATAATAGTTAAAATTATGTGTCAGCATTTTAAATGTTAATTTTTTAATCATTGACAGCTTTTGATAAAAACAAAATCAAAGAATGCCATGATAATGAAAAAAAAAAAAAATTCGTACATTGACTCGCATTGACAATTGAAATGACAAATAATAATAGTTTTTTGACATATTATATATTTATAAATAGAAAATTATAATTACTTTTTTTTTTAAACTGATATAAATTAATTTATTAATCAATTCAAAGGTCAAAAGAGAAAGTAATAATGCTACCAAAATCAAAGTATAGTCAATACGCGTATCGTAAACATCCATTAATGAATTTAAAGAATATTTATCGAAATCGTTATGATAAGCCACCGGTTAATTTAAAAATGCGACGTAAATATTTAAGAAGTCGTGATACACCAGGAACAAGTAAAACGTTATCATTTACATTATTAAGAAATAATGATTTTAAAAATGCACAAGGTTTTGTATTTTTTATTTTGATTTTTGATTTAATAATATTTTATTCGTTACTGATAAGAACTGATAAGAACTTTTGCGTTTATTTAAAGGTGATTGTAAGCCTAAAAAAACTCCTAATGTACGGGTAAAATACGCCACTAAAACGAAAAATGATTTTACAAACAATTCATTAAAAAGCAATAAAAATATTGAAAATTTAATTTTTGGTGAGTTTATTATATTAGAGAACATTTAAAAATGGTAAGTACTTGTAAGTACTTAAGCAGCTCGTCCTTAACTATCACTTACCATTTTATCTGTTTTCTAAATCAATGATAATATATTTTCTTTTTGTTCCTAAATTATACAAATGTCCTTTTCTATCCATTTTCAGAGGAATTAAAAAAAATAACAATTCAATTTAAATGGGTAAAAAATGTTTATAAAAATTTAATTTATAATAAGAGTAAAATTAAAAAAGTTTTCATAGAAAATAAAGTGGTACAAACCGATAACATAAATAATTCTGGCTTAACAAAACATCTACCAAAAACAATTCGAAAACAACGTAAAAAAATATTAGATGATATAATTATGAAAAATAAAGAAATTATAAAAAAATTATTGAGAAAAAGGTGGAAAATTATTGTTTATTAGTTTGTTTTTAATATGGTTATGATTTTACAAGGAAAATACACTCATCCTGCGATTAAAGCGGTAAATATGGTACGCAGAGACTCGCGTAAATTGAAACCACGTAAAAAAGGGCTATCATTATGTATATGTGTATATAAATGAGATGAATTAAAGATGAGAAGAAAATTACAAAATAAGTTCAATTTTTGTAATTTTCCTTAAACCGCCCTAAAGTAAGTATATCAGGGGATGAGTGTATTTTTTTTTAATGTATCGTGGTATGAAATTCGTTAATAATATTCACAAAGTGTTGATTCTAGAAAGAAGTAAGAAAAATACTAAAGTTGCGCTAAAACTAGCTACAGACTTTTTATAATTTAAAATCTTTTAGACCTTCTTTAGGCGTATATATGCTAATTTCTGTTCAAATACTATATATTTATTAAAGCAATATCATTGTACTTATTTTTACAAAATCAATGTTTTAAGCGTTGGTAGACGATCCAAATGCTTGCATTGTAGTACTTGCATTAATAAATCGAATCAAAACATTATTTTAAATATAATTTTATTACCGTATTTTACGGACTGTAAGACGCACCGAACGATAAGACGCTCCTCAAATTTATAAGATGATTTTACGAAAATATATAAGTTTTGCAAAGTAAAAAAACGCGTCTTATAGTCTGTAAACTATGGTAATTAGAAGTTATAGTTAGTCAAGTTAATAGTTTTTAATACCTTGTAAAAGTAATCTTGGCCAAATATAAAAAATCTTAATAAAATATGTTTTTAATTAATTTTTTTTTATTATCTTAGCTCACAAGAACAAATATCAAATAAAAAATTATTGGAAACATTAATTAAAATAACAAATCAATCATTATTTACACCAATAATAACTGAATTAATAATGTTACGTGAAGAGAATTATTATTTAAAAGAGGAATTTAATGGAAAATTAAATGTATTTCGTGAAAAGATTGAAGAAACACAAAGTATTCAAAATGAATATTTAAATTTAATATTGTAAATAAATATAAAATTATAAAAATTAAATTACTATAATTGATTTCCATTTGCAAAAAAAAAAAGAAAAGAAAAGAAAAGAAAAGAAAAATCAAAAACGAAAGAATTTTCTTCGATTTGGAATTTTTTTTTTCTTTTCTTTTTTTTTTTTTATATAAATAATTTTTAATTACTTTTTAATTTTATTTAATAACAACCAAAAAAAAAAAATTAATAATTTAATTTTAATTTTTATTTTCAAATTATTTACCTGTTTTTGTTTTTTTATTTTTTTTTTTTATTATTACTTTAGCTCAATAACACTTCCAAAGAACGACACGTCAAATTGGAAAACATTTGAAACAGAAAATTCAGAGTAAAAAAAATTTGTTTATTTTTATTACATTGATTTTTTGCATGTCACAATTAGTTTTAATAAATTATTTAAAAAAAAAAAAATAATAATTTATTAACACATATTATTTACATACATAATTAATTTAATATGATTTTAAAGTTAGTGTGATTTTGATTAAATGCAAAAAATTTTAACAAAAAAAAAAGAAAAGAAAAATTTGTAATTAAAATTTTATTAAATTAATTTTTTTTTTCCTTTTCTTTTATTTAAGCATAAATGATAATATTGATGAGCATGATGTAATGAATAATGTCAAGGTAAATAATAATAAGAAAAAATCAAAACGTTTAATTAATAAAAAGAATAAAATTGAAGATCCAATGGATGTTTTGGTTTATCAAAAAAAATTTTCAGGTACCAGAATTATAGAGATATAGTTTTCTTTAAAAACTGCAATAAAATAAAAATAATAAATATTTATAGGAAAATCAGAATCAGCACCATCATCTGTTAGATCATATCATCATAATGAGCAAAAAGGTGATACTAAGTATGAAACAGGCACAAAACGAAAATATTGTTTTAAACATGGTAATCGTGATAGTTTAACACATATATCAACATCTGTTTATACATCTGATGATAGTTCAATATCATTTTATGATGGTGAACAATTTGAAAATAATTATGCACATTTATCAAATCAACAGTTGTCCGCTTTATTATGTAATAAACAGATAAATAATTCTCCAATGGCATCGTTTCGTGATAGTATTGTTGGTGATGTTAATTGTGATAATAAAACAATGCAACAAAATTTATATAATCAAAATCAACAAGAAGCACAACAGCAACAGCTAACAAACATTAATTCATATAATGGTTTTAAAAATAAATCAACCTGTAATACTAGTGATAAAAACAATAATTGTAAAAGAAATTTACAAAATAATAATAATATTTCGTCATCATTATCACTTGGATCTTCAGATCATTCAGAATTAAAATTATCATCACCCAGCAAAGCGTCACGTTCTAGCAGTCGAAATTTAAATAAAAGTTATTCAATGAGTTCTTCAAAAAAGGAAAACAGTAAGAGTTTTAATTTCCATTATTACATAATTTTACTAAATTATTTAATTAATAAAAAATATCATTTAAATATTATAGGTTTTGCGAAAAAATCACCAGAACGGATTAAATCGAAATCCATGTTTTTGCGTTTAATATGTTGTACGAATAATTAATGTGCGGGAGAATAGACTAACCAAAAAATTGTGGAGAATTCGCAAGAAAAGCTATACTAACTTATATTTTGCTAATTTTATTAATTATTATTGTTAATTTTTTTTTTTTTTATATAATTATTTTTTGATTTTCTTTTTATAACTAATTTACATTTCGTTCTTCTTTATACATGCGTATATTATTTGTATAATTGAATTTCAATTAATAAAATATTTAAAAAAATATCTTAAACCATTATATTCCATGGAATAAAATTGTCTTCCTTTGGTTCTGAAATCTGAAAACAAAAACAAAATCGAAAATGTTTAGTTATATTGGAAAATAGCTAATAAATTGTGCAAACCTTATTTGTAATTTTATCTTGGCATGCCATACGTATCCTTTCTGAAGTAGCTGGTGATTTAAAATCATAATCTAAAGGTAAATTTTCTTCGGTACGTGCTGCATTTATTGCTTCTTTAATAGCGAAAAATATTGATGAGGCAAGAAACAGTGGTGGCTCGCCAATAGCTTTTGATGAGTACACAGCTCGTGGATTTGGTGCACCAGTTAACAAAGATACATTTAACTCGGCTGGAATATCAGCAAATCCTGGTATTTTGTACATACCCGGACCTTTTGAATATAATTGGCCCGCTGGTGAGTAAATCAACTCTTCCATTGTAAATAAACCATATCCTTGCATAAACGCACCCTCAATTTGACCGATATCTATGGCAGGATTTATGCTTGAGCCTACGTCCATTACAATATCAGTGCGTAAAACTTGATGGTCACCAGTTAAACAATCAATTTCCACTTCTGAACATGCTGCTCCATATGTAAAATAATTATAGTAATTTCCTTTTGGGTCTTCGTTTATGACATTTGGTGTGGCATAGAATCCAGTAGCAGATAGCGATACACGATCAAAGTAAGCACGATTAATCCAAGAATTCCAGTCTTCTTCTGGATATTTGTCTTGATATGGTTTTAAGCGATCTAAAATTGCTTGGCATGCATACATTACTGCCATTCCGTTTATGTCAGAACCAACACTAGCAGCGGTGGCAGATGTATTTGGAACTTTGTCCGTGGAAGTTTCACTAATATGAATTTTCTCTATAGGAATGTTTAATGTCTTTGATGCGACTTGAATCATCTTAGTATGCAAACCTTGGCCCATTTCAGTCCCTCCATGTGAAACTAACACTGAACCATCAATATAAACATGAACCAAAGCACCACCCTGATTTAAATGCAAAACGCCAAAGGCAATACCAAAGGTGGTTGGAACCATAGATATTCCTCGCTTTCGCCAACGATTTTGCTTATTAAATTCATTCACAAGTTGTCGTCTTTTATAAAATTCAGAACTCGTAATGCATTGATCCCAACATCTGCTAACATTACAATTTTCTATTTTCTGCTGATAATGAGTAATTTGACCCTCACGCATCATATTCATTGTTGCAATTTGAACAACGTCTTTGCCTGTAATTCGAGCAACATCTCGAACTATATGCTCGGCAACAAGCATTCCTTGTGGGGCACCGAAACCTCGAAAGGCTGTATTCGAAGGAAGATTTGTCCGACAAACCCAACCACGGACTAGACAATTTTTAATAGAATACGAATTTGTGAAATGGTACATTGCACGATCTAACACTGAAAATGATAAATCCATTGAGCATCCGCCATTATTGTACATATCCACTATACATCCTGTGATTATGCCGTCTTTATTAAATGCAATTTTATATTTAAACAAGAAGGGATGACGAGTTCCGGTCATTATCATGTCTTCATCTCTATCTAGCATACAACGGACCGGTTTTTTTAGATGATAAGCTGCAAACGCAGCTGGCAATGCAATCAAAGAGGAACGAGTTTCTTTACCGCCAAATCCACCTCCGATCCGTTTTACTCTCACCACAATTTTTGCTGAAGGAATTCCTAGAACATGTGAAGTTAAATTCTGTATTTCCGCTGGATGTTGAGAGGAACTAAATATTTCTAATTCATCGCCTTCTTTTGGAATAACGTACGCTACTTGTGTCTCCAGATAAAAATGCTCCTGGCCACCCATTCGGCATTCACCTTCGAATGTATGATCAGCATTTTTAAAAGCAGCAGTTGGATCTCCACTTGTCATTATTTTAGGATATCCCGGAAAATAAGAATTATTTTTTATAGCGTCTTCAATAGTGACAATAACCGGGGAAATTTCTTCATAACTAACTTTTACCAAACGGGAAGCTCGTTGTGCCAATGTTTGATTATTCGCAACAACTACACCCAACGTCTGCCCCTGGCACATCACAATGTTCTTAGCAAAAACTTGTTCATCATGAAATACGGCACCAACGTAATTATTTTTGTCCTCAATGTTTTCTCCGGAATAAAATGCGTGTACACCTTCCAACTTTAAAGCTTCAGAAGCATCAATGGATAAAATTTTGGCGTGCGCCTTTGTGCTCAATACAAAACTTAAGTAAAGTTCATTCTCAATTTTAGGCATATCATCGCAATAAACTGCTTCGCCCGTCGCCTGCTTCAACGCGGAAAAATGTACTTCAGGTGCTCCAACTTTATCAAATTTTGAATCAACTGTACGAATCTATAAATAGAGAATGTTATAAAAATATCTTTAAAAAATATAAACTGATTAAGCTCTTACTTCGTATAGTTGAGAAGTTTTTGGTGGTAGAGTGTGGAATGTAGCCGCCCCACTTTTTTCATTGGCAGGAATCGGAACTCGATCATTTAATGTTTTTTCTAATTGTTGACTAATTTTTAGATAAGTTTTAAAAAATAAACTAAGCGTTAGCGATTTCCTGTACATAGCCATGCCACCGGGTGCTGATGGTGACAAATCTAATTCCTCAACTAAATAACTATTGACTGCTTCAATAAGTTCCTTTGACCATTTTTTTCCAATCATTTTCTCAGCACTTTTGGTCGCCAGAACTGTTGTCGGAGCCATTCCACCGAATGACATTTGAACAGTTTTTACAATATCTGTGTTTTCTTGAAAGATCACATTAAATGCAGCAGTTACAATCGCAATATCATCATCCCGCCTTTTAGCCTGCTTATAGGCTACAAAGTATTGATCACTTTTAGTACGTGGTACAAAAATATTTAAGAGAATCTCATCCGATTGAATTATATTTTTCCGGTAACTTGTAAAAAAGTCCTTACCCATACGAACTTTTCGCAAACCGTTGTCTGTACTTTGAATTTCTAATCTTTAATTTAAAAAAATATAATTTTAATGGAAACATTAATTAATTCAATTTTAAAAGGTTTCTTACTCAATTTCAGCTGCTGTAAAAATTGGATTTAAATCGGATATAGGACTGGAAGTCATTATGTTGCCACCGACAGAGGCTGTATTTCTTATTTGCTTTCCGGCAAACCAATGTAGCATTGCCACAATTGATTTGAATAATCGAGTTTCGTGTTCTGGTAAACTGGTAATTTGTAACTGTAAAGCTTTTTCCATACAATCTAAAGTAACAGATGCTCCAATCTTTAGTCCACAGCCAGTATCCTCTATTTGAGTCAATTCGGTTATTTGATTTGGTAAAACCAGGATTGGATAATGAAAATTTTTTAATTTGACTTCAACACCCACTTCAGTGTTTCCAACAATTATTTTCGCATTCGGATATAGTTTTTTAAGCAAAAGTAAATCTTTTAAGTTTGTTGGACGGTACCATGTTACTCGAGATCCTTTAAAAATAACTGATTTCTTGTCTAACATATCAGAGAGTTTAAGTTCTGGTGGGAAAATAGGCTCTTGCGTTGGATCAAGTGGTGCAAAATCATTTGGTTCAAACAATTTCTTCGAGACATTTGTTGAAACACCACAACCTGCACCTCCATTTTTGCAACATTGTTTACCCATAGCACAACCGTTTTCAATATTTTCCCTTAGGAAAGTACGATAACCATCCAATATAGGACGATAACCAGTACACCTACAAAGATTTCCTTGGAATGCAATGTCAAGATCTTTCATTGACGGTTTTGGCATGCTACGCAGCAACGTGTACATAGACATAACAATACCCGGTGTACAAAATCCACACTGAGATCCGTGTGCTTTAGCTATTCTCTCCTGTACTGGATGTAGTCTCGTTTTAGTGCTACCAATACCCTCAACTGTAGTAATAGCCATACCATGAACCGAGCAAACAGGTGTCAAGCATGCATTTATTGCTAAATGCATAATTTTGTTTGTAATTCTATCAACTTTTGACAACATAACTGTGCACGCACCACATCCACCCTCACCACATCCTAATTTCGTTCCACACAAACGTAAACGATCACGTAAATACGTTAGCAATGTTTGTTCCGGTTCAGGACATAACTCAACTATCTAAATAAACAAAATAAAATTCATTTTTTGGTACGAGGCTTAAATAACATATTTTTATAACTATATAAATAATATTAATTAAACATTAAAAATTCTTCACACATAAATATATATATAAATAATAATTAAAGTGACGACAATTAGTTATATTATTATTATTATTTATTTACTGTTTACTAAGAAAATATTTGAAAATAAACTTTTATTTTTATTTATACGACTGATAACATTTGTTAAAAAAATAATAATAATTAATTAATGTAAAAATTGTAAATAATATTGCAAACAAGTTAATTATAAAAATAATAATCTAATTAATTAGTAATTAATAATTACCTTTTTCCCATTAACAAAAAATATTAACGATGTTTCCTCAAATAAATCATTTAATTCGCATGCTGAATCCATTATTTCTCATTAAAAGCACAAATTTCTTTAATTTAAAAATCACAAAACACAAAATAGAATCAAAGAAAAAAATTTAAAATGAAACACTTGTTCACTAGTTCACAATTGACCCCCAACTGATAACTGAAATACTACTTATGCCATTTAATTAAATTATTATCATTTTCGTTTTAAAAGAAAATAAATAAAAATTTTATTAAGGCGATGTGTTAAGAAAGATTAAATAATATCAAAGCATTAAAATAAAAATTTAAGAGAAACAGATAAATATGAAGAGCAGCAGATTGTATATAATTGTTAAGAATAATAAATATTTCTGCTTATAAAGCATAAATAAATAAAAGTAAGAAAAGGAATACAGAATTAAAGTTAATAAAAACAGCCAGACAGATGATAAATTCGTATATAGAACTGATACATTGACGAATTTAATGAACACAGATGAATTGTTTATAATAAAATCTGTTGAATTGAAGATTTTTTTTCTTATGCTTTAACATTTTCATTAATTATGTAAAAAATTTAAAGTTTTTTTTTTTTTTTTTGGTATTTTCGACTTTGTCGTGCTTTTTTTTAATCATATGTTTTCGTGAAAAGGTAAATAACTTGTTTTTAGTAACGACAAAAAAATAACAAAATTTTTTTTTACGACTTTTATTTTTATTTCAGCTATGAAATTTATTTACACAAAAAAAAAATATTTTTTTTTATCATTTAATTTATTATCTTTAATTATTCTATAAATAATACTAAATTTAATATATATGATAATTAATAAAAATTATCTATTAACTTTTTTTATTTTTTAAATCTTCTTCCACTTGCGTGCCTTCGTATATTGCATGCTGTTGCATAGCTTGTTGTAATTTAGCATATTCAAATTTTTGCTTAGACCAATTATACCTGGGATAAATTAAAAAGATATAATAAAAAAGAAATTTAATAAATTAAAATATTTTTTTTTTAATCATATAAATCACCTGCACGAAAACCAATAAACTAGAGTCGTTGTAAAAAATCCACCAAAGCCGACATGTGTTGAAAATTTTGGTCTAGATGTAAACAAAAATGAGCCAATGCCAACACCAAAACCAGTGCCTATTCCATATAAAAAGGAACTTCTAAAACAGGGCATTTGTCCTACATCACGTCCAAATATGAATAAACTCTTAATTTAAAGAAAATTTACCAGATTTTTCTATGTATGATTTCTAAGCAGAATTTAAAAAGTTGAATTAAATACCTTGTTAGGAATATCAACATCTAAGTTTTGGCTCTCTTTATCCATAATATATGCTTTTTATAAATTTACTATGTAATTATAATGTTTATATTTATTTTCTTATTAATTAACAATAATGATGAAGTTTTTAAGTAATAACATGAAAATAACATATTTTTGACATTTGAAATTATTACAGCATAAGCAGCATGGGAAAAGTATACTAGTGTTAGTAAATGAAATGTTTGAGCGTTTTACAATGAGTGCGTTCAATACCTACGCTGTTTAAATCATTTCTATTTATTATTATATTTCATAATAATTCACGTAACAATTCTCGTATCATTTATTTTTTATGGAAAAATTAGTTACTTTAATTATTCAAGTTATTAATAATCTAATTATATTAAAAATAAAGTTAATAAAAATTTATAACTGAGTACATTACTGTAATGTCTTATTTTTATGTCAATTATTTCTCCTTCGCCTCGTCTGTCAACATTCATGGCACATCAAAAAGAGAAAAACAAAATTTTAAATAGAGACAAGAAGACGTCGACGATAAAAACAATTCATATACAAGAGAAAAAAGTGTTGTTTTTTGGTGATAATTTTTTTTTGGTTTTAATTATTATTTTTGTTATAAAAAAAAATGTGTTATTTGTATTAAATATAATTAAAATTAGTCGAGTGATTTAGTTAATATACTTTCTTTATAATAAATTTATTTAAGATATAATAAAGCAACGAAAAAGAGCAATTTATTTATTATCATTGGGAAATTTTAAAAAGGTATGTAAATTTTTTGGTTTCTTCGTTTCATTTTATTTTTATACGAATCTAATCAAAAAACAAATAGGTTGGGCTATATTGTATGACAATTTATTATTATTTTCTATTTATTTCTGCTTTTTTCATATTATTTAAATACAATACACACACTATATAAATATAAGAAAATTTATTTATATTAAATTTTTTGACAAAAACTTTAGTTTTTACTGCATAAAGAGTTTTAGTTTTGTTTGTTCTTAATTAAATCCGCACACAAGTATTAAGTAAATTTTTATAAATATAAAATACATTTACATTTAAATTTATATATATATAATACATTAAAAAACTAATAATAATAATAATAATAATAATTTTAAAGTCACAACAAATGTCATCATCATTAATTGAATTTAATTTAATAAGCATATCGTCAAAAAGTGTAATTTTTGCCTCTTTGAATTTCTCTCTTTTTAGAAATGGATGTCGTTGCTTCCAATCCATATGAGCAAAAATTATATCACATGTTCTTAAGTCACGATATTGATTCAGTTGGTAGTTTGGATAAAGAAGCCCTATTAAAATTGTGTAAAACATTAGAGCTTAAAGATACAGGAATAACACTGGTCAAGTGTTTACTACTTAGTGATAAGCAAAGGGTTACATTTACTGAATTTAAAGCTGGATTACTTAATTTTCTTGGAAATGAAATGAGTGCAAATATTAATTGTGGTAAGTGTCACAAATATAACAACAAGTGTATAATTAATATCTAACTGACAAAAAATACTTTCACTATTTAGGCAAAGTTAGAAATTTATTTTTTTTTTACAAAAATCCTTTTTACGTCGTAGTAACACCGCATTTCTTTATCCTTATAATTGATTTTATTGTTTTATTTCTTCGTCTAAATGTATATAATGCTAAAATTATATAATTTTTTTATTTATATCATAAATTTTAAGTTTGCAGGTAGGCAAATACATATATAAAATGTTATAGGTTTTTCGCTAAGCACCCATCAAAATTATTGTTTTATTTTTTTTTTTTTCTAATACCAAGAATACTTTCGTTAACCTGATTTTTAATATTTCTATTTTTATTTGTATTCTTTTCCCTATTATTTTTAAAATAGAAGAACCTTTAGTAAAAAAAAATCACGAAAATAAATCGTCTGTTGATGAAAATGGTAAAGAAGAATCAGACAGTATAGATTCACCGGGCAGAGAAGTATCACCAAAATTTGTTGTTGGCGCAAAAAAATATGGCCGTAGATCACGTCCACAAAGTCAAGAAATAGAATCATCACAATCAGATACAGATAACGAAACAGTTAATAATAATAATAGCAATATAATTACATCAAATAAACCAAAAGTAATTAATACAATTATAAAATCACAAAAGGTATTTAATAATGTATTGCTATAATAATCAATTTAATTTAGTTTTATTTTTTCTTTTCTTTGTTATTCTTTGATCTGATTTTAATTATAAAATAAAATTGAAGTGTTTTTTAACTGTATTGTTACGATAAGAAATCCATCTAAAATTATTTTAATATTTATTATTTATTAAAGGTACAACGTTCAGCTTCGCAAAGTGATATTAATGGAAATAAACGTCGTCGTCCGGCGGGGACTAAATTAAAACGATGTGCATCGTTGCCAGCGCAAAAGTACAAAAATGAAATACCCGCACCACTGGTTAAAACACATTTGGAAAGCAGCATTGAGTCATTAGGTATATTTGTTTACTTTGTTCTCTACTAACAATGAATAAGTTTTTAATATTTTTATAATTATTATTGTTGTTTTGTGATAGGTAATGTCGATTTTGAGAATTTATCGCACAGTGTTTATGAAATATGGTGTACAATGGGTGGTAAAATTGAACAAAAAATGAATCGGGAACAATTGGAAAAAATTCTTGTAATTGCTGGATTAAATAAAATTGCTGCGAAAGTTGCTGAAGAAGTTTTTGAGAAATTAAATGTAGCACCAGATATGGGAATTAATTACAATGATTTTATTAAATTATTACAAAATGATACGGATATAATGGGTAGTGAAAATAGCAGTGATGAAAGTCCAACAGTTGTGAACTGTAATCCGATAGATGATTTGCCAACAAATGAACATGAATCACTAACAGCAGGTTTGTGTGAACTATATAATAATTTAATGTGATTTTGTCTGTCTGTGTTTGTCTAATTTTATAAAAAAATTAACTAATTAGATTGGTTAAAAGATTCTAATGTAGCAACTGAAAGAGTTATTGATATGTGGGAGGCTGCAGGCATTGTACATGCAGATCGCTTATTGCGTGAATTAGGATTTGCAGGTGAAGAAGTTCAAGTATCACTTTTATCGATAGCACTTGATGAAGAACTACAGGAATTACGTGACGAAGAATCTGCTACGCCATTATTGCGGGTATTTAATTTTATAACTCTTTCTTTTTTAAATAATTTAATTACTATTGATTGAATATATAATAAAATTTGTTTTTTGAAGGCTTCTCTCGCCCTCCACAAAGCAGAAGTTATTGCTTTGCGTGTGGCATTGAAGCAACTAGCAGCGGAAAATCGCAAATTGCATACAGACAATCGCGATGTTAATCGAAGAGCGGCACTACTTGCTCAGGAGATTGATGAGAGGCATGCGTCATTAGAAAATTCTACTCAAACGGAAGTAATAATTAAAAAATTAATCAAAATTAAATATTGAATTACATTTGTTTTTAATTTAGATTCGATTAATGGAACAACGGCATGTCGAAACTGTACGCCAACTAACCGCACAGATAGCCAATGATCGCGAACATTGGTCAAATATAAATAACCGGCTCGAGAGCCGTTTAAAAATGCTGGAGCATGATGAATCTCAATATAAAAGTGAAATAAATATACTGAATAATGAGATAAGTTCCTATGCGAACGAACAAACACTTTTACACAATCAGTTAACCGATCTTTTGGAAACAAACATAAAATTAAATAGTGAAATTGCCGAGCTTGAAGATAAATATAAATCAGAGGAGAATATTAAAGGTGATCGAAAACATGAGGAAGTTTTGGAATATATAGATAAAATACGAAGTTTGCAAGTTGAAAATTCTAGTTTACGTGATAAAAATGATGAATTTACTACTGAAATAGAAGCCTTGTCTGTTGAACTATCTAAGATGAGAACGAAAAAAAGTACCGCATTGACAAATCGTTCATGCTCTAATCAAACAGATACACTAAAAGCAGATGCTGATGAAAATACAACTTTAATAGAAGAAGAAGGAAGTTCTAATTTTACTATTGCAACAAAACGTCGTGGTGACTCACCAAGTAAGACACGAATAACAGAGGAAAGTCCACGATTAGGCAAATTAAGAAAATGCAGCAATGACAATAGCGGTGAGTCAGAGACAAGCGGAGATTGGATGGCATTAAATTCTGAATTAAGTCAATCTATTAGTGGTGGTGCTACAACATCTGGGTTCTCACAAGAAACAAGTATAAGTGATGTGCATAAAGAAGAGTTGAAAAATTTACGAGAGAAAATTGAAATTCTTAAAAAAGAATTAGAAATGTACAAGACCAATGAAAAACGCGAAGAAAATGTGGAAACTGTGACAAAGGAAAATACACAATATAAAAATAGAATTGTTGAACTTGAAGCTAGTCTTGAGCAAATGCAAAAAGAGTACGAAGATTGTGAAGATTATTGGCAATCAAAATTAAATGAAGAACGTCAACTATTCGAAGAGGAACAAAAAGTGAGCGATGAAAAATTCAATGAACTTTTGAAAAAAATGAGCGAATACGAAGAACAGTTTGCTGCTGCCAACGAAAATAGCGGACGTTTAACTCCGATTCAAGAGAATGTAAATTTAGAACAGCAATATGCTGATTTAGAAACAGAATTATTGGACTTTAAAACAGAGGCGCAACAGGTAATTGATACAAAGGCTGAGGAAATTGATGAATTGAAAAATGAAATAAAAAATCTTCAAACAAAATTACATAATAGCAGTCCTAAAGCAAAGTAAATAATTCTTGTTTTTCTCATATTTTAGTATTTTATTAAATTTTTCTTTCTTTAAATTAGGCAAGACAATAGTACAACAAATAGTAACGACACAAGAGCGGATACAGAGAGTCCAGCTAGTTCACCAATCAGTTATCTATGGAATCAAAGTACAATACATGGACCAACACGTGATTATCAAAATCCTAATTGGCAAAGTAAAAATAAAATCGAAAATGAGAATAAAAACCAAATTGGAAGCGAATCTGTACAAGATAATCGTATTACCGTAGCCGCATCTGCATTAGAGGAAGATATTACCCCAATAATAAGAAATATTTCACCGATACAAAAACCACCGACACCTATCTCAAGACCAAATAGCGTAAAAGATGGATTAGAAGAAACCATTTCGGTTAAAAGTGAGCATCATAGCGTTGCCTCAACATACAGTATTCACCAAAACTCTTTGCCTAATTCAAATTGTCCAAGTCCGACTACATTAAAAGACGATGTAAAACGACTTAAGCTACTTGAATTACAAATGCGCGAAGAGATTAAAGATTTAATGCAAAAACGTGATTATTTCATTATGGAAATTGAGCAATTGAGAGGTGTTAAACCAGTATTAGAAATTGCATATGCTGTAAGTATTTTACATTTTTATTTATATTCCTATATATATATTTCTTTTTATTTTATTAATTAATTAGCGTGCAGCTCATCCAAATTTACTACAGAAAATTCAACAATTGGAACAAAAAAATCATCATTTAAGGAATTCTTTAAGACAACAGCATCAGTATACGGAGAAAATTATGCATCGTATGTATAAATTTTGCTTAACACATATTTTATGAAACTTTTAATTTCCGAATTGTTTTAGAAAATTGGCAACAACAGCGTGCAGAAATTAGTGAATTACGAAATCGTCTAGAAAATCAAACAATTGTTATAGCTGATCAGGCACAACATTTAACAAATGCTGATCAATTGGTAAAAGATTTATTTGTGGAAAATTCTCATTTATCGGCTACAATACAACGTTTAGAACAACAACGGTCTCGTGGTAATTTAATTCATCAACATCCAGCACAGGGTTTTAGTGGAGTACCAGGAATGCCTTAAGTTTAAATTATATTTTTTTTTTTCTATTTTTAATTTTATTTACTGCAAACAAATATTTTTGTACAATGTTCTTTTCTATATTTATATATATATTGCAATAATAATTTATTATTGAGTTTATTTATTCATTGATAATGTTTATTGCATAATTATACATATGTGTGTGCTGCTTTTGTGTAAATAAATTACAAAATTTATAAAAAAGTTTATGTACTAAGAAGAAGTATATGTTTAATAAGCGAAACTAATACGCTTTATAATATTTATATATATAATTAAATAAGAGCATAAAGAAGAAAACATTGAAGTATTGATTAAAAAATATAAATAATTATTATTTATTTTTATTGTTGTTTACTTAATAATAATGTAAAAATTAGGAAAAATGAATTAATTTTTAACAGAAAAACTATAAAACCAAATAATATTTTTATTTTTTTTTTTTGAACATCAGTTTTGCTACAAAACATAAATTGTTTGCCATTTATTTATGTTAATAAACATATCATTATACACATATATATATATATTTATATTATTTAATTCTATTAATTATTTGCTTCTTAATTTTATAATGCATTTATTATTAAAATATTTTTCTATTCTTTTAATTAAAAAATTTGTTATAACAAACCCCGTCCGTAATGCAACTAATTTTTTTTTTACTTTTAATAATTTGTAAAAAAAAAACATATTACTAATACGGATAAATTTAATTAAAGATAAAATTTAATTATGTTGATAGAGAAATTAATTTTTTAATAATTAATATTTTGTAAAAATTTTTGTTTTGTATATAAAATTTATAGAAAAAGAAATTATGTTTATAGATAAATATTAAATAAATTAAAAACTAATAATAATGAAATAGAAAATTATAAGCCTAATTACAGTAAAAAATAATAATTAATAAATTTAATAAAATAATTAAGACAAAATTGAGTAACAAAAGCATTCCTTAAAAGTTGAACAATAATTTTTTTTTGTATTTTAGGCAAAATTAATCTTTTTTTTTTTTTTTTGCTATCTTCTATAACTATTAATAAATTTTTATTAAAAGAAATAAAATATATTTATTAATGGAAAATATATTTATTTTTTTTTTTTTTGATTACACTAAAATAAATAATTAAAATTATTTAATACAATAAAAATAAATTTAAAAATATACTAGTGAAAAGGTGTTTGAGAAAGAAATAAAATTAAATTAAAACGATAAAAAAACGACGACTCTCAAACTATAAATAAAAAAATAAACATATATATGTTTTATGCGAATTTAATTGGAAAAGAAAGAAAAAAAAAGCAATTTTATCGATTGAATTTTGTTTTATTATTTTTATTTTTTAATTACTTATCGACTGATTTCAAGTTTTTTTTTTTTATTATTATTATTATTACTATTAGTTATACTTATTCGGGTGTATTTTCGACGCTTCATTTGTGACATGCAAATTTCATTTGCTACGTTAAGTCATTATGTCAAAAGCGAATCAAATTTTGATTAATATTTTTAGTTTTAATTATTATTGTTTACAGGATTATTTATTTTATGCCGTGAAATAGCCTGTAAAAGAGCACACTTTACGGAAATTAGTGAATATCGGTGGCTTCAGTTTTTTTTCTTCTATTAATTAATATTTCTTGTTGAAAATCGTTTTTGTTTATTTTTTATTAATTAATTAATTAATAAGTAAATTGTTTATATTAACGAGAATGTATGCCTTTTTATTGTACTTGATTGAGGTATGGATATTTTTTATTTTGTTAAAGAAAACTAGTCGAAAATACAATTGTTGGTTGTTTAACTAATAAAATAGAGTGTCGTAGATAATTAATAAATAAATAATAATAAATAAAATTAATCAAATATTTCTAAAAAGATAATTTATTAAAAAATTTTTATAATAATAGTAAAAATATTTCCTTTTAATCAGGGTGTAATATTGTTAACTAACTAATATTGTTTACTTAAATCAATAATTAATATTTAAAAACATAAAATGCCTTAATAATAATTTAAAACTTTAAACATTTTTTTTTTATTATTATTTTACAATATTTTAAATTCTTATTCAATTTGAATAATATTTTTAAAAAAAATAAATATTTATTGCGATAATAAATGCACAATAAAATAAATTAAAGAATGAAAATAACAAAACCCTAAATGTTGTTAACTAATTTATTAATATTAAAAATAATATATATATTTAAAGTCACCATAATAAACCTTGGATATAAAATATTAATATAATAAAAAAATATTTATGAACAAAATGTAATTACATTGAATTATATATTAAATAAATAATAATTAATAAAAGAAAATTGTATTTTAAAATTTGATTATTTAGATTTAGATTTAGATTTATCTAGATTTAGATTTAGATTAGAATTTATGCGATTCTAATAAGAAAATATGTATATTCTCGCATGAACAATAATTTGCTTCTGTTAAGCAGTGGCTACAGAATTTAAGTAATATACCTAAAAAACCGGCATTAGTTGAAAAATTGAACATAATCCTTGAAGAATAATGTTTTGTAATCATAAAACTGTTAAATTTATGTCATGTAAAGATACAAAACTGTAAATGCAAAACCGTTTAGAATATTGAACCCGTTCACAAGATAATAACTACTGATACACTAGCGCATATTTAATAACAGTTTTTCGAAAAATAATCATCGCTTATCAATTGATAATTAAACACTTTGCATAATTATAATATAGATAATATATGTCTTTAAACATTCTGCAATACAGAACCATTAAGAAAAAGCTGAAAAGCCCATCAAATGTGATGTTCTGATGAATACGAGAATAATTATCGTGTAACAAAGTTTAACTTTAACACAAAACAGACTAAAATCTAGACATTTCAACACATGAAATGATGAAAAGAAAAATAATATTTTATTTTTAATTATTATTATAATTTCGTAATGATTAAAAAAGTTCAACAATTTTGCTGATATAAAATTCAAGAAGGTCAAGTGTAAATGTTTCTGTTTTTCCTTTTTCTGTCGTTTTTACGTTTATTCTGTTCTAGTTTACTTGTTAATAAATTAATTAAATTTCCATTTATATATATATACATATAATTTACTTTAACACTCTTCTACACAGTGCAATAATAGTACGCAAATATTGTGTATATATTTTTAATTAATATCAAGTTTTAAAGTCAAAAAACAAAATAAATAAAATGTCTTACATTATTGCCTAATATATTTTATATATTTGTTTAAAATGCATTTTTTTATTTTTATTATATACAACGACAATAACAGAAATTAAAAATGTTAATCATTTCTTAAAAGTGTTTGCAAAAACAGAGAATTTAGTTTGAATATTTATTTTTAAGAAAAAATACATAAATTATGTATAAAATAGAAAATAATTATTTTTTATCAATAATAAAAACATTTTATTTTTTTATTATATTTTTATTAACATTACCATTAATTATATTTAATTATTTTTTCTTAAATTTACTACGTAAATATATTTATAAGTTATTAGAGAAAGTTTATCCAGATTTAGAATTTGTTTATAATAATAGTTTAACATGTAATTTAGCTAGAAGTAAAACGCCTGCAATGTATCATGCCGTTATGAAAGTTATGGGTAATTATAATCAAATATTTATTATTTATTTTAAATTTATTAAAATTAATTATAATAATAGGAAAATGTGATATTGATGTTATAAGACGTGCAGTTTTGGAACGGATTATTGATGCTAAAGACAGTAATGGTTTTGCTTTGTATCCAAAAATGAAAATGCAATTAACTACCTGCTGTTATCATTATGCATGGAAGAAAATTACTAAGTATGTTTAAATAAAGTGTTATTGTGTTTACTTAATAGTAATTCATAGTGATAATGACTGTGATTTTATTCGATTTTAAACAGTGTTTAATGATAAATAATTTGTTATTTATTTTTAATCAAAATTTTATATAAATTTATTTCAATTGTAGTTACAACATTGAACATCAAATATTATTTAAGCAACGTCAACAATATCGTGGCCGTTGTATAACCGATGATAATATACAAGAATATTTAAGTGATATAATAAAAAAATATTTAATTAAAAATACATCACCATGGCAATTAATTATTATACCAATATATAATCAAAATCATTATTATATATTATTACGTGTATATAATATATTATTAGATGAATATCCAAATTTAACAATTGGTAAATTATTACAAATCGATATAGAGAATATAAAAAAAGTGAATTCCACAAAAACGATTGATAATTTTTTATTGAAAAAGAAAATTAATTATATAAAAAAATTGATCAATTTTCTATATATATTAATACGTAAATTATGGTTATATTATCAAAATAATAATGATATAATTATTTATAATAATAATAATAATACAATTACATTAAAACCGATTAATCATATTTTTCATTTATTCAATATTCTTATTATAATTATTATAAAAATAATCATTAATCGTTTTATTATAAAAAGAAAATTATTAATTTTTTTATTTAATCCATTTTATGGATTAAAATTATTTTATAAATATTTTTTAATTGAATTAAGTAAAAGAAATATTACAAAATCAACAGTAAAAATATTATTTAGTAATTTTTTAAAACAATTACAATTATCATTTATAATTAGAAAATTTATTTTTTCTTTAATGATTTCAATGCCGAATTTTTTTGTAAGCGAACTTGATGCGTTACGCCATTTAATCGCAAACGGTAAACTTTTATTTTCTTTTATATTTAATTTAATTATTTAATTATTAAACACTTTTGATTTCTAGATAGGCAAGTGTTAAAAAAAAATACAATAATCGGTGTTACCGGTAAATATTTACCATTATTAATGAAAATTACTAAAGAACTAGTAATATTTATCTGGCTGATTATTGAAGCACCGAAAACAATATATGAAATATTAATTGAGAATAAAAATAAATGTACAAATACATTGCAAAATGCATCGATAATAGGACGTCGTGTGGTTTCCTGGTCTAATTCTATATATATAAACGATTTACAAAATTTATCAAAAGTAAAAGGATTAAACGAAACGGAAGTGCTATTATCAGCGACTATAAGCTGTTTAATGGATTTTTTTGAATTTCATCAAACCGACAATGAAACTCAACCAAATGAATTACTTTTAATATATCGCAGTTTGAATCAGGAGTTTTTATTAAATAATCAAAATTATAATGAAAGTATTGATGGAGATTTTTATTTGAAATTAAATTTACTAGATACATGCCAACAGCAAATCAAGAATATAAAAACAAATTCAAAGTATATTAGTAATAAACAATTCATATTGTATTTATTGCAAAAACTCAATAATAATAAAAGTTTATTGATAAAATTGTTTCCGATAATATGGTTAAAGATTTTGCACAATTATATAACGAAAAATTATTCAATAACAATAACCGAAATGCTAACAAATCATAATTATTTAAATGTAAAAACTGTATGGGGAGATGAAATTGTCGATGTTTTGTATTTTCATCAGCCGACAGCAAATACAGGTACCCTTTTCCCGGAAATGATGGAGATATCATTATTTCTCATTTATATATAATTTTCAGCATTATCATTAACATTTCAACGGTTTGGCGATCATATAAGACTTGGATTAATGGGCGATGTTCAATTAAGACCAATGCACAAACGAATTACAGACAGTTGGGCACAATTTCTACAGAGTATTTCATTAAAATTGTAAAAGAAAAAACACCAAAAACTGTAAATTTTAAATTATTTTCATAAATTTTATTGTACAATGTAGGTTATAGAAAATAAACTTAAAACAAGAAATAAATTAAAGTTTAAGAAATATTATAAATATTTCGACAATTGTTTAAATATTGTATTAAAGTGTTGTGGGATGCTGTATCAAATTCTTCGCTATGCTGGTTTTCAATAAATATTATCTGAAATATGTAAAATAAATATATTTGTTAAGTAACACATTTAATTAATTAATCAGAAATACAAATATTTACTTCTGTACATTGAATTGAATCTGGTGAGTTTGGAACACCAATTATTTCTACCCAATCATCAATTGGGGTATTAATTGGAGTATTTAACTGGATTTTAAGATCAATGTTATCGGTAGTTGTTCCTCGTAACATTTTACCAGAACTATCAATGTTTGTTATTTTAACAAATATTGATACCTTTTGATTTAAGAATCGACGTAACAATCCTCCATTCACTATTTTTCTTGATTCAAAATCCATTATAATAAACTTTTATAATTAATATCCTGTTTTTAATAAATTTTACTAACGTTAATCATTAGTTATTGAATGGCGGGAAATTCTTTTTGACAACTAGAAATCTTGTTGTTCACAATATTTATACGTATAAAATAATTTATACCATTAAATGCATAATACATGTAGAATAAACATGAATCGTACTACTGCTGTAAACAAAATTAATTTGACAGTTAAATTCAATATTTTCGTTTAAAATTAAAAAATTAAAATTCTAAATTTAATTATATAAATTATTAAAAAAGAAAGAAAAAAAATTAATTAAAAAATTATTGTAAAAATTGGTAACATTGGTCACCCTTATTTCATAATTTTTTTTTCTTAACATTTTCCACCCTGTCTTCGTATATAGTAAATATAAATGTCATTGTACCGTTCGTTCGTCACCAACAACTTCATGCAAAACTTAATTTTGCAGATAGGGAAATTGTAAATAAATCTGGAAAATAATAAAAATGGGTAAGTATTAATAGATATAATGAATTAAAATTTAGTGTTTAGTGCTTTAGAATAATTGGGAAACATCAATTAAGAAAATTTATTCACAAAATAATGACATTTTTATTTAGAATTTAGTAATATTTCACCCATGGAATGCTAAAAAAATATTCAACCTCATCCCATACTTTTCTTTAGTATTTCTATTATAATGCTTATGTATTAATAATAATATAAAAAAAAACAAACTAAAAAACATAAATAATAAATAGTTGTTAAATTGTTTTAACAAAATATAATAAAAATCAATAGTTTAATGTTTATTTTAAAAAAATGTTTAACTTCAAAGCGGATGAATGTAGCCAAGGAGTTTTGGATTTATCAAAAAAGTGCTTAAAGAAAGTACCAAAACAGGAAGATGCACAAAATGTTAAATGTTTAATATTAGATGACAATGAGTTGCAAAAAATTGATAATATAGATTCATATATACGCATAGAAAAGGTGAATAAAGAAAAAAAAATTATTTTTTCTGAATAATTATTTATGTTAATAAAATGATCTTCGCAGCTATCACTATCTAAAAATCAATTATTACGTATGTACGGTGTTTGTCGTTTACATAATTTAATAGATTTAAATTTATCATATAATGGTATATTAACAATTGAGGGTGTCAAAGAATTAATACATTTGCGATATTTAAATCTTGAAGGTAACAACATTAAGGTAATCGAACATTTGAACGCCAATACAAAATTAGAAGTTATTAATTTATCAGAGAATAGTATTGGAAGTATATCGGATATTTCGTATTTAAAATTTTTAAAAGTGAGTAGAAGCTTTTACGGTTTCACTATGTGCTTGCATGTTTAGTAATAATTAATAAATGCTAATAATTTCATTTTTTTATTTATTTCGTTTGTAGGAGCTTAATTTAAATGGAAATCGCATAACACATTTACGACAATGTGATAAATATTTACCAACATCATTAGAAATATTAATATTAGCAAAAAATAATATAACTGATTTAAATGAAATATGTACATTAAGTCATTTATGTAATTTAAATAGTATATCAATAGCTGATAATCCATGTGTTCAAATGACTGGCAATGTCGTGTATCCTTTTTTAGAATTAAAAATTCATTTGTTTTTAATTGTTAAATCAATGAATTTTTCCTTAATTTTTATTAATCATTTAGTGGTTTTGATTACCGTCCATTCGTATTAAATTGGTGTATGAGTGTTAAATTAATTGATGGTTTTGTTGTTAATCCTATAGAGAGGTAATTGTTTATTCTTTTAATTTCTTCTCTTTTTTTAATGAGTTAACTAACAAAAAATAAATTTTAACTAGTTTAAAAGCTGAATGGTTGTACAGTCAAGGTCGTGGTCGTCAATTTCGTATCGGTGAACAGATTGCTTTAGCAAGATATTTAAGTTCCGTTTGTGCGTTAAGTGGCCAAGCCTTAGAAAATGAAGAAGACAGAAAATTACGTTTGATTCTAAGTAAAGCGCAACAGCATCAAAGACAATTACAAGAGGAAATTACTGGTTAATAATTTTGTTTTCATTATTAAGATTATTTAGTTTTTAAATCTATTCAATTTTCTTTAGAATCAAGTAATTCAGGAAGTAATTCTCCATCATCCAGCCGACGTAAAGGTCCACCGAGTCGAATTCAATCACCAAGATGTAATTATTTTGTTTTCTTATTGGAATTTTTCAAATAAATATATATGCATTTTTTTTTTTAGTTTCACGCTTAGGCGCAAGACAAGGTTCACCAGATTCTATGTCAAATAGTTATCACGGGAATACATCAGTCAATTTAGATACAATTACATCAGCAAACTCAAATCAATTAATCCAAATGACAACATCATTAATTGAAAACATTAAGAGTGATAATATAATGACGCAAAGTTTAGATCCAGCATGTTTATTAAATAATAGTAAAAATTTAAGTACCTCAAATGCACAACATGAGGCACATGTAAAGCAATCCACTGGTAATTTGATTTTAAAATAATAAATTTTTTATGCTATAGTAATTTATCCTTTAATTTCTATAAAGAACAACCATTATCACAAATGGGTGGTCCATTGACAGCTGCATCAAAAATGGTACCAGTACCAGAATCATTAATGAGCCCAGATTGTTGTCCAACCCAAACAAATACAATACCAAATAAGGGTGTGTGTAATGCGAGTGTCAGTAGTCCGTTAGTGACAAAATCTATTCAAAAAACAAAGGGTAAAATTCCATTAAAATTATATTGTTGACTTTAATAAAATATTATCTTATATTTTGCAGATAATAAAGCAAATTCAAAGATAAATCGTAGTCCAAATTTAAAGAGATCTGAACGATCATCACCAATACTTAGTCCACGTAAAGTAAATACAGCTGGACGTGTTAGTTGTAATAATAATAAAAGTAATAATCATATACAAGTAACACCACCGGATTCTTCTAGTAATAATACCATTGTTAGTTCTGATGATGACAGTGATCATATAAACGTTGATAAATTAAAAACTATAAGGAATAAAGCTGCACAAAAGTCAGTATTTAATTTGTTGGTTTTTTTTTTTTCATTAATTTACCTGTGTTTATCATTTTAGATGTCAACAAAACAAAGATCATATTATAAATAATGATCAATTAATATTAAATAATCAAATAATAAATAAATCAACAGAGAATTCAGCGATTTTAATACAGAAAATATGGCGTGGATACTTTACGCGTAAAAAGACGAAACATATATCGGAGAAATTACAAAAACAGCGTACACAGGAATATATTGAGTAATATTTCATTTATTTATTTCTTGTTTATAAATTTACATAAATAATTAATTGAAAAATTGTATTGTCTTATAGAAAACTTAAAGAGGACATGGAAATGACAAAATCAGCACTGGAAAATGAAAGAAAAATACAACATTTACAAATGCAAGCAATAAATGCATTATGGAAAAAAGTGTCTACGATGCAACAACCTGTAGCAATTCCAACAAGTGTGACAGGTACATCAAGTATAGATGGAGCACAACAATGTTTAGATATAAATGGTGCTGGTGTTATACAAGATTTAGCTAAAACATGTTCAATACTTAATAATCAGGTAATTTTCGATTTTTGTACATTTCTATTATTTATTTACACATTTTTTTTTTTAATTTTCCAAAGGTACAACAATTACAAGGATCAATGCGGGACATTGTAAATTGTATGACAATGATGTGTAATTTACCAAATAATACAATAAATAATACTCACGTTAAAGATAATTCATCAACACAAACGGAAATTATTGCGGTTCATACGCCACAACAACAGCAACCCTCATCTAATGATTGTAATTTACCATTTCCATTTGTTGGCATTGGCAATAAAATCACAAGACCATCAACATTACCATTAGACTCTAATGAAACATCACCAAAAAGTAATAATTCAACAAATACAACAACTGCATGCACCGATTTAATATTAGATAAAATAGAAAATGAGACGACACCAATTGATAGTAATAAAATTGATGAAAATCAATTGCTAATAAATAATGATGAATCAATAATTGATAATAATTCAATTAAAATAAGTGATGAATTAATTATAAACAACGAAAAAATAATTATTTAAATACAAAATAAGCATAAGCAAAAAAAAAAAAAAAAAAAACAACCAAAGATTAATTAAATATAAATAAATGTTAATTTATAATTTTTATTTTATTTTTTATTATAGTAAAAATACAAAACAGAAATTTATTATATATATATATTTAAAGATTAATTAATTTAGTGAAATGTTTTTAGAAATATTAATTTTTAGATAATAATTTTGTTAAGATGTTTCTTGTTTTCTGTAATTAAAATTAAACACATTCCTTCCTTACTTATATTTTACAATTTTTTAAAGAAATTTATATTTATAATTTAAATTGTGATTGTTTATAATAATTGTTTTTATTTATTTTATTAGAATGTAGTTTAAATAATATCTTTTTAATTAAGAATAATTACAAAAATTATTCTTCAGCTTTAAACGTAAGTTAAAAACAAACTGAACAGATTTGTTAACAAAATTACTAATCTTCTGCAAGGAAAAAGAATTCTACTATCACATTGCTTAGCGCATTCAGAAAAAGCAGTTTTCATTCGACCCTGAAAAATAATTAAGAAAAAAAAAAAGATAAATTTTTGCACCGCCAAATGTAACTTAATAAATCTTGATGTTGATAAATAAATAATTTAAAATGCTTTAAGGAATTTGTTTTTATTGTTTTATACCCATCGTACCATTTTTTATTATTACTCTGTGTCTGAATTATCCGACGAACTTTCATCGCTTTCATCCAAATTCGGACGACGATTTGTATTCTGAAATATTTCATCATTATCCTCGCTAATTTCACGTTTTTTGGTAAATTTTTTTGGCCAAGCACCATCTTTGGTATATATTTTAATATGTTCTGCTGTTAGAATTCTAACAATTTCCGCTTTGACCTTATCACCTTCTTCAATCGGTTCCACGACAACATAATCACCACGTTTTACCCAAACATTTTTGCGAAATTTTGTCGGCATTGAAACCAAATAATTTTCTTCATTGTCATTTGGTGATTCAACTTCATGTAAATTATTACCGCGACTACTTATGATCCGGACAATCAATTGATTATCTTTTGGTAGTTCATAGTCATCAGTTAACATCTCCTTCATAACATGTTTCCTTTTTGTAACGCGTGACATACCTCTTAAATTAAAAGAAAATTATTAGTTTTATGGTTAGAAATTTATTACTGTTTATATATTTCAAATACCAAATTTTTATATTTATTTTCTTTTAATATTCTAGATAATAATTTATTAAATTTTTTATTGGCAAGAATCTTGAATAACATGTATTATAAATTAATAAATATAATAGTTATGAAATAACAGATATATTTTTATTCCGTATTTTTTCACTTAAAAAAATATATTGACAGCCAGACACAGTCTTTTCTCGAAATATATTTCGAATATTTATTATTTATTTCGAAACATGTGCGTGTTTGTACACTGTTATTTTTCTTTAGGTTTGGTTTTCAAAATAATTTCAGTTTATTTATTTATTTTTAATTTAATTAAAAATGGCATTAAAATAACAAAAATTAATTAACTTATAGCAGAAAATAAGATTTAATTTGGGTCACATTAGTATCGCAAAGTATATGCTCTATAATATAACGATTAGGGTGTTTCGACTTGTTTTTCCGATACGATTTGTATATTGATGGAGTCACACGTGCTACGTAAAATGATGATTAATATTTTTAATATAATTACTTAAATTGTTTATTTACTTAAATTTAATTATTTTTATTTATTTTATTATTTATTTTAATTAATTTGCTTCTTTTTTTTTAAATTTTATTATACTATTGTAATTCATTTTCGTTTTTTTTTTCTTTCCTGTTTTTATTTAATTTTTAGATAAATAATAGCAATGAATAAATATTTTCATTTAATTAATTCATTTAGTTATTATTTATGTGTCTTTTCTTAGTATTATCTAAAGTGGTATAGTTTTATCTAAATAACTATTTAAAATAAAATAGATACAATATAAATTAATTAGTTTTAATGTAACGTTTACAAAGTGCACACATTTTAATATACAAAAGATAACGTTTAGTTAGCAAAAATATATCCGGAAAAATGACCGGAATAAGGAACTATTACTGTATCGTGTATTTATTTTATTTAATTAATTTTTGCATGCATGTGACATCAGGTAAATATTAAATTAATTAAAACTAAACGTTTCAAGTGATAAAATGATAATTATTAAACAATTGAAGGTACGTCACAGGAAATACTAAATGATGAATTATTTTTAAATGTTAGTGAACATTTGGGAGAATTTTGTGCTCGACCATGTAATGATAATGAGCCTCGAATTTGCTATTATAATTGGCATATAGAGCATTACCATGCAATGGGACCGTAAGATATTCTACTATTTATTAATTTATTTTTTTTTATAAATATTAAATTACCATTGTAGAGCATGCAAAGAATGTAGACATGATGATTTAAATGATTGTTACTTACCTAGCTGTGTAACAGCAGATGGTTTGGAACGTGGAATTATGTCAATAAATAGAAAAATGCCTGGACCCTTAATAAGTGTCTGTAAAAATGATTTAATTGTGGTTGATACAAGTAATTTAATGAGCGGTACCGCCACATCAATACATTGGCATGGAATTCACATGCGGACAACTCCGTACATGGATGGTGTACCATTTGTTACTCAGTGCCCCATTGATTTTGCAACAAATTTTCGTTATGCATTTAGAGCTAGTGAACCAGGTACACAATTTTATCATTCACATGCCGGTCACCATAAGGTTAATGGAATTTATGGAGCATTGATCGTTCGTGAAGATGAAAAACATGATGGACTATTTTACGATTTTGATTTAGATGAACATGTTATAGTAGCTAGTGATTGGATGCATGAAGATGCTGAAATGTTTATGCCTGGCTTACCGTCGCGCCCAAGTGGAATTTTACCAGATAGCCTACTGATTAATGGACTCGGACGTTATTGGCCAGTATGATTTTGTTAATTCATTTTTCAAATGAATGTTTTACATAAGTTATACATTTTTTACAGTCAAATCATACAGCTAAAGTACCATTAGAGATTTTTCGGGTAAGAGCGCACAGACGATATCGTTTTCGATTTATAAATGCAGCTAGTCATGTGTGTCCACTCCAGTTCCAGGTATTACCCTAAATATTGTCAACAAATAGTATACGTAAAAAAAATATTTATTTATTAAAGATAGAGCAACACCGTTTGGAAATTATTGCTAGCGATTCGTTTAAAACGGTACCATTAGTGGTAGATACTCTTATATCAACTTCTGGCGAGCGATATGACTTTATCGTTCATGCAAATCAGTTGTCTGGTAAGAAACAATTTAATTTTCTTATAAATTCAAAAAGGAAAATTACTTAGAAACAATTACAGGTAATTACTGGATAAGATTGCGCGCTATTGGACCTTGTAACCATTTAGATTTGGATCAATTTGCAATTTTATCATACACAAATGATAATAGACTATTAAGTAATGTGGAAATAATAAAAAATTTACCTAACCCTCCAAGATATGACAATCTATTTTCCAATAAAGTCGTAAGTATAGAAAATTTTATCTACTTGTAAAAATGCAATTAACAAAAAATAAATTTTCTTAGGTCTTGAATCATCCGAATACTACTTGTAATATTCCGCACAGTGATGAGTATTGTGTTAGTGATTTATACTCGGTAAACACAATCTCGGGATTAAATTCATTATCATTAACATCAAAAGATCAAGATGCATTTGAAAGAGAAATGGAAATATTATACAAACCACCTGATTACACATTTTATTTATCTTTTGATAATTATGTAATATCAAATGATATTATTTATCGAAAAAATAATTATCATCATTTTATGAGTAATTAAGAAAACAATAGACAATAGAATCTTTTTAATTTTAATTATTAATTTAATTACAGATATTGCAGGCAACACAAATCTAGTTGGTGCAATAAATAACATTAGTTTTACATTTCCCTCGTTTCCATTATTAACACAGCCGGAGAATATAAACGATGATATATTTTGTGATGAAGGGAAAATACCAGAATCATGTCAAAATGATGAACAAATATGTTTTTGTTTGCATCGTATAAAAATTGATTTGAATAAAACGGTCGAATTAGTTATTGTTGATGAAACAGCACGTAAGAGATTTTCTTTTTATTTCATTTGCTTAAATTATTAATTTTTTTTTTTTGAAAAATAGAAATTCGTAACCTGAATCATCCATTTCATTTGCATGGCTATAAATTATATGTGGTCGGTATGGGACAACATCCGCTTGGTATTCCTATGACAACTCGATTAGCGAAGCAAATGGCTGTAACAAGAACATTGTACAATTTACCAAAGCCAAGTGGATTGCCACCATTAAAAGACACGATTTCAATACCAAGTCGAGGATTTACTATTGTGCGGTTCCGTGCTGATAATCCTGGTACTTATTGTTTTATTTAATTCGTGTTTATTTTTTAAAAATATTTCATTTTTGTTATTTGTAGGGTATTGGTTAATGCATTGCCATTTTGAGTGGCATATGGCTGTCGGAATGGGTTTGGTAGTACAAGTTGGAGAACCACACGAAATGGTCCAGCCACCAGCAAATGGTTTTCCAAAGTGCGGCAATTATTTACCAAATATAGATCCATCAATAATTTAAATAAATTGTGAATTAATTAAATAGTTTTATTATTAATTTTTGATTAAGTATATTATGGTAAATTTAGTATAAAATATGAATATATCATAGACACAACTGGTATACGCAAACAGTGTCATCTAACATTAAAATTTTAAATAAAAATTGACACGAGAAACACTTGTTGTTTGTTTTTGTTTTTACAATAACATTTTGAAATGTCACATTTTGTCCAATTGCCCAAAGCATAATAATTAAAATTAAATAGTAGGAGATACTAGATTAATTACCAGAAATATATTTTTGGCATTGTATACAACAGATTTATGTTTTAAAATGTTTTAATTTTATATTGAAAAGGAAAAATAAATTTATATATTTGTAGATTATTTGTTTACATTTCGTTAAACATTCACAAAAATTAAACAGTTGTGTGTTGTTGTTTAGTATTTTTCAACATTTGTGTAAACAAGTTTTTTGATTTAATTATTATTTTTGAGTTTCTTCAGCTTTCACGTAATAGAAAAAATTCAAGGACTAAAGTGTTTATTAGTGTTTTTTTCAAATAAAAAAGATAAAAAATATATTATTTAAAAAAATAAAAGTGAAAAAAAATGTCAATTCCTATTGTTTATTTATCTAGAAAAGAAACATTCAGTGCATGCCATCGTTTACACAGGTAAATATGCGCAATATTATTTTTATCTCATATTATTTATTTATTAATAAATATAACAAAAACATAAATCTTTCAGTCCTCAACTAACAGATGAAGAAAATAAAAAAATTTATGGAAAATGTAATCACATTAATGGTCATGGACACAATTATAAAGGTTAAAATAGTTTTCTTTTCTTTATTATTATTCATTATATAATTTACTTGAGAAATAATTTTTTTTTTTTTCAATGAAACAATCTAGTCGAGGTAACAATACGTGGTCCAGTTGATAATCGTACTGGCATGGTTATGAATATTACCGATTTAAAATCACATATGGATCAGGTGATAATGAGAAAACTAGATCATAAGAATTTAGATAAAGATGTTTCATATTTTAAGGAAGTTGTAAGCAATTTAATTTTACCAACATAATTTAAATAAATATTATTTTTAATATATTTGTATTTAAAGCCTAGTACCACTGAAAATTTAGCTATTTATATATGGGATAATTTAAAAATATTAATGCAACATCCGGATCAATTATATCAAATAAAAATCGATGAAACTGATAAAAATTCCGTTGTATATCGTGGTCGTGTACATTCATCATATCGTTTTCCAGAGAGACGTTGGTCACCAAATTTTATTGCCGGAATGTCTTCTGATTCTGATTAATTAATAAAAAATTCAAACAATATTTCTTTATTTTTTTACTTAAGTACGTTTATTGCAATATTATATTAACATTTTAAAATAAAAATATATGTATATATATATAATGTATAAACAGTGTAAATGTCATTCCAAATACATTAGGTATTTAGAGTTTTTTTTTTTCATTATTTTATAAAAAATAAGTTTTTTTCTTTATTGTATTTTTATTATTAAGTGAATAAAATATTTTTCTTTTTTATAAATAAATAATTAATTCTTTTCTTATTATCACAACTTGATTAAAATCACACAATTATAGATTATAAATACGCATAATATACTTATAAATTCAGATATAATTCTTTGTTAATTCGATAAATAAAAGAGGTAATAAAATTTTCTTTGATTCTTCTCTATATGCTCAGATTTGATCATTTGTATTTTTATAAATACCTTTAATTGTAACATATGGTATTCCAAATTCAAATGTATTTTTTGGCCAATATTTAAGTATCGGTAATTTATCAGGTAAATTGTGTATTACATTGAAATATGAAAATAATACACAAGCCGTATATGAGGATATAAAAATTAATATATGCCAGAGAGCATGTAAATATGGAAATTTAATATATGACCATACATCACAGAATAAACGATCGTTTATCCAGCATACAACAGCTAATATACAAATGCATGTACATCGTATACCTAACCGATAAACACGAGGACAATGAACACTAAAAATAAAAACAAAGAATTATTAATAATTAAAAATAAAATTTACCTTTTTTGTATATTTAGATAATTTACCACATAAGCTCTTGATATAATAAAAATATTGCCGGTAATGCAAGGAACATAAGCACAAAGGCATTCAGTGCTGGATGTAAAAAAGATAAACCAGTTGCAAAGATTGTCAATACGATGATAACAAAATAGAATAATTTTCTACAATCAAAAGAAAACAAAAAAAAATTAGTATTAAGCAAGTATAAAGGAATTTTATATAATCTTTGTTTACCTTTGTCTAATCATCATATCAGGCATATAACGTTCTGGATAAAATATTGATAATCCAGCCATAAATACCCATAATATAGCCACTTCGTCTAGTAATTGTCCGATAAGACTTAATGTTGCATGAAAATATGCTGAACTAACACCAACAATAAATAACATTATCCATATTATATGTATTGCTTTGTTTACATATTTACCATAATTGCGAAATAATGTTATTAATATTGGTGGCAATACAATGAATAATATATTACTAATCTATATAACAAATGGAGAGAAAAAAACAATAATAAAAAAAACCATGAAAAATTAATTTTAATTATTTACTTTTGACAGAATGTATTATATACATATAAAAAAAAGAACAATAAAAATAATTAATTAATAAAAATTTAACATACCGTGTTAACAAATTCAGCAATATTTGATGAAATTAAATAATTTTCTTCACACCAATCAACAGGCGAACTACCTCTTTCAAAATGTGCCCAAGTCATATTTTATATTATTTATAATAAAAATTTTCACCACAATAATATATATATAAATTATTATTTAATTTTTTCTAGACACTTTATTAAAAATTTTCTCACAAACATTTAATTAAAATAATTTTTCTTATGCAAAACGACATTAAATTGTTAACAAAATTAAAATAACTTAACTAAACGTGTCTGTCCGTCTGTTTGGTATAATAAAAAAAAATGCAAATAATAAAATAGCAAAAAAAAAAAACTTATATTTATTTTTAATTATAGATTTTTAATTTTTATTTCCTTTTTTAGATTCTTTTTTCTTTATATTTTTATTTTTTTAACTCACGAAATTATATTCTAACTTTTGCTTTGTTTCTCGAGAAAAATAAATAAATTTCGTTTTTGCTCTTTCACAAACGTACTGAAACGTCAAGCAGCAAGTAGAGGAGCAACAACAGCAACAGCAATGTAAACAATTTTTTTTTTTTTAATGTTATAAACAAAAAACTTTTATGTTAAAATTTATATACATATTATCAAACAAGAATTTATTTTCAAATTTTTCTTTTAATTAATTAACTATACATTGTACATGAGGGATGTAATTATTACAATTACAATTTTTTTTTTTATATATATATGTAAATAATATTTTTAATTTAATTATTACTTTATGAAAGAAAATGTTTTGATTTTTATTGTTTTAAACGAAACAAAAAAAAGTATCAAATTTCAAAAAAAAAAAATAAGTTAAACAAAGAAAACAAAAGATAATCTTGATGTAAACAAAACAATACTCTACTTTATCGACAGAAATATTTTTTCTCCAACAAATATGTGTAAACTTTACAAACAAAAAAAAACTTTTGTAAAAATATTAAAATATTACAAAATTAAGTTAAACAAATAACCATTAACAGATTGTAATGTATTTAATAAAACGTTATTAATAATAATAAAAATAAAAGACAAAACATTATTTCTTTTTTCGATCTTGTGAACATTTTGGACAAAACCATTTACCTTTCGGTTTGATTGTGAGTCCGACGCAGGCAAAATGAAACCACTCAATAGGGCACTGAAACAAAAAAAAATAAGAAATATAAATTTAATTTTCGATTTAAAAAAAAAATAATAAATGTTAATAAATTTACATCTGGATTATCACACCCAATCATTTCTCCATAAGATACTTGATGGCATAAACAATATGTGGGTTCATTAGGATCAACTGGCATATCTAAAACGTCACTAGGATGCGGTGTTGTATGACCACTGTCTTGTGCTAATTCCTCGGTTTCAGTATTTTTCTTTAAAAATTCACAAAAGCCAATTATTACATAATTTTTATTTATAGTTAATTCATGTTTTTGTGACAATAAAAATAATGCATGCAAAATTATTTAAAGCATTAATTGATGATAATTTCACACAAATAAAAAAAAAATGCATTTATTAAATGAATGATTCATGAATTTTTATGAAGAAATAAAAACTTAATACCTCTACTTACGATTAAATAATAAAACAATAAAAAATAAACTAAATTTTCTATTTAAATGGAAAATTTTCCACTTGAAAAATAAAGAAAAACAATTATAATTTATAAAAGGAAGCAAACAAAATTAATAAATTTAAATAACTAAAAATCGTTAGTAATGAATGAAAAATGAAATGAGAAATTACCTTTTGACCTTTTCGGCCTTCTTTTTCTTGATTTACCTTCTGCTTTTTATTTTTTGTACCACTTTTACCACCAGTTCCACTTATTTTCATTTCATCTTCTGATGAATTTACACGTTTCTTTTTGCCCAGTGTTTTCACATCTTTACCCTTTTTACGACCTTCTGACAAACAGTTAATGTTTATTTCTATTTTAAAATAAAAATAAAATTTATATTCACTCACTTTTGTTAACATTCTCCTCTATTTGAAAACGTGTTGTGCCAGTTTTATCCTGTATTTCACCTTCAAAACGTGCTAAATCAGAATCTAATCGTCTTATATGCTTATCAACTAATTCATATGTTTGTATTGCTAATTGTACCTGATAAATAATAATAAATAAATAAACAAAATTTAAATTTTATTTTTTTTTTAAACTATGCTAATTTATTTATACTTTATCATCACCATATTCCTTTGCTTTATTAAATAATTCCTGAATTTGTTTTAATTTAATGCGTTTTGTATCTTCCGGAAAGTCTTTATCTTTGACAATTGCTTTTAATAAATCGTTTGCTTTTTCGTCTATTGATTTCATTACATTTTGTGCACGTGTATCTAAATCACGCATTAATGTAAAATTCCTTTGTAATTCATTTGGTAAATGTTCTAAACCTTAAAGTTTTGATTAATTCATTTAATAATAATTATTTTAAATAAAATTTTATTTTGGGGTTATGCAAAAAATAATTCATATACGAATATATAATTTTTTTTTTTACATAATACCTTACCGTCTAAATAATGCTCCAAATACACAGCTGATGTCATTATTATTTAAAATTATATTAAAAATAAATAATTAAAAATAGTTATTATCTTGTTAATAATAATTAATAAATAACTTAAGTTATTTATAAATTTTATTTAACATTTTAATTTTTATTATTTTACACTTTTGTTGTAATTTTTGACAAATACTTCATTTTTATAGCATTTAATTATAGTGTTTTATAGTATAATGATTTCGAAAATATAATTAGACCAATGTTTTTATAATGTTTATAAGTTGACGTTTTGTTTTTTATTTATTTAAATATTAATATGTCAAAATTTATAAACATTTATTTTAGAAAATTTATTTATTTACGATTTATAGAAATATAATTCTTAAGAAACAACGATTTTAAGATTATATGCTTCTTGATTTTCTTTTTGTTTTATAAATTCCTAAATTGGTTTGTACACAGAATACAATTTCTTTTTTACCATAATCCACAAGTGTCACTAGTTAACTGGTCTGTAACGTAATGGACATAACAGAGCCAGCATTAATTAGAAATTATGCAGATAAAAGCCAGGTAATTTATTATTCCAATAAATCAACAATAATAACAATAAAAAACAAAATTAACCATCAGGTGCCACCAATTCATCAAAAACGAATTTTAGCATTTGTAAATCAATTCTTAATCAGCACAGTAACGTTTTTAAACAGCTTCATCGATCAATGTGACTCAAAATTTCTTACTTTTGAGACAAAGTTACAGAAATTAGAGTCATCTTTAACTATTATCGAATCTAAGGTAAGCTAATTAATCGTTGACTAATTTTTAAAAATAACACAATTAGTTTGTTATCAGTTATCGTCGATACCGTTTAATGAGATAACTGGTAAAAATATTACAAATGTAGAAGACATAAAATCAAAAGAAATTGTTGAACCTGTAAAAAGTGTGGAAGAATCCAAAGATGTAGAAGAAAATTTAAACAAAACAGAAACTATAGATACCGCAGAAAAAGTTGTAGAGAATGCAGAAGACTTATCAAATTATGTTCAAACGTGTGAACATGAATATTACAAAAAATACTTTAAAATGTTGCAATTCGGTGTTCCAAGTTCAGCAGTTAAACAAAAAATGGAAAGCGATGGCGTAGACCCAACGATACTAGAGTAAATATTTTATTTTATTTTATTTAATTAATAATTCAGCACTAATTATTCTTTCTTTCTATATACAGCTCACCACATAAATTGTTACAAATTGACGACAACAAATAATTATAATAAATGAAATTTAATATTAAAATTATTTTCGTTTTTTTTTTATGTTATCATTTATTGATTTTATTGAATTTAATTTCCAAAAATTTGCAATAAAATCATTTTTTGTTTTGATTCAGTTCAAAATGTTAACATCCCATGAATGGGGGTTGTTTTCTGTATTTGAGTTCCGCACTAGGCCATAATGAATGCATACAAATTGATAGTCATTTTGAATTTTAAAAAGAGATTTATTTATCATGATGCTAAAATGTACTTGTGATCAATTTTTTTTGATCAACATGTAAAATTCAGACATAATGAAGGATAGAATCCGTTAATTAACATTTCAGAAGTAGTTACAAAGCGTCCTTTACTTAAAGAAAAGCTCGAGGCATAGAGAGGTGAGTTTATAGTTCTATTCGGCTAAACTATTTACTGTTAACAAAGCAGGTCATAATACGATCATTATAATACGATCACTGCTATTGCAGTGTTTTTACTTTAATGACAATGTCCAACCGTTAACAATTTTACCTGTATGAGAAAACCACTGAAAAACAATTAAAGCAACAAAATAACATTTAATAATTTTTTTTTTCATCTTTTTTATTAAAATAATTTTTCATTTTCAATCTTTTTTTTTTTTTGTTTAAGTTTAAATTTTTTTTTGATTTTTAAATAATTACATTTTTTTTCCTTTTCTTTTCTGTTTTTTTTTTTTAATTATTATTAAATTTCTCCATTAATTCTACTTAAAAATTATTATTTAAAAAAAAAAACAAAAAACAAAACAAAATAAATTCTCATCTTTTTTTTTTTTAATTATGAAAAATAATAAAATTAAATTAAATCAAATAAACATCAACAGTCACATTTCTATCATTTATCATTAATCCCGTTGTGAGAAATTTTCATTTTTATTATTTTATTTAAAATCTTTTGTGTTATTTTTAAATTAAATTAAATATTTCTGTTTAATAATTATTTATTTAGAAAAATATATAAAATTAAAAATAAAATTTTCTTTTCATATTTTTTTTTTTCGTCTGTTATTAGGTTTAGTTTCGTTTGGTTGCCATTTTTGTTTTCGGTTGAATCTTTTTTTTTTTTTTTTTGGAAAGAGTTTTCTGTTATAGAAATTAATCAAGTATTAATTTTCAAAAAAAAAAAAATTATTTAATATATTTTAATTGATATTTTATTTATTTAATTGATTTTAATGTTTGTCATTTAATTAATTAATTAATAGAATAAAATGACGGAAGAAAGCGAAACATAAAACATTCAAAAAAAAAAAAAGAAAATCCTTTTATTTTTTATTTCTCTCTCATTTCAATTTTAATTATATATTTAATTAATTATTTAAAGAAAAACCAAATTAAACTAATAATATAATTATAATGAAAATTATAATAAATTAAAAAATTATATAATTAAAATAAATAAATTTTTCTTCTAATATTTTCATATTTTACTATAGATTGGTTTGTATATTGGATTGGTTTATTACTTTGTTTTATGTATAAAAATAAAATAAAATTGGTTGGTTGGTGTATTAAGTTGATTGGTATAATTATTATTATTGGTTGGTTGGTTAGTTGCTTCTTTTAGTAATTTTATTGCAATTTATTCATTGGTTTCTATTATTTTATGTTTTTTTTATTTATTTAATATTTATTTTAATTAATTAATTAATTTACTTTACTTAATCAAATAATAATTTATAATGAAAAAAAAAAAAAATAAAATAATTATAATAAAACGAAAAAAAGCGCCTTAAAAATTTTGTTATTCGATTGATTTTATTGGTGGCTGTGGTGCTTGTGTCTCTCTACACATCACACAATAAAACAGGTGTGTAACAAAAAAACAACGCACGCATCTTATCGTATAATAATTCAATTAATTTAAATATATTTTTAAATAATTGTATATGTTTTTTTTTTAAGTTATTTATTTTGCTTACTAAGTGCGATTTTACATTTACTAAACAATTAAAATAAAAATATATATATTGCCTGTATACACATCATGAAAAGTATATATATAAAAAAAAAGTACTTGGTTGATTGAATGTTTGTTGAAGCTCTTGTTTGTTGCAGGCTTGCAGCTTAATCATTTAATTGCATCAATGGTACAAAAATAAAAAAAAATTAATTATTATTTCAAAAGAAATTCTAAAGAAGCTTCTTTAAGTAATGATAAATAAAAACAATAAAGCTTTAACAAAAAAAAAAAAATCAGTTTTTCGTGTTTTTCTTTTTCTTTAAAATAGTTTTGTTTAGTTACTTTTTTTAAGTGGAAAATTCGTTAAGTTGTTTTAATTATTAATATTTTTTCTTGTTTAATTAATTAATTAGCTAGAGAGTACAAACTACTACAATTCTTATTATATACTCGATTGTGAAATAAGTGAGTTATGTTTTTTATGATTATTGATTTTAATTGATTTACTTTTTACACCATATTTAAGGTTTGCGCGTTTATACTGTTTGAAATGCTGAAATCATAGTGATTTTATTTTTGCAAAAAAATAATTAATTATTTAGGAAGCTAAAAAGATTTTAATTGCAAATTTTCAAAAAAAAAAAATAAAATCACTATAATGCAATTTCACAGGTAAAACGCACCACCTTACATTATTTATATTTTAATAAAATAGTTTTAATAATTAATTATCTATTTAGTTTTATTTTATTTATTTTTTATATAATATATATATATATTTATTTAATGAATTAATTAATTAGTTAGCCTTTTAAGAGTTTTCTTTTCATTTATTTTTATAGGTTTTATTTTCTTTTTACTTTATTTTAACTAAATTTAATTTTTTTATTTATTTTCATATTCATTATTTGCTTTAGTAAATTTTCCAATTTTTTTTTTAGTATTTCTTGTTACCTTCTTGCACAATAAAACATTAAAACAGAAAGAAAAACAAAATTATTCATTAATAAACAAAAAAAAATATATATAATAATTAAAAATAATTAATAAACTAAAACATTTTTTTCTTTCGAGGTGGGGTGCACACATAATGCTGTTGGAGATTATGTTTGTTTGAAAATTGTTCTTTCTTTTTTTGTGAAACGGGAAAATTTATAATCAAATCACATTTCGGCGATACAAACAACAGGTTAATTTGTATTAAATAAAGTTAATTACAGGTGGAACCTTTATTGAAAATGTAAAAAACTTTATAAAAATCTATTACACATTTATTAACCAGTTGAATAATCAGCTTTTGATTGTTATAAATTTTTCCATATACTCTTCTTTCCAATCAAATATAAACAGCAACAAATATGTAACAAAAAAAAAAACAGTAAGAAAAGCATTTTTAAATCTTTGCACGCCTGGAGAGTCTAAAAACAGTAGCTAAAAATATTTTATTTTAGATTTGAAACAACTGTTTTCGATTTGTGGTGAGAGTAGGCAAATGATTAATAAAAATGCTTTAAAATAATAATAAATTAAATAAGAAAAAATATTCTTGTTGCACACACACACACACCTCCCAACGCAAAACAATGCAAATGTATGTTTGCCCGCACGCCCGACGACAAAATGTCATTTCTGATTTTCATCATTTTACTTTCTGTTTTGTTTTTTTTTCTTTAATTTTTATTAATTATTTTCTTTTGTTATTAAAATTAATTATTTTTTTCTATACATTTTTTTTTCTTTATTTTTTTTTGCTTTTATAATAATCAATTCGTTATTTTTTATTTATTTATTTATTTTTTTTAATTAATTATTTTGGATCTTGGTATTAAAATGAACACTTCTCCTGGTGGGAATTTTTGATATTTATTGCACGCAGCATGAATTCTTATGACCATTTTTATGCTTTAGCCTTGACTTTGGCCGATACTTTTCTAAATATGATAACTGTTTGGCGTTGATAGCACCTCGTCGTTTACTAGAAAAAATAGAAAGATGAAAAATTGAATTATTTTCGAATTTTTCATAATTATTTTATAATTGATGCTTACTCTCTGATCAATTCAACAGCAGCTTCATATTTAAGGCCGAGTTCAATTAGAGCTAGAGCAACCAATACAGGTGCTCTGCCCAATCCAGCAACACAATGTACCGCAACACAAGCTTCTGGATTCTCTTGATATCTAAAAAAAATAATTAAAAAATTAATACCATCAACGAACCACCATCACATTTTAAAACATACTTTTGCTTAAGAATTTCAAACCATTCATCGACAACATGTTGTGGTGGGAATGTCCCATCTTCAAATGCTAAATCCATAACAGTTATACCCTGAGCTTCCAGTTCTTCAATTTTATAACTAGGCTCGCACACACGTACAACAGAGTTTACATTGTGCTTTTTTAATTCCTACAAAAAAATATAAACAAAAACAATAAATTATTATCGCAGAATCAACAAATTTTTGTGTCATTTCGTGACTGGTGACATTATTTATTTTTATTTATTGCCTTGTCATGTTACCACCCACATAATAATTTCATTAATTTTCAATTAAATAATTTATTTATATATTTTTCTTCCTTAAGCTTTTCTTTTTCTATTATTACTTTATTATAAAGAGAAATATTAATTTTGTTTGTTTGCTTTTTTCCTTCTTTATTGTCTTCTAAACTCTAATTATAATAATAATATTAATAATGATAGATCGAAGGATAGGCAACGACGACGCTACATAGTAAATAAGAATTAAATTATAATAATAATAATAATAATAATAATAATAATAATAATACTAATAAAAAACTATTTTTAAA
Source organism: Ptychoptera contaminata (assembly GCA_963942525.1). Lineage (NCBI taxonomy): Eukaryota > Metazoa > Arthropoda > Insecta > Diptera > Ptychopteridae > Ptychoptera > Ptychoptera contaminata. The sequence goes on along the minus strand of OZ012636.1, from coordinate 11,643,328 downwards.
CGACCTTAAAATATAACTGAATAAAAAAAAATAAATACAACGCAAACACACAACACGAGCAATAATAAACATTAGATCGGAACAGTTGTAGCAGAGGCAGCAGCAGAGAGCAACCAAACATTAAAAAGAAAAAAAAAAACATTTATTTATCTATTAAATTCCGTCGTTATAGTAATGAATTTTGTCTTCTCTATATTTCCAACAGCAACAGTATTTATAATAAAAATAAATCGTTAAGATGAAACAAGTCAATATAAAAACTACACAAAAACAGCCTTTTGTGCTTTTTCATTTATTGAACCTTTAAATACCAACCGTTCAGTAGAACTTTAGAAATTCCCCGAAAAACTAAAACAAGAACAAATAAAAAAGCTCAAGAAAGCCACATTATGTGTGAAAAACCACAACAAAATCTGTGTAAACAGTACCATCATCATCATCATCATCAGCAGCATTATATATTAAATCAATAAACTAAACACCACACTGTGTATTACAGTCGCCGCCTGTAATAATACGAATTGAATAAAAAAAAATTTCACAATAAATAAAATTGTCATGATTTTCATTTGAATCAATCAACAACAAAATCAATAAATAAAATGAAAAAAATATCAATTAATAAAAAATGAAAAATAAATTATTAAAAAGTAATTTTCCAGAAGAATAGATATAGATGTTCGTCTTGCTTTTATGTTTTTTTTTTTTAACAATGAAGGTCAGTCAATTCCCATCCAGCAAGGAAACAAACAAACATATAGCGATTGATAAAATTTAATAAATTTTTCAGAAAAATAAATTTATTATTCACAAATCATGTGAAATGTAATGTAAGAAAACTGTACTGTTGTGGGAATGAGGAGCAAACGATTTTCGCATCCTTAAAACTCTCATCAAACAACATAAATAAAAAACGTCTTAAACATGAACAAAAACTACAAAAACAGAGCAGCAACAAAAGTAAAAAAAAAAACACTTAATAAATGTTTGCAAAGAAAAGTCAACAAAGCTTTTATATAATTTAAGTAGCTAAGAGAGCAAATCTGTTGCTTTTCTATAGCCACAATCCTCACAGATTCACCAATAACTTAAGAAATAGTAGTAGTCGTAATAGTTTATCTAGTTAGAAACACTAAAAATAATACTCGAGAAATACTACTACTAAGAGCTTAATCGATGACCGTTTTTCCCTATAATTTTCTTTTTACTTTTGTCTAAAAAGCTAATATACAACAACTAAAAGCTCAACAATACCAACGACCGATTTTATACATAATTTAATAGAATAACAAAACAAATTATGTAAGAAAAAGGTATACAAAAAACAAAAATTAAATAAAACAACAAATAGGGATGAGAAATATAAAGGTAAATTATCGCACGGTTGAATAATAATCATTTCGCAATGTTAGACACACACACAGCCAACAAATGGATAAACATTTCCATGAATATTTTAGTGTTTTCACACAACAACAATGAAAATAAATAATAATAACAATAAAATACAGCAAATCAAGCAACATAATGTAGCATAAAGATTATGCCAAGACCCAAGATAAATTAAATAAAAAAAAAGAAAATAAATTGAATATTTTTCGCTTGATAATTTTTTCTTCTGTATAGAAAATTGTAAAACACAAATAAATGGTTTGCTGATACTTTTGAGCTGTATATGCTTTGCAGTTAAGCTTTTATTATTCCAGATTTAACAACTTTTAATTTTCCTAACCGATAATTACCCGTATGAGGATACAATTTTAAAACATTTTGTAATGATAAATGTTACTTTCCATTTAGGAGTGCAGGAACATTTCAAAAAACTTTTAGTAAATAACATAAAACCTTTCAATATAGTCCAAAAAAAAAAAAAATTAATTATCCAGTTGACGTCTATCTACCCACATAAAAATATCCACCACTATTTTCCTGGGTGCTATTTACATTTTTTTTTCGTTTTACTAATGTCTTCGTCAACCAGAAAAACCTTTCTTTAAAAAAAAATTATCGAAAAGTTTTCATATAAATTCATTGGAAATGTTATTAGAAATTTCTAAACTAAAGAGTTTAATTAGTTGCCTTAAATAAATAGGCTTTAAAAGAAGGTTAAAGTTTAGTTAATTAAAGGTCAATTAATACAAATTTATTTTTTGTTAGATAAACACCACCCTCCAGAAATTAAAAAACTGGTCAAAGACAAAAAATTTTTGTCTAAAAATAAATAATAAACAAAATAGGTGGGTTTTTAATGGTTGGCGACGGTAATGAATGATAATGGGTGGTGGGTAGAAGGTTGATTTTATATATAAAGCTTAGCAAATAATAAATAAAAGAAAAAGACATCCAAGATGTATAGCAATATTAAAATCTATTCTTTTGTTGGTGCTTCGGTTGGCTTTTAGTGAATAAAAGATAAATAATAACAAAACAAAACAACTAGAAGCCTCCACCATCAACAAACATAAATATTTTATGAGAAAATATTATTAAACAAAAAAAAAAAATTGGAAAATTAGAAGACTGAACTGTTTTTCTGTTGTGGTAGTAGAGCGCGCGTCAACCATGTACCACCGTAAAATATTTTAATTCTTCATAAAATAATAATAAAATATATACCAAGACCTCGACAACTGGGTAAAAGTTTTTAATTAAAAGAGCTGGGGAGCCATATATAAATATTAAGCGGACTAGCCAACCCACCTACCATCGCATTACTAATCAACAACCGACTTCTTTTCTTTCTTCAGATCTTATATCACGATAAATATTTTATTATAAAAACTTTTCAAAATTCGATTGAATTATTAATTTTATATTTCATGAGAAAATCTGCCTTGAAAAATTTTTATCGATTCAGTAAACCCTGAGGAGTATTAAGGTTAAAAAAAAAATAAAATACCACAAATCGGAAGTAAAAAGAAGGGTAATTTCTTTTGAATCTTTATTGTAACAGAATTAATTAGCAAAATATTTTACAGGAAAAATAGTATTTCCTGACACAAAAAACATTTACCAGTCGTCACACAAAGTGTCTCCTTGAGCAAAATTGGTGTCTTCACCATTTTTTAGCACGGTAAGTTCAGTTAAATGCTGTCAAAGTTTTATGATTTTAACTTTTATATACTTTATGAATTAAACATTTTAAATGTTTTTGAGAACATAAAAATGTTAAGCTTTTAATTTAAGTATCAGGTAAATCCTTTTTTTATAACGCAAAAATTATGTACTTGTCAAGTTCTAGACTCGACAGAGTACTTCAAATACATACTAATAAAATCAAAAAAAATAGAAAAAGTAAAAACTTTTTCTTATTATATAATTCAGGGCATTCGGGACATAAATATTTAAGTGATTTTTCATCAATTATTGACTTGGCATTGAGTCATCAGTATAAAAAAAATACAACCAACCGCAAAATTGATTTCCATTTATAAATAAATAAAATAATAATAATGATAAAACTTACCAAAATATAAGAATGGATGGTATGATCAGATGGTCGATCAGTTATAAGGAATTTCATTCCTTTAAATTCAATTCTGGCTGGTGCTGGTCTAATATCTTTTTGACGCATGATGCTGCTCATTTAAATATTATACAGAAGAAAAAAGAAGTAATTTAAATTTTAATTATATATTTAATGTATATATATATATATATATATATATAATTGATGTAGGAAATTTATATAAATAAATTTAATAAAATAACAAAACCACAACAAATTAATTAAATTTTTAATCACTTTATGTAAGAAGTTGTTGTTGAAGCAAAAAATAAAACAAAAATTTGTATTTAATTGAATCTATTACTCTCTCTGCTTTTATTCTTTTTTTCTTTATTTTGTCTGTTTATTTAATTTTAAACTTTAATCAATTTTATAACCACTACACTACACACAAAACACAAACAGTTCACGTCCGTCGGTTTGTTCTTTCAATTTATTTAATTTATTAATTTTTTTTTTGATAATTTTACAATAAGAAAAACTCAACAAAAAGAAATAAACGCACACAATAGATGGAGGATTCAATAAATTCACTATTAAAGATTTAATTCCTTAATTGTTGTAATTCCTTTATTATTGAGTGTTTTTTTTTTTTTTTGTTGTTGCAAAATTTTACCGTTTTTACTTTTATTCTTATATTAATAAATAAATAAATAATTAATTAAAGAAATTAATAGTAATTAAGTTTTGCCAAAATGCTTTAATCTTTAATCACTAAACAATTGCAAGAACAACCACCTCTTTCTCTAGCTGTTTTTTTTCTTCAATTTATAAATATTGTTGCTGGTGTGTCGATTAATTATTGTTAATTTTTTTTTAGATATATTTCAGATAAAACAAATAACTTAATTAATTGCAATAATTAATGGTAAGTAAGTACAGATCTAATGTTGTTGCTGATGGGCGTTTTATTGTTTTATTAATTAAAAATTATAAAGAATTTTTATTTTATCACAAAGTAAAACTAAAAAAAAAAAAAATGTCACTTCAACTTGATAATTAAATTAAATTAATTAAATAAAAAAAAAAAAAAACAATTTTCAACTAAAACACAAAAAAAAAAAAATACTATTTTTTTTTAAATAATTTTTCTCTTCTTTAATTCACTTTTGCATAATTAAACACGTTTGTTACACCGCGACACTTTCTCTTTGTTTAATTATTTATTTTTAAAGTAATTAAATTTTGTTTTTTTTTTTTTTCTTTGTAATTAAATTAATTAATTAATATTTCAGTTAAATTTATTTTTATTTTATGATATGCGACTTTGTTGATGGTGTACGACGACGACGACAACGGCGATGACGACTTTACACACATTTAGTTTTAACTTCACTGTTGGTTATTAGAAGTGATAACATATAACACAGTTAAACACCACTAGAAAAATATTAATTTTAGTAATTAAATAAAGTAAATTAAATTTGAATAAACTTACATTGATTTATTATTTTTTTTTTTTAATTGAATTTATTTGTTATTGTTGTTGTTTTTTCTTAATTTGGCACTGGAGCAAAGTCGAGAAGAAAAATGGACTCGTAACACATATGAATTATGAAGAATACTCGTCAATCCACTGTATTTCTTTAGTATTATTATTTTTTAGTTTTATTTTTAAATAATTTATTTAGTTATTATCAGTCTCAATATTAATTTGGAAAATCACGTTTGAGAATCTAAATAAATGAAAAAAAAGGTTTGATTATAAACATAATTTAAAAAGAAGCAAAAAAGTTCAAAAACACTTACATGTAGCTTGAAATCAGCCACCGAGCAGCTGCCGTGCTCTACACACCATACACAGAGAATAAAAAGAAGAAGGAAGAAAAAAAAAACCAACAAAAATCCACTCAAAGGTGAAAAGAAAAATAATTAAGGGAAATATTTAATTAAATTGTAATAATGACGACGATAATGTCGACGACGACGACGACGATAACAAACAATAAAATTATTATGAACTCTCGGAGGCTTCCTTTTTTTTTCTTACAATTCTTGTGTATTCCTTTATTTAATTAATTTTTCTAATTAATTAATTAATTAAATAATTTTTAATTAATTATTTTGATTTTGTTATATTTTTTTCTTCTTCTTTTCTAGTCTTTTATTCTGTTTATTTTTTTGTTTGTTTGTTTGTTTGTTTTTTGGGATGGCTAGGGTCTATCAATTTATTTGTGCTGTGCCTGGCAATATTCTGCACTATCTAGCTGAAACTCCATAGATGTAGGAACGAGACGAACCAGCTATAATATAAAACAAACAAGAAAAGAAATTAATTAATAAGTATTTATATAAATTCTTAAAAATGTGATGAATGCAATAAGCGAATCATCATCTTAAGATCTAAAAAAAAAAAACAGTCGCGCATTTATATCATGTGAGCATAAAAAATAAAAAAAAATTCCTCAAACCACATTGTACAAAAATAAATTGCAGAAAATAAATATCTTTAAACGAAATTATTTTCAAAAAATAAAATAAATTATTGACCCATTACTAATAATCAATAAAAATATATTTATGACGACGACGTAATATCAAAACAAAAACATCGACGACGAAACAATGTAAACAAATTTCTTCATACAAACATAAACTGTGACATTTTTGACAGCAGAATTTGTTATTTTTTCGCACATTTGATACAAATTTAACAAAAAAAAAAAAAAAAAAAAAACAAAATAATTAAATTAAAGAAGCAAAATATAAAAAAAACGCAAACAACCAAAGGTCAAATCAAGGATAGGTTAGCAAAAAAAACAAGGAAGAAAAAAAAAACGACAAATAACAAGAAACATATAAAAATCATAACAAAATTTTTGTTTAGAAAAATAATAAAAATTTTTATTTATTAAACTTTTATTTGAATTTATTTCCTTAAAGATTTAATATATCTAAAGAAAACTCTTTAATTTCTAGATAAAAATCAATTTCGTTATGGTTTATTGACTTTTTTTTAGGATTTTTTATACTAATTTCATTTATTTGATGCTTTATTAATCTGTGCCTAATCAAAAGCATAACGAGAAAAACACAAATTCATAAAAAACAGCAATAAAAACAAACAAACAAGCGGAAGATGAAAAAATAAAAAAAATATATCCAAACAACAAAAAGAATTTAATTCATCTCAAGTCAACCGAAAATTTGACTTAAATTTTTGAATTAAATAATAATAATAATAAAATTGAAGAAAACGACGAATGACATTGACACTGACACTGTGCGATTAATAAGCAGCGTTGGTTGTTATTTCTTCGTTATAGTCTTTAAATAAGCTTATTATGTGCATTTTTTTTTGTTTTGTTTTATAAATATAAAAACTAGAAAATTGATTTATGCAACTTAAGCAAGTTAATAATAATAATAATAATAATATAAAAAAGAAGGTAAAAACTGCAATCACGACCGCAAAAATCAACAAATTATTATTATTAATCTCGTTTTAAATTACACAAAATCACATGCATTAAAATGTGATTAGTAAATTAAAAAAAAAAACAAAAACTACCTTTGCTTTATAATAATAGTAATTATCACGTGTTTATTGATTTTTTTTAAACTTTAAAATCACTAGAAAAAAGTATTTTATAATTTTTATTTTCATTAATTAACTCATTAAAATAAGTAAATTAATTAATTTAAATGTTTTTTCTTAAACTGAACTTATAATAACAAAGCAATTAAAAAAAGTCAAGCCAACAAGGGAATTACAATAAATAGAAAACACTACAGTAGTAAAAACAAAAACTTATTTTTATTTATTAAACATCAAAAAAAAAAAAAAATAACTAAGACACAATATAAACGCGACTTAATTAAGTAAACTAAACAACACAAAGTATATTTTCGTTTAACACTTAAGTGAGAATATTGGGCGCACATCAAAAGCCCTACAAAAGTCGTGCCACAACAAACATAAGCAAAAGTAAAATAGTCGAGTATCTACTGTTAGAGCAAAAGTATTTCTAAGTAATAAAGAAGGCCAAACCACTGTAAATACTAATTAAATACATTCATAGATAAATTAAATAAGAAAAGATTTTTTGGCAACAAAATCAAAAAACCGCGAAATACACAAGCTAAACAAACAAAACAAAAAAATCAACAGAAAAACACTTTAAACAGCAAAAAGCAACCTTGATTCATAGTTTTCAGTGTTTTTCAACTATTTTTACATCTATAATTGGGACCTACACGTTTTTCCTATAAATTTTTATATATAATTTATAACAAACCAATTGCAAAACACTGACTTGACTTTTAGTTAAAATTGTCTTCATAATATTAATTTATTTTATTTAAATTATTAATAATAATAATAATAACGATGACGATAGTGTTATTCTTGTAAATTAATATAATAATAATTATTATTATTATTATTTTAAACATTAATGTTATTTTTAATTATTAATGGAACGACGACTTAATGTTAAAAAGGATAAGCGAAAATAAGTCTGCACTACACGGTATTTAATTTAGAAGATTAAAATTTTAAAAATTGTGGAATAAAAATGGAGATTTTTAAAAGAAATTTATTTTAAAAAAACTTCTGAATGTAGTTTTTAAAGGACATAACCGATAAAATATTTAATCCAATCCTTTAAAACTAATATCCACAAATATCTTATATATCCTATCCTATCCTATCCCATTATTTGACATGGTAAGTCAAACTATTCACAGGACGACTTCACATCGTTCCTAAACATGTCAATTTCAATACAAAAAAGTAGATATTGTGAATCTAGGAAAATGCAAATACAACGAAACCAATCTAAAGACATATTTGATAAAGACAAACCTTCCTAGAATGTGACCACAGAAATTATCTATAGTACGCTATTTGCACCCAATAAAAACAAATCAAACCCGACTCTGCACACACAAAAATCATAACCTTTTCAATCATTTAATCAATTAAAAAATAATTTATTGTAAACAAAAGGCAAAAAGACAAAATTCAACAAATCACATCTTTTGACTTTAAAAATCACTGACAGACGGACAACAGAAGGACTTTTTTTTTAAATTTATTCTTTTCTTAAACGTTTTTCTTTTTTGCATTAAAACAGTTTTCTCCTCATTGCCAAAAATAATAATTTTTTATTTCTGTACTTAATGATGTTTTTCTAATTAACATCCTGATACAAATTTTTCTACAAGTATTAATTACAATTTTTTTTTGTTTTTACTCAATTAATAAAATGTCATAACGCCAAAAAAATGCAAAAATAATTAAAACCAATTTGATTTTACAAAAAAAAAAAACGTATTAAAATAGAAATTAAATTAGTTGGCGCAATATTTTCGCAAAATAAAACAGTAACAATGAAATAAATATAATAAATACATAAGGTTTTTGCCCCCCAAAAACAAATAATTAATTATTTTCATTTCTTTTCAATTAAAAAAATGAAAATAAGAAGAAACAAATTTAACATAACACAGCAGCACTGCGCTAGTAAATGATATAAATTTTGTTACAAAGTAAATTTATTTTTTATTCTTTTTCGCTGTTAAAATTTTATTTAATTAATTATTTACATGAATAACATTAACAAACAGAAAATTCAATTGTAGAAATTAAAAACACATATTATTCTAAAGAAAAATAAAAATTCAACAAAAAAAAAAAAAAAATTCTAAAATTAACACGAAACACCCACTCACCACTTTCACACATGTGATGCTTGTGTTTTTATTTTTTTTAAGTCTTTCAGTGGTAATTGACCATTGATTCATGATTTTAATATTACGCAGAATTTTAAACAAATTTTTCACAAGAAGAAATAAAATTTTTGCAAATTATTCTAAAAAGTAAAACGAAGATAGAATTGATTGTCATTTGGAAACGGTCATTTGTCAAAGACATTTCGCGAAACATTGCAAAGGTTAAAAACCACTGGGGAAAATAAAGCAAATAAAAAAAATTGTGATTTTCTTTTTCAACAAAATTATAAATTAAAAATAAATAAATATGAAAATCTAGATCACAGGCCGCTTGCTGCTTGGCTTTTTGTTAAAATCGCGAAATATTGCGCGCTGTATTATTTAATTTCTGAAATAAAATAAACAATAAAAAAAAAATTTTTTTGCACTTTAATTTGAAAATAAAATAAATAAATAAAACAAATTTAATGTGAAAAAGAAATAAAAAATAATTATGCTGCTGCAATAACATCGCAGCAACAGGAATAGCAGAAACTAAGCGCTAATATTGTCGCGGTTGAAAAATTCAGTCAAATCGTTAAATTGTGGGTGTTGTTTGTTGCATTAAAAATATATATTTAAGACAAAAAAAAAAAAAAACAAACACCTAAATAAATCAGCACAACACCGAGTTTATTTTTTTATAAAGTGTTATTTATCGCAGAAATTTAACTGTAGTGGATGATGGACAAGTTTCGCGTTTTCAATTAATTTTATTAAAAATTCTTTATCCTGAAAATAATCAAAGCAAGATAATTTAAGAAAACAGACAAACTAGAAACAGAACAGATTATTAAACAAACAAAAAATCAAGAAATAACTGCAGAAAAACCTTCACACCTTCCACATTATACACAATAGAAACATTTAAATTTTTTTTAAAGCATTTATTTCAAAAATTAACACCTGAGAGATTTTTTTTTTTTATTAAATCAACAATACAATGACCATTTGTGGTTGTTCTCGCGTTAATCGCTAAATTTTCAAATTTGTTAATTTAATAAATACTTTTTTAAATAAATAATTAATTAACAAATTCCTAATGATAAAATTTAACATTGAAATTTTTGTACAAATAAGAAAAAAAAAAATTAATTTCTTATCTATGACACCACCACAGTGTTATTATGACTAACACATATTTTTTGGTGTCTTTAGAGGTTGCTTCTTTTTATAGATTATTATTTACTTTATTCTATAATTAGTTTATTTGATAAAGTTTTTAACTAAATATTAAAGAAGCAAAAAAAAAAATGCTGAATCACAAACCGACATAGGTAAATTTATTAATTAAATAGAAAAAATAACTAATAAAATGGAAAATTTTTCATTTAATATTTGCATTTTAACAGCGATAAAATAAATTTGTGTAGCAATTAAAATAGTCTTTATTCATGGTTTCTTTTATTTTTTCTATGAATTTTTCATGTCAATACTCTGAATAATATTTTTTAACGTTTTCATTGCTTAATTTCACGAAACACAACCACTTTTGAAAAATATAATTTTTCTATGCGTATATTTGGCTTTAATTTCAAAGCAGACTCTTGAAAATTGTTTTATTTTTTTTTTGGTATAAATTATATATTCACAGCACACGTTGGCAGAAATTACATTTATTATCTAATAAACTGTCAGACACAGGAATGATTATTCCCTAATAAAAGCAAATCTGTCTTTTACTAGAAAACAAGAAGTAAAATAAACACTTTATATACAAAGCATCATTAGCAAACGAAATAATAATAATAATAAATTTTTTTAAAGCCAAATTCATAAAAAAAAAAAACAAAATATTTATCATCACCCTGCCAATAATTTGTGTAATAAAAAATAAAAAAAAAATTAAACAGAACAGGCAGGCAGGCATACACAATTTTATTTTTCTTTTGAAAAAAATAATAAATATAAACCATTTAAAACGTAATGAAAAATTAATTTAAATAATAATAACAATAATAATAATAATAATAATGAAGCAAATGTATGTCAGAGTCAAGTTAATTTATATTTTTTAATTTTTATTTTAATAAAAAAATATATGTATATTTTTTTTTTGTTATAATAAATAAACGCAATTAGCTGAATTAAAGTAAAGAAAAGTACAGTAACAACAATGTAAGTAACAGCAGCAGCAACGCAACAGCAACATTATTATTATAGCTAAACTTTCTATTTGCGATTAAAATCAATAAAGAAGGCAGCCCAACAGCAACAGCAGCAGCAGCAGCAACAAACAACAAAATTTAAATAATAATTAATGGAAAATAATAAGCAAATGAAAACTATTACACAGAGACGTAATAATAATAATAATAAATATAAAGAGTAAGAATTATTTATTCCGATTCTGTGACACAGTTTATAATTTAAATAGAAAATTTATTAAGAAATCTAATGTAAATCGTAGTTAGTTACGGAGTAAATAAAGAAATAGAAAATCATTTACTATTACATCAAGACCCCGTTTTTGCGAAGTGTTCGAAGTTACGTCGTCCAAAAATATTCATAGTTTCAAAGTTGTGTCGTGAATTTTTCCTTTTGCGTTGCTTAAAGTTAGTTAAACTTGTAGAAGGATACATGGAAAAAAGATTATTTCGATTTGCATCGTCTTTTTGCGGTGTTAATTCACGACGCAAATCTACTATCTATTTAAAGAGAAATGAAAAGAAAGAAACAAAAGTTCCTTAAACAGAAAACACGAATAAACAAAATAAAATTAATAATCAATTTAGTACAATGAATGTACACCGTGCACGAAGAGAAGAAACCTTTAATAATCTTAAATATAAATACAATAACATAATAATCACAATTGAATAATAAGAATAATAATAATCAAATGAAAATATTATTAATTACGTAATTATTATGATATAATAATTGTATATAAATCAAACTTTTATTTGTCCTTTATAATCAACAAACGTCAATGAAAAACATATAAAAGCAATTAAAAAACTTTTGTATTATTCCAAGATAAGGAAAAAGTGAAAAATTCTTTCTTTTATTAAACCAAAAAAAAAATAATAATAATAATATTATATTCGCAGAATTAATGTATTAAAATAATCAAAAGAAAGAATACAATAAACGTCTAAATGTCAACAGCAAGTAAAGTATCAAAAAAAAATAAAAATTGGCAAATCACAGAAAATTGTAAAAATAATAAGAATTTTTCTTTATGTTTTCTCATCTACTTTGACGACTTTTTGTTTAATAATTTACGCAGCAGCAACAGTGGAAAATCTTTTACCACTTATTAAATGTCACTCGTAATTTGTTTTTATTGAACTTAACACAATTGAAAATTTATTTTATCTAAATAGATATTACCAAGAATGTAAAAACATTTTTTTTTCGTCAATTTGTGCATTAAAGAGATTAAACTTGATATTTAAACATAAAATTGCGTCATCATTACAATATTTTTCAGTCAATAAGCTTAGGCAACAAGTGACGTTAGCAAATGGTTCCACTTGTTGCAAATAAAGAAAAAATACTTGTTTAAAAATTTAAACACATAACAACAGCAACCGAGACGACTTGAGCGGCTGTGAACAAGCTAATGGAAAAAACTGTATAAAAATTTTATTGAATGAAATAGCATTTTTCAATTTACATTAGATAACATAAAAATATCGTTAAGAATATCGTTAGCCAAACACCCACAAAATAATAATAATAAAACTGAAAAACCCTCAACAACTAGAGATGAAAACTGATTACATTACATTGTAACGTGGGTGGATTTAGGCATGTGACAAATGGAAAATAAATTAAATAGAATTTAAAGAAACATTAACAGAATAATCCAATTAATTAAAAATTCAAATCAGGTAAACAAAAATGAAAAATAAATTGAAAATGCAAAGCAACAACCTGTTGCGCATTAAAAAAAAATTTCTACTGTCACACACAGCTGTTTATTCAATTTAAATAATTAAATTTTAAAGAGAAAATTCCCACAATAAAATTCCTAATTACAAATCAATTACGATATTTTTACAACCTGAAAAGTGACAACAAATTGATTGAATTAAAATCTGAAAATAAAAACAATATCACCACCTAGCCACCCACGATAAACATATACCAAACGAGTCTCTCATATAATTTTCCATTTTTATAACAGATAATTAAAAAAAAAAATTAATTTATTACAAAAATATCATTTATTTTGTATTGTGTGCGCTATCAATAAGAAATAACGCGAAAAAAAAAACAGAAAAATTCCATTCATTGAACACAAATTGATTACACAATTATCAGTAAACAATTGACTGACTTAAGACATTATTGTGATAAGAAAATTAATTATTTATTTAAATTTATTACACATTGACTCAATTGACTTATTTGTTAATAAATTATTGTTTAGAAATTAATCAGCTATTTAGACTTAAACAAACGTAGTTAAGTACAGGACAGGAATAATTATCACAAGAAAGGTTTATCGTCGTAAATTTAGCAGAATTACAGTTGTTGTCGTTTTACGAATTAAAAATTTATCGTAATTATAACAATAAATAAGTTTTTGCAATCACCTTACTCAGTCTTAAATATATCTATAAAGAAATTTTTTGCGGAAAGACCTTTGAAAAACTTTATTATCACAGTGATAACGATGTAAAAAATAAAATATTTGATCTGCGTTGTAGCTAATGGGAAGTATATCCCTGAATAAATCAATAAAAGATATCCCTGAATATATTTAATACGGTTTGAAATGAGTAACTTTGAAAAACTCCACAAAAAAACTCACTACTCTACAGCAGTAACATTTTCACAGAGTAAACGCAGGACATTCACCAGAAAAACCAAAGTATCCACCACCCCACAAGTGGAAAACATTTTGTTCTACATTAAAAAAAGAAAACGTTTTTCTTTCTCTGTATTTTCTATTGACTCATCGTAATATAAAATAAAAACATAAATTATGTAACGTAAAAAATAGAAAATTTGCAAAGTCAATAAATACAATAAACTCGACGCAAAACAATGAACGAAAACACAAAAAGTAGAAGAAGAAAAAAACACAAACAAATGTAACAATCATACGCAATTGAAAGAAAGTAATAAATCAGTCATGATGATGTCAAGACGCAAAACAATAAAAGAATAACGTGATTACGTCAATAAAAGAAAAATATTATCGGGAAACCATAGCAAAGGTAAATGGTAAGTAAGGGAATATCGATTGTTTAACCTTTTTTTCTTCTTGTTATTGTTAATAATGTTGATGAATAATTTTTACGTAATCAATACACCAATAACAAAAGGTAGCAAAAATTTTCTAGAAATTAAGAACAAAAATTTTAACATTTAATTTATTAATGTGAGAAGAAAAGAATTTTTATTACAAAGTGATTATTAAGAAATCGCAATATACCACCGGGGGAAGGTAATTTATTATTAATTTAAACAAAGTAAAACGAAAAATTAAATAAATTATAAACAGTGGTATAATGTTAATCCTTCTCAACGGAAGAATTTCTCTATTATTTTTTTTATTTAACTTTTTCAAAGGCCTACCTCTTCCTGTATTAAAAATTTATTATTTAGCCTGTTACAACGGAAATTACCTTTAAATAATTTTTAATGTTTATAAAAATAATATTAAAATGAATAAAAACATTTTCAACTCGTTTGTCAAATAACAACATTGTTTAAGTTAAGAACATTAAAGGTATTTCTTGTCGTCGTTTCATTATATTCTATTACAAAATTTATTTAACCTTGATGTTAAAGAAAATTTAGAATTAATTAAAATTCTGACAGTTATAGAGTTGAATCATCAATCATGAAAAATTGTGAAAACGCTCCACAACCATCACCGTCATCATAAATAATAATACTAAATATAAAAAAAAATATACATAATTAAATCAAAAGGTGAAACACCGTAGTAATAAATAAATAAAATTAATTTAATTAAATATTTAATTATTATTTATCTTAAAAACAATAAATGTTATGACTAAATAAACTTTTGATTATGAATTTTATTAAACTTTAATGTAAATAAAGCTTTTTATTTGCTGATTTTTCTTTTTTTTTTGTTTAAAGTAAAAACAAAACAAAAAAGATAAAATAATAAATTTTAATGTAAATAGAGAAGAATGAGTAACAAGTGAAATAGTGACATTCAGTATATACAAGTGTATTAAAAATGACGCAAATCCTACAAACATAGCTTAATTTCAAATAGAAAGATTAGATTTGTTTTAAAAAAAGCAAAACAAAACAAAACAATTATCAAAACCGCAAAATACTAAAATTTTCAAATAACTTGTTTATGGTTTATGACGTGATTTTTATATCTGTGAATAATATGAAACTTCCATATCGATTTGGCGAAAGAATTTATGGACGTGAGTCCCAAAGAACTCTAAACATTTTATTGAAAAACACTTGAGTATCTTTACCGCGTTGCAGATAAATTTGTTTAAAAAAATAAAAATTTTCTCTTCACTTATTGCAATTACTGTAAATCCGTGAATATTTAATTGCATTTGCACTATAAAAATATATATATTTATTTTTAAATAAATTCATTTAAACAAGCAACGACATTGACATTACAAAAATAAAAACACTCAATGTAATGTCACCCAATTTGTAGGGTTATTATGAAAAATACAAACAAAAAAAAAAAATAAACCCACAAACACAAATGTCACCGTTTTTAATTAATTAAATTAAAACAAAATACACACTTGTTGATTGCTTAATGATATTTTATATTATTTTTATTATTAAATTAATATCTATTTACTTTTTAATTATGGTTGAAAAACAATACAGTATTCAGGAGGTAATTATAAACTAACGAAAAAAAAAGTTACATTTTATTTGTTTTTTTTCTTTTATTCACAAATCACTTCTTTTTATATTATTTATAAAAAGTATAAATAAATTATTCCAACAATTAATTATAATTTATTAATTAAATCATCACAAGCACAGAAAACGTTGTTATGTAGAGTAAAGTAAATTAATAACTACTATTACACAGAGTATGGGGGTTTTTTCTTGTGTTAATTATTTTTACTGCAATAAAAATTCAACTGCATTAATTAATTTAATTATCAATAAAATATCATAAAAATTATGTACTTTTCCGCACAGAGAACGATTAAATGATAATATTAATACACAAATAATAATAATAATAATAATAATAACAATAAAAAATAAACCACCTTCGTAACAATGAAATGCTCAAAATCAACTAAGGATTTTTTTTTTTTAGTTTATATTTATAAAAATATAAAAAGCAAAAAATTATTAATAACAAAAACAAACAAAAGTATATATTAGCAACTACTAATATACACAACACAGCAGCAACACAGCAATAACAACATTAACATCTCTTCAACAAAATAAAATAAAATAATAATAATTATAATAAATAAATAAAAAGAGTAAAACGATGCGATTGTAAACAAAATTAGATTACTAAAAAATAAATAAATAAATAAATATATTTAAAATAAAATAAAATAAAAAATAACATAAAATCGAAATGTTTCATCTGTTTTTCACTTAAATAAAAACAAACTAGTATATTTGCTATTATATATGACGCGGATTATATTTCTCGTTGTCGTAGAGTTTGTCTTCTACAGTGTTTTCAATGTGTTATTTTCACTTAGAAAAATTATCACACATTTATTTTGCTTTTTTTTTTTTTTATTAATTTAATTTGCGTATTACTATTGTCATTATATATTGCGATTAATATTATTATTATAATTATTATTATTATTTAGAACTGCTATTAAATTAATAAATAACGTGACTGTATAATTTACGCCAGTAGTTTCTAACATATTTTAATGACGCGAAAAAACATTTTTTAATTACAAATAAATTTCAAGGATGCATTATAAAATATTTAATGTTTTATAATCAACGCATATTTTTTAAGAGGATAATTTGGAGTATTTAGAAGTGTTAGAACATATAAATGAAGAAGACATTTGCGTGTAATGTTTTCTATGAAATTGTCCGAATTTTTGTCAAAATCTTTTATCTAGAGGATCATGGGTGTGTATTAATAATTTTATACTTTTGTCTGTATATGCTCCGAAGATAGAACAACTAAAACAACGAAATAAAATTACTTGCTCCCAATTTAAAGCAGTAAAAAAAAAACGCGAAAAATAACAAACGTCGTCACATTGTTTTTTTTTTTTTTTGTTTCTATTTAAAACACAGACAATTTTTTTCTTTATATTTTCATAAATTCGCATTTATTATAAAAATAAAATTAATAAATTAATTGAAAGTAAAAAAAAAACATTTTTTCTTTTCTTCAATTTTATTAAACATTTTTTTTTTGCAAAAATCATATTTCTTTCAATTTTTATTAAAATTATTTTTTGCTTTGATAATTTTTTTGTTTTCAATAGAAATAACTAGATCAACAATAACCATTATTGTATCATATTAATTACCTGATTTATCATTGTTTCTAATCAGTTATTACAGAGATTGTATTGTATTGATTATAATTATTAATTTTTATAAACAATAAATATGTTAATAACACTGATAGCGCGAGCGAAGAGGATAATAGAAATATTTAAAAGTAAAACGCAACATGTTAAATATACGATAATGAAAAGTAGGGTAAAAAACAAAAATTAAAAGGTTTCAAAGGCTAATCAAATAAATAAATAACAAAAAAAAAATTGTTTTTTGCACAAATTTCTAATCAGCATATATTAAAATTCTATATATTTATTATTATTTAATTTATTTAAATAAAAAAAAAAAAAAAAACTAAAATATGTTGGAGGTCGACGAACAATAAATTTGACATTTCGTCGTTATAATACACAAAACACAACCAAATTAAACTGACAAAAACACACTAGAATATTGAAAAAAGTAAACAAAAATAAATTTCATCAGCTGTTAAATTAGCAAAAACGTATTTTTCTAGAAGAAATTTAACATTGTTGCTTCTAAGAAGTTTTATTACTGAAAAAAACTGCAACAAATGAAAAAAATATGCATTTTTTTTTAAAAATAGAAACTACCTTGTTTAAGTCAAACACAACCATTCAACTATACATTTCCAATGCAACAATGCTTGCTAGAACTGCTTTTTAAAGAGCAAAAACTAACATTTGATAAACGGAAAATAATTTAACACGACGATGTCAATAATAATAATAACGAATTAAAAAAGACAAGCAATAAAAAATTATCACCTGGTTGATAATTTTATTAAAGAAAAGAAAAGAAAAAAATAACAAAAAATGAATCACCTATATGTACTAATTTTATTTTTCTGTAAACAATAAAAGAAAATGATTTTTTTTATTAACAATTATTATAATTACAATAATAATAATAATAACAATGCAAACAAAAAATAGTTATTTAAATAGCACAACCAACATTGCCATCGTCACAAACACAGAAATTAAATCGTATTTGCAAAGATAACAAACATAACAAAAAAAAATTAATTTGAGTAATGAAATCAGAATTTTTGTTTTAGTTTTGTTAATTATCTAATAAACATCATAAAAGCTGATAAATAATTTAGAAAATAAAAATCAACATCGAGAATAACTCAAATGAATCGGTGATTTTCAGTGAACAACATGCTGGGGCCGCAAAAAAAGTTTACAACCGCGTACAGTTTTAATTGTTATTAACCGTAGTAATCACATTGCTCTTAAGTTAGAATAAATTTACCAAAAACTATGAAAAATTCTTTAAAACATTTAATAATCGAGTCGAAAAATGCTAAACCTTATTGGTTCTCATGTAGCCTTTATTCTGTGATTTTTAATTAAAAAATAAACGATTGACAAACTCTGTTCTACCGAAAATCAACTAAAAAAAAAAAATAATTAATTTTATTTTTCTAAACAAATGACTCATAGAGTAAATATGACGAAATAAAAAATAAAATTATTATTTCCTCGCTAAAAGCTTTTAATTGACTTTATTTAGCGCATAAACATATATGTATGAATAAATTATTTTTCTATTATAAAAAAAAAATATTATCTTTAATTTGTATTTATAATTTTTTAGTTAAATATTTAATTGCTTGACAACTAAATGCTATACAAATAATTTAAAAAAATAAATGCTTATATTGTACTGCGGTATATTGTCGCTGATGTGTGAGAATGATAAGACAAAAAGCAGAGAATGAAAATAAAAAAAAATAACTTAATATACTTATTTTTTAAATCTGATTTTAATTAAAAAGAAGTTATAAAAAATGTGTACACGCGCAACAGGTGATCACCATCAACAACCCTCACATACAAACAGTTAAAAAAAAAAAAGAAGATAAATTTTATAGTAAAAAAAGTTATTAAAATTCAAAAACATCAATTATGATTAATTTAATTGAATAATAATAATAATAATAATAATAAAAACACATATAGGTGATTTAGTATAATTATCATTTATTGCACGCATGGTAAAAACAGTGAAAATAAAAGAAAAATGCAACGCACAGTTTTTAAACAACAAATTTTTAATTTCATTAACAACACATAGCTCAAAATGAAATCAATTAATAAGAAATTAATCAGATATTAAGTAGTAAAAAGTATAATTTAAAATAACAAAACAAAAATAGTCCTTTTTCAATATTGTTTAATAAGCAAACTAGTGGTGGTTAATACTTAATGAACACGGCAATTAAATAAAAATATAGTTATAGCAAAGACACTGATTTATATTACAAAAAAGCAGAAAAAAAAATAAAACCGTGCTGGTGGTGGCCCACATAAAATCTAAAGTACTAACAATAAAAAAATAAATATATAGTGGGTGTTGTGTTTGTAACGAATTGAAACCATGTCTTCTTCAGCAATGCCATAAGGAACAAAATAAAAACCAATAAAACTAAATTCAACCTACACGCGAAGTTAAAAATAGACTACCGAGTAACAAGAACAGGGGGTTGTTATTCAACCCATGATTATCATTAAAAAATATCGTTAAAAAATTCGTTACATGTACATGAAAAACGAGTTAAATTACATAAATAGAAAAAAAAAGAAAAATTCTACTGTGACCTAAATAAGATAAATCGTTAAACAAAATAGTTGCAAAAAAAAAAAGAAGAAAAACACCCAGTTACTGCATTAAACCACCTTCTTGTTTAATTGCAAAAAACTCAATAACACCTGTCTTATTCGTTATTCCACATAGATATCTTATTGAATTTAGATGAAAAAAAATAAGTCTGTTAGATAAAATTTAATTTTGTTTAATTAAAGAATTGAAAAAACAAGGTCAAAACTGAATCCATACCGCACACCTTATATCGTTAAAATGTTAGAGAAAATAATCTAGCAAATAATATCCATACATAAGAAATACACAGTTGAAACAAACCACCTTCAAAAAAAAAATCGCTCGGAGTAGTATCTTCAGTGGTAAATGCTTATTTTTTTAATTTTAAAATTTACATATTTAGGGTGGTTTTACAGTATAAATTCTACCCAAATCCTCTCACTTGATAAAAAATAAAATAAAACACCAAATTACTCAAAAAAAAATTCCTCTTTACGTGCAAATTTTTATCGCGTATCAACGCGATTAACATTTAAAAATCAAATAAAAACAAAACAAAAAATTGGTTCAGTCTTTTTTTTTTGTTTTTAAAAACACAAAATAATTAAATAAATAAATAAATAAGCATAAACAACGATAAAAAAATAACAAGCAAAAAAAAATATAGACAAAACAAAAAAAAATAACACGAAAAACCTTTAATTTTATATTTTTAGCACAAGGTGAAAATTTTGCGTTTTTATTTTATCTTTTTCTTGGTTTTCTTTTCATTTCAATCGTTAATATTTTTTTTTCTACTTAATCGGATAATTTAAATTCTCAAATTTAAGTAAAACCAAAAAAAAAAATAATTATATAAATACATATTTAATCCATGTGGTGCAAGTGTAGCATTTGCAATTAAAATCGTTTAATTATTTTTATTTCAGGTGATTTCCGAAAGTCATTTAATTTTTGTTCAGAGAAAATTGTATAAAATTTTTATATCTAGCATAAATAAAATAAAAATAATTTATCACAAGTCCAAGAAGTTTGTAAAATGATTAATATCTGAAAATTACAGAAATTTAATTGAAAAAATAAAGACAGTTTTGTTTCAAATACAAAAGATATACAAATAGGACTTTGCATAGGTATTGAGATAGCGGATTAACTGCTATTACGATGATTACGCTACGATTGTTATTATCATTAATACCATAATATTAATACTATTAACAGTGCAAAAGTATAATAATCCAATAAAGCATGCCTACTGACGTCTATTTAGGTAATTCTCAGTAATTAACTTTGCACCTAAAAAACCGCAAAAGGTGAAATTATCAATTCTGCTAAACAGAACGAAAAAAAAAACCAAAATCATAAAGTTGAAATAAATTTCAAAACAAAAGATAAACAAACAAAAAACGCGATATTAATTAATTAAAAATTAAATTAAAAGAAAAACGTCATTTTTAACCTTGAAAATTAATTTCCATGAATTTTCTTCTTCTTTTTTTTTTGAAAATTATAATAAAAAAGCAATAGAAGAAAATTTACCCAAAAAAAAAATTATATTCCCTCAACGTACCATCGCATTCAAATATATAAATGACAGCAAAACACTCGGATGACGCAATTATAATATTTTTTTTTCTATATTCTAAAAATGTTTTGCAAAAAAAAAAAAAAATTGCGTCATTCGAAAAATAACAGAAAAAAAAAGAATGAAAATTATTTTTCTTATAAATTTCACAGTGAAATGAAATTTTTATTTTAAACTGACAAAAAAATATGCCCTTTTCCACGCGCACTTTAAAACCATCAACGTTAAAATGTTGACAGAGAGAATTCGCGATTAAAGAATTTATTTGTTTTTGGTTATTTAAGCATTGTTTCATTTTTTTTTTTGTTATCTTTAAAATTCAACAAAACATTCTTTCATTTCTTTGTGAGTTAAAGAAAATTATGAACTTGAAAAATGTATTTTCTTTTTTTGGTTAAAAAACATTAAATATTTCCCAACAAATAAAAAAAAACAGAAGAAATTTCTTCTTCCGGTATTTAACCAAAAAAAAAAAATACAATTTTTGTTGCTTATTTATTAGAAAACAGAAACAGGTATACATTGCAGGTAAAACACGTGCAGATTGACGATATTATTTTCATCGAGCTATAACAACAAACATTGCAACACAGTAACAAGCACAAAAAACAATCCAAGGTAAAATTATAATTTTATGACATTTTTTTTACAACTATATTTAAGCATAATAAGTTTATTTATCGTGTGATATTTGATTACCTATTGTCACCGCTTGTTTTCCATGAAATTTTCATTTACATTGATTTCTTTTTTCTCTCTTATGTGCTTGGTGACATTTTTTTTTTGAACTTAGATCCGATTACAAAATACACAACTACAGTAAAACAAAAATAAATGCAATATGCACATTGTTCAAGGATATTAATAATTTTACAAATTGTAATGCTGTTACAATGTTGCATTAAAATTGTAAGAAATAAACAACAGCAATCACAGATAAACATTGTAACTTTTTTAAACATATTTTTAAAGAAAAACATAAAATTGTGTACAAAGTTGCATAACACAAAACGAGAAAAAATTTTAGCTCAAGGATTTTCTTATAAATTGATATTTTTATTATTATTTGAGGATTATTTTTGTACAGGATAAATATCAAGAGTTAACACTAATAATAAGTTTAGCACATTCGACTTGCCTTAAGGTCTGAAAATACTACAAATAACACATGCTCATGTTAATATTATAACACGAAAAAGGCTTCGCATCATTATTAATTTTTCTTCATTTTAACACGGATTACGTTACTCCTTTAAAGTGAATTTTTCTTTTTGTTTACTTTTAAATTATAAAATAACACAAAATACTTTCAATAAACAAACTTCTGACACAGACAACAAATAATTAAAAATAATAATTATTATTATTTATTTATAAGTAATTAATAAATTACAATAATCAAGGTTATTGAACGTTAAAGTAGCAAAAGAAAAGACGAATAAACTAATCAAATAACCGAGAGACCAGCCAAACAAGACGTTATATATAGATATATATATTTTTTTGATTCTGATTTAATAATATTTTTTGTTTATTTTATTAAACAAAATTATTTTGTAAACAAAAAAAAAGTTTAAATCATCTTTTATTTAATGCATAAAAATCTATAGCATGTAGCTGTTTGTAACAAAAACTCACGATTAAATCAATGATGCTAACTGCAGATACCAACTTAATTAATTCGATGGAATTTTTGGTGTTTCTTTTTCAATTTTTGCATTCAAAAGTTAATTTTTTGTCAGATTAAAGTGATTTCCTCCAAAGGTATAAAATTATAAATTTAAATTTCTTTTAAATTCTGTTCTAAAGCATAGGAATAGTATCGAAAAATATCTTATAAAAACCACCAGTAGACAATTATAAAAAAAAACCCATTATTCCACGTGATCTATAATCATAACTAAAAACAACTATATCGCGCCTAAAGCTTTAAATTTTTAATAAAATGAAAAACCTTTATAAAAAGCCCTGTAAAAACCAATACAACATATATAATGAACAAAGAACAAATTAATGAAATAATAAAAGGTAAAGAAATCTTTGTCAGACAAAAAGGACAAAACAAAAAAGAATAAAGCGAAGTTTATAGACCCCTTGAACCCTAAAATAACCATTTATAATACGGGAATCAAACAAAAAAGAATAACTCAAAAACTAAAAATTTTAGTATTAAAGTGCTACACACTATCGCACAATCATTTTTCATTTACTTTGTACAACTTTCGCATTTACAAAGGAAAACAAATTCTTAGCGTTTTAATTGAAAAAAAAAACACTTAAATTTTATTTTCACAATGTATGTGTTGCTCAATGCGTTAAAGTTTTACTTGTGGAGTGGCTGTTGCTAATGTTGCGTGCGTAAGTCTTTATCATTTTGACGGCGAATTTAACGAAAAAACTAAACAGAGAAAGAGAAGAAATAAAATAAAATAAATAAACGAATAAAATTCCTTCGTTTGGGTTCAATGAATTCCTTTTTAAACGAAAACAAATAAATTTTAATCCATTAAAAATTTGATTTGATTTAATTTCTAGAAAATTAATTAAATAAATAAAATGATTTTCACGTATGCTTAACTAAAAAAAATTATTTATTATTGTCAATTTAGAAGTATTTGACATATATAGAAACGGGTTGACAGAGTAAACATCTGCAAAAAAAAAAAAATAAATAAATTGCACAAATTTTGCCAACAAAGGGGTCTGTCTATCGAAAGTGTACTGAACTGAGTTTAAAAAATAAAAATTGACTAACAAACATGTGGTGGTTATAATATGTGTTGTCTGTCTGCCTTGGCTCTCGCTGCTTGTATTATCATTAATTTAAAAAATATTTTATTAAAATAGGGTTCTCGTTTATGTTTGATTTGCACGTCTCGTTGCCAGTCTCGTCTATTATAATAATTATTATTATTACCAAAAGTACAACATTGAGTAGTAGAAAAGCAAACGTAACACGACACAATTAACAAAAAGCAATATCCAGACGAGCATTATAAAAATGTTTACTTTTTAGGAACCACAAAAAAAAAAATATATATGTGCAAAAAGCTTATGCTATAATCTTACTTAACAAACTTGATTCGCTGCTTAATTTTGTATGTCTCACATACTCACTTTATAATCATTATTTCGCGTCTCTTTTATTACTGTTTTTGTTAAAACAACATATAAAAAAAACTTCCATAGATTGAGTGTTCTAAAGTAAAAAAAACTCTTTGATTTGCTGAAGGAAACAAAAAAGAAGAATAATTCGCTCCCGACCTCGGTCACACCGAAAAGGCTGTTCACCGTCTGGCCATACAATTTTTTTTTTTATTTCTTATTCTTATTTTACCTTTTATTTCACACAAACATACATACATAATTCGCGGTTTATTGTTTTCATTTTGCAATCATCTTCATCTGATCTTTTTTTTTATTGCCGGACTTAGGTATTACTTTTTTATAATGGTTTTAATGAAACAAAGATTTTAGTTTTTTTTTTTTTTTTAACAAGAAAATCATCAGATAACTTTAAATTTCCAAAAAAAAAAAACAACAATTTTATTGTTTTATCTCTACGTTTGAGAATAAATCAATAAAATGTTTTTTTTAATAAAACATTTCTTTTAACCACCCACTCTAAAAATTTGTTTTAATTATAAAAAAAAAGAAAAAACTAGACAAGCTAGCTTTCTACTTGTAACTGTTGAAATATTTTCTTTTCTTCATGCAAATTTACACAGCTTAGCAGCATTGTATAAAGTAATATACAATATTCTGCGAGTTACAATTTCAATTCAATTGCATTAAAATAGATTTTAGTAACTTAGGTCCTGGACAATGTTAGCGAGAAAGAAAAGAAGGTAAAATCGTCGACCCAATTTACAAACTAAGACGCAAGAGTAATGTAGTTCTGCAAACTGAAAACTGAAAAAAAAACACATCATTTGATTTACCAACTAATGTCTAGACTTCAGACTGTGCTGGTGGTACACCGTGTTCTCCAATATGTGTTTCAATTCATTGTATTTTGTGCTCGAGTTCATTCAATCCTTTGTGGTACGAAATTAAAATGAAAAAAAGGTTTCTTCGCATACAAAACAATAAAGAAAAAAAAAGAAAATATTTTGCAGCAAAAAGTTCAAGACTCTTTAAGTCGTTTATTTATTTCTTTGAAACTAAAGACATTGGCTCTTTTTTTTTGGCTAGCGATAGCCAATTAAATCGTTTGATGGATGAATGAATAGCATTGCGTGTTTAGAGAAGAATTGGTCTGCATTTTATTGTAAAAAAAAATCCCAAAAAAAAAAACTGTCAACGAAGCCAATAACCTTTTTTATTTATTTTTTTTTTTTCACACGTTTATTCCTGATCAACTTTTAACCAAACCATTGCAAAACATTTTGTACTGTTTGCAGAAATATTTTCACTTTAGTTCCCGTGTATTTTCATTTAACAAAATTAACTTACGCTCTTAAATCCAATAAATAAAATAATTAACAAAAATTTATTTAAGTAAGTTTCTCATGCGCAGATATAATAAATAAAAACTATTCTATTACCATGTCTAAGCGCACAAAACAATATCAAAAACAGCAAAATTAACAATTTTTTTCGCGTCCTCGCCTCGCTGATTTGTTTATTTTTATTTAATAAAAAATTTTTTTTTTCTTTACCGCCATGTCTGGAGTTTTGCTAACACAAAAAAAAAAAGTTTTGTCTAAATGTCTGCCGTTGTCTCGCGCTACAAACAAAAAAAAAGCGATTAAAAAAAACAAATATGCCAAATCCGCTAATAAAATTCAGTCGCTCAATCATTCCATAATATAAAAAAAAAACAATAGAAAATAAATTGCTGTTGCTACGCCAATTAAATAATAATTTTTTGACTAATGTAATTTGAGACAAAAATCGTGATACGTTGTTATAGTTGAAAAAAAAGAAATACTTGCTGAATTTATTAGTGAAAATTAAGCGGTAATTTTACTTAAGAAAAAAAAACGAATCATAAGTTTCTTATCTAATAGAAAAATAATTTTCATTTTAAGTCATTAAGTTTAACGCAGCAAAAACAATGTTTTTCTGCTTCAAACATTTTTTTTTATCCATTTTCAATTTGATTAACTTTTCCAAAAAATATCCACATTCTAGGAAAATTATTAAATTTTTAATTTATGACATAAACTAGCAATGTAATTATTTATTTCTATTAAATAAAAGAAAAACTAATCAATTATCGACTAATCTGTATAAACTTATCGACTGTTTTCTACGATTTTAATGTATTTGGAAAAAAATAAATTCTTTTCTGTTGCTTCATTTATAAAAAAAAATTGACGTCATGCTAATAAAATTTCTATCAATTGAAAAAAATTAATTAAAAATAAAATTCAACTCCAAACCCACTCTCTCGCACACAAAAGCAAATAATATTATTAAATCAGACAGAATTTACAGATAGTTTTTTTTTTTTTGCAAAGCAGAAAAATAAATTATATATTTTTATATTTTCTTAATCATAAATTATTAATCTTTTCACGTGGCTCAATAGCGGCCGGTAGCGATTATTAATTTTATCATTTTCACAAAGATTACGCACATGTTATTTAACAAACAACAAAAAAAAATTACCTTAAATAGCAAAATGATTAAATTTAAATTAATAAGAAAAAAAACAAATGCAGGCCAGGTAATCAGCGATAAAAACATCAAAAATGACATTTCATTACCAGAAAGAGAGAAAACAAAAACTGCAGTAAAAATGCTTGATTGTGAAATTGTTTGAAAATCATAATTAAATGACTTCTTTATTTTTCTCAATGCTCTTTAAAGAGAATGAGAGCGAACAACAAAAATAAAAATATTGGGTGTGCTGTCGTCATTATTTATTCATTTGACATAAATATAGATTTTTCATTGCATTTCGAAGGAATTTTTTTTATTATTATTATTATTTCGAAAATGCTAAGAAAACAATAGTGTGTGTTATCTTTACCCTTAAAATAATTTCCCCTTATTTTATGATAATGCATAAAAAATAAAATAAAACAAACTCACTATTTCTACTATTGCTTATACGAATACAAGAAATATTCTCTTCTAGAATATTACACGCACACATAAATAAAATAACAACATTAAACAGACGTCATTTTTTTAATATAGATATTTTTTTTCCCAATAAATAATAGAAAAAACTAATTTAATAAAAAAAAAACATCACCATAATTACAGTACATGTGGGTTTAATAAAATAAATGGACACAAACACAACTGTAAAAGCATAAACTAATCCAACAACACAATATAGAGGAGACGATCGATTTTAATATGAAACTAGAATGGACATACGTTTTTAATGTTTTTTTTTTTTACTTTTTAACATAAAAATTCTTTAATTTACTTTAAGATACTTTTTATTTTGAGTTTAGTTAAATTTAATCTATCTGAGAGAAAAAATAAACAAAAATATATATTTTTTCTTCCATTTTCAATCCCTAGAAACACCTGTTAAGTATTTTTGATAATTTAAACAAGAATAAATAATTTGTTATCAATTTTAAAATAAAGCAAAATCTAAGAATTTATAATTCTGCCTATTTAAAAGGTTTTTAATCAGCATTACAGCAAAATCTTCTTAAAAAGAAAAACTATTTTTCGAAATTAGTAACAAAAAATAAAAATGGCATTCTTTGACATTTCAGAAGGCGAAAAGTTATTTTTTTTTTTGTAACATTCCCCCACCCCAAACAAACAAAATGACAAAAAAAAACCAACAGGAAATACCAACAGCACAAATAAAAACACAAACTGAAATAAAATTCACTAAAAGTCACCAATGGAACAAATGTTTTTTAATTTTAATTAAAATTAAAAAAAAAAAATTTTTCTTTTGTAAGTGTGATGGCCGCACCCGAATAAAAAAAAATTAACAAAACAGCAGATTTACATAGTAAAGTTAAACACAAAAAAACAAACAATAAACATATTATAAAATAATTATTCTTTTTTTATTTTTAATAATGTTGAAATCACAGAAGAAAAACTTAGAAAAAAGAAAACAAAAAATGAAAGAAATGGTGAAATGTAACACCAGCAAGAAAAAAAAACCAAAAAGAAGAAAAATTGAGAACAAAAAGAAAAAAAAAACATACTTCGAAAACTAGGTTAGAATGAAATGAAAATAATTTAGTTTCTTCTCTTTGTTTTGAGTATAAAGTTTTCCTTTATTTTTGTAATTATTTTAATTAAGAAAATTTATTAAAATTCACAAAAATAAAAAGTTTAAAGCGCTGCTCCTCTTATTGGAGTTTTTATTTCAACATATCTTTCGATAATCCACATTCTACACCTGATACACGCACACTAAAAAAACATCTACATAACACACTTATACCGATGCAACGACGTTAATTTTTTAATTTTCACATAACAACGAGAAACGACACAAACACAAAATTATTCCTTTTAATATTAATTAATTTTAATTAAAAAAAAAATAATAAAAATTATTTTATTTGAATTTACTTACCACAATAGCCATACACATTGAATATAAATATGGACGGGATTAAACCGTGTTGCACTTTACGATTAGAACGGAGCACAGAGAAAGAAAAAAAAAATCAATTTTTAGAGTAAAAAGTCATAAAAAAAATTTCTTCTTTCTTTTTTATAAAAATTTTAAAATAAAAAATTTCTTAAAAGTGTTTTTCTTTTCTTTTCTTTTAACAAATTTTCCCTTTTCTACGACAGGAAAGAGAAGTAAAATTAAAATTTATAAAGAAGAAAAAATAAATATTTTCTTTTGTTATTTCACAATTTTTTTTTTCTTGTTTTCAATGCACACACTAATGCACTGACACAAACTCACCACCCAAGTTGGTTTTAAAAATTCCTTTAAAAAAGATCAGAAAAAAAAATAATAACTCTCTCTTATTAAAATTATGAATTTTTTTTTTTCAAAGACCAAATAATAATTTTTATACTTTAATTAATTTATTTATTTTTGTGCTTAAATTTCTTAATTCGCCAAAAACAAATTATTTTTTGCTTTTGCTTAAGACAGAATTTTTATTGCCTTCAGTAACTACAAAATTATTTTGACTGAACTCAAACACGACTGAAGTTGACTGAGAGAATGATCGAAAATAATTTTTCTGATTAATAAATTTTTATTATTTTTGTAGAGAGAGGAGAGAAAAGATTATTGTTGCTTTGTGTCGCTCTCGTGCATTTATATGTTTTTTAAGCTTTTTCGGAAATACAAAGCTACAGAAAGAGATAAATAAATATTTGTAAAGAGAGAATAAATTGTTTTTCTGCTCTTTGAAAAAGTATTTCACAGAAATATAAAAGCCATATTTCTTCTATTAAACATTTACCCATCTATAGATTTTGTGAAAAGTAAATTAAACATAGAAGAAGAAAAAGAAAAAACACATACCACTTGTATACCATATTTATGTAGTAAAAATAATTTTAAACATATATAAAGAGTTCTTAACTGAGAGTAAAGTTGAGGAGTGTTTTAAGTAGAGAGTAATCTATAAAACGTCAAAATATTTTCTATATAATAAAAAAATATGGTGGCTTTATACCTTTCTTTGTTTGATAATAACGACGTCACAAATTAACCATGGTTTGTTATAAATAAAATAAAGCATAGCTATAGATACGCAAATTAAAAAATTACAATTGACGTTTACAAAAAAAAAAAAAAAAAAACAGATAACAATAACAATACGCGTCATCAACACGCGCAATATAAAAGGGAATATTGGATGTGTTGAGTACAGGGTAGTAAAACAATTTTTGTTTTTTTTTTATATTTTGTGGGTACATTTCAATTATATATTAATTTCTGTAATAATTTTATTTATTTATTTATTTTTTTTTTAATTCATTCATAAGGCATTTTGATATATAAATGTGCTTTTCATTATTTTTAATATTATTTTAAAATTTTTATATTTAAAAATTATATAATTGATACACATATTGCTCTACATTAATTAAAATTCTTCACTTTTATTTATTTATTTAGCGTTTTTTAGGATAGAATAAAAAATAAAACGAAAATAGTAAATTAAACCAGATAACCGGTAACTAAGTACATTCAATTATGTTAAATAAACATGTGTGTGCCAGTTTTATTAATCAATAATTGTCATCACCGAGACATGTCATTCTAACATTTAAAAAAAATAATTAATTTTTCACAAAGAAAAAAAAAAAACATTTGAGACTCTTTAACTCCGCTAACAATAAAAATGGTCCCCTAACTACTCTATCTAAAATAAGAGATTTAATTTCTATGCAATAATCAAAAAAAAAAACAATTGAGAAAGAGAAAAAATTAAACAACCAAAGACACACTACATAACTACACTGTAATTACAGCATATGGTTGCTATATTACATTCGGGTTTGTAACTTTACTTTACTTTACATAATTTGACATAATATCCTAACTTTAATTGTTTTGTATTTATTTTTTCTTAATTTCTTTAACTATTTTTACTTTTGTGAAATATTAGATTAAACAAAAAAAAAAAAGATAACATAAATTACTTTAATTAATTAACTATTGAACAAATATTTTACTATTTTAAATATTAATTATTAATTTCTTACACTTTGTTACTTTATATAATATTTCTTTCATTTCATTTTACAACATCTCACAGCACATTTTTATTTATCTTCTTTTTTTTTTTATGTTTTCATAAATCTAAATTGACAATTAAACATTTGTTTCCTATACTTTATATTGTATTTAATTAATTATGTAAAAATTAAATTAATTTTTATTAAAAAAATAAAAACAATTTTACTTGTTTATAAAAAAACAAAAACGTATAAATTGAGAAATTTTAATTAAAACCTTATAAAAGCTCATCAGCTTACTAATAAGCATTAAAACCTTTAAATGCATATTCTGCTATTTTATTAGCTGTTGCACTGTGTTTTGTATCTATTCAGTTTAATTATATAATAATTTCATTAAAAAATTAATATAAATTTAATTAAAAATTAATTAATTAAAAACGTTTAAAATACTAATGTTTTTTTTTTCTTTAATATAACTTATTTTTTCTCCCTTTTAATATGGAAATTACTCTGGGGTAGTAGTTTTGTTTTCATAGATAAAAAAGGAGAAATATTCAAATTTTATTTTTTTTTTCTAAATTATAAATTTAAATTAATTAAAATTAATATTTAATAATTCATATTTATATTTTCATATTATAGTAACTTGCTATTATCTCTAATAATTAATTAAATGAATAAAATTATATTTTCTAAAAACTAAGAGATTACATAATCTCTCGATTTAATAGGCTATTAAACAAAGGATTTTCATTTTAATTTTAATTTTAATTTCTTTTTTTTTACTAATTTTCTTAATTAATTTTAATATTTATTTATTAATTAATTTTTTAGCAATTCTAAAAATATTCTGTTTTTTTTTTTTTTTGCTTTTAATTTATTTTCAGTTAAAAAACTTTAATTATTTTCTTCACTTTAATTAGAAATTTTTAAAATTGATTTAAAAAACATAAAATATATAAATTATTGTTAATTAATTAATTAAAAAATTAATTAATTACAAATTCATTCTTTAGTTTAATTCTTTATAAATTTTCTAGCCAGGCATTTTTGTTTTTCTTTTAATTAATTATTTATTTATTTAATTTTTTGTTTTTACAGAAAAATAGGCATTTGTTTTGTGTGAAATAATTAAGAAATCGTTTTTTTTTTTTTTTTGATAATTAATTTAATTTAATTTATTTTTTATAACCTTAATTTAAGCTATAATTGCAAAATTTTCTTTTTCTTAAAATTCCTTTATTTTTTGTGGCATTGAGTTTTGATTATTCTTGGTTTTGGTTTTTTATTCGAGGAAACACAATATGTGGTAATTTTTTTTTCTTGTTTCTTTTTTTTTTTTTAATTCTTTAAATTTTAAGTTGTGGACTGGAGAATAACATTCCACCTAAAATAAATGTTTTATTAGCTGTTAAATTATTTAAGAAAATCCAAATAAAATTTTATGTTAATTAGAAAACAGAAAAAAAGTTAAAATTTTTATTGAAAATCCATTAATCACACATTACTGGAATCTTCCAATTCAGATTCAACAACAAAATTATCCTCGCCCAAACTATTGCAACGTAGTAACTTTGCTGATTCATGTTCCTGTTCGATATCAATCTTATGTTGTGACGAATTCCGTGTATGCTTTATACAATCAGGTGGTTGGACAGTGTTTACTGTTGTTATAGCTGATACTGTTGTCTGTGGTAATTTTAAATCTTTTGAATTTGTACGACGATGACGTAGAATCGACGTTAAATCATCATTTGTTGCTAATAATATTGGTTTAATAGCACCAACGTCTGATAATAATAACGTTGTTGTGGTCGCAGGTGATAATGGTGATTGTACGAGTGGTAATTGTTGGTCAAGATTATTTAGTGCGCCACCCAATACATTCAATGTTTTATTTAAATCCTTTGAATTTGTACGCGAATGCGAATACTTTGGTTCATACTCCTCCGTCAAATCATTATTATTAACTAAATATTTATTATCTACATAGTCTTTAGCATTTATATTACGTAAAATATTCACATCGTAGTCCTTTGAATTTTTACGTACTAAATTCTTATTAAATTTTGACGCAATATCCTGATCTAGTTTTATATAATTTTTCATATATGTATTATCATAGGAATTATTACGTGTATGATTTTTATACGATTTGCGTATTGCTGTACGATCGCTGGTATCCTTTGTAGGATTCTTTATATGATTTAAAATATATTTTATATTTAAATTATGTCCCTGTTGGCCCGACTGTTGTTGTTGCTGTTGCTGCTGTTCATCACGTGAATTATTCCTCGAATGTGTTAATTTACAATTTTTCTGCTTTAACATCATGTTTTCCTGTTCAAAATCCTTTGAGTTATTACGTGAATGTCCTTTTAGTATTTTTATACATTTATTATCACTATCGTAATCACGTGAATTACTCCTGATTATCTTTACATCACACGAATTACTACGATAATGTTTACGTGGCTTATGATTTATTTTTTTAATATCCTTAACGTCATCACATTTATCATATCTGAAAATAATTTTAACAGAATTTATGATTTTGTTTAATTACTAATTAATTATTAACTAAGCAAATTACCTGTATTCCAGCTGAATTGTTTTCGATTCATTACGTAGATGACGAGACGCTACTAAAACTTTTTTATTATGTGTATCCTGATTGGTGATTATTGTGCAATCACCGGATATTATCTCACCAGAAAACGGTATACTTTGATTATCCATTGTACCTTTTTCCTCAAACACTAAAAAATCACATTAATAAAATAAAGTTCCAAAATAAAACAATAAATTCTACTCACATTTATCCAAGCTGATAATTGAGCCAACAATATCGTTCGGTGTCATCGGTTTAACGTCTAAATGTTTACGTCGCCGGACTAACCACCAATCAATTATAAATATTGCCAGGGCTACAATTTTTATACCAGCGCATAGGCCAACATATTTGTATCGGAACTTCTCGATGTCATAGATAAGACAACGACCACCCTTTTCTCCACACGTAGACTTCCAAAGTAAACATGTGGAATCGATTAAATTACCAAATAAAATAGGCGCTGGTATATAACCGAATAAACGGAAAATAACAAATTGCATTCCAAGGGCAAAGGATCGTTCTTCTTCCGAAACAGATCTAAAAAAAAGAGACAAATTTATTAATAACTTCTAGAGTAAAAGGAGAAAATTAATGATTTACCTCAGAACAATCATAAGTAATGGCATTTGTGTAGACGCTACAATGAATGTCATAAAAAATAGTAAAATTAAAAACGGATAAATTGTGCGACAAGGTGAATTGCATGGACCGGCAGTAGCAACAGGCACAACAGTTACTTCAGCGAAATCTTCACGAGCTACAGACGCCTGTGCCTGTGCTCCATCACTTCCAGTAAAAATATTTGTTATATTTGAATGAACACCTGTTATAGAGAATAAAAAAATTAATTTTAAAAAATTTATAAATATAGCGACAAATTTACAAAACTTACATGCACAATTAGTGTAATTGGATCTGGATGAAAAAGCTGTACAACCGGCATGGCACGGACTAAAATACGTTAATCCATTATTACCGCACACCGGTTCAACGTCAATCATATGACATTCACAACCAAAATTACATGCAGCGGTTAAATTAACTTGAAACGGTTCCGGAGTACGTGTTGTACTATATTAAAGCAGAGAAATTAATTAATTAATAAAAGTTAAGCTAAAGTAAAACTTCTTTTTCTGAAAGTTACCTATTATAGTACGGTATAGTGGTGCCAGCCATTTTCAAATTTTCACAACCGAGGAAAAACAATAAACCGTAGCATGCCAGACATACTAAATTTGAAATGAGAACAAATTGAACGGCACCCTTAGGACGAAGTTGAAAACGTTTTAACAGGCAGCCACCAACAAAAATACCAATGCAAGCGCCCGGTACAGCTATTGATCCTATAAAATAATTTTTTTCATTATTTTATTAAAATTATTAATTTTATTTTAAAATTTAATTTAATTCTCACCTGTAAAAACACTCGCTTGACTTTTGCCTAAATTAAATTGTGTCTCCAAGTATTTCGGTAAGAAAACAACAAAACCGGAAACAATCATTAATTCCATGCATGCACCCAGACAGGTTACCACATAAACAGGATTGCAGACGAGGCGCCACATTGAAACTGGGATATCTGATTTAAAAAAGAAAATTAAATAAAAAGAAAAGAAAGAAAATTAAATAAAATAAACAGTAAAGATTTCTAAGAAGAGAATAAATTTTCATTAAGAAATCCCAAGAGGAATAATCTACATATAAAAACTTTATCTGAAGAGTATTTTTTTTTCAACTTTTGTTCATTTATTAATTTAATTATAGTTGCTTATTAAGTGAGTGGTAAACGCCATTTGTTGCATCGTTCCAGAGAATTACTTCTACTTTATCTAATTATTTTTAATCTTTTAAATAATTAATTACTAAGTGGAAATAATACCTTTTATATCCTTTCCATAACCATGATCAGACTTTTGACGTTTTACAACCTGATGATTTGCTGTTGTTCCTGTATTTGTTGTGGTCGCACCTAATTGTTCAGCTTGTTGATGTTTTTCCATTTGCTGCTGATTATTCGGCAATCTTGGTAAACTATTTGAATTGTTAGCCGTTGCTGTAATAACTATTGACTGTTTAATTGGTTCTAATTTACGGATTTTCTTTTTTTCTCGTGTTAACACCTAGTGTGGGTGGACAAAAAACAATTTTACCATTAAAAATCGAAAAAAACAAAACAATTTTTTAAGACAATAATTACTTACTTTAGGAAATGAAAAAAATGGTATCGCAACAATTAATAATAATACGCCACATAGTAGAAAGCCACCCCACCACATGCCTACCCAACGTCTATCGCCAGGACCTTTTTACAATAGAAAATCGAAAAATTATTTAATATGTCTTTTGGATTAACTTTTTTTTTATGGTTACTAATGTCGAAGTGCAAATGTTTTAACCTTTAATCAGTGTTTTTTGTTTGCGTAACCTTTCAATAATTTAATTATTGTGTCAACGTAATAGAATCGGTGATAAATAACACAAAATAAGAAAAATTTTGTCAACACAATTGTTTTTCGTTTATTTCTTAATAAATAATTAATAAAATTGATTTTCAAATCAACATTCAAATAGTATTACTGAACACGTACGATTCTAATTTCTTGTTGTCGTTGTGAAGCGCATTGGAAAAAGCAAATGAAAATTATCTTAATACTGATTGGATTTATACTAATTAACAAAGTTGCTTTGTAATTGGCTACAAAAGTCTGCAGTAATAAATATTAAAATACTAGAAAATTATGTCATGGAAAAAAAACTCACCAATTGAGATTAAATTTCCAGAAAATGAGTCCATGTGAAATGATAGTAGATAAGCGCCTAGTAAGAAACCAAGAACAGGACCAAAAGCTGCCATACTGTACATTGCACCTGAAATTTTAATTAACAAAAAACGTATTTAATCGGAAAAAATTAAATAAAACAAGAATTTACAAACACTTACCAATATACATAGAGGAATTTTCCGAGCTAACATGATCATCAACATATGTGGTCCCAAGTGTAAACAATGGACTACCGCCACAACCAAGCAACAGCTGTGCAATTACAAATAATAATACCGGACCAAATGTTGATGATTTACTTTGTATACAATTGTCACCTCTGTTTTGTTTTGCAAGAAAAATTTAAACAATTTTATTAATTAAATAAAAAGAAAGAATTTACTAATTTGTTTACCTTAAATTATGTGGTGCCAATGGAGGATTCGATAATCCACTAGATAAACGTCCTAAACCCATATCCTGTTCTCGTACCGAAACACCACGGCATATATTATCCGAGGTTTTATTTTGTATTGTTATACCGGGATTCGGTTCACCGGTAAAATGTGGCAGCATAAACACCAGCGAACCAACGCCCATAATTACAGCACCTGTGTATTAATTATTA
The DNA here is from genome assembly GCA_963942525.1 of Ptychoptera contaminata. NCBI lineage: Eukaryota > Metazoa > Arthropoda > Insecta > Diptera > Ptychopteridae > Ptychoptera > Ptychoptera contaminata. The sequence continues at coordinate 11,605,849 of OZ012636.1, read as the reverse complement.
TTATTATTTTTTTTAATAAAAATTATTCTCATTATCTTAAAATAACAAAATTATTCCATGTTTATCTTGCAGAATAAAAAATAAAGGCGAAACATTGGGGGGCAAAATACCACGGATCAATATTTAACGATATGTTTTCTTGATAAACCTTTAAAATAAAATCGCTATCGATTTCGTTTTCGCGAACCGAAATAATAATAATAATAATAAATAAATAAATAAATAAAAAATCTAAATCAAATCGATTCTACCAACAAGAAAATTTAAATAATTTTATTTATTCGAAGAAAATAACAAAAAAAAGGTAAAATATTCGATATTTTGGCGCGTGTGTGCACTTTTTCTGTTTCTTTTCACTGATATTACTTTAAAATTAATATCAGAACAACTTAAAACATTTATTGTTTTGTTTAAAGCAGATTAAAGGACATTTTTATTCTTGGTTGTAGTATTTTAATTAAAAAAAAATAAAATAAAGAAATTTTCCTTTTTATAAATGTAGATAGTTAAAACCCACGAAAGATCCATCCACATTCAGTCCTTTTACGTTCAAAGCTAAACGAAATTAAAAACAGTGAAATTTCTTGTTTACTATGTGGGACGATTATTTTGGAATTATTTATAGAGGATGCTTATCCTTATATACTTTTCATAGAGTTATACCAAAGAAAATAATTATTTTTAATAATAAACAAATTTTCCATATGACAGATTATTTTCAAACAACAGTTTTTTGCGATGTAATTGTACTGGGAATAAAATTTTCTTGTTCTTTTTTATAACCTTTAAATACGTTTGGTAAGTAACCTTTAAAGTAAAATTCCAAAAATAAAGAGAAATACTTTGCGAAACAATGCTAACAAATAGAAAATGTCTCAATTTTGAACTAATTTTCCACCAATAATTAAAAAAACTCATTCCGGTGTATATATATAAAATTTAAAATTAAATCTAAAACCGCGTTTTTAGCCTAATATTTGCTTTAAACAGATGGTATTTTTTAAATGTTTCCGTCTAAACAAATACCACACAAAAAAAAAACCCGCTTAAAAAGTGATTGATCTAAATTACAATAAAACAAATAAAAACCGTAAAAATTCTATAATTAAATATTTAATTAAGAAAATAATTATTTTTCTTAAAAAATTGCATAGAATAAGTTTGCTAATTACCAATTATATATATATAAATAAAATAAAACATAACAAAAACAATTAAACACAAAATACAAAACAAAACAAATAAAGTGTTAATGATGTTTTAACTAAAAAATAATCTTAAATTAAACATCCTGTTTCCCAACATTAACAAAAATTAATTTATATTCGTTAATTTTACTAGCATAAAATACACAAAATATAATTTAATTATTTATTTAAGTGAAAAAAAATTCATGTAAAAAAAATAAAATTAAAATTTTATTGGGTGAAAAACAGACAACACTAGAGGATTTTTTATTTAATTAATTATTTCATTTTTTTCTTTTGTTTTACTTTGATTAATAATACCAAACACAAATAATTAATTAATCATTAATTTTAACCATACGGTTAACGTTTTTATTCTTCTTTTATGAAATAAAAATGTTTTTATTTTTGCTTATTAAACTCACCAATGCCAATCCATACAGGTATGTGCCGTCTACTACCCAGATAACTAACAAATATCACAGTTATAACATTACCAATTTCATAACTGGACGCAATTAAACCAGATAAACTTGATGGTATTTCAAAACGTTTCTCAATTGTTGTTATTACAGAATTTATATAGCCGGAACTAAGTGCTTGCTGCAGTGTGACTAGTATTGATAATAATAGGACAAAAATCTATAAATGGAAAAATTATGTTAATTAATTATTTACTAAAAACAAATATGACAAAAATATAAAAATTACCTTAATTCTAGCAAATTTTTGTATTGCACCTGGCCGACAGGACAATATACCACAATCACGATTTAAATCGTCTAGTTCATGTAAATTATTATGATTACTGTTTAATGGTTTATCACGATCCATAATACCACTGGATGGTTGTCTACTATGGCATTTAATTACTGTATCTGTTGGTATTCCTCCATTTCCACTAAAATTTGTTGCCAACTCATCAACACAACTTGACTCTGAATCTGGTGGCACATCAACGCTACTATCATCGCCAGTTTCCGAATATAAACCGGTCATTGTGTACATTGACTCCTGTCGCCTGTAACATAATAAAAAAATTAAGAAATTAGTTTAATTAAAAATTGAAAAATACACAATTTTAGTGGCTTTTAATTTTGTCAAGCATTTTTTTATTTCACCTTCTTAAGAAAGAGATCAGAAAACTATATAAATAAAATTTATTACTGTAATTTGTTAACTTTTCTTATTTCATTCATCAAGAAAACAAAATGTAAAAAATCCATCACTCAAAAGCTCTACTGTGATTATACTAACAGATGAAAAAAGGCCAGGCAGCCAGTGGTGAATATAAATGATAACAAATCTTTATCATATTAATTTTATTTATGATAATAAAACAATGAGATAAATATTTTGTGAAGACAAATGTCTTACAATTAGAGTATAATCTGTATATCGCGTAATGATATAAAAATTGAAGTAATTAAAATTAAACTAATCAGCAAAGTGGAACGTCAAAAAAATAATTCAGTTTAAACTTATAAAAATGGAAAACTTTAGTTTGTAGTGTGTAAAGTACGTGATAACTGTTTTTACATAGAGAATAAACAGAAAATTGTTATATTTCACTTTATCAAGACCATGTCCAGTGGATTAGAAAAATGATTATTAAAGAAACATTGAAACAGATTAAAGTTAAGCAAAAACCCTTTAAACAAGAAACAAGCTTTGCTTTATCAGAGAACAAACAAACATAAAGTTTCCAACATAAATTATAATTAAAAAATCAATATTCATACACAATAAAGCATAAAAGCTTCGAAATTCTGCACAGTAGAAAAAGAAACAAAATTTAAAGTTTAAAAACAATACAAATAAAATAAAATTTGCAAAAATGTTACTAAAATGTTAAAAAATAAAAATGTTCCCTCTTCTGACATTGAAAATTTTTTCTTTAAACTGACAAAAATCCAATTACATCAAAATGTTTAACTTAGAAAACCACTTAATGTTGGGTATATTTTAACTTTTTCGTTTTGAATTTTATTGTGGCGTAAAATCATTAAAAATTATTTTTAAATGCTTAATTTACCAGTGCTTTTTGTTTTGGCAACTTTTCATTAATTTATATACAAACAAACCTCAATCAACATATTAAAATTTATCCCTTACGTAAACTTAGTTTTTTTCGTTAAACGGATTAAAAAAAGAAAGAAATAATACTTAAGGTTGGTAAGAAATACGAGAATTGTTTTTTTATTGATTGCTTATCGATATCATCGACGGGTTAAGCGATAAAATAAATCACATATATTTTTTATTTGTTTATTATTTTACATATATGTACAATTAATCATAAAAAAAAATTTATTTTTATCGCATTTTGATGTGGATTATTTTTTAAAGCTTAAAGGCAAAAATAATAATGTTAATAAAAAAAACTTAACTGTTAATACCCTCTTACGTTTGTAATTGCAATTTAAGTACTATATACAAAATACTGAATAAAGATTATAATAATAAATAAGTATTTTTTATTACTTAAAAGCTATAACGTATCCACGAGTATATTGTGCAAAAGTGTTACCACTTACCACCTTCGGAATGACTACCAAAAATACTGTATCAATAATTTCTACATTGAATTGAAGACATTAAAAATATGAAATGTGTTTAAACAGAAGACCAAATCGCTTTGGACATGATTTTATTTTGATTTATTTATTTATTTTCAAATCAATAACATTTTATTAGCATAAAGCGCAAATGATTTAACAGAATAATCAGTAAGAAATGTTTTAACCTATAAAAACTTTAAAAAAAGATTTTTTTTTTAATATAATTATCACCTGAAATTAAATAAATAAGTGATTCCAGAACCGGTATTCACGATATTTGATAAAACGTACCGGTAATAATTGATGTTAAGTATGAAAGCAAAAATTAAGAAATGACATCCCTGTATAAACTTAGTTAAGTAAAGTTATTATTTATTTTTTAAATGACATACTTAAGCTCTCAGTAGGTACTCAACTGTTAAAAAAGTCGTGATCTCTTATATATTTAAAAAGAATAAATAAATTTAAAAATCAAACAACCAAAACCGAAAATGTCAACTAGAACGACAAAACAAAACAAAACAAAACAATCGATAATCAAAAATAAATAAATCATTTGCGCATCAACAATTTACTTAATTATATTAAAAAATTAAAATAATATAATTAAAACCATTTATAACTGTATTTTGTATTTTTTGCAATAAAGAAAAACATTTACTTAGCTAATTGGATACAATTTACATAAAATTGTTAATTAAAATTTATTTAATTAATAAATTTAGTAAATATGTACACAAGTAAGCCAAAATAGGGTTAAATAAGATTAAATCAAAATTTTATTTTTAAATGCAAAAACTATCCTCATTTTTATTGTAAATAATTTAGGCAAAGTAAAAAGTATCCAAAAACGACTTTAATAAAAATTTATTTATTTTTCGTCTGTATATATGCAATGCGACACACATTAGCCATAATTTTTCATCATGGAAGGTTAAAAGGGATAGCTTGGTGGTTGGCGGATATAAGAAATTGATAAAAATTTCCTCCTTTTTTTTTACAAAGATTTATATCACGTATAAAGATTTACCCAAGTAATAATAATAATAAGAAAAAATCCAATATGCAAGAAATCTCACAACAAACACTAATCGGATTAATATTATTTTATTTTTTTTTATTAAAATTCGCAAACACAGGAAATTTTTTTTTCACAAAACACTAATTTCTTTAAAGATTTAATAAACAGAAATTTAATTAAATTGAAACAAATAAAACGAATTAAAAATTGTTCTAAAATTATTCACAAGGCGCCGCTATTTTTATGTGTAAAATCCTAATTAGTGATTTTATTGCCAATTTTTTATTGTAGAAATTACACAACGAAAGAAAGTTTGCCTATAATATATATTTGGATAGAATCCAAACAAAATACATAAACATAAGTACACCTTTTGGTGTTAACAGCTTCATAAAAATATTTATATTATTTTTTCTAGTAATAATAATAATAATAAACGAGACATACCTGTGACCTTTACGATTACTTTGGCTGCCACCACCACCACCACCACCAGCTACTGTAGTGCTTCCACTACTATTGCCAATATTACCATCTGTTAATTTTTGGTCATTTATTGTCAAATTACTAGATACACTGCCACAAATAATATTATTACTACCAGTTGTACCACCGCCAACAAAACAACCACCTGATGTTGTTGTCATTTTATTCTCTATATTCTCCTTGGAAATAATTTTCTATTTTTCTTTCACTTTTCACTTTTTTTCTATTAGTTTTTTGTTGTTTTAATAAATTTTCATCAAGTGCATTATTTTTGTTTTTTTTTTCTTTATTTTTCCTCTAATAGTATATTTCCTCACGTTACGAGTGGTGGTTGGTTTTTTTTCTTCCTTAAAAAATGAAAAATATCTGTAAAAAAAAGAAGAAGAAAAAGAAATTATTAATAATTTTATTTATTTATATATTTTCTAGGTAATAACTATTATTAACTAAATTTTTATTCCCGTAGTGTTAATTAATAAAACAGTGAGTATAATCTAAACGAACATTATTGTGTTAGGAGTTTTCACAAGTAATTACCCATTTGACATATAGATTCATTTCTTTCAAAGAATTTATAAAACATAATAGCACAGTGCGTGAATAAAAACAATTTATCTTATTTATTATGTAATTTCACTCAGCCAGACTGTTTAATTTTTCATACTAATTATATTCATTTATTTATTTAAAACTATAGAAAATATAATAATAAATGTAATAAATACATGTGACAATTGTTGTCACCAGTGGAGCATAACAAAATAAAATAAAAAACACAAGAGAAAGTGATTGTAGCAAAACAAACAATAACCAAAAAGAAAAAACATAAAAATAAAAATTAAAACAGCTTTAAATATTTATTCAGATATTTAACATTAATTGACGATTAAAATAAAGTTATGTAATTTAACAGTAGTGTTGTATTTTTGTAAACAAAGTGGATTAGAATATATATTTCTTTGGTTAAATTAAGCCCAGATTAAACGTAAATTGAAGATTACTTGCTTTGCACAAAGTGTGTTAGATTATTGGTTTTTTAAAATTCTAAACAAGTAGTAAATGAAAAGAATTTTTAACATGTAGAACTTGTAAGTAGAATGGATTGAAATTTAAAATGCAAGATTATTACATACATATTTATCAATAATAATAATAATACAAAATTAAAGCAAATTTATAAAATAATTAATAATTATTAACGATCGATTGAAAGTGTTTTAACTGTTTTTAACTGTTCCAGAAATAGTTATAAATGCAATTTACAAACCGTTTTAGGAATAATTAAAAAAGCTAAACACTAAAAACCATAAAAATAATAAAGAAAAACATAAATTAAGTCGTACTACTTTAATAGCGCATAAAGAATAAGAATGCGATTGTTGTTGCTGGCACTTAAACGTGCCGAAAAACACCACACAAACAAATAAAAATAATCATACAAAAATTATATCCTTTTGCCACCCATTAATGTATGTAATTTTTTTTTTATATTATTATTTTCACATAATTTTAGTTTTACATTAAAAGAAAATAAATAATAAATAAAAATACATAACTTTGTGATATAAATGTGACATAAATGAGTGACGGAATTAGGTCAAATTATTTTTATTTTATTCTGTTAATTTCAAATTAGTAAAATAAGGATTTTTCTAGTTAATTTCTTTTACTATTATTATTATTATTAAAAATAAAAACTAATGCTAATCAGAAATTATTTTGACATTTATCCTTTGCCTTGCAAAAAACAAAAAAAACCCAGTTAACCAAGCCGAACAAAACTATAAACAGTTTATTAGAAGTCGCTTAGTTACTTTTTAAAACTTTATTTTACTCTTGAAACATAGAAGAGCAAGGCTGTTTAGTTGGCCATAGATTAATTATTAAGTAAAAGTAGTACTAAGTAGCATTTAAACGCCTTTTATTAAAGCAAAAGTATGTCGAAGAAACATTCAGTATTTAATTAATAATAATTAAAATTTGTTTATTCCTTAAAAAGCTTAGTAGACAATGAAAAAATATTAATTAAAATTAATAATAATAATAATTAGTGACACAAATTAAACAAAACAACAATATTGACATTGACACATCTATAAATACATAAATAAATTAAATTAATTAATATACAAAATTCAAACTATACTACTTACTGCTAAATAATAATAACTTTAAGCAATGTTGCATCATAAAAACAATTACAAACAAGATAAAGAAAAAAAAAAAAGACATTAGCTGACGCGTGCTTCGTTTGTTTAAAAAACAACTTTAAGCTGTCTGCGCAGCAATTTTTGTTTTTTTTTTTCTTTCTTTCTAATAAACATTTTAATTTATTAACAATTAATTAAATGACAAAAAAAAAGTGAAACTTATTTATTGACAAAACAATAGATATAAATCATTAATAACAATTTTTGCTTTTGGTTTTAGTTGCTTTAAAATAATTTATTAAATCAAAAGAAAATGAAATGTTTACAATTATGACCTCGTTTCCGATGTGGATTATTTATGTGTGTGTTCGTTTCACTACTAGCCTCTCTATCAAAATATACTTTTTATTAATATTTTCTAATTTATAATGTAAGTTATTTCAAAAAAATGAAATTATTTGCAATTAACGTGCAAAAACACATTACAAAAGTAATTGTAAAAAATTAATTTTTTTTTTTATTAATTTAATTAAAAAATCATGTAAAGCACATTTAATTGCAACATTTTAAACGCAATTTTAAAGAAAATACAAATAAATAATAGTATTATCCGGAAAAGTAATAAATATTAATACACATTTTATTTGTAGGGTAAGTAAGAAGCAATAAACATTCGCAAAGTACATTTTATCACATTTTAAAAATAATTAAAATAATTTATTAATGAAAAAACCTTGCAAAAGTAAAAAAAGACCAAAATGCAATTAATAAATTTTACTACAAAAGAAAACACACAACATAAATATCAATAAATATTCGCTAATCATTAAATATTATTCGAAATTCAAAAATTTAACATAAAAAAAAAAATAACCAGAAATTAACATTGACCTTTACGTAGTATATACAAATAAAACTGCGCAAACGACTTAAAAGTTGTAACCAATCTATAGAAAACATTGCATGCCCAAAAAATAATAATAAAACTTCCGGACTAATACCAATACGAAAAAATATAAATAAATAATGAAAACAAAAACACGTTTCTTATGTGATTAATCCTTAAGAGAAGCTATTAAAGTCATCATAAGTAGTTTCTTAGTTGCAGAATAAAACTTCCTTATGCGATGCAACCTTCTTAAAGTTATTAAAATTCATCTGCAGTCACAAATTGTTAATAAAAAACCTTGTAATTAGGTTAATTAACTTTCTAAGGAATTAACCTGGGTTGGCAAAGCATAAATGCATTGTTATACATTAAATATAAATTAAATAAATAAAACTACTTAACCAGCGTGCAGTAAATTTGCTAAATAAATTTATTACACAAAATAAACAAATAAAAATCAAATACCACTTTCATTATAAAGGTTAAATTTTCTATAAATAATTAATAAAAAAAAATATTTAGCTCATTTATTGCATAGAAAATATTATAAATAATTAACGAAATAACTGGCTATGTAGGTATATTAGTATTCTAATATTAACCAGTAACTAACCATATAAAATTTAGAAATTTTTTAATTAAATTTCAACTAAAAATGACACAACAACAATCATAATTTGTAATTATTTATATAAAGAATCAAAAACACAAAAAAATCAGCAACCACAATGTTGCTACCGCAAAAATAATTTAAGTTTTAATAAAAAGTAACAAAAAATTTCATTATTTTTTTCACAATGAATGATTAAAAGGAATTTCTGTAAAAAAAAATAATCGAAGCAATAAAGTGAAGAAAAAATAAAACCAAAAAGCAAAAAAAAAAATGCATACAAGCAATTAATGTGTCTCGTTGTCAACGAATTTTGCATTTTTTTTTTCATTCCTCTTAATCACTTGATTTATGCCCGTCTGGGTAAACAGTTAAATAAATGAAACTATTTAAGATGAAGGTAGAGCTTAAATAAAATCCCAGAAAGAAAGAATGATGAAAAAAAAAAAACAGAATTAAAAATCGAAACAAATAAGAACAAAACAAAAACAAAACCGACCTATGTCGGTCGTTAACCTGATTAACGGCGTGAATATTTGCATTGTTTTATTGCAATTTATTTTACTTATTAAATGATGACGTTTGTTGAACTTTTTCTTTCTTCTTAATAAATAATATTATGTTTGTTCTTATTTTTTTTGTTTTGTTTTTATTTTCTGACTCAACTAAGCCACCTAAAAATACTAAAATAAAACAAAAGGCAAACAATTTTAAGACAAGAAAAAACATGTTTTATGCGGTATGTATTTCTAGAACAAACTAGGCATCAAAATTCTTTCAAAGCAAAATAGAAAAGAAAAGAAAACTTCAAGAATAAATTTACTTTACTTAAGCAATGAACAATGAAATTACGTAACGATCACACAAAACAGCACATTGTGGGTGATGATAGAATTGAAACCGAAATAAATCAATGTTCGTAAAGTTCTTCATAAAACCAATAAAATAAATAAAAAAAACTACAAAAGAAACATAAAGAAATGACAAAAAAAAAAAAAAACGATACCAGAAGAATGAATAAAAAAATGTGTATAATATGTGCGCCTTGGCGATGGTTTTCTTTTTATTTTATTTTCTGTATTACTTTTTGTTTTATTATGCTTTGAACTCAAGTGAACTGAGTAACATCAAACAGCTGACTTATTTTTTCATTATAAAATAAACGAAAGAAATAAAAAAAAGAGAAAATTCTATTTAATTTAAGTCATGACTGCAGTGGCGTTTAAAAGAATTATATACAAGGTAATGTTGCTTAACTAATAACGTTTTTTCCTAAAGAAGTTAAGAATTTATAATAAAGTCACTTAATTACGATATTAGACATGTAAGAACTTTTAAAGTTTGGAGTTAATCTGATGAAATGGATGTTTCAATATGATTAAGTCAAATAAATAGTTAACACGGCAAAGATATTACAGCGAACTATATTAGCAATGCAAATAGATCTAATTTAATTATATTTTACTATACAGTGGTACCTCGATATACAAGTGCCCTAATGTGTTTTGAGATACGAGCCGCCGAGCGATCGATATTTTGCTTTGAGATGAGAGCAAGATTTGAGATAAAAGGAATCGCATAAGTACAGTTTACACGAGTTTCACGATCTACATTCACAGTAGCATACGTGCTTTGAGACACGAGCAATTTGACATACGAGCAAGGCTACGGAACGAATTAAACTCGTATGTCGAGGTACCACTGTATTTTGTATCCATATTTAAGCATCCTTTTTTATTCGGTATTAGATCTGTCTAAAAACAAGTTAAGAAATAAATTTATTTATAAAATATTCAATCAATAAATATATAATTAAAAAATATACTTAAATTTATATAAATATTTAAAATGATATAACCTAAACAAGCAAATAATCGTTAAAAAAAAATTTAAAAATATTAAGGTCATCACATTGTATTTGAACCTTTTAACCTTCAATTATATAATTATTATTAATTGGAATTTATTTAGTAATCAAAATACATGTAAGCAAGAAACCTAAAAACAAGTAAATAAAGATAAAAATAATATTAATGATTATTATTATTATTAATTTATCTATTAATATTCATATACCATCATTATGATTTTACCATATTTAAGTATTTATTATTTTATTTTATTTTATTTTTTTAAACTAATAGCACAATACTGGCGACTTAAACAAAATACACTTGATAAAATACTCATAAAAAGATGAGTAAAATCAACAAGAAAAATCAACAAACAAAAAATAATAATAAAAATGCTTTGAACTCTCTAGCGACTGACTCAGCAAATTGTTAACAAAAAAAATTAATTAATATTATTTATTTATTCTATTATTATTATTATCATTATCAACAATATTATTATTATTATAGATTATTGATAAGACACGAAAAATATTCTATTTTTGTATACAAAACGGACTATGAACTAAGGAAATACAATCTCTATGTATATATTTTTATCTTGGTAAAGTTTGTAATAAAGAGGCAGAATATTAAGGGTACCTAAAAAAACAAGTAAATAAAAGAAGCTTTTAAAGAAAACAAAGAAAATATAATATTTGAATTTTGTCATAACATAACAAAGGAAGTAGTACATCTTTGGACCTGATAATAACAAGATTATCCAATTTAGTTAATTTTTATTTATTCTTTTCGGACTTGCATAAGCATCTTAAGTATTCTTTGTTAGTTAAGGGTACTTTAAACTTCATAGTTTCGAATTTATACGCGATTGATACTACTTACGACTGCTTAATGTCCACTATACTCCGTTTAACCTCATCAATCAAATTTAAAATCATAAATTTACATGCCATAATGTCTACAATATAAAAGAAAATCCAACAAAGCATTTATAGAGCCAGAATACAATCTACTGTATTTTCAGCTGTATTTTATGAATAAAATTATTTCCACTGATCTTTATAAAACATCTAATAATTCACATGGATTGACCTTTTCACGATTTCTGTTATAAACAGCCGACAAAAATATTTCTTTTTTTTTTACGTTTTTATCTCTTACTGCAGTCATATCTGCTTTTATTATTATTATTATTTATTAAAATTATTTTTGCAAAAGGTTTTTTTATTTATATGTTTTGCAAAACAAACAACAACATTTATAATATTATTTGCAAATTTATTTATGTTAAACATTTTTTTCTTCTCTTTATTATTAATATTTAATAAAGTAAAAAGAAAATATCTATGCGTGTGCAACGCAACTAAATAATAATAATAAAAACGTGTATGACGTATACGAGAGCATATAATAGAGACAAAAATATGCTGTAATATCGCGAAAATATGCAAAATTAAATCGAGGTGGTTAAGAAGGATCAATTTATTCTTTTTATTCGCACTTCTATATTCTTAATCCACGATTGATGATTTTATTATTATTTTTCTTTAAAGATTTAAATAAAACTTCAATCTTTTTTTTTTCCTTCATTCTTTCATTATTTACTTTATGAATAAATTTCAAGTGGCGATGATATTGCTGATGCTGATGATGATGATAGTCGCGTTTTTTTTCCGTTTTGCTGTAGCATTTATTTACAAAAAATTTTGCCTAATCATATTTTCTTTATAAATTAATCAAGAAATGACGTAAATAAAGTTATTTTTTTTTCATTTTTTTTTTGCTGTTTTGTTATTAAAAGAAAAAGAAAAGCAAAAAAATCTTTAAGTAATTAATCTTGTTAGTTTTCTTTTTATTCATTAAAATGTTATTAACAGTTAGAAAGGTACACTGTTGACTGTTTAACCTTTTTTTCACAATTATTAACAATTTACTTGCGTATCATGTGCTAAGAGATGCGATTTTTTGCGTGTGTCTAAAAAGGGGAGCACAATGCGACAATAATTTCAAACTACAAAGAAAAACAAAAATCGATTGGATTACTATTACTGATTATTGCTAAGGATTTTTTTTTATCTTATCTATCCTCTTGGGAACGTGGAGATTGAACGTGTTTTTCCTCTTTCGTTATAATAAGTCAATAAGTTCGATCTAGTTTTCGTGTACCAAGAAACTTTTCTTCTTTATTCATTTTTTTTTTAATAAAACAGTAACTCAAGTACTCCACAACGAATAAGAAAAATATATTATATTATAATCAGTAAGATAATAAATAAATAAATAAATTATTTTTCAAATTTACAAAAAACACTATTTTCCGGTATAGGGTGATCAAATTTGTACTATATATTTTATAGTATTAATAGCGCTTATTTACATGTAAACATATATAGTTCTTATTTGATCACCCTATATATAGAAAAAAACTATCTCAAATTTTAATAATAAAACATCAAAATAAAAAACAATCCAGTCAAACATCTGTGCTTTTATCGACACGAAAACCTTAATTTATATTTCAATTATTATTAATATTGATTTTTTTTTTATTTTCTTCTTTATTTTCTTTATTTTTTTGGTAATAAAATAAAAGAAAATTCAATAAGAAATAAAACAGAAAAACAAAATTTAATAATCATGAAAATAACAAATCAATTTAACATTGGACAAATGGTTTTATTATTAATTTATTTAAAAAATATAAAATAATAATAATAATAAATTTTCCCTCTGTTATTATTTTGTTTCTCATTATAAATTATTTATCAAAAGTGAAAAAATAAAATAATAAATAAAACGACCAAAAGGTATAAGGTTAAAGAAAAGTCGACCGTGCTATCGTTATTTATGCTATTGAATTTTAACTGTAAGAAATCTTATCTAAGCGGTTAAATAGGTGTCAAGTCAATTCATATTTAAAAAAAAAATCAATTTATGCAATTAAATAATCTAAGTACCCCAATATCTAGAAAACCAATACACTTACTGCGCTCTTATTCCACAATACTTTTGATGATATGTTTATCTGTCAATGAATTAAATTATTATTTTATTAAAACATAGTAAAGAGCAATTTTAATTTAGAATATTACAAGCTAGCATCTATGAAACCAAAACGTATTAAATAACGATGAAGAATTTTGCACTCCATTGTTTTTGCAATGGCATTAAGATTAAGAAACATTTACTGAATTAATTATTACTGAATTTACTGAATTAAACTTCCTCCGGTATGACAGAAATAATCCCAAAACTAAGTAAGTCAGATTAAACAGACTTGATTTTTTATAGCAGCTTATTTGTAAGGAAATATTTCGTTGACATATGTACGTCTCCAGACACAGTTTTATATAACCAAAAGCCTACAAATACTTGAAATATCGTAAAACGTATATCATGGTTAAATTTTCTTTTAGATAATTAAAAGTTTTATGATTCTATATATTTGTATATCATAAAAATTCTTTTAAAACATTCGTAATTATTCTCTATAATATTCTCTATAATTATTCTCAATGTTTTTGAAGCTCCCTGTGTTTTGCTTACGCAACAATAAAGAAAAAATAGAAGAAAAACACAAAAATTAACCACGAAATAAACCATTAATACATCTAATTTTCCAATCTGTTAAATAAATAATCAGCTAACCACGCACAATTGTAATTTTCCATAAATGTAACAAATATCATTATTACGTTAAAAACTCAATAAATAAAATAAAGAAAATTAATTAACTTAAAATAACGACAAGCTTAGTGTTTGCTATCTAAAAAAAAAAAAAAAACTTTATTTAATTTAATTAAATTTTATTTCATTTCATTTAAACCACCACAAAACCATCTTGTATATTTTATTTCGTCAAAGTAATTCTAATTCCACCTACGTTACACACTGCTGTTGGCACTGCTATCAAATCCAATATTAACCTCATGCCACCAGTCAAACTTTTCTCTTTTCTTTAACTCACTTTTTAACAAGGTTTTAAAGGAATTTTTTTTTAACGTTTTCAGCATACAATTTTACCACCATAAAATTAGGGGTTTCACCACTTTAATGTTATTTTTTGTTGCTTCTTTGTTTTGTTTCTTTTGTATGCGGTTAATGCTAATGGAAATGTTTGTGTTAATTATCAACCATAATTTATTTTATTTCCTTTAAAATTAATCCACCCACACTCCCACCAACTATCACACAAAATTCATTTTTATTATTTCAAAGCCTGAAAAAGTATCAAAATGTTTTCACGTCTGTTTACTTAGCAATAAAAACATGAAATTATCAACAAAAAAAAATCTAAGGTAAATATTTGAGCTTATTGAGCGTTTGTTCCTGTTGGCGATGATGATGATGCTGCTGAGCACGCACTACGTTAAATAAAAAAAAACAAGCGATATTTTTTCTTCTAATTCAAATACAATTAAATTATTTATATTAATAAATTGTGTGGAAGTAGCAAACAACACATTAAACACTGAATATTGCGTAAGCGTTACCATTCGATAAGTCTACCTACGTACGACATTATTATTATTATTATAATAATTAGTATTTGAAAATAATTTTAATGCAAAATTAATCAACAACGAATAATTAATTGCTTTTTACTTTACAATTACGTATTACAATTAATTAAAAAATAAGTAAAATTCTGAAGAAAATTAATGTTTTTAATATTTATTTATATCCAAAGAGAGCAAAACAAGAAATATTGTCAAAAGCTAATAAGAATAAAATTATTTTTAAATGAAATTTCTTGGTTAAAATTGATTGAACAGTTAGCTAACTCTCAAGTGTATTTTTATATTTCTGAGTATTAAAATAAAAATGTTTATGTAGATATTTACTTGATTTAATAATATTAAAGTGCTTTGATTTCAAAGTAAAATGTTAAAGGAATCTATAAAGAAATAAATCTTTTTTTACTATAATAAGCAACAGTTAAATCGCAAAGCAACTAATCGTACTATAGGAAAACTATAATTCGAAAAAAATTCATACTTTTTATAATAAATAATTATTTTATAAAATTAAATAAAAAGGATTTATACATAAATATGTTTTAAATAATACTTGTTGAGAAATTGTGCTTGTTTTTAGTTTAAAAAAAAAGAAAAGAAATCTAATGTATCAGGGGGTTTTAGAAATTTCGATTTATTAAGCTTTCAAGATCATTCCTAGCAATTTTAAGGCAGACAATTCAAATACACCAACAAAAACAGATCTGCACACAACTGTTTATAATAAATTCCATGTCAAAGTTTTACTAAATTTGTATTGCTTTCTTTTCTAAAAACTTCTTTCTATTCTTTCGTATATGCTTCTCAAAATTGAATGAATGTAACGCAGTTTAGCGGAACGACAAACGTGATTAAAAGATACAACAAAAACCACCAAATTTATTATTATTATAATAAACATTGAATAAACATGATTAAATAGATTGAAATTACGTTTGAAAATAAAATAGTAATAATTAATGCATTATTGTTAAACTCACGTAATCCTGAATTCAGGTCATTTAATCACTAATACAAAAGTAAAAAAAACAAAATTAAATTAAAACAAAGCAAAAACGAGGAGATTTTTATTTAATCAAATTTCTTTTCTTTTTAATACAATGGATGTAGTAATTGCATTTTTGCTAAAAACAAAACAAAAAATAATTTTATCATTATTTTCTTTTGATATATTTGATTAAAAACGAAAAAAAATAATGAAAAACCTTCAATCACAAAGAAAGGCAAACCGGAGGCGGAACACACAGCAACAGTTTTCTTAGATTTTATTTTATTCATTAATATTTTTTTGATAGTTTAGATTTTTTTTCTTTCTTTTCTTCTATTTAATAAAGATGATAGAAAAATAAAGAGAATATAGTCATTATGTGCGTAAGATAATAATGTGAAAAAAATACAATATCATTATTATTATGATTTTTATTATTATTATTACTACAATTTTTTGCTTGCCTTATTATTATTTCAATCATATTTTTTAAATAAACAAACAAGAACATGTAAAACAAGAATATAAAAAGCCCACTTGATGTTAATTAAGCTTTATTTACAATGAAAAACTAAAAGCGACAGCTTAAACATTAATTATATACAAAGAAAAGAAAAAATAGACAAAATTAACTATATGCTTAGTAAACAAATCAGATTACAATTGTCTTATATTTAATTTATAGAGAGATAAATTAGAATTAGTAATAAAAACAAAAGAAAGTGAAAGCTTAACGCCATTTTATTCTTTCAAACTTTGTATATCTATCCAATTGTAATTTACCAGTGTTTTTTTGTGACATTTAAAGTGATTTATCACAGTTTCTAGTGTAAAATCAACTATAAAAATTAATGAAATTAAATTCTTTATATAAGATTGCCTAAAGAACTTTAAAATAATTCCGCTATTAAAATTTGGTACTTAAATTATAGTTTAAAATTGAATTTACCGAAAATATGAATACAAAAGTAACAGTTTTCGCATTCAAAACCTCCAACACGGTATTCCAAAGAGACACAAAAAATAAAAAGAACCAATAAAAGCTCAACTAAAAATAGATAAACAAAAAAAAAATAGAAGAAAAATTCTACGCAAATTTTTTCCAGACAAATAATTTTTTTTAATAAAAAATATATAAAAAATACAAATAAAAAACAAAAGAAAAATAAATCTTTTCATTGTTAGACAGTTATAGCGCCATGTTTCTCTCCTCTTTTTTCATGAGCTTTCAATTGTGCTTAAGAAGTTGAAAATGATGTTTTTTTCAGCTATTCTTTTATTATTTATTTAAGTTTGTTGTCTGAAGATGTGTTTACAAAAGTAAAGTAAAAGAAGCAGAAGTAGAAATAATATATTTCCATACAAAAATATGTGATTGCATGACTGACTGACATTGTTATTCACTTAAATATCTTTCTATTTATTTTTCTTATTTTATTTTTTTTTGCGGTTTATTTGCTGGTGATGATTTAAAGGGTGGCTTTGGTGGTTTCAAGTATTTTTTTCAATTTTTTATTTCCAGCACAGTGTATGCGTTGTTTCAGTAAAAAAAAAACATTATCAAACTTTGTCAAAGAAACATAAAATAAAACCAAAAAAAAGTTTATTTTATTGTGTTAGGATGTATCACGTTGCAAAAAAAGGCGTTAAAAACCTTAGTTAAGTCTTTCCTGTTTCCAAGTTACCATACATTACCGCTTTAACTGTCATTTTCACGTAAAATACAAAAGAAAACTCAGTAAGGCGAACAGTGTGTTATAAAAAATATTAAAATATGTAAAAATAATTCAGGCCAATAAGATAAACAACAATATCCTTGTATATCATTTTGTTAAGAAAGCATAGATATAATAAATAAATATTACAAATTTGGTTTACAACGCTGACTTTAAAATATTCAAGTTATTTCACTGTTTCACCATTTTATTATAATTTTCTATTTATCTTGATGGAAACGTTTTAGAAAAAATAACAATACAATACTGAAATAGGAAACAAAACGTAATATACATAACTATACATAGCAGAGCATAATGTTTTTGTCGCGGCGATTGTTTTTCCTTCTCCTCCTTTTCATGATTATTTCCTATAACAAACAAAAATAGAAAGAAAAAAAGCAGCAGCAACAAAAATTAGGTCAAGGTTGGGTCACATCTTTTTGAAGCCTCTGAAAACTCACTTATCGTTTTTGACATCCTTTTTATTATTTATTTAATTTCCTATTATTGTGTATTTTTATTATTATTCTATGTATACGCGATCGACACTTTATTTCTCATATATTCTATGATTGAATTTTATATGAAATTATTTCTTTTATTTTTGTCATCATTTTGATAACAATTTTAATTAAATAAAGACATAAAATTGCAATGTTTATTACGTCTGCTTGAATCGGAAATATCAACAACAAAAAATGAGCATTTGATCACATTTCTTTTATTTAACCTTCATTACTGATATTTGGTGCAATTATTTGTTGCCAATTTTATATATATATATACAAAGTATACACCCACAATGCAAAAAATATCATTCTTAATAAATTGAAACTTTTAGAAAATCTTGCGTTGGAGAAGGCATTACATAATATTTTCTAAATTGCATTGCAACTAAAAATATTGAATAAATTTACACAATTTTCCAACTTGCAATTCATTTAAACAACGCATTGTAGCATTTTAGAAAATTAACCTGTAATTTTCATTTTATTTGCAAATGGTAAAAAAATCGTTCAACCATCGCGACTATGAGTACACAATACAGACTTTGTAGAATATAATAAAATAAAACTCTTCTTGAATCTACCGTGCAATTTGTTCAATGAAAATTTTTTATTAAATTATTTAAATAAAAAGAAAAGTTGAATTAAAAAAGTTTGGAGAATTTCACGATATGCGATATCAAAACTCTAAAAAAAGAACTTGAGTTTTTTTCTTTATAAAAGATTAAAGCAAAGTTTTACAAACTTTAGATACACTTGTACTGAAGTATCAGGAAAAAAGCTTCAGATTTTTCAAAAAATAAAATAAAATCACGAAGTAAATAAAACAAAAGCATAATTAAAGCTACAATGCAACCAGTAAGAATATATTTAAATTATGGCAATTTGGTATAAAAATCTCAATTGGTTACAACTTAACAAGCTAGAGCTTTTTTTACAATTACAATTTAAAATATAAATACAATGTCAAAGCTGTTTGTCTATTTGTATGCATACGATATAAACTATCTTAAGACAAGAGTCACGTAATTAAAACTATTCTCCAAATGTCACCACCTCACAGGTAAACCTTGAACCCGAACAAATTAAAAGAAAAATTCAGCAAAATCACCTTGACATTAAAGCTTAAACTGCAGAGTAGTTTTCTTTTCTCAATAAAAAACAAATAAAGCTTATTTGTCGCAATAAAGGCAACGAAAAAGCTCACAAAACACTTTTTTCTTCTTAAATTAAAAAAAACATAATAAAAAAAGCGAAAAAAAGTCGCGTACAGCATAGCAATAAGTAAAATTTACAATACACCAGCAACAACGGTTATATTATTTGCAGTAAAAATAGCAACAGCAGTGAATTTTCAACAACAAAAAAAATAAAATAAAATAAAAACACATACTTTGTGAGTAGGTCAAAGATTTATTTGAAAATAGAATAAAAAAGCTTCATGAAAACAATAAACTATATTCAATAGAAAACTCGAGTCTTGCAGAGATAAACATTTATGAAAAGCTTTCCGAATATCATACAGTCATAAAAAATCTGCATTAACGTCTTTGCAATATAGTATGAGCAGTTATTATTAACGGATATCTCATAGTTTTAAGTAGGAAATCAATTGACAACGGAAAATAATCTGATTCTTTAGTTATTTAAATTGTATAATTAAATAACACAATTAAAATTATTAACAAAAAGGCTTGTTGTTTAAGTGTTTACATATAGGTGTTAATCGCATCAAAATACTTTAAGCTTTACTCATTGCAAACGATTAGTAAGTAGAGTATTTATGTTTCCCATTAAAATGTCAAGGCATAAAACTTTTCTCATCCATAAATATCAAGTTTTAAAAGAAAAAAATTCACAAACATTTAAATCACCAACACTCTACTGTACAACAAAATAAAAGCTTCGCTGACATTATTATAAACTTTGTATTCCGTTTATCTGTATTTATAGCAGCAGCAAACATTTATTTTTTCTTTTGCGGATTTATTTACTTTTTTAACATAACATACTCGTAATATACATTATTATCAATAGATTTTTGTTTGTTTTTTTTTTTTGCTAGCTTTTATTCATTTTTTGTTTAACAAAATACATATAAAAATAAAATAAAACAACAACTTTATTGTGTCCGCCGCGTGCAACAGTAAACACTGCGACATACAATGAATTTAATTTCAAAGAAACAAAACAAAAAAATCGAAAAAGTTAAATATAAAATTTTTTAGTTAGAAAAATAAAATCATTTTCTTTGCCACAAGACGTTAAATCACAAAAGGGCGTTGTTTTTCGTTGTAAAAAAAAACTTTTTATTGTTTACTTGATTCTACCCTTTTATACACTTGATCGAAAAAATGATTGGTAATAAAAATACACTTTTTATAATATTTATTTGATTTTTAGTGTCGATGTATGAAAGGATTTAAAGGGATAACAATAGCACGAAGAAGAAAATAGATAAGTAAAATTAATAAAATATAAATATAAATAAAAAAAATAGTATTTATAAACGTGGTAACATTACATTTACATAAATACGTTAAAAAGCACCAACAGTGACTGCCGCCTTCTATTTCAAACAAAATACAAAAATAGAAAATCCAATTAATTATTCTTGTTTATTTTTTAATTAATTTCTAAGCTACTCGTTACTCTTTCCAGTATTCTAGCGAATTATTTTTTATTCTGGTAAATAATAAGCTCATTTAAAACAATGACATAGATTGATGTCCGTCAAGACGTCGTTAAAAGAAAAGATAAAGCATCTTATATCCACTTGATATTACTTAAAACTTAAAAGCTTTTGCTTGGTAATAGATAATTTAAAAAACAAATAAAGAAAATACAAAAAAAATTTATGGTTTTTGAGTGAAAATTAGAGTTTATATGTTTAAAAAAATAAATAATATTAATGCAGTAGAGTAATTGGTGTCTCGTCTGCCAGTGTAATAGCAACTAAAGTTTATTCCCGATACTATTTATGGTTTGAGTATTATCGTGCATTTACTATGGATAAAATTCAACAACCTGCACCAGATGTCAAGGTTAAAATATAAAATTGCCATGCAACAACGTTCTATAAACTACTATTTGCTACTTTTATTATTACAAAATTAATGTTAATACTAATGGTAATTTTCGTTTCTTTAATGCAGTTTTTTTTTTTAACCTCGTAAAACAATTTTAAAAAGAAAGATAAAATGCAAGTCAATCCATGAGTTGAATATTTAAAGAAAATTCTCCAATGACCTTTCGTTTTTGTACTAATTTGCAGACAATCTGCAGTAAAGTTTCATTTTTTTTTTTCGCAACAAAATAAACAGAGGCAACGTTGTTTCGGTTACAGAAATTAAAGAGTTTATAGAAGGTGTCCGTAATTTTAAATTTGTAAATCAATAAAATGCATAAAAATAAGAAAAATACTTACATAATATTGAGAGGTTGAATAAAGTCAATTTAAGTAAAGTTTATCCAATAAATAATTGTAATAAATGCTAGATAAATATGTTGAGCACCAGCAACTGCAGTACTTTAATGCACCTGTAATCAGAACGAAAAAAAAAATCTTTAATAAATCATTATCTTAAGAGGAATTAAAAGGATATTATAATATAATTTTATTTTTATTACAAAAAAGGAAGAGAAAACCCTTTCGGGATTATTTTACATTTTTTTCAACTTACACCACTGTCATCGTTTAAGCCCCATAAATAACCCAACAAAAAATTAATGTAAATAAATATTAACAGAAATATAAAACCGGAATAAAGACAAAAAAATTTTCATATTTTTCCGTAAATATTTTAATATTGAATAAAAAACACAAAAATTGGGGAGCCAAAAAAAAAAAGGCAAACATTTCGTGGGCAACAAATTTTTATTTCATTCCAATATATATATATATATATTTCTTTTGCTTGTAAACAAATTTATCACTCTTATCGGTTTTTGAATATTTATTTATTACTTATTATAATCTGTTTTGTGTGTTTGCAATATTAAAACATAATTTTCTTTAATAGACATATAATGTAAGGGATGCTGTCTGTCTTATATTTATGAAAACATTATTATTTCTGTTGTACGATTTATTCCTTTTTTTTATTGAATTTATTAAATGAATTATAAATTGAATAAACTGGATTGTATGAACGTTTTTATCTCATTTGCTTAAAATTAAAAAACCAAAACACCAATGCTTTAATAATGCATACAGATCACCTTACGTATTCATTTCATTACGTTTTTATTACGAACAACGCCAGCATTATTTATACAAAAAAAAAAATATTAAATTAAAAACAAAAATTAATTACTCTGATTACTTAATAAAAATTAAATTATTTTATTTATTTAAAATAATTCAATAAATAAACAAACCAAAGAAGCGATAACAGGACTGGTGAGCAAACAAAGTCAACAAAGTACAGTGAAAACAAAAAAAAAAAATTAAAAATATTTTATTAATGCAAAATAAATTTAATTAATTAATGCAATTACGTAATGCTGTTGTAGATTTTTTTTCAATTAACAATCTTTATAAACAGATAACAGGAATTGGATGTTGGATGAGCAGGTAAAATTCTTATAACTAGTGTTAAATTTGTATTCAGAAATAGCGAAAATCTATGTATAGCTTTAACAAAGCATATCTGTTTTGTTTTGCATTTATTTAGAAAATTTCTTCAACTACGAAATATAGCGAAAAAATTATTATAATTCAACAAATGCATAAGCTGTTTAAAGAAACTATAAAGAAGAACTATATAAATTCATCTAATAAGCATCTAAAAGATACATCTAAACATCAGGATCATTAAGATTTACAACAAAATTACATCGAAATAAGGTCTTTAGATACTACATTTATGTGTTTAATAGAATAAAATGCCTCAGAAGTATATTTTTATATTGATATTTTTGAAATAATATAGTAAAATCTCACTTTAAAAACATAAGTAAAACCAAAACCGTCCAAGATTAAAAACCAAACAGAAAGACAACATTTAAACAGATTAAAATGTAATTTGTCACCAAACAAAACAGGAAAATTAAAAATTAATTAAAAAAATAAAAGCAATTAAAAACATTTAAAAAAAAATAAATAAATGAAATAGAACTGCATTGTGCACAACAGAACAAGTATTATTATTATTTCATCAAAGTAATATAATAAACGTAAAATAGAAGAAAAAACACACATTAAAAGTCAATAATGTCGAATGATTAATGAGGTTATCAACTTTAACAGAATAGAAAATTCAAAAACAAATAAATTCAAAATTAACAAATAAATCCAATTAAAAATAATTTTTAAACATTTCTTTTCAATTTAAAAATAAATAAAATGACTGTACCGTCTATATATGACTGCATCTTTGACGACTATTGACATGTTAAGTATCAGTAAATGTAATCACAGCACAAATAATAACAAAGTAATAACAAACTAAACATCAAGAGACATTTAATTAAATAAAAATAAAAATAAAACTAAGCAACAAAAGGTTATAAAAGTTTATCACCAGATAATATTTTTGTAAATATTTAATTTCTTATCAAAAGAAAATTATAAAAAATGTTTTGATTGAGAAAATGCAATTTAAATGTATATTTGCTTTAGTGCGAATTAACAATCAGCTTAAACTAAATATTGTCAAGCGTAATCAGTAATAAAGAACGACACAGTAACATCATTAACGTTTATCTAAAGTGAAAAAGCTCACAAAAATGAATTATTTTATTGGTCGATATAAATGTCTTTAGCAAACAAAGTGACTCTTCAAGTTTATCCATAATAAAAGCCTTCTTGGTAGTAAAACTTGTAAAAAATACTATTGAAGGAACAAAAAAAAAAATTCTTATATCATCATTGTTTCCGTTGCAACAAAGAAACTTATTTTTATTTTGTATCTTAACAAACCTAAAAAGGGTGGCAAATAACCATAGACATTAGTTGCTTACCATTTAACTATTATTGTTTCTATATCCATTTGCAAGGTTTTTTCTTCTCATCTTTTATTTTTGTTAAATAAAATAAAGAAAAAACATTAAATGTTTGTAATAATTTCACTTAAAGTACTATGTTTTCTTTGCTTTAAGTAAATAAACATCCGATAATGGAAAAGAAACAGACAACCACACTTAAACGCACAAATAGAACGACAATAGAAAAGTAAAGAAAATACTATTCTGCGAATGCTTGCGAATCTAAGTACATATGTATGTAATAAAGTAAAATTATAGATAAATAAAATTTTTATTCACTTAAAATCTACAATGATTTACGTTAAAAAGAATTACTTCAGGTATTACTTGTAAAGAATTTTATGTTTTTTGTGTGACAAATTATTGAGTTATTGCTTTTTGAGTTACTAACTAAAAAATGTTATTTGTACGCACGTTGAAAAGATTAAATTTGATCTGCGGTTTCTACAGAAAAAGTCTATATTCAGGTATTTCCAAATACTTTTGAATATCTTAGTCATATTCTTAATGTTTTAAAAAACAAAATGAATGTCGCAAATTTAAAAATAAAAAACAAATCGATATTGATCATCAAAAAATTTCCTTTAATATTTTTCATTTCAATAATCAGTTTTTAAAAAAAGCATAAATTCCACCCTTAAATCGACTTAAGCTTCCTACAAATCATGTATTATTATTTTATTCGCTTATTTATCCCTCATTTATCATCGGATTGGTTGAAAAATTAAGCACGCACCAAAGCTTATTTATTGCAATAGAGAAAGATCAATTTATGTTTGTTTTATTTTTCCCTCTCTGTAACTTAATCACCATACCCATCTGATAAACAACATTTATGATACATTATATTTTCTATTAAATTGTTTATCATCGAAAAAAAAAACACAAAATTTAACCTATTATTATCATGGAAAAGATGTAATTTTCCTCACCATTGTTTAATAAAAGTCAAATAGAAACTAAGGAAAATCAGAGGCGAAAAAAAAAACCACGTTAATAGGCAATCAAAAAAATAGAAGAGAAAAATCGTTATTTACTAACCATAGACACTAAAAGTTCTACACAACCCATCACATAAAAACTAAATAAATAAAAAGCTTGTTTTAAACATAATAATTAACTTTTAAATGGGAAAATTTTACTCGTTAATAAAGAAAAATCCTTTTTAATGTCACAATAAAAAGTAATAAAAAAAAAAGAAGAAAAATGCTTATCTAAATTGGCAACGGGAAAAAAAAACTAGTTAAATTCCTCTACAAATTGCGTTTATTCGTTTAATTTTCGCGTCAGAATGTCAGAGTAAAAGTAAAACAAAAACAAAAAAAAAAATCTCATCAATCGTTAACATCAGCAGCAGCAGCAGCAGTAGTAGTTAAAGTTATTTTTATTTTGCTTTTATTCCGCAATTTGGTTTAAAAAAAAAAAAAAGAAAAAAATAATAAAAAGAGTTTTTTTTTCCGTCGAAACAGAAGAATGGAAAAAAATTTCCTAGTTTTGTGTATTTGTTCACCTTGACGATGACCGCAACCAAATATAAAAATTTACAAAGGCAGGATTCACATAACAAAAATAAAATAAAATGATCGAAAAGCACCAACCAACCAACCAACCAACCAGCAACAGTGGTAGCTAACTAAATTTTTTTTTCTTTATGTTTTGGAAAAATAAAAATTGTGGTAACAATTTAGCCATCCATACACAATTTTTTTTTTTGATTATTTACTCAAAATATATACAAGAAAAATAGAAAACTATTAAAAAAAAGTTAAAAATATCTAGTGCAGACATTTCGTCGGCGGTTATAAGGGGTTACCCAACAACAAAAAACCAGCACCAGCACCAGCAACAACAAATGTTTATGGTAACATTGGGGTTATTCATAACCAGTACAATAACCTGTGTTAGTTTTCTTTTTTTTTTTTTTGTTTTAACATAACCGAAAAATAAAGCCGGTACACATGTACTTCCTTTAACAGCCTGCCAAACCACCATCAAGTTAGTCACACAAACAGTTTTTCTTTTTTTTTTTTTGCTCATACAACAAACGAATTTTCTTGGTTTTATTTATTTTTGCTGCTTTTATTTCGCTGAATTAGTTTTCTGTTTGTGCGTGTGTTGTATGTTTGCGTTTTTTTTTTATTTATTTATTTTTATTACATTTTCATATAAATAAATAAATATGTATGCACAAGAAGCAAAAAAAAAAAAAGATCGAAAGACAACGTGTCAACTTATTAAAAGAGTAAAAATAAAAACATGAAAAATCAATATTAATAAAAAATGCGTGTCTTGCACGAGCAAGACAAGGGTAAATGGATGAGTCAGCAGAGTGTTGATGATTTTTCCTCCTTTTTTTTTTGTTCTTGTTTTGTTTTATTTATAATCTTACATAACTTGAGTACAATGCAAAAAAAAAAAAAGGATCGCAATACCCAATTTAACCCCACGTAATTAAAGTGTTAAATAGTTTTTCTTACTTTCTTAAACCCAAAAAACTTTTCTTTACTTCGTTTTTTCTTTTTTGCTTTCAGCAAGAATATAATATCTACTCTATGATTTATGTTTATATTAAACGCATCAACCCTAAATAGACTAGTCAATGACTGTATTTTTTTTTTGTAAACTAGAAAAGCACATAGAATAGGTAAAACCAAATAGACTAGACGCAAAAAAGAAAAATAAATTTTAATTTTGGTTACGGAAAAATTAGCATACCGATGTCTTATTGAATTATTTCTTGTGGTTAAAATCCCTGTATGTTTTTTCTGTACTTAAAACCACAAAATCACTTAACCATCTTTAGTTAATAATCAGGACACAAAAAAAAAATACAACAAAACAGAGAAGTTATCAAAAATAGGGTAAATTATCTACAAGATCTAATTTAATTCAAGTAGTTAGCCAACGGGAACAATGATTACAAATTTGTTCTCTTCTTGGACAAAATAAATAATACAAAATAGGATTTTTCTTTTAAATATTTTTTTATTTTTATAATAAATTCTTGTTGCTACCTCTATGATTCAGCGTGCTTTTTACCATATCACCTTAGTCTTTCTTTTTTCTTTTCTTTTTGTTTATAAAGCAGACTAAGGTGTTTACAGCTGAAAAACACAAATACACTAAAGGTGAAAATATTTTTATTTTTTTTTTTGCAAAATAATCTTAGTGAGAAATATTTCTCTGATTTGCAAGGAAAAAATTGAGAAAATGGAAAAAAAATGAGTCACTTAGGGAAAATACACTTAGAAGGAAAATTAATTCTCTGGTTTTACGTTGATTTTTGTTGTTGTTTTTGTCTACTACTTTCTAATCGGAAATTAAGTGTAGAGGCAATAAAAAAGTCCAACAACAAGTACCACACAGACATTAGTAGCAACAGAAAACCAAAAAAATTTTTTTATTACGTCTGTCTTTCTGCTAGTAATCATGTTGCTATGGAATAAAATAGTTACAAATGCCATTTGAAAAAAACAGAAAAATGATTTTTTTATTAACAAAAAACAGATAAAATGTCACGCAAAATACAGAAAGGAAATCATAACGAATGAGGAAACGCTTTTTAGCTTTAAATTATGCAAGAAAAATTGTTGGAAAACCTTGAAATTTTATAATTCTAGTGTTTTTTTGTGGGCGGTTGGTGAAAGCTCTATAGGTTTGTCATATGTTTTTATTATTCTTTGTTTTCTCTACTATGTCTGCTGTATAATTGAATAAAATTAATGTTTTCGACTCGTTTTTAAACTAGAGAGAAAATCTACTTCATTTATGTAATATTTTATTTTATTTTTGTATTTGCAAAAACAAAGGTTTTATGCTTTGTATCAATTATTCTGGATTATTTATTTGGTTAGCCAGTTGAATTTCCTACACTAAAAATGCTTTTCGAAGTCAATGAACGAACTAATAAAACAACAAAGACAATAACTCACAAGATTGTAACTAAAAATACATAACAACAAAGCTTAAAGTTACATTTTTTGCACATATAATCGTAGAAAAAGGAGATAAATATGATACAATCCATTCGCGCA
This sequence comes from Ptychoptera contaminata, assembly GCA_963942525.1. Taxonomy (NCBI): domain Eukaryota; kingdom Metazoa; phylum Arthropoda; class Insecta; order Diptera; family Ptychopteridae; genus Ptychoptera; species Ptychoptera contaminata. The sequence goes on along the minus strand of OZ012636.1, from coordinate 11,577,338 downwards.
ACTCAGATGACAAAAAAAAAACATACACTTTAAGCTATTGACCTATCAATATGCGAGACAAATTGCTTAGCAAGAAAAATAAAACGAAATTAATTTATTCTGTGCGATTTAAGTTAAACAGAAAATAAAATTATTAAAGTCAAAAAAAAATAAAACATAAAAGTTAAGTCACTTTACGCTGTGATGGAAAATAACCAACTAATTACTGTAATTCAGACATTTTATCTTACAAAGTAATTTACTTAACTGAGTAAATACATAAATGACAAATAAATAAGCAACCAGAGTTAGCAATTAATACAAGTGTTCTATTGAGTTTTAGCTCTATTAATAATTATGTGAAATATTTTTATTAACTCGAGACATAACTATTATGCTAACAGATCTTATTATCTTATATGCTTTTAACTGTACTTTATACATTAATTAGATGTACTTTTTACTATTTAATTTAATATAAATTGTGTGAACAAAAAAATAATTGAAATAGTTAATCTGTGTGTTTGTGCTATTCTTTACTATGCCACCGTCAACACCACCAACAATTATATTACGACCATTCTCTAAGCATACCACAAAGGGAAAGGCATAGAATTTAAAGAAAGTAAATATTTATAACCTTGTTACTGTTTAGTTTATACTGTTATTTACAGCACAACGCAAATAATAATAATTCTTACATTGTATTCATCAGTCGACTATTATTATTATTATTTAATTATTTTTTATATATTTTTACCATCATCAAGTGACATTTATATAATACAAATAATTGTTTATAATGTGGGTGGTTGTTTTACGTTTTTGCTAATGTCATAATTTCCTTTTTATTGTTTATTATTTTACATTTTTTTTTGCTAGTAATTTGTTTCTGTTTTAAATAAATTTATCTTGTCTTTGTTTTACTATTTTATATGTATTTATTATTTGCTATTATTATTATGTTGTCATGGAGTAAATTTTTAAAAGCATAATGTAACATAATATTAACACTAAAACTAATAAATATTTGATATTATTCTAAATTATGTAATAAAATTAGTCTTTAAATAATATTTAATATAAATTGTTTTTTTTTTTATTAAAAAGACTTTTCTGCTTGACTCGTACAAAGTTCTTTAAATTTTGTTTTAATTTTTTTTAAGACTTATTTCAAGAAGTTGAACATCCAAGGTAACAACAAAAAAGCTATCATTTTTCTAATTATAGTATTAAAGTCATTTGAAAATTAATGCTCTGCTTATTTTTCACAAATGTTTTAGCTTATTTTCGATGAAATTCGACGATATTTTTTAATCTTTAATAAAATTCTGTATTCTTCAAAAAGCAAAAAATCCTATGAAAAAAGAAAATTTTAAATTATAATTTAGTAACAATTGTTAAAAGAATTAAAATCTTATACTTTTTAAATTGCGAAATTATAGCTTTTTTAATTATAAAACAATTTTGCAAAATTTAATATTAAATATTAGAGAAGAAAATCTTAACGAAATTCATTGGAAAATCCACAAAAACAAGAAAAACAATATAGTAAAAAAACCATTAGGAAAAGTAATAATCTTGCGGCTAAAGACGTTTCCAAGAGATCCAGTTTCTAGAAATTTTATTTTCTCGTATGTCAAAAGAAATCATAATGCTAAGTTTTTACATTGTTTAGAAACATATTTATTATCTGTTGTTAGTTAAGTTCCCTAGAAACATAATAAATAATAATAGAGAAAATTTTAAACTAACAAACAGTGAATGAAAAACATTAATTTAGTTTTTTTTTCTCTTGTTTTATTAATAAATAAACCAAAGTCGAAAAACAATAATAAATGGAGAAACTAAGCACAAACGTAAACAAAACGTTTATCATTCTTTATTTTATGTTTAAACACACATAATACGCGTTTTTTACATAAAAATAAAAAATAAAAAATTATATAAACATAAATTAACGGATGTTATTGTTGATAAAAAATAAATAAATAATAAAACAACGAAAAACCGAAAAATTAATTATATAAAAAAATAGACACAACTACGATAGACGAAAACGACGTGTGCTGCTGGTTCTGCTTAATACGATAGAATTTTTTATTTTTTATTAAACAAAAAATAAAATCATATTAAATATAGTTGTTTAACCCTTATCTTTGTGTTTACTAATCTAATGTATTAACACTCGTTTCTTGTTAATATGAACCGTTTAAATTATTTTTTCAAAATTCTGATTGATGATTGAAAGAAATGAATTTCAAACACCGCAAAATAGTTGCTCACCAGCAACCATAATTATTTATCCAACAAAAACAAAAAAGCTTAAAAACCTACCGATCAGAAATACCTAAACGATTATAATTTTTAAATTAAATTATTATTTGTGAAATCAATCAACGAAAAATTTATGAAAAACAAAAAATAAATACAGCAAAAGCTTAGATAAAAGCTTTTTGTTTCGCCTACGTCACATTTTTCTGCGAATTTTTATTAAAAAAGAAGCAAAAAAAAAAAAAAAAAATGAAAACGGAAATAGACATTTCCACAACAAGCAAATAAAAAATAAAACAGACACACACAAAATCGCAACCTAATCGGCTTTATTTCTATTCATTCATTCAACAAACTCAATCAATTATAACTAATCGTTTTATTATTACAAGGATTAAGTGTTTTTCAATTGTTTAATTTAGTTGAAAAAAGCGTCAATAAGCGCATTCAAACAACATTGTAAAAATGTATCGAAATGAAAAAATATTTTATTCCTGATAAAGTCCATTAAACCTTTCTAGACAAGCGTCATACTGACTGAACATACTGCCAAATATATGCATACGTCTGCTATGAATTCTCCATAATGGAAGTAAAAAATAAACAAAATAAGAAAAGCTGTTATGTCGTCAAAACGTTATCAAAAATAATAACGAAAAGTAAAACAATTTTTTCATTTCAGTTTGTCTCGCAACGAAACGATTTTATTTATATGAAGAAGTGAAAAATAAAAACAAAAAAGCTCAAAGTAAAATAATTTTCACTAAAAGAAATAAAGCGCATTGTGGAGAAAACGTCACAGTCTATTGTTTTTCGGAGAATTTTCAATTTTTCACTATTAAATTTTTTTTTTCCTTGTAATGTCAAGAAAAATGAAATTATTTTTGCATGGCGTCGACAATTCATTGCAAAAATTACTTTTAACGGCAGCCAAGGAAACACGATATCCAACAAAAAGTAGAGAAAAAATTCTAAAATTTACGTCCGAGAATAAACAGTATTCTGGTGACATCAAAATGTAGACAAAAACAATAAAAATGAATAAAAATACGAGATACTAGGCACAACGTTGAAAAAGCGATGCCACAATTGCCAATTTTTCTTATTCATTTCTTTGTCGCTCGCTCACTACTAAACAGAAAGCACTAGACTAAGGCTAAGACTAAAGCACCATAAAAATGACAAATTTATTTGTTAAAGACTTAATGGTGCTTTCGTTAATATTATAACAACTACCGTTGCTGCTTTTTATTTTTCCTTATATTGTTAATTTATTGTATTTTATAACAGAATGAAAAAATACAAAAAAAAACTTGCAGAGCTTTTAGCTCAAAAATTACTCTTCGGCTAGTGAAAGTCTGTTCTTATGTTTATAGAATTTTTATTTAAATTAAATAAACTTATGCGAATATTTTTAAAAACATAAAATTTACTAACATAAATTCAATTTAATTTCCTTTATTATTTCAGGAAAATAAAACCTAAAGCTTTTAAGCAGTGTTACAAAGGAAATTAATTTGTCTTATTTGTTCTTATAAGAAAAATACTAGCGTCAAGGATCTTTAGATTTATTTAAAAATTAATATAAACTTCTCTGCCTTAAATTTTATTTTTTTCCTTTAACGATGATCCTGGCAAAATAATTTTCATAAAAGTTGTCTCATTCATAAAAAATAAAGAAAAACGACGAATTTTAACAAATGAAAATTGTAGACAAAAGCTGATTATTTTTTTGAAATTTATCCAACACTAATAAGTAGGAAAAAATTACTTTTTTTCTTCTATTGTTCAAAAATGTTTTTACCGAGCTTTTGATATTATCAAATAAAATTCTTTTAAAGTAGAAAACTTTTTGTCTCTAAACATCAACAGTAGGTAGGTAGAAGCCGTACTGGCAACAAAATTTATTTAAAAAATAAAAAGCAAAAATAAGCATTTTTTTACTGTAAAACTTTTTAGCAGCTTTAAGCACTTTAGTAGACACGCGCTTTATTCACATTTTTTTTTCATTTATTCATTCATTGATTTTGATTTATATAAATGAATAAAGCAAAATGACAACAGTAAAATCGAGACAAAAAAGTTATTGTTTTATTAGCAAAGCTCTTCTATTTCTTTATTAACTTGAAAAAGCTTTTCATAATAATTGGTAACAAAAAGAAAATCACAATTTATTTGTCTCATTTACACAATTAAGTGAAAATCTTTTTTTTTTTGTGATGATGTAATTTCAAGCAAAATGATATAAAAATCATAAACAAAAAAAAAGCTAAAAATTAGTAAAGTTTTGGGAAAAATAAAGCCAAACCTCTTTCTCAAATTAATATAACTCAATTACTACAAACAGTTATCTGTTAAAGGTTGCACAAACAATTTAATTAACAAAAAATAATAATATTTTCACACATTTAAAGATATTTAAATTTAAAATTAACACGCAGAAATACCAGCTAAACAAAGCCCGTTTAATAACCACTTAACAACGTTGCTCAGGTGACAAAATAAAAATTACAGAGTTTTGTAATCGTATTATGATCCGGGCGCACCCAAAACATAATTTCAATAAATAATAATTCAAATAGTGACTACTCAAACTGAAATACACCTAATTTTGTTTTTGTGCGAATGTTATTTTACGCGGGTTTGATATAACGCGATTTAAAAAATTAATCCGTTTATTCTGTTTTTTTCGCATTACACGAGTTAGTTTGATTTAACGCAAATTCACTAAAATAATTTTATTAAGAAATAACACCCTAATAATTGGCTGCTAAAGATATTTGTACAATTTGAAAACAGTTTTTAGCAGACAATTTATAGCAAATTATATATGAAACCGCCACTAAGTTTGTCTCTCTTAAGTTAACATTCAAGACACAAACTTTTTCAATAATAAACAAAAATGTGAAAAATTTATTTTGTGGTGACTGACTTTAATCCATAAACCACGATTAAAACTAAAGTTATTACAGTAAACCAACGAGTGTTGCCACGCAATAAAAACTTGCATAAAGTAAATAACATACATAATATCGTGATGCGTGCTAAATAAAATATTTTTCCTATTAATATTTTAATTAAATAAAATAATGCAAAAATTATTAGATAAAAACCACAAGAATCACATGCATTTTAATAAAATTTTATTTTATTATATGTATACTTAAGTAAAATGTTAAGAATTTCTATATTATCAAATTATATTCTTAAGAACTTCTTATATAGCTTAAAATAAAATAATAAAAATAACTCTTCAAAGTTTATTAAGCTCATAAAAAATAATTTAAAAGCATGCAATTTTTTTTTTTAATAAAATAAATTTTCAATAAACATTTTTTCGTTTTTACAGGGCGTGTAGAATAAAAATTTTGTTTAATATTAACACGAAATTAAGGTACGTAGACGTAGTCGTGAGTCATGGTACGTGATGCAACTGCAAGTACAATTATCAATAAAGTTTTATTTTAAAAATTTTGCTTTTAAAGATACAAAAATAAGAGAAAATTGTTTATCTATTAAGAACTAATTTTATAATTAGATAAAATTTTGATATTTTTTAGCACGTAGCTAATCTGTATAAACTACTTGAGTAAGATTAATGAAAAGTTTAATGACGATAAACAAAAGTTAGGTTCTTTAACACTGGACTTTAAATAGAGCAACAACAGATACTAATAATAATGTTATAATAATTAAATAGATAAGTGTGCTATTCAGTGTTAATAAGACAAAAAAAATTAGCGAAAAAATTAATAAATTAATTTTTCTAGTCTAGACACTAAGTTTAATTTAAACGAGAGATAAATACGATAGAAATTTATTAATAAATTAATTTAAATAAGGCTTAACTAACGCTACCACTGTCCTACAAAAAACAAAATTTTGTATAAATTAATTAAATAATCAGATTTATATCAAATTTATTTTCGCACAAAATAAATTTATTTAACAAATAATAATATGAAAAAAAAAAAAACATACATATTTACAAATGTGTGATTGACGTAGTCATTCAGGCAACAATATGTAGCATATTTGAATAAGATTTAATTAATTAATTAAACAAAAAAAATCTAAAAACTGATGGCGATGAAAGCAGTAGAATCAACAGCATAAAATGTTATTAAATAATTTTCTAAACTTTTCTTATATGTTTTAATTAAAAATAATTAAAAATAAAATTTCATTCACGTAAACAACGAAATAAACTTATTTTTTTTATTAATTCTTCTAACCATATTGTTGTTTTCTTAAAGAACTTTAAACAATCAAAGTAAATAATAATAGCAACAAAAAAAAAACCATAAATTTACCAAGAAATATTTATTTTTTTTTCTGTTGTTCTTGTGTGTTGTTGATTTTTCTTCTTTATTGTTTTCATTTAAAATGTAATAAACGCGACCCACACGTAATGGTAAAATAAAATAAAAATTTTTTATTTGTATTTAATTTTAATTAATTTTTTCTTTTAATTAAAATGAAAATAAGGTTTTTCTCTATTTTTTTTTTGTAACTTTTACAGAATAAAATAAATACATTTCATTACTCTTATATTACGCAATAAGAATTATTAAATTATTCTGTTTTATACTTTTATGTGATAATGTAATTGAACAATTTATTAAAAATTTTAAATTTTTAATCTACTGCTTATTCTTATCTAGATATTTATGCGTTAATTTTCTTATTAATTTTATTGCGTAGAAAACGCAAAATTCACTTAATGAGCGAAACTGCGTAAAATAAATATGATAAGTAGACACTGTGAAAGGTAAATAGAAATCAACCTGTATTACTATGTTATTCATAATTAAATTATGTAAAAAACAATCTTTCTTAAATTTATCTTCAAATAAATAATCCATTGACTTAAGTCAAGACAAGTTTTAAATCACTCTGCGCAGAATAATACTACTTACTTACAAAAAAAGCAACAAACTGTATATTGCAAATAATTAAACTTAAATCTGTCACTTTGCACAAATTAAAGCACACAAATCAACTGTCGGAAGTTAATTATTATAAATCAAAATCAATCTTAACCACAAATTCCAAATATTCGATGACACAGAAACAAAAATTCACAAAAATGTTACAAATAAAGAAAAAATTAAACAAAAATAATATTTTAATAAATTAATAAAAAATAAATAAATAAATATTATTAACAAATAACTTTCACCTTAATTTATTCAATAAATAAAAGTAAAAAATAAAAATAATCAGATATTAAAGGTGGAAATATTTTTTTTTTTTTTTATTAAAAAACCAACAATTATTATGTCATCGTGCGCCAAGCCAAACACTGTAAAGAAATTTCAAATAATTTATATGAATGCCGGATTATTGCGTTTGAATAATACCAAGCGACCCATTACTAATCACACATGAATAAAGACATAATAAATACGAAGAAGACGAAAAAAAAATAAAATTAACAATAATAATAATATTTCGGAAATGTTTTAAAAATGTAAATTAAAATAATTTCACTTTCTTTTCAAAATTCATTTCTTTTTCTTTTTTTCTATTTTCACCTGTTAATTGTGGAATCAAAGCAGACATTTTAATTATATGCTTATTTAGGTTGAAATCAGAGTATTACAGAATTTTTTTGTTTTAAGTGACTTTAACCTTTAAGTGACTTAATGATTTTTAAAGAAAATTTCCTTTTTAAATAGATTTTATAAAATTTGCAAAAATAAATATTGTGAAAATTCAAAAAACTTTGCAAAAAACAGAATTAATCTATACCAAGTTTATACCGCAAACACCTTCTTGTAAACAATTCTATTATAACTCTATTATTATTACTAAATTCTATTATATTAACACTTATTCAACGGGTTTTTTGCAAGAAACTGGCATAACATAAGAGTTAAAATAAAAAGTTCGATATCTTTAATAAAAACTAAAGTCAAATTCAACTGCATTTCTTGTTACAATTTAAAAACAATTCAAAATAATTGACAAAGACTACAAAATCCGACGTTACACGTTCGAGAACGAAAGAAGTTCCTCGTCGACCCGTTTACCATCAGCCAATAAATAAACTATGAGCTAGTAACCCGTCGGTTAAAAGTTAAGAAAGCTTTTACGGGCAAATACTGCACCATTTATAAAAAAAAATGTTTAAAACCTCTGGCTTAATCAACAATCAAAAAGTAAACAGTTAGCAAAGCTCTCGCAGATAAGTGTGTTTGTTCTTTTTTATCGTTTTTTTTTTTTTTGTATAACCAGAAGCACCGTAAACACTTATTACAAAATAGATAAATAAATAAAAAAAGAAATAAAATACCAAGAAGTTTAATTTGTTTTTATTATTTTTTAATTTAATAAATTTATGAAAAACTTAGTGCGTTGGAGTAGTCTGAGAAAAAGAGAATAAACAATAAATTTATTGAAGCAAAAACTAAACGAACAACAACAGTAGTAGCTTATATTTTTAGGTGAAATTAAATGTTGATCTTTTTGGTTTTATTTTTTATATAATTTATTAATCAAAACAAATAAAAAATTAAAAATAAAACATAAAAATATATATATATTTGCTGATAAATTTTTAGTTGAAAAAGTCAACAACTGTACAGTGTTGTGCCTGAATGTAGATTAATTTTTGTGTTATTTTCACGCAAAATACTTTATAATAAATAACATTTTGAAATGGCCAAGATCTACTGTGGGTGAACCATTAGACGATACCAATAAAATTTAATTGATTGAATACTGCTCGATATTTTTCTACTTCCAAACAGTACTCTTATATCATGAATTCGATTAAAACTTTTTTTTTTGCTAAACACCAAATACTCAGCAATTGACAGAAGGTCGCACTAGGAATTTTTGTCAATTCAATAGTAACAACATTTTTACTTCTATTTACATGTTAATCGCTAAGTTTTTCTTACAAAAGATTTAGATTCTGTTTAATTCAACCAAATGAGATATTAAAGTGATCATGAAAAATTAAAAATATTTGATAAAAACAATTTATTTAATTTTAACAGATAATTAACTATTACTAAGTTATGCATATTTTTTTCAGAAGCATACAGATTACAATATTATGTCAAAGTCACACGCAACAAGATACTTAGTATAGATATTAACATACTAGAAGTCTAGAACTAAGTACAGTGCGGAAAAACAAAGTAAAAATTAGTTTTTCTTTAGTTTTTCGTGCAGTAATTTTACTAAATTTTTGTTTTCCACAATAATCTTCTAGGAACTCCTGAAAACCAAAGATAATAAATAAATACTTTTGTTCTTAAAAGCATATCTTAAGACTATGACATTTACAGATGCTATTTTCCGTGTAACTTTTTCATTCAAATAATAATTTCAAGAATATTTCTAGCTTCAATAATTCACGTTTTGAAATCAGAAAACACAACCAGCTCTGTTTTTTCGTGGATTTATTTTACGCAAATTTGATATTACGCGAATTAAAAACATTTTTTAGCAGACAATTTTATTAGTTGTGTACAACGATGATTTTATATGAAACGGAGTGCCAATCCTCTACGATTCTATGGATTGTGTATCTCTTTTATGCGAATTTTCTGAGAATGTGTCTACCGTGCAAAAACAGAATTAGGTTTACTTATAAAAATCATTTAAAAATACACTTTAAAAATTAAAAGTACAAAAAATAATAACAATAAAGTACATATAATCGCTGTATAATTAATAAAAAAATAATTAAATTGAAAAAATTAAAAATAAACTCTGTCTACTGTTTAGTAAAATATTGTCAAAAATACAAGATAGATGTATTGAAAAATGAAATAAGCAAAGAAAAAAATGTATCAAACAAAGAAAATGTGATCGTGAATGTTTTGATTTGATATTTTTTATTATTTATTCATTGAAAAAGTGAATGTTTTTCAAACAATGACTCATTAAATAATTTTATTTTATTGTTTCTGTATATAAAATTAAGTTTTTTTAAAACATTTTTATATTCTTATTAATAAATGTTGTTTGAGATAGTTTTCTACTACAGACTTACATATATATAGTTTCTTTGTTACAAAAAGAGAAAGAAATGAAAAATTGTTTAATTTTAGCAAGAAAATAATTATAATTATTATTATTATTAGAATGTATTGCGTACATTTAAGAAAGAAAAAAAAATCTATAACTAAGGTTTTAAAAAAAATATTAATTCTATTAAAGAAAGACAAGTAAACGTATTTTACTAATTAATAATAATAATCCTAATGGCAAGTAGTTTCATAGAAATTTTGTATAATACAAATACTTAATAAAAACAATTATTTTCGTGTGTTTAAAATTACATAAATACAGAAAACATTGCAGAGAGTCTAACACTTTAAAGTTCAGGCAAAAATAACAAATGCAAAGCAAATTGTCTATAGTGTTGAGCAGTGATGGCGAACCTTTTTGAAGAGTGGGTCAAATTTTGTTAATTATTTGTTTTAAGCATTTGCTCGTGGATCACAAAACCAGTCGTTTCTATGAAGAGAGAGATATTCCGTATTCATGCATTTCTGATTCAATTCATTATTTTATTTATTTCTGTTGAAAGATTTTACATAATTCGTTAAAGAAAACAATTTTTCACACGAATATGTAGACCCGAATATCGTTAACAGAGCATTTGCAAGTTTTTTGCATTGATACAAAATTATTTGGTAAGAAATCCCATACGTTTATTATTATATTTTTAATTTTCAGTTTGAGAATATTATTATCTGCACTACTATTTCTCTTCTACTTCAGAAATCAAGTTTGGGTCATTTAAAAAGCCTGCGCGTGTATGCTCCACAGGTCATAGGTTCGCCATCACTGGTGTAGAGTCTGCACAAACCACAAAAATCAAATAATTATTTTAATCAACCAAAAATTAAGTAATATTTCATCAACACAAAACATTTAAACTTAAATATAAAAAAAACTTATTTATTGAGTAAAAAAATCAATACCAAGGTCGATAACATAAAATCGACTTTTTTTTCAATCATAATTTGTGAAATAAATTAAAACATTTTTTCGCTTCTTTTATTGATAAAGTTATAATATCACTTGGCATATTGTGATTTTAAGTATGATTATTTTCCGGTTTTCTTACTTAATATAGAACGAATCGCATAATTATGATGAAAATATAATTACATTGAGCTAACGAAACTTATAAATCTGTCTGCAGTAGACTGCCTTTCACTGAATTAAGGAAAAGTTTTTTCTTAAAATTAAATAAAAAAAATTACATAAATATTTTTTATAATTAATAATTAATTTAATTAAAAATTTTTTAATTGAAATTACAGAGAAAAAAGCAAATCAAACATTTTTTTTCAATCAATTAAAATATAATTCAAATAAACTTATTTCCGATTTATTTTTTTTTATTTTGTTAATAAATAATTAATTAGCAAACAATAAATAAGTAATTATTTATTTAATAATTCAACAAATACTTCCTTACTTAAAGACAAACAGTTAAAAAGAGAAAAAAATACCGCAATTACCGCATAAATAAACACGAAATACACAAAAAAACAATAAAAATAAAATCTTAACGTATATAAATCGCGAATCAATAGAAAAAAATCTTTAAAATTATTTAACTCTATCAAATTAATTATTCATTTATTTAATTAAATTTCACTTTTATTACATTCAATCAAAAAAGAAACAAGTAAATAAATTTCAATTAAAGCAATTTATATACGATTATTATTTTTCACGTTATTATTACCTCTAGCAGGATATTATTTCAGTGGACAAACGAAATATTTTTTTAAATTAGTTTTTATTATTCTACATTTAGTGTGTATTGCGGTAATATTTTTATTTTATTCCTTTTTATAACCGAAAATTAATTAATAGAATTTTTAATTAAAACAAGAATACTTTATTGCCGTGGAATTATTAGAGAGATACAAAAAAAAAAGAAGAAAAACAAGCAGCATTTATAGTGATTTTTTATGCTAAACTATGTATGATAATGTAAACGATGTATTTTTGTTAAAAATAAAAACTGCATTGCGACGTTAATTGTTGATTTTTATTTTCTATTTTTAGTTTATTGTTTAGCTATTATTCAACTACAGTGGTGCCCATGGTCGATGGTACCACATAGTTGTTGCGAGTAACATTTAAGACTGCTTAAAGCAATTATAGGTGAATTAAAGAGGGATAATAGCATGATTGAACCCTTTAATTAGAATTTAAAATAAATAAAAACAATTTCTTTAAGAATTATTAATAAAAGTTCCAGTTCCTTGGAATTATTAGTTAAAAACAAAAAAAAAAATAGCAAAAAATTATCAAATCTTTGTATTGATGTCCTGAAACTCAGAAAAAAATCACTGAGAGTTTAACAAACAGAGATTAAAAGAATAAAGCACATATTTTGCCAAAATTTCTGTTTTCTTTCAAAAAACAAAATTATGACCAAGCAAAGACACAACAATTTTACTAATAATGTCCTCAAATTATTCATACCAAACTCTTCTAAAAAAAAAAAATACAGTTGGCTGCAAATGTATCTAGAAAAACCATACTAATAATCTGAAAAATGTTAGTAAACTTACAAGAAATGATTTTCTACTCTTTGTTCATCATAATCCATCTACTTGTTATAAATAATAAGCAATTTAGGATAAACGATTACATTCGACAGTAGAAACATAATATTAAAAATGATAAACATAATCTTTATTTGATATTGGTTATCACAAAATAATTATAATGGACAAACACAACCCCCGCATTTTATTTATTTATTTTCAACTATTTTCAAGATAATTTAGCAATGTCAGCTGTAATCAAAATTTTTTATAAAATAAATATTAATTTTTATCATCAGCTAATAATCCCAATTAATAGTCCCCTCTTTTGTTTATAAGTATTGTTAATACTTTTTTATTTAAATATTATTATCCTTTGTTATCCTGCTTGTTATAACTGTTTTACTCAAACAATCAATAAACAAGAAAATCATCAAATTTGACATTATAAAATGGTGAAAACTAATTTTAACGAAATGAAAATATTTTTTTCTTCACTCATTTATGCTTGGTTTTACTACACAAACGTTCTGTATAATAATAATAACAAAAATAACATAATATCCTTTTATGATTATTTTTCAAACAGTAAAAACAAGAAATTAAACAACAAAAATAATATTTACATGGAAAAACGAAAAAGCACATAATCAGCATTAACACGATCAAAAAGAATGAGCAAAAATGAAATTAAAATGAAAAAAATGGGGAAAACAAAAATAAATAATAACCATTTGGACTGGTGTTTACCAGATGTGCGAATTGGTTGTTTCATTATTATTATTATCGTTAATATTATTATTTTCATTATTTTTATTAATAATTTTGTTAGCTTTAGCACTGCTTTGGTGGTTTTAATAAAAGTATTTACATTTGAAATGTATGCTAAACGGATAAATATTGGTAAACAGAAGTGTTTAAAATGCTCACTGAGGGGTATAAATATACTTATTAAAATAAACATGGAATAGGCTTTAAATCTTAATAACAAACAGCACAGATATTTGCAAGACTTAAAGTTCTAGGGATAATTTTTTGACAGAACTTTTACAAAGTAGAACTCATAAGAATAAGGTGAAACACAGGTTTTTACTTGTTCTTTTATCAATTTTGCAAGTAAAAATAGTAAAAAATTACTTAATTCGCTGATCTTAAGTGCAGGCCATAAACTAGAACTATGTTATTCCCTTCTATTGGAAGTTTTTCACCTGTTGAACAAAGTTTCCTAAATTTTTTACAGCATTGTAACAAATTTATCGAATCACCTGCAATACGAACAACTGTGACCAATGTCAAAGAATATTTATTTAATTGCAAAAATGAATTAAAAACAAAATAAAAAAAAAGCTTCAAGAACATAAATATATAATTAAGAAAGAATATTTACCTTCTTGTTTTTTCTCTATTTATTGATTAATGAATAAAAATATCATGTTTGTTGCTGTTGGTATTGTTGTTGGTGATAGTTAAATAAAAACTAAAAACCGCATCTAAATTCCATTGCAGTTGAAATTGACAAAAAGTAAATAAACATGAGAATTATATATTTATTAAATTTTCATAACACATAATTTAAAATCATTTTGTAGTTTGTTTTTATATATTTTGTGATTAAATAATAATAATAATAATAATAGTTATGGTTTTCTAGTAAATACAGCGTTGCAAACCAAAATTCACATAAATGAATAAATTTTGCAAAATTAATTTTCTATTTATTAGTGCTAAAATGAGTTAAATAAAATTATGACATAATCAAAGAACACTTTCAACACTGGAAAATTGCGTTTAAACAACTATAAATATTGAATGAAATTTCTTTGACGAATTATTTTGCGAATAACATCAATTAGCAGCAAAAAAATAAATAAATAAATTATTTCATTCAGGTCAATTTGGTAAATAACTCACGGGATTTTTAATTATGTTAAATTTTTATTTAAATTTTTGGAATTATTGAAACTTGACTAGTCAATTTTGACTACCGCAGAAACGTGCAAGTAATTTGGAACAACAAAAAAAAAAAGTTACAAACACTAAAAATTTCCTTCAGAAGTATATTTTTTCTTTAATTTCTTTAGGTGGAAAAGAACGATTGCATGACTTATTTTCGTTTATTTTTTTCTTTTCCTTTTTTTAGGTCAAAGATGTTTGACGGGACTAAGTATGAGAAATTCCACAAATATTTTTTATTTCCAAAGAAAAATTTGGTGTAACATTGCTTCTACTTCCGTCAAATTATTTACCTCCTGTAAAATCAATTTTTATTTGGTATTTTCTACCCTCAAACATGAAACATAAACCATATCGCGTCTCATGTAATTAAAAATAATTAATAAGAAATAAAAAAATTTCTTTAAACAAAAATTTCATAACGTAACGAAGCAGCAGCAGCATAAAAATAAAAATTACATAAAAAAAAACAATTTTCATTTTGAAAATAAGCAAAAAAAAAAAGTAATTAATTTTTAATGCAATTTTATTATTTTTATTTTTTTAATTCTCTCTTGCTTGCTGCTATACATAATTAAAAGAAGAAATAGAAAAGAATTTATTAACCATGAAATGAGTTCAATTTCTTTAATTAGGTAATATGTAATAATCTAAATGGTGTGTACAGGTGTTTAATAAATATTTATTTTTGTTTTTTAATTATATTTCTTGTAGTGAAATTACGAAATTTATGACATGATCAGCTGGATTTTTTTTTCATTTATTTTCGTAATTAATTAAAACATCTACATTTAACATTAAAAATCAGTGATGAAAAAAAAAATGCACGATGATGGCCAAGTTTACATTGTTTTTTTAATTTAAGACAAGCAAAAAAATAAAAATAAATTAAACAAATTATTTTGCAATAAAAAAAAGTGTACAGTCATGGTCTGAAACATCAAAATTATTATTAAAAACAAAAATCAATTGCTTTGGAACAAAGTAATTCCCAAATTTATGTCACTGTTTTTATGAGATTAGTGCATCTTCAGCATTATTAAATTCTTTAATCAAGTATTTTTCAGAAAACCTGCCAACTTTTGTTTGAAGCTTAAAGTAAACAATCCTGTAGTTTAAATAAAAAGTAAAGGATTATCCCAGAGAACCAGTAACACAGGTAAAAATTTCAGATAAAAAATGCAATAAATAAGTCGTACGACCAATTCGTAGCAATAAACACGAATAAAAATATAATTGCAAATCCATGCAAATATAAAAACATAGAAAAAACAAAAAAATAATTGTAACCAGATGGGCAGGTTGTAATTCTAACATAAAAACGTCAAATTTATCTTTGCAAAATTTTCGTTCGTTATGTAATATACATATATGTTTTGTTATTCGTCAAAAAGCAAAACTATTGTATAACTAAACTTAAATTTAAACAAATAAATAATAATAAAAATACTCTAAAAACGTAAAAAAATAAAAATATAACCCACGAATAAAGCACAGGTAAAAAACAGGTGTATATTCAAATTTTGCATAAATTAAAAATACAATTTCTATACAAAATATAAAATTAGAACAAGAAAATTCTATTCAAAATCAATTTATACAGGAAAAACATTATTTAAAAGCACCAAATACTATTTAATTTCAATAAAAAGTACAGAAAACCAAAAATAATAACCACTACCACCCACAACACAATATGACACAAATAAAATATTCGCTTATAATTGCAAAACAAAAATGAAAAATTATTAATTATTTTTTATGCTTATTCTAAATTCTATTCAATAAAATTAGGTAAAAACAAGAAATTTAACACAAATCAGCAGGTAAATCAGCAGCCTGTAACAATACAAAAAAAAAAATAGCAGCACAATGAACAATTTTTATACCAGTTAATATTTATTTATTTATTTTTAAGGAAAGAAAATATACAAAAAAGAAAAGACAAATAATAACAACAAAATCAGCTGAGTTGCTGCAGCAGACAATTCACAGTAAATTCTTCATTCACGAAATATTCATTGAAAAAAAAAAAACCAAAAATATTCCAAGGTATTTCCAGCGAAAACTTTTCTTTCTTTTTGAAAAACTAACAAAAAACCAAAAGAAAAAATTAAACGAGAACACAATTAAGTAATAAAATTATCGTTGAATAAAAATGAAAAACCAAAAGAAAAATCAATATTACCTGTATTTTAATAATTATTGAATTTTATTTTATTATTATTATTTTTTTTGTTTTTGTTTTTATTACCTTTAATTATAGTTTTCCTTTTTTTTTTTGTATTTGTTTTATTAAATTATTGATACAAAAAAAAATATATATAAAATAGATGAAAAATTCTTGAATTTTCCGTGACTATGGTTGTGTGTGTGTATTTATTTTTTTTTTCACCTTAAAACGTGCACAACAGCAGCAGCAGCAGCGGCAATAACACAAACAGAATAAATTTACAACAACAATATAACTTCACGAAAGAAACAAAAATGAAGGAAATTTTTTATTCACAAACACATAGACACAATTTAATAGAAAATTTTTCTTTAATTATTATATTATTTTATTAAAATTATTATTAAAATTATAAATTCATCTATTAAATTTCTTAAATTATTAATTAATTTTACAAGAACAAAACACAAAACACAGGAGAAATATTTATATAAAAATTCTTATACCACTTACTTAGGAATTATACCACTTTCGTAAAACACTATTTTTTCTTTTCACTGATTTCACGTAATGTAGAATTTTTATTTCTATTTCTTAAATAAAAAAATTATTGGAAAAATAAAAGAAAAGTGAATGCACTACGGTGAGCATAAAAAAAAAATTATTTTTTTATTTAATTGATTTATTATCAGTTTTATTAATAGTTTTTTTTTTAAATTAATTTAATTTTTAACCAAAAAAAAATTAAAAAAATAATAATTTATTAAAAAAAAAAATACAATTTCTGCTTTTATTTTTTTTTTTTAATTAATTCGCTTCTCTATAGTTACGTGAGATTCGGTACTCCTTTAAGAACTGAACGTTGCGTTGAGAAAACTGTGTTTTTTTTTTTTTTTGGTTTTCTTCTTTTGTGTTGATTAAACATTTTTTATGCTGGAGACAAAATAAAAGAGAGAATTTATTTATCTCTCTCGCGTATAGCGATTTATTATGCTTTCTCGTCAATATAATTAAATATGCTTTTGTAATGATTGACTAAAGTTAGATAGAGATAAAAGTATAAAATAAAAAAAATTTCTCTCCCACAGCTGATATTTTGATATGTCTCTCGCTTTGTTATTTTTCAAAAAAAAAAATTTATATTTATTAGAAAGCTTCGTGTGGGTGATTTTCAGAGAGAGTATCGTAAAAATAACGATTGCGCAAGCAGTTCGAAGAGCTAAACACAAGAGTAGAAAAATCATTTAAGTTATTAGAGAAATACACATATGTTTGGACATTGAACTAAAAATGACGTTATCTTTATTAAAAACATTACACTAGTTGATTGTACTGCCATCTTATGATGAACATTCAATGTAAATTTACTAAAAATTTTTTTTTTATAGCAATATAATAAAACAGAAAAAATTTGGTTTATTCGTTAAGAAAGCTTTGCTAATAATGCTCACTTATTTTTTTTTATTAATTAAATTTTATTAAACTTTACACTTAATTTACATTAAATAGTTTACTTGTTGTTACTAATAATATTAAAATTTCTAAATAAATAAAACAAATTACAAAACAATATAAACATTTATGACATGAATAAAGTTTGGTTTTTTATTCTCTATAATGGTTTTAACTTAGAAGTTTTAAAAGTTTAAAGCTTAATTTTGTGTAAGGAAAATTAATTATAGAAAATTTGTTTTTCCTACTTTACGCATTTTTACGTATCTTCGTGATACTTTCGAAAAGTTGAGTGTTTTTTACACGTGGTTAAGCTTTAAGAGCTTAATTGTAATTAAATTTGAAAATAAAAGTTATCCAACGAAAAGCTACGTAAATGATAAACATTTCTAGTGCAATAATTCAGCGTTAATTAATTTCAATGGAATTATCCTTTTGAAGGATTAAAGAATCAGATGTCGGTACAAGGAAATAATACAGAAAAAAAAGCACAACATAAAAATTAATTTCTCTTAAAATTACAATCAGTCTTAGGGTTCTGTTGCTAGAAATTTTCACTGGAAAAAAACTAAAAATAAAACTAAAATGACGATGAACAAGCAAAAATTAACAATCAAATACCGATCGCCGGCAAACCCTAATCAGTCTAGTTTAGAAATAATAAAAATAAAAACAAAAAAATAAGAAATATAATTAAAAATAGTGATTCACTGGTATATTTACTACGTTTACTAATTATTTAATTAATTAACATTTATTTACTAATTTACTTTTGTATAAAAATGTAAAAAAAAAAAAAAATCTTCTTAAATATTAAAATTTATGACGATTTCCGTTGTTTTAGTGAAAGAAAATTACTTAAATAATTAATTATTTTGAATTTGGAATGTATTTTGGTTTTTCGTATGTTTTATAAATTCAAAACGTAAACTAATTAAATATTTAAAAGAAAAAAGAAGACAAAAATTAAATTAAAAACGATTCACGTGCTTTAAATTTCCGTTCATTATTGCCGTTGAATTACCGGTTGCTGGTGCCACCAGTTGCTCTTCATTAGTTACATCATCATCGGTAGCACCACTATCGCTACCTCCACCATCAGTTTCTTTATTTGTTTTTGCATTATTTGGTGGGACATAGTACCACCAAGCGCCCAAAAAGAATAATATCGAACAGAATTTACCGGCAAACGCTAATGCCAGCATATATCGGCTCATATATTTGTTATCATAGACTAAACAGGCGCCATTATCATCACAGGATTCCTGCCACAGAATACACGTTTCATCGATTAACGTACCGAAAATCATCGGTGCTGGTATTGTACCCAATAAACGTACTTTTATCCATTGAATGCCCAACGCAAAGGATCTCTGTTCGTCACGAACACATCTGCAATAATAGATGAAAAGTTCACAGCACTTGAGATATCAAAAGAAAAATCATCAACTAACCGTAGTGTCGCCGATAATGCAGGCATTGTCGCGAGGAATGTGAAGAACATAACCATAAAACAAAGTCCAGTAAATAGCATCAGATGATTACATGTAGAATCGCACATAGTATTTATCGCATCATAATCAGCATCGTTTGTGCTATTCGCACTACGAATGCACTCGCAATGTTGATAGACTTTGGAGTTGCCCAGACTCATCTCGTGTGTGCAACCAGCATGACATGGTGAGTAGTACATAACTCCATCTGATCCACAAATCGGATCATAATTAATACGACTGCAGCCACAATTCAGATTGCACACATTATCCAAATTATTGCCAATATTATCAATGTTACTGGCCCTGTACTCTGTGGTAACGCCGGCAAACGATAAGTTCGGACAAGACAGATAGAAACAAATCGTGAACACGGTTGCTATTATTGTCGAGAACAAACACATGCGAATTATTCCCGAACAGGTTAAATTAAATTTCTTCACCAGGTAACCTCCCAAAAAGGTACCACCACCGCCCGCCGGAACAGTTATTAATCCTAAAGAAGAAAAAAAGTCTGTAAATTTCAGAGACATTTAATTTCGGAACAGAAAAATATCTACAAACCCATTAACAGCGCTGAGTATACAGCGGTGACGCTAAATTGATTTTCGATTTGTTTTGGCAGGAAGGCGGCGAACCCGGCTATAATTAAACCCTCGGAAGCGCCAGCCAAATTTAAAAAGAAAAACGTTGGATTCTTTAAGAGAGCAAATAATGCCTTTGGTATTTCTTGTAGCTTCGTGAATGTTTGACTTTCTTCACCGGTGACATGGTGCGCTTCTGATACACGCTCCAATTGCAACTCTTGAGCTCCTGCAGAAATGAAATTCAATTAATTTTTTATTTAAATAAATTTATTAAAACACAAAAAAACGCGGAAACCACTTACCTGGCAACGACGAAGGAAAAGCCAATATCGGTATCGATAGGAATAAGCAAAATGCGGCAACGAAAACAAAACCAATCCACCAGGCACCCACCCAGACCTTACTTTCCGGTGTCAAACCTAATCTGAAATATATTAATTTTATTTATTTAAAAGTGCATGGGTGGTGGACGCTACTCTTTTCAAATGGATTCAGGAGTTACAGGAGCAAAAGAAACTAAAAAATTAATCATAATAAATTTCAGTTAATATTGCACAGGGCTTGACTAAGTAATTTAAACACATTTTTCAAGCTCAATTACTCATCCCATATAATGTGCCGCCGCGCATTTTCACAACTCATTCAGTTGCCTAAACGCCAGAAGAAAGAAAAAAACCGAATAAATAAATTTGATAAAAAAAAAAACGACGTGTAAGGGGTGCGTTTTCAGAAGAAGATGAAAAAACCGACAAACCCCCCCAATATCTGGGTGAATTAATAAAAATGCAATTTTAACACATCGTTGTTTGGGGTTTTACATACCATTCTCAGTGCCCCCAACTATTATTATTATTATTACTATTGTTATTGAGTTATGTTAACGCAATTTTACGTTGCGTTAACATTACTGTATGCGAGCAAACGCAAAGTTATATAGTTGATATGGTAGATGTAAGGCACAAGAAGGTATAACACTAAGGGTGAGTTGTGTTTAGAAGAGTAATGTACGAAACCTTGTTAATGTTTAATTTTCGACTTTTGTTATTCGTTTTTCATGTAACAAGAATTGAAAATTTGTAGAAGGGAACCTGAACAACGAAACATTTATGCAACGAAACACATCCAGAGATGAGATAACATTTAAAGTGCTTCGTTTTGTTAATAAAAAAAATAAAAACTTTTCAATCCTTATTGGGCGTTTTGTATATATATTATCCGGTAATTGCACGATGATCACACCCCAAGTATAAACCTTTTGCCACTATTACATTGAAATTAATATTTAAAATAATTTTATTTCTCATTCAAGCCACTCAAGTGCAATTCAGCAAGCCAACTACCTTATTATTCAAAAAAAAAAAATTCTCCTTCCTAAAGGTTAATAGCTCTACTATGGCAACTGGTAGCTGCTGTTGATTGCTAGTTTCTTGGTAACAGACAGTTTATTTAAAACAAAAAAAAAGGGAAAAGATAAAGAAATTTACAATCTCAGGTGCTGAAATCAGGGTTAAGCAATTGCTTTCACCCTTTTTGAAATAAAATTTATTTCTTCTTTATTATTTTGACTGTTTGTACTAATCATCTAATTGTTTGTTAATGATCTAGATATTCAGTAGAAATTTAAACAATATAAGCGATTATAATCGTTAAAAACTTCAAAGATACTTTTCATGATAATAGAAAAGAAAAAATGCTTTAGTTACTTCGGGAAAAAGATAGATAACAGCAACTGTAATCAAATTTTTTAAAATAACGACACAATGAGCATTTACTAGTTTAATTTTGAATCCATCAATCAATTAGGAATGCAAGGTATAATCAAATTATTATTTAATTTTAAAAGAATTTAGATTTAAAGCGGACGATAACCAAGGAAATACCAAGTACCTATCGTTAGATAAATGGGAAAAAATTCCGCTTTAAAGCAACGTGCACAACCCGAATATGATTCGATTTTGATTAAAAAATTATTCCTTAGAAACTATGAATCGTTTTAATTAATTTTTGTTCTATTAAAATCAAATTTAACGCTAAGAGATGACAACAATAGAAAAAATGCATAATTTACTTAAATACCACGATGAATAATAAAACAATCATTTAAATAGGCTTTATTATGATGAATTTTCTAAAATTACCATCTAATATTTTATGCCATAATTCACTGTGACAATGTATGGCCAAAGCTAAAAAAAAAGAGAAGAAAATTGCTAAATAAAAACTGTAAAAAAAAATCACCCAAGTTAATAATAAATCCATTAAGCTAGTAGAAATATATTTAAAAAATTAAAATTAATCTAATCAATCAAAATCAAAAGCAATGACTAAGAGGAGAGTATAAAGGACAAAAAAATTACGCGATAGTAACAACAGTTGCGAGTGCAATGATATCAGCAGCAATAATAAACGGATCAGGCAGCAATTTATGGGTATATTTCTAGCGTTAAAAAAATATTATTCAGTTGCATCATGAATAAAATTTTATATTAAATCTCATTTCAAGTTCTCTAAGATAAAAAAAAAAAACTTATCAAATAACCCCGCAAAACTATCATATCATCAGAAAAGTTTCTTAATATCTGTTCAAATGGGATATTTTTTTTTATGCAATTCTAGCATTTTTATTATTAATAATAACTTATATAAGGGTGGCAAAATATTATTATTATATTGTTTCTCCCTATTAACCCTAAACATATGCAATTCGGTTTAATCAAAAATAAAAAGAAGAAAAATAATAAACGTTTGCTAGTTCTTGGTTAGAAGTTAACTAGCCACACTCATTTCCATTTATTTTATTATTCCACTTCTATACTGGAATACGTTAAACAGTGGGATATTCTTTTTCTTATTCAGAAATGTCAGCAATGTTATTTATAGGGCAGTTTATTAACTGTTTTCATTTTTTATTTCTCGTTTTTTTTTGTTGTTTTTTTTATTAAATTTTCACTCGGTCTTTACGAAAAAGATGCTAGCGATAGTTTTTCCTTGCGTTCGTTGACGCATTTTTGCAATGTTTCTGAGAATATTTATATTAAACAATTAGGTATATCTTTTCACCTGTAACACTGCAATAAACTTTAAATATTTAATGTACGTTTTTGTGGTGTTTAAACACTCAAGTTGGAAAGAAAGTTCCATATTAATTCACATAGTAAAATTTGTTTGCCAAAACAATAAAAAGAAAAAGAAACATTTTTTCATTAAATAAAACAAAAATTTAATCTTCTTTTTTTTTGTAACAATAAAAATCCAACTTAAACCAAAGAGAAAAAAAGCTACAAAAGCTTTCACCATTGTCTAAATAAATTTATATAAAGGAAAAGAAGTAAAAAAACATAACACATAGGACTCTAGGGAGTAAACGATACATCGTAACGATAAATGGTGGCCACTTTACCTGCTATAAAGAACCTTTATTTTTCCTTACTTTAATCACACACACATACACTTTGACGTGGAAAAAAATCTACCATCAACAGCGCGAAGAATTGATTGAATTAAATTTAATAAACAAAAAAAAAAGAAACGAATAAACTTGCGGATATTTAAGGAAGAAAAATGCTTTTCATTCATTTAAAAAAAAACCACTTAAAACTCAAAGAAGAAAATTTTTATAAATCAGTGAGAACACTTAATCGTAACGTAAGTGACTTTAGTTAAATGAATTTATTTAGTTTTTTTTTCCTTCGCCATTAGAAAATTGTGACAAATGCGTTTAAAATAAAGAAAAACATTTTTCGCAACATTTATTCTTTTATCAAATTTAAGGACTTTTATTGTATTTTCTTTTCTAAATCAGTTAAACGTAATATTAATTTTATTACATTTTAAATTAGGCATTAATTTAGAAGAAGCAAAATAAATTACAACAACAGTGGTAACAGCAATAAAAATTAATAAAAAATTAACGAAAAAAAAAAAACATTGCCAGTGGACATCTGTTACCCAATTTGTTGCATTAAGCGTTAAATAAATAAATTGTTTTTTTTTTCTCTAAACACACTAAATAAAAAGTCACACAAAATCGCAACTTAATCGTACAATGCACCCCTCAATTGAAACTGAAACTTTCTCCTCATTCATAATATTTTTTTAAACACTATTTAGCTGAACAAAGAATACAAAGAACACAAAAAATGAAAATAAAACACGAAAAGCGAGTCAACCTTTTAAAAGGTTTTTATTATGTTTATCTACCGTTAAAAAAAAAATTTGCTTTTAAGGGGATGAGTTGTGAGTTGCAGTATTGTATTTAGAAGCGCAAAAAGAAAAAAGAAGGAAAACACCATCATCTTGCAAATAAATATAAATACAAATAATAATAATAACAATAATAAGGTGAACGCGTCAACAAGCATCTCCCATTACACCATCACATCTCTGATAATAAATTGTTTGTCAAAAGCTAATAAAAAAACCAATGAATAAGCAACAATATTTCCAACAGAAGCGAACTTAGGTGTGATTTTTTTTTTTTGGTACAAATGTGAAAATAACATGTGAAAATTCCACTAAAAGAGAATCACTTTTAAAAAGTGTTTTTCATACTTGTAAACGTTAACAACTCTACAGACACTTTTAAGCTAAATGCAATCGATAATTTTTTTTTGATTCGGACAACACAATAACTCTATAAGCCATTCATCAGAACATAAATTCATATCCAAAACGTTTATATTGTTTCTAATTTGAATTTGAGAAGACCAATTTACAATTAATGTCTAAAAAATTTAAAGCGATAAAACTACAATTGTGGTTTTATCCTTGCTTATTTATGTGTTAGAAGATTTTCAGTCTATAAGTATACTAATTTTCTAGCTAAAACAGGATACTTTTTGATACTTAAATAATCAATTACAAGCAATTACAAGAAAAGTAACTAAGTACACACCTGTATGAGTATAGTAAAACCTCTCACTATAATAAAAACCCACAAAAAAAAAGAAAAAACAAAACCAACTGGAGTGTCTTTTACGTAAACCGCACCATGCACTTGAAATAAATAATGCAAAAAAAAATAAAATAATAATAAAAATATTAAAAAGAAAAACGCACAGAAATAAAGGAAGAAAAAATAAAATGCAAATGAAAATGAATTAATTTTCCTGTTAGAAATTTAAAAAAAAAAAAATAGAAAAGAAAAACCATAAACACCGGAATAACATTTATTATTATTATTTTTATTATTAATAATATTTATTCTCCTAATAATAATAATAATAATAATAATAATAATAATAATAATAATAATCGTAATAACGCCCAAATAATTTAATTTACATAAAACATGAAATTGATGTTAGAAATATAAATAAAATTATTAAACATTAAAATCAAAATTCAGTAGCAGAGTTAGTAGCTAGTAAATAGAAGAAAATGAAAAACAACACAGTAGTAGTAGTAGGAGCAGTGGCAGTAGTATCATCAAAATAAAGAAATAAGATGAAAATTAAATTCATACAATATTCAACCCCTAATAATAACAATAATAATAATAATCATAATAAATAACCGAATGAAACGAAATGAAACGTAAAAAAAAGCAAAAACCACAGAATAAACATTTATATTCCATTTCACAAGACAAGACAAAATTACAATAAAGAATTTTTTCAATATAATAATTGTTATTCAGGTTTATCAACCAACTTATTGTGACTACAAATAAAAAAAAAAAACAAGAAAAAGAAAAATTAAATTAAATTACATTAAATTAACAAATAAATAACTTACTCAACTGGATCAAGTGTAAACATGTCTGTATAAAAGAGCAACAATTGTCCACCGACTACATAACCAACGGCTGGTCCTATAATTGCCATCGTATAGTAAATACCTTTAAAAAAAAAAGAAATAAAGTTAATAAAAAGTTTATTTATTTATTAAATTATAAATTTATTACTCATCTTAAATTTATTTAAATAAAAGAACAAAAAAAAAAAAGAAAACAAATGAAAACAAAACAAGCGAAAAACAAACGACTTTTTGCGGCCATTTTATTTGGTTTTTAAGTAAAAAAAAAAAAAATTCCTTTTCAATCGTCAAATTTATTGATTTAAATGCAAATTTATTGCATTTACATAGTAGTCACATATAGACTAACCATCTACAAATGATTTTACTAAGTGCCTTCATTTCATTGAAAGAATAGAAAATATAAAAAAAAAAACATATTTAAAATTGTGTCACAGGTGGTTCTTCTTACATATTTGTTTACGATTTTCTGTTTATTTTAAATTTATCTGTGACAATTTTTCTATTACATTTCGTATGTTCGTTCGCTTTGGTTAATTTCTACAGATTATTGCTGTCAGTTTTCCATATTTGCAGTAATGTAATGGAATGAAAAAAATATGTTCTCTAGCTTTAGTATTCTTTTCCATATAATTCCACTTCTCTAGTTATCTTGTTTTGATTTATTATTTTTTGAGAATTTATTACCAGGGTACTGTAAAGTTTATACATTTGTGTCATTGCTTCGTTTACCAAGGTAATGTCCTGTTCCTTAATTACTCAGGAAATACTACAAGATAGATTGATTAAAAAATTTCTTATTCTAACGAAGTAGGTTTCCATATCTAGAAAAACACAGTGTTAGTCTAATTTTGTTAGGGACTTTATGTGATCTTAAACCATGATGATCTCAATTTAATGACGAATTAATACCACATATTTGCTCTGCTATAATATTGAAACAACAAGAATTATTGCTAAAGTAAATATCCAGAGAAAAAACTATAGGACTGTGGGTTACACAGATTTATAACCAAAGCCATAAGCACAGTACCATACACGCATTTTCCCAGCAAATTCATTTATTTATTATTTTTTCGTAATCAAAATATTTATTAAAAATATAATTAATCTCATGTTACCCAATTATTTATTTAAAATAATAAAATATTTCCACATATAACAATGTAATTGATATCTTTATTTGATTATTAGTATTTTTCTTTCTATAATTTAATTAAGTCAGATTTCGATTGAAGCACGTGAATAATAATGAAGTAATTATTATGTTATGGGATGGATTACTTGTGATATGGATTTCGGAATAGACAAAATAATATCTTAGTGACATTTTTACTTTATAAAATTCTTAATTTTTATTTATTTATTTGCTAAAATTATGGAAATTGATGTTTAAAGATTCTTGAAGTATTTTATAGAAATTTTGCTGGTATTACTAAGAAATCGTTCTTTTATCTTGTGATTTAAGTCTAATAGCTTAAATTTTTTTTATTTCTAAAAATATTTTTCAATTAATTTACGTTTCTTCTGAAAACTACCATCCTGAGAATGGTTTCCAATGGTTACAAACGAAGCCCAGTTCATTTATGCAGATCTATAAAAGAAAAGACATATTTGCTTAGGAAGTCATTAACAGACTGTTTTTTGAACAATTCATAAATGCCGGAAAAATTCTTCTTGGGACGTCTTAGAATCTTAGCTCCAATAAAGGAATAAAAAGTTTTTTATTATCAGCATATGTGGTTAGGACATTTAAATTAAGAATTACTCAGTGACAATGTCATACTTTTAACTCCGCTTATTTATTCATATATTTTTAATTAAAAATATTGTATATTTATACTAGAATTTAATCCACTTCAATTGTAAAATACTTAACAATCATTATTTATAAAAAAACATAAAGTTTTTTGTAACCAAAAATAACAAAACAAGCACAACGCGTCGTTATTACACAAAAAAAATTGTTAAACAAACAGCAACCAGAAGGCATATTCCATGTTCAACAAAAGCAAGTATTCGTAAAACGTTTAAAAAGTAATAAATCTTTATCAATGCTTTATTTATTGGTACGTTGGTTGGCTGGCTGGTTGGTTAGTTGATTGTTTAGCGGAAACTGAAGAGCCGTTTACTGTACAAACAGCAGTTACTTTGATAAAAATATGATAAGAAATGTACTTGCCATCATCGTTTTTTATTTACTTTAATAAAATAGAAACAAAACAGAAGAAAAAAAAAAGAAAACTCTGGCTATAAACAGGAGTTTCATAAATTCCAAATGGAATGGTTAATAAAGTGTAAATATAAGCTGCAGAATCGTAATAACAAAGCATATGTGTTTTTTTTTTGCAAATGCAAAGTGAATGTTAATAACGAAGCGCTATTAATACCAAAAAAATAAAAACTTACCTAAATAAACCGAAGACATTTTCTTCGATACATTTTCATCAATATACGTAACACCCAAGGTAAATAATGGAGAAGCACCGGCACCATGTAATAATTGTGCCAAAAAGAATAACCAAACATTCCACGATATATTTTCCGTTTCTGTTATTTGTCCACTTCCATTATCCACTAAGCAATTATTCTGTAAAACAGGAAAAAAGAAAAGAAAAATAAGTTTGAACGCTTTTTAATTAAAAATCAGTTTGGGAACAAACATAATACATAATTGCACAATTTTATCTTCTGTTTTTTTTGCGCGCAATTAAATAAAGAAAAAAAAAAAACAAATTTTCATTTCATTACAATACAGCTAATTAGCTTATTAAGACACAAGAAGAACATCAACATAAACAGCAACAACAATCATACAAAAGGTGAGATGATGCCAATGGTAAATAAAACAAGTGAAAAACATTATTATTGCGTTTATTTTGAAATTTCACCCTAGAGCTATTTGATTGCCTGAAGCTATTTGCTTTCAAAAATAATAATAATAATAAAAAAAAGGTCATCAATTCGTAGCAACAATATCAGTAAAAGCAACAAGAGTATCAAATTTAAATAGAAACAAACCCCAGCAACAAGTATAATGGGGTTGGATTAAATATTTGTTTAGCAAAAAAAAAAAGAAAAAATAATAAAGAAACAACAGAAATTGTGACTCACCTGTAATGACATCGCTGTTAAATTATCATCATTTTGTGTTGTCATACAAATATTACTATCACCGCCTGAGGCCCGATAATTACCAACAAGAAAATGTGGCAATGCAAATGTTAATGAACCTAAGCCCATTATGAGTACACCCCAGCCGATCCAGCGTGGCTTAGAGGCACCAATACGTCCACCAAAATATGTAACCGGAACCAAACATAAAAATGATGCAATATCATAGCCACTTGCCACCAGGCCAGTTTGTGATGATCTTAAACCAAATCTTCGTTCAATTGTTGTTATCACAACATTTACAAAACCATTGACGACCAAACCTACAATAAAAAAAAATAAATAGAGAATATTAAGTTTTTAATCATTTAATCAAATCTACTTTGTCTGTTTTGTCATAAAAATAAGACAGCGAATGTAACCATTCAAGATGTTTAGCCAATTTTAATTTCTTTCGTCCTTTCCTTTCCACTTTTATCACTAAATCTTATCTGATCACATCAATGTATTCTCATTTAATTACAACATGGCCAAATTCAAAACAGTGAACAACTATTAACATTTCATCCCTGCAACCAAGTTGATTTAGACAAAAAAGAAATTCTATTTGATTAGAAACGACGTAGAATTGACAGTGTTTTCGATAAAATATTGTTTGCGTTTAACTAGCCATAACACAATCATATTTTATCATAGAATTATTATTATTATTTTTAAATCGATTTAATAGATTTTTGCAAAATAAGAAAGAAATGATAAAAAAAATGTGGCTGGATGACGTTGTCAGTTTTTTTAAGAAATTTGAGTGAAAAAATTATGATTTTTGATAGTTTTTTTGGTTGATTTTTTCCTTTGCTTATATTTTAGGGAACAAAAATTTTAACAAATAAATATCCTTTGGAAAGATTGATTAAGAAGTTTAATCATATTTTAGCGTTAAAAAATTAATTATTTATTGACTTATCACCGTCAAATACTCACTATCAAATATTTACTTAAAATTTTGCCACTATTTTAATTTTTAATAAATGGATTATTCCAAGGATATAAGTCTTTAAAATATACATTCATAGACATATAGTTAAAAATAAATAATAAAATAGATTTAGTGAGTTAAATCATAGAAAATATTATTATTCTTCAAATAATAATAATATAAAAATTAAATAAAAATGCAACAAATCAATCAAGAAGTGAAATAATCCTATCTGCACATTAATGTGCTGTAAATATATGTTTTTCTTAAGCCATTCTATATAATATACACTTAATTTAACATAAACTTGACTATTTATACAAAAAAAAAAAGATACAACGGCTGGCAAAACTAGAAGAAACATTTTCATTATTTTTCCACAAGTCTTACAACGACTTTACGGATGGATTATCGACGGCTTAAGAAAAAGAAAAATAAACAAAATATGCATCAATAAATATTTAATCTTCTTGAATACGGTTTTCTATCGTAGAGATAATCATATTTTATCCTTAAAAATAATTTTTACATCACTCATGTAGCTGACTGTAAAGTTTTTGTATTTTTTTTTTTATTTGAAATTATCTCTGCCAACATCTCAATTGAATTGCTTAATAACACAACTACAAAAATTCTTATCAATGAGATATTTAGCTAATTCTAACAAATAAAGATTCATATCGATGATAATAAATTTATAAAAAATTATCTATCCATTTTTTACTTAGATTTTATTCCAGTCAATTACATAACATATTTGTATTGATTGCCTTCCTTTGGCCAGATTTGATTAAACTATTGCCGTTTCTTTACTGTTAAACCATTCAACCATCAAAAAAGTTTAGACATACGCATCTTAACAACATAAATAGAAGCAGAAGCAGGACATAAAACATATAACATATTGTCATTGCGTTAAAAGTTAAAACAGCAAGAAATTATTTGAAAAAATTAAGAAATAAAAAAGAAAACATGCTACAGTGCTTACCATTGTTATTATGTCATACGAATGTGTATTTATTAATTTTTGTTTTTATATGTGCGATAACTTTCATCTTATTTAAACAAATAAATAATTAAAATAATACTTAAGTAATTAATATTAACAAATTTAGGCACAATCAAAAG
The DNA here is from genome assembly GCA_963942525.1 of Ptychoptera contaminata. NCBI lineage: Eukaryota > Metazoa > Arthropoda > Insecta > Diptera > Ptychopteridae > Ptychoptera > Ptychoptera contaminata. Next base: position 11,545,914 of record OZ012636.1, on the reverse strand, counting down.
CTTTTAACAATCAAATATTTTGCTTTTTATTTTACTAATTATTCTGCACAATGCACTAATTGGTAATCTTTGCTTTGAGTGAGATTTATTATAATTGATTTATTTATTATCCTTTTAATTTTAATAATTACTATTTAACAAAACTTTTTATGACAATTTAATGATTAAACTATTAAAAATACATTTTAAATATTATGAAATATTTTAACCAAGTATTAAAAGCAATTAAGGTAAAAATAATAATGAGTGAAAAGTAATGAGCAAAAAAAATATAATAATCACTCAAATTAAGCACTTTTTGATTACAACTCACTAAATTAAATAAATAAATTATTTTCTTATTAAAACATTTAAAAATATAATAGAGAAGAGTAATTAGTTTTAAAAATAAATTAAATTTGAATACTATAATGTTAACTTTTGATCTTATTATTCTTCCTAAACAGCACAAATCTACAAGAAACAATCTGCTAAATTCACGCAACAAGAACATGTCAAAAGGGCAACAAAATAACGCTAAGAACTGTAAAGTGACTATAAAGAATTATTGTTTTTGTTACGCAACGGCAAAAGATAAAAATTAAAGACATAAAAAAAACAAGAAAAAACATTTTTTCCCATCATAATCAATAAATAAAATAGAAATTCTTAAAACAATGTCAACCCTAAACGCTATTTAGTCTCTGTATCTATTTTTGTAAATCAGAAAATTATAGTTTATTTTTTATTTTTCATATCAATATCAATTGGGGAGCCAGTTTAATTTAGTTGAATAGTAGCTGCGTACGACTGATGAAAGTGGTCCATTTTTGTGTATTCAGGATTTTTAATTCATCTACTTTAATGATAAACGATTTTTTATGCTAGAAGTGTTAAATTCAATTTTATTTAACTCACTAGAATAAAATGACTTGCAAACCACAAGAAAAACTCAATAAAAATTTAAATAAAATTTCTTTGTGTAGTAAAAACGAATATAGAATATGTGAATTCTGAAAAAAGATCCGCAAATTATGCATCATCTTAGAGTTGTTTTTTATTTTCTACAATAAAAATAAATAAACATATTTTAAACGAATTTAAACTATTATCCTACTTACTTACTATATACTCTTACCAAGAATTTTCCAATTTAATCTGCTTCTTTTTATGTTGAAAACGAATGCTTGTCACACACGGTTAATGGTTTGAGGTATAACTTACGTCGTATCGTACATTGGCTAAGGCAGTCTCGCATAATCGGTTTTTTGAATTGCACTGTCAAAAACACGTGTACACTCAACACAACATTAAAATGCTTATAGTGAAGTAAACACAACAAATAACCAAATAACAACTAAACAAGAACAATAATAATAACAACAGTAGCAGCAGCAGCAGCAACAACAGCAAGGAAACCTCATTTCTTTTCTTCATCAAACAACCAAAACAACAAATACAAAACAGAAGAAAACATATTGCTTTAGCACGTGATGTGACCAGAAAATAAAAATACAAAAAAAAAAAAAAACGAAGAAAAACTCTCCTTAGCATAGGAAATAATAATTATGATTTTCCTGCAATTAAAGTGTCACAACATTTTCAAAATAGAATGAAAAAAAAAAATAAAAAACGGAAATTGAAAATTTGCTTTAAAATTGAATTTAGAATAAAAAAGTCTTCAGTGGGCGACTGTGGGTGATACACCACAAATCAAGTAATAAATTTTCTTTCGAATAAATGTTTGAATCATAACAATTTAAATGAATTTATAAAGGAATAAATAAATTGATGACACTTAGTTTTAGTGTGTGACTCAAACTAACACATTATGTTAAAAATCTTAAATAGAAATAAAATTAAAAATAAATAAACATAAAAAAAAAAACCTATTTAATTAAGCCATAAGTGTAGGCTTAACGTATAAATAAAACAGTAAAATACCCTGATTAATGTTAACCATGTGATGGTGACACTTTGAACTTTTCTACATTTCAGTTGTGAGTAATTTATTTCCTCGTTCTTTAGCGTTTTATTTTTTTTTTACTTAAATTTAATTTTATTAAACAACAAAAAAAAAAAAATGTTAAGTGTAATTCCCTTAAGTATAAATTGTTGTTGTTATTTTATTATAAAAATAAATAAATAAATAAATAAAACTAAGCGTAGAAAGTAAAATATTTTATTAATTAATATTTAAGAAATGTATGTGATGGGCTTAAATTAATCAAAAACAACATAAATTATGTTAAGTAATGTTAAGCCATATTTAAACCAAATAAAGTTGTATTTAATAAAAAAAAAAATGAAACCTAGACATGTTTTCTATTTATTTATCATTATAGGATTTAGACTAATTTTTTATAGTTTAAGTGTGTTGCGCATAGCTTACAAAAATTTTGATTCATTTTTATTTTTTATTAAAGAAAATAACCGCGTTACTGGTTAAGTTAAAAAAAAACACAAAAACTATACATCAAGTTTCTGCTTGAAAAAAAAAAAACAGTTGAAAAGTGTATGAATTGTGATTTAAGTCATTTAAAGTAATATTATCATGCGCAGTATCATTTTTTTTTTTTACTAATAAAATAAATTAATTCAGAAATAATTGAAATTTCAAAAAATAAACACTACTGCGCATGATAAATTAACTTAAATAATGTAATTAGTAGCTGATAACAATTGTTAGCAAGGAAAATGTAAATAATTTATTCTACTCTATAATCACTTAATGAAAAATTACAACTGACAAGGAAACGTGCCACCACTGAAAATTCCCTTTATATTAATTTAATTACAATAAAAATTAGATTTAAAATATTTCATCTCATAAATGAATTAATAAACAAAAAAAAAAACTATGATAAGCCAAGTAAAGTGAGTATAAATAAACACACAGTGGTTTAACATATCTACATAATATATGTATTTAAACCACAAAAAACCGAAAGAGAAAGTTTACAAGAAGCAAAATAATAAAATAGAAAAAAATTCTTTTAAGTCACTTAAATAAATATTAAACAATTACTCTTAAAATAATTGAAATTTATGTCTAAATTTTTGTTTTGTATTTTATTACCAAAAAAAAAATAAAATAAAAATTGATAGAAGAATAAAATTAATTTCCCCAAAAAAAAATTCTACTGAATAAAATCAGCCCGGATGAATCACTTTTACCATTAGAAAAAATTATAATTCTAATTTTTGTCTTCTGTTTATTAATTTCTCTTATAATAAATTATAAACCAAAAACATAATAATAATAATAATAATAATAAAAAGAAAAATTTATATAATAATAACACAAGAGGAAGTTATTTTTCTTTATAAATATCAGTAGTAGACACAAGTAGCTGCCATCAAAAAACCGACATCTCGCTATAATACTAAATTACTGTTGCATCTGTATTATTATTTAAATACGAAATTATAATTTCATCTATAATTAAACATTAAATAATTGTAAATAAGTAAAAATTATTTATTATTAAAATGTGAATTGAATTGTTAAAAATGAAAAAAAAAAATAATTTCCCCTAAGAAAATGCAAAGAATTTCTTGTATTGCTGGAATTTTTTTTTTGACTCGTATTAACCACACAGACGAATTTTATTGGACATAAGTTCTGCGATAATACAATTAAAGATTCATAAATTTTTCTGTTGTTAATTGTATGAAGAAAAAAAATACAAATTGTCTAGCTGATATTACATCCCTGAACAATTAATAACACAACGAATGAGACTTAGCATTATTAATCTTAACAAAAAAAAAATCTTTATCACTTATTAGTATTTATTTTACTGCTGTTTGTCATTATTATTATTATCAAGAATTATTTTCTTTAATAATAATAATAATAATGATAATAACAGCAATAATACAGCTAGAATATGAAAAGAATTTATTAAATTAAATTTAATTAGATTAAATTATATTTAATGACCAGAGAAGAACACACACCTACAATGCATTTAAATTTTCTTCTTTTATTTTGATTTATTTTATAATTTTTATTACGCTTATTGTTAAAAATAAATAAATTTAAATAAGCAAAAAAAAAACTGGATAATGCAGTGTATTAAGTAATTGAATAATTATTCTTTATTAAGTGATTAAGTAAAAAAAAAAAACTGCAATAAGTATCATTTATTTTGCTCGGAAGGTTTCTTTGTTGCGTAATATAGCAGGCAAATAGCAAAATCACGTTATTAAGACACAAGAATTTCATTATTTTCATTAAATTTCCAGCACAAGTAGTAAAATAATAAATTTTATAATCACAAATCTATACGAAAACATCAAAATTTGGTAATATAATTGGTAAATATAATTAAATTATCCGGTTTAAACGGGCTAAACAAATTTATTAATCAAGGAAATTAATTCCAGTAAAGAAGCTCACTAAAAATCATACATTTTTAACTCAATTAAAAAGGTATAAGTTAGGTTGCTTAAAAGAAAAAAACACTTAGACAATAGCCACACATGTGGTAACAATACGCCATCATCAACCTTTAATAATAATAATAAAAAATTAATAACAAAAGGGACGAGAGACAACAAAAGGCTGCATATTTTAAAAGCAATAATAATAATAAGTTAGAAGACAATTTGTCTCGACATTAATCGCTACTGTGTACTTAAAGGCACGCCAGAACTAAATGAAAAAGGAGAAAAACAATTTAAAAAAAAAGATAAGTTAAGTCATTTCCTGGCTTTTGTCCTACTATACGATGTACTTTCCAAGTTTTTACCATTACCAGGTGACCCGACATCAATCATTTTATATTTTGCTTTAATATATTTTAACAAGATTCCAATTGGATGAGAATAAAAACGTTATTATCTTACTTAACTTACTTAAGATGCACTTTCACTCCTGTTTTCTAAATCATTTATTTACCTTTTCAACGCACGTAACAATTCTACCTTATATTATCATGTTTTACATAAAATCTTTTGTATCCTATCACACTAATAAAATCTGTTTTATTTTAAATCGTTCTACTAACATACAAAAAAAATAAACCATCAAAACGCATTGTAATACACAGAAAAAAAAATCAACAACATCCTGCGTTTATATATTATCCTTGACGAATTTATTCTTCACCAAAAAACGGCACACAATATACATTGATAGGAACAAAACAGAAGGAATAAGATAAGAAAAAAGTTAAAATAATAATAAATATAAACCTCATCATTGATGGATAAATATATATTTATGAAAATAAATAAATAAATGACATAAACGTGACTTTGCGGAAAAAGAAGAGAAAAAAAAAATTACATAGAAATGAACGAATTACGCGCGCGATTATATTAAATAAAGAAGAAGAAAATAATAATGAAAATATGTGAAAAAAAAAAAGTTTAAGAGAAGAATAGAAATAAAATTTACTACAAAATACAATGAACAGTGGTTGAAAAGCACACATCCAAGAAGGAGTAAAAGAGCCTAGTAATATCCATCAGTAAAATGTGTGTAACGCGTGTTATTTACTTGTTTTTCTTGGCTTCTATCTATTATTTTGCAGAAATAAAAATTTTGCGAAAAGAAAAGAAAATTTTTATTATAAATATTGTCATTTCATACAATAAATATATATTAAATGACCCTTCGGAAATTATTATTATTATCATTGTTATTAATTTTATCAACAATATTAAAGATAAGCGTTTTATTTTTTCTTTATAACATTTAATCTGCTGTCAAGGCGTTAAAATACTTGTATTTTAATTTGTTTTTATTAATAGATACGATACTTTATCAACTTAATTATGATTTTTTTTTTGTTTATTAATTTAATTATTAAATTCAGGACTCATTAAGATTTATATGCTGGTGATAATAAAATGCACTGTTATTTACCTCCGTATGTAAAAGTTTCTTTCGTTTTTTCTTTAATAAACTCAATCTCTTGGTAGCCCACCATTGATGTTAAACTGTTAATTCAACTACTCAAGAACAATTGATCGAATAAAATTAAATTTTAAATTATTACTATTACAATCTGGAGTCCTGAAACTAAAAAAAAATTATCAAAAGTTAAAGATTATTTTCTTAAACACTTGTGAAGCCTATTCTCATATATTATTTCATAATAACTGTTTTTTCCTACAGAAACCAACAGATACATCCTTAAAATCCTTTTAATTTGATTACTGACAGTGTAATAACAAAAAAAGCAAATAAAATACTTTTTTTCCTGTTAATTTAAACAAAAAAACCTTTAAAATCTTGTCATTAAGCAACGAAACGTCCTATTGCTGATTAAAAATTAAACAAGAAAAGAACAATATTTTTCCAATTATCGTCACTTCTATTATCTCTCTGTAGGTAAGCCGGTATTTAATAAGTTTTTTCAAACTTAAGTAAGATAGTGAAAAAAGAAAATTAAATTTTCTAAAAACAAACAAACAACGAGAAAAACGGGAAGAAAAGAAGAGAAAAAAACACCACAAAAACCGTGATAAACACTTTTTTTTTTCGTAAATATGTTTTGTTTCCATCATTTAACTGATTAAAAGTAAACAAAAAAATAAAACATTTTTATTTTTAAAAAAACATAAAGATATTATGAGCAACGAACACCATCATCAACAAACGACACGATTTTATAACAAAAGATTTCATCGATGAGTTTGCTTTTGTTTGGTAATTTTTTTATCAAGAAATTGTTTTTATTTTATCTAAAATCTTAAGGAGTTTTCAATAGTAAATTTTTATTTTTATTAAAAGGAGGAATAAATAAGAAAATCATAGAATTAAAAAATACATTTAAAAAAAGGGCTGAAAGACATACAGATCAGATCAATCCGATGAGTTTTTTTTAACAATTAAGCATAATCAACTTTTTCTCAAAATAAAAACCATCGGTTTTATGGGGCCTCAAATTATCAGCATTTAAATAAATAAATAAATAATTATTTTTCTACGAAAATAAATATAAATAAATCAACATTTTACCTTGTATAGCGCCAGCCCAACATAACCAAAATAATGCCCATTTGGCTGACATAAAATGTTGCAAGAACTTTGGCCTTAATTTGTACCAGCCACAACTATGTTCAATATTATTATTATTATTATTATTACAATTAGTATTATTATTATTATTAAAATGACCATCTATGCTACCATTACTTGTATTATCTGGTATTATATTATCACCACAATTACCACTACCATCATCTACAATCGGTTTAATCACTTTAATATTATTATTATTGTTATTACTATTACAATTCGCCACTGTATTTACATTTTTCTCATTATTTATATGAAATAAATTTTTTTTCTTTTTATTTTTAATTATTATTAAATTCTCATTTGTTCCATAGGTACCAATACCAGTTGTTAAATTATCAAAATTTTGTTCATTTTGATTTTTAACAGACATTTCAATTAAATTTGTACTATTTAATTTTAATTGTTCCATACTTTGTGACATTGTTTATGATTATTTATTTTTTTAAATTAAATAAATAATTAATTAATTAATAACTTTTTGTATATTTATCATAAAACACCTTTTAACATTTCAGTTAAGAAAAACTATTAAGAAATTACACCACCATCACCACAAGCATTTTGTTTTTCATAAATTTTTCTTTTAAAATAAGATATTTTTATTTAATTAATTAATTAACAGCGATAAATTAACCCACATAAAATGTATTTTAATTAATAAATAATAAATAAATAATTAAATACACAGAGTAATAGAAAAATAATAATAATAATAGAATTGTACAACTAATCTGGTTGATAACCAAATTCAAACTGAAGTTTAAATGATGATGAAAATAATAAAAATGTACAAAAACGACAAACAACTATATATGTATTTGCTTATTTGTGCATGGTGCGGTACGTTCGACAGTGTTTCACATAATCAACCCACAGTCTTCTATATATATTTTTTTTTTGATAAAACCAAAGTAAAAACATCAACAGTGAAACATATGAAAATTGTACATAATTTATATAAATTCCATTTATGTTTCAAACATTTTAAAAGGATAATTTTATGTTTTTATGTACTAAAAATTTAAAAATAAATAAATATAAAAATTATTAGGGGAAAATTGTGTTATGCGGTGACGCAATAGTAAAGTGTTTAACGGATTACATAAATATTATCCGTTAAATACAGTCGTGCGATAACATAACAAAAATTTTACTTTAAAAATTTATAATAAACTTTCTTATATTTTAAGTACTAAAAATCAAATTATGTTTTAAAATAATCGCAATATTTAGTGGTAAAAATAATGTAAAAAAAAAAACGCAAAAATTAAATAGTTAAAAAATTAATCATTAAAACAAAACCATCGTTTGATTTATACGTAAACTTCTGAATAACCTGATGTAAGTTATTGTGTCTAAAAATTAGTGGAAATAATAACTATGCAATCAAAAGGATTAAACTTCTAGTGTAGACTTAACGTAAACGTTTAAATCAAGATATATATTTAGATATCGCATTGAAAACTCTATTCCTACTTAAACACATATAAAACGCTTCCTAACGTACAATTTGTCCTTTGTTGATCGATTTTATAACACTCTTTAGGACATGCGTTAATTATTGACTTAGGTATTAAAATTAAGCTGTCTTAAGACGCCTAAAAATTAATTTAAAATAAGAAAAAACCAAACAAAGCAAAGGTAAACAAAGGTAAAAACAAAAATAAACAAGAAAAACGAAGAAAAGTTAAATTCTTTTATGGGATTTTTATATATATTTAATAGAAAATAAGAAGGAAGCACATTATTTTCATTATTTGTCAGCATAATAATACTTTGAATAAAAATCGTTGCATTGTTTGTAAATAAATAAAAGAAAATAAAATTATTTCTTACCACGTTTATATTTGTTGTGTTAATGAACTTCGAGTATATATCCTAGTTTTATTAAATAAACAATCAAAGAATGAAATCATCTTTTCTAAAATGAACAAAAAAATATTACTATTGAATAATTTGTCAACAAAATACTTAACTGATATCCTTTAGTTGAATATTATACAAATAAATACTGAGTTTTTACAAATTACAAGTATATTAGATATTCGAATCCATGTTGATAGAAGAAAACTGTTAAAAATGAGTCAAAACTATAGTAAAAAATTAATTAAATCAATAAAATTCGTTAACTTTTATAACCTTTTCTGTGGTTATGCGAATTTCTAAGTGTATGCATCAGGAATAAGTGCCTTATCTTTGTCCTTACTGTACATATTTATAAAATGTTTGCTGCTTCTCACATGTAACATAACAAAAATCAAGAATATTGTATTTCATCTCTGGATATTCTTCCTGTTCTTCAAATAATTACTTGAAAAATAAAAATGTATTTTTTTCCACTAAACACTCTACTTATTGCATACACTTGCAAAATAGCATAGAATTTTTTTTCCATTGTTTTAATCACAATTTATCAATATATTCAAAATTTAATACGTGCATATACGTAATAATAATAAAATTTAAAAAAAAAAATAAATACAGATTAATCTCATAAATTACTTATCAATAGGATTATTTTGTATTTGTTTTATCATCAAATATTTTTCTTTTAATCTTAATAATAAAAAATAAGATTGCCCATTATTAGGCTTTAGCAAAAAAAGAAAAAGAATAGAAATTTTAATTTTTAATCAATTTAATATTAATTTATTAAATTAATGATTTATTATTAAAAATTGATAAAGAAAAAATAATAATATGTGAAAGTCGATTTAAATAAAATGTTTGGATTTGTTGGGTTTATTTTGCTTTATTTTTTAATTAATTAAATAAACTCAAATGCCAATTAATTATTTATGCATTTCTCAATGATTTAAAGGTCAATTATTATTAGTATAATTTTTAATTAACTTGATTAATAAGACATAAATCAAAATTAACGTCAAAAAGCATAAAGACGATTACAGCAGCAGCCATTAAAATGTCATAATAAACGCCTGAATTTAGTTAGATATTTTGCTTCATTTTTTATTTTTAATTTCAGTTAGATAAACATAATTAAATAAATTATTTATTAAATAATAATAACAAAAAGAATAAAAGAAAAAGAATGCTATTAATAAAAAAACGTTTATCATTAATAAAAATTTTATAATAAGCTAATTATAATATAAATTAAGTAAATAAATGATAATTTTTGTATTTTATAGATATTTACCACTTGCATTTCTTACATTAATTAATGAGATTAGAATGCATTTTAATTATTTTATTTGCTTTGTATTTTGTAAATTTATTATTTTTAATAATAATTATTATTTTTATAAATAAAATAATTTACCACAAACTTACGTTTTTTGCATTTAAATCACAATAAAATTCACAACACCTGACATATGCCGTTTTGTAGTTTTTATTTTCAAAATAAGATGTCGCTTAAATACACTATGGAGAATATGGCAAACATTAAGTAGGGTTTTTTTATTTCATTTTTATTAAAAGAAAATAAATTATTTTTAATTTACTAAATTTCTATTTATTTTATTATTTACATTTTAATTATTTCTATTATTATTTCGACCTAATTCAACTTCTTTTTGATATATAAAATCAGCCTGTGATACATTTTTTAAACGTTTTTGCCTGTCTAATTTTGGCTTAAGAAATGCTTTGTAACAAACACTTAATACTAATGTACCAAGGAGCGCAACACCCATAAAACCAAATGGTGTACCCGCCAATTTATTTGCTAAGGGTTTACCTGTTCCTTGTGTCATCTAAAAAATAATAATTATTTATTATAATAATTATATACAATTAAAATAAATAAAAATCTAACTTACCTTTGTTTATTTAGTGTAATTTTATTTTTTAATGTTTTCAGTACTTGTTTCTTCGAGGTTATGTAATTTATTTTGCTCAATCAATTCTTTACGATAATTTAATATTAATGGCCTATAAATATAAAAACCACCGACAATACCTAATACTGTAACTAGCATTAATTGGGAAACACTTATATTTCTTGGTTTTCTTATACGAAATACCATTATTTTATTTTAAACAATTTACCCAAACAATTTGATTCCATGGAATTTTGAGAAAATTTTTTGACAGAAGAAGCCAATGTGACCAACTTATAAGAATTATTTTTGTTATAAATGATGAAGAATTTTCATAATATTATAATTTCTTTATTTATCTTAATATTTATATAAAATAAATTCTTGTGAATTTATTAATCAATCGTATAAACCATAATCGAATAAAACTATTTCTACACTAGTATTATATCAATAAAAAAATATCAAGTCTGTTAATGTAAAGATTAAAACTTTTTTGCATCTTTTATAATTTGTACCGAAACATCACCGGATATTAGAGATAAATCTGCTAAGGAAGCATCAAGCTCTTTCGGTTTACTATTATACAAACCCGTATTAACACGACCCTCGTGCTTATATACTGTCGATGTTCCTGGTAGCCCAATTAATTTCTTCATTTGTTCTCCACCATGAATTTTCGAATTCGTTCGTTTATCAACCAACTGAAAATATAAGATTTGAATTAATTAACTATACTTTAGTTAAATAATTATAAAAGGAAAATAATAAATTTTAAACAAATACATACATGTACGTTGTCCGTAGAGATATAACATTTTTGAGGAAGCGATGGCTTTGAACTACTAAACAAGTCATTATTGGAAATATTCTCTTTGGACTTTTCTTTTTCTCTATTTGCCTTTTCTTCGTTGTAGCGCAACATAACTTTAGACTTAAAAATATCCTTTTCGCTACAGTCCACTATTTTCTTTGGTAGGTTCGAATTGTTTTTAATATAAATACTAATTGGACTCTTAACATATTCGAAATTAGATTGTTTTGTTAAATACGTTCTTGGTGGTGGGATGCGACTAGTCAATAACGGAGTAGCTGGTTTCTTAAATGAAGTTGGAGTTTTTTGTTTTATTGTTGTTTTTGGACTGTTTGCCGGTGACAATTTAGAGAATAGTTGACGACTTAACGGAGACGCAACAGTTTTCTTTCTAATTACGGTGTTTGGTGTGACTGGAGAACCACGACAAACATTAATGCCTGATATGGCTGGTGACTTGTAATTTTCAGTAGTTTTATTTGCATTCAAAAATTTACTCTGTAGAGGTGTGACGGCGGTTTTCTGTTCGGCCAGCATTTTAACACCTTGTTGTATTATAAAATCGAACTCATCAATTGTATCATTTAATTTTGGCGAGCTACAGGCAGAAGAGTCTAGAGATGTCTTTTCTTTAATCATAGGACTATCAAAACTAATAAGACTAACATCTGAGAGATTATTTTTTAAATGGAAAGAATTATCTGGACTACTATCTTGATCAATCGATGATACTTCATCTAATGTCTGGCGACTTTTATTTGCAAGAGAATCGTTTACTTTTATATCAGTATTAGAATGATTTGCTGCTTCTGCCTCATCTGCATCATCATCATCCGAAATTTCAATAACATTTTCAGATTCTTTAACACTTTGTACTAATTTAGTGTCATTTGCAACGGTAGCTAATGTTCCATCTTTCGTGGAGGCTACACTCGTTTCTGTGCTACAATCAGACGTTTCATAGGTTCTTGAATCCAAACTATCATAAAATCTTTTCTTTTTAGTCTCCAAAGCATCCAAGTAAATTGAGGCTTTCGTTTTAACGCTACTACCATCTGTATCTTCTGCTGTACTAAAGTGATCTGTACTACTTTCAGAAGCTTCTTTTGATTCATTCAAACAGGCCGTTAATACAGTGTTATTACAGAAAAAACTGCTCTTTTCTGACTCAGTTATGCTTTCCTCTTCAATGATTGTCGAAGGTCGCATTAAACCAACTTGCTTCATCGGTGAAATTTCAGTCATAATAGTTTGTTCCCAGAAACCGGACGGTTCTTCAATTTCATTTATTTGAGTATCATTAACGCCAAGCTTTTGTTGCCCACTAAACTTATTTCCAAATGTTTCTTTCATTATTTTATTTTTAAATTGATTAATAATAGTTTGTGGGTCATTTTTGAATTCTTCACTGAAAGAATTATCATCTAAATTTAAAATCGTATTTTCACATTTTTTTTCCAAGTTTAAAAAACTTTCATCAGTGGTTTGACACCAAGAGGATTCTTCCTTAAGAATTGTTTCATCGAACGGCAGTTGCGTTTTCATTATTTTATCATCAGTTGGCAAATAAAAATTATCTTTTTTAACGTTTAAAGTTTCCTCATTAGCTGCCTTCATTTTCGCTTCTAAGATATGCTTAAAACTTTCGTTTAAATCAATTGATGATCCAGACGATGATGATTCATTTAAATCCATTATATTCCAACTAAATATAAAAGATAATTTTACTAATTAAATTAAATATTTTTTTTTTTAATTAAACGTGCAAATTTCTTTTTAATACAATAATTAACACAAAACAAATGTTCACTCAATTCAATCTACAAACTAAAAAACAAAAAAACAGGTTATGGACTCAAATTTATCAACTTCAAAAATAAACATATCCTAATGAGAATTTATTTTTTTAATAACATATAATAAATAAGGGATAAACAAGGATTTAACAACCCAAAATAAAAATATACCCTGGATTCAAAAAATATGCTCTTAATTCATTTGCAGATGGTTTTCCAACATAAATATCCTGATCTTCTGACATTACGATTATATGAACTTCATAAACAAAGATTTATTATTAATTTTTATATAATTATTATAAATATTTATTTGACAATATTACCTCGGAGACAGTTATTTTAATTCGAACAATTTGTTGTACTCGTTTTCAATATAAAAATTTGACTGTTGTGTTTAGCTGGCTTTTTTATTTTGAAAATAAACACTGTAGCCAACATAGCAAACACAAAAAGTAATTTAAAAAAAACCACTATACTTAAGTTACCACATCTAACTTCATTGTTATTAGTATAAATTTAACGAAATTCTCCTGTCAACGTAATATTCTTTTAAAAAATGTCACTTCTCAAATTGAATAATTTCTTTTATAAAAATATAAATAATACCTCTAAACGTTATGTATCATTGGTAAAATAATTGAAAAAAAAAACAGTGTGATAGATTATAATAAAATGAAGAATTAATTTTTAGAAGGCAACAGGTAGAGTAAATGCAGTTCGTATTGTGGAAGTTGGTCCAAGAGATGGATTACAAAATGAACCAAAAATATTGCCGGCTAACATTAAAATTGATTTTATAAATCGTTTATCAGAGACAGGTTTGAAAACCATTGAAGCGACTAGGTACAATTTTCATTATATAATTTTACATAAAATTTGTTAATTATGTAACGATAATTATTTACCTTTTTTTAGTTTCGTCAGTCCGAAATGGGTACCACAAATGGCTGATAATACAGAAGTGTTAAAAGGAATAAATAAAAAGTCAGGCATTACATATCCGGTTTTAACACCTAACATTAAAGGATTTGAAGCAGCAGTAATTTTCTTATTTACTAAAAATGAAATTAGTTATTACATTGCAACAAAAAAACTTTTTTTTTTAGGTTGCTGCAGGTGCGAAAGAAGTCGCTGTTTTTGGTGCTGCATCTGAATCATTTTCTCAGAAAAATGTAAATTGTTCGACTGCTGAAAGTATTCAACGATTTCGTGTTGTGATGGACGCAGCAAAAAAAGAAAATATTAAAGTGCGCGGTTATGTATCGACAATTGTTGGTAATGAAGATAATCTCAAATTATTTATCAGAAAAATAAAACTTAAATATTACATTATAGGTTGTCCATATGAAGGGAAAATAAAACCATCAGCGGTAGCTAAAGTGACTGAATCATTATTGGAAATGGGTTGTTATGAAATATCATTAGGCGATACAATTGGCGTCGGTACACCTGGTTCAATAGCAGAAATGCTAAAAGAAGTACTTAAAGTTGCAACCGTGGATAAATTAGCAGTTCATTGTCACGATACATACGGTCAAGCATTACCAAACATTTTAACATCATTGGATTTCGGTTAGCGTTAAAATGTAATTCATTTAAAAAACATGAAAATAATATTTTTTTTTCTTTTTAAACAGGAATCGGTGTTGTGGATGCTAGTGTATCCGGGTTAGGCGGTTGTCCATATGCTAGAGGTGCATCCGGTAATGCTGCTACAGAGGATGTTGTAAGTTTTTTTTATAATTACCTTTCACTGATCTATTTAATAAATTATAAATTTTTCAATGAAAGGTTTATATGCTGCATGGTTTAGGTGTTGAGACCGGTATTGATTTACAGGAATTAATAAATGTTGGAAAGTTTATATGTGATGCATTAGATCGACAATCCGAATCAAAAGTTAATAGAGCTATGCGTGGTACAAAGCCAAAAACATGTCCATAGGGTATTTATTTTGTTGTTATTTTTTCCAAGGGAAATTATTGTGCCTTATATACAGCATTTACTATTGCATTTATTTACAAAAAAAAATTTATATATCTAGTTAATTAGTTGCGTAAGTTTATAAAATATTATTTATAATATGGAAAATGTATAAAAAAAGTGCTAACACTGTATAAATAATGGTTTCTCACCTTTTTATTAACTTTTTTTTTTATTATTATTTTATTTTATTTTATTTTTACTATTTTATTGAGTTGGATCATCTCCAACCAGCTAATGTACAATTTTAGAACAACAAACATTGAATTAAAAATAATAAATAAAATTAAAAAAAAAAAAGAAGAAAATAATTAAGGTAGAAAAATGTTTTATTATATAGATATATTTGTTTTGGTGTAAATTTTTTTGGTTGTTAATAAACACAAGAGCAAGAGAGGTTAACACAAGCCGAACTTTTGCTTATTGTACATAAATAAGAAACATTTTTATTTGATTATTAAATATGTATATTTTTTTTTGCTGTATAAAAATAAATCACAATTGTATGTAAAATGTAACTCCTCGATAACAAAATGTTTATTGTGTGAAGGAAAAATTAAAATAATTGATAGAAAAATCCTCGTGTATAATTCTCGTTTTGTAAATTACTCAGCAACAGCGTGTCGCATATTAAAAAAGTAAAATTTATTTACTATAATCTTTAAAACAGACAATTTTTCTCGATATTTTCAGATAGAAAAAAACAGAAAGAAAGAGATATTCGTTTATTTTTGAAACACCCGGCCAACGCGAAGTATTTTTTGCTTTTAAATTTTTGCTACAACGTAAAAATTCGTGCAAAACATTAGGCAGACGAAAACCGCATTAACCAGTCGCATATCTGATTTAATTTATTAATTTATTTATTCGTGCTTTGTGGAGTTTATTGAAATTGCTTCCTAAAGTTCTGCTTGTTTACTATCTTAAATAATGTTAATCACTGCGAACACTTAAAGAATAGAGTATAAACCACAAAAAGGCAGCAAGAACAGTAAGTTAATCGAAAATAATTTAAAAAAGCCAGTAAAACTCTAGTTTAAACAAAAGAACGACAAAAGAAAAATAAACTTAAGCCGGTTTACGTCACTGAGAAAAACCCGAATAAAAATTTTTCCTCACTGCAAATAAAATAAGAGAAATAATTATGCTTAAACCAGACAACGAATTATCATCATGACTTAACTTTAGAAATCAGCGTAATAATACAAAAACATAAAATAAACGAAATAAAGTTCGGTCTTAAAATTAGTAGAGTTTGGATATTACGCGAGTTTAGACTAAGCTTGCATGCGTTTTTCTTTTTTGGCTACTTAAGAAAAAAAGG
Organism: Ptychoptera contaminata; assembly: GCA_963942525.1. NCBI lineage: Eukaryota > Metazoa > Arthropoda > Insecta > Diptera > Ptychopteridae > Ptychoptera > Ptychoptera contaminata. The sequence continues at coordinate 11,529,191 of OZ012636.1, read as the reverse complement.
GAAAATTATTTCTAGTGACTTAAATTTAATTAAATTAATTGTTAAGCGTGTTGTAGGCGTGTGTTTTTTTTGTAAACCGTTAATTTAATTAATTAAAAAAATTGTTTTTCTCAAAACAAAGTAAAAAGTTTCGTGTGTGCATCTAGTGTTGGAATAATAACCGTTTATTATGTGATAAATTAAAATAAAAACATATTTTTGTTTTAATTAAATAAATTTTATTAAATAATTAGATAATTAATAATTTTTCTACGTAAATTTTTACGTTTATTTTTCCACTTGTGTCTGTTAGTTTCATTTTGTGTTGAAAAATTAATTTAAAAATTTTTTTTTCCTATTAGTTTAGTTAGTGCCTGTGGTAGTGTGGAAACTCTAAGCTATTTTTAAATTATAAGAAGTGAATCTCTTGTGTATCTTTTTTTTTTTGTTTTGCTATCTTTGAAATTTATTTCAAAAAAAAAAAAAAAATCAATTACGCAACAGTTTCGCTGGCCAGCTAGCTAAACTGACTGATCTGCTAAATGGATACACAGAATTTATTTGTATTGTTTTTGGTTGATTTTTCTTCTTTTTTTTTTCACATAAAACTTTAAGAAAAGAAAATTACCCGAACATTAATAAAAATTAGAGTAAGTGGTTTAAGTATGTATTTTTTTTTTTTAAAGAAATGTAAATATTTTATCAATTTCAACCTGTTAATTAGTGTAAAATATGATAAAAATCGACTAAAGTAATAATTCTACTTTTAGCTTAGCTAAAATAAAGTTTTCTTTTGTTTTTTTCATTTCTTTATGTCAATTAAGCCGTTTTTATTTATTTTTTTTTTTTTTGCTTAATTTAGATTTATGTTCGGTATTTGAGAATACTTTCTTGCGTTAATTTTTTGCGTTGCCTGGTTATATTAGCAACAGTACAATGTTGCCTCCTTTTCAAATTGGATTTTTGCTAATTTGTTTTTAAGTACTGAAAATGCAGATTTTAAGCTACTAAATTGCATCAAATGTAAATTTTAAACAGTTTTAAGTTAATTAGTAGAATTGAAAAAATAGTTTTATTGTTCTTAGAGTCCTGATTCCTGACGATTTTATGTGGAAAATCTGTTTATTTTAAATTCAAAACGACTGAGAAATGCAGGCTTAAATCTGAAGTTTATAAATTCATTTTCATAAGAATTTAATTATTTTACTTATTTTTTATATATTATAAATAAAATTCTCAGGACACTTTTAGGAAATCAACAAAACTTGCGAATATTTATTAAATTAAATCAAAAAAAAATAAAGCACAAAGCACATATTAAGGCTTTAAAAACAAATTATTGACAATAAAACAAAAGAAAACACTTATTCAAATTAACAACAATCTACTGTACACAATTCTTTAACTTTTAATTTTTGTTTATTTTTTAATCACAATTTTCATACATTCAGAAAATTCCTATTTCTATTTTCATATTTATTTATCTTTTTATAATTAATTTAATTTTTTATTTTATTTCTATAATTAAATTATATTTTTATTTTTAAAGAAATCATTTAAATAATAAAACGTCAATCAATAATTAATTTAATGATTACTTGGCTGAGCACAAAATTGAATATGAATTAATGCAAATAAAATGAAATGCTCTCTGTGGAATGTTGTTCGTCCCGGCAAATTATTTATTTTTGTTATAATTTGCTAAATTCTAAATTAATATAAGCTAAATAATTGTTGAAATAGTTTATGAACAATCTTAGTGTCTTTTAAACGATAATTGTTTAAAAAGTAAAAAAAACGTGTTGATGTTTTTTTTTCGATAACAACTTGTTAATAAACAATTTATAGAGAATTACTAGTTAATACTGTTTTAATGAAGAGTAATTATAGTTTAAATTAATCTTATTCACTGGTAAAGTAATAATTAGTAACGATAGTGTGATTCGTACTTACAGTACAAAAGCTGTAGGATTTAGAACTCGAATCATTTAGAGTGCAACAATTTGAGCCTAAGATGTCCTAGAAGTATTTCTTACATCTTTAAACATAAAAAATAGTTTTATGAATGTGTGGTCATCCCACTTTTATAGAGAGTTTCAATCCAAGAGCCTTAAAACACATTTTCTCTATTTGATTTCCTTTTAGATAATTTATTTCAAGTTTTTTGTTTAATAATCTTATTTTGATACAACATTTGCAACCTTGAAATATAAGTTATTCATCGAAATAATTTTTACATTTAAAAGTTTAAAAGTCCTCAGTTAAAGTATTCAAATTTACCATTACTATGATTTAAAAAATTGTTATTTTTCTTGTAAATAACAATTTTTTTTGCTAAACATAAGCAAAGTAGTAGGCATTTATGTGGTTTTTTTTTTCGTTGTTGTAAGAAAATAACAAACAACAAAGAAACGCAAAAATAAATAAAATTTAAGTATAGAAAATTATAAAAATAAAAGAAAATCGCTAAATTTTAAGTTATTATTACTCTAAAAATAAACAAATGCAACAAGCAAACCGGCTTAAAACGTTTGAAAGTAAAAATAAAAAAACAAAAAAACCAAAGCATAAATTGTATTTATTTTTTTTTTTTTTATTTAATTTAACAGAAATTCCTAAAAACACACAGAGAAATAATTTTTTATTAAGTTTTACTTTGATATTATAATTTGTGCAACAATTGGATAATCCGTTTTTATATTTTTATTATTTTTTTTTTCTGTTTGTTTTGTCACTAAAATAACTATTCTTTGTATCAATAGCGAGAGGAAAAACACATTTATTTTTGGCTTATTTCAATTTGATTTTTAGCGTTTTTTTTTTATTAAATAACGACATTCCACTCTCTTCTGTTTATTCGTTTTATTTAATTTACGTAATTATTTTTATAAGAACATTTTCTTAATAAATTATTCACGATTTAAATAAAATTATAAACTTAAAGAAAAAAAAAACAGCAGCAGCAGTAACAGCAACAGCAAAGAAAACACAAAACAAAAAACCTTCAAGAAAATTTAATGAAACATTTGAAAATAATTCTAAATATTTTCTTTTGTTTTTTTTTTTTTTTTTATTTGCTTTTAAAAAGTAATGAAGTCTGGTTACATGTGTAGCTTAAAAAATTATTTATTTTTTTTATGATTATTACTTAAAATGAAAACAAAAATTTAAGCCAGAAAATGTGCAGAAATGATTTTTAATTTTCTTAAAGATGTTAAAATTAATATAAAATTATTTTTCTTTTACTTAGTTTTAATAATTTTGTGTCTTTAGTTGTTATTTACTGTTTCCGGTTGATTTTTAATTCTATTTTGCATTTGTTTTATGTTGTTTAATCCCATAATTGGTTGGTTTTGTCATTTTATGTGCAGTGGTAAACGTTTTTTGTTACTTTAAAGTATAAACTGTTTAATTACTTAGTAGTTAAATTATTTTATTAATATTATATACGTTTCTACGTAAATAAAATTCCGAAATAAGAATTTTTATTTAAAAATAAGTATGAAATCCGTTTAATAAAAAACTTTTTTCAACAATAAAATCTTGGTAAAATACTTAAGTCAATAAAAACATAATTTTTTACTTCATTGTAAATAAACGTTTAATAATGTCTAATTTATTAATTAAATAAAAATATTTATATATATTATCAATAAAACACTTAATTAAGAATATATTTAAATAAATAAAACAACATAAATCAAGTCTTAAAATTTAAAATTTCAAATTTAAACGAAAGAAAAAGATACACAAAAGGATTAATCCAATTGAATTGTTAACACATTACGATTAAATAATTTATTTATTTAATAGGAAAAAGAATGAATAAACGCACTGAAATAAAGAAATAAATAAATATTTTTTATGCTGAGTCAAATACACGGATAAGAGAATAATTTATTATAGAAAAATATTTTTTTTATGTAAATAAATAATAACGAAAAATGTATTTTCTGCGAATTAATATTATTTTTTTTTTTTTCTTGTTTGAAACAGTGCAATGAACATGAATGGTTTATTATTATTAATTAATTCATAAAATATATGAAATAAGTTTAACTATATTAATTTTTATTGTTTTTTAATCTTTAATGTTTATTTGATGATTGTTTTTTAATTTTTTACTCTTTTTGTTTACGAGAATTTAATGATTTAATGACATTTTTTAACTTGTTTACGACATTTTTATAGATTAACAACATTTTGATGGAGTTTCTTATTTTGCTTATGCAAATTTTTTCTTTTGTTGTTACATTAAAATGCGTTAAAGTCTGCTTAAGAGCTTTATTTAAACAATACATAAGTAGAGGTAGGACAATCAACCATTTACTAACATTACAATAAACAAAGTGAAAAATCAACCAATAAATTGTTAATTAAATTATCCAAATTAATAAACGCTTCAAAGACTAATGAAAATAAAGAAACAGCAAACAGCAACAAATATCATTAATCAATCAATCATGCGTGTCTGACTTACTTAAGCGACTAATTTATTAATTCTTTTTTTTTTTTGTTGTTGATAGAAATAATAAATCTTTGTAATTGTTTTAGAAATAAAACAAAACAACAAAAATTATCCCAATAAATCATTAATAACAAAGTAATTCAGTAAAACATGTAAAATTGTCTAGCCAAAAACTAAAATTTCTTAACTTCAGACGACAAACATGAGTTGTGCATGGATAGGAAAAAAAAGAAAAAAAAAATAACTAAATAAAATAGCAAATAAGTCACATATGTTAGACAAAAATAATCATATTTTTCTGTTATTTTTAGTAACCTTATGCTGCCTTTATTATTCTTTGTTACTCCATTATAATATATTTGTATTTTTTTATACAACATGACTTAATATCAATGAAAAATCAAAGAAAATCGTATAAAAAAAATGCTTAAAAGATGATAAAATAAAAATTAAAAACAAAATTTTCAAAGTAAAGAATTTATTAAGTAATTATTTAGTAATTCTGAAGGTTATTTATGTACTTATTTAATTGTAAAAAGCATTAAAATTACTTAAAATATTGATGAAAAATTCCTTTTGGAAAAGTAAATAGTGTTTATCATGGAAACAAACCACAAGTAAAACTACTTTAGCATTGCAAAATGAACATTTTTACAAACGTTTTTAATAATTAAAATTAAAATAATATTTATATATAAATAAAATAAAGTCGTAATGTTTTTCCAAAAAATAAAAAAAAATAATAATTTGTTTATAATATATTTGTGTAAAAAAATTCATAAATATAATTGTGTGGGCTATAAATTTAGGTTAAAAATATATAATTGTAACAGTGAATATACTTTTATTTTTATATTAAATATATTTTTTCATATTTAATTATGATTTACAATGATTTTTTCTGTTTTATACTTTATTAAATGGTAAAATAATTAAAAATAAAATATTAATTTTAAATCAGAACAAAGTGTTTTTCTATAAATTTTATAATTAAAAAGTTTTTTTTTTATGTTTCGGTATAAAGGTACTTTTTTATTTTTATTTTTATTGTGATATAAAAGTAACAAAACGTTTTCTTTTGTGATAAATATATAAATGTATAAATGTTTATTTATAATATAATTAATTATAATTATTATGTAAACCTCTGTTGGAACAATAAGTTTAATAAATTAAAAGAAAATAAAGCCTTAGTAATTGCAAAAAAGATTTATTTTCACTGATGTAGTAATTAAATCAAAAAATAAAAATATATAACAAAAGCTTTTAAAACATGTGGTTTCTCTTAAGTAAACAAAGAGAAAAATATGATGAAAAGTCTGTAAAATTAACTAAAAACTTTTGCTTTATCTTATTCTTATCACTCTGTCGGATAGATTACCACAGTGGAAAATTTAATAAAATAAATCATAAAATGTTACTCAAATATGTTCAAAAGAAACAATAAACAAATTTATGCTTTTTTTTTATCTTATTGACAAATTAACAGTAGTAAAAATAATAAATTACAAAAAAAATGATTTAAAAAAAGAAAGAAAAACACAAAAAAAATGTTTTTATTAATTATAAATTTCCTGCTGGAAATAGACGTTAATTTTTTTTGCTTTTTTATAGAAAATAAAAATAATAAATGATAGAAGAATACATTTGCAAGTATTCGTTATGTATTCATATTTTTCTTATAATATTTATTTTTATAACATTTATATTCAGGCAAAATGTAACAAAAATAAATACGATTTTAATTCATTCATTGATGTAGAAGTGCTATAGGAAGGCACACTGTAGTTTCGTTGTCTGATCGTTTTGTTTGTTTTTTGCTCATTAAATAAAAAAATAATTATAAACGTGATTTTTTATTGAAAACGGAAAAATAAAAATAAAATAGTGAAGTTGTTTTACTAATTTGTTATTTAATTTAATTATTTCGGAAGTTGTTGTAGATTTGTTTTTCTTTATAATAAAAAATTAATGAAAAAAAAAAAAAATGAAATTTGAATAAAAAGCACCAGGCGCCTCCACTTAAATGTTTTAAAAGATTTAAAAAAAATTCTAATTCTGTCATTCTCTATTACAGATTAAACAAATTATTTATTTAAAAAGGAAACAGTTAGAATGCATCACATTTATCCAATATCAAAAGGTGATCAATTATGTCCATTAGGATTTCATCCACAAGTACGATGGCCTACCCGATGTAAACGGTGTTTTCGGTAATTATTACAAATAAATTCTTTATTTTATCCTTTATTTTGTTTAATCGTTTTTTTTTCTATAAACATCCAGTGATTACAAAGAACATGGTGGTAAAAGAAATGCCGAAGATGTGGCTGCATCAACGCCTAATCTAGCGTTAGCAGCTAATCCAAAGTAACAAAAACAAATTTCCATACAAATGATAAAAGAATGCTAAATTTTATTCAATTTTGTTTAAGGGCACGTGATGATAAGCCACTACCACGTAGCTGGACGTCATCACAAAATTTATCAACTTTAGTTAATAACGAAGCAAACGGTTTGTTAGAGAATTTCCTACTGTTTGTGATATTTTTTTTCTTTTTGTTAATCCTGTTAATTCTTTTCTTTTTGTATTTTTTTTTTTTGCAATATTTTATCACTTTTCTTTATCTTATTCTGTACCAAATCACCTTTAACTGCTACCTCTTCTTTTAATGTAATAAAAAAAAAACAATGATCTCAACAATTTATACCTTATTTTATACTATGTGTGTGGCAATTTGCACCTTTTTTTACCCTCTTTGTATGTTTTATTTAAAAAAATAAAATAATTATTAAAGATATAATTTCTAAAATAAAACGATTAGTTTTACCGAAACGACCAGTATCATGGACATCAACACCATCTTTAGATGAAGCAGATGTTAAAACAGAGGTTACGGTGAGTATTGCATTGCCAAAGCGAAGACACACTGGTACCTTAGATGAGCAAATTGCACAAATTGTAAGTTATGCCTGTATAATTGGTGGATACATAATATTTGATTAAAAAATATAAATGTTTTAGACGGAAGAATCTGTTACAATACGAAGACCACCATTACCACCGTCATCAAGTAGTAGCGCCAACAGTAATAATAGCAATACCAACAGTAATAATGACAATAACTCATCAGTAAACAGTAATCATGTGCCTCACGAATTATTAATTCATAAAACTGATTCTCTGGCAGAGCGTGTTCGTAAAATGCAAATGTTAAAACGGCAACAAAGTCAAGAACGTGAGACTAGCCGCGAACGAAGCAGAGAAAAATCAGTGCCAAGAAAAATAGAAGTTGAACCAGAACATCAAAAACCAAAAAAAACTATTATAGTTGCTGTTGAAACTGAGAAAAAGAAATCGATACTAAAACCAAATACAAAAGAAGATGAAAAGACAAGAAGCCATGAGCCTAGTGCTGATGTACAATTCCTGCTACAAGTAAAAGGTAATTCTCAACATAAGGCACGACAAGATGATAACGTGTCGACGTGTACAGAGACAACAGAAGCAACAATAGTTGGACGAAACGATAGTGATTTATTAGAACAAATTGAGAGTTTAAAACGTGAGTTGGAATTAACAAAGTCACGTTGTGAACGTGCCGAGCGGGATAAAAGTGATATTTTGCTGCGACGTCTCGCTTCCATGGATACAGTGCCAAATAAAACAGCAGCCTCTGAGGCATTAAAATTGCAACAAAAAGTAAACGAGCTAACGCAGCAAGTAGAGGACTATCGTGATGAACGCAAATGTTTATCGCTTCGTGTACGTGAGTTGGAACAAGATCTGAATGCTAGACCCACAAAAAATATAGAGGATGAATTGAGAAATAAACTACAAGCAGCAGAAACTCTTTGTGAAGAATTGATGGACGAAAACGAAGATATGAAGCGTGAATTACGCAATGTTGAACAAGAAATGGATGAGATGCATGATAATTTCCGAGAAGATCAGGCTGACGAGTATACCACTGTAAAAAAGGAGCTGGATCAGACAACAAAAAATTGTCGAATTTTATCCTTCAAGCTTAAGAAGTCAGAGCGAAAAATTGAGGCATTGGAGGCAGACAAACAGGCGTTAGGTGCTCAAGCCAGTATAGACTTAGTCGGAAAGGTTAATAAATTGGAAGAAGAACTCCGTATGGCAAATGAAATAGCCAGACGATTACAGGTGTGTAACTAGACACGATTACATTAATATAATTCAAATAAAAACCAATTGTTGTTTCAAAGGCTGAATTAGATCAAGCGCAGAAGAGTTCATTAAAGAAGAAAACCCCTACTTTGGGTATAATCGGAAAATCTACATCAGCCGATGGTAAAGTTTCGCGTGAATCGTTAACACGTGGTGGTTCACAAGAGGATCCGATTCAGCTACTGAGGGACCTTCAGGATTCGATGGAGCGTGAGGCTGATCTGCGAGAACAACTAAAATTCGCTGAGGAAGAGGTAAATGTCGTTCGCTTTTATATTTTTGTATTCTTAATTTTCTATTTTTATTCTGAGCTTTTCTATAAAAATAATAATCGCGAAAAAAAACAAAATAGCCATGGTTTATAAGACGCATGCGTCAGAAAAACCACCCATACTTGAATCAAGATCATCGCACGAGATCTGTAGGTGTTGAAGCAAAAATATTCCAAGAATCAAACGGATGTCAAACTGATATTATTGAAACAATAATGTATCCACGATCAACGCAAACCGACTCAAGTCTTTCTCGATTAGTGTCAATTGGCTTAGATCCGATTTATCAGGAGTCACACGTCGAGACAGCAACGGAACATATTTCCTTTGATCTTATAAAATTATTATCGGAAATGCCTTGTAATTTTTGTGACGCATGCAAAACACAATTGATTGAAATGTTTAAAACGAAAAAAAGTCATAATTTGCAAGAATTGCCAAAGATTACATCATTTACTGAGGATGCGGAAACACAAACAATATTACCGCTTAAATCGAATCCATATAATACACTGCGTCGGTACAGAAGTAAAGAATTTTTTCTGCCAAATTTAATATCAGGGGTACTTGTGGCAGCGACAGGTAATTTCGAATTTGGTACAAAAAATTTTTTCTCGTATTTTTCTCACTAAACACAATCAGCAAAATACATGCGTTGGAAGGTTTTTTTTTTACTGTCTCTTGTAGATTTTTAGTAATTTAACTAATTCTGTTATCTAATAACCATTAAAATACATTAAAAAAAAAATAAAAAAAAAAAAACTGATTTTCAGGCAGAAAGTTTACGAAAGAAGTCATCACGGGTTGAGGATGAAAATGAATCTCTGGTGATGCAGTTGAAAAAAATGGCCACAAAAGCACGGAGTAGGTTTTTGTCATATTATTGAGTTAAATAATAAATTCATAAAACATAAATTCATTTGATTTCGTTCAATATTTGCATGTTCAATGAAACCATATCGAGCTTTTTGTACATTATTAGTTTGTTATCATTTTATTTTTTTATAACATTTTCATTTCATTGCCTAAACTATTCATTTTATTATTTAATCTAATGAATTAATTAGTAAATTCATATTCATATTCATTGTTTATTATTATAATTTTTATTTTTTAAATTTATATTTGAAAATTGCCAATTTGGAAAAGAGAACTGCTTAATGAAAGCGGATTAGAAAAAAAAATAAAAACTAATTAAAAAAAAAAAAAGATGAAAGAAAGTGTTTTTAAAAGTGGCAATTTTTTACAGCTGCTCACAATTGATCAACATAATTTTTTTTTTATTACATAATTTAATATCTATTTTAATTAAAAACAATAAGAAAAAAAAAAAGACTTGACTGAAATGAATGAAAAACTAAACCACTGACCGCATGTATGATTTTTGTTATTGTTGTTGTTAATAAACACTGTGTGACTAATAAATGGAAAAAATTCCATCATTTATCATTAAACTATTAATTTTTTTTTTTTAAAGTGAATATTAAAATAAAAATGTTTGTGTTTTATAAAAATAAATAATAATAAGTGACTTAAATTATTTCGTATTTATTAATAAAAGTTTAATTAGTTAAAAACAATAATATTTCTATAATAAAGTGGAGGCGCCTGGTATTAATTGTAAAAAAAAGCTTAAAAATCATTAACTAACCTTTGTATTTCACAATATTTCAATATCAATAAATGAAAAATTGTTATTTACGTTAAGGTCGTAAATTAAGTCCATCGAATCCATCACGTTTGACACCGGAGCCACCCTTGGAAAAAGACGAAGGAATATCTGATGAAGAGGATCCAGCCGAGTTACGTTTATTATTGGAATTAAATGAACAAGAGGCAGCTGTGCTTCGACGAAAAGTTGAAGAATTGGAAACAGAAAATGAAACAAAGAAGAAACAAATCCGTGATCTGCACGAACGAATGAGTTTAAAGACTGAAGAGAAGTCAACGCTTAAATCGAAGTTGCCTACGTATATATCGAAGACATCATCTACTGTTAAGGATGGTATTAACGAGAAAAAAATTAAAATTCTTGAGGAGGAGATGACCGATTTAAGGAAAAAAGTTATCGAAAAAGAACGAGCTTTTGAGAGACTTAGGACAGATTATAATTTAATTAAAGGACGCCCAAAATCTTCGTTACTCAAATCAAAGTAATAACTTAAATTAAAGTTTTAAATAAAATAATGATAAAAATTCTTTTAGGTCCTTGGAAAGTCCAGTAAACGAACAACAGACTATTGATTTAAAAAGACAAATGCAGGTGGTGGAACAAGAAGCTTCAGTATTACGTACAAAAGTTCAAACACTTGAACAGGAAAATGAAGGATTAGCAACAGAAAACAAAAAGCTCTCACTACAGGCAGCTAGAAATATGAAAAAAGATGGAGCAGCGGCTGATAAAACAATAACTTTGGAATTAGCAAAAGCCAAAGATGCATTAGTTAAATTGGAGAAGGAATGTGATGAGCTTACAACGAAATTAAAGAAAATTCTAGAAGATCCTGTTCATAAACTTCCTATGCGACAACCAAAAAAAGTGCTTGATATACACACAAAACTTCAAACTAAAAAAATGGTCGAAGAATTGGAAGAAGAAATTACAGAAATGCGGGCGATTATCCTAAGAACAGGCGGCGATCAATTACAAAAATTAGAAACAGAAAGAACAAAAGTGCAGGCAGAACTAAAGGATCTTAAGATTCAATTATCTGCAGCCAATTCAGAAATAAGTAAGCTGAATAATTCTATATTTTCTGGAATTTATTTAAAGCGAATGAATTTTTTATTTTAATTTTTAGAATCTTTAAAAGGAAAACAACAGAACAATTCAACTGAGCAATCATCGAAAGTAACCGATTTAGAGGATAAAATAAAGAAGATCACATCAGAAAATGATAAAAATTTAAAAAAATTGGCATCTATGGAGGAAACAATTAGCAAAAATGAACAAATTGTAAGTCACTATTCGTCCAACTATTTTTCATTTATTTTAAGCTCTAAATCTCTTATTTTAGGTGAAACAAAGCGAAAGTGCTAACAAATTATTAGAAAGTCAGCTGAAAAAAGAAAAGGATCATTTGACTAAATTAGAAAAGGATTTGGAAAAGGAGAAAAAAGAAAAAACAAAATTGGAGTCAAAGGTAACGGAGTTAGATGGTGATTTGCAAGCAAGCAAAAAGAATGCAGACAAAAGTAAAACTACTTTCGAAAAAGAAATCGCTTCGTTAAAGACAAAGGCTGCCGGTTCAGATGCTCCTACGAAAAAGGTTCAGGAACTTAAAGATCAAGCTAAAGAACTCGAAGCTTCATTGACAAAAGAAACAAAGAAGTACACTGATTTAACTGCTAAATATGAACTACTGGAAGAAGAACACGTTCTAACCAAAGCACAGCTGACTACTGAAAAAGAAAAACTTGATAGGTATATTGGATTTCTTCTGTTATTGTATAGAAATTTTAAAATTGTTTTTGATTTCCTTTTTCAGCGAGATAAATACATTGAAACAAAAATTGTCTGAGGCACAATCTAAGGAAACGAAAACCAAAGACGAAACAACCGATTTAACGAAGAGACTTAACGATTTCCAAGCAAAAATAACTGAATTGGAAAAGAAATCGGCTAAAGTAAATACACTGGAATTGGAGAAGAATCGTTTGAAGGGTTCGTTGGAGGAAAAAGACCGTAACTATGCAAAATTAAAAAAAGAAAATGAAATGAACTTGGATGTCGTGTCCCAACTGAAAAAAGAAGTACAAAATTTCCTTTTCGTTATAATTTTTTCAATAAATAAAAATTTGTTTTTCAGAGCGATGAGCTGCGTCAAAAACTAGATGACTTTGATCGAGTTAATAAAGTCCAAAGAACGTTGAATGACCACAATAGTTCCTTGGAGGCAGAGATTAAAAAACTAAAACTCAAGTAAGAGAAACAGAAGAAAATAAATAAAATTTCAATTAATTTATTTGCTTTTTTAAAGGCTGGAGAATACGGAATTGTCAGTAAAATCGGAAGTAGCGGCAACACGATTACGGTACGAGCAGCAAGTAAGTAATATGCAAAACGAGCTTACTGCAATGCAAGGACAATGTGAACGCTTTAAACGTGACCGAGATGCATTTAAGCAGTTACTTGAGGGAGCACAGAAAGCCATTGGCGAGTTAAAACAGGGCGGACGACTTAGCCGTACGTCACAGCACAGTGGTGATGAAGATGATAAGTCGAAAATTATAACTTTAGAACAAACAGTTGGATGTTTAGAAGATGAGCTTAGCGAAGCTAGATTGGAAGCAAGTAAAGTTAAAACGGAACTGATTTCAGAAAAATCTGCCTCTGAAATTAAAATATCAGAAATGCAATCCAGATTGAATGAGGTGAAATTCTAAACAATTTCAACGGTTGAGTTTTTTTCATAACTTTTATTTTTGTTACTTTCATAGTACGAGGAGGAACGTTTATTAGGCTCGGGTAGAACAAAGATTCCTGGCACTAAAACGCGGTTGGAGTTATCTTGGCAAAAGGAACGTGAAGAAATGCAGCGATTACTACAAGAAACTTCAACGCTAGCTAGAGATTTAAGACAGACACTGTTCGAAGTAGAACGTGAACGTGACAAGGAAAGATTGGAATCACGACGCAAATTGGATCAAACCAAGCGTGGCACTGAGGAGGAAATGGAAGAGGGTCGCAAGAAAATATCAGAGTTGCAGTGTGACTTACTTGAGTTACGTGACGCTCATGCCAAACTGCGAACTGCAAATGAAAAATTACGTAGAGAACGTGAAAGATTTGAACGTGAACGGGATAGTGCAACAAAACGTCGCATGGAACAAGATGGTGATCGTAAAGTTGGTGTTTTGTTGCAAACAGTTGATGAATTAGTAAAAATAGCACCAGATCTGCAAATGGTACCCTCGGTAATGAAAGCAGAAGCTGGTACAGCAGCAAATGGAGTAAAGGGTAACAATTTGTTGTCACCTACAGCACCCAGGCGAAGCAAGAGTCGAAGTCCATCACCTGGACCAGCTTCAATGCAAATCTCAACTGTTCTGGCACGCTTGGCTGAAGCTTCTGAGGAACTTCGACGTTACCAAAGAGTTTGTGAAGATGAACGTGATCGAGAGAGAGTTCGTCGCAGTGGGATGCGAAGGTAGATTTTTTTTTCAAGTTTTTAAAATTGAAACTAATATTTTATGTCCAAAAAAATGCAGGGCTGCATCAACTGAAGGAGAAACGCCAGAAGGAACGTTAAGTCGTCAATCATCAAGAAATTCAAGATCTTCAAACCATAATGGTAGCCTTTACAGAAAGAGTTTATCATTGGACCAATCTATGCATCAAGAACAAGTAGTATTTTCTTGGTATCAACTGTTTTCTATTTGCTTAGTCCTATTAATCCTCTTTGCAGCATCAAATTTGGAAAACTGAGAACGATAGTATGTCGTCCATGCAGTCGATCGATTCTGAACTTGGAGGTTTGGTACGAGATTCTAGCCTAGATTCTCGACTATCAGGGGGATCGACGCAAAGCGATATGCCACGGGGACCTCGTAAAAAGAAACGCGGTCTTATGGGAAAACTCAGAAGCTTGACTAAAATGCGATCGACCGAAAGTGATGGATCGGTAATTAGTTAATCCTTGAAACGACAGAAATAATAAATTTTCTCCATTTTATTCTAGCATCAAGGTTCAGATTCTGATATTAGTATGACAAGTGATCATCGTTCAAGCAAACCAGATTTAAAACATCGTTTATCAGGAATGTTCCGTCGATCTGGCTCAAACTCACGCGGTAATAGTATGGAACGGATTATAGATCCGACACAGCGTCCTGTTGCCGTAACCACATATAGTAAAGACGGAACACCTCTAATAATAGGCGCCACACTTCCAAAATCACCAACAACACCGCAACCCGTTAAGGTAATTTAATGCTTAAAAATATTTTTCAACAAATTAAAATTCTTGTTATTTTTTTCTAGTCAAATAAAGCAGCTAAACCACCAACACCAAGCGGTTCTGTTACACCATCTGGTCAACGTAAAATTAAAAAATAGTTAAATAGAAATATTATAAACAAATATTAACAATAATTATATCGTCCTAACATAATAAATAATTTAAAAACTTTTATTCCAAAAAAAAAATCTTTATTTTTTCTTTAATTTTTTTAAATAAATATCCGGTTATTTTACTTGTGGTTTTCGGTTAAGTTACTCAAACTATGTTTTTGTATGGCAACACTTAAATTTATACTCTAAATTTCTTTTTAAATTCTTTTTAAATTTATTTATAGTGTTTTTTCTAAAACGTTTTCTTTATTAAAATAAATCCCTTAATTTTCTTACAAAGAAATTGTTGATTCATTTGTTGATCGTTACATATAAATTTATTTCCATAATTTAAAAAAAAAAATTAATAAAATTCATTCAACTTAAATGGTATAAAAATAAAATTTCCAACAGCTGATAATAACAAAGTGCTATACAAATGGCTGTCAATTGTGCACAGTTGTAAAGTGGATTATTTAACAAATAAATTACACATCTGCGGTACTAAAATATTTTTATTTAGTAAATTAATTATATCTACTTTAGTTTATTATTGTTTTTCTTAAAAAAAAATTAAAACAATAATGGCTAGTTTACGATTAGTTGGTTCAATAAGCCGATTAGCAAGAAATCAAAGCTATGGTAAATTTTCTCCAGGTAAATATAAATAAAGTATTCTTTTCTAATAAATTATTTAAAAAGTATATTTATTTGTTCCTTATTTTTCGTTGATGCTTATTAAATGTGTTCTTTTCGTTATTAATTAAAATCTATGAATAAAAACTAAGAAAATTCAAACGAATGGACTTTGATCTCATTGAATCACTAGATTTGAGCAATTTATTTGTTGCATTCATAAAACATATATAGTTAATGTTTTATTTATTTATTTAATTATATTTAATTGTTCTTATATCTATTTAATCTAAATATTAGACAAATTTTTATGCAATAAATAATATTTATTTTAAATGATATTGGACAAAGTTCAGTGGATTACCATACTTGTCAAAATATTAAAGTATAAAAACATATGGCTGTCAGGTGTTCTGGCTATTCCACATAAATAAATAAATATTTCTTATTTAAATCATTAATTAATAAATATTTTTATTAAAATAAATAATTCAAGTTATAAAATGGCTAGCCTAAGATTATTTAGTGCCTTTACAAAATTAAATAGAGGAAATCAAAGTTATGGTAAAATTTCCCCAGGTAAACATAAAACATATGATTTTTACGTAAATTTAGTTAAATAAATAAAAAACCACAAATTTAATTTCCAATAAAAAAATAATTTCTTATTATTAAATTAAAATTGTTAATTTTGTAATTATAAAGCAACGAATTAACGTACAAGTGTTTCTGGAAAAACCATTTAAGAAAATGGACTTTGATCTTGTATGAATTTTTTTGATTATGAAATTTATGTTATTTTTTTCATTGTGTTGGTTAAAATAATTATATCAAGTTTAATAATTAATTATATATAAAACTTTTATTGTATATAAATAAATAATGTTTAAAGACTTTTCCTTTCCATAATCCTATCAAAAATCCTGTAAGTTATTTATATTGTTCACTCTGAATTTTTAATGCAATTATTAATTTTTCATTTTAGCAATTACGTACAAAAGATACTTAGCTGCTGCTGCAGCTACAACACCGACTTCAAATAAACATACAAAAACGAAAATCGTTGATGGTGTTTTAGTCGTTACAATTGACTCGCCTAATGCAAAGGTAAATAAATGTTTTTATATTTACTAAAGCGTCCTTATGTAATGTTTTTATATTAACAGGTAAACACTTTAGGAGTAGAAATCAGCAATGAATTTGAAGGAATTATTCGTGAAATTGAAACAAATTCAAGTGTTTCATCAGCAGTGCTAATATCAGGAAAACCAGGATGTTTTGTTGCTGGAGCCGATATAAGTATGTTAGCAAACTGTAAAACAAGCGAGGAGGCCACAAAAATAGCACATGGTGCTCAAATAATGTTTGATCGTATGGAGAATAGTAAAAAACCAATTGTTGCTGCCATTAATGGAGTAGCATTGGGTGGCGGTTTAGAATTAGCATTAGCATGCCATTATCGTATTGCCGTTAAGGATAAAAAGACAGGCCTTGGCTTGCCAGAAGTTATGTTAGGTTTATTGCCAGCTGGTGGAGGAACTCAAAGGTATAATTACAAAATAATAATTTTTATTTTTTGTTTATCTTATCGATTTGATGATTTTCAGATTACCACGTTTAACATCTGTACCAACAGCATTAGATATGGAATTGACTGGTAAAACGGTTAAAGCTGATAAAGCAAAAAAATTGGGTTTTGTTGATTTACTTGTAGCACCACTTGGTCCCGGTTTACAATCGGCCGAAGCAACTACAATGGAATATTTGGAAAAAGTTGCGATACAAGTTGCACAAGATATTGCTAAAGGAAAAACAAAGGTAAATATTATGATAAAAAAAAACAGTAGCGAAATAATTTAATTGTTTTTGTTTACTTATTAGGTTAACCGTGAAAAGAAAGGTCTCATGGATAAGGCTTTAAACGTTGCTTTAAAGTACGATTGGGTGAAGAATAAAGTATTTGGCAAGGCTAGAGACCAAGTCATGAAAATGTCTGGAGGATTATATCCAGCACCATTGAAGGTATTTTTTATTTTATTAATTGATCAAGTTGAACTCTACTGAGTGCTTTTGTTTTTTGGTTCTTATGTCGTCTAATCACTATATATTTATTTTTGATAAGGGTTAGACTTTGATCTATGACGTTTCAATATTTTTTTTTCATGTTATTATTATTATTATTATTTACTTAACTTATTGCATGATAAAGTGTATTTTGTTGTTTAAAAGTCTATTATGTAATCAAATGTCTATTTATTTATGTATTTTGTGTTGAGTGATTGAGTATTTTCGTTGTTAATTTGTATTGTATTTTTTTTTTTTTTTTTGCGATAAACATTTAGATTATTGACTGTATTCGTACTGGTGTTGATAAAGGAATGGATGCTGGCTTTGAAGCTGAACGAAGATATTTTGGTGAATTAGCAATGACACCAGAATCAAAAGGTTTATTTAGTTTGTTCCGTGGACAAACTGAGTGTAAAAAAAATCGTTTTGGAAAACCGACTAAACCAATAAATACGGTAAGAATTTTTATTCAACTATTTATTTTTGAACTACTGTATTATTCTTCTATTATTAAAAGGTTGCTGTTTTGGGTGCCGGTTTAATGGGTGCTGGTATCGCACAAGTGAGTATTGATAAAGGTTACAATGTTATTGTTAAAGACACCACAAATGCTGGTCTAGGTCGTGGCTTAGGACAAATACAAAATGGTTTAGCTAATGCAGTTAAGCGGAAGAGAATGAATGCGTTAGTTTTATTAAATTAATATACAGATTAATGATTATAGCTGATTAATGGTGTTTTTTTGTTTTATAGTTTAGAACGCGATAAGTTTCTATCAAATTTGAACACAACGTTAAACTATAAAGATTTTAAAAACGCTGATATTGTTATTGAGGCCGTTTTTGAAGATATAAATATCAAACATAAAGTAATAAAGGAATTAGAAGCGGTTATACCTCCACATTGTATTATTGCGACAAATACAAGTGCTATACCCATCACGAAAATTGCACAGGGTAGTGCCCGTCCAGAAAAAATTGTTGGTAAGTTATGAAAAAAAATTCATTCAATATGAAATTTCAAAGTAAAAAATGTAATTTTGCAGGAATGCATTATTTTTCACCTGTTGATAAAATGCAATTGTTGGAAATAATAACGCATCCGGGAACATCTAAGGATACAGCAGCTGCAGCCGTTGCTGTCGGTTTAAAACAAGGCAAAGTTGTAATTACAGTTGGTGATGGACCTGGCTTTTATACAACAAGAATTTTGTCGACAATGTTATCAGAGGGTATACGTTTACTTCAAGAAGGTGTTAATCCTAAAGATTTGGATAAAATGACAAAGTCATTCGGTTTTCCCGTTGGTGCAGCAACATTAGCTGATGAAGTTGGTGTTGATGTTGGCGCACACATTGCTAATGATTTAGCTAAGGCATTTGGTGAACGTTTCAGTGGTGGAAATTTAGGAGTTATGCATGATTTAGTTAAAGCAGGTTTTATGGGAAGAAAAGCTGGTAAAGGAATCTTTATATACGAGAAAAACAGTAAAGGGTCCCGTGAAGTAAATCAGAGTGCTCTGGAAATTGTACAACAGAAGTACGCTTTACAATCAAAAGGTGCAAACACCGTAGAAGATATGCAATTACGCATGGTTTCCCGGTAAGTCTTTACTTTTAGATTTCTAACGACAATTTTTACAACATTTATATTTAATTTCAAGATTTGTCAACGAAGCTGTGTTGTGTCTAGAGGAGAAAATTTTAGACAGTCCACTAGAGGGTGATATAGGTGCAGTCTTTGGATTAGGTTTTCCACCATTTACTGGTGGTCCATTCCGTTGGGTGGATCATTACTCAGCGGCTAAATTAGTGAATAAAATGAAATCATATGCTGACTTGTATGGAGCACCTTTCAAGCCAGCACAAACACTCCTTGATATGGCAAAAGATCCAACAAAGAAATTCCATCCGGGTGTTTAATTTTTTTTTTCTTTATAAATATGTGGTGTCTTTGGTAGATTAAAACTTAATTTTCCAGTTTTATTGAAAAAGTGCCTTTACTTGGCCTTTTTTTTATTAAATAGAAAAATTAATTTCACTTTTTTTTTAATAATAAATTTATAATGATGCCAAGGATGTATGTATAGACTGATTCATGTTATTAAAAAATAAAGTCTTTTTTATATAATTAAAAAGAAAAATTAAAACCATTTTTTGTATTTTCAATGTTTTTAAAAAATTCAATTTAAAATTTTTTCCAACACATATATGATTTTTTGTTTAAATAATGAGAGAAAAAATAAAATATTTTATTAAAGAAAATGATGAAAATTTTGATTTTTATTTTATTTTGCTTGAAAGAAATATTCTTTGCGTTATTTTTACGGCAGACCAGGCGCCTCCATCGTATGTCGTTGGAAAACGTCAAGCAATCATGTTTTATATTTGATAAATTGATGACTTTTTTACTATTATTAAAATTATTCTTTATCTATTATTTATTTCACAATAATAATTGAATAAAATTCTGCTTAACAAGTTCAAAATCTATTTTCTGCGTCGTATAATATTTACTTTTCTTTTTATTTCTATTACACGTGAATAGTAGTTGTCCTGCGTGAACAATAATAGTAATAATTACCGCATGTCAAAAATTAAGAGATGACACTAGTTGATCATTGATTATGTTATTATTGTTTTTGTTTTTCATTTCTTATGTAGAAAAAAATTGTCACAAGAGAAGTTATTTTCGCAAAAAGTTATAATTTAATTAAAAATAAATAATTTTATTAAAGAGAAACATTAAAATAAAAGGTGTTATGTAAATAGTGTGATTTAAATGGGTATTTATATATATATCTATATATATTTTTTATTTGTTTTTATTAATGAATATTTTTTATTTAATTTAAATAAATAAATATAAATTTGTTAACAGTGTATTTGTGTTTGTAGAGTTTTTTTGTATATCAAAAAGTCGACTTTTCCGTGTTGCTTTATATACACTTGTGTGTCTTTTACTCTGTTGTCAGATTATCTATCAATTTGTATTTATATATATAATATATGTATATATATTTGTTATATATTCTAAATGGAAAATAAAAGAAAATTGCGGTAGTAAAATCGAGTAGAAAATTTTCCACTACATTTACGTGATTTTTTATATTTCTGTGGATAAATTCTCTTTGGTTAACACATATTTGGTGAGATTTTTCTCTTTATTTTGTATACATTTATATTCGTTAAGCTTTTCGTTAATCATCTGGACAAAATGATTTATATATTTTAATGATTAATTAAAACAAGAATTATTTTTTATTTCATTAATTTTAAAGAAACACTTTTATGCTGTAAAAACATTAAAATATTTTATTTTGTAAATTTAACTTTTTAAAATTATTGCGCATGCATTTAAATGAATTTTCTCCAAAAGATATACTGAAGATTTTTCTCTCATTTTACTGCTATCGCTATGTTTAGCATAAACATAAAAGCCTAGTCCTTATTACAGCTATGCTGTGTTGTGTTGTGTAAACAATAAAAATTTCCGTCATTTATTAATAGTGTGTGCATTTTGATTACTCAGGTAAAATATATTTTTATGCTTTATGAAAAACAGCAAGCAAAAAAATAAGGCTAAAAAGTGTTTTAGCAGCAGCTGCTGTTGCTGCAGTGATTTGTTGGTGGTGGCTTTTGTGCGTTGCAGCTAACGGGGAAAGCTTCAGAAAATATAATAATAATGAGTAAGCTTCACTAATACAATTAGAGTGTATGCAACACACTACATAAGTAAATTATATTAAAAACAAAAAGAAATTAAAAATAATCAACAATAGTAGCAACAGCAGCAGCAGTAGTAGTATGAACAGCAGCCAACAGCGATGAAAAAGACGAGCCTATATTCGCGTACGACGAAAAAAAATAATATTTATTTGACTTAAAACCAAAAAAAAAAAAAAAAAGAAAAAGTTTAAAGTGAGGTAGTGGCGTCTAATGTGGCCCACATTATAGAGAAACAAAAATAATAAAATAATTTTCACATTTTAACGCGGTGCCGGAGTCCGTCTCGAGCATTCACCACGAAACAACATCAAATCAAATCAAAATAATTAAATTAAATTAAATTATATTAAACAATTAGTGTACATTTTTTTTTATTCACGATTTTGCTTCCTCTTTTCTTAATTATTTTTACATTAATTTTAAAAATAAAAAAAAAAATTAGTGCAAAATCCCAAAGTAAGGAATCATTTAATTAAAAATAAACATGTGATTTACTATTTTTCTTGCGATAATTTTCTTTTGTTTGATTTTCATTCTTTTCAAAAAAAAACAACAATTAAATCAAGAAAATTATAAAGCTTTTCTTGTGTGTTAATTAGTGACGTTATTGTATGAGTAAAGTGTTTTTATTTTTTTATTAGTTTGAGTGATTATTTTATTTTTAGCCGAAATAAAAAAAATGTGCCAACATCTGTTGACCAGTAAATAAATTAATTAATAAGAAAAAATAATTAATTAATTA
The DNA here is from genome assembly GCA_963942525.1 of Ptychoptera contaminata. Lineage (NCBI taxonomy): Eukaryota > Metazoa > Arthropoda > Insecta > Diptera > Ptychopteridae > Ptychoptera > Ptychoptera contaminata. The sequence goes on along the minus strand of OZ012636.1, from coordinate 11,507,053 downwards.
CTGATTACTGAAAATGTATCTAATGTGAAAGCTTTATTGAATCGTTTTAAGTGGTAAAAGCGTATTTTCGTTTTACGTGATTTTTGCGATGTTTTTACGTAGCATTTACATTTTATTTTAATTTATTGAAATGGACACATTGGTTTTCTGATTATTAATTACGTTAGAATTACGTACAGAAAGTAATAATTAGTTGTTTGTCGGTTATCCGTTTGATTTTGCACATTCTTAATTACTAAAATACATTCTTTATGGAAAGATAATTAGTTTGCAGTCAACAGCTAATTGTTTTTTTGTTAGTTTTGAAAAACAACAATTATTTTGGTAAAACCACAACACGAAAGAATTTAATTAAAGTAATGAGCAACAACAACTAACGTGACTTTTAAAAGTAATATATTAATAATAGTAACGACAGGTAGTTGTTTTCCTTTTGTTGCTTATTTTTTACCTTTCTTTCACCTGCTGCGTTTATTTACATTTTTTTTTCTTACTTTATATTTTTCGGCTAGAATTTTTCGGTTTTTCTTAATGTTAACGTGGTGGTAGTTTAACAACGGCAACGATGTTTTTCATTAACTTTTTTACAAAATAATTAAATTATTAACTTATTGGCACTGGTAATGTGCTACAGTAGATTTTACTGCCTGATGAACGTTTTAAGACGGCTAAGGTGCAATTATTGCGGGTTTTTAATAGCTAACTACCTTTTATTTAAAATAAGTAATACACAGACCATAGTATAATAAAATTCCTTGCTTTTTATAGCTTCTGGTGTTACTTCATACTCGTTTCAGGCAATGAAATTGTTTAATAAATGCCTCATAATTTGCCTTCAAATTGTCTAACCGTAGGCAATATTTCAGGAAGATCATACTGTTACCTATCAGAATTTACAACTTCCTGTTGCTACAATTAAACACGTTCGGTACACACACGTAATTTGATTTTTTTTTTTTAATTTCTAAATAAAAATATTTCTTCTTTAATTTCTTGTTAAAAATATAAATTTAAAATAAAAAAACGCTGAAAGAAAATAGCAAAAAAGAAATAGAAAACACTATAGCTGATATTTATTTATAAAATTTTATAAATAATGTAAAAAATAAAAAGAAGAAAAAGCAGAGAATTCTCAATAAAAAATGAAGAAGAAAAATTAACGAAAATTAAACGAATGATAGATATATACACTGGCATCGGTAATTTACTTAGGTGTTTGTATGACTATAGTATAACATATAAAAAATATTAAAATATGTTGATTTTCTAATTTATATACATATGTATATACTAGTAATCAAAATTAATTTCGCTAATCTTTGTCTATTTTGTAACTGTAAATACTCGACAGACAGATTAATAACTAAAATAAATAAATTCTAATGAAAGAATAAAGTAAATAATAAAAAAAGAATCACAATCAACACCTCATCAAAATGATTAAAATTTTCGCTAAACATCAGGCAATGTGATTTATAGAAAAAATAATACTTTGTAAAAGCACACAAAGGCATATTTACATTTAATTTCATTAATTAATTAATTAATTAAATAAATAAATTCATTTACAAAGAAAAGAAAAAACTGGACACAGTTTCAGTCACTGTCACCTGTGTAAAGTTACAGTGTAATATACCTGTGCAAAGTGTAATAAATAATCAACAGCAATAAACTATGTGGAGAAATCATACAAAATAAACGAATTATTATTACTGGTTTTGTTATTGGTTTATTTACTTGGAAATTAATTTTTTTTTTTTTTATTGAATATTTATTACCTGTTCAGTATTTTTTTTTTACCTTCTCCCTAATGATTATTGAACGCTCTGTCATTTATATTACTTTGTTTGGTTAATTTTTTATTTGTACAACTTGTTTGAAGCTTTTTTTATATATTTCAATTTTTATGTTGTTCGATTTTTAGTAAATAAATTAGTATTTTGCGAAATTTTTATGGTGCGAATTTGAATAAACATTGTAGCTTATTAATTGTTTTTATGGCAATATTTTCTAGTTTAAATTGTTTTAATCGTAATAAATAGTGAAAGTTATATTGAAAGTTGTAAACAATAGTAACGAAAATCTTAAAATTTGCGAATTAAACCATAATATGTTGTTTTTAAGAAATAGAAAGTAGTAATTGGTTTATTCAATCAAATAATAAACATTTTCTTCCTATTTGGATACCAGGTAAACTGATCTTCAAAAAGCTCATGTAAATTAAGATAAATATTATTATATAATTATACTTTCCGGAAAAACTATTTAAATCCTGGAATAACCATACAAACCATGTTAATTAATTATGTAATTCTCCTGTTGTACTTTTTTTTTAATTAGAAAATACAGTGCTATTTTACCTACAGTCTTAATTAACCTATAATATGATTACAGTGATAAAAAAATATAAATAAATTTCAGAAGAAAATTTACAAATAAATCTTTAATCGTTGGCTCTAATTTATATATACATATGTTGGAAGAAGTAAACTTTATTTATTTATTATATGAATCGCACTTGATAAATTGCTTAAAATTGTATGGCGTTTTGTTAACAAATATACCAACAAAACACATACATTTCTTTTGCATTTTTAATAAATATAAAAAATATATTATGTAGCGAATAATATTGTTGAAAGTACGTAAAAACAGTTAAAATTAGCAAAAATAAAGAAGAAGCAAGAAAAACCAGAGCACCAGCATCAATAGCAACCAATCATTAAAAATAAGTTAATAAATTAATCATAAAGTCTGAAACGAATAATACATAACATTGTATTGCATATGGATTAGAAATATTCCTCTAATACCATATCATGAATTTTTTTTTTTGTTTGCCAAAATTCAAATAAGCACACGGTAACGGTAACAACCCTATTGTATGCTGGTTTGTTTCTTTGTGTTCTTTTTTTTTTGGTAAAGATTTAATTAATTTTTTCACTGTTTGCTTTTAGCAAAGAAAAAAGTTTTTTTTTTTGTTTAGTCGCATCCTTCCTTCCTGATTAATAATTAAAGCTTAAGTTAATGTTTTTGTTTTTTTTTGTTTTCGTTTTTGCATTGAAAATTCAACTAAAGTTTTAGATTAAATTTTTTTCTCTCTTTTGTTTTTAAGGGTTCTTGTGATTTGTTAAAGAAAATTCCCTTGACTGAAAATGATTTGATGTTCTTTTGTGGAATATTATTTAAAAATTTATTTGCATGGTTATATACTTTATAAAGCTTTTTTTTAGAGCTTTTATTCAGAAAAGAATAATTTATAATAAATACGGTTTTAGTATGGACATTTAAACGGTTAAATTTGTTATTAAGCAACAGCTTAGTTGGGAGGAAAAATGATGAAATTTTGTAAATGGAATAGAAATAATTTGAAAAATTAATTAGTCAAGTAGCTAAGGAGTGATATAATGCAAAAATAAATGAAAAATCTCCGGAAATAACAATAAAAGTATAAAACAATAGAAAGATTCATTAAAGTTATTAGCTTAAGTAACAAAAATGACTTAATTTTATTAGAAAAATGGTTACAATGTCACTCAATTAGTTATAAAATTATTTAATTAATTGTGTTAATTGTTTTCTTAAGCTTTTAAAGAAAATGTTAAGCTTTTTCTTCTGTTTATTGAATTAAATTCGTAACGAAATGAAAGATAATTTTTTATGCCTTAAGTAATATTACTTTAAATACAGGAATTATAATTGAGAGTAATTTTTTGTTTTACTAAAAGAGTTTTTCGTTAAGTAACGAAAAGTAAATTATTATAATTTTCCTTAAGTTTTCTTTTCCTTTTTTTTTGTTAATTGTATTTGTGCCGTTAGTTGTTTTTGTGTTTGTTATAAATTCACTCAAAAATAACGTCTGAGTTCAGAGATGCAAATAGTTTACATCAGAGCTTATAAATATATATATTTAAATCGCGCTCTTTCTGCTGTTTATTACCGGTGACTGTGTGCGTACGTGTGTTTCTATTTTAATTTTTCCTCTTTACTAAAATTAACATTTTTTTTATTTAATTTTTTCTATTTTTTTTTCTGTTTCATTGTGAATAATAAGAAAAGATTATAAAATTTTATTTTTGCTTCTTGTATGTCGATTCTATTTTTATCACATAAGCGAAAAATCAGAATGTAGCTGAGTGGTTTAGTTAGTTCGTCATTTTTGAAATGTAAAACAATTAAAAAAAAAAAAAAAAAATAATAAGCGAAAAAAAAAAAACGAGAAAAACACAGAAATTAATTCTTAATTAATTTTTTTTTTAAATTAAAATTTTTATCGAAAATTAATTAAAAGAAAAACATACAAAATTTTCTGCCTTAATTTTTTCCGTTGGGTTTTTGTGATTTTTCTTTCGTTTTCTCTATTTGTAATAGTTTTTGGAGTTTTTCAGTGAGTTTTTAACGTTTTTTTTTTTTGGTGTAAATTTTGTTAATTAATTAATAATTTTTATTGAAAATTTAAATCTATTTTTGTGTGCAAATGTGAATAAAAATTTTCGATTGAAAATAAAGAAATTTTATTAATTAAATTTATAATAATTTTTCATTTTATTTTTCTTTTAGGAAAAACATTGCAATAATTAGTGGAATAATTTTCGAAACTGAAGAAAACTAGCAAATAAATAATAATCTTTTAATTAATTAAGTAAGCAGCGAAAATTATAAAATAAAAATTAAAAAATAATTAAATTAAACTGAGAATAAAAATGAGAAAATTTTTATCTAGATAAATTAAATAAAAAATTAATTAAATAGAAAATATTTCTTTTTTCTTAATTAATTAAGAAAATTATTGTTAAAATCGAAAAGAGAGAAAATTAGGACGACCCGATTTGTTTCGTTTAAATGAAAATTAAATGAAAAATAAGATAAAAAGCAGAGTCGGAGCACCGTATACAAGGACGTCAAGGCAACTAACAAATCATTGAAACATATATTCTGTGCGTGTATTGTGTAGAAATATTTTCTGTTCAAAAAAAAAAAAAAATAATAAATCGAATTTAATCATAAGCGGATGTGTAGTAAAGGATGAAGCAAGAGGGTGATGGGACGTAGTTGTTGTTTGTGTGGAAAAAGTGATTAAAAATTCTCCCAATTAACATCATGTTGGATAATTGAATAAAAAAGAAAAAAAATTCCATTTAATTTTTCCTACAGTGCGCGGTTTTTTTTTTTTTAATTAACGAAAAATTAAGTAATTTTAGTTTGTGAATTGTGCGAAAAAATTCTTTTTTTCTCATCTTAGCTGAGCAGGAAAAAAAAAATAAACACAGTTTTTTTTTAAGTCGTTTGCGTTGATTGGTTTAAAGTTTTTATTTCTTACGAATTTTTTTTTTTTTTTGCAAAATTTATGTAAAAAAAAAAGTGAATGAAAAGATTTTTTTTGTTCAATTTTGGAAACATCGACAACAACAACAACAACCCGTTAACCTGAAGAAATTTTTTCTATTTATTCTCTAAGAATGACATCGTGTGTGATTAAATAAGAAGTTCTAACTGGACTTATTTTCTTAATTTAATTTTTAAAAATATAAAAATATTTTGGGTCCCGTGCATTTTTGTGTTTTTACTTTAATTAAGCGATTTAAGTTTAGTTTTTTGGTTTTTTTTTTTTTGCTTAAAACGAGAAAATTAATTTTTTATTCAACGACAAAATGAAAATCAGATTACTTTACGATAAATAAAAAAAATAAAATAATAATAATAAATGAGAAAAACGTAACATATGTGTGTTTAGTGTTATGAAAACAAAAAGAAAAACGAAGAAAAAGAAAAAGAAGAAATTGTTTTCGGTTTTTTATTTTATTTAACGTTTTAAATGAAAGCAAGCAGCCGCCTAATAACTATTTATATATAATACTGTAGCAGCAGTAGTAGGAACAGCATCATCAGCATCAGCAGCAGTAGCAACAACAACAGCCGCGTATTAAAAGAAAAAATAATAAAAAAAAAAAACTAAGCAATTATAGCAACAGAATTTATTTTTAAATCAACTCTGAAAACGTGTAATTAGCGTATAAAAAGATGCAACAACAACAATCACAAGATACGGGAGCGCTATTGTCGCCATCATCGCCAATGCCGTCGTCGTCGTCGCAACAACAGCAACAATTATTACAACAGCAATCGAATAATAATAATAATAATATAAATAGTTTAAATACCCAGGGTCAACAGCAGCAGCAACAGCAGAATGGTGGTGTAATGACAGGTAGTGGTGCCCCAAATTCACCAGGAGCAACAGGCGCCTCTGGTACGGTAGCGGCACAAGGACGTCCACAAATTAGTGGTGGACGTTTTGATTTTGAAGATGGTGGCACATATTGTGGTGGATGGGAAGAAGGTAAAGCACATGGACATGGTGTGTGCACCGGACCGAAACATCAAGGTGCATACTCGGGTGCATGGAGTTATGGCTTTGAAGTATCCGGAATATATATTTGGCCAAGGTAAATGTTTAAAGAATATTATATATTCGATTTTCTGGAATTTTAATTAACATTTTATAACCAAAAGGGAATTCTTTTAATTTTTTTTTTTACTAAGAAATATGCGTAACTGACTTAAAAGTAAAAATGTCATCAGCTTTTCAAGATTTCTCATAAATTTTATTTATATTTATTAATTCACTGATGAATGATGAGGGAATTGTAGGAAGTTGAATAGAATTTGAATAAAAAAAATTTAAATAAATTTCATATTTCGAACGAAACAAAAAAAAAAACGGAATGAAAGCATTTTAGTATGTTAGCATCACTCGTTATTGATTAGCTTAAAGTCATGGTGGATTTTTTGATGCAATTATGTATATTCTATAGCAAATGATGAGTTCTTGGTGGTTTACTCCTTATAAAGAAATTTATGCTTTTCTTTCTTTTTTTTTATTATCGAATAGCATTAATTCTCGTTTGTTCGGTTATTTTCTTTATTCATTATGTAAATTAGATGTATCATTAGAATAATACTAGAAGACGGAAAAGATTTGTATTTTGTATTTATTCTTTATGAAAACATATTGTGTGTTATTTTTTTTTTGTATAAATGTAAAAATTACATAAATAGTTAAGCCTCGATTAGAATAATAATAAATTTATATGAATAATTATGACATTAAAGGTTACACAAAAAAAAAATGGAGAAAAATCAATTAAATAATAATTTGTTAAAATCAAACGAAAAAAAAACTACTGTCCGCGTAAAGAGAAGGTAATTTTAAATGAAAAACACAATATAAATGAGAACGTCCAATTTCACCATATGACAGTGACCTAAAAAACCAGCAAAAAAAAAAAAATGAATTCTCATTTTCCAAATACAAAAAAAAAGAAAAAAACTAACGAAAGAATTAAAGTCACATTATATGAGAGAACCGCCCACAATGTGTGTTGTTGCGTTTATTTTCTTTTTTCGTATATTATTTTTTAACTGAATTTTTATTAATAAAACTGATTTTTCAAAACAGAAAAACACAAATAACAAAACACTAGTGTTTGGCAATTATCCAGTTTAATAAAAAATAAAAAATAATATTGAAATTATAAAATAAAGCACAAAAATATCCAGTTATCGTAATTAAATTGTCGAAATTCAGGAAAAAAAGCTCTAATTATTTCCTAATGAGGTAAATTAGGAGACATTGAAAATTGCGTTTTTTTTTTCATTGCATTGCAACTGCAAAACGATGAATTTCAAAAAAGGGGTTGAATAAAGTTGAATGAAAAAGGTAACTAAAGCTTCGCTCTTGGCAAATTTTTTTTTTGTACAGAAATTAAAAAAATTTATGACGAAGAAAAACAAAAACAATGAAATCGCCCGTAGCCTTGACTTCACTTGACTAATCCATTTTTTTTTTTTTTTGTTACAAAATGTCGTCTCGAGTTTTTGTTTTTCTTCCACTGTTTCGTTGTCTCGTCTATTAAGGATTTTTTATTATTCTTCGTCTTATTATTATTATATTGTTTAAAATAGAGAGAAAAAAAATAAAAGTTCTTCTCTATTCTGTGTTTTCAAGAAACAATAAACACAGAAAGACAAAAATAAAAATATTTATAAACAGGTGGATAAGGGTAGTACGGGTATTAATAAATTAGAAGAAAAACTTCTTCGTTTATTTTTTTTTTGTTTTTTTTTATTTATTCATCTTGGAAAATATAATCTATAATGGCTGAAGATACTTATCTTAAGTATTTCTTTGTTTTATTCTGTTTCGTTGTTTCGTTCCGAGGTATTAACTTCATCTCATTGTTGTGTTTATTAAAGCTTTTTTTTTATCTTCTACTAGAAACTTTTAATACACATATTTATTTTTTCTGTTATAGAAAACGAATAAAATCGATGTGTAATAAAAAGAAAACATAAAAATAATTCTACGTCCTTATATGCTTTGTGCTTTTTTCCTGTGATTAAAAGTGAAGAAAATACAAAAAAAAAAGAAACAATATTTCTGCAATGAAACACCACAGAGCAGGATTTTGTTTTTAATGCTTACCCTTAAAAAGTATTTTGACAGATATTATATTCGATTAATATGGATCAATAGAATTTTATTATACTTTTAAAAGCTTAGTATTCTCTAGTAATGACCCGATAAAACTGATAATAACCATGCGAAGTTGAATGTTTTTACAACGCCTTAGGAAAAAGTCATTAATGAGATCCAAAAAATAATTTTCTTTAGAGAAAAAATTATATAGACGAATCTAGGGCTCCATGTTACTCAGGTTTTCGAATCATTCCGTAGTTTATTTGTCAATTAAGTTCTTTATGTCGTTTATCTTTAATAATTTACTTTGTTTTGAGGATAACGAAAGCTTAATTATATCATAAATTATTTATAATAATTTAAAGTGTTTTTTCGATTGAACGAAGAGAAATCTCTTCAGATTTTCAAATGAATTTATCAAAACAAATCGACTTTGTTCAGAAAGAACTTTATTATCAAAGGAAAAGCTTTGCAAAATATAAAAAATTGTGACTAATTTGCAGTATCAAAATCCAGAATAAATCTAGAACGTCTGGAAATACTCATTTTATCTATAATTCTGCTTTTTAATAACATTCTTAGTAAATTTTGTAACGTCCGCAAGTTAAAATATAATTTTAAATAAATGAAAATTTTCGTACGTAATTATCTATATTTTCAAATCAGCTTATCGATTTTTATTGATTTTATTTTTCACCACTTTAGTCACCGGTGCTTTCTCGTTGAGATTACATGATTGGACACAAAATCTTTCTTCAGAATGTGAATTTATTTTACTAAAGTTTAATATTTTTCACGATTACTGTGTAAAAAATTTATGACAAAATCAAATAAACGACAAAAAAATTGAAATATTTTTTATATTGCCAAAGTAGATGGTTTTTTCTTTGATAAAAACTCTTATTACTATCCTGATTAAATATTTTTCCAAATAATTTATTACGTAAAATTTTGTTCGGTTAAGTAAAACCAAAATTCATCTAACTACTGTACATAAATTGTATATCTCAAAATACCATTGGTAAATAATTTTACAAGATCCGGCTTTATAGCAGCGTTAAAAATACCAAAAACAAGCGAAAAACAAAAATCACTGCATTGGATTTTCCATTAATAAAAAAAAAGAAATTTATTTAAAAATTTATTACAACATAAACAATGGAGAAAAAAAAAATAAAAATTTATTACTAAAACAGAATTATTTGTTCTCTCTTGTTTTTTATATTGAAATTAAATTTATTTGTTAATAAAAATTTGCGTTTATTTTTTTTTTGCAATCAATTAATTAACGTTTATCGGCTTTTGAATGCTTGTAAGCGGATTTGTTGATGATGTTGAAAATTCTCCAACAACTGGACAAAACTCCTAAAAGCTGTTAAGCTTTAGTTTAGTTTTTATTAGTTTTATAATGCTTTGGGTTGTATATGCTTTAGAGAAATGTATTTTCTTAAGTAAATCATGTACAGGGTAATCATTAATATTTAATAAATAAATAATTTAAAAATTCAAATACATTACAGCCGCAAGAAGATGATTTTTTTTTGTTATTATTTATATAAATCACCCGGTTCTACTTAATGTTTGTCACTCAGTCATATCTTAAATTTTTTTTATCGTCGTGAATTCTTTATTTTTTTTTTCGTTGTAAACGATATGTCTTTGTAACCCAAAATCATTGTTAAGAGCTTTACATTTGTTACAAATATTTTCACAGCATCCATTTTGTAACGTTTATTTAAGTTTTTTTTTTTGGTTGCTTTTCGACTTATTTTTATTAAAAGTGTTGATTTGTGTTATTAAATATTATAACCAAATAAATCAATCAGTTAATCAGTTTAATTATTTTTTTTTTATTCTTTATTTTAATTATAAAAAGAATGAAGAAAAATCAATTATGAAGTGCAAAATGACAAAATGACGTGATCGGAATTTTTATTAATAAAACGGAAAAATGAAATATTTTCCTTCTTTTTTTTTTGTCTTCAACTTCTATTTATTAAAAGATCTATTTTAATTGTTTGTTTATATCTGAAGCAGCTAATAAATTTTATAAATGAAAATTAAAAGTAGCTGGTTGTGTGCAATGTGAAGGCGCCTCAACGGGAACTATTTTTTTTTTTTGAGTAAAATTACTGAGAATAAAATTTTTCGTTAATTTCTATTTTAATCGATGGAAAATTATATTAAGAAGTTTTATGAATTTTAATTTTATTGTTTTTGAAATTTGGAAAAAAATATCACATATATCTGGATGTTAGGAGATTATTTTTGTGTAGTTGATTTAAGAGGTCTTTTATAGCTAATTTTAGAAAATAATTATTGCATCGACTCTTGACTGTTGATCCACTCAGGATTATTATCATTGTGGTTTTGTCATTGAAGAATAAATTGATAGTGTTCTCGCCTTACTTACAAACTGAGAATAATAATTCTGTGTAAAATCCTACAACTTTATATAAACCATTTAAATTTTCTAGAATTGTTTTCATTAAAAAAACCGTACAGTATTTTGAACTGAAGTTTTTCACGTAGAAACATTTTTAAGTGGGTTCTCTATGGGTACAAGTTTTTCTCTAAATTATAGATGTTTCGCCTACAATTCTTTCTCAGAATCAATTAACAACAAAGTGAATATTATTTAACATACATAATTAATAAATAAAAGTTGCGTTTCTATAAATTATGAGAAATAATTATTTAGTAATCGACAATAGATAAATTAATAGACTAATGGACAAATTCAATTAGGAAATTTTTTTCGCCGTTGATCAGTCACTAATAGTTTTTTCATTTTTGCGGGAAAAAAAAATGATCAAAAGAATTTAGTGAAATAAAAAACGTTAATTAATTTTTTTAATAAACGAAATAGAAATTTCCTACATGATTTGTTGGGTTAGTTATTGTGTTAAGCGGGGGGTTTTTCTCTTTCATTTTAAAGTGAACGCATTTAGTTTGTTAATTCATGATTTTTATTAATAAGTTTTAAGTGGTTGTTCTGTTTTGATAATATTTTTTTTTTCAAGTGTATTGTAAGTGGCTGTAATATTATTTTGCAAGTTTAAGGCTTAAACATATGTTTAATGATGAACTAAATTATTATTATTATTATTATTATTATTATTGGAAAAGTTCTGTTTTGTACAATTTTTACAATCAACTTCTGCTTAACTTTCTTTATAAAATTCGCATTATTCTTATTTTGATTATGGCGCACATTCGATTAAGTTTCGCTGCCTTTTCTTCGTCTTGTTTTTAGTTTTTTACTACTTTTCTTAATTTTGCGTAACTTTATCGTTGGAACATTAAGCTAAACACAGGAAAATGATATGTTTATTGAAGTTTATTTGTTTTTGAAACTTTTTTATGGAAATGGTTTTTTTTTTTGTTTTTCGTTTTTATTACGTTCATAGATTAATTTTTGAGACGTGATTAGTCTTTTAGTTTTAACGGTTTAGCAACGTTTAAAGGTTTATTCACGGTTTTTTTTTGGTATTTTTAATATTTTTAATAAATTTTGCAATATTGATTTATGTTTATCGGGCGTTTAAACTGTATGCCTTACCTTATTACGGGAAATCTTATTAACGATTTATGATTTAACGTCTAAGATTTAAGATTTTTCTTTTTATTATGTTCCTCAAAGCTTTCTTTTTGTTTTATGAGTTTTCTATGATTTCTTGCATTTTTCTAACCTTTTTCTTAGCGAATAAAATTGGTTTTATGTTTGTGTGCGTTTATTACTTTCAATAAGAAAGCCGTATTTATAATTTCGCGATAAACCTTTAAATAAATAATTACTTTTTTCTTCTTCTCTAAGTCGGCGGTATAATCACATTGCCAAACACGTGATCATTTTTCTTATTTTATTAATCATTTTAACGTTATCGCAACATTATTTTCTTATTTTTCTGAATTTATTTATTTTAGTCACAGTTTCGCTTAGAGGCGACACAAGGCTAAGTTAACGAATTCCAACGTTTATTTCTTTAAATATTACTTTTTAGCTTGCGTTAAATTTAATTCAAGAATTTTTTTTCTTCTCATAAACTGCGAACAAATTTTTTCTTCTTTTTAATGATTATTTAAGATTGTTTTTCTTTTTATTTTTTTTATTTTATTAAGCAAAAAAAAATAAGTTTGAGAGCTTTTTATAATTGTTTGGTTTTGGCGTATTTTTTTTTTATCTTCACTGTCTAAACTCGGTTTTTCCTTATTTTTTATATGCACAGATATACTGCGTTCTTCTTGTTGTTTTTTTCACTTTAATTAAATTCTTTCTTTAAACGGGTAGTAATTTTGATTTAATTCTTATTTGATGCTGAATTTTTTAATAAAGAATTCTTGCCTTAGCTTCTATCGATGAGATTAAAGCTTTCTGTTATTGTATATTGTTTGCATTGAAGATGATTGTTTCAATTGAGTTTTTCCTCATAAAATCAAGTATTTTTTTGTAAGCACAAAGTTGGAATGCAGCTTATTTATAGGTGTTTTAAAGCTTTTATTTATTCATTATTAAATCATATTAAGTTTAAATTAGTACTTAATTTAATTAAATAATATTAAGTGTAAACAGAGCAAGTGAAGAGAATAGTCAAAAGGCATTCAAAATATTCAAAATAATTATTAAAAAAGAAACACAGAAAGCTTTCTTTAACTGTGTATTTAGCTTTAAATTATCATTATAATTACAATAATAATTATTATTATTATTTATTCTTAAATGTATTGCGCATTTAATTAAATAAATACGTATTAGAAAATTTTCACCTCGATATTTTCACCTTTTATCAAATATTCTATTCTTATCAATATTTTTCTATTATATATATATATAAATATTTCCACAACACCTGTGAAAACATCGAAAAAAATATATTAAAATAACTTTTATCTAGTGCAATAAGATAGAAATAATTAACTTAATAAATGTTTGCTTAAATGAAAATATTAATATTGACATTGAAATGTAGAAATAATAAAAAAATATTATTATTATTATTATTATTATTATTATAATAATAAAACTAAGGGGTAATATTATTATTATTATTGTTTTTCTTTAATCCTTATTCATACCTTCATTAGTTGGGTTTTATTATTTCATTAGATTTTTACAGCAAAAGCAAAAAAAATCAAGATAAATATTTACTCTATTTCTACTATAAAATTTCATCATATTGTTTAATGAATTTTAATTAAATTATTATTATTATTATTATTTGTAATTATTACAGTAAAAAAATCTCATCAAATAATTAAGAAATTTTGTATAAAGAATATTATATTTAATAAAAGAAATTTAATTAAAATTTATGTTTGCCCAAAAAATAAACTTTTATCACTTTAATAACTAAATACGTTAAAAATAGTGTATGAAAGTACCTTCTAGAAAACTTTTAAATTAGAAAGTTTATTGCTTTATACAAAATCATGATAATTAAAGTGTTATCACTTTGTTATATTTGTATAACATGAAATCACATTGAAACTTCAATGTTATCCACTGCATAACTCGTAACATAATCATATCGTTTTTTTTTTTGTGTATTTAATTAAAATTCTTTAAAAATTCATTTGCAAAAACGAAAACTGATAACATAATAAATAATTCAATTGAGCTTTTCTTTTTTAATTTTATTTGTTAATTTATTTATCTATGTACTTTTATTGTTTTCCTTTTGTAATTTTTTTTTTGTATATACATAAATCTTTTTTGCTTTTCTATTTTATCTTTGTGTCTTGTTCTTGCTATTTCTTGGTATCTTTTTATTCCTACATAATTTATTTTCAAACAAAATGAATTAATTTGTACAATGTTTTCTGCTTTATCTACTTTTCTTTAATTTTATTTTTATCTTAATGTGCGTGATTAACAATAACAGCCACCAGATCTATAAACATCATTCACTCATTTATGTATATATATATATATACATTTATTTAAAAATGTAATTAAATTTAATAACAATACAAATTATAATAAAATAATTTTACGAAATTATCGATCGCCTACACTGTTTTTTTGTTAGGAAAAAGTTTTTAAAAAAACTGTTTTTCTTCTACATTTGAATATTCAATCAAAAATCAATATTATTGATCAAGAATTAATCGATTATTTATTTTTATTAATCAAAAAAAAAAAAATAATGAAGAAAAACTTTTAGAGGAAGTTTATGATTTAAATAAAAAATATCCAAATATTGTTGAAATGACGAAATCATTGATAAAAGAATGAAAGAAAAAAAACGCAAAGTATTAGCTACAAGGTTGCCTTGAAAACCTAATTTAAATTAGTTAAAGTTACTTAATTTTATTATTTTCTCTTGTAAGCAAATAGATATTAAGTCTAGTCTAGTTTCTTCTTAATACATTTTATTTTTGTTTTATATAATCATTTTTATCGTAACACATTGCCAGACAATCGTGAAATATTTTTGTTTGCCTATTGGGCAAATTGGGCATTGCACGTTTTCTTGTAATCCTTTGTGTGTTTTTATTTTTTATAAAAAAAAAAAAAGTAAAGTTAAGAAAAGAAATTTGAAAAACATTATCATGTTACAAGAGATTTATGTAATTTGAGAAATAATAATAATAGGAAATTTTAAAATTTTCGCAAAATATTTGGACGAGTTTACTTGCTGTAGAGATTGAAGTGATTTTTGTTTTCCGAACTGCTTTATGTGGGTATCTTTAAACAATATTCTTGTTGATTAATTGAAAATTCTGCTTAATATTATTGTAAATACAGAATAAATTAATTTTAATATTAATAAAAAAAATAACCTGTTGCTGGAGAAATTTAAACATCTTGCATTTTTAAGGCCAGTGTGATAACCCCAAAAATAATTTAAATTAAGAAATTGGGATTTAGATTAGCTCAGTATAAGTTTTCCTTTTAATTCTTTAAGAAAGGATTTTATTCCTGTAATCAGAATAAATAAATAAAATCTATAGATTGTCTGGTAAATAAAGAATAACACAAACACTGCAAAACAGAGCTTTCACTGACTAATTACATAAACCAAATACAAATCAAAATTCCACTGCCATTTTGTAAAATTCCACTAAAATTATCAAAATAAAATAAGAATTCAATGTTTGTTTTTATTCTCTATTTTCTTGTAATTAATTAATTGATTTAGAAAAATTTACGCAAAATAGCAACATATTTATCAGAGAGCTCTAAAAACTAAAACATAAGAATAATAATAATAATAATAATAATAAAAATAAAGAAGAACAAGAGGAAAATCTAGTTGAAAATAGCAAAATGTAGCTGAAAATAAATTTAATTTTTTCTCAAAAGTAAAAAAAAAAACGAATAAGAAATCGCTGCAAAAGTAATCTGAAGAAATAAAGCAAAAAAAAGAAAAAAAAAAGAAAATTAAAATTGTAATAAACAAGAAGAGATTATTATTTCACTTTTAAAGATACCGAATAGATGTAAGATGAAATTTAAAACAGAAAATGAAAAAATACAGTTTCTAGCTGGCAAAATAAGAAAATGAAAATCTCGTAATGATATGTGTCGTTCGTTCATTGTATTTGCTACTGGTTTTCACTTCTTTTTCTTAGTGTTTTCTTTTCTTTTTTCATTTTTCTTTATTTATTTATTTTCTGCTCTATTTTCGACTCGACAAATATTATTGCTGTCGACTGCTGTTGCTGGCTGACATAGCATAATTATTTTTTCCTCGTATTATATGTATATTGTGTTTGTGTGTGCTTTTTTTTTCTGTCTTCCTTCTCGTATACATGTATGTAGACAGTTTGTGCGTGCTCAAAGTTCATATAGTCGGATGGACGAATCCAAATCAAAAAGGAAAAATTAAAAAATAATGAAAGAAAAACATTTGATGGGTAAACATTTTTGTTTTTTTTTTTTTTAATTCTGCACGTTTTCAAATGATTGATAAGAAAAGGTTTGTGTTATTTTGACGGTATATGTTACGTTGTTTTTACGCTAATCTTGCGCTACGTTAAAGTGTTTTTTTGATTTGACTAAGAAAATAATCGAAATTAATAATATTTGCGATTGATGTATGAAGAAAATTATAATTAGTTTATTTGTTGAAAGCATTTCCAAGAAGTTTTACTTAAAATTAAATCTAAAAAGATTGTGTTAAGATTTATCTTTATGTTATCTAATGTTGCTTATAATTATGGAATAATTACATAATTTTTTAATACGTTTAAGCAAACGTACGAACTGTGACTTTATTTGACTAATATTTTTTTTCTCATTATACAAAAAACAGAGATCAGCTTAAATGTTTATAGGGTTGTGTTATCTTTATATTTTCGTTGATAAAATAATTTTTTAAATTAATTTATTTATCTGAAACAATAAAAATTTTTAAGCGGCTTTAAATAAATTATAATTGCTTATAGCGAGAAGGTCACTTGTATATAAATATAATTTTTCATTCTGTAAATAAATAAATAAATATTTTAAGCCTTAAATATGGAGATAATAGTTAAATAAAAGTACAAAAAAAAAAAAAGTAAACAAACAAACGATAATACCACACCAGGTTTCCCACAAACATAAACAAATTCCAATTTGCTTATTTAGCGGAATTATTATTTTAATTTAATTTTTATATTGCATAATATTGTAGATATGATTGGATTAAAATTATTATTATTTTATTTTTTTTTTTGAATTTAATCAGATAGTGTAGGTTTTTCATTGAATTAGAAAAAAAATTATTAAATAACGTCAGGCGGTTGTTAAATCGTTAGACTTTTTTGAGTAAAAACATAATACCTGGCGTCTCCACTGTAGATAGTTTTTTTTTTTTATTTTCGTATTAGCACGTCACATGGAATTAAAGCTTTTTATATCAAATTATATATATATTGCTTCATAAATATTAATTCGTTAATTATTGTAATTGAATTGTATTTTTTTTTTTTTGGTTGCTTTTACTTCGCTTGTATTGGGCTTTGTTAATAATTTTTATTTTTTTCTATTTCTTTCATGATGGGCACCGGTTTAGTTAGTATTTATTTTTAGAAACAACAGTCAACACTGTGTGTTTTATTAAAAAAAAACTAAAAAAAAAAGAAAAATTTATAATAACAAAACACAATACAAACAATAATAATTTTCCGTTTATTTTGCTGTTACTGTAGCTGCTGCTGTTGCTTATAATTTAAGCTCGTTGATTCAACCAGATTGCTATCAAATACCAAACAGTTTATTGACATAAGATGTATTAATATTATTTTTTTTTTTATGTATATGCTTGCTATTTTGCTACATTTTATTTATTTATTTTAATAACAAAAAAAAATTATGTTTTTTTATTATTAATTCTTGTTAAAGATTTTCCTGTTTTTTAATCGCAACGTGTAGGCTATTTTATTATTATTCGTTTTGTTAATCTACTTTGTAGTATTTAACCCAAAATGAATCATTAAAACCAAGAAACAAATAATTTCTTAATGACAAATGAATAATAATTAAAAAAGAAAACACACAAAACACCATAATAAAATTGATTCATAAAATAAACCGACGGTGGGAGGTGAAAAAATATACCAAAATTACCATTGAAACGTTTAAATTTCTTAGAATAATCAGAGAGAAATCATATTACATAAACAAGCGGCAAAACTAATTTCGTTACAAATATTGTACATAAATTGTGTGGTTTTATAAACATGAAATAACTAATAAACATAATTAATTAAAATTTTTATGAGTCACTTCCTGTTGTAGGATAAATAACTAAAGAAATATAGAGAGAGAAAAAAAAAAAATTTTATACATATATACATAGATTTTTGTAAACAATAAACACACAAAACGACAACGACAACGACTTCACGATTAATAAATTCAATAAATAAACACACTTAAAATGTAATAAATAAGGAGAAATAATGTTTTTTATATTATTCACACCAAACATAAAAAAAAAAACGTCAAGAGGTGAATAGCTGAAAAAATGGAGCAAATAAATTATTTATGTAAACAAATTTCTGACATAGTGGTTACAAAGGAACGTACAATAAAAAAAATACATCATTGATGCCGTTAAATCGTTAGCATTTTACCGGTAATTTGCATTTATTTATTTTTTAATAATTAAAATATCAGAAACGATTAATCAGCAGAGGAGTATTTGCTGCACTTTTAATTCCTGTTTCATGGATTTTAAGTACGAATTGATTTTTGTATGTTTGAATTTGATATTATTTTATTAAAAAGGATGAATCCTTTTGTATAGGATCCACATAATTAAGTTGTAATTTATTATAGGTTTTTGAAATTTTATTGTAAAAACACTGTTCAGGGAAACAAATTTTCGATGTTGTTAAAACACTTAGAAAAAGCTTTTATCCGTACTTAAAACGTAAATTATTAAACTCATTTAAATTGCTCTCAAATGCATTCAATCATTATCTATAAACATTTAGAATTGGCTGTAAAATCATTGTAATACAGTAAAAATACGCCGAAAAATACATTTATTTTTTTTTTTTTTGGGTAAAAAAATGTAAGAAAAGAAAAATTAATGCCATAAACTCGTCTAGGTAATATAAGAAATAATAAAATAAGCGTAAACATAATGAAAAGAGAAAAAAGAAAAACATAACAAAATTGTATTTTAATTTGATTTAATGTCGAGTTTTATTCTTTTCTCATATTATTCCGGATAAACAAAAATAAAAACATTATTTCGCTTTCTTCCTGTTTTATAATAAATTCATTCATTTAATAACATTTAATTTATTTTATTTTTTCTCTCATAAATTTACACAATTTTTGTGCCGTTTTTTTTTTTTTTTGGTGAGCAGTTTAAAAGCAATTAATGTTTAAAGAAGATTTTAATAAATAAAATATTTATTAATAAATTTTATATAATTTAAAATCTGTCTGATTTCGGTATTTGTTAAGCTTTTGCGAAGATTATTGCGGATATTATATGAGCCGTTTAAACAAATAAAAATAAAATAATAATAAATAAAAAAAAAACACACAGTTTTATTGCGGATAAATTTTAATTACATTTTATTTATTTATTGCGTTAAGGTTTAGTTATGGTAGAGTTCAAATTTTTAATTAAAGAAATATAAAATGTGCTATTATTAACATTTATTAACAATTTAGTAAAAAAAAGAAGTTTTTCAAAAATAATTCTAAGTATTTTTATAAGAAATACAAAACTTTGTTCTGTGATTATTTCACGTTATAAAGGTACAAAATTAGATACCTTTTGACTATAAAAGATAAAAACAAAACATATTTAACCAATTGAAAATAATTTTCTTTGATTAATTAATAAAATTAAAGAAAATTCTTTCGTATTTGTGTTACAAATTACAGTTGAATTATTACAGTTTAGCACATTAACGCCATTTTATAACATTTGAATTTTATTTCTTTTGTTAAATAGTTAGAAACCAGTTGACCAACGTAATAAAAATAAATAACATTTTAATGCGTTTACTTTACATAAAAATGTTAAATAAATTAAAAGTAAGCATAGTTATGGGATATAATTTCAATTCTTTTTATTTGTTTATCTTAATAGAAGAACCCTGAAGTCAACAAAGACAATAAGTTTAAATGGTTTCACCACTCTTGTTGTTATTTATTTTTCTATTCTATTTTTTATTAATACCATTTATGTTCTTTTTGCTTTACGTATTGACTGTCGATAAATGTCGATAAACACACTGAACAACACAAATAAAGAAAAATATACGTTCTTACTCTTAATGCATTATCATGAAATAAAGATCCTTAAAGGTTTATTCTTGCCTGTTTTCCTTCTTCATTTTTATAACGTTTTTTTATTTTATTTATTTATTTCTTAGTATACAAAACAACAAAAGCAACAACGACAAAACAACATCAAAAGAATTTATTTCCGGCTGCTCTTGAAGATTTTATTCGCTATTTTAACGTATTTTGCTTTTATTTTTATTTTTATTTCTTTAATAAATTCTTTTTTATCCAACAAATACCAATAATAAAGCAAAATTCTTTTTCCACTGTTTTTTTTTTTTTGTTCAATTTTATTTATCGATAAGAAGTAAAAAAAATTATTTCTACGTAAAAAAGACAAAACAATCCTCTATTTCCTCTGTCTGTTTGTAAAATGTGGAATTTTTCGTTTATATTTTTTTGCTTGGCTTTATTTTTCATTCACATTTTGCTGCCCACGCACTGTGTTTTTCTTCTATATGTTAACTTATTTTATTTTTTTAATTTTTTTTGGTGCGAAAAGAGTTATTGCGTGACATTAAAAAGTGTATTTCGTTCATGTATTTAGCAGTAATAAATTGTGAATGCAAAATGTTACAAACAAAATTTTTTGTTTTGCATAAATTCGCTTTTAATGTAGCGTTTGTGTAGCGATGAACAAAATGATAATAATTTATTATTATTTCTCTTAAAAAAATACAATAAAAATAATAAAATAAATATTATTAAGGACCAACAAGGCCAATGATTTAAGCTTCTGGATGATCTTTATTTAATATTAAAAATAATACATATATGTACGTATGAATAATAAACTTTTGTTATTTTTCTGCTTTTATTAAGATCCCTTATTTTATTATTTTGGTTACTTGATGCCTTTAAGGTTCTTTTCTTTTTTTAAGAAATGGAGATAAACGATAGAAGCTACAATGGTTTAACGGCAACCGACTAATTTAGATTTTTCAAATATATTTAATGAAAATAACTTTACTTGTATTAAGTAGGGTCAGATATGTAAAATTTTGTTTTTTATTTTTCTTATACACATGACTAACCGATAGATAATGCCTAAAACAATATTTAAATGATTGAAAAAGAAAAAGAAATTTTGTGGTTAATATTCAATAAAGTTTGACTTTCTTTTCCTTTTTTTTGTTTGAGTAAAACCAATAATAATTATTATAATCATTTGAAAATTAAATTAAAGTTTGAAATAAATGAAAAATTATCGATTAAACAATGAAATAAAGTATAAACGTTAGAAAATTGATTAAAAATGTATTAAGAGCAGCGAGAAAACAAAACCATAACTCACTGTTAATCAAATCTTAACGTAATAATAAAAAATTAAATAACATTGATTTTGGTAAATAAAACGAATGAATTTTCATATGAAAATGTATATGTATAAAATGTATTTGTTTTTGATACCATTTATGTGCTTTTTCCATTTAAAATAACTTCATTAAATAATTTACGTGTTTTTTCTCCTGATCATCAATTTGATTTTATTTGATTCATTTGCTAACAAATGATTTATTTACAATTTTTCTTTGTCTTTCTTTCTATTATTATTATTGTACTCTTGCTGGCTTTTGTTAAATTTGCACCATTATCTGCAAACAAAATAAATGATTCTTGTTTTTTTATATAAAATAAACGAGAAAGAGGACAAAAAACAATGCAAAGCAAAAAAATATTAATGGAATGTCTGAAGTCTTAAAGCTTGAGTAAAAAAAAAAAAATTGATGATTTTGATTGAATTTTTCTGACGTTTAGCAATTTATTTAATTTTCTGATTTTGATAGTAAAACTATTAAATTGTGTGTGTCTGTTATTTATGTTTCTTTTGTGAAAATGATAAAAAAATTAAGCACTGTATCGACAAGAATAGAGAAAATCATTGTTTGTCTGCCTTCATTAATAAAGCACTCCCAAATGGATATGTTGTTGTTCTGCAAAATTATAATTGTCGTATGGTTTGTTTGTTATATATTTTGGAAAATACTTTAAAACCAATGTTATCAGCATTAAGAAGAAAACAAAAACATTAAACGTAAAGTTGCTGCACCCAGAACGTCAAAAACAATGGTACGAAAAGAAGAATGTTTTCCCACAATTTCCTAACTAACTGGACACACGAATTAAAAGCAAAATTAATTAATTAATTAAAAGCATTTTCATTATATTTTTTTTTTTTTGCTACCAAAAAAACAAAATTATATCCTCATGGAAAATAGCAAAGGATAAAAAATCCTCATGAGTCGTGTTAAAAACGGTTATAAAAAAGTGCTGGAAGCTTTTTAATGCTTATCGCTAAACATAAGCTTTAAATAGCAGTTTTTTGATTTAATAATTATTGTCACTTAGACAATAGTATAATTGAAGGAAATTTATTTTCATTTTCTAAAAGCTTATTTTTTACGCATATAAAAATAAATGCGATTATTATGTTTAAGGAATAAAAAATTCTATTGCCCGTTTATTATTGCTGCTTTACAAGCGTTATAAGCACTTTAATGATGTTTGCAAACTGTTTTTGCTAATATTTAAATGTTTTTCTGTGTGAAAAACTATGAAAAATAAATAAGAAAAAACTTCTGAATTATTAAATAATAAAATAAAAGATTAACTAGTAGTTTTACAAAGTGTGTATATAAAAATTGTACTTTTTCCAGTGTTTATTATTATACATTTTTTATTTGCTTGTTAATAATCATAAAAATAAGACATAAGACATCCTTATATAATCACCATCATAACCATCATCATCATCATCATTATTTATAATAATTTAATGTTGCTTTATGTGTCACCACATCAAATATGTTTTACTGTTGACACAGTAGTTATTAATAATAATAATGACAGTAGACTGCTACAGTACATACTGTGCATTATCTTGTGGTTTTTCTTTATTCATTAAACAATTCTTGTTATTAATTTCGTTATGTCATTGCAATGAGGAAAATCTTTAAACAACTCTTTTTTATAAATTATCTTTAAAAGACTTCAACTAAAAAACATTATCTAATTTACAATTAAAACATTACAAATAAATTTTGTTATTTAAGATAATTTGCGCCTTGACTTTCGAAATAGTTTTTTAAATTGAAATCAATTTAATAAAAAAAAAAAAAAATTGCTATCATTTTACTAGATAAGTAAAGAAAATTTTTATAAACCCTTTTGGGATTAATAAAAACTAGATGAAAATTGTTTCGTTTATATATTTTTTTCCATTTTTATTTTTTTATCAATATATTTATTTTCCATAATCATTTGAAACGATTTAAGACGATATTTTAGAAAAATTACTATCATATTACCAATAAGGATCTACCATAGGCATTATAAAGAAAAAATAAGAAAAATAGATAAAGAAAATTATAGAAATTATGTGATAAAACGTATTAGGATGGCAGGAAGCATATATTTAAGATTAAATATCATAAAATCATTTATTATTTAATGTTATTATTAATAATAAAAATAAATATAATAATAATATTGCTATGATACATTAATAATGAGATCTTTTACATCATCAAAAATATATATATATAAGAATTTATTTTTGATTCGATTAGATAGTCGTTTTTGTCGTCGTTGGGTAACATTTTTACCACAAAGCAAAAAAAAAAAAAGAAGAAAGTAAAAACATTATTTTAAATCACCAAGTGACTATGGAATAGATGAACTGTAAAAACCGCATATATACAGCCCACATAACACACAAATCCATTCTATACAAAACGATATATCATTTCAATAGGAAAAATTTGTTTAGTTTCGGTCGATTGCCTTTTCAGAGTTGTTATTCTCTCCGAGTTGGTTATGAAAATATATTGCAGGCACACTTTACTTATATGTATATATATAGGATAAAGATCTTTTCTTTTCGTTTTTTTTTTTTTTAACAATAAAAAGCATACACATATGATAATGTATTTAATTTTTCTCACAATACATTTTGTCGCCTTTATTCTGATTCATTTTCTTTCTGCAATCATGTTTTATGCTAAATTACTATTGTACTATTCGCTCGGTTTTTTATCTTTTTATCCTGAAATCATTTACTAATATTTGCTTTAAAAGCTTTTCTCTTTTTTTTTTTGTTATTAAAGCTTAAATATGCGGAAAAAAAAAGCAAACCAACAACTGATTATTTTAATCGGTTTTTCTGTCATTTTTTTTGTTTGTGTTGTTGGGCTAAGTAATGATTTAAATAGAAATTAAGGGCTGTCGTTGTTGAATTGTGTGGAAGTGAGGTTAGTAGAAATTTATTAACTGCTCACATGAGCTTTATCCGTGTTTTTTTTTTGTTAAAAATTTGCAAATCATGATTTAATAGAATTGAAAAACTAAATTACGTTAATTAAAATACAAAAAAATAAAAAATAACCGACACGTGATGTAATCGTGATGCAAACGTAAAAATCTATCGTAAATTCGTTGTTTCCTGTTGAAATCACATCATTAATATGTTTTTTTTTTTGCTTTTCTTTTGCTGTTTTTCCGTAACATATTTTCTTTAAATCCATTGCTATGTATTTTTCTATCTATATGCTACATACTCGATATAGTTTTATTGTGAACCATTCTGTTCTTTTTTTTTCTACTCTCTGCTATTTTTCTTCATATTTTATCAAATTTATACATTTTTTTTTTGCTAGTACTGTGGCTGTTGCTGCTGCTGCTGCTTGTACTGTTTTAAATAAAATTTGGTTCAAAGTAGAGTAGAAACGTCAAGTGGGTCAAGGTTGAACGTTAAAAAAAAAACAGAAATTTTAGTCTTTTTTTATTTTCCCAACAAGTAAAAAAAAAAAACGTAACGAAACTAATGAATAAAGAATTTATCTGATAAATAAATAAATAATTAGTATTTTTGGTTAAACAAAAACAAATAAAAAGAAAAACTCTTTTATTAATTAATTGATTATTGAAATTGGAAAAATATCTTTCTGGTTTTTCCTTTAAGTTTGTTTTTAAATTATTATTTATTATTAAATGGTTTTGTTAATATCGATCTGTAAACATCCGTTAATACTTTTATTACTACTATTCAGGGTTGCTGTAGTTGCTTTCAAATTGCATCAAATATTTAATTTTAGTAGTTTTTTTGTGTTAAAAGCATATCGAATGCAAAAGAAAACCATCGTTATTCTAAATGCTAAACCAAACGTATATGTTTTTAATCGTTTAACCATAACATACGAATTTTCCTTGAAAATAATAATAAAAACAGCAATGAAGACAACCTGGGTTCAAAATAAACTTATATTTAAGTGCTTGTTGCTAAAAAATTACCTTGCTTTATCAGGGAAATTTCTGTTTAAATGCGTTATCGTATCGCGTTCAATTTACACTGTTTAGAACACTGGACACACTTTAAACTCTTTTATTAAGCGAATTTTATTTTGGTTTAATTTTTCTCATTTTCAATTAATTGAATAGAAATTTTCTTGAATGAATTAAGATTTTTTCTCTATAAATTTTGAAAAAGAAAATTCGTAGAAACGATTAAAAATCTTTAACACTCTGAAATTAATGAATAAAAATTTATTTAAATTATTTAATTCTATAATATTTTCTCTATGCAATGAGTTACATACTGGCTCTCTGAATTCTCCTTGAAATATCATGGATAGCTATTATTATTAATTAATTAATTAATTATTTTTTGACATTAAAATTTTGCATGTTTTTTTTTTCTTTATTAAAATATAATTATTTCTCAAGAAAGCCACGTCATATTGTGCTTTGTTATTTATTTGTTATATAATTGTTATTTAATTAATTTATATTTTTGTTTGTTCTTATTGTTGTTGAGTTAAATAAATCACAAATAAATGTAATTATTTAAAACAATGAATAATTCACGATTGCAAATATTCTTAGTTGTTGTTAAATACTCCTGAAACTAATTAATGAAAATTATAATTAGATTAAATCAACAAATAATCACTGAATTTCAAACGAATAATCATTAATAAATGATGAAAAAATGTTTTATTCATTTTGGAATGATAGATGACAGAAGCAACAAAGAAATATTATTTTTTAAATCGAAAGAGTAATTGTTTTTTATTTCAACTATTTTTAATTAGTATTTATTAATTATAAATATTAGTAAATATGGAAAAAATAATTCACATATAAAACGAAAGTGATGTCCACTAAAAAAATGTTTTTATTCTACTGCGAAAGCAATGCAATTTCGAATGAAATTTTTACTATGCCAGAATAATATTTATTATTTTCTGTTAAGTTTTAGCATATTTTTGAAGCTTTTTAAGGTTTTTCTGCTTTTAATTATTGTTGATTGCAAAGTTTGTAAAATGGACGTTTAGGATTTTTTACCGGAAAGTTGTGTAATATAAAAATCCTGATAAATATTTCACTGGTTTATAAGCGAATTATGTTCAAGAGAATTTTTATTAGGACAGAAGCAATTATTTCCAAATTTTTGAATAAATATTTCTTTAGGTATTTCGACGTTTAAATATTATTTTTGATAAATTCAACCAGATGGTTTAACCTTTTTTTTTACCTATTTTCATATAATATTTATTTGAAATTTCTGTAAATAAACGATAATAAATGCACAAGAGATTAATAATTACCATGTGGTGTCTTTTTATATCCAAAATCAATAAAAATAAAAATATTTTATTAATCTAATTTTTTATTTTCGTTTTTTTTTTGTAGTGGTTCGTCATTTGAGGGCCAATGGCAAAATGGTAAACGTCATGGTTTGGGTATAGAGACACGTGGACGTTGGATATATCGTGGTGAATGGACACAAGGCTATAAAGGACGTTACGGTGTACGGCAAAGTGCAACATCTACAGCCAAATATGAAGGTACATGGGCGACAGGACTGCAGGATGGTTACGGTTCCGAAACATATGCTGATGGTGGTAAGTTCTTATTTATTGATTTACAATTAAATGATAAAAGAGCAGACAAGTGTGTGTTATGATAAAAAAATAATATTGAATTATAATTATATTAAAATCACTTCAAAGTGGTATAATTATATTCTACAATATACAAAAATTACACCAAAGTAATAACCATTATCCATTATCATTATAATTTTATTTTTACTTTATAAAAAAAACTAATAACCGGTATTTAGTTTAAGCGTGTTTAACTTATTATAAATAATATCGCGTGCCAGAAACCGTTTTTCACATCGTTATTCAGTGTTTTTATTTTATTTATGCTTCTATTTATTATTTTTTCACAGCATAAAATTTCATAAATAAATTACATGCAATATACATAGGTAGTAGAAAGGCAATAACAATATTTATTTACTTTAGTATTATTTTACTTTATCCCTCTTGGATATTATTTTACAATTTAATATCGTATAATGATATTAATAATAATCATCATATTATTATTTTCTTTTTTTTGTTATTATTTGATGATTTAAAGTCTCGTTTTAATTTATAATAAAAATATATATTTACTTTCCTGTATAAATCGATTTAAATTGATAAATAAAAATGTACAAAAAAAAAAAATAATATGCATATCGATTATTCTTATATTTTTGAATAATTTCTTCTGCGATTTACAATTGGGGTAATTTTGTTTAGATGGTAAAATTTTAACTTTTAACGATTTTTTAATTAATTATCCAGTTAAAATTTAATTGATTTTTTTGTTTTAGAGTGATAATTAGTTAAGTTTAGTTTGTTTTAGGTAATAAAGTATTCAAAAGACTTGCTACTATCAACCCTTTATTAGTGTGATCTTACTTTAAATATTTTTATTGTTCGTCCAAACCTTTTATACAGAAAAAGAAATATGCAATCTTCATTATCTTTTATCCATACCGAATTTCGATTTCGACCGCAATGAACCTATTAACTCACGAAATCGAATTAAGCTTATGCTTAATGAATGTCCGGACTGACCTCACCATAACTGTGTATATTGCACAAAACTCGCCAAGTGATTAAAACATATTTAGGCTTAGTTTAACCAAGTATCTTACTAACTTTAAAAGATGTACATACTTGATATATAAGTAGATAATCCTGAAGCCAGATACAACTTCAAAAAAAAAAAAAACCATAACTTCTGGTAACATTGAAAAAAGAATTCTCTAACCGGATTAAATGACTGTTTTTTCTGCTGTTAAAGTAAATTTGTTGAGCTAATAGCAAAACTTACTGATAAAAACCATTAAAAAATTGCATTCTTTTCAACAAAAGTTAAGATTGAGGGTAAAAACTACAAGACAACACTACCAATTGAAGGTTAAAAAGTTAAAAAAATTCTAAATACACAAGCAAAGATCAATGTTTAACCATCTGTGCTTCTTATTTATAATTTTTTTTTTATTCTTATTTAAATCGGTAATAAATGTAAAAATTTTATTAAAATATGCAGCTTTTGTGGTGGATTTTTTTTTTGAACGTTCAAAGTTTTATATTGTTTTGAATAGGTCAAGGTATTTTGAGAATTTACAGAATAAAAAACAAAGTAAAGGATGGGAATAAATTTTTTGTTTGTTGACAGAGATAAAAACAAAAAACACAGAAACGACAGACATTAATGTGGTTTGAGCAGCACTAAAACATTCATTACAGTTCTTTTTTCTTTATTTAGTATTGTTTACCCAACCCAGAATCATTGACATTTTGGTTTGTTTTCGTTACTTTGGTGCCTTTTTGATTGAAAACCATTTTTTTCTTCCATAATTTTTCTTTTTATTTTATTTTAGTTTAGGCAAAATTTAAACGTTTTTATGGCTTTGATACTTTGTGGTTGCGAATTTCTTCCCTATTGTTTTTTTTTTTGATACTTAAAAATTAAAAATTAAAGCTTCCCATTTTTTGTACATTCTGTTGTTTAAAATTCGCTACATTGTGGGTCAACGTTGTAGGTGGCACAAAGGGAAAAAAATTCTTGATTAATTTATATGCAAAAAAAGAAAACGAAAGAAAATAACGAAATTCAAAATAACTAAGAAAAGGTTAAAAGCACAAAGGAAAAATATCGAATCGATTATACATGACAGAATATTATAAATGATGATGAGTAAAAATTCTCTTCGTTATATTCTTTAGAATTGGTAATTATTAATCACTTAAAAATGAAAGAAATGCTACAGAATGAATAGAAACGTTTCGTATTCTTTTTCTTTCTGTTAAATTTATTATTTAAATTTTTTATTATTATGCTTAAAATGTTGATTAAGTTAAATGTAAGAAACATAATTATCCTTTTCTTACTTTCTTCACGTTTTTTCTGGTTTTTATTGTTTAAGAACTATTTAAAGAGTTTAAAGGAAAGATGATGCCGCTTTAAAGCAGATATTTTATGAGTAAAGATCATTGATTTACTGTTATAAAACGTGCTTTAAAGACAAACTAAGAATCATTTTATTTCAGCGTGTTTTGTTCATTACATTATATCACATTTAATGATTTATATGCTCTTGACGCGATTAATTACTACAGTTGTGTCTCTAAATGATGTCAATTAAGTACAATTTTAACAAGATATATCTGCTACAAATAGTGCTTAATGAATTTTTATTTACATCAAACACTTTTATAAATACGTTAATCAATATAAAACACATTTAAGTTAAAGAAAATTAAATAATTTACGAAATAAAATAAGCAAAATCGTTTTTCTTTAGATTTTTTTTTCTCTAAATTTTATGTGCAAAGATATGTTCGCTATTAATCTCGCGTACACCCCATTAATGGATGGGTGTTTTACAATATTTTATCATGTCGTCATATTGTGATCGAAGAAAAATAAAAACAAAATCTTAATAGAAGGAAAATAAATATAAAAATAAAACCCATTATATATATTTTATTTTCCAAACGTGCATCACATTTGTCTACATTTTATTTTTAATGGAAAATTTTTACTGTTTTTTTGGTGTTTTTTCACTTTTTTTTGTTTTTGCTTAACACTTTCTTATTTCATGTTAAAATAAATTTATTTTTACAACATTTTCTACTATATTTATTTGCTGGTTAGATGTGATTAATGTGTTTAACGAGCTTTACAGAATGTGTCATCGTGGTGTTTTCTTCGATTTTGCTATCGGTTTGTTTTTTTCTGCAAAAAAAAAAAAAATCATTTTTTCACTCAATGAAAATTCAATTTTTTTCGAACTATAAAGTACTTATTTACTTTAACTCTTTAAGAAAAGAAATTCCTTTAAAAAAAACTTACACTGACTTATATTTGTTTATCTAATTTAAGAAGTTATTGCCGACTTGTAACGAACACCAGGTACTTTATGCTAATTTTTTGTTGTTTAATTATTTTTCTAAAACTGTTTTATATAATCATTATTTTAATTAATTTAAAGAAAAAAAACTTAAATTATTAAAGAAAACAGAAAAATACGCAAAAAAAAAAAATTCTTACTAATAAACACCAGTCACTTAAATTCCTGTATGTTGAGTTATTTCACTGTACTCTGTGGAACATAAGCAGCAGTAAATAGCAGATTTATTGTTTAAACATATAAACAAACGTATAAAAAAAAAATACATAAGCAAATAAATAATAAATTTTTATAATTATATAGCATAAATAATTTATGATAATTATGTGTTTAAAATTTTATTAATTATTATAAATAAGCAACACAAATTATGAACTCTTAAGGTTATACGATCGATGAATCATATTGCGAATATTATTATTTATTTTGTTTACCTTTTGTTTTTGGTAATTTATTATTTGTTTTTGTTTATAAATAATTCATTTACTAATTAATTAATTAATTAATTTTTTTTAAAAAATAGATAAATTTTTGATGAAATTTTATTAAAATAGTAAATCATTTTCTTTATTTATTTTGGATAAACAGCTATGTTTAAATTATCCAGTATTTGCAATTTGCTATTATGTTTATTAAATCTACAAACTTAATTAGGTATTTGATTGTATTAAAATTGTTACTTTATTAGTGTATTATTGTATTAAACTAAAAATATTACTAAACCAAGTAATTTCTCCCTACTAGTCTTCGGAATAACTATTTGATTTACACCGACTTGATTTTGCTCCTTTTTAACTCTATTTTATACTTTTTTCGCTTTTTTTTTTTTGTAAAAAACTTCAAAAACCTACCTTAACCGCATACTACTAATAAACTATTAAGCATAGTTTTTGTAATTATTAACGTTTTTCAACAAATATATTGATTACGTTAAAATATTTCTCAGTAGTTATTAAAATATTATCAGCATAAAAATATATGTTTTATTATTATTATTATTTAATAGAAAAAAATAAATCAATAATTCTATAAGCTAATTAGAAAATAATAATTGGTATTTATATTAATTAATATTTTACATAAAAGAGTTATTTTCCTTAATTGATTTAAATTAATAATCTATATAATATGCTTATTTAATTAATTATTCTAAGAACAACAATTATTAAATAATTTTCATGAAATTAATAATTATTTTTTAATGATATTTCTTTGTAAAGAATAATTTCCTTTAATGATAGTTCATATCAATGAAAAAATATTTTAATAAAACAGTCAGAGTAAAAAATAATAAATAAAATAATTTTAGTTCTGTAATTAAAGTATATGGAAATATAAAACCAATTAAAGCTTTATAATAATTTTAAAAAACAACAAGAAAATTTTTACATTTATCGTCAAACAAAGATTAATCTTTGCTTTAGTTGCACTTGGAAAGTTTTAATAGAAATATTATATTGCAAATTTAATATTATAAATTTTCATTTTTGCATTAAAATAAGTACGACGGTAATATTGTGCTAAAAGGTTAAAAACGGTAGAAGTAAATTATATTGAAAAGAAACTAGAGAGATAATATGTTGATTAAATTCTAGAGAAGTTTACTTACATTTTCGTAACTTCATAAAAATACAATATTTTCACTGTGTTTTCTTGTTTTTCCAACCAGGAAATATAAATCACAAAAAAATTTCTTTTGTTAAAAAGATTTTCTTACATGTTTTCATGTTAATTATTTTTTTCTAAATGACAATTAACAACAGAAAATGTATAGAAAATATCTTTTTCTTTTGAATAAATACCATGTATCTGCGTGTTGAGTTAATAATTTATGTATTGTCTCTTGTCATCGTGCTAAAAAAAAACAAAAGAAAAGTTTGTGACAAAAAAAGCAAAAAAGTTCAATGAATTTAAATTTAAAAAAACGTTAAAATCGATAGAATAAATGGCGGATTGTTTATTATTCTTGAAAATTTTTTTTTGTATTTATTTGAATTTATATTAATTTAGAATTTATTAAGAAATAAATAAGGTAACTAGTTGGCTGTATACCACATGAAATGAATTAAATAATTTTTAAGTATTTGACGCAAAAATGTAATAAAGAACAAAAAAAAAAAGTATAAACCATCATGAATCTTATAAATCCATTAAATCTCTGTCATAATAATCTTTTTTTTTTTGTGTATTTCTTTTTTATTATGATTTTTATAAAAAGAACAGAGAAAAAATTTGACAAAAAGACAAAAAAAAAAAACAAGAAAAGAAAAGAAACCTTTTAATTTTCTTTGATGTTAATGATGTTGACAGCATAAAAGTTCATCAGATCTATTGTAATAAAATAAAATAAGAAAAACTGAATTAAAAAATAAACACAATAATAATAATAAAAACTATTAAAAATAAGGAATTTTTATAATAGATTCTCTCGTTGTTTGTTTGATTTAATTTCTGGAAATCTTAAGTCACGAATCAGACACCACAGACATTGTTTATATTTTTATTCAAATAATTAATGACGATAATAGCCAATCATAATGTGTTGTTTAAGTCACGTTTATTTGTTGACGTTTTTCATTGTTTTATTATTATTTTATTAGTAAAAATCTCGTAATTAATGCCTAAAGATCTAATTTCTTCTTAATAAGTTGATAAACTTGTTACATCCTTCTATGAGTGGCTGCAATAATTAAAAATTTTCGTTAATACATTATCCTTGGATCGTGTTTTACTGAATATATGAAAAAGTAAACGAGACTTTACTGTACTTTGGATAAAAAAGTAAATATTTTTTTAACAAATTAAAATTACTTTTTATATTGCAAAGACAAAAAATAATGTAAAGTTAAATAAATAGAATATTTATATAAATCAGAAACAGAAACAAACTTATCATGTATATAACTTTTTAAGTAAATTTTCCATATTTGTTTCATTATTTTCTTCTTCTTCTTCTTTTTTTAAATTTATATCACTAATTATATTTTTGCATAACTAAAAAATAATTTTAATTATTCGTAAAAAGAAAAAATACGTAAAAATTAATTCAACTTCTTGTTAAAATTATAAAAATATATTATACATACTGCAGTTGTAATTAATATTTAAATTTTAATATATGCAACAAAAGAAAATTAAAATAATAATAACAATACTACTATTGTTGTAATATAAACTTATGAATAATTAATGAAGAAATAATAATAAAAAAATGATGCATAAGTGCATAAACATAGTAGAAGAATAAAAATATTAGAACAAAGTAAAGTAAATTAAACCTTAAGTAGCCTTAAGTAGTTAATAACATTTTATACAAATTTCTTGTAATAAAAAGTACAGTCTACTTGAGGGCATGAAATATAATATTATTGATGTTTCTAAAGAATTATTTTCTTTCTTTACTAAGAATTAGAGAAAATTAGCTTCAAGTGGCTAAAATAAAAGAATAAAATTATGCAGGGTAGTAAAAATTAAATCCAAGTAAAGTAAATAACTGCAAGAGAAATCAAAGCAGAATTTAACCTAGTAGACATAGTTTTAAATTAAAACTTTTCCGTTTTCCGTTACTTCTTATAGGGAACACAAACCATTATACCACGATTTTAGTTTTTCTTAACAAATTTTCATTTTATTTAAACGACTGGTAGCTTTCTTAATACGTATTTAATTAACTTTATTTAAAAAACTTTTAATTAACTGAATAAAAGTAGTATAAACAGTAGTAAAACATTCATTAGCTACTCGCTGGCCACACTTTGGTAGTTAAGCACGTCAAAATCACTTAAAGAAAAGTTTCAAATAACATATTTACAATCAACATAAGTATTATTAGGTATTTTATTAACATAACATATTGTAAAGTTGTATAAATGCGCTTAAAACCATTAGTAAAGCAACAGAAAGCTGTTTAAATTATCATAAAACAAAAAACAAATATATATATATTTAAACCACGTAAAGTAACATAAAGCTCTGATAAATACACACTGAAAAGGCAAAGAAAATTGTAATGTAATTCTCTCGCACTTCTTTACATTTTATCTTTCTTTCTTTTAATAAAACGAATAAACATATAAGTTTGTTATATTTTTTTTGTTATTATTATTTTGTTATCATAAAAGGAAAAATATATATTTTATGCTTTTGTTTATGTGTTATAACGGTGCACACATTTTGCGTATTTTTATTACAATTTTTTTTTTCCATTTTAGAGCTTTCAATGTATATACGATGTACTGTATGGTCTCAACTTACATACATATTTATGTTATTTGCATATTTTTTTTGGATTAAAGTGAATAAATAATGTAATAATATTTACATAATAATACATAAAAAAATATATATAAAATAAAATAACAAAAAAATATAACTTAATAAAGTATTTTAGTAGCGAAAGAAATTTATTTTTATTATGCTAAGCACACACAAAAAAAAAACATTATTATATCGTGTTAATAATAAGTAAATGTTATACTAACGTCGTTATTACACCATTTTTATTTTTAACGAATTTTTAATTATTTTTCATTTGTTTTTTTTTTTGAATTCTTCGTTTGTTTTATGAAAATTTAAATAATGCTTATTCGATTGCATAGGGATTCTGTTTTGTTTTTCTAGTTTTATAAATGAAAAATAATTATAAATAGTAAATTAAAGTTTAATTTCTTTGTGATTTAGTTAACTTATTTAATTTATATATGCAATGACCTTATTTTACTACGTTCGTACGTCCGTTACTTAAATACATAAAATTGTCAACTAGATTTTTTTGGAACAGTGAAAAAATCTATTTTCAAAATCATATTCAACCGTATAAACAAATTCATTTGATTTGCTGATTTATTTTATAATTTAAATCGTTTTTAATAAAAATTAATTATTATTGATTGGGTGGACATTTTAAATTTTATTTAATTTATGGAAAGAAAAAAGAAAACACAGAAATTAATGACACACAGAAATATATAAATGATTGAAACATGTGGTGAGCACAACAGTAATGAATACAAACAGCAACAGCAGCAATAACAGTTTTTATGTTTAAACAAATTCTAATGAATTTTAATTGATTTTTATTTATTTTTTTTTGTTTAATTAATTAAAACATGAAACACACATGTATGTATTTATGTTTTTTTTTTTAAACATAAAAGCAAGTTATTTTTTTAATTATTGCAAAATTTTATAAAATCCAAATTCAAATTCAAAAAGAAAACCAAAGTAGTAGAAAACCAGATATCGAAAAAAACATAAAATAAATTTTACTTAATTTTACAAAAAGGAAAATAACAAAAACCTTTCTGCACTTGATCTAATTATGTATAATTTGACTTTATTTTTATATTACTAAACGAGATTCTACAGTACTTTTGGCTTTTCTTTTTCCTTTTATTATTTTTTCTTTTTTTTTTTTGTAATTTTAAGTGCATAAACCAAATGAACAAACAAATAGCTGCTCTTTAGTGCGTAATGCACTTAGTTTTATACTTTGTATGCGTTATTTTTAGTCGAATATAAATTACCCAAGGCAGAGAGAAATAATAATTTAACGTGGTTGTTATATTATTTTATTTAAACGATTTTTTTTTTATATATTTAGAACTTTGTTCTACTTTCTTTAAATAAATAATTACTTCGTTACAACATTTAAGTTATGTTGTGTTGGTTTTTCTTTTATTGTATATTACTGCGGTTGCAAGAATATAATGATATATAGAAATAATAATAAATAAAGAAATTATTAAATAATAAAATTGATTCGTCACCTTAATTTGGTGTCAATTAGAATAAATAAATAATTGACAAATTGCCATTATAAATGACACAAAATGGCGCCAACGTTGATTAGGAATTTTTATTTTCTTTTTGTAATCACAAAAAAGTAGGATTTTGTTATTTATTATTAATTCTTATTTAATTTTTTCTCTTCTCTATTTAAAAACTATGCAGGAACATATCAAGGACAGTGGTTGCGTGGTATGCGCCATGGTTACGGTGTTAGACAATCGGCACCCTTTGGTTTAGCATCTCATTATAGACCGAAGAATTTACGTGCATCATTAACGTCATTGCGTAGCAATGAGCCAGGCGGGGCTGGTGGTGGTGGTGGTGGCGGACAATTACCATCAACACCTGATCCAGCTGAAAAACGAAATTATCGAATGGATGATGCTCGTGGTGGATTTGTATTAAAAGCAAAATCAAACGAGCCACCACCTAGACGAAATAGTTTGGTTGAAAAAACGAAAAAAGGACTTTTATTAGTAAGTGCTTAGAAAGTCTTTATTTTATTAATTATAACGAAATTTATTAAATTTTCTCTTCGTTACTGTTTAGGGTTTAAAAATACGCAAACAACGGAGCACTGGTGATTTGGAGAAGCGAGGCACCGGTGGCTCTGGAAGTATTCGATCGACAGCATCCACAGCATCATGGCTGAGTACAGAATCTTCGCAATCGGGAATGACAAACAAGTAAAAATAACCGATTTTATTTTGAATCTTTGCGATTCTTTATGGTTTTTTTGCTTTTAGATCAATGCACACAGATTCAAATGCAAGTTTTATTGTAGAAGACGAACATTTGGATGCCAGTGTAACAGAAGTGTATATGGGTGAATGGAAAAATGACAAACGATGTGGTTATGGCATATCGGAAAGAAGTGATGGTCTAAGGTTGGTATTTAATTTTTTTAAATGGAATGAACTGTGTTTACTCAAACATAAATGAAAATTTATAAAATTAAAGGTATGAGGGTGAATGGTTTGCTAATAAAAAGTATGGCTATGGTGTGACTACATTTCGTGATTCCACCAAAGAGGAGGGAAAATATAAAAATAATGTACTTATAACTAGTCAAAAGAAGAAACATCTGTTTTTAATACGTTCGGCAAAGTTTCGTGAACGTATTGATGCTGCTGTCAATTCAGCACTGCGGGCATCCAAATATTCATTACAAAAAGCTGATATTGCCATTTCAAGGACAGCGACCGCACGAGGTAAAGCTGAACTGGCTGATATTGTATCAGAGCATGCACGTGTTGATTCAGACATTGCTATAACGACGGCACGCGAATTTGCCCCAGACTTTAAACCGTCTGTGCTTGAACGATTCGAACGAGTTCGAACGAGAGAACGATATCGTCCACCGCCCGAACCGTTACCCATTCTAAAGTCTGAACAGATTAGCCCTGAGAAAAAACAAAATATAAATTTAACAGTAAATCAATCCACACAACAGCAAAAGCAGCAGCAACAACAGCAATTACAAATGCAACAACAACAGCAGCAGCAGCAATCACAGTTGTTTGCTCAAGCATCAATCCGAAGACAATCTATGCATCATCCAGCATCATCGCTTACTCACCAATCTTCGTTAGATTATTCAACAGGGAATAGTTTGTATCCGCAACAAAATCTTAGTCCAACATCAGATTATACTAAAACTAATCAGCAACAGGGCTCGCCGTATGCTAATCAATATTCTCAACAGCAGCCGCCCGGTTCCAACTACGGCACGCCACAAAACTATCCTATGACGCAGCAATCATCGCTAACTGCGCCACAACAGAATTCACCGCAGCAACAGGTGTATGGTAATAGTATTTACGGAAACAGTCTATCCCCGCCACCACAATCAAACTACACGGGAGGAACTGGTGTTGGAAATCTCCCGCAGGCATCAGGTATGCAGTATAATCAATCGGCCGGGAATATGTATCAAAACCAAAATCAGCAGCAACAGCAACAACAGCAGCAGCAGCAGCAACAACAACAACAGCAACAACAAATGTCTCCGCAACAATCAAATTACTCTAATTATCAACAGATGCCTTCGCAACAATCATATGGCCAATATGGTAAACCAATGGATGGTTTACAGCATCAACAATCGATACATCAGCAGCAAATGGATTCTTATTCACAAATGGGACAAGATGCATATCAAGGTTTACAAGGCGCCCCAAATTTGCGTAGAAATTCTAGACCGGTTAATGATAATCAGAGGCCAATGTTAGGTTCGTTCCACCAATCATCAATAGACCATTTTGACCATTACAAACGTCCACCTAGTAGAGATGGTTCCGTTGATCGATATACTCGGGCGGCAAGTCGAATGGGTGGCTCCCGCCAACCGTCTGTAGACCGATCAATAGGAGCATCGGCACCGCCCCTTCCCGAGCCAATTGATCGTAATGTTCGCGGGGGGTCACAAATGCGCTCCATGTCACCAGCCGTCACTAGCCTGACTGGTAACGGCACAGTGCCAACTGGAACAGGAATGTCACGATCAGGAACACCTGTTTTTCAAGGTAGCTCCATTACACCCCAACAGTCACTATACTCAGTGCCAAATCAGCCATTCGAGGACGTTCTGTTAAGACAACGAAATCTTGGCCAAGATATTATCCCCTCACTTTCACAGCCAAAACGAACTGAGAGTCTATACGTTCCTGTGAAACCAATGCCAATGGGAGGAGGTGGCGGTGGAGGAGGAGGCGGTGGCGGTGGCAAAGGAAAGCTTAAGGTGAGTTATTGCCATTATTATATATATTTTTTTTTTATATTTTTCGACAGTAAGAATTCGTTGATGTAATATGCGATATAGATGCGAAGAAGTTTATCATTACGTAATTTTGCCACACGCGCAACATATATATTTGTATTAATATTTCATATGGCGTCAGGGGGTTTTTGATTCAATTTTTTACTCATTTATTTTTCACTTACGATCTGTGTCTAAATTTTACAAGCGAATGTCTGTTGTGC
This sequence comes from Ptychoptera contaminata, assembly GCA_963942525.1. Taxonomy (NCBI): domain Eukaryota; kingdom Metazoa; phylum Arthropoda; class Insecta; order Diptera; family Ptychopteridae; genus Ptychoptera; species Ptychoptera contaminata. Next base: position 11,467,801 of record OZ012636.1, on the reverse strand, counting down.
AATATTTACCAAACAAATATTAACAGATGGTGGAGTTGGTTAAGCCACCACTAAATTGCTATTCCATGTTGTATTTCTATATTCTATGTATATGTATAGAGACTTGTCTCATCATAATTAATTTTTTGTTAAATTTATTTTCGCTGCTCAACAAAAACACACCTTTATCTTAACGTAATGTGACCCAACTCAAATAATTATTAATCGTTTTTCATTATATATTTTGCACCAAGATGTCCATTTACCTGTTTACAAAAATAAAAAAAACAAGTAGAATTTGAAAATAACATGATTAATTAAGACAACATGATTTGTGCTTTAAGCTTTTACCTTATACTACGTAATATTATCATCGTAATTTTTATTATGTTTAAAATCTAATACAATTTTTATTTTAATTACGTGCAACATGCCACATTTATAACTGACTGACGCCATTATTATTGTGAATCATTTTCACTTTTTGGTCACATTAAATTATTCAACCGTTTGTGTCATTAATTGTTATTATTTATTCATTCAGTTTATATTGTTATTTTCTTCCAGTAAGGAATTTTATTGACAATTTTTACGATTGTATTTTACAGTTTTTCAAAATTTATGTTATACAAGTTGGGTAACTATTTTTATAATTTGGCCACTAATAATTCTATTAACCGTTTTTGGCAATCATTTTAATTGTTTTATATTCATTTGGCACACTTTATTTTTATAGAAACCATTTTTAGTAGAAAATTTTTCTATAAAGGTATTTTATTTTTTTCTTCATTTCTGTTTTACATTTCGATGAGTAATAATTTAATAAAAAAAACTTGTTAAAAAAATGTAAAAATTAAAAAAAAAACAGTAAAATGTTACATAATGATGAAAATTTATTGTGGAAAAATAGAAGAGAAAATGAAGAAAAATAAAAAAATATATATAAATTTGATTAACTTTTTTCCTTCATCAGTTTTATTTTACATTTCTGTGTTAGTGAACTAGGTGAATGTGCCTAGGTATAATATGTTATTAAATTATTTTCTTGGTTTTCGTTCGTGTATTTACTTCATCTTTATTTTATAATTTCGTTTGTTTAGGATAAACTTTTTTATTTTTATTCACTTCTGCTTCTACACAAAAATTCGTGGTGAAATCTTTTGTGTATTTACATGATTTAAGAGTACTTTTAAGGTCAAATAATTATTGAATTTTAAAACTTTTAAGGTCATCTGTTTTTGCTTGTTTTTTTTTTTGTAGATAATGATCTTTATACACAGCTTATATTACTTTATTCATAATAAAATTATTACCATAATATTTTACCTTTAATAAAGCCAAATGTTTTGTTGACATCCCTGGTATATTTTTTGTTTTGTTCAGAGAAGCAAACATACATAAAAAATTCTACAGTTCTTTCTGTTATTACTCATCAAAATCGTTCGTTTAATTTCGTTTAATTTTTATTGCAAAAACAAAAAAAATAAATAAAGAAAAGCAAATAAATTAATTTATAAAAGCAAATTTGTGACAAATTTATAATAGAAAAAAAACTTTTTAAGTACCCAACAAAAAAAATGTCCCAATTCAATCTTTAAGCTACACAAAAGTAAATAAATAAATAAGTAAAAAAAGAAATAAAAAATGCCAGTAATAAAATTCATTAAAAAAAAAGTAGAAAAAAAACAACAATAGCTGAAAATAATAAATAAAGAAATAACAAGTAAATTGTTTAAAAAACGAATTGAATAATGAAAATAAAAAATTCTATTTTTTTGTGTTCAAGGAAATACCGAAATTTGTCGAAAAACGATGTGTTATACAATGGCACAGTATACACTGATGGATTAATCCCATCGGTAATTATATACATTCTATGGTGTTTTCTTTTTTTTAATTTTGTATAGAAATAAATTATTTTATAGGTAAATAGAAGATATTCTAGGGGGTAAATGTTGCATTTGAATTATACTGGGCGTCTCCACATTTATATCCCTTTTAAGCCTTTTTCTTTTTTCTTTTTTAATGTCATACTGTGCCCATCATTTTATGTCGAATGTTATTCAATTGTATCTATGCATATGTAATTTTTAAAATAACCAGGCGTCTCCACTGTATTTTATATAAATATTGACTTCCGTTTAGTATTATTTACGAATTTGCTAATGGGAGAAAAACAGAAAATATTAAAAAAAAAAAAACAAAGATATAAACTAACTCTATCGTACTAGTTAACGTAAAGAAAAAAAAATTATTTATTTAATTTTTTCGCTATTATTTGTATTGTTAAAACACCAGGCGCCTCCACATTTTTGTGTTTTAAACGATCATTTTTTTTATTTTTTCTTCTTTTTCTTTGATTTGCTTAAATTATCTATTTTCCTAGTTAATTCTATTAAATAATATTGTAAAAAAAAAGAAATGCTTGATGTAACAATAACATATCGTAGCATATAGAATATTTAATTTTATTTGATGTAAAATAACAAAAAAACGAATAACCGAATACCCTGGCGTCTCCACTGATTTTCACTAATTTCTGTATATTTTACTTTACACAGCTAATATTGTACATAAACAATAATTTTTCTTTTTAAACATAAGCGATTACTTGATTCTCGAGATTTATATATTTCTTTAAAATTCTTTATTTTATTTTTTGTGATTTAATTGCAATAATTTGTTATTTATTTTTATTGTTTTATTGTTTTATTTTTCATCTTTTCTTTTCTATCGCATAACAAAATCCTATTAAATACGAATTGTGCGAAGAATTTAAATTATAATAATATTATTAAAAACACAAAAAAAAAGCAAATGTTTTCGAAATTAAATAAATTCTCTATTCAAGTTTTTGTTTTATTGCTTAAAAAATAAACCTTCTGCAATAATAAAAACAAAAAAATTAAAAATAAAACAAATCATTAAATACTTGTGCAAAAGACAATAAATTTATGTAAATATGTATTGTTGGTGCAATAGAGTTAAGTCATAAAATAAATATATAAAGCAGCATCAATGATAGACTGCTTCTTCCTCTTCTTCTTCGTGATTTCCTACTTATTTTTTCTTAGGCGTAATTATATAAAATATTTAAATCAATATAAAAGCGTTAATTAAACTGAAATAATTATGAATTTTTATCAAATTAAAAATATACATTTTTAAATTATATGAACAGATGATTTTTGTACTTTAATTATACACGTAAATATACAATATAAATATATAAAAATAAATAAATAGAAATAACGAGACAACGACGACAGTATATAGAATATAGAAGATTAAAAATAAAAATTCAATTTAAGAACACAACATATAGCAACGCCTAGGGGGACAAACAGTAATAACTAGTACCAACAACATCAACAATAGATAATGTATTTTGTTGCTTGATTCTGATCAACAACTTAAAAAAAAAAACAAAATAAAATAAATATAATTATAATTATAATAATTATAAAAATAAAGTAATAATAATTATTATAAAATAACAGCAGCAGCAGCAGATGATCGTTGTATTTGTAGAAAGACAAAAAAAAAAAAAATTTAAAGAAAAATATTTTTAAAATATCAACAACAACAGCAACTGTTTTTTAGTATCAACAAATATTTATCTAATAACTTAGTTTACAGTAAATAGTCGATAAAATTGTCTATTCAACGTGCATAGCATAGTAAACAGTATGATATAAATGAAGATAATAAAAGTATTACGTTCAAGTATAATAAAAGTTACTTGCTTTGTATATTTCCAATTGTATTACGTCGCTTTGTAGCTAAAAAACGTTTAAATTCTTTAGAAAAAATTTTATATTTCGAAAAAACAATTGTTTTTTATATTCGAAAAACGTTTTAAACAGATTGAGAAAGCAAAAACATAATAATGAATTTTCTCTTTTACTAAGTAAATAATTAAACCATTATAATCGAGACTAAACTATATTATTATTTTAAACAACTGTTTCTATGCATCTACATGATATTTTTTATATAAAATAAAAAATAGTAAAGTAAAGGAAATAAAAGCAAAAAAAAAAACATTTTTCAACGTCATCGTAACGAATTGTGGTTAAAATATTTAAAAAAAAAAAAGAAATATCTGTTAAAGAAATCTGTTGTGCTGATTTCTATTAAATAAAAGAAATAAATACAAAATAGACACATCATCAACGTAACCGTCATCACCATTACCGAATTTATAAATACAGAAAAGAGAAAATATTTCTCGTTTTTTTCCGGTATTTATTTAAAATAACAAAAAGTTAAACATTTTTTCTTTTTTATTTATAAATTTTTTTCCGCTTTAAAACGATACAACGGCTGCCAGTCACACCATTAACGTGCGGTAGCCATTTTGTTTAAACAACTTTAATCCTACGTTCCGTTACGTTTTTGTTTCGTTTAACGAATTTTTAATTTTCTTAAATCAACAATCGCAAACCAACCAGCGAAAATAATATTTTAGTACAAAATAAACGAATCGTTTTTATTTTATTTATTTTTTTGTATATAGACAGCAGTACACATTCAGTGTTTAAAAAAATGTTAAACAATTTTTAAGTAATATTTTGTGGGTAAAATATTTTTAGTACAAATTACTCTAAAGTGAATTAATTCTATTGTTATTGTTACCTTTACTTTTGCATGAGTAAATAATTAAAGCAAGGTTATTTTATGTAATAATTGAGCAATTAGACATTGACATAAATTCAATAATTAAATAAAATAAAATTAAAGATTGACAACAAAGTATAGAGAAATTAAAGTGACTTAACGAGGATCCCACTTAGTTTTTTTTTTTTTTTTGTTTGTCTGAAAATTTCTTGTAATGTGCTCGAATGAAAAGTTCGTTTTTAAATTAGAAAATAGTGAAAAGAAACGACAGAATCGAGAATATCGTGTCCGATGATGATACTGATGATGATGTGATGCTTACTTAAGATTATCGCAACACTGTGATATACGAAGGAAATTACATACTTTGTGTTCTTTCATTTATTTACATTGTGATTTGTATTTTTTTGCGTGTACCTTTTGTTAGTTTGTGTTTGTTTTTTGATAATGTCTCTGTCATTAAATGTTTATTATTATGATAAATTTTAATTCATTAATATTCGGTTTTTGTGAGAGGAAAAAAATTAATTTTTATTATGTGTCAACGAAATTTGTTCGAAAATAAATAAAAATAAAAATTGTTTACAAATTATTTACACAAAAAATAAACACTTAATAGTGGAAAAATTATTAAAATTAATTAAAAAATTAAGTGTGTTTTTCTATATAAATATATGCTATTTAAGTGTTAATACAAGTGGTGTGGCATACCAAAACGTTTACACGTTAATTGTATTTTTTATTTTTTTGTAAATTTTAACCACAATTTACTATAATAGTGCTATAAAGTGGAATTTGATTTTATTTTCTCGCATAAATAATTAATAAAAATAAATAATTAAATAATAATAACATTGCTCGACAAAAATTAAATTAAATTAAATTTTAAAAAAAGCATAAAAGACACAAAAAAAAATAAAAAGAAATAATAATAATAATAAGAAACGAAACGAAATAAAAACTAAATTATTTAAAGACACAAAATATAATTAAATCGCTGTCGCCGGGCAATAATAACACCAGTTCAGAAATCACCTAAGCAAATAGAGAAAATATCATCAAAAAAATAAAAACCGTTGTGTTGTGTGTGACGACCCAAGTAAAAATAAAAATAAATTCGAAAATGTTGCCAAAAATATTATTTTTATAATTGCTAAGTGTTTTTTGTGGTAGTTTTTTTTCTATTTCGTTTCATAGCGAAATAATAATTAAATAAATAGAAAAAAACAACGAAGAAGAGACATTTTTTTTTTGTTTTAAGTTAATAAACAAGCAAGCAAAATAAGAAAAAACTAAAAAAATTTTAATTAAATGACATTTGGGATAGATTTTGTAAAAGAATAATGTAAATTAATAAGCATTAAGTAGAGAAATTAAAACCGTTTATGTTGAAATTAAAAAGGATTTTTAATGTTAATTACAATTTGTTAATATGTTTTAAGAGTATTTTTATCCTAAGTAGTGTCTAGTCCTATAGTACTATGGTAGTACTGGCTCTTGTTGTCGTATTAATGATAAACATAACAAAATATTATGTAAACAACATACTGTTTCTGAAATATATATGACTAAAACACATGCTCCTACTGGTGTTTATCATTACAAAAAAGAAAGCCCTATGTGCCCACTTTCATTGAATTTATTTTAACTGCGATAAACAACTTTTAAGCATATTTTCAATTGTATTAATCTATCCTTGTTGTTGTCGTTATTTATATTTAAAATACGATTTGTGTAATTAAATTACTTTTTAATATTATTATTTTTTCGATTTTTCTTCTCAATTTTTCCATTACTTTGTTTAAATAGCGTAAAAATAATATTGTTTATTCTACAAAAATAATCTTCTTTTTTTTTATTAAATATTTAATGGGTTTTTTTTTCTTATTCTTTAAATTTAATTTAATTAAAATTGTATTAAGAAAAAAATCTCACCCACTTGTTTCTTCGCATAAGTGATAATATTTCTCTATTATTTTGGTTTTTTTTTTTGAAATATAAAAATATGCAAGGACATATTATAAATGCGTTAAGCATGACAGACTAAATTAACAGAATAGCCAACTTTTAAATATAAAATTCTGTGTGGTATTTGGTTAATTAAAAACAAAATTTAAACGTCAAATAATAGACCAGACCGCATGTTATCCCCTGAAAATAAAAACGATAAATATTCATATTTGTTTAATTTAATTAAGAATATCTAATTAGTTAATTTATTTATTAATTTTTTTACCTTAATTATCGCGTTTTTTATTCGCATTTTAATTATAAATAACTGAACAATATGAGAAATTTCTATAAACGGTTTTTCTTTAATTAAATAATTGAATATTTGATTAATTAAAAAAGAAAAATTATATATACAAAAATTAGGATGCATTGGTATCAGGAAGAAGATGAAGAAGAGGAAGATCTTATGTTTTCACCAGCTTTATTGGCACGTCGTGCTTCTGAAAGTTGGATTATTGCACCGCCGGTTGAGGTGTTTATTAATTAATTTTTTTCTGAAAATAAATAAATAAATTACATCAACGATTTCTAATTAATTTTTTTTTAATCAAACTTAATTAAAAAAATAAATAATTTAATTAAAAAATAAAAAAAAAATCTTCTATTTCTTAGAGTGTACCAATAGCAATGCCATTGCAGCGTAAAAAATCATTACCGGATGTACAAGAGTTACCGCGTAAATCGGAGGCAATGAGCCGTGAAGAAGTATCAGCATTAGGTACAGCCAGACGGGAAGAAATACGAAGACAAATTGAAAATTCGGAACGTCTTAAAGCAAATCCACTACTGTATTTAGTCAGTCCACAGGTTAAGGTAAGCCGTTTTGTTTCTTTCTCCTCTTTTTGCTTCTCATAGGTTTTTTTTTTTAAATCTCTTTGAGTTTGTTTTTTTATTTAACAAACCTAAAGCACATTTTTTTAATTAAATTAAATTTTCCTATATTTTTCTTTTATTGATTTATTTGATTAATTAATTTAATTTCTTTTCACCATTTAAATAATTTCCTTTTTTTTTAACCGATTTAATGACTTTTCTTTCTTGCTATGATTTTATTTTACTTAAATAATTTTTATTAATAATTATAACTAATAACTTACATTAATTAAATTTAATAAATTTTATTTTTACTAATTAATAAACTAATTAGACGTGTTTTGTCCCGTAAAAATTAATAAAAAAATATATACACTTAGTTTTTCTTTATTTTTAGTGACAAATTTATCAATTTTTAGATTACAAATAATTAACTGAGCATTGATTTTTGAATTAATTAAAAAAAGGACGTTCATAATGTGAATTTAACTCATGATTTAAAATATATATCTGTGACGACTTATCTTGTTTTGTTGAGATATTTGATACTCAAGCATTAAATACTGTTGCGACTTCAGAGATCAAAGAACTTTGTTCCTTTTGCGACGCGACAAACGTGATTATCTTAATAAACGAAATATTTAAGCTTTTATTTACTAAATAAAATAAAGTTTCGATAAAAGTTTTGTTAATTATTGAGTTTATGTTATGAAATTTTCTATTTCTTAAAGAAACAGAGTTTAATCTACGTTATGCTGTTTTCTTAATGCAATTTAAATCACAACTTTATACATACATAGTATAAGTCTTTAAATAATTTTTAAAATTACCGATGAATCTTATCTATTCACTGTATTTTCTTGCATTTTTAACTTTACATTTTATTTTACTTTAAGCTGATTAACAAGAATACTGTCTTTATGAATTATTATTTAATAAACTAATTTCGAATATAATATTGTCAATGAAAAATCTAATGAACCGAACGTCCTTTATTTTCGTACAAATAATTTTAAAATTAATTAAAATTATAATAAGATAATTAATTTAATAAAAAAAAAATATAATATATAGGCATGAGATTTTTATTTTATTTAATTATATTTATAATAAAAAAATAATTCTAAATTAGTTTTAATTTAATCGAATTTATTACAAAAACAAAAAATAATTCATTTTTCACTTTGCTAACACATATAAAATACAGAGAAACATATAGGTATGTCCCTATAATGGTTTAGTTGTTTTATTTTATTATTTAATTATTATTTTTAATTAATTTAATTGATATTTAAAGAAAAAAAAAAAAAAAAACTATTAATCAATGTTTTTAACTATGCGTATTATTTTAAAGACAAAAAAATAATTTATATTTTAACGATTTTTATTTATTTATCTATTAATTTTCATTTTTAGACGCTTTAAATGTTTATTTGTTTTAATAAAATTTGATTTTATATTGAAAAATATAAAAATTCAATTATTATTATTATTATTGTTATTGTTATAATTTTATTAAAAATAAAATAACAAAAAAAAACCATATAAATATTGGGATTTTAATATTAATTTTATTTTTAAAAAAATAAAGAAATTTTTTTGCAATAAATAAGTATTATTCGATAAGGAAATAAATAAATAAATAGGATAAAAATTTTTTGATTAAACAAACATTAGTAAATGGTTTAAGAATATTCAAATAAATTACAATAAAAAAAAAATACTCCAAAAAAAGTCAATAAAAATCGATGAGAAACGTCGAAAAACGTTGGAAAATTATTTATTTTCTTAAGATTTTGATTTGAATAAAGTACGCCATATTTTTTATTAACGGACAAATATCGCCATTTTGTTTGTTATTATTGGTGATTGTGATCTAGATTTTGATTAAAATTTATTTTGTAATTGTCTTCCGGATAAAATTACTCGGTCTGATTGTTGTCTGATGCCAATGTAACAACAAATTACGTGTTTTGTTTTAATTCGTTATAATTACTTAAAAATGATAATGAATTTTCATTTGTTTATTGTTTATAACTGTAATTTTTATCATAATAATAATTTATTTTCTTTTATTTTTAAGTTAAAATTCCATTTTTAAACGAAAAATCTCATACAAGATGATAGATAAATGAAACACTGTGACTGATAAAGATTTAAATTGTTTTAATGATTAATCTAAGAATTTTTTTTTAATTAAAAAATTATAAGAATAATTGAAGATTCTCTCAGATTTATCCTGAAAAAATGAAGTTATTCTACTTTTTTGTTACAAGTAATTTTTTTGCCATCACAGTACTGTAAAATGATATATTTTTATGCTTATAAAGTTTTATCCGTGTTTTGTTCGAATGAACTACTTAAAATTGTTTTATTTATTTTTTAAATTTAATTTGTGAAAACTCCTTTGATAAAAGATAAGAATAAGAATTAAGGAATTAAAAGAATATTTCAGAAGAACTTTAATGAAATATTGTAACCGTTTTTGCTGCACAGTTGTATGTATGCTGCTTTATTGATGGCTTTTGATGTTTATTTTCCTTTTAATGGCATAATGTGCTTAATGCTGTTTTGTATAATTAATTAATTAATTAATGCTTATTTTTTTAAATGTAATATATAATTTTAATGTTTAAATTATTTATTTTGCTTTAATTTTGCATGTTTTTCGTCTGAAAATTATCTTTGCTGCAGAGCGAGCATAGTGTTTAGAAAATGCGATGTGTATTTTAGTGCATAAAAAATAGATAAAATTATTGTAGTTTTTCCAGCTTTTAAATGATTTAATTTATTTTAGTTTTTTTTTATTTTTTATTAATTTTAATTAATTTTACTTTTCTTTTCAATAAAACAACAAAAAATTTGTTTCCTTTTCTTTTCTTTTCTTTTTTTTTTAATGAAATATTTTTTCTACCAACAATAACAACGACAACTAGGATTGGTTCTCAAGCCAGCAACTTGTAATGCTGGTGCTCGTAGTCAACATAGCATTTGCAATATTATTCTTCAAATTGCTAACATAGCGTCAACTGAATTCCCATTCAACAATTATTTGCTTTTCAATAGCAATGACAACTGGTTGAACAGGGTTTTGGGTGATGATTGCAGTAGCAGCACGTGTTTAAATTGTTTTAATATAAAAAAAATTATAAAATGAAAAATTATTATTCTAATTATTATTATTATTTATTTAATTATTTATGTTTTTTTTTTTTCATAATTTTACTACCCAAATAATTATCAAAAAAAAAAAAAAGTATCTTAAAAAGAATTTAATTAAGAAAAAAACTAAAGAAAAGAGAAGAAAATGAAAATACTTTGGAAAAGCAACAAAACTTACAATATGGAGACAATCTCTCATGCTTGTGGTGTGATTTGTTTCCTTTTTTAATTCTTTGTTTTTATTAGTACGTAAGTACTCAAGTAATAAATAATATTTAATAAAAATTAAATTAAAACACAATAAAGAAGTAAAAATTTAAACGTTTTTAATTAATTATCTTGATTAATATTGCAAAAAGATGGATCATTTTTGCATCGCATTAAACCTCTTATATACAATTTTATGGAAATAAATGTAGAAATGTTTACATGTTTCAAAGTAAATTTATTAATTAATTAAGATTAATTGAAAAAGAAAATAAATTAAAATTTCGGCACCCATGAGAGTGTGCCGCCATTGGTTTGTTTGTTTCAAATTATTTGAATTGAGAATTTGGAGACTTTTTTTTCTCCTTCATTATTAATTATTTAATTAAATTAATTCAAGGAAAATTAAAACAAAGGGCAAGTTTCTTTTTGTTATTGTTTTTTATTAAAGCTTTTCTGTCCTTTAAATATTATTGCAGTAGACAATTACTAATTTGTTTAACCGATTTGTCTACATGCAAAAACTCTACATATTATTCGATAAAAATCAACAAAAATCTCTCCAAAACTGCTTTAGTTGTCTAATCATTTGTCTGTCATTTCATTAATTGATTTTTCTTAATTTTTTCTCTAAAAATTTTCCATTAAACAACTTTTTTAAAAGAAAATAACAAAAATTTAATTAAATTTTAATTAAAAACAAGAATTTAAAGGAAATACAAAAGAAAAAACACCGAAAAAAAAAAGAAAAACAAGCAGAGATTATATTTATCAAAAAAATTAAAAAGAAAACGTTAAGAAAATTCTATAAATAAAAATAAAATTAATTAATTAAAAAAAAAATTAACAAGAAAATTATTTAAAAAATATATATATAAACATATTTATTAGAAAATTAAAAAAAAAAATTAATTATAAATAAAATTAATTAAAATTAATTTAAACAAAGACAAACATTAATTTTACTATTAATAAAATATTTTCGTTTTAATTAATTAATTAATTAATTAATTAATTAATTAATTAATTAATTAATTAATTAATTATCTCTTGCACATATAACACATACACAAAAACTTTATGCATATTAAATAAATAAAATTATATTAAAATATTAATAAAAAAACTATTTAAAGAAAACAGAAAATGAAAAATTTGTAATATTTTTTTAGCTTTAAATAAATTAAAGAAAAAATTATATTTAATTAGTTAATGAAATAAAAAAAAAAACAAAAAAATTCTATTTAAAAAATTGTATAAAAAAAAAGAAAAGAAAATTATAAGAAAAATTAAATTAAGAAAATTAAATTTAATGAAAAATAATTTAATGAAAAAATATTTTATCGACTTATTTTTGCCGCTTAATTAATAATACTATTTAATAAATTTAATTAATTAAGAATAAAATTGTATAAACAAAATAAAAAATGAAAATAAAAATTTATCAAATTTTATTAAATTATTAGGAAATTTTTTTTAAAAAAATGACAAAATTATGAAAATTTTATTAATTATTTGTTGGTGTAAAGTTTAGCTGTTTCATTAAATTTGATGCATTAAGGCATCATCTTTAACACTTTATTTAGTATTTTTTTGCATGAAAATACAAGAATCCTTTAAAAATGAAGTTTTCTGTTCAACAGAGACAACAAGGTGATCGATACAAATCTAATAGATTTTACCTGGCATGCACAGGATATTAACATTAAATGCAATCAAGTGATAACGAAAAAGTGCTTAACACCTGGTTAAGAAAATTTTTACATTTATCTGAGAAAAAAATTGCTAAACTCTGAGTAGTTTTACTCATATTAATGGCACTGTTGAGCGGTGCAGCCTGAATATACGAATTTTTATTTAATTTATATTTTAGCTATTTATGCAGGAGGTGATAAGCGAGACTTTTTAGTTAAAAGATTGACTATTTGAAGAGATTATCAAAAATAGTTTTCTCTAATGATCGAAAATAGTCTGCAATAGAATTTTCTAGACATTAATTCAGTCAATACTGAAATTCTTAATCTTGAATTTAGTTTTACCACAATTAAGGAGTAAAATACTAAACATCAAGTTGACGACATTCTATGCTTAGTCTAAATGGATTGCATTTAAATCAGATAAAATAGTGAAAAATATTTGTATCGATCAAGCTAACTTTACACCTGCTTAATTAAATCATTACTTTCTTTTAATTGAAAAAAAAAATCTATATATATTTTTACACAAAATTAAAAATAATTATTATTTCTACTAAAATATCGTAGTTAAGAAAAATTTTTACAAAGAAAACGCTGAAGTAAAGTCTCTCAAATTAAATAATTTGTATTTTTTTTTTTTAAATTACTACCAAGGAGTTTATGTACTTTCTTCAGCACCTATTTTAGCGATTTAAATTATTTTAATTTTTCTTTTTTTTTAATTAAATAATTAATTAAACAAATTTTATTTTTTTGGTAATTTTTAAGCCGTCGTAAAAATCTTTCTTAATTTAATTTAATTTAAAAAACAAAAATAAATAAAAATTAATGGTGCGATAAAAAATTATAAAAAATTTAGCATTAACACTTGAATTTTTTTTTTTATTAATTTAATTAAATAAATTAAAAATTAAAAATGTTTTATTCAATAAAATTGAATTTAAAAAAAAAAAAAAGTTTATTTTTAAAAATAAAAGAGAAAAGCAAAAACAAGAAGAAAATTATTATTTTAAATAAAATTTTTTAATTAAATTTTGTTCAGTTATTATTGTACGAACGGGATAAATGTGGAGTTTTTCCTTTTTATTAGTAAAATTATTATTATTATTTCATTATATTGTCTGTTAATAAAACAAATTGTTATTAATTAATTAAATTTATTTATTTATTTTCTTAACTAATTAACGACAACAACGACGGTTTACTAGTTGTTTCAATTAATTAAATAGAAAATGAATAAAAAATGAAAAAAAAAAAACTTAAAACGATTTTATAAAAATATTGTTGTCAATTTTCGTTACTACTATATAATTTATTTATTTATTTATAATTGTTAATAATGAAAAATGTTTTTTTTTTTAATTTATTTAATTAACTAAAATGAACAAAAATAAAGAAAAAGAATAAACTTATTAAGAAAAAAAAAACAAAAAGAATTAAATATATATATTTACAAAAAAAAAAACAGAAAGGAAAATTATTTTTCTTCTTTTCTTTTAATTAAATAATTAAGAAATTAATTTGTTTCATAAAAAACAAAAAAATAATAGAAAAAAAAAGAGAAATAAATAATTCTAAAATAAATATATATTTATTAATTTAAATAAAAAAAAAAGGTTTTTCTTTTTATTGATTTGTTTAATTATTTTTCAGAAATTTTTTTCACTTTTTCCAGCAGTGATTGTGATTTGGTGATTTTGATTGGATAAGATCTAAACGAGTTTTAGACCAATCAGAGTACAGGCACAATATTCAAGTGTATTTCCGGTTAATCAGTTTTACGGTTTAATTTTGCTTTTATTAAAATTAAAAATTTATTATAAAAATATCTTAATATTCAAGGAAATTGTCCGGAAATCTGGAATATGAGTTATTTAATTTTTTATTGAAGTACTGTGTACACTAAAAGTCATATAGTTTATTAAAACTTGATTTTCTGGAATTTTTAATTCTTTTGGATTATTTATTAATGAATCTAAAAAACTTTCATTTAAATTTCTACTAATTATAATGCGTTTTTTAATTAAATTCATAACCAATTGTGAGTATCACAAGATACATATAAAAATTATAATTTAGTACAAACGACTAGCAAATGCGCAATATTTTCTTCGTTAAATTTTACTTAGCAAAGACACATTTTATATATAAAGGTATTTTTTTATACTAGACACTCATATGAAAAGAAAAGAGATTTTGTATAGATAACGATACAGGTGAAGCGACTATGATTCAACAACACAATTTCCACTTTAATGGGATTCAGATAATAAGGTAATTTCCATAGAATGTTTTTTTTACTACTATATAACTTAGTAAACTTGGATTCATATTGTCTGCAATACATATATTAGCAACGTGATTTTTAACAAAACGCGTAATTTACATTGAATTGTCATTGTGCGTATACTGTGCCCTTTGTACTTATTGTTTATAAATTTTTTAATTGAAAAAAATATTATTTCAGAATATTTTATTAAAGAAAATTTACGTTAATTCATTAAATATAAATTTTATTTATTTATTTTTTATTAACAATTGATAATTAATCTTATTACTCATTTTTGTTTATTATTTCTAGGTAATTCTATTTCAATGATGTTATTTTTGGCTTTGGTTTTGTTTTTTATTAATTTTATCACTGAAGTAATATAAATATATTATAATTTTTTTTTTTACTGTAATTATCTTATCATGTTGTGTTAATTTTTATGCAAAGATAAAGTACTTTTTGGTTTACCTGATTGTTAATATTTTAATTATTTTCTTTATCCTAATCAATTGACCTATTTTTCGATTTTCTTCTTTTACTTTCTGATTAATAAATTATGGAGAAAGAAAAAAATAAAATTGATAAATATGACTCATAAATATTAAAGTTTGCATTTAGTATTTATAAAGTAATATTTCTGTGGTAATTTCTAGTTTTGTAACAGCGATACACAATGAAAATGCACTAGCCGCCACTTAATTTAAAATATTCCTGATGTGAGAATAAGTTAACATAACGTAATTTCACATTTATTACAATAAATAAATTAATTTCTTATACTAATTAAATTTAAAAACAAATTCTTCTTTTGTTTGATTTTCTTACTTAAGTCAAATGAAAAATAAATAAATAAATAAAAGTACAATTGTTTCATTGTTTTATAATTTATATTAATTAAAATCAATCAGAACAAACCATAAATATAATTATGACAAATGAATTATGTCAAGGCATAGTCCAGACTAATGAAAAACCATAAACAATAAACAAATAATTGAATCTAATCAATCATTGAGGATATACTTTTTTGATTCAAAAATCTAGAATTATTTATTAAGCTTAAGTTATTTCAAATCTCTATAATGCTATAATAATCCTATTAAGTTACTCTGACAAGAAACATTTGCTATACTGTTTAAAATCTAAACAGAATACTGGTAAAAGCGAAAAACGCTACTAAAATAAAAACAAAAGGTAATTAACAACGAAAAAACTCAAAAAACAAATTTTAAGTGATTTTGACATGCGTGGTAAGCAGTTTGATTTCTTTATAATTTACATTTAATTTTTTTTTGTCACAAACATTTTAATTATTTTAAAATACAATAAGAATATATATTTACTGCAAAATGTTTATTAATTAAACATAAAATTAAAACAAAAATAATTAAAAAAACTAGGTAGCTAGACAGCAACATGCATACAAAATGGAGGTTAAGTCAGAATAAAAAAATAAATAAAAAATTAATAATAATAATAACAAGGCAGGTAAATATTATTAATTATTTTTTAATAAACAATATAATTTACTGAGTATGCAGTGTGTAAAACCATAAATTTTGTTTTTAATTAATTTACTCTATCTGAGTAAAATTTCGCATTTGTAAATGCATACAATTCTGCAAAAAAAAAAACGTATTTTGTGATCTAATTGAAGAAACACAAAGCATTAGGAGTTTGTTGTGAACTATCGTAAAATTCATTGTTGTTTACAGGAATAATAAAGGTAGAGTTTGTCAACAACTGATAAGAATTTTTATCATCAGAAAATTAATAATAAAATGTTTGGCTTAAATTCAGCATTAATCTCTAATGACAATAAATGCAAATAATTAAATTAAACGTAAAACACCACAAGTCACAAGTAAATAAAAGAAAATTAAATCGTATAAAGTTTATAAATTTAGTTCAAAACACTGATTCATTTATCGTAAACTCAAAAAAAAAATATATATGAAGACGAAGAATTTCAAAGCGCAAAACTACTTCCGGTAAATTTATTGCAATTAATTAAAATAAATTAATAAAGTCAAGTTTATAATAGTGAGGCTTTATAATAATTTTTTTTTTCTTCTTAATTATCATATATTTCTGTTTATTAAGTAAGGTGTTTATTTGTTTTTATTTATTTTTTTATTATTTTTTAACTTATATTTTAAACAAAGAAACACATGTTGTGTACAAACGACTTTGACTTTCATTACAGATAAGCAAAAATGTAATATATATATACACTCTTGTTGTAGTATTAAAGACAACTAATTACTTTAACACAATAATATAACTAAATTAGCAAAATTATATCGTTTTTTGATTTGTCTTCATGGTAGATAATTTATTAAAAATAACAAGAAAAAAATAGTTGACACATATTATACATGTTTATCAGTTGAAACTATATTATTTTATTTTTCTTCATAATTTATTTAATAATTTTAGTTAATTTTTTAATTACTACCTGTTAGAAACAGTGTCTCCTCATTTTTCTAACTTTTACGTTTTAATTTCTTATATACAGTTTCTTAATTTGTTGTCTATCTAACTATTTATAGGTAATAATTTAGGTAAATCATTTTTAAATGTGTATAAAATTACTATAAAATTCATAGTTGCTTTTATTGTTTTTAGAGATCAGCTTGAATTGTTGAATTCATTTCATGTTTTACGGTTTTCCATAAAGTGCGAATTTAACACATGCAAACAAATACGACTGTGCCAAATGCCTCGTTAATGGATTACGATAATTCATAATTGCACAAACTTTGAAACATTTTCCATTTTTTTTTATTAAAAATTGTATCGTCGACATTATAGAGAGATTAATTATAGTCGCACAATGTCAGAGCGTCAAAAAATGTAACGACTTATTTTTGAAAATATTTATTTAAACAATAATCGTGTAATATTTACCTTGAATCATGCTATTTAGTGTAAAAAAATCCATTTCATTGTCACATGTTAAAAGCAATGAGACATTACTGTGTTATTTTTAAAAATAAAATTTTCTTCATTAAAACCCCACAGAATGAATACGCTAAAAGGAAGAAATTACAAAAAAAAAGAGAAAAATTAATAATTATATCGAGAAAATAATAATTTCTAAAAATAATTCTATAAATTTTATTTATTATAAATTATCTTGTTGTTAAAAATACGTTCATTAACCTAAAGAATTATTTGTAAAAAAAATAAAAATCATTTTAGTATGTCGTTCTATTTGTTTGCCTTTTTTTTTTCGCTTTATTAAATTTATTTGTTTATTTGTTCATTCAAAAAAAAAAAAAGATCCAATTTGCAATACCACCATTCGCGATCAACAACGACCAACACATTAACCAACGATTAATTTTTCTATATTTTTCTGTTTTTTTTTGCAAATTGTTGTTTTGGTAATTTTCTTTAGCATTGTTTTTGCGACACTTTTTTTTTTCGTCTACTTATTAAATATAATAAGAATATGTGTGGGTGAAGAATTAATGGGGTTATTTAAGTATATATTTTTTTGCTTCTTTTTAATAGAATTTTAACAAAATTTAAAGAAAAAAAAAATGTTTATAAATGGAACAAGTGCATTAGACTTGGTTGTTTTTTTATTTGACAAAGAAATATGTTGTATTAGGTTGTTAATTACAGAAACGAAGTGTTAATTTTAAGTGTATTAATTAATATTGTTACATTTTTTATTTACTAAATCATTTCGCTAATACATAAAGAAAGCAAGAAAATAAAAGTAAAATGCGTCTAATAAGTGAGAGAATACAATTGGTTAATATTATTAAATAAATAAATTAAGATCAAAACTGTTATCAAAAGAATGAAAAACGTATTCAGTCTTATCAGTAAACAGTGTAAAACTTAATGTAATTAATATAAATGTGCGTTAAAATTTACATTGATTATATTTATAGGAAATTTCTTGATTTTCATTTTATTACAGAAAATCAATTACCATGAAACATATGCGGTTTTTTTTTTTCACTTCATTTAATAATTTATTTATTTATTTATATTTATCTAATCATCTACTCTTATTTAAAATATTTCAGCTGTTTTTAATCGTTAACGATAACATTTTTATTTTATTTATTTTATATAAATTTTATTAAATAAACAACAAAAAAATAAATAAATAATCATCACTGCGCGCTATTTTAAACTGGGTCAAAATACGACGTTTAAACATTATTTCTTATACAAAAGAAAAAACAAAATTAATAATAATATTAATGCTAGCATTTCACTAGGCGAGCATTCGACACGAACATGCCAAATGCGTCGCGCACAGATGGAATGGGCCGTCGAAATACGCGGAATGCTCGACGCAATTTGTATCAAACAGTGTGTCGTCATGTTCGACGAAAATTTTTTGATAGTTGAATGGTCATTCGTCGAACGCAATCGACTGTTCGGCACGATTTTTGCTCTATATTCTACTCAACGAACAAATCGTGTTCGCTAAACAACGTAGGCCCGCAATATTTGTCATTGTCAATAGTGATAACTATTTTTTGCGTGAATTTTGACTAATTTCATTGACTTTGAAATATTTTTTACCGATTGATTTTTGTTCGGCGTATAATGTCATGGCTTTAGTGAAACATACGCCAAATTACATTCATTCGTCGAACTATTCGTATGTCAAACAAATGGAATCGACCATCGAACGAGTTCGTCGAACAATTAAAATTGAAATGTAATGCAATGGTAGAATATTGCGTTCGACGAATATGTCTGTTCAACGGCAAAAATCGTCGAACATGCTCATGTCGAACGCTCGCTTAGTGGAATGCTGCCTTTAAGAATATAAAACTTCTATTATATATATATTTCTTTGCTTTTAAATTTATAATTTTAATTAAAAACAAGGAGAAAAAATTAATAAAAATATTAAAGAAAGAAAATTTTAGTTTTTTTTTTCTGCATCTTAATGTTTATTTTTTATTCTAATCAGCTGTAGACAGTATAATTCTTTTAATTTATTTTATTATAATAATATTTATATGTTATAGGTTTATCAATATTAAGTATTTTTTTATTTCTAAATTTATTTATTTAATTAATTAATTAATTTAAATAAAGAAAGAAAAAAGAAAGGAAGATTTTTGTATATTTTTTTTTTGTTATGAAATTCAACGCAATACGGATGAGCTGTGCTACAATGCGTCACTACTAAGTGACAGTATAGTTTTGATTGTGACTAATCTGTGTGTCTTTACTAAATACACATGCTTTCAATATTATTATTATTTTTTTATTTAATAATATTTAAAATTAACCACATTTTACATTTAAATGATATTTAAATTGTATAAATGCTTGTATACAACATTTTTTAATCAAAACAAGCATCTAGAAGCATTAAAATCGTTTAATTATGTTAGCAAAACCGCAGAAATTCAACAAAGCGCGTATTTCTTTATTTACTATTTTTATTTTTATTTTTAAAACAATTATAACTAAAATTAAATTTTCATCTAAACAATATAATAATAATTTCCTCGTTTTACTTAAATAATTAATTTTATGTATATTTTTCGCAAAAAAAAAAAACAAAAAATTACGCGACAAAAATTATTTGCGAAATTTTGTTAATTCTATTGTTTAGCGATATTTAGTTATATTTTTGTGTATTTTAAGTATATTTATAGCATTTAATTTAAATAAATAAAATATTTATATTTGTTTTTTCATTTATTTTTTGATTAAAAAAACCAAAAAAAAAAAAAAACTAAAGAAAAATCGCGATTCATTCACATGGCGTAGTATTTTTAATAATTAAGAAAGGCAGCAGCAACAATAAACACTTGTCCTTGTAATCAGCCAGCAACGATTGCGCGTTTTTTAAATTAATAATAACAATAATAATACAAGACAAACAAATACATTTACAATAATGTTGTAACACAAATAAAAACGTAATTAAATTAATTAAAATAATTATTTTTATTACAATTTAATTAGTGAAATAATTAACTTTAAAAATGACCATTTTTGTTAAAGGAAAAATTTATTTTTATTTTTCTCTATTGTTTAGTATTAATAAATTAAATGAAAATGATTAAATAAGATAATTAATGTTATTTTTTTATTAAACGTTTAATTATTGATTATAATTGTTTTCATTTATATTAATTATCTGCTGTAAATAAATTATATAAAAATAAAGGAACAGAAAACATGCGATTATTTTTTAAACTAAAACATTGTATGGAAAATTGTTTTTATTTTTAAATGTTTAATTATAAAAATTATTTATACTTCATGATTATTTTTATTATTATTATTATTATTATTATTATTTAATGTGTATTTAGTACTTACATGTCTTAAATTATTAATTTAAAAGAAAAAAATAATAATTAAATATTTCATTGTAGATGTTGATTGTCAACGTAAAAACAACAGCACTGTTTTTAAAATATAATATTAACGATACTTTTAACTGATAAATTTTCCTTTAAATATATAAAAATAGTTAATTATTATTTTAATAATATTTTCCTATATTTACTTTGTCAATAAAATTAATTTTTAATTAATAATTAATTAAAATAATGCTGCACGGAAAAAATATGCACATTTATGTTTATTACAAATTAGTACATTTATTGCTTTATTGGCGCTAGTTGTAACAAAAAAGAATTGTATAATAAAAAAATTAATAATATATTTTCGCCACCTGGATTTAGAAAAATTAATTTCACAGCTGTCAAAAACTAAACAAAGAGCAGCTGATATTGTGTTTTTCCTGTGCAATATATAGTTAATAAGGTGATTAAAAACAAATAAATATTCTTTGAAATAATCAGAAAAATATATATTAAGTGTGAATAATAGTAAAGATATGTCGATGATGATGTGTTAAGCAAATAATATGAGGTAAATGAATGAATGAAAAATAAAAAATTTCTGTGTATAAAAAAAACAACAACAATCTAAAATAATTCTTCTATCTCACTCTGTTGGCCTTGTTTGCTGCTTTTATAATAAACGTAATTTAATTGATTTGCTTCGTATGTTCTTTACAATGGTCTAATTATATAGTTTATTTATTTTTATTTAATCACTTCGTTTTGTTTTTTTTTATAGCGTTTTTCTATTATTATTTTTCTTCTCCTAATTAAAATTGAATAAAAAAGAAAACACAAAATAGAAAAACAAAGCAAATTTTATAGTTAATAATCTTACCACATTTTTTTCTTTGGCACTGCATATAGTAAAAATTATATTTATAAAATTTTCTACTCGCTATTTCATTCACACAAAATATTCGATTTGCTCATTTGTTGTTAAAGTTTTGATGGAAAACGTACGGTAGCTCGTTTGTTGTTATTTATTATTAAAAAAGAAAATAATATTTATTTTATATATATTCTGTTAGAACCAAGAAAACTAAATAGACAAAATTTGTGTAATTTTATTTTTGTGGTGCTAAAAAGATAGTAAAAGAAAAAAACAACAAAAATTAATCTACCCCAGGATTAAAGTGAATGATTTGTGGTGATAATTAAAGAAAAAATATCTATAATATAAATATCTGTGATTAAGTTTGTCAACGTAATTAGTAATTAAAAGTGGCAATCGTTAAACAATTGATTTAAAAAAAAAATCCAGCATATAGTAATTACATTTATTACTTGGTGGACAAAAAAAAAAATCAAATTATCACAAACAAAATGTAGGTTGTTTTTTCTTTTAGTGAAAATGTTTAAATAGAAAAGTGTTTAAGTAACTTAAACCAATATTATTGATTTTTCTTTGTTTGTTTTTCGTATAGAAATACATAATAGAAAATACTTTCCACAGCCCCATTATAATATCAAAGTAATTTTCCCAAATTTAATTTAACTTTTGTTTTTGATGGCGTTATAATCGCATAGAATGTTTCATTTAATTTTTTCTTAATTAAAAATAAAAATTATATATTGTGAAATTCTTCATAAAAATTGCATTCTAGCCAAGGCACACCTTTGCACAAAAAAAAAATCTCGATGAATTTTTTTTTTTTGTTGATTGAATAAATAATGTTTTTGTGAAAATTAAACCCAAAGATAAAAAATTTTCCTCTATTTAGTAATTTTTGCGTCATGGAATATATTTGGAAATTTTTAATTCACAAAATAAAAATCAATTTAAACACGGAACAATATACCGGGGGGTTCCTCGTATTATCTTTTTTTTTTTTTTTCATTGTTACACTACAGCAAAGGTTCTTTACTTCAGTGTTTTTATTTCTGTGTTTTCAAGTTCACCAAAGCATACTGTGCCTGTGTGCGTCAGTAGCTTTGTTGTCTGTTTTTTTTTTTCATGCATCAGTGAAATGCTTTTTTTTTTTTAAACTATTTTTGATTTAATTTTTTTGACCAAAAACAATTTATTTTCTTTTATTAAATATTTCTAACTAATCTAACTATATTAAAGGTAACCGCTTTAAGGATGTTCAAGTAACAAAAAAAAAAAAAAAGAAAAGAAAAGATATTTTGTTTAAAAAACAAATGACTGTAGGTGTAGGTGTTTTGTTGTTGTTTGACTCTTTTGTTTTTTTTTTTTTGTTAGGATTAGCAGTTATTTGGTTGTGCGGTTGGTGGCGTTGGAAATTTGTTATTTTTGTTTTTCTATTATTGGGGTTAAAAATATGTATATATTTTTATTTTTCTATTATCCAACCAATATTTTATATTTAAAATAAATTATTTTTATTTAAAGATGTTTTTTTATTATTTTATGTTTTTTTCCCGAAAAGAAAAAAAACAGTGCAAAACCTACGTCAATAATTTTTTTCTTAATTTATTTTTATTGTGAATTTATTTTCTTTGTTTTGTTGTTTTTTATTTATTTTTACGTCAATTAGTGTTTAGCTTAATTTTATTTTCTTGCATTATTTATTATAATGAAAAACAATAACAATAATAAAAATAATTGTAAATTTATTTATTTATGAAAATTTAAAAATAAATTTTTTCAGTTAATTGCAAAGAAAACAATTATAATTGTGAATGTGCCCTTTCATTTCTGTTGTATGGTTTTACGTTTCTTTTTTTTTGTTTGGTTGGTGTAGAGTTAAAAAATAAAATAATTTTTTTATTTTTTATTTATTTATGACAATGCGTTGGAGATTGTGATAAATTTAATCGAAAAGGTTTTCCAAAATTTTTTAATAAATTAAATTTTGTTAATGTATGAATTATTTGTGTAACAATCACTGCTGCAATTGAAAGGCTTTACTTTGATTACTTAGCGAAGGAACAGGTACATTCTTGTAAAAGTACTGCACAAAAGGGTGCAAGCAATATACAGTATCATAAATAACAAAACAAAAAGTGCATTAAGTTTCTTTAAAGAAAAAAAAATGTTTTTTAACACAGCAATAAAAAGCAGCTGAGTGATGGCCTTATAAGCTCAGTCAAGGGTTTACAAATCACCATTAAACCTTCTAATAACTCACACACATCACGCTACGAAATACAATTCAAGCGTTTACAGTCCCAAAGAAATAATAATAGATGCCAAAAAATAAAACTAACAAATAAACATTGAAATAAATCAGCTGCTATTGTTATTAAATGAAACTTTGCAAAAATTAAAAATAAAATAAAATTAAAAATTTGCTAGAAAAATATAAATTAAAAAATTAAATAATGTTGGCAATATATGAGAGTAAAATAAAAACAACTAATAAAAAAAATTTTGTGTTTTGTTTTCGCGTTGTTTATATAAATGTCAGATGTTTTTGGTTATGGTTTTTCAGTGTATATATTTTGCTTTTTCTACACTGTAAAATTATCTATAATTTTTTTTCTAATTGCGTAATTTTTTGCGTAAGTATTGTGTGTGTGTGCATATACAATTGGTTAGCTATTTTTTTTTAAATAAATTTAATTTAATTGGTAGAGTGTATTGTACTTATCTACCTTCCTTTGCAAATTTTTTTTTATTATGACAGGGTGAGGTAATTTTTATTATTATTATTATTATTTTTTTGCAATATTTAAAGTATTCGCTAAAAATGCTTATAATTGATAAATCTTTTCTTCTTTTTTTTCTCATTTTAGAACTGGTAAATGATTTATAATTTTTTATTGCTTAAAATCCGCGCGATTTAGCATAAGCACGAAAAATTATAAAGGAAAAAAAAGAAAAAACACAAAAAATTCCGCTTCAAATTATATTAAACGTGTTGGCCAAGGTTCTGCTGCTTTATATATATAAATTTTTTTTTAAATTATTTATTTATTTTTTAAACACACAATTTTTTTTTGTTAAGCTTTTCTTTTTTTTTTGTTTGCCGTGCCCTTGGTAGGAAATGATTTTTTATTTAAATTTTTTATTTCACGATCGTAAAGCACAGAAAACAAAAATTATTTATTTATTCGTTTATATGTTGGTTGAGCTAATTTAAATTTATTTTATTTATTTTTTTGTAAATTTTACTTCTTTAATACTAAAAACAACATTTATATTTACGATTTTTGATCATATGTTTTATTTTATTTGTCGGTTAGTATTGTGTAAAAGGTAAAATTTAATATAAAAATAGTAAATACAGCGCGCTTTTTGTTGTATTTGTGTGTTGTGATCGCGATTGCACTTTTGAAATAGATTTGTGGTAAAAATGAAATTGTAGGTTGGATTGAAAATTGTTGTTTGTAGCATGATGGTGTAATATGAGTGTTTAAAGAAACACTTGTCTGAAAGTGGCCAGTATCAATACTTTCGGCACTATTTGCGTTGAAATTTGTTCAATTGCATGATTATTACAAGAAAATCTCCTGTTTTAATGTCATAAAATAATACAAAGAATAATAAACATACATTAAGAAAGAAAACGTTCACAGTTTAAAGTAAATTTTGACATTTATCTTGTAAATTATTATGTTAATAAGGAAACATAAACACCTTTCTGCTCTTTAATTATAATTTATTTAAATAAAACTGTTAATTTGATAATCACTGAGATCGCACTGTGTATAAATCAAAATTTCTTTGCTTGTCTTTACACCTGTATAGAGGATACATAAGACATGCAATCGTACACGAAATTTCATGTTTTTTTTTTTATTTGTCTTTCTTTCTTTATTTTGGCTATGATGAAATTTATTTTTATATTTTTGATAATATTATTTTGAACAGTCAAGTCTCGTTATAATAATGGACAAATGTGTCATTGGCGTTGCAGCTAAAGATTTAAATTTTATTTTGAAGAAAACTTAATAGACAGGTTGTACCTTTAATAAACAATAGATATTAACCTCAGGCAGGTAGATTGACATACACAGGTACCAATCTACAAATCACCTGCAAATTTTATACAGTTTGCATACAAAATACAAAAGTTTTTAAAATGATTATTAATAACTAGACTGTTGTGAACACTGTGCTCTTTTATTTTAAAATGTTTCCTCTATTCATCGCTTAATTAATGATGATTTCATAATATATATATTTTTTTTTTTCTTTCTTTATTCTTCTATATATTCAGTGTATATTAACCCATGCCATTTACTTAAATAAACAACAACTAGAAGAAATAGATGAATAAAAAAAAATAATAATATCCACACTGAGATCATTATTATAATAAAAAAAATATTATTAAATTTTCCTTTAAATACTCTAAAATAATCATTAAAAATTATTTTTATTATTTTATTAAATTAACATATATATTAATTTACCTCGTCAATTATCAATTTCTTTATAAATATTAAATTATTAATATAATAAATAAAAGGAGCAAGAAATGAGAATGACCTTACGTTTAATGAATTTTACACGGAATAGCAAATAAAATATTTAACAAATACAAAAAGATGAAAAAAAGCATAACATAATAAACAAGTTGTAAACAGAAAAAATAAAAAATTATTTGTATTGTGATTAATATAAATAAATAAATAAAAAAAAAATCTTAAATATGCATATATAAACAACACAACGGCAGTGTAATATTGTGTATTTGTCATGGTCATCTTTGGCATCAAATTAGTAAACAGAACTAGTACTCTACTGCGCCATTTACTAGAAGTTTAAACTAAATATACTATTGTTTAATTTAATTATTTACTTAAGAATTACCTGTACAAGTGGTTTTTACGCTTATCAGTAATCCTTGAGAAATTCATTTTTATTAGTTTTATTAAGAAATGTATTTTGTTACTTAGAAAAGGTTAAGATTTGTGTTGATTTTGTGTGCGATCTAAATGAATTAACAAGGAAAAGTTATCTGTCGAACGGTTCAAGTATAATTTCCATTAAAAATCACTTGATTACATTAATTTTTGCGCTTCTTTTGACAAAAACAAAAAATATTCTCAGAGTTTGTAAATCTATAAATTTAAAGTTTAACTAGGTTAAAATGTTAATAAAAAATAAAGTTAACCTTTAATTAACCTTTGTTAATTGTCACTTGTGCAGAGTTTACTTGTTTTTTTTTTAATTTAATAACTATTTCAGGGCATTCATAATGTGTGCTTAATATTAATACACTTGTCATTTGTATTACTTTAAAACATTATCTTCTTATAAAAGGGCAAGTTATATGCATTACTTAACAAGTTCAATGTTAAAATTAAAACGTGCTGATTATTTCAAAAATTAAATTTACATTAATCAAATATCATTTGGCTGCCTAGATACATCTTTTTTTTTTCTTCTTCTAATAAATTACACACTTTTGGCTCATTAGACAGTTTTATTTAAATTATTATTTAAAACGTGCTATATACACATGCAACTATTGTATTTAAAAAAAATAAAATATTACTAATTAAAATTATAATCAACACGAGCAACAACAGCGTTGCTACTACACTATATATTTATTTATATCTATTATAGTAAATAAATAATGTAAATTCACAGTGTGCATGCTGATTAAAGAAATAATTTATTATGTATTAAACGTATTTAAATAGAATATAAAAAGTAATAATAATAATAATAATAAATGGGATCAAATATAAATATACAAATAGAGAAGCAACTAACTAACTAGTTCAGTCAGATAAAGAAATAAAAATGTATATATGTTAGTAATAATGAAAAATAACCATTATATGCCAATAATAATAACAATAAAAATTGAATAAATATATAAATAAAATTTGATTGAAAAGAAGATTGAAAATTTCTATTTTACAACTACAATTAAGTAATTAATTAATTATTATTATTTTAATCGTGAATTTTATTATATTTATTGTTTGGTAAATTTACTTTGATAAAATAATTTATTATATATTTCAACACGTAAACGTTATTACAATTTTATTTATGGTTTATGATTCTAGAAGATTAAAAATCCTTAGGTAAATGGTTATATTCCTTTTTGAGGTTTTGTTATTAATGATTCTAAAGTCTATGTCATGTACTGAGGCTACAAATGCTCGTTTCACTTCTAAGCTATTAGCGTATATTCAATCGGTAGTCGAGGAAAATAATTTTATTTATACAAAATCTGGGTAATTTTGTAGCATAAAGATGTGAAGTTGACCAGGATATTTCTCTGGAATGTTTGCTTATAACGTTGATGACTATTGTAATAATAAACTCCGAAGGTACAAATGATTTACCCGCTTTTTCCATTATAAGCAAGCCTCACATCGCTTGTAAGACGTGTCTTCTTAGAGGTAATTGTTTACCAAAAGTTTTTGCAAATCTCTATTAATCCACACTTCTTTAATAAGCCGCGTGTAGTTTATTTTTATAATTTTTGTTTGTACCCGTACTTTAGGCTTGTAACCTTTTCCCGTGATTGTGGAGAACAAAAATTGTAGGAATCGTTAATACGTTGTGTATTTTCTTTATCTTTTATAAGATTTTAATAACTTTTACTAATAAGCCGCGGCTTATAACGGGAAAAGAGGGTATTTGTATAACAGAAATTTTAGATTTTCATATTTTATTAAAATGATGATGAAATTCCCAAAAATATTTCACTTTTTTTTTTTTTGCGCAAACAATTTTTGTATAAAAGGTTAAAATTTGTTTTTAATTTTTTCTGTTGGTGATTTCAATGCTAAATATTTAATCATAAAAAGTTTATCAAACATTTTAAGAAAAACGCGAAATCTTATTTTCCTATAGAAAATGGACTAACTGTCTAGTCTAGAAAATAAAATAAAATTATAATAAAGGAGACAGAAGATATGTATGTGACAAAATAATCATGGAAAATTTAAATTTAGTTTTTTATTCGTTTATATTTAATTAATTGTCTTTATGTTTTTACTTGTTTATTTCTTTAGCCAATCAATAAATCATAAATGAACAAAGAAATAAATTTATTTGTTAAAAAAATAAATAAATAAAACAAAAAATCATCTTTTGGGTGAATGAAGAGTTGATTCAACTGCGCTGTTTGATTAAGGTTATTTTCGCTAAATATTTAACTAAATGACGAGGCCAAAAAAAAAAGAAAAGATTAATAAAAGCAAAAAAAAAAAGAATAATTTTTATTTATTTGCTTATTTTTTTGCTCAAGAATACGTTTTTTTTTAATGCAAGGTTGGTGAACTGTCTTTGTCTGCTTGGGCTGAAAGTAATATATTTATATTTTTCTGCGTTTATTTTTTTTGCAAAGAGACTATTTTTTTTTTTAATTTTTCGGTTGCTTCATGTTTTGTTCTTTTAAATGATTTTATTTTTTATGATGATGAATCGCATTAATTATTAGAGAATTAATTATTTATATTACGTATATATATTTTTTTTGTAGGTTAGACACTGAGGCGTTAATTAGTTATAATTAGTCTCCAAATGTATATGTATATACTAGAAAATATATAAAAATAAATGAAATTTTTGTGTCTTAATTAATAATGTTGTCAATCTCATTAAATTTATTAAAAATTATTATTTTTTGTGGTAGAAAAATTCTGTACTATTCCGGAAAACAAGGTGTTTTTTATGTTTTATGCTTTTAAAGTCGGTTTTACAGAATTTGTTAATTCTTTACTTAAAATAATTTTTATTTGCTTGCAACATTTGCATATGCTAATTGATGCTTGACTTTAAGCACTTACTTAGTTCTGAATTGAAACCTTTAAATGTTTTTTTTTCTTTCCTGTTTTTGTTAGAATTATAAGCGCTAGAATGATCTTGAAATTAATTTCTAGGCAAGTGGTGTTATTGCGATCAATCGAGTACGCTGTTTCCACTTTATTATGTTTTTTGTTTTATCCACTTTATCAGCTTTTTTTTTTGATAAGTTATTAATAAAGTTTAGCAAAAACGGTGGCTGACTTATTCGACTTAAACATTTTTTATTGTTTTTTATTTTTTTAAATTAATCTTTTAACTATGTACAACTAATTTATTTTTTCATTTTTTCTTATATTTCTAGTTGCTGCAACAACAAAAATTAATTAATAACAAAAACAATTCCCCCCACATAGTGTCTGTGTGTACAACTACTTGGGGCGTACAAGCAAATAACAAAATTCACACAATTGAACTTAAGCAGAATAAAAATAATAAAAATACTTGTAAAGCACATACATAAATAATAAATAATAAAACGAAAGATAAAGGAAGGAAAAATAAAAATATTTACAAAAAGCATAAATAAAAAGTTCACAACATAAAATCGTGACTAAACAATAAAGAAAAAACAAACGCGAAAATCAAAATAAAAACAAAAAAAAATAACTGAGTAGAAAAAAAAAAAACAAAAAAGAGGCAAAACAAAAAGCTACTTAAGCCACATAAAAGGAATAAACAAATTTATTGAAATAAAACGACAAAATTGTTAAAGTTTTTTTTTCTTATTTATTTATTTATTTTTTTTAACAAAAAAAAAAAAAATACAAAAATTAATAATTTAAGCAGATGAATTACCTGTAAGGCACTTGTGTTGCAGTTAAAGAAAAAAGAAATAAAATTTTTATAAAAGAAACAAGAAGAATAGCAGGGAAACTATAGAACTGTGGAAATAAAAATATAAAATCTCCAGTGTTAATAATAATAATAATAAATAAATAAAAATTTCTCTCTAAAAGCAACAAATTCATTGTTTTGATGCAAACAAGCTGAGGGAGTTCTGTTTTAATGATTTTAATTGCTGCGTCAATGCATTTCTTTATAAAGAAATAAATTAGCTAAAGCCTGCTTATAGTGGAGAAACGTTACATTACGTTACGCTACGCAAAAAGATAATAAAAAATCTTTAATTAATTAATTTATTAGCTGTATGTGGTGGTTAAGTAAATCAGCTTTTTAAACGGCTTTGCAATTCTACAAAAAAAAATAAAAACGAAATCAAATCATAGAAATAGCAACTGAAAGGAAATTTATTTATATATTTGCTTGTGATATAAAAATGCTAACATTTTTAAGATAAACATTTGTGTAAAAATAATAATTAAAAACAAAGATAATATGTTATTAAAATAATTCAAAAAAAAGAAAAAACAATTTCTTGTAATAAAAGTCTCCAATGTTGATAATTGTTTTGTGTTAATGTAGCACGTGTTT
Organism: Ptychoptera contaminata; assembly: GCA_963942525.1. Taxonomy (NCBI): domain Eukaryota; kingdom Metazoa; phylum Arthropoda; class Insecta; order Diptera; family Ptychopteridae; genus Ptychoptera; species Ptychoptera contaminata. The sequence continues at coordinate 11,436,565 of OZ012636.1, read as the reverse complement.
GTGTATGAAGTAAAGCAAAGTGTTTTTTTTTTTTGTTTAATTTAAATTTAATTTTTTTAAATTATTTTTTTAATGTTTAGAAACGTAAGCAGAGAGTGATATAAATTTTTAATTAATTAATTAACTAAGTGACGTAAAATTAGTACTACACGAATTAAAAAAAAAAAAACAGAGGAAAAGAAAAATGTTTTTAAGTAAATTATGCTAAGAAAAGAAATATAAATATTTAAATTATAATTAATTAAAAAGAAATAATATTAATTAACGTTATTAATTAAAAAAATTAAGGAGAAGATTTTCTGTTTGGAATAAATTTAGTGAACGTAATAAAAATTTTATCAAGATGTTGTACATATTTCATGTGGATATGGGACGGATGATGACATTCGAAATGAATTTAGCATTGGAAAGGTTTGTTTAAAATTTGATTTTATTTTTTAATTGTATAATTTTAATATTGTGTAGCGAAGCAACCTGTTATTACAAGTCCTTTCAAGTCCTATACTCGAGAAAATAATTACTTTTAAAAGGTAGTAAAGTCTAGATAAAGATTTTTCTTAATATTTCTCAACCAAGTTAAGTTTATTTCATTAAAAAAAATGGTTATGCTGTAATTACTATAATGCAGTTTAAAAAAAATATTTATTTTCAATTTTAAAAAAGAAAATTATCTTCATTTTAACCTCTGACGCAGCTTAAAAATAGCTAGCTTATTATTATTATTTATTTAATAAGCAGCCGATAGTTAATTTCAGATTTTGTTAATTTAAAAACAAAAAATAATGTAGGTAAATTGTTTTTGGAAAGAATCCTTAAAGAAAATCATAAAGTATTTATATTTCGCCGGCATTATGTTACAAAACCCTGTAAATATTCCTATTTTATGATAAACAAAAATGTTAAGAAAATAAAAACTAAAAGGAAAACAAAAAAAAAAATACTTAAAAAATGTATTTAAATTTCATGGATTAGTGATTAGAGTCCTACAGTTTTTTTTTTCATATTCCTCCAAGACAATTAACTATAGAAAAATAAACAAAAAAAAGAAGATTTTTTCCGCTTTTTAAAAAGGATTTCGTTTAGGGATTTATTTGTTTAAAGCTCTGTTTTACCTCCTGCAATATAATGTTTTAAAATTTCTTTGTATATCCTGCATGCATGCATGTTGGTTTATTGTTTCTCATTATAAAATGTATAAAAAAAAGTAGAAAACATATAGCGAAGAAGCATAGCAACATAATATAATGTTTTTTGCCTTTTAAATTTTAAAGCTTTAGAAAATATAATAATAATAATAAATAATAAAAATGCATTAAGTAAAAAGTCGTTTTGTTTTGTTTGTTATTTTCTTCATGTTGTTGTTTGTGAATTTATTTTCTTGTAATAAACTATAGCAGACACAACACCATGATATCCTGTGCTCTGTTGTTTGATGTTATTTAAAAATTTACAATTTTTCCTCGTCTTTCGATTGTAAATGTGTTGCTGAAAAGACATAAATTTATGATACTAACAGTTGAAAGCACAGAGTATATATATATGTAAATGAAAAACAAATGCATAACAAATTTTACAGGTAGTCCTTGACTTGTGTTTTGGAGTATTTCTACAGCACTATAATCAAATGAACAGTATGACTGGGCGGACTTGATAATTTGAAGTTTCTTTTTTCTTTTTTTTTTGCATATTATTTAAACGAAAATAATAGACAATTTTTTAAGGAAAGGAATTTTATTTTATATTTTGTTGTTAAACTTTTAAACCACATGAAAATTCGTTGAAAGTAACCTTAGTAGAAAAACCTGGATATTTTACTGCATTCTGGGAAGAACTACCGCTTTTGTGGTTTTAAATCTTAGTGATTCGATATGATGCATTCCTGTTAATCTTTTATTTTTTAATTATAAATAATATTTTCTAATTTTGTGACCAGTTGGATTTACCTGTCACCGGATATTTACCATAATGATGTATATTGTTGACGATATTGCTTATTATATGTGACTTTCTTGTATTTTGTGTATTGCTTCAAAAAGTTCTCCGAAATAATGCCTTCATGCTTAAATCGTGTACGGGAAACAAGGGCTGGAATTACCATCCACGGTAGAGCAGTAACTTTAAGTACGGTGCGAACATCTAAGTTCCAAATCTAAGGATTACTCGTAGAGCAAAGAAATGGAACACTTTACCAGCGTATGCGTTCACAAAACAATTTAATCCTTTAAAACTAATGTCCACAAATACCTTATATCTCATCCTATAAATTGACATGGTAGCTGAAAACTATTCACAGGTCGACTTCACGTCGTATTTCCTAAACATGTCAATTTCATTATTTAAAAAAAAATGGCTTGCATATCATTTATCTAATCAATTTAATATTTAAAAAAGAAACGAAATAATTATAACTGAAAAAAAGTGAAAGAAATTACATAAATATTGAGTCAAGAAAATAACTAAAGCAAAAGAAATAAAAAATCCAACAAAGTAATTAAAATAAAAACAAATTTCTGTTGTTGCATAATTATCTTTTCTTTTTTTCTTTTTTTGTAATAATTATAAAAAATAATAATTTTTATAAAATATAATATATTATACGTAAATAATAAATGATTGAATAATCATACTTATTAAGTAAAGAAATTGTTTAAGTTGCAATATACATATAATAACAGCAACAGTAGTAGTTAGTTGTATTAAACTAGTATGTGGTAGCAACAATAAAAATAATAAAACCATTAATCTAGTCACAGGTTTATGCAATAAATAATTGTTAGTTTTTTTTTATTACATATTTAATTAAATTAGTTGCGAGTTGTGTATGCAATTTTTTTTTATTATAACCTTTATTTATGCTTGAAAGTGGTTTTATATTACTAACAAGTTTCTCACTATTGGGTGGTAAAAATTGTTGTCGAGAATTAATTAATCTGAAGATACATGTTAATCATTTGGTTTATTATATTTTTTTAATGGGTGTCTAGAAATATTCTCTTTTAGTAATAATACTTAAAAATCAGAAATTTATTATAGAAAATATTGTTTTTATTTTTTTTTGATTCATCAATCAAATCACCACCAGCGCAATTTTATTTTATAAAATCATTTCCAGTTTTTTTTTTTTTCAACTCTGTTTTCCTTATAAATTTATTTTTTATTTATGTTAATATTTTAATCAACAAGCGAAGAAGAAGACTCAATCTATTTACAAATTCACATCACAAATCCATCCATCAAATAAATGTTTTTATTTTTTTTTATAATTTACATTTAAAAACATTTATTGCAATTTATGGATGAGATTTTTGTTATTTATTTAAATTATATTTTTTTTTATTGTTGCTGGTTTGTTTGGTTGCTGCTGCTGCTGCTATGTGTCGGCTATATCGTTGCATAATAAAAATTATTCATTATTTATTATTATTATTATTTTCTTTTTAATATGTATTTGTAGTTGCACTTGTAGTGTGTCGCGTATCGTGTACTGTACTGTACAGCACCAGACGCCTTTATGTCTACGAGAGAATTTTGCGCATATATTTTTGAAGTACACAAAGTGTTAATGTGTTTTATTTTTTATTCTATTATTCGTTTATTTTTCACTTTAAAATATTATTTTTTTATTAAATCGGTTTAAGATTCTATTATTTTTTTTCTTCTATATTTGTTTTAAAAGAGGATAAATTATTTTCTTGGATGGATTATTGCTGATTGAAGTGGGTTAATTGGTTTTTCTTTAAGAATTATAATTTTTATTTATTTTTTTTTAAGTATCATTAAGCCACTTTAAAAAATTGCAAATATATAATAATTTTATTGATTTAATTTGATTAAATATTGATAATTTGTTTTTTGTTTTTCTTTCAGTGTTCAATACTTAAAGGAAACAATTGAACGTTATCATGGTATACCATCAAATAGTCAAGTACTTTTAGTTAGTGGCGGTGAAACATTGCAAGTAAATTCAAGAGTATGCAGTTACTCAGCCGGTACTGATACAAATCCAATATATATGTTTAGTACAATAATAGATACAAAAAATCCACCACCACCATGGCCAAGCATAGAGCCGGGTAAGAATGAAATTTTTCAAATTTTTTTTTACAATTATTAAATTATTAATTAAATTATTTTTTAGATTCGGATTTAGAGGAGCAAGTAGAACGTTGTTTAAGTTTACCAGCAACATATAATACAGTTGTAACGCGTACACAATTAGCACAGCAAATTTATGAAATGGCCAAAGATGAGCATAAAATATGTGAAAAATTAGTACATGATCAGCATTTACAACAGCAGGTAATTTTAATTTTTATAATTAAATTTCGTATTAATTTATAATAATATTTTACATTTGTATTTCTTATAAAGGGTTGGGCAGCTGTTGTCGCTAATATGGAAGATATAACAGAAGAGTTTAAAGAAAGATGTGAAGATTTTTATCGTGGTTTTAAGGAACATTTAGAGCAACGTCAAAAATATGTTGAATTTTTACAATTGTAAGTGCTTTCTTCTTTTTATTAATTAATTATTTATTTGAATAATTTTTTTCTGTATTTTGTTTATAGTTTTAATTCGGATTTAGATAAATTATCAAATATACCGATATTACCTGGTTTAGTACAGAATGCTGAAGAGAAACCATTTCATGCATTTGATGAAATTTATGCAGATACAGAGTCATTTAGTCGCGCTAATTCGGTAATATCTACAACTGGAGCACCATCAGCTGCTGCGACTGTAGCTGCTATGGGAACAGAATCTTCAACAGTACCAAATAATGAATTAACTGCACAAATACAGGTAAATTTATTTAATAATAACTAATCATTGATGAACAAAAATAAAACACAACAAATATGTATTTCAATAGAATCTAGAAACATCAAATGAAAAGGAAATTGCTATGACACTTTTACATTGGATATCGGCAAGTGAAAATCAAAAATCATTACGTTCAATGGCTGAGAATTGTTTAAGAGAATTAAATAAAATTGATGAAAAGGTTATGAGTTCATTACAAATCGATATACAAAAGGCGATTGATGCGGCACAACAGGTGAGAAAAACATTTTTTTTTATAATAATTACACAAATTTTAATTGAATTTTGTTTGTTTATTAAGGAAAATATGAAAGAAATTAAAGGTTTAGAAGATAGACTTTGTGGTTTAGATAAACTCATATACGATGCAAAAAAAGTTGTCCAAGAACAAAGTGAATTGGCACAAGGGTTTCAACAGGTATGTAAAAAGAAAAAAGATTTTGTTTTTGATTAAAAGCAAATATTTTCTTTATTTGATTTCAGAATCAAACAAGGGCAAATAATTTACGTGATCCATCAATATTACCAGATTTGTGTGCATCGCATTGTAGTCAAATAAAAGTTATGTTGAAAAAGCACAAACATTTACGGGATATACGTCGTAGAATATCAAAAGCAAAAGAAGAATTAGGAACAAATTTATATCAACGTTTAAAGTGAGTTTAAAAATTTTATATTTTTATTTTTTGAAAAAAAATTTAATTAATAAAATATGTTTTGTTTGCAGATTTGTTATCTATATAGAAAATCGTATGTGCGAAACGGATAGTAAATTATTATTTTATCATCGGTGTTTAAGGCGGCTACAAAAACATTTAAGTATTGTGGAGCAAATTCATCAAGCACCGTTTATGTATGTTACAGCCGTTACAGAAGTTGTTCGACGTCGTGTCTTCTCTAGTGCATTCTTTAAAGTAAGTTTTTGTTGTACTATTTTTCTTTATTGCCAAATGACTCACCTTTTGATTGTTTTTTTGCAGTGGGCATCTGATTTAGCATGTCAATTACTTAAAATTTATAATGACGAGGTAATGCGTCGCGAAGATTTTAGTGCTAGATTTGAGGGACATTTTTTAAGTACACTGTTTCCTGGTATGGATGATATGCCACCACCGTTTGCAACAGAGGCACCATCAATATTTGATTCTAGTCTACCACATTTAACAAAAACGGATATACAAGTGCTCTCTAACCATTTACCTGAAATAACATCAAAAATACAATTGCCTGATTTAGGAGCTGTGATAGAATTTTTTGCCTCAAGGTATTTTTATTGTGTTATTATAATATTTATTGGTTAAAATTTTAATTTTTGATTTTTGAAAAATGTATATAGATCTGGTAGCAGCACTAAGAGTCAAGACAAAAGTGGTTTATCAGATAATCAAGGTGTAAATATGGATCAATTAATTGAAAAACCACTTGATATTCATGTACATCTAAAGGATTATGAACGGTAGTTTAATTTTATTAGAATAAAAATATAAAAAATGAATTAAATTTAATTATATTATTATTTTATTATTACAGTGGTTTTGAGTCAGAAACAGATACTGAAGAATTTGAAAAAGTCGGTCAAAGTCCAATTGAACGACGTCATAATAGTAATAATAATTCACAAATACCATCACAAACATCTATTAATAATAATAATAATAATGATAATGATAATTTATTACAACAAATTGTGCCTGAAATTATAAAACCAGAAATGTCTAGTATAAGTACATCAACAATAGCTGTAACAACACAAAATACAGAAACATTAACGGAGGTGCGATTTATTAATAATAATAATAATACTAATACTAATAATAATCCCTTAAAAAAGATTTTTTTTTTTAATCCTATTAATAATAATGCAAATTCCATTGCTATAAATACATTAATTCCTAAAAAACCGCCACGTACTATAAATAAATTAATTCCTATAATAAAAACGACAACGCAAACAACTACAACAACGAATATTGAACAAATAAATCATCCAATAACAATATTACCATCAATACCGGAAATTTTTTCACCGCCAAAATATCGACAATTATTAAAAAATAATCAGAACGACGACAATACAACTGATTATTTTAATAGTTCGTTAGAAACAAGTCCCGATGATTTATTTAATATAAATACAATGGGTCACCAAATTATCAATAATAGTAATAGTAATAATAATTTTAATTATCCGTATCAAGTAAATAATTTAATTGAAAATGAATTAAATGATGAACGACGACGGTTTATAAATAATAATAATAATAAAATGTTGGACGATGATGAATTTATAAATTCAGAATTTTATATAGATGAATCGTTACCATCAAGTTTAAATAGTGATGAAAAACAGGATAATGATTATTGTGATTTGACAGTACAACAAAAGCAGTTAAAACAGCAAAAACTCAATAAATCAACACATTTATGTTTAAATTATTTAAAAACTTCTGATGATGATGATGATGATGAAGAAGAAGAAGATGATAGCAGTAACCCGACAAACCATATGTCATATAAACAATGTCATCACGATGATAATGAAGATAATATAAAGCAACTACATGATTCGCAAACAGTGATATTACTGTTGCAGGTATATGTTTAATAAATAAATAAATAAAACTAAATAAAAGAACAAAAAGTCATTATCATAAACAAAACAATAATTAATAAAATTTAAGAAAAGAAAAAAATAGTTTTTACAAGACAGAAAAGACACATTGTTTTTTGTTTTGTTTTAAATTTTTTTTAATTATTATTATTTAATTATCGCACAATGCTACACATGTGCTGCATTAATTGATTTTTTAATTATTTATTTTTATTCATTAAGATTGACTCTTTGTAGTAATTATACTGAGGCTAATAATTACTTTACTAAAATTAAATTGATTTCGAAAAATGACTTTCAAAAATGTTATCTTACTATCAAAGGGTTAATTAATTATATTTTCTTTTATAATTTTTTTTAAACTTTTCGTTTATTTTATTTAATTGCAATATTATTATTTTTTATAATTATTTTTAATGTTAAATAAATTAAATCTTCACATCAAATCATTAGTAATTGATTAAAAACTAAAAGCACAAGTTGCACAAATTTATACTTTGTTAAATAATTAATTTGAAAAGAACAAACGCACAAACAGCATCTTTAATTTAAAGAAAAAAAAAAAACGTTTTCAGAGATTTTTCTTTATTTTAATTTAATTATTTTTTATAATCATTTTTTTTCTTTTGTATTAATTATTATTAATTTACTTTAAAAATTTACGCTAATTTACGCTTAATGGCAAATGTTGTTTACGTTGTGTACGTGCGAATAGTATATACAGTTGGTCTCTGCTGGTTTCTTTATTATTTTTTTTTATTGTTTTATTAGCTAATTTTAATCGATATGCTAATTAATTTATTTTTAATTTATATTTTGAAAAATATAGAAGAAAAAAAACATTATAATTATTTTGTGGGCCTACCTTAAACTTAGCACCTGTGTGTAACTGTATCGTCATAATGTATTAACTCTAGTATACGCAACGTATACACTGTGTCGTCAAACTAAACTAAATAATATTTAATTAATTATATGATAAACATAATTATAATGATAATAATAATAATCGGTTGTTAAATATAAGAAAAACCAAAAATTATTTAATTTACTTTTCAGCATAATTTTTTTTTTTTTGGTGGTGACCCATTGCTATTTGTTTTATTTTAATTAGAAAAAATAATTAATGAATTTACTAAGAACACCGAAAATACAAATCATTCCTTAGCCAACACTTCCTTATCCTTATTAATTAATTTTATTTTACTTTATTATTATTATTAATTAATTTTTATTTTTATAATTTTTAGGTTATTTATTTATATTTTTATTTTTAATTTATTTATTTTAATTATTTTTGTTAATTAAAAATAAAAATGATAATAAATTTAAACACTCTTGTGCATGTCTTCTATTAGTTGAAAATTAAATTATTTAAAAATAAAATAATTCATAATTTTTTAATAATTTAAAAAATGCTTTCTTTTTTTTTTGAATATAGGAAAACTTGGGCACCACCCGTATCGAAGTGGAACGATTGAGAGATTTACTTAAGAAAATGTATCAATTATCCCATGATTCATTGTCGCTTGTGAAACATCAATTAAAAAATGTAAAAACTCAATCGTTATGTGATAAGAAAACTATTGATATGGAATTTGGTAAATTAAATGAGATGTGGGAGCGTATACAATCGGAGACAGAACAACGTGAACGTATAATGATACAAAAATTAACCGTTGATCATGAATTAGAGTTGAGTGATGTTAAAAAGAGTTTATTGCTAAAGGATGAGGAAATTGAGGCATTATCTAATGATAAGAAAGAATTAAAAGGTTTCCATGTTTGTGAGTTGGTACAACGTGATAAAGATAAAGAATTATTAATGAAAAACATGGACGAGCTTAAATCAACAATAACGGGCTTAGAGACACGATTACTGTGTGCAGCGAATGAACAGGAAAAGGCTGTGCAAGAGATGAAGGAGAAATTAATTCAGGAGCACAAAACAGAAATCGAATCGTTACGATGTCGCTTTAAATTGATGACAATCAGTATGGAGCGTTCGCCGTCCGACACAAGTCTAGAAAAAATTGAAAGACCCGATATGATTGATCTGACAAACCATGAATCTATATTATTACAAACCCGGGAGAATTTGGAACGCGAGCATGAGCTTGCGTTAAAAACGGCTGTGGATAGAGAGCGTGCACGTTGGGAGACAAGAACCGAAAAACTACGTGGACAGGCAATTGTCAGTAGCTCACCGAAATCACCGACAACCAGTCAGGATCTCTTTAAACGAATATTAGATGAAAAGGAACGTCAAATGGATGTACTTCGAGATCGTGAAACAGTTTTACTTCGGGAAAATCAAAAGTACCGCGAAACAATTCAACAATTAGCTGAATCTGATGATAAACACGATTCAAATTGGAAAGATAAATATGATGCAATTTTGAATGAGAATAAAATACTTATCAAAGAGTTAAATGCTGAGAAGCAACGTCAGTCTGAAAACACAAACATAATGCCACAAAAGGATATCGGTACAATTACCGATAAATCAAAATGTTCCACATGCTCAACATGCACATCGTCGTCCGCCTCATCGCAAAAAAGCCAAATCTCAGTTTATGTAAATTCATGTTCCGCCGACGATACAGTCTTGGTTGTTTGGAACAGTTTCCATAGTCGCTACATGATCCTTCAGGAAAATCCATTGTTGTATTTTTTGCATGCTGATAGTTACCCACTATTGAACATTGAAACACCCAGCGCGGACGGTACACCTCCTAAAGTTAATTATTTTCTTGGCAAAGTTGTTAAAAAGGAATATTGCCATGCAAAGAAGGTATTTATTTTTATTTCTTTATAAAATAACTAAGCAAAGCCTATGGTTATAACGTATGTGTTCATTTTAGGGAAATAACCGTTATAAGGTACCCAAAGGTACAAAATTCTATCAAGTAGTTGTTCGATCTAAATCCAATAAATCGCTTAGTGACTTAAGAATTGGTCATGCACACATTAAAGATAAAGAAGGTGAGTACCTAAATTTTCTACTTAATATAGTTAAATTATTGAAAAATTTTATTCTAAAGGTTCGTCACAAACTAATTTGGAAGCAACTAGTCCAACGACTAAAGTTATAACAAATGAAAAAATCCAGCAGCAGCAAATTCAATTAATTGATTCATTTGCTCAAACTGAATTTACCAAATTGATAATGGATAGTTCCGTTGGTGTTGGCGGTAATGTTCCTGATGGCACAAGTTACGATATGGTAGATTCTGGAGTAGATGAAGCTCATAGTAAAAATGAGTTAAAACCACGTAATGCAAGTTTATCAGAGGAGGATGACCTAGGTGATCATATTAGTTATACCGATGATGATGATTTAATTGCTACAAAAGCAACGGAAACATCAGCGCCTGTGAGCATCGGACAACTAAAACTAGAAGAATCGTCTGTAACAGCAGCAACTGCACCAACTGAAGATGTGGTATGAATTGTCCAATTTTTTCTTTACTTCACAGTAATTTTTTTTTTACTATTTACTTTTTTTGTTTAATCGGCATTTTTTATTTTTTTTTTTTTATATTTTTTGAATCCTTTCTTTGTGTCACAAAATTAAAAACACTAAAAATAAATTAATCAAAAAAAAAAAAAACAAAATTTTTTTAAAACAAAATTAAGTCATCTCTCGCTTTTTACCTTAATTGCCTACCTCCAAATATAGGATGATGCGTCCACAACCACATTATTAACAAATCAAATAAATTTACCAACAATTATGACGACAACGGCAGAAGTGGCAGCGGACATAACAACAGCATCAACGGAAACACCAGAAGTAATAGTATCAACAACAATTGTTGAAAAAATCAACGATGATGATTCCGATGAATATCGTTCATTAGAAGCGAAAGACGATGATGAACATTTTTCCATGATTAATTAGTGATTAAATTAGAAAAACAAAATAAAAACTCACAAATAATTTTTAAATCTAAATTAAACTACTAATTTCTTAATTATAAAAAGTAATTAAAGTAAAATAGAAATAAAAAAAATAAATAAGAAATAACCGAAAATAGTATGTCTTGGCTACGGTTTCCCTACTAAATTAAAAAGTACATTATATATAAAAAAAAAATTACATAAATTTAATTTTCAATTAATTTAATTTTTATTCAAAAGAACACAGAGAAAAGAAAACTTTAAGAAATTTTAATTTTTAATTAATTATAAAGAAGAAATCAATAAAAAGTAATAATAATATGAATTTTAGCCAAGACACTTAAAAAAAAAAGAAAAGAATAATCTCTGTGTTAGCATTTGGTAAAATGTCAATGTTTATAAATGTTTAAGATTTATTTATCTTATTTAACGCCAATGCAATATATTTATATATTTTCTTTAATAATTAACTATCTAAACGTGAACTTAATTTATTATATTTTATATATGATTATTTAAAAATTATCAAAAAAGAAAATGTTATTAACAGTAAAAACACAAAATTAATGTTACGGTTATAGATTGATTGTATTTGCTGACATTAGTGAGGCAAAGTGACATCTATTTTTTCAAAAGAAAACTATTAACTGATTGATTTATTTTTTTCTTATCACAAAATGGAGAAAAATTATGTGCCTATTTTGTGATCATTTTTACGAATAAATATATTTTTAACTTTCTATTTAATTGATAAATTATAAATGTGCTGTGCTCGATTTAAATAATTATTCAATTTTATTTTTTATAATATTTTTATTTAAGTCAAGATAATAGTAGTTAGTTATTATTTTTTTTTTTAAATTAAAAAACAGTACACACAAAGAAAAATATTTTTCTTTAGTAAAAATAAAAATTAATACTTTAATCGAGCTAATTAATTAATTATATAAATAATAAGTATCTTAGTTGTCTAGTATTTTATGTATTAATTTTAATTTTTGCAAAATTAAACCGTAAATTGACAACGTTGGCCGCTGCTGCGTTTGTTAAACTTGAGTAAAGTTTTTTTTATTATTTTATTCGTTATTTCTTTTGATGCGTTTTTTTTTTTAATTAATTAATTAATTTTTCCTGCTTTCTTATTAGTTTATTTTTATAAATATTTTTAAGTTAATTTTAATTAATATTAATTAAGAAAAAAAAAATAATTTTCTATTGTAAGTGTGGTGGTGATGAGATTGGTGGAATTTTTTGTGTTAAATTTCGTATCAGAAATTTAAATGAATTCAAGATTGTGATTATTCTAAAAAACTGGTGGACAAATAGAGAGAAAATTATATGTAATTCATCCATCCATCATCAGCCACACCAAAAATTATTTTTTTATTGTCAAAAAAGATGAACAGAAAAATAATTAAAGAAATATAAATGTACCTTGTAGATGACAGTACCACCTGGATTGATGAGTGATAAACATAGTAAAAATGATAAATACTATGCCCGATTACTAATTGTTTAATTTTGCGGCCAAATCATAAGTCAAACGATATCTACGCGCGCGTACATAATTCACTTAACCCTGATAATCAAATTTTTATTATTTTTTCCTTTATCTCTCGGTAATTAATTATGAATTTGTTTGGCTTCTGATATATCGCACAGTTAGTAATTTTTTTTTTTATTATTTTAATTTTTGTTTGTTTAATTTTTAATTTTAATTATGAAGAAAGAAATAAAAAAATTATGTATTTAATTAATTTTATCAAGAAAAAATAAATAAAGACACGGTATGTGTGCCATGAGAATATTAAAAAAAAAATTAATTAAACAAAAAAAAGTAATAAAATGGCTGCACAGTTAATTAATTTTTCTTTTGTTTTTTTTTTTTTAATTTATTTAAATGATAAAAGTTTTGTTGCTTTTGTTTTATTTGTGAAAAGGAAATTGAAGGAATTGATTAATTAGAAGTTGCAAGGGAAGCCGCCACTACAGCATTAATCGAGATTGAAAAGATTTTTTTTTTTTTTAAATTAAATTTTATTTACAATTTTCTTTATTATTATTTTAATATAAATTATTAATTTAACAGGTGTTTGAGTAAAATACCTTTATTATTTCTCAATGATTATCACTAAGTGAGATCGTTGAATATTGTTGATGGGTCACTGCTGGTATTACTAATGAAATATTCGGTGGTAATTGTTGATGACATATTGTCTCAGCATTAAAATAGTTTAAGTACTCTTGTGGATTATTAGTATGATGTAAATGATTTGTTTGATGACAATTATATGCATTTTGATTATGATGCTGCGATTGCTGTTGATGATGATAAAATGTGTCTTTGGTTGTTGAACTGGAAACTGTGCTGCCCATTTGTTGATTTATCTCCTCAATATAATACTGTCCATGATCCATTTGGTTTGTTTTAACTCCATTATTCTGATCGTAGCTAGTTTCATAGTTTATTAACTCTGATGGAAAAATTTCTGCTTTTCTACACTGTATCTGGTCTACAGGTGGTGGATAATTTACAACTTCGGTGTTTACTGAATTATTGTAATAACCGTTGTTGTTGGATACAAATCCATAATTACTTGGTAGGAGCTCTTTTGATTGATATTTGTTACGAGAACTACTCTGCACTTTTGCTATGTCCACCGGATATTGTTGGGATTGTTGATCCGCAGGATAACGCACATTGTTATTTTGATGCTGCAGGAACTCGTTACTTTGGTAATTTATATTCGGATTCTCGTTGTATTTGTTACTGTCAGACAGTGGCAGGTAATATGATGAGTTATTATTATTATGTTGGTATAGATTTGGACATTTTTCCTGTATCGTGCCACTTCCTAAGTCTAAAAGTGTAGGTGGTGACGTTGAATCGCCGATATTTTGATGAGCTTTATTATTTAACGGTCTAATTGGCTGATCTAGTTGAAAAATCTCTTCCGGTTGAAATAAATCACCGCTAAGTGGAGATAACTGATACAATTGATCCTGGGTCGTTGAATCAGCAGCTACCTGATTCGATGTTAGTTGATTAAAAGTATTATCAATAGGATGTACATTAGATGTGGTTGTCGATACGTAATCAGCCGATGTTCCCTGTAAATTGTACATTTGTTGTTGCATAGGATAAATATTTATGCCTTGATTACACGTTGTTGCAACGGGCGTTGTTGTCGTTGATGTTGTCACATAATTATTATAAGATGTATTTTGATTAATAAATTCTCCATCGTGTTGCTGCTGCTGTTGTAGTTGTTTAACTGGTAATGTCAGCAAACTATCGCATTGATAATAATTATTCTCTTGATTTGTTTGATAATTATTATTTGTTGTACATCCTGCCAGTACTTTACAATTACAATTAAATATTGAGCAAACACATTTTTTATTTAATTTTACATCTGAAATATAGATGAAAAATTTTATTAATAAATTTAATTTAAATCGTATATACGCTGCATTAATAAACAGTTTTTTCATAAAACATCCACTGTATAGCGCTAGTGTTTACTGTGATGAAATTAAAGAATATAAAAAATACCGAACGTAAAGCATTGTAACATAAAAAGTGAGTACATTTTTTGACATTATAAAAAATAACATCAATTAAAAATTAATTGTTAGTAATAATTATCATAATAAGTATATTTTCATTAAAAAATTAATTAATTAATTACCTATTTATGTTAATTCATTGTATTATGTAAAAACTTACGATTATTATCTGGTATCAATGGCGGCGGTCGTAACATATCCGAATTTGTTGAATTTAATTTATGTTTTTTCGTTTGGCGCAAAGAAAGTAACTAAAATTATAACAAATGAATTTATTAATTAATTTGAATTAATTAATTATTATTTTGAGTTTTATCATACTTTGTTGCCTAAGGCTGCATCACGTGCTAATAGTACAGCTAAACTGCGGACTCGTTTTCCTGCACCCAAGACACGTCTTGATTCACTAGAACTTTTCGGTTCGGGTCGCGGGTGATCGTGTACACCTTTTGCTTGAAAGAAAATTGCATTTTCTGTGTGTCGCCAAAAATGTGTCACCGGGTAACCACAGTGTCCACGGCATGCTAATATTTCTAAGCGTCCTCCTTTGCATAATCTTTATACGGTAAAATGTTTAAAAGAAATTATTATAAAATGATTCAACCGCGAAAAAATAAAACTAATTAAACCTGTTGGGGCACGGTTTTCCCTGTTGTTTTCGTCTTGCCTTATCACAGATGGCCGGCCGTAGGTGGACTGGCTCCCCATTAGCCATCGTACATCTGACCGAACACACCAGAACACCCAGACAGCTTTTCTTTAATATATTTACATTGTGATTGTTTGTATTTCTCATCGCCCACCCAGATGTATGTTTTCGCGCTTCATCATTTACCGATGAATACACCAAACGTATATGGCCATCCGCCCATTCACAAAACACATTGTAATCTGACTCCGTTACATTTGGTACATTTGTATCATTTATATCCCATTCTTTTATCATTTTATTGCTTGTAGCTGTCGAACACGTTGTTGTTGCTGTTGCCGTTGTAGTAGTTGTTGTTGTAAATTTCCCACATTCAAAATTCATTTGACAAGATGATTCTTCTACTATTGTTGTTATACGTGAAGAGTAATAATTATGATGTTTGCTTAATGATTGAAAAAAAAATGCATAATTATAAAAATAATTAATTATTTAATAAAAAAAATTGTGCGCAGTCGGTAGGATTCGAACCTACGCTCCCAGAGGGAATCTGATTTCTAGTCAGACGCCTTAACCGCTCGGCCACGACTGCTTGTTACAAATCTACTCTTGTTTTAATACAGATTGTTGTAAAACACACTAATTTTACTCTTTTTGTGCTTTTCGCGATTTGTGCGATTTTTACTATTATAATCTGTCTTGACTTAATTAATCCACACATATACCTGTGCATTTCCATCTGTTTTTTTTTGCCTTAACATATTTTTTTTTAAAGTTAAAATTGATTAATTTATTTAATAAAATTTATAGATTTTGATAAATTGATGAATTTTTAAGTCGTTTTTCTGTAATGGTTTGGCTGAGCTTAAGGTACGATTATGGAATTTAAGTAGTAGGAAGAATTATGGACATCTATTAAGTCACAATAGTAATAATAATAATAATAAGAAGAAAGAACAACAAAAAAAAAATGTATTTTCATTAAGCATATGATGATGGATTTTGTTAAAAAATTTATTTATTTTTTTATGAAACCTCACACGATTTTTATTTAGTTTTCTTGATATGTTTTAAGTAAAATCATCATAGTGTTGGATTAATTGATTATTTCTTGGATTATTATAATATTTTTCTTTATTTGTTTTCTTTTTTAAATAAAAGTATAGACTTACATGCGCTGAATAAAACTACGTTTATGAAAATATAAAGAAAATATTCTTTATCTTAATTAAAATGTTTCTTTTTGTTATTTTGTATGTTTTCTGTCGTTAGATTTTTATTAAATTAGTTTTTATCGGTTATCAAATTATTATAGCAAATTTGCTATTACTGGGAATTTAATAAATTAATTTTTTAGTAAATTAATGATTGAGTTAAAAGCTATCGGAGATTAAAGTAAAAAAAATATTTTTTTTTGCCAATCAATTGATTTGTCTTAAAGTTTGAACTTAAAGAGTAAATTTGTTAAATTTTTGATTAATTTAGCTTTTAAAAGTTATGACATAAAAAACTGGCTATCACTGCAATAAAGAATAAGATTGGCATAACAATGCCGGCATTGCTTAATAAAAGCTTATTCAACTGTTTAACTGCACTAAGTTACATTAAGTAATGAATTGACTATGATAGTATTTAAGAGAATTAATTCTGCAAAATTCGCAATAAAACGTTGGAGATAGTGGAAGATAGAAAGTTTTAGTAACGGATCGTAGAGTGCTGAGAAGCGTGAACTTGATATGCATATACTAAGCATTTTATAAAAAATATATTTAGAAAAATAATTTAAATAAAAAACAGGTTCCACCGAGACTTGAACTCGGATCGCTGGATTCAGAGTCCAGAGTGCTAACCATTACACCATGCAACCGTGCGAAATCTGTTTAAAGGACTAAAATCAAGAAAAAAAATATCCATGAAACGATGCTAATTTTAATTCATTTTTTATTTAATATAATTTTCTCTTTATTATTGAAAAATTATTTATTACCGTTTTAAGGGTGAAATTTATTAGTAAAGAAATTTCTCTATAATGAAAAGAAAAGAAATTTGTTTGAAGGTGTTTATGATTGCTTTTATATTACTTTTGTTTTCAATTTTTCTTTTTCTTTTTCTTTTTGTTGTATTATTATCTCTGTTATTACATTGATTTATCTTATCTAAAGAAAAAAAGTCAATGAACATTGGACCACACACCAATTTAATACTTTTTTCTTTATTTATTTTTGTTTATTTAAAGACACAAGATATATAAAAGAAACAAATTTGTGCGTCTTTAGATCGAAAAACTATGGTTATTTGTCTTAAATATGTTTCTTTTCTTTTCTATTTATTGTTGTTATTATTATTATTATTATTACTACATGATACAATAGGGTGTATCAGTCCTTTATTAATTTATTTTATTTTTATTAAAGAAAGAAAATAATGAAAAAAAAAGCGCGCACGTCACAATAAGGCGTTATATTAGTTTTTTTATTAGATTGTAGCTGTTATTTACCTTTTTAACATTTATGTCAACAATTTAAAAGGTAATTTCTTACCTAATTTTTATTTTTCTTTATAGTTTTCTTTTTCTCTATTCATTGGAAATAAATTATTCTTTATCTTTGGATATTCTTTCTCGATTTTTTTAATAAATTTTATTTTACGGTTCTACGGTTCGTTGTGGTTTCATCTATGTTTGTGAAAGTGTTTTTTTTTGTAAAAATTATAAATAAATGTTTTTTCTTTTTTCATTCTTTTTCTTATATTATAATAATAAACATGTGTATTTAAATTATATAATGGGATTATCATTATGATCATTCTTAATAGAAAATTATATAAATAAATAAATAAAAGTGTTTAAAAAATAAGGAAAGAAAAGTGTTAAACTGTTAACTACTTAAACATTGGTCTTGTTTTTTTCTTTTACTGCATTTTAAAGGGATTTACTATAATTAATTATTTAATTGATTTTATTTTATATTCTTTTAGTTTTTTTTTTTTCGTTAATTTATTTACTTTTAAATGTTTTCATTTATTTAATTGTGATTAAACATTGATTTATGGTTTTGTCAGGTGTGCTTCATACAATGTTTATGCTTTTTACAAAGGCTTTTTGAATCGGTGATTTCTGTTCTTAAGACAGATAATGTTTATTCTTTTTTTTTAATTATTTATTAAGTATAACTTGATGAAATGGTTTATAATCATTTAAAAGAATCGTTTAGAAATTTTGAGTAGAATTTTATTAAATAGAAAAAATAGAGAACTGATGGAATATCATAATAAAATTATATTTAAAAAAAAAATGTAAATCAATAAAGGTAACAAAAAAACCGCTGTTTTATTAGGACAACCTGTTGTTTTTAATAAATTAAATGTCATATGTTTATTAACTGATTTAACACGAAATTTATTACTTCTATTATTATTATTATTATTGTTGTTCTTCATTGATTACAAAATTTAAATCAATAAAATTGAAAAGTTTTTCCTCATAAATGTAACACAAATGATTATTGCAGGCGTTACAAGGGTCCCAATATAGGCAATTAGTAAACATACAGTGTAATTATATTAAATCATTCACCCACCACACACACCTTCTTTAAATTGATTTTCATATTTAAATTTATCATGTTCATTAGATATTTATGGTGTTAATAAATGGATAAAATGTGTTTGATGAGAAAACTAATAAAAAATTTAAATGAATAAATAAATAAATAAATAAGAAAATACTAAAGTAAAAAGAAGAGTAAGTAAATGAAATTGAATATTTTTTTATTGATAAATTATGTTAATTAATTATTGTTTGTTGATAATTCGTTTTAGGTTTTTTTAATTTTAATTTTTTTATGAAAGAATTTTCTTATTAAAAATAAAATCTAGTTGGAATGTGGTGTTGCGTTTATTGGAATTTTTTTAGTTTTCCTAAAATACTTGCTGAGTACAGTTTACATTTATTTTTAATCAGAATATAGTATAAATCTTATTAGATATATAAGTATTAATTGATAAATACTTACAAAATGACCATTATTTATGTAAAAATTAAGATATTCTTCTTTATTATGAATCACTTTTCCTCACATTTTATCTGCCTTTTTTTCTATTTTCATTTAATTATTTTCTTTTAAATTTTATTTAACTTTTATTTCATTTAATAAATTAAAATGTGACTAGTAGTTGGCTTAATTTTTTTCTAACTTCACCTAAATGTATACACTTGTTTTATATTAAACTTTCTTTAATTATTTATTTATCATAAACATAGACACATAAAAACAAATACTGTTTAATTGCTATTTCATTATCACAGAAAACACAATTTTTAATTAATTAATTTTTGTTTTATTTCAATGAAGAAACAAAGCCATTATCTGAGAAGGCACTTTATATTGATTTAATTTTTGTTTTATGAAAAATTAACTTTTTAATCCAATTAGTTGATTTAATAAATAATTAATTATCACGGTTAATCACTTTTTGTTCAGTTTTTTCTACTTTTTTTTTTTTTTTGTAGCAAAATTATTTTGTGTGATAAAATAACAAATAACCGGAAAACATCTGATTGTTTCGTTGTAACAGAATAAACTAATCTTTGTTGCTTTTTTTTACTATTATTTTATTTGTAGCGGTACTGTGTCTCACGATATATAATATTCATATATATATATATATATAGAAAATAAACAAGTCTAATAAGCTTTGAGATTATAGTAAACAACCGCAAGCGGTAACAAAAAGCTTTATTTTATATTGTTTTTGTAAAAAAATTTCGTTTTAAAGATCAGAATAAATGTTTGTTAGAGGAGTTGCAGTGACTAAGGTTACTTGAAATACATTAATTTTTTTCAACATAAATGTAAAAAAAAATAGCATAATAGAGCATAATACAATAATAGCTCCGCCTATCTAATTTGTTTTGTTTGTTTATTTAATACAACCAATTGCTACGCGTAACAAAGTATAACGCTGCACGATTGGTCGGATAATTCCTATTTCCCTTTTATTCAATTGTTATACACAGATTAAGTGGATTTAAATCTAATTATGGATTAAAAATCGTTTATTATTTTTGCTTATTTTTAATCTTTTTTTTTTATATATATTTTTTCTAATGCTTTTCTCCTTTTTGTCACTTTTATTGTTTATGTGTGGGTGGTGTTGTTTATTAGCATTAAAAAAATAATTATTTCCTATTTTTTTACATTATTATTTCATGAGAATAATTTTCTATTCCTTTTATTATTGATTTTCTTAATGCTAATGATTGTATTTCGTTTATTTTGATTATTTTTTTTTCTTTAGTAATTTTATCCCATGTTACATTTTATTTAAATCCAAATAGTAAATAACAGACATATATTATTAGCAAATGATTTTGTATTTTGTAGAAATATAAAATAATGATCAAAGAGAATTAATGTCTATCCATCCATTCGTATCCCCCTTTGCTGAACAATTGTTTTTTAAGAAATTAATTCACTGGGGCAGAATTAAAATGTTTTGTATTTGCGTACATAATTTTTTTTTTTTTTGTTCCCTTTTTCCTCCCGTTTGTTGTGAACAGAAATTAAACGCGTATGAGTTGTGTATTATTGTATAAAATAAAATTTTCTGTTTTTCATCTTTCTATTTTTTTTGTTGATCTTTTAATTTAGAAAAATTGTTTTGTAGAGATTTTGTATTTGTATCTGAAAAATAAATAAAATAAAATTAGTTTAAAATAAAGTTTGATTGAAAAATAAATAGAAAATAGACTAAGCTTAAAATGGGAAATTAAACATATGGTTATGCTGTGCTTTTTTGTTTTGTTTTGTTTCTTTATTTTTTTTTTTAAACGATATAAATTATTTGGTAATAAATAAACATGCTAGCCTTCCTCATTTTAAATTATTTTTTATTGAAATTGTTCCGATTTGTTTTTTTTAAATAAATAAATAATCAGCACCTGCCGATTAATTGCTTCACTGTCACATTGCGAAAAATCATTTCTTTTATTATTTTTTTTTTTTTTTAATAATTATGAAGCTCATCCAGGTGTGTGTTTTACAACTTTTTTCTTGTTACTCTTGGACTGGTTGGTTGAAGTGAACAGATTTCTATACTGATAGCTAGAAGAAACTGGAAGCTACATTTTATATATAAAATTATTTTGTTGTAATCAAATTCAATAATTGTATATACTATATGTTCCTCTTTAAGTTTCTAAGGAGTTTGATGTGTAAATTACACCACACAGTCTCTAAAATAAGAAGAAAAAAGTTTTGTTTGATTATTGAGGAAAGAACAGAACTAACCAAAGCACCCGCTAGTAAAGCTAATGTATTTAACAATATTAAACTGTTAACGGTTTAACGTTTAATGCTGTTACCACCGACAATTGTCACCAATGTATTATTTTAATGATGTGACTCGCCTTACAATACTTGACATATGATATTATGATGATTGATCTGATTGAAATGAATAGTAGAAAAATATTTTATAACAATAAAAGATAATAATTATTTGTTGTTACTTATTTTTGGGGAGGCTTGTCTTGTTCATAGAAAATGACAGCAAACAGATTGATGCTGTGTTTTTGTTTGGTATTTCAAAATAATTCATTTTTTTTATATATATTGTATTTTATTTAATAAACACAGAAAATGTATGAATAAGAAAAAGATGCATGAAAAGTTATATATATATATATATATTGCAGATAATACATCAAAGTGAATATAAAAAATAAAAATTAAAATCGATTTATTTAAAGACTTGTGGCGTGTGGCAATTTTATTTATTTATTTAACTTCTTTTTATTTTTTATTTTATTTAATTTTTGCTACTATAAAATGACGATGACGGCGGCTATGACTATGTGAATGAAAAACCTTGATTTAAATATATTTTAATGATTTATTTTGTGTACGTATGTACCTTCACTTGGATTTTATTTAAATTGTGTACCTTTTTTTTTTTTTTGTTGTTGACTTAAATCATCTGCTTAATGTTGTTTTACCTTTTATTAATATCATTCACTTTGGTTGAGTTTTACATGTATTTTTGTCATTATTAATATATTTGTTTAATTTAAAAATTAACAAAAGTAAATATTGAGGATTTTTGATAAAGATGTATTTTTTTTTTTTGGTAGATTTAAATCAAGTATTTAAAATAATGACACCAATAATAATTATTATAATGACGATGATAAAGAAAACATCAAGCAAAAGCGTTTCTCTACAAGCAGAAAAAAAAAATAATAATTAATTCACTTTATATTAAAATGGTAGCGTTAAAGGTAAAGAGAGTGATAATTGCTCTTAATTTTTATTTACCTTATTTTATATATTTTTCTTTAATAAATTTCTTAAGTCACATGCTAAATTTAATGATGATTTAAATGCAAAACGAAAAAAAAAACAACAACTAATTACCCTTGACAAATACATATGTTGATATTACAGCATATACGATGCTGTTTCTTAAGATGCGCGCGCGTCTGGTATAAATTATTCTTGTTTTTTTTATTTTATTTTAATTTATTTTTATAATAAAATGATAAAAATATTTATATAATAAAAATATATTTATTCAGCACACGCCAAGTTTAATAATTTTATTTTTTTTTTTACTTTTTTAATCAGTAAACGCGTGCGCAATATAACTTGTTTGTAAAAAAAGCGACAACAATAATGACGATATTAATATTTTGCTTAAAATATATATATCAATGTATATATTGAAATGTAATTTGTGATTGTTTTATTTATTTTTTGTTTCCAACAAAACTCTTTAATAAATTAATATTTATTTTTTTTATTATTATTAATAATAATAAGAAATAAATGAATCGCGTGCCCGCGTAATTCATAAAAAAATATTATTGCTTTATAAAATTTAATTCATTACAATTAATTTAATTCTATAAGATTTTTGCATATTGTTTTATTTGAAATTGAATAAACAATATGCCCGTTTTGTGGATAAATTATTAAATAAAAAAAAATATTACTAACGATTTATCTAATTATTTTTTACCGGCTTTGTCGCGGTAAGAACACAATTGTGCTTAAAAGTGTTTCCCGAAATAAAAACAATGCAGTTGGTGTTTCTAGATTTAATTATTAATTCTAAAAATTATGTAAGATTTAAACATTCAACAGGAAAAAAGAATTATTTATTATTGTTTAAAAAAAAAAAAAAATAACTGATGATGTGTTTGCATCTGGTTAACAAAACAAGTACGGGTTCATCTCTTGAAGTGCTACATTTCGACATTACGTTTGCACTTTTAAGCAGTTCAAAAAAAGCTTTAGAAAATGTTGTTTTGTAATGTCTTCAGCAGCGCTAATTCTAGCTTTTAGAAAACTTTCTAGTCGCATAATAGGAGCTTTGTGTTTGTATTTAGAGAATATTGACTCTCGTCAACTGTTGTCGTTGATATTTTTAATATTTTTTTAAATATCTTTTATATATAAAATAAAAAGCCTTATTGTGGTTAAGGGAAAAAATTTCTACTATTGACGACAACACAGTAGTTTATTTTTATATTGTTTCATTTTTGCAAAAAAAAACTATTTATCAGCATACACGAAATTTATTTCTTTGCAAAAATATCATTTAAAAGCAAAAATTGTACTATTTTTATTTTTTTAACCACAAAAACATTAACAGGTCGCTTGTACGTTGTTTTTTTTTTCTTTATTACATTGCAGACATAAATTGTTTGTCGTTTTTATGACATTCACACTGTGCTGTTGATTATTAAGATTGTTTTTTTTTTGTTTAGTTATTTGTTGTCGTTTTATTTATCATTGTTCTGCTTAACTATAAATAAATTTAAAAGTAAACTAATATTAGTATTGAAGAAATTCATTACTTAAACAAAATATTACCTTGTTCACTGTTGATGATGATCTTTTGGGTTTTGTTGTTATTCTGGCTACTTTACATCACAGAAAAATTACATTTTATAATATTTTCTCTCTTTTCTTGTTAATAATTTTATTTTTTTTTATGTCAATTGAAGCAAATAGATAGAATAAACTTAAAAAATTAGATAATTATTTTATTAAAATAAGACAACAGCGGCCATTCTACGATGACTTTCTTTTCTATTTATTTTGTATAAAATTGTCTTTGCGATTGTTGATTAACCAGCAGTTTAGGTTAATTTCATTTTTAATTTATTTGTAGAGGAAATATTTAAATTTTGAATTTTACTTTGGAGAATCGTATCTTTAATGTGTTTTGGGCACCTTAGTAGCTACAATTGAATTGTTTTAATTAATTATCATTTATGCATTTAATTAATGAAAAGAAAACCGAAAAACGACAATAACAACCGTCGTAAAAAAGGGTATATTCTTTGATTAAATGATTTATTTAGCTGCATTTCACACGTGTTCATCAGTTTATAAATTCGTTATTGAATTTTTGTTTTTTCGTTAATTAAATTTTATTATTTTTTAACTGAAAAACTATTTATTTATTTTTTTTTATTCATGATACACCACATTTTCTCAGTGTAAAGTGGAGTTTTTGTTATTTATTTATTTATGTGTTAATTGAAATAAAAATGAATTTTAAAAATAAAATCGCTTTATTTGGTTTGCCCTTATAAAATTTTTAATTTTTTTCTTTTTTTATTTTTACGAATATATTTGTTAAATTAATTTTTTCTCTACTTTAATTGATATTCATACAAAATACATCGGGGTATATTCTTTAAAGTTGAGTTTTACATTTAGTCTGCATGTTTTAAGGGAAGTTTTTCTTTTATTAATTAATTTATTATGATTATTATTATTATTTTATTTATTTAAATGAAATAATTTAATTAAAAAACTTTTTTCATTATTATATATATTTTTTTTTGTTGAAAAAAATAATACAGGCATTGCATTTGTGGAAATTAATCTCCTTTCAATCTTTCTTTTGAAAAATTCTACAAAATGAAAAACATTAGCGTATATACAATATGTAGATGATGTAATATTTTTTTATTTTTATTGTTTTACCTTTTGAGAATGTGTTCCTGGCATTGTGTATGCTTTTATTTATTTTTATTAACTGTATGTAACCTTCCATTTTTTAACGACATTTTTATTGTGGAGTTTTTGTTTTGTTCAATGAAAAGCTTTTAAGCTGGTTCTAAACATTTGAATTGTCTTATGTGGTGGCAACACTTGTTGGCTTAAATATTTATTTTTGTAACAGTAGGAATAATTTTTTAATTTGTATGCTGATAATGTAGAAAAAAACTATTGAGTGTATCGAACCAGTAGATGCATAAGCACACTGCACTGGTGGTGTTACTAATTTATGTTATTGAAAACATTTATCTTTCTTTATAAAAATTTCGCTGCCAAATAACTAAGCCTACTAGGTTTATTTACAATTTAAGGACTAATGATGAAATATTTAATTTAATTATTAAAATCTTATTGCAATGGTGATATTCTCTTCATTTTAGTTCCTTCACATCCTGAAACCAACAGCAGTGCCTGATAGAACTTATACTAATTCGTTGATAAACGCTGTTAATGTAATAAATAACAAGAATTCACTGTAAATATAATATTAAAACAAATAATTGAAAAATATCATTAATATAAATCGTTATATACAATGTTCAGCATAATGTACAGTAGCATAATGATGTGTCATGTTTTTATTGACTAATTATTACTTTTTTTTTTTATTTTATTTTTAAATCTCTTATTAAGTGGATTTATTGTTATATATTGTTATATTATTACAATATATAATCGAATAAAATTAACGAATAAAATTTATAGTTAAACAAAAAAAACCTAAAGTGACGAAAGTACAAAATAAATAAATCGAATAGCAGCAATAGCAACAGCAGCAACAATAATCGAGTAATAATAAAATCAACAATAAAAACTATTCAACCCGTATGATTTACATTCCTGTTATATAAATATATATTTATTTTAATTTAATTTTTGATTATTGAACATTAAAATTATTGACAACTTTCTTTTTTATTTCAATTCTTTATTATTATTTTATTATAATTATTATTTTCTGTTAAATTTTCCCGACAATCACTTAGTTTTTGATGCTTATTTTGTTGCGTTTTTTTTTTTGTTGTTGAATTTTCATTGTATGATTTACTTGTGTGAAAATTTTATTAAGGGTACTTCTGAAATTAGATGAAAATTATATTTTTCTTTACATTTATATAAATTCATTTTTATTAATTATTTTATGATATTATTATAGCATAAATAATATACTGTGTTTTTTTTTCGTTTAATTTGCAATTTTATTATCCCTTTTTTTGTTTAACGAAATATTTATATCAAAGATGATTTATGTCTTTATTTGGTTATTTTTTAATATTAATAATTAATTATTCCTTGAATTAATAATAATTTTAGTATTTTATCGTCTCTATTAATATATACCTTGGCGTTTGTTGTTACAAATAAACATTTCATTGCTTTTTTATTATGTGTATTACCTTGTGGGTAATGTTTTTTTTTGTTTGTCAATTATTTGCTTAACATTTATTTGCAGTTATTTACGTCAGATGAATAATTAAAATTAATTAGTAAAATTGGAATAAATAAATTAATTATTTGCATAATATTTTTATACAAGGATTTCGCTGATTTCTAATTGAAAGTAATGGATAAATATTTTTTTTATTATTATTATTTAAAAGAAAATTAATTAAAATTAAGATTTTAGTCTAGTCAACTTTTTTAAACGCCCTTCGATTGAGCTTTTTTAATTCTCTATGAAATTTCCTTAAATTTCTTTTTATTTAACATTTTCGGTTGCATAATTACCCTTAACCACTACTGACCCGCTAGCCGTTTGCATTAATGAATTGTTTGCGCTTGTATACAATTATATGCTTTATAGCAATGGACTAACTATAATGTTGATAAAAGAAACTTTATGAATAAGTCACAATTGTAAAATTGAAGAACAAATTAAGTCAATAACCTAAAGAAATTTAACTTAACAAATTAAGTTAACAAATGGTTGGCTTAGTCAAAAAGACTTAAATAAAGACAACAAAAAACATGCATCCATGAACAGGATGATGGATACAAGTCATAAATTATAAACTCTTTAACATTTCTGTATTCCTCACTAACATTTGCACGTAGATACAATTAATTTCTTGTTTAAAGCTTTCAATTACCAACGCGGTAATTTAATTGATTTTTGTAAATTTTTTTTTTGTTGAAGAACTCTGGTGCGTAAATATATATTGTTTAAAAAATACAAAAGCAAAAAAAGGCAATAAAATTATAATAAAAATTAATAGACCAATGACATTAGATTACGAAATTTTTATTATTATTATTCGTTTAGCACTAGCAGCAGCAGCAACAGCAACAACAACAGCAGCTTTAGATAATTTATTTGCTGTTTGAACCCAACAGTAAAAAGCTTAGAATTTTCACCTGAATTGTAATTATTTTCTAGTTGTTGCTGCTGTCGTTGTTTTTATTATTATTATTATATTATTTTTTTTTTTATAAACATATATAATAATATTATTATTCCTCATGTTTATATTATTTATTTATTTTTTTTTATTTTTTATTAAATTAAATAATCTACCCGCATTATTAATAAAAATTAAAAAATAAAACTAATAACAATAACATTTTAACAGTGAAAACACTTAACAAATAAACAAACAAAAAAAACCTTATAAAGTAATAATAAATTAAAATATTTTAGCATTTTATCCGTTAAACAGTAGTTTTAATTTTACTGGAAAAATAATTAATTTTTCAATAATTATTAATAATTTTTTCTAGTTTTTCTATAATTTTTCTTTATTTTATTTTATTTTATTTATTATTGATAAGATTAGGGTGGATTGATGGATGAATGGATGAATTATTTCAATGGATGGTTTAGTTATGATAATAAATAATTAATTAACCTTAAAAATAAGATTTTTTTTTTATTTTTAAATTTTCAATTTAATTTAATTTTTTATTAATTATTTAGCACGTGCCGTGTTGTTATTTATGTTGTTGGCTTTATTATGTATATGTATCAAGCCTCATTTGTTTATCATAACTATAATACGGGCTGAAAAATTAATCATTAATTCTCGTTGTTGTGTTTTTTTTTTATTTTTATTCTGTATTGTGACAATTTTTTTTTTTTTTTGTATTATTATTGCTAATTTAACGTTTAAATAAATACTATATATGTAGATGATGATTTTTAATTAGGGCATTTAAAATGAAAAAAATAAATAAAATACATAATACGTTACTAAATAAGCAAATAAAATGTTGATTAAAGGGAATTTGAGCGGTTTATTTCTTTTTTTTTTTTAATACTTTTACTAAATTGCTTTAAAAGGTGGAAGCAAAAAAAAACTAGTAGATGTAATACAAAAAAATAATTAAATGCACATTTGAATAGAGAAATAATTGTGTGCAGAAACAGGAATAAAAAATAAATACATTAAAAGCTGCAATAAAAATTCTTTTATATTGATGAGCCATGTGTATTGTTTTTTAATTATTATTATTATTTTTGCTTGTTAATCTAGGAAATGAGATAATAAAATGTGTTTGCAGAAAAAATACACTTTTGTGTAATAATTTTTCTAGTAAATTTTTACAATTATTTAATTACACCTGGATAAGAACTTATTAACAAAGTATTTTTTATTCCTTTTTTTTTAACCAGATAAACGGAAATAATGGCAGAATTTAATTTTCTTAATAATTTTGATGATGATGATGATGAGGAAAATCATTTGATTCCAGAATTTTTTAAAAATAATGCCAATAACATTGATTTTTATACTGAATTTTGTAAAAATTTAATTGATGACGAGAAGACTCCATTGTTTGAAAATATTGAGTATAGAGAAATTCTGAATAATGATGAAAAGACAGATCCTGAAGAGTTTCTTCAAACAATTGATGATAACAAAATAACGGATAATTGCAGCAATGTAAGTTGTTTTGTTATGTAATTAATTAATTAGAAGTAAAAAGAAAAATCACTTTAAGGTTGCCGATTCATTTTTTCTGAACAAGGAACCGAATTTCTCTAGTTCCGATAATGATAATTGTTGGTTTTTTATTAAACCGATTGAACAGAATACAGATATTTTTAATGTTTCTCATTTCAATGAACGTACTACCGACTATAGTACTTTGTTTGATCAATCTACTAATAAACAAGCAAATAATTTATTTTGTAATAAAGAAATGTTTTTTGATAACATAAGAAAACCGATAAATAAAAGAAAAATTAATAACAATTTAATAGATAAATTGTCAAAGAGTATTGATGACTTTAAAATTAGTAGTTATGATACTGACGAAAATAAAGATCCTGATCAATACAATAAAATTAATACGAATAACAATTATTATAATGTTTTGTATGAC
This sequence comes from Ptychoptera contaminata, assembly GCA_963942525.1. NCBI lineage: Eukaryota > Metazoa > Arthropoda > Insecta > Diptera > Ptychopteridae > Ptychoptera > Ptychoptera contaminata. The sequence continues at coordinate 11,406,609 of OZ012636.1, read as the reverse complement.
AATGTTCCTAGGAACGATTATAAAATAATAAATCCATTAGAAAATAGTATCTCATTTAATAGAAATAACAAAGATAATAAAACAAAAAGACAAAAAATTTATAATTGGCGAAAAACTGGTGCACTTGATAATGAAGATATTTTTACGATGGAAAATAATTCTTGTGATAAATTTGAGACAAAAGTATTAGATGATTTTAGAAAGTCAATAAAAAAAATAAACAACAATAATAGTGCTGCAATTGATGAGTTATTAATACAATTTGATGAAATTGGAATTAATAATAAAGATAAAGATATAGACAATGAAAATCAAGACGTTTTATTTGAGTATTTAGATGATAATTATAATAATTCTGCAAAAGAAATATTAGCATCACCGATTATTTTAAATCATAAAGATTTTATAAAGTTCTCTGAACGTTTATCTACTGACAAGCAGCAATTGACTTGCGAAAATAAAATTAAAAAAATGCAAAATGATAATGAATTAACAGAACCACTTTGTAAACCATGTCAAATATTGCAGAACTACAATCAACAAAAATCTGAATCAATACAACCATCATTATCATTTGAAACGAGAGAAAAGCAAGAGAAAACATATAAATATGATGAGAATAATCAGGAAATACTGTATGAAAAATTTTGTTCATTATCTTCGAGTAAAAGGAAAAAACTAAATCCATTGATAAATGAAGCTGATGCTAGTTTTTTAATGAAGAAATGTTCAACGCCATATAAAAGAGTGAAAGTTTTTCCAACAACAAATAAAATTAATCAATCAAGAATTAAAAACACTCCTAATAATGCTAATATAAACACCAAAATTACCCATGGCTCAGATGAAAATAATTTATCAAAATCACCGCCAGCAATCAGTAGTCAAGAGATTGCAAAATATCAAATTTTATTAACACAAAATATGTCTGGTTCAAAATCACCCGAATTATTTTCACAAATTAATAATAATTTCGATGAAGAATTTTTAAAAAAGACAAAAAATAATTCCGATATGGATTTATGTGAATCGATAAATCTATTTTCAGGGCAAATAGATCTAAATCAAAATAATACACGTTATGTGGATTATAAATCACCAGAATTATTTTCACCAACATCAAAGGAGTTTTTAATAGCTACAAATTCAGAAAACATTGACAAGACAAACTATGCTTGCGATAAAAGTTTTAAGAATGATACAGCCAGTTTATCAGTATGTGATTATGCACCATATTATTGTGAGGCAGTTCTGCGACAACATCAGGATACTGATTATATAAATACAACACATTTTAATGAATCGTTAAAATATGAATATTTTACAGAGTAATTATATTTGTTAATTTTTTTAATCAAAATAAAATTAACAAAAATTTCATTAATTATTTTCAGTGATCAATATAATGATGTAACGGAAAATCGTAGAAAAATTTTAATAACAAAAATTGAAGTGGTTATCCTATCGTTAATACGTGATATAAAAAATCAAAATGATTTATGTTTATATATAAAGAAATCAACATGGGATGATTGTGATTTGTCTACGGAAAAGTAATAATTCTTTTCTTTTTCAAAATTTAAATAATTATTTATTTAAAATTGATTTTTCAATCATTTTTCTTTTTATTATTGCTAAGATTGCCAACGAAACATTTTAAAAATAATATACAATTACGTGAAATAAATTATTATTCAAGAAAAAGTATTAATAAATTTCCATTAATTATACATTTATTAAATGAAATTTATATAAATTTAAAAAATAATATAATTTGTACACGAAGGTAATATTTTTATTGAAAACAATTAATATTAATTAATAAATATAAATAGAATTTTAACTTTTTTTCAGAGAATTATATTATAAAAATTTACAATTTGTTAAATATCAACGTACAATCGATAATGCATTGCGTGATATATGTTTACTGCTTGAGTCACCATCGTGGGAGTTACGTATTTTTAATACAATTAAAGGTTTAATTGCTGGTCCATTAATATTGCATACATTTAATGATGAGATTATAAATTGTATGAATTTTAATGGTGGTTGTATACTACCAAAAGATATAAATATAATTAAAAAAATGGTGACAAGCGCAAAGTATGTAATTGTTGTCGAAAAGGATACAGTATTTCAAAAATTATTGAATAAATATTTTTTTAATTATTTAAACAATGAATGTATTATGATAACGGTGTGTATAGTTATTAATTTAATTTATTAACTATTTATAATTAAAAATTATTTTTAAGGGTAAAGGATATCCGGATACAATAACTCGATTAATATTGCAACGTTTAAAAAATGAATTAAATTTACCAATATACGCTTTAATGGATGCTGATCCACATGGTATTGAGATAATGTTTACTTATCGTTATGGTTCATTATCATTACATGAAAATATAACAGCATTAGCTGTACCCGGTATCCATTGGCTAGGTGTTTATCCATCAGAAATAAATTTATTAAATTTAACACGAATAAAATTGACATCAATTGAAATGAATAAATTAAAATTTATGTTAAAACGTCCTTATATTACGGAAAAAATACGTAAAGAAATAGATATTTTAATTAATACAAAAGAAAAAGCAGAAATTGAAAGTTTATCCACAGAATTAATATCATATATTGCTAGAAAAATTAAAAATAATTTATTATTGTAATTAAGTAGAAAACTATAGGCTGGTGAAAGGGATTATTTAATTATCATTCAATTACTAAAAATATTTATTTTAATTAAATTGTTAAGACCACACTAAAGATGATTTAAAGTTAATTATTTTCAATTTTATCTTTAAAATTAAATAAATAAATTTCCTTTATATTTTAAAGACTTACAAACATCGTTTTTGCATTTCTTTTATTAAATCATACTTATATTTGCAATGATAATTACATAAAATAATGAAATGAAGACATTATATTGTAATAAATAAATAAGATTATTGAAATAAAATGCAAGAAAAATATTATAATAATAAGAAAATGTATGGGTACGTATGGGTAAGCAAGGAGATGCAATTCTCTTTTCAAGTTAAGTTCTTCAGTTAAATAAAGTCATAGTCACAAATCAATCCGGTACAGTTTTTATATAATGTTTAGAGGTTAAAAGGTTGTGGAATTCAATATTATTATTATTCTATGAAGTTTATTTATTTATTTTATTTTTAATCCAATGTATTTTGTTTTAGATTTTAATTTTTGCACAGCAAAAACAACAAAAATAAATAAATAAAAATGTTTTTTGTACAAAAGTACACACATGGTGAATGTGATCAATAGAGAGAGGGTATCTTTTAAAACTGAAGATCATCATTGTCTACTTCTTTAACAATAATAATAACAACAGTAAAAATATTACATTTTTATTATTATTATAGCCTTACTTACTTAAATAAAATTGCTAAAGTACTTAAATATTATTTTATTTTTAATTTTTACACCTAACTGATTTAACCGTGGATAATTTTATTTTTTTTATTACATATTTCTATGAATTTTTAAATATTGTTTTTTGCTTACTTTTTTGTTTTTAAATTATATTATTGAAATTTTATTATTGAAAATAATAATAAAAATATTTTTTTCTGTTTTGATTATATAATTTATAATGTGAGGCAAACAATGTGTCCAGTTGTCATGGGCTGTATGTTTTTTATTTTCGCAACATAGATGTATTTGTGGGCGATACGGTTTCATTCTCTTAGAAAAGCAAATGATCAACTGAAATGAATAATGTGGAGATTGTGGAGACGTTGTTACAAATTTAAATGGTAAATAAAATATATTTTCTATGCAAATTATATAGAAATTGTAATTAAATTGTTTATTTAATTATTTTATGTTTTTAGGGAGAAATTGTCACAAAGTGACGGATAAAGTCACAAAGGATTTTAATCACAAAGTAACGCGGACTAAATTTATTAAAGAAAAGGTTTTTTAAAACTAATTTCTTGGAGATCATCCTTAATAGCTTATTAATCACATTTTCTTAGAGGAGACTTAATTATAACTGAGGTAAGTCATAGTAATAGTTAAAGCTCTTAAATCACACAAAAAGTATTTTCTCTTTAATTAAAAAGTCACATATACTTTGGTGAACATTACTTTACATAAATTAAATTTTTTAAATAATAATAAAACCAAAGATTTTCGATTATGTCAATGAAATTATTTTATTATTATTATTTGTTTTTTATTTTTATTCAAATATAATTTATTGATTTCATTTATAATCTGACTTTTAAAATTTTATATATATTTCTGTCTACCAAATGCAATGGTATAATTGTGGTTATTTTTCATTTTTATTATTTTTTTTTGTCCAATTTATATCATTTTACACCAATCTGATTCTGGTTAGAGAAGTGTTTATTTATTTTTTTCTGTAATTTAATTTTATTAAATAATTTTTATTTGTTATTTTATTGTAAAAAAAAAAAAATAACAACAAGTTTCATATTGTCTTAGGTCATAGTGTCGTCCGGCATTGTATATACCATATGTATGTACATTGTTGCTGCTTTAAAAGCCGCGAATTATTTATTTTATTTTTTTTAAATATTTTTATTATTTAAAGACGATTTGTTCTGACTGCTTTATTTTTTTTATTATTATTATTATTCTTTACTTTGGTTTAATCAATTTTTAAAAATCTTTTCTTTTCTTTTCTTTTTGTTTGTATTTTCGCAATTAAATAAATAAAACAATTGGTCTAACGAATTGTGGTTTTTGCTTGTTTCTTATTGATGTGATGTGCGTTGTCCTGCTGTTTTTTTTTTTTTTTTTCGTTGTTGTCTTTAAATTTTTTATTTTATTTACTTATTGTTGTGGCTGATGTAGTTGTTTTTTGTGTCAACATTTTTATGCAGTTGAAATGAACGAATGACTTAATTCAGAATAACAAGAAATAGAATTGTGAAAGAGAAATGACTGTTTTATATATAAGATATACAGTTTTAAATAATGATCGATTTTGTTTTTTGCATAATATAACATTAAAATAGTATTAAATGTAAATCTTAATTTGAATAAATGATTGTAAATTAATTTAAGTATTTAAATAATTAGGATTTTTTTAAAATAAATCTATTTTACCATTTAAATAATTTGATTAATTATGCTTTCCTGCGAAATACGTGTACCCGAAACTAGTAGTAAGTAGTAGCTTTAAATAAGGTCCGAACATATAAATTCCAAAAAAATTTCTTTGAAAACATAGAAAAGAAAGGAAACGCTTTATCATTCGGTGTATTTCCCCACGTATTCAATGTCTAATCCTTTAAAAATTAAAACTAATATCCACAAATATTTTATTTGCAATCCTATAAATTGACATGATAGATTTAGCTATTATTCACAAGTCTTTTATACGTTGTTATTGTTTAAAATACCAATTTCTTTATAAAAAGGCAAAAATATTAAAGTAAATAATGTACGATATTGTAGCTTCTTTTACGTTTTTCTTCCATCTAACTAATATCACGGATTATTAGAAAATTAATTATTTAAATAAAAAGTTCGGATAGAAAACAGAAAAAGCAAAGATAATCTTTTATAATAAAAATATTTTGTTAATTTATTTAAATTAATAAATAATAGAGAATCATTAATTATAAATTAACACTTTTTTTTTTTTGGTTGATTTTACACAAGGAAAAAATATGAAAATTTAAATATTCAAAAAAAAAAACAGCGACAAATTAAATTAATCAATAGGGTGACACAAATAATATGTATTCATTTTGTGTATAATTTTTTTCAAGAGATTTAATTTAATTGAATTAAATTTTCTTCTTTATACATATATATTTGTTTTTTCAATTAATAAATATCAAATTTTATATTGCAGTTATTAAAAATTAATAATAATAATAACAATAATTTTATTATGATTATTATTGTAGAAAAAATAAAAAAAAATTATAATTTAATCTAATTATGCGGGTTTTTACAACTACTTGTTTGACTATTTATTTATCAAAATATTTAAAAAAAATTTTATTTGATTATTGTGTTATTAAAATTAATTTTTTTATTTTATTATTAATAGAAAATTAATTGATGTAGGTTTAATTAGTTGAATTTTTTCCTTTATTTATTTTTTATACTTAAATAAAAATATTACTCTCATTGGGTGTTTTATTGATTTGTTTAAGTGAAAATTAGAACTTGACGAGCAATATAGACATATTTTAATTAAATGCTCAAATTGTAAGAATTTACCAATAAACTAGAATGCCAAGTATTCTGATCAATAAGGATATGATCTTATACCTTGACCAATTCTAGCGTTTGATTCTTGTCGCTAGAATCAGAAAGCAAATCGTTGATATCGTCTGTAATATCCCGACACGCTAAGTTTGATATATTGAAGGTAATGTCTAGGTTTTTCATTGTTAACGCATCCACAGACATAAATTAGACGCAAGTTGTTAGAAGAATCCACAAGTGTACAAATAAATACAAATCAAGCAGAAAATTGTCATATTTCTCGGTATATATTTATTTACTCTCGAGTAAGATTATAAATTTTTGTTTTCTTATAACAAAAAGCCAAGAAGGTGCCCACAATAAAATTAAATCTATATCAATAACCATTATAATGTTACATTATGTACCATTTGTGTACCAAACGTGTGCCATCTTCAGATGCTTTAAGGTGAAAATATAAAAGATAAATAAAAATACATCTGCTTTATGTATATATTTAATAGAAGCTCATATTAGTAGTCCTTTTTCACCTTTTGTATTGTTAATGATTTACTGTTATTATTATTATTATAAGGTAACATTTTAAGAAGATTAAAAAGAAAATAATATTATTATATAAACAAAATATTGTAAAAGATCCTTTTAAGGTGCTATAATTTAAGGTTAATTATTATACCTCCTGGGGTTAATTTTCCTAGTGAGACGGGGTTTTATGTTGGTTTTTTTTTTTAAAGATATTTGTCCGATTTCCTGATGATTTTTCAAAATAATAAAAATACCAAGGATTATGTATTTACTCAAATTACAAGTAGATAAGAGAAAACACTTCTAATCGCTATTAAGAAAGTTTTTAATTTTGTCTTAAGTTGACAAAAATATTTATTATAATCAATGAATATCCTATTTATAAACTATATGTGGATTTACTTTGAGAATTGTCTAAAACAGTCTAAATTAACAGAAAGATTAAAAACAATAAAATTAATCATGGGGGTGATTAGGTATTAAAAATAAAAACTAAATACAAAACTTAAGGGTTCTAATCCTGTGTGAAGTGCCTTTTTTTTCTAATATTATTATTATTATTATGTATTAATAATTTTGATTCACCTTTTTGTTTTTCTTCTAATACCTATGCGCACCCTAAATTTCCGTGGTTTAATTTTACTATTTTTATTGGTTTTTTGTTTTTTAAAATAATTCCCACATTAATTCTCGTTGAAATTTTTGGTTCTGTGTGATGTGTGTTTGTGTTAATAAAATAATTAAACGTTAATTTAAGTCATCGTTAAATGTTTATTAAACGAATAATAACGAAAGTGGATAAAATAAAACATTAATAATTTACGATTTAATTTATTAGTTTTCTATTTTTAATTGTAAAAATTTTCATTGTTTTTCTCATCAAATTTTCTTTATTATTATTTTTTTGTTGTTGATTAATCCTTATCGTTGTTAAAGATGTTGATTGTGTAAATTTATTATTAAGAATGTACTACTTGTTTTATTTAAATTGATTTATTCTTCTAACAATTCTAAATCCGTTTATTAAAAGTCAACAATTAAACGTGTTTTTAAAAGAAATTTTTATAAATTCAATAATTTTAGTAAAATATTAATCATAAACTAAATATACGAATTACCTATAATTTCAAAAAATAAAATCCATGTGAAAAAGAAAAACTAAATTAAAAAAGAAATCGAATTTCAAAGTCATAAATCTAATTTTGATATAAAAAAAAAAAATTCCATGATAATAATCTTTGTAAACAAAAATGCAGGAAAAATATATCTAATAAAAATTGGTTAGTTAAGCATTTGATTGCAATACCAAGATTGTGGTGTTTATAAATTTAATGAAGTGTGTTAGGTATCGTAGAGTGTTTAATACTACGTGTGCGTTTAAATGACGTCTAATAACCTTAACTAACTTTAGCCACATTATTAGATCATCCCTTTAAGATCAATTGTGCTTAATCACGCAATAATGTTGCTTATATAGTTACTGCTGATGATATAACTGTGTTACAGTCATTTTTTGGGGTTGAGGTTTTTTTGTTTTTGGATTATTAAGAAATATTTAATGACCTAAAATAGGGAAATTTTTATTCTTTTTTGATTATTGTGGGAAATAAAGAAAATTAACAAAAAGTACATTTTTTTTAAAATTGTTAATTATTGATTTATCCTTGTTTATTATTTGTTGGTTATGTTATTTAGCACAGAAGTCTGTGGTTTTACGTTTTTTTGTTTAAAATAAAAACCTTCAAAATAATTCATCTTGTGTGGTAGGATTAAAATTTGTATTTATCTCTCTACTGTTTTTGTCATCCTTTTGATATAAATAATAGAATCTTCCTTGTTGTTTTTATTATTATTTTATTGGTTCTTTATTAAATTAAACAAAGGATTGCATATTATGTGTTGTATTGTATACATATTTTGCTTAAAAGCGTCCTTTTTTTTTCTCTTTGGTTTCTTTTTCATTTATTTATCCTGTTTCTGCTTATTTTTCTTGTTAATACATAAAGAGATGATATTTGATTAGACAGTGAACACGTGATAAAAATCTATTTATTAAATGATTTTCACTTTTATTATTTTCTTTTTAATTTTTAGTTTGTTTAAGATGCAGCATTCAAACAAGGAAAAATTCCATTTCAAGGAGGTCCAACAGTTAAAATTTTTAATTTTTTATTATTTGGATAAAAATTGTCTGGTAATTTTTTTTTTTTAATATTAAAATGATGATGTCATGTTGTGTTCTTTATATATTATTCTTCAGGAAGAACAAAAGATCTTTATAATAAAAAATTTAATGCAAAGAGACAAAATATTATAAGAATGGTATAAAAAACAATTTAAAGAAAAGAAATGAAATAAAATTAACAAAAGGATGCAAAAAAGGATTGAATAACTACGGTTGGTGTGTTAACGATTTTACTTTTTATTTTCTTGCCTGTGCCTCTGTAAATTTCTCTGTTTTTCTGCTCTCTCTCTGTTGGTTTTTCTATTGTTCGTCTTTATTATATTTTATTTTGTAATGATTTTTATCAATGTGATAAACGTTTAATAAATTTTCTAACAAAACAAAAAAAAAAAACCAACAAAAGGTGTAAATTATCCTTAATTTTTACTTTTCTTTTTCTTATCTATAATCGAATATACAAGATGTATTTGTTAAAGGTTTTTTTTTTTTTTTCGTTATTAATTGGTGTTTTAAGCTGGCATTTAGCGTTTATTCTTTTTTTTATTACTTTCTCCACCTGCTATGTGTATTTGATTTGTATTTTTCTAGTTTAAAACAACCAATGAAATTATAATCAAAGATGTTAATAATTTGCTTTGTGCAAAACCAGAAATTAAACATCAATTGATTTGTTGTTTAATTTTCCCTTATTTTCGTTTTTCTTTACATAAATTCCGGATGGTTTGTTATTACCAAAGTACATTTTAATCTTCTTATCATTGCTAACATTAGAATTACATTTGTTAGATTTTACCTTATATCTTCTCTCTGTATATAAATGTGGTTACTTTACTTGGTTTTATTGTGTTTTCTGGAAATTAATTGCATACTGATAAGACAAAGGTGGTCGAAATACTTGTTTAAACAAGAGAAAACATTTTACTGTAAAAACAAAAGCGTTTAGTAAATTTGTTGATTTGATTTTGATTTGTATTAACAAGTATATTGTTAAGATAAGATTATTGCTTAAATTATTTTATAGAAATGCAGAAAAGAAATAAAATGCCTGTGTCTTTTGTCTGTTTTCTATAAATAGTTAATGGACAATGGGGATTATTAACAGAGAAAACAAACATAAAAGCTGATTATTATCATATGTTATCACATTTAAACATAATTTGTATTTATTTTTAGTTTTCACATATATAGGAAGGACGACATACTTCAATCAAATAATTATTCAGAGATAGTAGAGTTAAATAGGAGGAAAATATAGAGAGTTTTTCTTATCCAAGTAATAACTTACTGTCCAATGAATTTAATGATATTTACTTTGTGGTCAAGATTTGATGAATATTTTGATTATGTTTTTTTTTTTCTGAAAGACAATAGACAAGATCAAAGAAATGTTTTATTTAACAACAGATTTTAGTTTTAAAGCAGCAATCTTAAGAGTTTAATTCTCGTATTGTTTTAGTTTGGAATGATATCTTTCTATCTATCAATCTAACAACAATTGATGCTTGTTAACAGCTTGATTATATATTAAATGCTTATGGTTTTATGTAATAAGAAAACAATTTCCACTTGTCACTTATATAATCAATATTCATTAATTTTATTTATTGATTTTGTTTTTTTTCATATTTTTCGGTGTTTTTTAAATTATTTTTCTAAATTATTTTTTCTTTCAATTTGATTTTTTTTGTTTTTATGTAACTCTTTAGACCTCCACAATCGGGTCAAATGTTAGCATTTTTTTTTTCTTTATCTTTGTCTTTGAAATTCATAAATCAAAATTTTTATTTCTTTATTAATTATTATCCAATGTTTTTTTAGTTTTACTGAAGGAATTTTTATTGATCTATGGCTATGATCTCTAAGTAGTATGTAGTGACTAACACTATTTTCTATTTTATTATATGGTTTATTGGAGTTTTTTTAGTGGAAAAACAATAATAATAAAAAATTCTCTATACAAATGATGACAAATAATTAAAAAATAATAAATAATATGTAACAACCCCTCCTTCGTTGATGAGTTTAATTAAACACTTAAATATTTATATTATTATTATTATTATTATTTTTTCTCTAAATTTTAATTTTTATCAATAATTTTTATCGTATAATATAAGTGGATTTTTATTCTTAGTCATCATTAAATAACAATGAAAAAACACTAAAAAAAAATAATATATAAATAATTAATTCACCAGTAAAAGACATTAGCATTAACACAGGATAGCGTACATTTTTGACTCCTCTGGTAACAAACATCAATTGAGATAAATATCTAAATTGTTTTTAATGATCGTTACTACTTGGATGTATATTACTATTATGTTTATTTAAATTTATTAATAACAATTGTTACACCCATAATGTTTGTTAATAAACAAAACTATGCAACTAAGGATAATTTATTTCATTTTTTTTTTGTTTGTTTATTTGTCTCTATATTATAATATTAATTTACTATGACCAAAATAATAAATAAATAACTATACAGTAGATTCTCTTTATTCATGGTTATCTATTCGTTTGTTTTAATTTAGTTTATTTATTGCTGGAAAAATTACTTTGGCTCGTTTTATTTGAAAATTATGTTACTGTGTTTTAGCAGAGAGAAAGTCTATCTTTATACTTTTTATAACTTTTTGTTTTATGAAGTGGATACCTTTTCACATTTAAGGATTATGCTTTTATTAATGCTTTTTTAAATTATATTATCAATAATAAAGACAAAATAAGAAGAATCTATAGAATATTGTTTATTTATTTGATGATAATTGACAACGAGTACCATACTGCTTAGGTAACTACATAAACATCGTCTTAGAATTTTGTATTATGGCTCTAATAACGATATTTAATGAAAAATTATATCAAAAAAACTTGCTACAGACAAATTATTAAACTAAAATAACATTAAGCATTCAAATAATAACCATACATACTAACCATTGACTGTAATAATTAAAATAGAAATTTAACAAAATAAAATAAAATAAATTATGCAACATATGGGGTTGTTCTATTGACTTGAACAATATTGTTTTTTGTTTTTTAATTTTCAAAAAAATTTAATAAACACAAAAAACTGAAAATAAAAAAATAATTTAAATGCAAAAAAACTCCCTGATAAAGGGATGACAAAATTATTCATATATTTTCCCTTTTTCTTTATTGTTTTTTGATGCTTCGATGAGTTTTTGTTTTTTTTTTTTTTTTTGTATATTTAAGTCACTTTGGGGATTTTTTTTTGTATTTTGTTTTGTTTTGTTTTTTTTTAAGCTGGTTATGAGTGTCATTTTTTTTTGGTTGCGGTAAAGGCAGGCGTTCTGTCATTTATACTTTAAGTGAAATGTTATTTATTGGATGATTAATAAATTAAGTAAGGATTCCTTCTTTTTTTTTTTTTAAATTTTGTATTTATTGGTTAATTGCGTTGTTTAAAAAAAAAACAAAAGATTTTTTTTTAAGTAAGTTAAGGGATTTTTTTTAAACCAACTAAAAATTTGTGAAACTAAAGTGAAAAAAGAGATGAATACTTTAATAATTTAAAATTATATGAATAATCCGGATTATTTAAATTTAGATTACAGAATCGGTAACTTCAATACAGTGTTAAAGACAAGACTTGTACCTCTGTGTTGTATTTGTAAGTTTTTAACTGATTAATTACTTAGCTTAAATAGATTAAATCAAAAATTTCTTAATAAACATTTCAATCTATTGTTTTACTTTTAAATCTAACTTTCACAAATTCTACTCTAAATTAATATAATAATTATTAATGCATAAACGTATCAACATGCTTCCTTCAGTACTTCCTTAAACATCTATCAACAAAGTATGTCTCTTTAAAAGAATATTATTAATTTATTTTTAAAAAAACCATTTTATCCATCCTATTCAACACGATTCCAGGAAAATTATAACAAATAAGCGAAAAACAAAATAAATAAAACGCTTGAAATAAAACCAAAAACTAAAAACATGTGGGCGGGTAAAAGAATTAAATAAAATTGCATATAAAATAAAATTATTTTATTATTCATTAATAATAATAATAATAAATAAAAAGAAGCTGCAGTAGTTTGTTTTTTTCAACCCCTTTTAAAATTGATCGTCGCAATAATTCTTTTTTTTTTTTTTTAATTTCTACTTAAAATTCATAAATGCTTATTTCTCATTTTAGTTTCTGCATTAATTTGCATAAATTGAGGTAAATTTTAGTTTTTTAGTTGTTTAGGGTTTGATGGAATTCTTTATTTTTTATTCATCTGTTTTTCAATGCTGCTGTTGCTTCTGTTACTACTACTGTGCAATATGGCATCAGCATGTGTTTCGGTTTACCTTATTTTGTTTATTTTATTTATGCAAATTACGTAATTTTTCTTTTTTGTTTATTATCTATTTTTCGGGGTTTTTAAGTGATGTCCGAAAATATTAAATTTATTTTCTATGTTTTTCTTTGCTGATGAATCAACAACAATCAACGAAATTTATTGACCGAAAATAATTGTTTTTTGGTCGTAATTGTTGATAATTTATTTTTTTTTTTTTAATAGAAAATTAATAATAATTGTAATTTTTTTTTTTATTGAAAAATAAATGCGGAAAGTTTAGGACTTTTCTACTTTGTTTATCTAATCATTGCTATTTGTCTAGTTTTTAGTTTTAAATAGATAATAAGTAATGATTGTTCTCGATTTCTCTCCCCTATCGATTATTATTATTATTATTAATAGGAATATTTAAATTTATTTATTTTAAGTATAAAACGAATTTGCTTTGTTCCACGTGTGCAGACAGCACGAGTGTAGATTTCTTTTGTTCAATCCAGGTACATTGGTCCTTATTTAGAAAGTTTTGTTTACTTTTTATTGATTTTACTATAAAACATCACTGGCTGCTAATTATTGTACGTTTTGTTGGGTTTTATTTAAAGTAGATAATTACTTGCTGAATTGTTACTTAACTAAGTCAAAAAGAAATTAAAAAATTTGTGAATTTTATAACTCCGTGTAAAACAAGGTGATAATAATAATTTAAATCTTTTGATACAACTCAAGACAATACAATTATATTGGACTACTGTTACCACAGCACTATTATTAATTAAATAACAAAAAAATTAATAATTTAAAATATTTTTGTCGTGTGCCATACAGTTGTGTTTTGGTATTTTTATTATCATTTTATTATATAATGTTGCACCCTATGCTGCTTTTTAAAAATATTTTTAGTGAATAAATTTTACACGCTTGATGATTTTTTCTTTCTTTATTTTTACCAAAAAAAAAATGTTACTTTTGACATTGTTGTTTGTTGATTAAACTTTTATTTTTTTAAATAAATAAATATAGTTTTTTTCTTTTTTGTTAATTTTATTGCTGTTGTTACTGTTGTGGTCAGTTAATTATTGTTCGCTTCTTGTTAATTTGTCACACCCTTAGGCTATATAAAAAATACTAAATAAAATAAAAACCCCTGCAGTGTTATTTAACTTAAAAATGTATTATTATTAAAAATATTAATATTTTTTTTTTGGTATATTTAAAAGCAAGAAACGACATACTAAAAAGCAAAGAAGAAGTAAAATCAAAGCAAAGCTTACAGCAGAAAAAAGAAGAAGCAAAACTGAACAAAAATTTGTCCTTTAAATAATTTTGCTGTTGATTTAATTAACCGTCAATATTCATATTTAATTATAATTTTTTATTATTATTAATAAAATTATGCAGGCGCATATGGGGCAAATTAACAACTAAAAAAACAAACCAAAAAGAAGCAAACAGCAAAAAGTGTCAATCAAGGTCATTAATATGTGTTTACGAAATGAATTAAGGTGATAAATGCAACAGCAGCATCGGCAACATATAGCAACATATAAGACAAGCAAAAGTAAAATCCAGTTAGTTTATAATAGTAATTATAGGTGATTGTTATGGGCTTTAAGTAAAGAAAATTTAAGAAAAAAACAAAAAAAAATTATTCAAACTTTTTTTTAGCACCTGTCTGGCGACACTTTTTTTTTTTTTTGTAGGTGAGAATGTTTAACACTTTAGTGAATGAATGACAAAATTGTATAAGCATCGTTTATATATTTTTTTTTATTTTACTTTCTTAATTATTTAATTTTTTGGTTTTTCTTATATGCTTTGCTTTGCTTTGCTTTCGATTATTAATAACCTTTAATAAAGAAAAATCTGTTTCTTAGTATCATGTCCTTTGCGAAAAAAAATGTTTCTTCTTATTCCTGTATATCCACCTTTTACAATGATTTATTTACGATTTTTTTTTCTTTGCTGATGTAATTATTATTAATTTTTGTTTGTTTATTCGTTTTTGACATAAATTGTGACATTAAAAGTGTTTATGTAAATTATATAATTCAATTCAAGTGAATGAAATTTATTTTATTACTATAGGGAATATTTATTACTATAAATTTTATACAGTAGTGTCTCAATTATAAGAGTAGAAATAATAATTCATACATTTTGAAAAGATTTTTAAACAAAAAAAGTACCGTTTAGTGGCAATTAAATTACTAAAAAGGTGCATAACAGAAGTATAATCGAAGGTGTTAACCTAAGAACTATCTCTGTAAGCTTTATGATATTTGCTTATTAATATTTAATCGGGAATATTTCTTGCAAAATTATTGTTTTAATTAAACAAAAAAAAATAACGCTTTTAAGATTAAACAATCTTCAACTTCAAGTCTTCAAGCATAAAAGTTCTATATCCCTGTTTGTTCTGTACAAATTTCTTTTTCTTCCAGTTTTTTAAAATCGCATATAAACATCCAAAAATATTTATTATTACCAAGAAATTTATTAATAAGAAAAAAAAACTAACACAAAAAATCGTGATAAAGAATTTATCAACATTTTCTACCAACTAATTACTACACGAATAAAATCAGTAATTTATTTTTATTTTTACATAAATTTGAATCATTTTGAATAAGGAAATTAAAAGAGAAAATTCTTTTTTTGGTATAATGTCAATGTGGTGCAACAGCATCAGCATCAACAGCAGCAGCAGCAGATGTGAATTAAAATTTGCAATAAGACGACGACGTCAAAAAAAAAAAAAATTGTTATTTTCTCATAAATTTTATTAAATAAAATTAATACTTTTTTTGCTTAAATGAATAAGCAAAACATTAATTTTATTTAATTATTTATTGATTTCCTGTAAATCTTTTACTATTTATTTGTGTTTAACAACGTGTTGTGGATCTTTGTTAAATTTGTTAACCAAAAAAAAAATGTAGATTTGCATACAAGCAAGCAACACAGTAAGAAATAACCAAAAGAATGTCCTCAGGTTAATTCAATTATTAAGCAGACAAATTTAAAATTTAAAAAAATAAAGAAGGAAAACAAAATTCTTGTACAGCAAAACAACAATTGCAATAAATTTAATTTTATTACAAAAAACAAAAAAAATGAATAAAGAGGAAGAAAAAAAAAAGGTGAAACACCATCGATTGATTTATATAAACCAAAATGAAATGACACAAATATGTTTTTTTATTTTTGTCTCTCGTAGATTTTTTTCTTTAAATATATATAAAAACCGGTCTCAAGGTTAATCAACCACACATGTGGATTTTATTTAAATTAAAAGTGAAACAATTTATACAAACCTAATGTCAAAATATATAGTTGGTAGAGTAAAGTGAATTTCGTGTGATTTAAATTAATATTGTTACCATGCAGCGGTAAGAAATGTGTAAGAATATCAACAGAAATGTACTGTACAAAGTGTATTAGTTCTATGTATGTACATATAAGCTTAACTCTGTTTACGTAAAAATTACAAATACTTAAGAAAAATCTTAATTTTTATTATTACTATTAAACAGATTACTATTGCAGTCTACCATGAATTTCGTTAATTTTACTAATCACATAACAATACAAACTATTTTCATTAACTATCTTTTTAGCATAATTATTCTCTTAGTAACAACAATGATGCAAAGTAAAGAATGCCAGTTGATTTTAGCAGATCTTAAGCAATAATTCAAGCAACAAATCTACACATTATTGCAATTTATGAAAAAGAAAATTAAATAAATTCACAAGTAAGCAAGCAAAATACATTAAATTTATTAATTTTTTTTATTAAAGTAAAATAACAGAATAATTTGTACGATTGTAACCGCTATATTTTTTTTCTTTTTACCTGCTTGTTATTCTTTAAACCACAGCACACAGTGTAAATGGAATAAAAATAATTGTAAAAATTAAGGTAAAATTAAAAAAAGAAAGTAAGTTAATAGATGTGGTAATAGAGGGAAGAAAATAAACCTTTATTTCTGCTTATTAATTTCTAGTTACTGTTGCGAATAAAAGAATAAATAAAACGTATAAAGTAAAAAGAAAGCACAAAAAACAGTAAAAGATCACATAATTAGACAAGAAATAAAAGTATAAACTATAATTGATAAGATATAAAGTAAAACTTTAGAAACAAAAGGTAATAAAAAGGGTCAAAAGAGTTGTGATTTATGAAAAACTTTAAAAAATGAAAACTTCATTACGAAATGACCGATTGTTATTCACTTTTCACGTTAAACACACAACTATAGATACAAGATAATTCTGATGTTTACTTTGTTTTACTTCTAAAAAGAAAGTTTTTTCCGATTAATTAAGGTAAACGATTTTTAAGGGTTTCAAATGTATGTACTTTGTTAAGGGTCATCGTTTAAGCTTTTTAACTTTTAAACAATATTCACTAGAATGATCGAATTTTATTAAGTTTTATTTAAGTATTACAACGATAAATGATAAATTAAGGTGATAATAATTTATGCGGGAGCTTTATTGGTAGATACAAGTTACACTGGAAATGTAAACGATTGCGAAATGGATGCTTTGAAAAAAAAAACTAGTTACTTCTGACTTAATAACTTTAAAGTTACTAAAACTTAATATCCCTTACGTTTAATGTTCTGTGTTTGAGAGTATTTTAAAGCACACATTTTGCGTACCTATGCATAATTGTAGATCGAAATTTTTCATTAAGATCATTTACCAATCTATATACTTTTATGAATATTAAAAAAACCATTTCATTATTTATTTATTTACAATGTGATAACTAATTGCCAAAGACACGATCTTCACACAATAAAAAAAACGTCAGAGTTTCATCACACACTTTTTTTGATTTATATATCTATAAATATTAATACAAAATTTAATAAAAAATCAGTCTTCTATTGTAAACACAATAAACAAAGTATAAAAAAATCAAAAAAAAAAAGTGAAATTAAAATTTTTAAAATGAAATATTTATTTTTAATAAATATTTTGACGATAATTTTCTTTATAAATTACTCATCATCACAGGATATAAATACAAATTATAATAATGAAACGATTATAGTAAATACAAAATTAGGTAAAGTACGTGGTATAACAATGCAATCGTGGAAAGGACGTAATTTTTATGGTTTTCGTGGTATACGTTATGGTAAACCGCCAATCGGTGAATTACGGTTTAAAGTGAGTTTAATGAAATAATTGTTTAATAATTATTTAACCCGGAAAATCCATTTTGTTTACTTTAAAAGGCACCAAAACCAGTAGAGAAATGGCACGAAACATTCGATGCAACTATTGATGGTCCAAAGTGTCCACAACCAGATCAAAATAATATCGATGAGGATTGTTTACGGTTAAACGTTTATACAAAACAGGTGTGTAATTGTGCGTACGATTTATTTATTTAATTATTTTTTATTTATTTTTCTATAAAGATTCCCAAACGTAGAAAATTCCAAATAAAAAAACCGGTAATTGTTTATATACCAGAGGGTAGTTTTTATATTGGTTCTGGTGCTAGTGATCATTTGGGCGGGCCACAATACTTAATGGAAAAGGATATTGTTTTGGTGACAATAAATTATCGATTAGGTTCTTTAGGTTTTTTGAGTTTAGGAACTGAAGCGGCACCTGGAAATGCAGGTCTTAAAGATCAAGTGCTAGCTATGAAATGGGTTAAAGAGCATATAGAAGAATTTGGTGGTGATCCGGATAAAATAACACTATTAGGTAACAATGCTGGTGCTATGAGTATTATACTGCATATGGTCTCACCAATGGCACAAGGTTTGTTCTCTGCGTTTTTTTTTTTATTCAAAACTGAAAATAAACACTAAAAATTAAATTCAGGGCTATTTCATCGTGCAATCGCAATGAGTGGTGGTATTTTAATACAAACATTATTACCGGAAAATCAATTAAATTTAGCAAAACGTCAAGCGGAAATTTTCAATTGTAAAACCGAAACACCAGAGTCTATTTTTGATTGTTTAAAAGAAATTCCGGCAACAGATTTTGCAACAAAATTAACCGATATGTTTGAGTATGGCGTTGACAATCCGATATACTTGTGGTTACCGGTAATTGAACCAGATTTCGGACAAGAACGTTATTTAACTGAAGATCCATATATATTGTTACGTGAAAGTCGCTTTGAGCGTGTACCACTATTAACCGGTATAACAAAAAACGAAATGATTCGGTCTGCACTTGGTAAGTGAATTAAAAAGTTTATTTAATTATCTAAATATTTAATTAATACTAATAATTTTTTTCTCATAAACATTAGATATATTAAATGATAAAGAAATACTAGAACAATTTGATAAAAATTATGAAAGTATTTATCCAATATGCTTTGAATATGATGCTAATAATGAATTTTCATTAAATATTACAAATGAATTACGTAATTTTTATAATTTAACAACAAGTCCACTGACAAAAGACGCTTTAATACAAATTAATAATGTAAATTAGTGTTATTATGTGAAATTTGAAAAAGAAAAAGAAGCAAAGTAATAACAATAAAATTTATTTTTAGCTATTTGGTGACGCAATTGTTGGTTTTAGTGTACACCGTATGGTACAAATAATATCGAAATTTTCCCATGTTTATTATTATCAGAGTAGTTATCAAGGACGTTACAGTAATACATATTCAGAGGATAATCAAGTATTAGGTAAGAAGTATATTTCGTAGTATCCAGAGAAAGTGAAATTTTATTTATTTTTTATCTTTGCTAATAAGGTGTGGAGCAGTCAGATGACTTATTTTATCTATTTGTACGTAATAACGATCCGTATTTTAGTGAAAATGATGAGGAAGCACTTGCTGTAGAACGTTACACAAGTCTATGGACTAATTTCGCAAAGACTGGGTAAGACTTATTTTGTTTTTCTTTACTAATTAAATAATTAAATTAAATTTTTTAATGATTTTTAGAAATCCAAATAATAAAAATGATGAAAATATAAATACTGTAAATTGGTTACATATAACGCACAGTAATAATTATTATTTAGACATTGATGTTAATTTAAATGTTAAACGTGATTTATTATCAAAACGTTACTCAATTTGGGATCAATTATTTCCATTGTAAATAATATTATTTTTCCGTTTTATCAATATAATTTTTTTGTTTATCTATTCAATAAATGTTTAAAATTGAATTTTTCTATAGTTTTCTATTTTAGTTTTTCTTTGTTTTTGAGTAGTACGTGTAAGCCTTTTTGTAGATTTATTTGTTGTCACTGAGATTAAACACTATAAAAAGCATAAATAAACTGATGTGTCTGATTGACATACAGTAGTATGTCGTCAATTATATTTATTAAATTTTGATAGAAACTGATGCAATTTAAAAAATAAAATTAGATGGTAGAAAAATGAGCAAAAAAGAAAGGTGTTTTAACCATCTGCTAAAATTACGGATCGTTTTAGTTACTATAGTGTTGTAGGCCTACCGTTGTTATATTTATTTTCTTGCTTGTAATCAAATTTTATTAACTCTTCGTTTATTATTACTATTATTATTATTGTTATTGTTGATATTTACTAGTGAAGGGGGTGTATAATATTATGTATTGTCATGTCATGTCAATAGTTTATTATTTTTTAACATTGAAAAAGGTGTTGATTATTACATTTTGTACTTAACATTATGACTTAACTCTATTAAATCATCTGACTTAACCTTTTTTTTTTTGTTTGGTTTTGTTTAATTTAAAGAATAAAAAGAAAATAATTAACTTTGATTGTAGTTTTTTTGATTTAACTTATTTAGAGTTTAAATAAACCATATGTCTTTGGAAATATAAACATCTAAGATTCAGCAGTTGACTGTTTTATTGCAAAATAAAGAGTATTTTTGTGCAAAATTTGAAAGAATTGTTTACAACAAATAAAAGCTTTCTGAAAGGGATTTATACTCTGCTGATGATCTTTAGATAGAGAATTAAAGAAAAAATACAACTAAATTAAATGGTGTGTTAATAATAACCGAATAATTCTAACGCAGACACGTTTTAAAATCCTTTTTAAGTTTACATAAATTAAAAAAAAAAAAAAAAAATGTTTAATTTGTGCAAAAACATGTCCGGATATACAATTCTTATGTCGTAACATTTCCTGTTTAAAATTCGCACCAACTATTATCGATTTTTAATGACATTTTTCAAAATTTATTACTTCAAAAATCAAACAAATTTCACGCAATCACGATAATAAATGTGAGTTAAAGCGTGAATGTTTTACAATGAAAAAAATCAAACAAACAGTGGCAAAAATTAGAGTAAAATTCAGTCCATGAACTTTATTCATTATTTATAAAATAATAATAATAATAATAATACAATAATAACTGGTGTAATATTAACAAACAAATAAATAAACAATCCCTTAAAAACTAGGGTCTGAATAAATGATTTATAGTTTTGGTTTGGATAATCGAGTGTCACTTTACTAGACAAACAAACGACAGAATATAATATTGAAAAAATAAATTTCTTCTCTACTCTACTCTACTATATTAGTACAATTGGAGGGAGTTACACAACAATCATAATAATAATAATAATAATAATAATAAATAAATAAAATAAATATTAGCGGCTGCTGTACGACACAATAAAGCATCAAACAACAAAGAACAACAAGAATATAAACAGCAAACCCGACACTCACAATATGTTTTTTTGTTGTTTGTCTCGCTGGTGTTATTGCTCTGATTTTTACTACAATCAAGGGATGATTTAATTTATTAGCAGCAAAAAAAAAGAAAAGAATACTAGTTGCTATAATATCTGGGTGGTAATAATTCTCACACCCAAAACATTTTGAAAAATAAAAAAATAGCAAAATAATAAAAAAAAAACCCTTAGTCCTTGATTTGGTTATTTTTTTCTTTTGCCCTGGTTTTGGCTGTTGATTCGTTAACGTTCCGCCCTCATTGCACTTTTTTCTGTTTGTTTTTCATAACTGATGTCAAACAAAGTGAATGATAATAAATTTAAGTTGGGAATATATGTATGTTTTTTGAACGAAGGAGCACCAACAAAATGGCGTGAGAAGTTTATAAAATAAAAGTCAAGTAGTAGTTGCTGTTTGTGTGCGTTTTTTTATTACTTGAAATAGTTACTGTGAAGGGTTGTTGGCTGGATACATTTTTTGAATTAATTAAAAATTAAATTTTCTTATCTTTTTACTATTTTGTCTATTTGCTGAAGTTTTACTGAAATCTATTTTTGCTCTACATTAAATATTAAGTAATTGTTGATGATGCTAATTGCTTAGTGAATACTTTATAAACCACATTGAAAGAATTTAAAACATAAAATTTAACTTTTACTTTAACCTTAATACTAATACCTACTAATCATCCACATTATTGTGAACGGTGCTATGAATGAGATACCTCATTTTTAATATTATTCCTGAGCAATTTGTGCGTAATGATGCTTAATCACGCGAACTAATCATTAAGAACTACATATTAAATGATTTATATAAGAATTTCACTTGTCTGCGGACATTTCTTCTTAAAAACATAACTCCTTATTACCCAAAGGAAAAATAAATAGCAATTTCTAGTTCATCATAAAAACTACAAGCAAATTATCTAACAAAATCTACAAACAGTAATAAATTTAATTAAATAATTTTTAATTAGTTTAACATAAAAGAAAAATCGTGAGAAACAAACGAAACAATAAATAATTGCAAAATCTCAAGTATTAAACATTGTGCAATCAATGCTATAATATAATCCAACAGCGTTTGTAATTGTAATTTTGATTGATCTCCAGAGAGTAATGCGTACATGTAGTGATGATGAAAAACATACGTTTGTTATTTTATTTCTTTAAACAGGAAAAGCGAATCATTGCACAGTGTTTGTATTAGTAATGTTAATGTTAATAAATCATTGAAATAATAAACACACAAATAATACCAGGAAAAAAAAAGTACTTGAGAAGTTTTTGTTATTCTAATTTAACGGGGTTATTTTATGTGACAATATTATCACAATAATTATGCATTTTAAACTATATAAACCAACAGTAACAATTCTTATTATTATTAATAATAATAATAATAAAAGTATCTATATATTCACCCTATTTAAAATAAAAACTCCAACCCTTTTGTACTGAGAAAAGCGAACAATAATACATTTTAAAAATAAAATAAAATCTTTTTTTCTTACGCTTTTGTTAGAGAAAATAATAATAAAATAAACTTATTACAAAGGTACTCTTGATAACAACGACGACAACGACAACAATTATACTTTTACGATTCTATTCTACGAGTACAAAGTGTCTCCTGCTCAGCGGGAGTCAACCAAAATTTTAACACTTGGAAATAATATTTTTTATTTTTTATTATAATTGGGAAATTTTTTTTATTATTACTTACAATTTTTTTTTTTGTAGCTAATTTCTTCAAGTGTGTTCCCTAATCCACCTAAGCAGCGAGTCACAATATTCAATTCAATTCAATTTCTACCACTTCATGCATGATAATTTGCTTCTTTTTTTTTTGCATTATGAATATTAAATAAAAATATTTTTTTTCTGCATTGTTTACTTGCGATAAACTACTTTTTATTGTAATTTTTTTTTTTTGGTTTGCATTTTGCGGTTGGAAATTTTTTTGTGGTCTGTAATAATAATAAATTCTTTTTTTTCCATCCCTTTGACTTTGTTTGAATAATTTTTTGTTTTTTCACTTCATTTCACTAAAAAGAAAAATAATTATTTTTTAATATTTTAAAGGTATTTATGAATATTTGCTTGTTACTAGACCTGTTGTTTCCATGGTAAAGAATTCTTAGTTACATCAATGACTAATAATGGACGCATGATGAAACAGCGAGTGGTTGATGTAAAAACTGATGTTTAAGCCTAGTTATTAGTGCTAAAAAGAAAAGAAAAAAAACTTTTAAATCGTAAACTCAGATAGATTCCACCAAGGCAAGTCTTTTACGCTGTTAAAGATCAGTCACATCTCTTAATAAATATCATATATTCCACTAACAACCATCCAATTAGCTTAGTTATTTAGTAATTCGTGTTACCATTGAATACTTTGCACTTTCGATTACTATTAGTCGCTATTGAAATTTTTAATTTATTTACCTGCTATTTCTATACATTTCCTTAGGGGATGCGTTTCAACAATATTTATTCTATATATGCATTATTGTTTCCATTCAAACAAAAATTCCTCTAACTAAAAATAAATTATTTCACATAACTTATTAACAAATTTAAAAGAATTATAATAATTTTGGCATTAATGACATCATAAATTCTTGAATTTTATTATTTTATTTTTTTTTAATTTTAAAAATCAGAAATCAATAAAATTTTATTACACATCAAACAGTGCAAACATAGAGAATAGTGTATTGTTTGTGAATTGATTGTTCAAACGGTGGAATTAATACACTTAATTCGGGTGAATATTAGATAACTTGGTAATATTATAAAATGTGGTAAATGAATATTTATTTTAAAGGATAAATAATAGTGTTACGAGTATTAAACTAAAACTACATAACCGCAAATTGTGTTTTAGAATTCAAATTTCTATTTTTATTGCATAATTCTCGTACTAATAATAATAATAATCATAAATAAAACTTAATGGTGGAAAAGTATTTATTTTCTTTTATTATTAATATTATTGTTATAGTTATCGGTAATAATAATAATTTCAAACTAGATAAATAACAAATAGTAGAGGTTATTGAATTTTAAATTAAATATATAATTAAATTTTATGATAATATTTCTTCTTCTTTTTTTTTAAATACAATATTATGTTTTAAACGCTGTATGCTGTATTATTTAAAAATGTTTAAACTATTTTATGCAATGATAAATATACAATTGTGGTTTAGTATATTGACTATATTTATTTTATATTACAAATCATGCAAATCTATAACAATTGATTTTTGTCTATTTAATATTGTTTTCGTTTTTTTTTTTTTTTATTTATTTATGCTAAATATGTACATAAAATCAATTTAATAATTATTTATTGTTTTTATTTTTCATAATTTTTATCTATTGTTTATTTTTTTAAAATGTTTTTTATGTGTTTTCGTTTATTTTTTTATTAGCTTTTATTTAAGGAAAATAAACAAGTTCATTAGACTTAAAAGCAAAAATAATATTTTTAATACAAATTTAAAACTAGTATTACGATTTTACTAAAAGCTATCCGCAAACAAGAGTTTATCGTACGTTGTATGCATACCAAATAACAACAATATGTTGGTTTTTGATCTAAATTTTAATATTGCATAAAATTACTTTAAAGTTTTAAACAGAAAAATCGTTTTATACTTTAACACGTATTTCTTGTGCCATGTAACCAATATCAACTGTTCAGTTAATTCGTCGTTAAATTATTAATTGAAATGTTAACAAAATTTTTTTAAGAAAACCTAAAAATACATAAACCACGTTAATATAATTTATGATAAATTTATGAAAACAACTTAATCGTTCTGTTAACTGATACTTTTGTTAAACCAGAATACCTGTTGTGTTGATTTTAAATTTATTATTTAATTTTCTTAATCATTTATTACATTTTTTTTATTTATATATTTATATTCATCTTCTATTTTTGATTAATTGATTTTTGACGCCTTTTATTAATAAGAAAGTAACAAAAATCTTATCACAAGGTAAAACAAACAACCAAAATAAAAAAATGATTAATAGAAAGAAAATTTTCCTAATTTCTTAACTTACTCTCTCACTATTCAGTTGTCTGCCTCAAAAAAAAATTACAAAACTCATTCATCATTCCTCTACAAAAAAGGCAATAAATAAATGGATAATTGTGGATGAAAAAAAAAGGCAAAAAGCAAAACAATAAAACTCACAGCAAAACAGAATTCCTTTTAACCATTTATTATTTATTCAAATGATGTGCTGTTGCTGATTGTCATCTAATACACGCGTTTAAAGGTAAAAAAGAAGAAAATTAAAACGTTTAACCATTGCACAACTAGTAAAACGTTTAAATAAAATTAAAAAAAAAAAATAATAATAATTATTTATGACAAATAAAAATGCATAACAAACACACACAATTGTTTGGTTGCTGCTGCCTTTTTTTTTAATGTGTTTTCGGTTTTTTTTCTGTTTATAAATGAAAAATAAATAAAATTCATATGCAGAATGGTTGATGGTTTGTTTTTTTTATGATTTAATAAAGAATTAATATTTAAAAAGAAAAATTAAGGTAAAAATGCAGATGTAAATATCATATAACACGATCAATAATATTTCTATTTTTACTAATCAAAAGGTGATGCTTTTTTTCTTCTTCTTCTTCTCTTTGCTCTTTAAATGTGTTTATAAATAAATTAGACAATAAAATAAGACACGATGAATATAATAGAATAATATATATATAGGCATCTGTCCGCCCTCAAATAACAATAATAATAATAATATAATTTAATTTTATAGAAAATTAAATAAATACAAAATATGTTACGAATGATATGAATATTAACAAATAATAAAACTCAAAATGCACTAATCTATATTAATAATGCGTTTATCGTTTATCTATTAATTTAACTAATAAAGCAATGTTTAAGGAGTTTTCTTTTCTTTTTTTTAAATCAACAATAGGATGGGTTATTAAGTTATTTATCTTATAGAAACAAGTGTTTCTAAGCTACAGCACACTTAATCTTATTTTTATCGTTTCCCTATTTTCTATTCCTTAAATCATTATTTGATTGCTCATTTTATTTCCATTATTTACCTTTTTTTGTTCCTTCATTCTTAACTTTTCTTTTCTTTGCTTTTTACTTTTTTATTTATTGTTCACTCATGCCTTTGATTTTATTTAGCAAGCGTGTAAAAAGCTTGCAAAGAAAAATTAAATGAAAAACTTTTAGCCTTTAAACATCGCCGACATGGCTGTGCATTATTATTTGCTTTTTTTTTTTTTGTTTATTGTTTTGCCTATTTCTTTGCTAAATAAGTTGTTGAGGTTTTTATTCCTTAAAAACCATTCTATTGGATATAATAAAAACACTTGAAAGTTTATCATCTGTAATGTTTGCTAAATTATCTATAGGTTTGTTGGATTTTATTTTATGGATTAATAAAAAAAATAAACAAAAAAAAAAAAAACACGCAGAAACAAGAGACAATCAAATAAATAAACAAAGAAACAAGGACAACGCCCGAAAAAAAAAATAAATAAGTAAAAACAGCGAAAACAAACACAAGTTCACAATGGGGAGTCATTTAGTAGAAAAGATAGAACTACGGTAAGGACAGTAAGTGTGTGTAATCCCTGCGATTAAAGACCTATCGTCCTTTTGTTAAACTCATCAATCTATTTGTCTGCTTTTCAAGTTTACTGTATAGACAGACACTCGTCCTATTGTACCATCACTTATTTATTTATCTTTTGTACCAAAAAAAAAGAAAAACGATTATTACATAAAGAGGAAAAACATTTTTATTTTTTTCATGAACAAATAATGAATGAATAAACATATAAGGATAGTGAAGAAAAAAAATATTATTATAAAACAAAGAAAATCAGCTGCTATCAATCCTTGAACTTACTGTAATCTGAATTAGAAATCAGAAATGTAATTTATGAAAACGTATGAACTTTATTTGAATACTGCAGTATCTTTGCAGTGATCTTATATTTTTGCACTCCTGATTACACTCCTCAATTCATAACCAAAATAAATTTAATAAAAGCAACGACGCAGCTAAAAACTATTCAAAATGGTTGTGAGTAATTTATTAAAAAAGAAAATATTTAATCAAAAATTCATCCTAATATAATTTTCAAAAACCATAAAATACACAAATAATATTTAGCATGCGTCAGGCACGCTTCATTGTTAGTTATTTCAGGTTTTTCTAATTTTTTGGGATCTTATTTAAAATATTTCTAAAGGACTTTTGAGAGTTAAATAATAATAAAAAAAAAAAATGTTGTCTATGTTTTGTGGTTTTTTTTTTTCTAACAAAGGAAAATAAAATAAGGTAAAAAATATCAAATTACTTAATAAAAACATTAAAAATAATTTTTCTGAACAACAAAAATTAATAAATAATAAAAACAACACTTTTATCTAATTTTAGAAAGTAAAACAGAATGATCAAATCATCTATCTATCACCATATTGTGTTATGTGTGTTGCAATTTATATTTTAGGGAAAACAAACATCAACTATCAATACAAACTGTACATGTCATCATTTTAATTGTATTTAAATTGACTTGGGGTGGCAGGCTGCATTATTATTATCATTTTTTTAATCGAAAAAAAAAAAAGTAGCTGCAACAATTAAAGGTTATATGTTTATGGATGCTGCCACACCCACAATTAACATGCATGTTAAAAGATGAAAAAAAAAAAAAAACTTGTCATTAAACATTTTTATATAAGCAATTTGTTGTGTTTGTTTTTTTTTTTTTTAATAAAACTACAAACTAAACTGAATTATAATATTGATATTCCGGCATATATGGCACGAGACAAGCATAAACAACCCAGACAACAAGCATATGGTGTTTAAAACTAAATAAAATTGATAAAAACAAAAAAGTTTTTTTATTTAATTAATTGATGCGTGACAAGAAATAAAATATAAATTTTGTTTTATTATTAAAAAAAAATATTAAAATAATTGTAATCAGGTGAATAAATTAAAAAAAAGGGAAAATTATGGTATAACGCACCGATTCAAAAATAGCAGCAAAGCTTCTACTCTAAATGCGGACTTTAAAGATAGATTTAAAAAAATCTAGATAACCAATGTGGTTTAACCAATCAGATGCGATTAAACAAAACACATACGAAAAAGTATTTAGAGCAAAAATAAAAATTTTGGTGATTTTAGTGTAGCACATACTTATTATCAGACAACAGGAACATTGTAATGACAAAGATTATAAATAAATCTGTAAAACCAACAAAATTTTACCACAAGACAAACGATTAAACGAGATAAATCGTAACTAACATCACAATATGTATTATATAATTTGTGTCTTACAATTGCTCATTATCTTTCATTATAAATAGATCCTTTAGTTCCACGTTAATATTTATTACAATATTTCTATTATGATTATAATTAATAATTTTCATTTACTATTTAAATAATAAAAATTTATAAAAATGGTGGTCACGTGTCCACTCTAATTGATCATAATTATGGATTTCATATTTATTTATATATATTTTAATGTTTCTAAATGTTCGCATTTATCGGTGTCATATTATTAACTTTTTGTCTTATTTTCTACATAAAATGATGACTAAAGTTTTTCCATAAAATTTTCCTCCTCTTTTTACCCTGTTTATTACTTTGTTTACAAAAAAAGAAACTATCAATTTTCATCTAAAATACGTGGGCACCATAAACTAATAACAATACATGCAACAATCAACAAAAAAAAAGTACTAAAAACATGCAATATTATGTTATGTTATTTGATGATGACGAAAAAATAATAATACTTTGCCAAGAGGGATGCTTTATAAAAAAAAAGTCAAACAAAAAACAAACTTTAATCAACAATCAATCATCATTCGATTGAAAGTTAATTCAAATTATTTCGATTCGTATAAGTAAAAAAATTAAATTAAATAAAATTTTCAACTAGAAATAGCAGATGTATGATGATTTTTTATATATTTTTCTGTCGCATTGTACCCTCAATATTATAAAAAATTATTTAAAATTTATTTGTTTGTTGATTTTTGTCAATTTTCAATTAAATCAAATAATAATTATGCTTACGACTATGTTACTGACTTAAACCTACAGTAAGTAGCCAAACACAGACACCAAACCATAAATTAAAAATCTGCATAAAACCTATTTAGATAACACAAACAAATGCAAAAAATAAAATAATAAAAAATAAAAAAAAAGGAAAAGCATTTAATTAAATAAAATTTATCTATTGTTATGTTAAATATACATATTTATTATTAACACATGAAAAATTCTAATTACAGCAAACAAACTGTAAATATTTATAAACCAAAAAACTAATTAACAATGAAAGTTATCAGCGGTTTTAAATAGCGGTTAGAAAAACAATAGTTAATAATAATAAAAGTTTATTTCTCCGTCACATATACGAGTTGATGATTGTTTAGAAAATTCACGAGATTTATAAAAATTGATAATAAATTTTTATTTGTTAAAATGATAAACAAAATGAAAAAAAAAAAGAAATGAAAATAAATAAATTCTACATATGTGATGTGTTTATTCATAATATTCAAAAACATAAGCAGACAAAGTAAAATAACATAGAGAATAATTTATAAAGTCATCCAATCTTGATTAGTTTCGTTTTATTCCAAAGCAAAAAATGTTAACAACAAAGACCTGATGCTGTTGACGTATGCATGTTTGGACGTAAAAACAATTATTTTTATCCATATATATGTTTTCTCCACTAACAATAAAGATTGAAGAAATATACAGAAACAACAAAAATACATTAACAAACAGTAATAGCAGTAATAGAGGCAAATTAATTAATTATCTTTTTTTATTTAAATTAATCAACAAAAGAAATTAATAAACATAAGTTAAATGAATGGTTTTGGGTGGGTGGTTATTGTTCTTAAAGATTACTGAACTTGTTAGCAAATAGACGTTTTTAATTTCTATGATGTGACAAGCATTGGTTTCGATTCCGAATGTTGCTTTTAATTGGTTTGTACGGTTAATAGTTTTGTGGCCTCATTTTGACTGGGGATATTAATAAACAATTTAAATAAGAGTAGATCCAGAGAGTAGACAAAAATTTCAACGCCTAGAAAAAGTGGTAAACAATTAATAAATTGACAATAAATAATTATTTTTTTGTATGTTGAAAGTGGTATGTTGTATTCCTTTTTTATTTCATCAGCAATAACCTTTAAAAAAGTTTCCATACAAATAAGAAAAAATAAATAAAATGTTTCTTTTATACCAGAAAAAAGAAGGAAAATAGGAAGCAAACAATAATACTTAAGAGGACTTATAATATAGATTTAATACATTTTTTCTAATAATTTAGTTCCTTTTATTAAAAATAATAATAACGACAAAGTGAATAATCATGGATAAAATTATTTCGTTTTTTTTTTTTATTATTATTATAAGGAAATTCTTTGTGGTAAAGAAAAGTTATTACAATACATTAATAATAATAATAATAATAATAAAAATACTTATAATTGGTAAATGTAACAAATATCCACTCAACTAAACTACACTCATTGCACTAGGGGAATTTCGATATTAAAAGAATAAAGAATATTATCCATAAGTAATAGTAAAATTTCCTTTTGTTAAGAAACAAAAATGATTATTATTATTCTCTTCTTCTTGATTATTATTATTATTTTTTTAACAAATCTTTAACAAACAATGAGTATATGTAATTTACATGTATCGGGCTTTTGTTACTTGCATTAACTATGTATAGCCTATTGTATAAATGGACATTTAAGTGTTTGATAGAACTGAATGTTTAATTAAAGAGAAATAAAACTCAACAATGAATGTCAAGCATAATTCTGTAAGTACACCAAAAAAAAAAAAAAAACTGTTTACAATCAGACAGATATGTTTTGAAAACTAGTTTAAAGATGTTTATAAAACCGCTAAAAAATAAATATCAATGATAGCAAAGATTTTTCTTATTCAATTATTCAGCGAGCTGTAAGCAATGCAACAATTATAACCGTGTATAACTCTATCTAGATAAGAAAATTAAAAATAAATTCTAAATAATAGAAATACAAATGAACAAACAAGGAAATAATAAAGTAAAGAAAAGGAAAAATCGTTTTATAAGTACCAACCACTTTACACAAGTAAAAAAAAAATAACAATATAAAAAATTTACAGTAAAGAATTTTTAGTTTTTTTTTTTCTTTACTGCATATTAATCGGTCACCTTGATCTACAAAAACAACCCTATTTACCAATATCAATATTATTTTTAATAGAAACTATTTATGCACCGAAGATCCTTATATTTCTCACACTTTTTTATTTTTATTTCTAACAAAAGCAAAGAAAAAAAATAAAAACAACTCACTTACAAACTAAATTATAGTTTTTAGGCATTTTTTTTTTCATGTAAATTATCACGTCGTTATATCAATTGCTGTTTTGTTACTTTTAACACTTTTAATTTGTAAAAGAGAAAAGTTTTTTACCTTGTTAAATAGATGCCGTGTCACACACACACCTTTTATTTGCGTAATTTTCTTCATTGATTATTATCAGTTGTTGGGCTTTTCTGTATAAAACGAGAATAATTGCAGCTTAGCAACAATAAACAGCCATAGGTGTTTATTTTACTGTTGTTATTTTTATTGTTTAATTTAATAAATCAAAACAGGGTAGATTTTTTTTTTTGATTTTTTAAACATTTAGTCAATCAGTCACAAGAAATAAAAATAATAAAATAAAGATTTATTAAAGGATAAGCACATACTTCCTAACCATAACTGTTTTGTTACTTATGCTGATTATATGGTTAAGCCGTTAGTTTATGGAAAATATTTTTATTTTATGTTTTAGATAACTAAGATGAGATATACATTTGTAACGGATTTCTTTTTGTGTTACTTTGTCTGTTTTATATTTTTAATAATAATTTAATTCAGAAAAATTTATTCTTAGAATGTTACTAGGGAGCTTTTTTAGGTTTTGTTAATATTTAAAACGGTTTTTAAAAATTTATCAATAATATTGTATTTGATTAATTAAAGAATATAGATTACTGACGTAATAAAGGATTAAAATAGTGAATAAAGAAAAGAAAAGCCTAAAACTTTATATAACTTTGTAACTTTGATAAGATACTATTGAAGAGTTTTGATTAAGTTTCTATTTAAAAAAGTTCTACATTCGATCAAAAAACTTAATTAATCGATTAATCCAATAGAGAAACTTCACAAATAATAGAAACTCCCAAAAAATCAACAAACACCTAACTGATTATAAGCTTAATTTCATCAAGGAAAACTATTCCTTTACAGTCAAAATATATTTTTTGAAAAATCCAACAAAATGAATAATTTTCCCAAAATAAAAATTCTCACGACATAATCTGCGGGTGGATTGACAATCACAATATGTTTTCATTAATAAAAATTATTTGCCAAAAAAATTCATCTGACTAAAACACATTTCTATCTATTTTATGATACAATTTTTTAAGTCTTAATATTTTAAGGGTTGGCTTTTAATAGTATTTACTTGTTATTATATATATATTTCTATGGTAATTGTACTGGTGGTGGTTGTAATTGTGATTGAATATTATTATTATTATTATTATTTTTCAAATCAATTTAAATTGAAAATAGATTTACTTATAGGAATACAAAAAATCCTAAAATAAATCTATAAACAATCATTTATTGTTAATAATGTAACAAACAATTTATGGTATTTTTTTTTTTTTTTACAACACTCCAATTGCCTCAGTACAGAGACTAGTCAATAATAAAAATTAAATAAACAAAACAAGAGGAATACGAAAAATAAAAAAAAATTGGTTAATAGTAAATAAATTGAGTTAAATGCGGGCCAATGTAACAAGTTGAGTTGGAGATCACTTTTCTCGCACTATATGTGGCTGGGAAACTAAAAACAACTTATTAATAAAAATATAATAAAATGAAAACAATTCACTAAGCCAAGCATATATTCCTATTCAATATTCTACTAGACAAAGAGTATTTTTATTTTTTTTTTGTCTTTTTATTATATGATAAAACTGAGAGACTAGACGATTTTAATATTTAATTTTTTCTAATAGAAAATTACGCTTTGTATTGTTATTATTAAATTAAATAATTTATATAATTATAAAAGCAATGTCAAGGACAATGAATTGAGTCATTTGTGTTTCACTTGAAGCGTTAAAGATAAATTAATTAAAGCGAATAAATAATTGTCGCGTTGCAGTTAGATTTGACGATGACTTAAAAACTTTGTTTCTTTAACGATCCCGATTTTACGCCATAAGGAAAAACGTAGTTATAGAAAATATAAAACAAATTAATTCCACTTAAATTACGAATTTTTATAATTTTACTCAACAAATCAACAATAAACAAAATTTCTGCTATTAAAATTATCCAGCAAACAAGAAGAATCAAAATTAATTGAAAAAAAAATACTTTCAATCTCTGTGGTTCCGTTTTATAATTTTTTTTTCCTAGTTGTTTCACATCTTCTTGAGTGTGGGGTTCACTAATCAAATAACAAAAATCAGTATCACTAACTACGACACGGCGGGACACCAATTTAACGACATTTTTTCTATTATTTTTTAAAACCAAAAATATACATTTTCTAATTTCAAGATTCTTATCTATTTTTAATAAAAAAAAAAAAACAATTTTTGGTTTATCCTTACCCAATTTTATATATTTTATACGTTGTTGTTTCTCAAATGTTTCGCCTTTTATTTTTTGCCTAGAAATGAATAGGAAATAAATGTATTATATGAAGAAACAAACAATTTTCTTATTAATTACCTTTAAACGGTTTTATATTATCCAGGTGTCCACTCATATCTTCATTTTCTTTTCCTTGTTTACTTGTAGTTTTTTTTTTCTCTTCTTATTGTTATTTAGAATAAGAAATAAAACCAACAAACACGTGTGAAATTTGAGACGAGAGTCCGTCATCATTGACTTTGTTAATATGAGTATTAACATGGTCACTTAATTACATCATTTAATCAACCGGAAATTAACCACAAAAGGTAAAAACTATGTAATTAATTGGTGAATTTAGATGTCATAAAAATAGGTTAAAAAATATTAATTGATTCTTATCATACATTTATTACCTTTGCATTAATTTCTTATCCCATGGGAAAGTTTTTTTTTTTTTGTTAATATTTATTTGTCTACAATTTCTTTCCTTTAATAAAACAAATTTACCAATTTAATTTCAATCAAATAAAAACGCACGATTAATAAATTAATAGATTAAAAAACCGCACAAATATCATGCCTAAAAAAATAATAATAATATTATAAAATTCATTAGAAATTAATAAAAAGTCAAAAGGTTATATAATACTAGACCGACAAGTATTGTTTCTCCAAAGCAAAAATATAAATCATTTTTTATTATTTTTGTTTTATTCATTGAATAAACAGCATGTAAGCTTAGTTGTTTCTTTTAGATAAATCTGTCAAAAGGAAAACATTGTTTTATTATTTACAAAATTATGATTAATACTAGTTGGAAATTATATATGTTTTATTTTATTTTGTTGATAATCGACAATAGTAACTACGGAAAATGTATAAAAATTGATTTCTCTTTGATTTTATAAGTTATTAATGGATAAATTTATTAATGAATAAAACTGCTAAAAATTATCCGTGGATTATAAAATTATTTAATTAGTAGTAACAGAAATTACTTGAGTGTCTAATGCTTTAAAATATTTCTAATCATCTATAAGTTTAGATGCTTTTGTTAGGCGCAAAGAAATAAAACACTTTTAACGGTTTTTTTTTCTTCGATATCCTTTTAAAACAATAAATTTTATACATAAATTAAAATAAAAAAAAAACGATTGTACGCATAATTTAGCAAGGATACGTTGATCCAATACATGTTAAAACCGCCCGCATGGATACTCAATTGAAATTTAGTTGTTAGTTTTTTTCCCTTAATGATTATCCGGTTAAATTCTACACTATTTAAAAATATGTTATATAAAAGAAGTAAACGGATAACAACACCAAAAACACAATATTTAAAAAAAAATTAACCCACTATTCTTCTGTAAAGAAAATGCACAATTCTTTTAAACGTTATTAAATTACTTCTCATATTTTCAAGGGCAATTTTTTACTTGAAATAAAATCTTCAATCAACATGGATAGATCACGTAGTAAAATTGACGACACAACAATAATAAACATAATTTTAGTTTAAAATTTAATTAATTTTGTTCTCCTTCTTCACCATAAATAAAATTATCATTCATCGCGCATAACCAAATAAATAAAATATTATTAATATTTGTCATGTGAATAATAATAAAAAATAATAATAATAATAAATCGGACAGGTGTTTTAAATATAATTTTTTTTTTTTGTCTTTTATTATTCTTTACGTTTTTTGGTTTATTCTTCATTTGCGGTAAATGGTTTTATTATTTTATTTTCTTGATAAGACTAAGACAAGATGCACGCGCTTATGCCTTGTTATGTGCTATATACCAACCATTATTATTGCTGTTGTTTATTTTTCGCAATTGCACATGAATTAAATTAAATCATTTTTAATTTAATAATTTTTTATAATTAAAAAGCTGCATAAATTTAGCATTTGCTTCTTTTTTTTTGTTTATACAGAAAATAGTTGATCTAGGCATCTGCTTATCAAACGCATCTGTAGAGGAAATGAAAAAATTATTATATGTATTGTTGCGAAATATGTAAGATAATGCAACATTATAAAATATACCTTGTGTAATGTATACATCCGGCTCCTTAATAAACTAATTTAGTATAAATACCCATAACTGATTATCTTATTTCATCACAAAAACAAAGCAATTTTCCTTTTTAAATATTTATTAAGAATTTCATATCATTTCTTATATTTATTTCGTTTATATTTTAGTTGATTATGTGTTGAATAAAAATGTATTAAATTAATAATAATAAATAAATAAAAATATTGTTTCTTATTTTATATAACTTTAATCTGTTTTAAGTAAATTCCTAATAGGGTGTTATGCTATGGTACTGTTAATGTTAAATTTAAATAAAGAAAAAAACTTATAATTAGTGTCATACATTTGTATTTATTTAGGCAAAAACCCTAAATTAAATTCGGCATTTAACATTCATTAATATTAATTTACTAAAAATAGCTTTAAAGAAAATTATATTTTTATTTAAAACGAAAACTATTTCACCCAATTAAAGTAATTAAAAACGAATAAAAATTGATAATTACTATACGTAATAATGGTAAAACATTAAAAATAAATTTATTGCATCGAAAATTACAACAAAAAAAAAAACTACTAGAGATAAGAAATCCTTCATACCAATTATTATCCCACTTTGGGTGGATAAAGTCATAAAGATCATTAAACAATTAACAAACAAATAATTATATAAATAACAAAGTAAACTTACCTAACACTTTTTATCCAACGAATCAACATACAGAGATAATTGTTCATTGGTCGAACAATGTTTATTTCTCTAATAATTTTTCATTATTTATTTTTATTCTAAGGCGGAGTCTCTATTATATTTGTGTGTATATTTTTAGTTATAATTTGCTTCCAATGGTTTTGTTCCTCAACTATGAAATTTATTTATTATTTCCCTTTGGTTTCTGATTGTGTGCTGTTTTATATGGGTTTCCCTCGATCTTTTTATTTTTTTATTGTGTAGAATACAACTTTCATCAGAATTAAAAAATAAAATGTAAACCAGTCATACGTTACGATGCAGAGTTTGTGTTTTTCTGTGCGTTTAGTTTAGTTAATGTTGTAACCTCGTCAAGAACGGTTGTGCAAGGAATAAAAGTTTATGCTAAGCTTAAAAAAACAGAAAAAACTATTTAAAAAAAATGTTATAAACAGTGAACAAATTATAAATAAGTTTTTATTAATAAAAGCAAGAAAACTTTGGATAAAATATTAATAAAACGGACTAAAAATATAAATAAAATAATATTAGAGACATAAAGTTATTTATAAACAAACAAAAATCATGGTGATTATGTAAGTGTTGAGTGTTGTTTGATTACTTGTTATTCTTATTTTATTTTCTTTTTAAAGTTATTTAATTTATTAACAAGAAAATCGTTAAAGCAAAATTTGTTGATTGATTTTTAAAATAATGTTTTCGTTTGCTCGTTTTAACAAATTAATTTTTTATATATATTCTGATTTGTTTCCCATTATCATCATGCGTTGAAATTCGTGATTTAATTATTTTTTTAAAACAACAAGTAGAAATTAAAAAAAAAAAATTAAACCTCACCATATAAGTCATGTTATTAACATATCAATACAGTATATTTACCTATTTGCGGCAACATTATTATTCATTATTAATATTCTTCATTCATGACGTGACGTCTTTAATGATTTTTTATTAATTTATCATCAGAAAAGCATTCGTTATATATGCTTTTGGTTTTAAGTTATTTGAAATTCCTTTTGTTTATTTAACAGAAAATAATTAATTATTAAACATCAAACGTTTATAAAGTTCTTGAATGCAACATGGTTTTATGCGAAATAAATCACTTCACAGGAATATAACACCATTTATTTTAACCTTTGGTGACTTCTGTATAATTTTGATTTACACAATGTGTTAAATAAATTTAAAATATAGGCAAAATGTAAATATGCTCTAAAAAAATTGTTAATAAATATTGGCAAGTAAAAAACAGCCGTTTTAAAAGATTTTTTTTTTTAAATTTTCCATTTGTTTTAAAATTGAATTCCAAACAAGAAATGCCTTCAGTTAAAATAACTACTTGTTACCTATAATTGTTGATTGATGATTGTTTTGTTACGTTGATTACAGTTGAAACATCGAGGTAACGTTTGTTTCACCTAAAACAATTTTAAAATAAAATATAAAATCACAAAACAACATCTTGTTTGTTTTAATTTAATACATAGAAGAAAAATCTGTTATTTAAATTACACAAATGCATTCTTCTTACGTTTAAAAAAACTTTCAAGTGACGAAGCCATGGTTTGTTAATTTTGTCGTTTTTTGTTTAAAAAAAAAGTTATAAAAAAATATTATTGACCTGTTTGAGGAGACCCTTTGGTGTTATTTTAATTCCTTTAAGAATAAATTGGTGATCAAGTGCCTGTGATAACCAATGGATCAATTTATATATACGGCATTTCTGTTATTTTTTATTTTCTTCTTGTTGTGCTCTGTAGTTTGTATGTTTTTATTCAATTTTTTTTTTGTATCCATGATTGAACTCACGCCGGAGGTGATAAAAGGGTGCGTGATGCACGTTTAAACAAGACACCTGATACCTGATATATATTTTAAGAAATACATTTTCTATTACCTTTTTTGTTATTTTGTTACTTATTCTTGGTGTCATTTTTTGATTTTCTTTTTCATTACAATTATCGTATGACAAAGTATGCATTAATAATTTATTTTTGTCTCCACTATTATTATTATTGCAGAAACTCAGAACTACATCACAGTGATGATGGAATGATAAAATTTAATCAGAATCCAACTATAAAAAACAAAATACCATTAGAATGGGATATAAATGATACAGTTGTGCCACGAGTACTTGATGGTGACTTTGATGATTTTTATGAATGGTCAGATGGTCACTGTCGTCTGGTTTATCCGTCAAGTAATGAAGACGCTAAACGACATTCATCCGGATGGGCTATGCGTAACACAAATAATCACAATGTAAATATACTGAAAAAGAGTTGCTTAGGAGTTCTGTTGTGTTCGTCAAAATGCATTCTGCCAAATGGTGACCGTGTGCATTTGCGGCCAGCTATTTGTGATAAAGCACGAAAGAAGCAGCAAGGAAAACCATGTCCAAATCGAGCGTGCAATGGACGCTTAGAGATTTTACCGTGTCGAGGACATTGTGGCTATCCAGTGACACATTTCTGGCGACACACAGAATATGCGATATTTTTCCAAGCAAAGGGTGTTCATGATCATCCACGTCCTGAAGCAAAAGGCTCCAGCGAAACAAGAAGAACACTTGGCACTGGCAGAAGAATACGTGGCTTAGCAGTAATGTTGGCCAGAGACGCTGCCCTTAACACAAAGGTAATTTTCTATTTTCTAAAATAAAAAATTAGAAAAATATAAATAAGTTTTTGTTTTTCTTTGATTTTACAGTTATCAACACTACGTGGCCCAAAACGAGCTAATTCCGCAATTACAAATAAAACCCAAATCCGCCTGCAATCATTAGCAAAACGAAAATGTTTTTGTGCTTCAACAAATTGTGAATGTTTTTGTGATCGGCCTATTGTTGATTTTAAAGAAAACAATTCACAATACACGAATAATTTGCAATCACATCATAATGATAATAATAATAATAACAATCAGGGACAAATATTTGGGAAATTACCGTGTAATTACAATTGGTTAAATCATTCAAGTGCTAATAATGTCAGTAATAATAATAATAATAATGTGAATCATCTAAATACACCTACAACCACGATAAATGTTAACAACCAAATTCAAGGAGAGCATTACGATTACAACACAATGTCAGCAGAAATGAATTTTGAATATAATAATACCGAGAATTTAAATACAACCTTAACACCAATCAACAATTATCATACATCGGGAAAAAATGAGTCAATGTCGCCTGCATCCGGAGAATTTTTCCATCCCGAAGAAATTTTCCATCTAGATCAACCAATCAAATCAAATTTTGTGGGTCAATTGAACTATTTAGAAGGTGGAAGTTCACTATCAGGATCAAGTTCTCGATCGCCGTCTACTCTCCTAGATTTGGAAAGTGGGACAATTCATCGCAATAATAGTACAATCTCGTATGATACAAATGAACTATGGAATGTCAGTGATGCTTATAACAAATATGAGAGCTCTGATGACACTGTAAGTCTGACAAGTAGTTCTAGCCTATTTGAAGATGCATACTATACATTCAATAGCAACAATCAATGTAACAGTACACACTTAACAGCAGCCGGAACAATAGCGCAACAAAATTATAACTACTATGATCCTGATAAGATCACTTCACCATCCCCAAATCAATACGACAATAATTACAATATAAATCCCTTTTTTCAACAGTGCGTTAATGTTGCCGAATCAAATTGTAATATTATTGGTACATCAACAGCTGCTGCTGTGTTACCACCGCATTACACACAACCGCAACAATTTTATGATAAAAACCATCAAAATGATTTTATTATTAATGAAACAGCAGCAGCAGCAACGAGTAATATTTTTTTAAATTTACAAAATACAAATATTTGCACTCCTGCGGTGAACGGTTTAGAGAATAATAATAATAATAACAATACTAGTTCCAGTCAGCAAAACGACAGTTGTAATTATTTGAATAGTGATATCGGTG
The DNA here is from genome assembly GCA_963942525.1 of Ptychoptera contaminata. NCBI lineage: Eukaryota > Metazoa > Arthropoda > Insecta > Diptera > Ptychopteridae > Ptychoptera > Ptychoptera contaminata. Next base: position 11,365,136 of record OZ012636.1, on the reverse strand, counting down.
ACTTATGGATGAACACACAATTTGGTCATACAAACAATAACCATAATAATAATAATAATTATCAAACATCTTACAATCATAATTTATTAACAAAAAATGATATTTCCTATAATTTTAATGAATCAAATATAAATCCTGTTATTGGTTATTAAAAAAAGATAAAAAAAAAAAAACATTAAATTAAATAATTAAATATTTCTATTTTGTTTTCTAGTCATAGCTAACCCATATTATTATTAATTCTTTTTTGTTTTTTAATTAATTAATTATTAGTTAATCTGACTGCATTTAATTAGTTTTTTAAGGAAAATCACTAAAGTAATTTAATATTGTTTTTTTTTTTCTATTATTATTGTGTAAATAATTAATTTTTAAATAAGAGAAATAAATAAAAATGAAAAAAGACAAAATAAAAAAACTATTATTTTTTTATTAGAGGACAAATAAAAAACCAAATTTTTTTCACCTTAAAAATATAACAGGGAAAAATCCCTGAATTATTTTTTTATTAAGGTGACTTTAACCTTTGTGTTACCTAAAAATAACCTACTAAATTATTATCTTCATCTGCAAATAAACTAAAAAAAAAAAATAATAAAATAGAAAAAATCAAAATGCTATTGTGTTTTGAAGAGTTTTAGTAGTTTTGATACAAATTAATGGTTAATAAAATTTCTAGAAAAAAATATGCCTGACTTTTATGTATTACTTTCCAATAATACGAGTACAATACAAAGCAGACAATGTGTTAAATGCCCTCTGAATTGCCTCTTCTTGTGTCTATAAAACGATTTTTTTTTTTGTTATTTCGCACAAATCCGATAAGTAATTTTCCGGTGTATTTTTTTCTGTGGTAAAACTAACATAAAACGGATATTCGAACTATTGTTATTATAGGGTGACCAATAACTAGTTATATTGTATTAATTTACTAAAAAAAAATATTTAATTTTTTCCGTGTTTATTTTATAATTTTATTGCAGATGAATTCTTATGGACATGGAAAAAATATAAAAACTGTTTAATATGTGTTGATTAACTAAAAGTAAAAATTACATTTATATTTACATAAGTGGGACTTTTTCCTCATTAAAACCACAGTTTATTTTTTCTTTCTTTAAATCACCTAGCCTCGAGATACTTTTATAGTTTATAAATGAACTGGACAATACAGTACATTGACTTATGTATTCATTATTTACTTTTTTTAAAACTGTAGGTAAAAGTGCGATAAACCAATTGCTTGCGACACAATTATCCTGTAAATATCTGTAAATCAGAATTTAGAATTGGCAAACCAGTCAGAGAAATAACATACAAAGCATTTAATTTACTCACAAAAAAAAACAAAACGTATTTAAGGGTGTTAAAAACTATTAAGCCAAAAAAAAAAAGAAAAACACTTCAAAAATATCGTTAAAATGTTACAATAAATTTAGATCACATAAATAATAACGCGAAAATCAATATTTATGCTTAATTTGCGGCGAAAAAAAAACCATGAAAAAATTGATTCGCTACGGTACGGGTATGAGTTATTAGCATTAAATTTTTTTATTATTATTATTATTGCTTTTATTGCCAATAATTATTTGTGTTATTCAGTTTTCTTCTTCTTTTTTCTATTAAATTTTATTGTCTTTTTTTTATTAGGATTAAAAAATTAAAAAAAAAAAACATTTAAATCAATAAAAAAAAAAGGTAAATTCCGTCAGATTAATTTAAACTAAATTCAGCTTAAATAAATGATAATTATCCACAATTTTCTAAAGTACCATAACTGAAAGAAAAATTAAATGGTATTTGCTGTATTAAGTGTGTTATGTTTTGTGATATTGACATTTTTTTCATTCATTCTTTTATGATAGAGTAAAATTATTATTGTTATTATTTAACGCCCCTTACATTAATTTTAATTGTGTATCGGTCTGGTATTAATATTAATATTATTGACATAATAATAATAGAATAATAATTTACCCTTTTTTTTCCTTCTTCTACTATTCTGTACTAAATTCATATTGTATTTTCTTTGCGATTATAAAATCTCCAGTCAGTATTTTTTATTTCTGGTACTGAAATCATCAACATCATCCACATTTAATAATAATAATAATAATAAAAAAAACAAGGGTGAAAAATATTCGGCATTAATACATAAATACAATAAACATTTAATAATAAAAAATAAACTTTAAAGGGTAAAAAATGAAAGAATAAAATAAAATATGATTAACAAAAATAAATTTTTCATAATTATTTTCCATACAACAATGATAAAAAGTGATAATTTTTTAAGTATTTCGATTTATAAATAAATAAAATAGAAAGTACACAACAATTATAACAATAATAAACTATCATTAATCATTTATTTAAAAAAAAAAAAAAACCTTTCAATAATTATTTATTTAAATTAATCATTTGCATAACAATAAATAAATAAAGGAATTTGTATTACCTATTATTCGCGAAGTCAAGAGCAAAAGCAAGTAACTCGTGTCAATTAGAAATAAAAAATAAATTCTGTTTAACAAAACTAATATATCATAAATGTGTCAATTGATTAACATATGTTATGCAGATTGATTTTTAATCGTGAAATAAATCATTAAATATTGAAATTTGTATAGCGATTAGTACAATTTAGAGGCGTTTTGTTGTTATAATTTTAAAAAAATTTTAAGGGTGAAAATTATTATTAGGGAAAAAAATATTTAAATTTTATTTTCTTTATAGAGAATATTTTCAATAAATTTTCTTTTGTATTTTATCAGCTTTTGCTTTGCTCTTTTTATGACACGCACTCAACGTACATATTGTCTTTTGTTGCTCAGTTTTTGTCTGTATTATTGTGGGATTTATAATAAACAAATAAACAATACTATAAAATGTACATCCCTTAATTTCGGTTACACAAATATCATATTGCATTGATTATTTAATAATAATAAAAACTCTTCTTTGACCCTGGATCAGATGATAATCGTATTAACAATGTTTTTACATTAAAAACAAATAAAACAGACATACACTGTCATCACTAAACATCACAATTTTTATTATAATCTTTGTATAAATATTGAATTAATTACACAAAATACAAAGAAATAAGATATCCTCTTCCGAAATACAAAAATAAAAAATAATAATAAAATGTTGTAGAGGATTATTATATATGGACACAAGTGTGTTAATAACATTTTTATAACAAATATTTAATTTATATTTAAACAGCTTTTGTAATTTGTTGAACAAAATAATTAAACTAATTTAACTTTTAATGTTTTATGTAAATATATGATTTTGCCCTTTTTATTAAATTTGTATTTATTTATTTAAAGGGTACAAAATTGTAAAAAAAAAGAATGATATTGTGTTTCGTAATTAATTCAATTTAAAGCTTCTTTATAAAATTTCTTATACACAGAATAACATTAACGCAAGACTTAAGATATAATTCGACCGCATGTTAAGCCACGCGTTATAAAGTAGCTTCTTTGTACCTTTTACAGGTAAGTAAAGTTAATAAATAGTTACTTAGAGTTAATAATCATTACCACAAGTTAACATTGAAAACTTAATAAATAAATTAATTTTGTTACACTAAGCTTATTTTACTTTTATAAACTCTTATTAAGTCTATTAAACAATAAATAAGTTAAAATAACAAATTTTTTTTCTAAATAAATAATAATCCACCCTCAAATATTATTGAAAAGAATTTAAAAAAAAAAAAATCATTTCTACCACATAAACACCCATAAGAGAACAATCGAAAAATATCTAGTAAATTATAAACAAACACGCGTTTGATTAGTACATGGCAGATGAAAATAAATACAAACGTTTAACCACCCTTAAATGCAGCATTTTATTTTTTATTTTTTTGGGTATCTGTAGCTCATCGTATTTGAATTGCATATACAAACCAACAAATAATAAAGGCGTGTGTGAGAATACTGGATATATTAACTAACAAGAGTTATAAACAAAAATAACATAAGTTTTCTGTTAAGATAAAAAGCACAATTAAGGCATTTTTTTAAACGTTTAATTCCCCTCTGCCAACAATTTTATTCATTTTTTTTTGATTATATATTTCTTTTTTTATCTTTTTTGTTCAACAATAACAAACATAATATGTCCCATTGCACAACTAAAAATAAAAATCATTTATCATTAATAAATAATTAAAATTAATGGTAAAAATACTTACGGAATAATACACATTCAATTGTAATAAACAAATAATTACTTTATAATCAGTAAATGATTAATTATAGTTAAAAAACCAAACATAGAAAAAACACACAACTTAATACAGTGCAATAGCATTATTGCGACAAAATTAAACTCAGTTAATGATAATTCCAAGGATCAGTAGGCGAAAGGAAATATTTTTTTGGAATGAAATTTCCTAAAAATAAACTTTGGTATTGTTTTTTTGTTTTTATAAATGTCTAAATTAATCAATTGTTTTATTTTTTTATTAGCTAAACACACATTTTTTGCAATAATTATATTTAATTAGCATTTTTATTTTTCTTTTGAAAATATTTTATTTTATTTTTGAATTTAACTAAGCACAAACAATGGCACCAAAAAAACATGCTAGAAGTTTAACGCACGATAATGAGGAGGTAATTGAATTATTTTTTATTTATTTTTTTAAAAAGACTAATTTAATAATCTTTAGTCAGTAGTGACAGAACCGATAAACTCAAAAAAACGCAAAAAAGGACGAAAAGCAAAAAATCTATCAGATAATATTGTTGATAATATTATAGAATGTGCCGCACCAAAAATTACGAAAAAAACTTCTGGCAGAAAAGTGTATCGTAAACGTTCTTTACTATTAAATAAGAAACAAAAGGAATTTCCGCATGAATCACAATCTGTGGAGTTTATATCAATTACATTACCAAAAACAAGAAAAGAAAAAAGGCTAAACAGTACAAAAGAAGTACAAACCGATTTTAATTCCGATGAAAATTTAGAGAATGTTATTAAAAAGCAAAAATTCACCGAAAGTGTTCACACGGAGACAATACCAATTGATACAATTAATGAAGATAGGTACGAAGAGAAAAAAATTGTTACCTTAAATTATAATAATTACAATGATATTGATTCTGATTTTAAAAACAAAGAATGTGTACCTGAGAAAGAAGATAATCCAAATGTGGATATAATTGAGAAAAGTAGCAGCACATCGACTGAAAGTAACGATGTGCATTATGTTTACCAAAATAATAATAATCAAAGCCATACTCCTCCAGCTGATGATATGCAAAAGGATTCAATTATTTTAGAACATATAAGTTCAGATTCTTCCATCACTGAAAAACAAGTAGTTGATGTTATTGCTGTACCAAATGATTATGATAAATTTATGCGTAACATAGAAAACTCACATTTAGTGTCTGTTTTTGGGAATACCATAAAAAGTACATTTTTCTCTGAGTATAACCCGTACACGTTTTCTTTTCAAAATGATTGTGCAACAACCAACAGCACTAACAAAAACGCAACAAATGAGAACCACACAAATATTGTTAATGAAAATAATGATTACAATGAGGATGAGGTGATGGATAGTGAAACGACATTTAATATTGCATTACCTGATATTGATACATATATGGGAGCTGGTGATAATCCTCAAAATGAAACATTGGACAGTGATGATGAATAATTTATTTTTTATCAATAAGTTTATAACAAAACTATATTTAAAATAAATTTATTGTACTTTATGGAAATAATCACTATTTTTATTACGAGATAAATTAAAATCGCAAAATTGTTTATATTTATGCGAAACAAAAAAAATATCGGAACTGTCAAAAGCATAAAACTATAGTTTTTTATACAAACAGAAAACACTTAAAACATTTTAGACGTTTAAAATTTCTTTTTCTTTATTATACAATTATCTATTTGTAAATTATTTGCATTTGTAGTTATTAAAACTAAACTTATTCAAAGGTTATAATTATAACGTTAATTTTTTATCAAAAAAATAGTATTTTAATTATAATTATAATAAAAATCGTTAAATAAAACTGGTATAACATTAAAAAAAAAAAATTACATCAGGTATCACTATTTACGAACTGGCATAATTCATGTGTCTTTTCAAATTTTTCACATAGATAAAAAAAAAATAGATCATTGCGGGACTTTTCTTTTTGTATGTTTATTTTACATAAATATTTATTTAACATTACTGCGTAAAATTTATTGTTGATTTATAATATATATGATTTTAAAATAAATTTGTTGAAGGTGACAAGTACTTTTAATTGTGTAATAATAATAAAAATTTAACGTTTTTCCGAGATTATTTAATTAATTATTATCAAATCATTTAAGATGAAAGAAAAAATAAACAGAAAAACAATGTATCAGGTGAATTATCAAAATAAAAACTATGTTTTTGTAATTTAAATAGAAAATAAAAATGAAATGAAAACGCGATGCGTTCATTTAGATTGTGTTTTGTTTTGTTTTACAATTTTTGCGTTTTTGATTTTAGGAGAATCTCAGTGAAAAGTGTTCGAAATCTTATAAAATCTCTAAACGAATTTTAAGATCAACAAGTTTGCCAAAAGCATCAGATTCAAAAATATCAAAGAAAAAACAAATCGGTAGCAGAAAATTGGAAAGAGAACGTAATATGCCTATTTATCTTTTACTTTTTTTTTGTTTAAATAATGCAATCTTATTTATTTTTTGTTATTTTATGTAAATAAAAAGTATCTGCTGATCAAATTGAGGGACGCAGGATATTAAGATCTTACACAAATAAATTTCCATCGTATAATTTTGTAGAATTACAAAATCATGACAAAACAATCAAAAAATCAAATATTGACACCTTAAAGCAAAATTTTGATTATAAACTGCATACGTTTAACTACGATGAATCTGAAAATGATGTACCAGATACCACAAATAATTCATTAAATGAGATAAGCAATATATCTGTTTCAAGCACAGTATCATTAATTAATTCTTCATTAGAAATACTGAATTATCAAGAATTTTGTAACAATTTACACCCTGGATATTATAACGGTAAAATTATATTAAAAAATATAATTTTTATAATTTAATTATAAGTTTTTCTTATATTTAGAAGATGAATCAATTAAAAATGATACAAATGTAGATATTATTGTAACTTCAACTAAAATCAACACAGCAGATATAAATTTATTAAATGAAACAAGCGATTCAGGTAATTTCTGTCATACATATATCTTATAGTAAATATAAAAAAGAATAATAATTTTGTTTATATAATTGACTGTAGATAACAATGAAAATAGCGTTGTTAAAATAGAACCAAAGGAAAATAAGATAATAAAAGATATAGACTGTAATAATAATAATAATAATTTATTGCTGAAACACAATGAGGTATTGAATAATCAAATGCATCCAAAACCATTACAAATTCAGTACTTACTAAATTCAAATTTTATACCACAAATAAAACTGGAAAATAACAATAATTTCATCAAATTGTTTACATTTTCCAAAAAGCATATAGGCAATTATACCATCGATGGTAATAATTATTTATATGTCTTTAAAACTATTACAAATCAATTACATTTATCAAATTGTAATAATAATAGTAAATTAATGGTTACTGAAATGAATAATAATAATAACACTAATAATAGTCAAAGTAGCAATGATAAGACAACAAAGAAAATAAATTTACTGCCAGATAAAAATAATATCATTAATTGTAAAGTGGAAAATATACAAACGACAATAAAATCAGAAATAAAAAAATATACAAATTATGAAAGGAATACGATGGATGAATATAAAATAAATGTTTCGAACAAGATAAAAATGTTGGAGACTTTCGGTACTTCAGTTAGTCAACAATGTAAAACTACTAATAGTATTACTCCGGTTGCTGATCAAATTCTACCTGTTACTAATAAATTTATAAGATTTAAACCGATTGATAATTATAGTAACAGTGTTTTGGCAGGTAACGTAAAAATAAATTTGAATATCAATCATGTAACAACAAATGCTATTGATAGTGGTTCAATGCAGCAAAGAAATAAATTAGCTAAATATATACCTAAAGCAAAATCAATGACTTCAATTTTAAAGACATCACCAAATAAACCCATAGTCAATTCATTGTTAAAAGTCAATCAAATTGTCAAATCTGATAAAAGTGTTGCTTCAATAATGAAAACAACACCGAAAAAATTAAAGGAAAAAATAATTAAGCAAATAACTAATAATAAAGATAATAAAGGCTGCAAGCAAGATGACGTTGAGCACCCAATAATAGACGTGGAAACAGTTGACAAGATTGAAAAATCACCGGAATTTTTAAATAAAGAAGTAATCTGCTGCAAAACACCGCCAACCACTATTATACTAAACAGGAAACAAGGTGATATGACTGAAACTAGTGAAAATATTTATTCACGTTTCTTTTCAAAAAATAGTAATAAATTAAATAAACCGGCAACTATATGCAAACGAAATACCGATAATATAGCAATTGCATTACCAAATAATAGTAATAATAACAATACTGATAGTGTATCGTCAATAAGTAAGCATATACGTCCAATTAGTAAAGCTCATATAAAAGCAACAATTATACCATACACATCTACTAAACGTAATAAAGTTCGTATTAATAATGGAACAACAAATGGAAAAATTTTTCAAATGCAGCGATCAAATAATAAACGAACGACATTAGCACCAGTTGCTGTTACAGTGCCAACAGCAATTAGACAACAGACGCAAAAAGAACAATTATCTACTCTTGAAAAGGTGCAAATATTAAATAAAAATTATATGGAAATAAAAAGGCAATACGATGAGATTAATAATGAGAATAAATGTGTCTGTAATTTAGAAAATTACATAAAAAATTATTGTGAATTTTCCAGAGAGCCAGCATTTTCTCATTATTTAAATAATAATAATGGCTCTAAATATAGTAATCATCGTGGATGTATTGCTCAACATTGTTCTGTTGAGAATAGTGGTACAAATTTTAAAATAACGTTTAATAAGAACATGATTGAAACAGAATCTGGTGATTTAACACCAACAAAGGCTGCTCCAGCAATTCTAACTAAAATAATAACAGAAAATTATAATAAAAAGTTAGTTAAGAATGTAGATGATGGTTTGGAGGCATTATTAGCAATGCCAGTTGATAAATTTTATCAAACTAATAACGATGATAATTTTAATATAAGGGATTATTTAGATATATTTTAATAATATTTTATAAATAATTTGAATACCTTAATTTTTAATGAATTTAAGAAATTTTTGGTTTTGTTGTTTGAATTACTTTTCAATAAGAAAATTAATTATTGAATTTTTTGAATTATTAAAGTACGTACTAAAATGGAATTTTTCATTTTATTATTATTATAAAATAATAGATGTCAGTGTTGTTAAAGTGAAGAAAATGAATTATTTTTTTATTATAATTTCTTATTTATGTAGAAAAATGAATTAAATTATTAATTATTATCAGTTAATAAGATTATAAAGCTTATCATAATAACTGCTTATTATCTGACTAGAATTTCTATATTAATACTATTATTATTATTTTTAATATAAGTATGAAAATGTAGATGGCAAGTAAATTGTGTTCAGGTGGTTAAAAAGAGAAAAAACATTTAATTTTTTTGTATTATTTTTTTTTTTATTTAATTTGTAACAATTTTTTTTTTTTTTTTTCATTCATTTTTTTTCTTTTCTTTTAATAATAATTAATAATAATAATTAAATATATGTATATAACATAAGTATATACATTTATTATATAATAATTTTGTAATTTTCATTAAATAATTTTCATATGACGATATATTTTATTTTATTTTATTTTTCCCTTATATAAAAACAAAAACATGTAACAACCATACATATAGTTAGTTTTCTTCTTCTTCTATCCATTTAATGTTGAAATTAAACGAATTTCTGATTTTTTTTTTTGCATTGCTTTGATTATTTTGCATTTTTATTTTATTATTTATGGTTTTGATTTTATTTTTGAAATAAATTTTGATTTTTTATTATATTTTAATTGTTTTATTTATTGTGAAATAAAATTACTCTTGGCTGACTGGATATAATATTTATTTATTTAGCAGCTATAAATGCGCTAATTAATTTTTACTTAAATTTTTTTGTTTTTTTTTTTTTTTACTTTATTTGAAATAATTTACTTTTAATTAATTTTTAATTTTTTCATCTTAAATTTACTTAAAATATTTATTTAATAATAAACTAAAAACAATTACAAAAGAAAAACAAGTAATTTAATTAATTAATTAATTTTACATTTAATTTGGTGTTTTTTTTTTTATTTTTTTTTGTCAGATTTTTATTTAAATTAATAATTTTAATTTATTTTAATAATTATTTTAGTTTTATTATTATTATTATTATTATTAATTTAATTAGTTTATTATGAGAAAAAGTTTTTATAGATTTTTTATTATTTTACTTATTAGAATTGGAAAAAATTTGTTTTTTTTTTTTTTAATTATTATTATTAATTTTTATAATTAATTGAAAATTTTACATTGAATGTTTTTTAATTTAAATTTTTATAGATTTTTTTTCTTTTTTTTTTAAATTATGTTTTAATTTTTAATATTTTTTTTTGGCAGTTATGCTTTGTGTATCTATTCTTAGTTTTCGTACATTTTTACACCTTTTTTTTTTTTTTTAAATTTTTATTTTGCTAATTATTATTTCTACAAGTTAATTAATTAATTGCTTTTCTTAAAATTTAAACGAAATTTTTACATTTTATTTTTTTCATATTAAATGTTTTCTGTATTCAAATTAATTATCGCCTTTTACTGTATAAATTTTGATTGAGTTAAATTTATAAATTAAATCAAAATAATTTTTCATTGTAATAATAATTAGATTTGTTATTTTTATTTAATTAAAAAAAATACGAATTGAAATTATTTTTTATTTTTATTAAAATTATAATTGTAATCATTTTTGATTGTTTTATTTTGTATTTTTATAATAAATAATTAACTGCTTTGAATTATCGTTTTGCAATTATTTTTTTTATTACTTTACCGTCTTTAAATAATTGTTTTAATTACTAATTTGTTTTTTTTTTTGTTTTTAATTAATAATTTCATACATTAAATTATTAATTTTATTTGCTACGTTTCTTCTGTCACAAATATATTTATCAATTTCTTTTAATTTTTGTTCTAATTATTTTATTTTATTATTATTTATTTATTTATTTACAGAATTTTATTCTATTTTTTTTTTTAACGTATATTTAGATTAATTTTTATTTTTCGTTATTATAATTATCTTGTTATTTTTTTTTAAACTTTATTAAATAAAATTGAAGCAATTACGAAAAAATAAAAATTATAAAAGGAAACTTAAAATAATATTGTATGTGTTTATGTTTTGTTATGTAAAATAATCTTATTTTATTAAATAAATTAAATATTAATCATATTATTGATGGATAATATGTTTAACATTTGTTCTTTAATTTTTATTACCATAAAGGCTTTTGAGAAATTATTTTAATTTGATAGGAAAAATAATAAATATTTGTCTTTGCTACAAAATATACCAGTTTAAAGATTTGAGACTTTACTTATATGAAAAGCGAATACCATATACCAGTTTATGTTTAATCGATGTAAATACCCTATCGTGTTGTTCTTGTAGCAATAATTACAGTAAAATTTTATTAATTTTATTTTTTAATTCATAAAAAATAGAATTGTTTTAATTTAAATAAATAAATTATTAATAATTAATAAAATGAAAAATTGACTAAAATTTTAAAATAAAAAAATAATTAGTTCAGTTTCCGGGTATAAAACTCGGATAATATAAATTTTCTTAATGGAAAAAAGAATAATAGCGTATGATAATAAAAAATTATAGAAAATTCCGTAACATTTTTCAGTACTTAAATAAAATTAATGTTTATTTGTCTATTTATTCCTTTTTGTCATCTAAATTACTTCCTATGACTATTTATTTATTTTTTTAATTAATTAGAAACATTTATTACTTCTTTTAATTTTTAAATATTAAATTAAAATTATAAATATTTGATTAATTAAGAGTAAATAATTTTTTTTTTCTGTCACCTAATTAATTAATTACTTTTTTAGTTTCTCTTATTAACTGATTTAATGATTATTTATATTTCATTTAATTAATAAATTTAATTAATTGTTTTTTTTTTTTTAATTCATCTCTATTTAAATTAAGCTGAGTTATTATTTTCATTTTTTTTTTTTTCACTAACTATCAAGGCAAAATTTGATTGATGATAACTTTTTGTTTATTTTTAATTATTATTTTAATTTTAGTTTTTTTTTTTAAGTTTACTTAATTAATTAGAATTAAATTTTATTTAATTTTCTTCTTCTTTTTTTAGCGTTGTTTTGAGTTTTCTTTTATTTGTTGCATGAATTGGTTTCGGTGAATGGGTATCGTCTATTTTTTCCATCGTTTTAATAATTAAACACAATTAAAAATAATTAATGATTTATTCTGTAATAATATTATTATTATCATTACATTTATTATTATTGCCCATGATTAGTAATTTAATTAATTTATTTTCTTCTAATTTTATGAATTTTAATTCATCTAATTAATACATTGACTGATATTATCTTCTTATAATTAATAAATTGGTTTTATTAATTAATTTATTACATTTATATAAATTAATTTCGATCTTCTTAAATAAAATATTTAACTTTTGAAATCTCACTCATATCAAATCAGAGAAAACTAACTTAAATTTTTTTAACATTTTTATTAATTATCTTTTGTATTTAATTAATTAATTAACAAAATTTTAAATAAAACTAATAGATAAATGATTAATTTATTATTATAATAATTATTATTTTTACCCCTGCATTACTCCAACTATTGAACGGAACTAACAGCATCACTATCTTATCCTCAACTAAACACTAACAGTGACTATCACTTTACACAATTTATATTAATTAAATTACCTTTTCCACATCGATTTTTATTTATTTATTTTTCAATTCTTTTTTAATGTATATTTTTTTCTGTACTATTTAGGTTTTAGGTGGCTTTTTTATTTGTTAAATAAAAACAAAAAATATTCGCCATTTGTTTTTATTTAATAATTAACATGTGCTTATTGTTTTTATTTTGTTATAAAAAAAATGGCGTTTTTCAAATAATTATAAATAGAACGTTATTAATGAATTTAAATAAACGTTTAAACAACGAAATATAATTTGCATAAATAAATTAATAAAATATAATTTAAATTAAAAAAAAAAAACAAAAACCTCCCTAATACCTCCCTTATTTTACTATTTTATGATTTTTATAATTAATTTTTTCCTTTATGCACATTTTATTCGCTTAAATTATTTGTCACACAACATATTTCAATTTATAATTATTTATTTATTTAGTTTACTTTATTTATTAATTTAAAATTTTAATTATATATTATTTGAATTAATTAATTAATTACTTTTTTATTATTTTTTAAATATTATTTATATGTACAAATCGTACTCGTTTTGTATTCACAACCGTTTGTTTTTTTTTTTTTTTATTTTAATTATTTAATTTTTTTATTATTTAATTATTATTTATTAAGTTTTAGTTAATTAATTAATACTATTAAAAAAAACAATTATTTATTTATAATTTATATTTTATTCTTTGACTAATTATAATTAAAAACTATTTACTTTTTATAACATAAAATAATTTTTTTTTTTTTAATTAATTATTAATTATATTTTCACTTTCTAATTATAATTTTTTAACATAATTATGAATAAATATTATATTTATTTTTTCTTTTTAATTTTATTTAATTTGAAATTTATTTACAGGCTTTTAGCGCGGGTTTTTTTTTATTTAATTAGTTTTTGTTTTTCTAGCCATTTTATTTGTTTTTAATTTTATTAATTTGTTTTAAAAAAAAAAACATAAATAAATAAGTAAAATGTTAATAAATAAAAAAACGAAAATTTTAATATTTAATTAATTAACGACGATAGTAATCTTTTAATGTCCTTTTTATGTATCTTCTCGTGCCAATTCACTGTGCTCGTAACTTTTGTTAATAAAAACAATTATTTTACTGTTTATTTAACATAAAATTACTCTTCATTTGCCAGTGTGTTTTACTTCAGCATTTTTGTGATTTTATATTCTAATAATTACGTATGACTTGGCTGAAAACAAAACGTCATTTATAGAATTTAACATGCAAATTAAATTAAATTTATCTTTAAACCGTCAATAATCACAGTTTCTATGTAATTATAGTATCCTTTTAGATGTTTCTCAATTACTTATCTCCTAAACGTAAATTAATTTTAAATGATAATTTTATTTTATTCAATTATTCGGTGGATAATATGCGAACTGTTTATTTATTTGTTTAAAATTAATTAATATTCTCAACAGAAAATTGAATTATTTTTATTTTTTATTTATTTAGTGTCTTGAATTGTTTTTATTAAATTAATTAATATTTCTATATAAATATTGTGTTGTTTTATTATTATTTTTTTTTTTAAATATTGTAATTATTATTATTTATTTATTTTTTTTTTTTATTTTTTTTTTTTTAAATTTTTTTTTTTTACTAAAGCACTTGGTTTGTTAACAATTTCTTAATTATTCTTATTTAAAAATTAATTCATTATAATTTAAATTTTTACTTAATTTTTTTATTTACAGAATCTTTGTGTTTAATGAGTTTTATTTTTTTTTTAATTAAATTTTAATAAATAATTTAATTAATTGATTTGATTTTTTTTTTTTTTAGTTAAAAATTAATTGGTTTTACTTGATTTTAGATCGAGGGTAGAGAGAAAAGAGTTTTTATTTTATTTTATTATTTTATTATAATTAATTAAAATTAATTTAATTAAAATTGAAGCACTTTTTATTATTATTATAATTATTTTTAATTATACTTATTATTATTATTATTATTAGCTGTTAATTAATTTATTTTAATTATTTTACTTTTTTTTTTTTTTTTGAAGCACTTTTAGCAGAAAAAAACTTGATTAAATTTAACTATGGTTGGGAGTTTATTTTTTTCTATGTTATTTTTTAAATAATTAAATTACTTTATATATATTTATAGATTGTGTTTGTTAACGTTTAACATAATACACACTTTAGACTGTCTCTTTAGAGTTTTTCTTTTTAAATTATTATTATTATTATTAATTATTATTATTTTCTTTGTTTTAATTGATTTAAATTTAGTAAACTTTTTTATATAATTGAATTAGAGAATTATGAGAGTTTTATTGTTTATTATTATTTTTTTTCTTTTTAATCATTTGGAACTGTTGTGGCATCTGGTCGTGTATCGTCAGGATCTAGACTTAAACATTCATGTAGATATTCCTCCATTGAACGGTAAACATGTTCAACAACACCACTTAATTCATGCCCCTCGTCAGCATAATTCTTTTTAAGAATGCAGAAAAAAAAAAGAAACGAAAATTAATTTTAATTAAATAAAAATAATTCGAATTTATATTTGTTATATACTTGATATTTAAAAAGAACACCAGCGTTGGTGAGAGATCTAGCTAATTGCACTCCATGTATATACGGTGCTGATACATCAGCTAATCCATGTAAAATAAATAACGAATAGGATGGAATATGACGGGCACGTTCTTTTGCATCAGCATCAACATATCCTTTAAAATTTTCACTTGGAAAACCTAAAATTCGTTCCGTAAATGCTGAATCTACAAAAGCAAAGAAAAATAAAAAATCATAAAAATTAATTTATTCTATACGCTGAGCAACAGAGCAACAATAATGAAAAAGTTTTTTACTGTAGTAAAACCAATCGGATATTGGTGAAACAGCGATGCCACACTTAAACACGTTTTGTTGTAAGCCTAATACCATTGTCGCAACGTAACCACCATAACCCCAACCCCAAATACCGACACGAGTTTCATCGAGAAACTTTAATGTGTCCAACAGGTACCTATTATGTTAATATGTACAAAGATTATTAGCATAAGCAAAATATTAAATATTTTCCTCTCTTCTATTTTATCTTTTTTGATGGTTTTACCTTAGTGCAGCCACTTGATCTTGAACTTCAACACCACCTAAACGGCGATAAAGTGCTTTTTTACTTTGACCTTTAGCACCCCGTACATCAAGTCTTATATAAACAACATCATTACGACTGGCCATATATGTACCCCAATCGATTTTAAATTTTTCTGATACCGACACAGAACCTGGACGTCCATTTCTACATAAGTAAAGGAATATTTATTTATAAAAATTTTTAAATGAAAATTGTGTTAATTTCAAAAAGAAAAATCACTTACACTTCAACAAGAACAGGAAAAGCAGCATCTCGAAGCTCTTCACGCCAACTAGGAGGTAATAATAATTGTACCTGAGCACGTGTACCATGCGGTAATGGAATTTCAAAGGATCGTTGCTTTGGCAAAGCTAATTGTTGCAAACGTTCTGTATGATACGGTCGTGTGTCATACAGGATACGCACTAAACGATGTGTTTTCGATGAATGAACGCCTAGAATTAATATTTGTTCATTGTATAACTCAAAAGACAGAAAACATATAAAATCTCAAAAAAAAAAAAAAATATTTACCAGCCAAAGGTAAACCAGGTCCTTGACATTCCAATATATAATATTCAATGCCGGTGTCTGTTGAAATGGAAGACAATGGATTAACGTATGCTTCAAAATGGGTACAATTACTATAATAGTAACGACTACTCCACAGTATTTCACCCAAGTCACATGTTATGCATTGTGGTTCTGACCTAAAAATATTTAAAAACACAAAACAAATTTTTTAAACAGCTATTAAAGCAGAACATGATAAAAATTAATAAACCTTCGAATATCATCATTGACAGGATCCTTAACAACATACAAATGACGTTGTCCCGGTTTTTTATCTTGTGTACCTAAATAGTACACTAAATGATTGATTGTGTCCCAAGCTAAAATCCGTATTACCTATAATTTATTTACGAAGAATAAATAAAAAAGAAATAGTAGAAATATTACTATTAAAGTATTAAATAATTAATAAATAATAAAGCAAAAATTTAATTAAAATAATTAAATAAACTCAAAAATAAGTTATCATAAGGTAAAAAATGATTATTATTATTATTAATATTAGCGAGAAACAAATTGAAATTGAACAATAAAAACCTTTTAATTTAACGTATGTACAAGGATTATTAGTAAATATTTGAATTAATTTAAAAATAAGTAATAATTTTGTTATATATAAAGCTGATTGTTTAATTAAATTATGTTTTTTCTTTTACTTTTAAATTATAATAATTAAAAATTTTATAATGAGCATTATGTTAAAATTATATCAAATTACATACAATTGCGGATGATATTCATATTTGATTTAATCGAATTCGATCACGTATATTAGATATTAAATGTAAATAATATAAACAAGGATATAGTTATTAAAATTACAAAATAAACGTGTAATAAATACGAAATTTTATGATTTATAGTAGAAGCGAATAAGGTATTTTTTATGTTGTAATGCATTCTTCTACGCTGATTACTGAATTTCCAAAATGAAATGGTTATTTTATATTCATAAAACTTCATTATTATTAGCATTATACATAGAAAATTATATTAAATAATATTTGATTATTGTTATTCCAATGAAGAAAAATGTTCCCAAACAGAAACTGATTAATTTTCTTTAAAATAACGGATAGAAATAATTTTTTAAGTCAATAAAACTTAACAGTTTTGTTATTGTTCCAAAGTTATTAATTAATTAAAATTATATAGCAAGTGATTGGCTATAAGCCAATCATTACGACATTTTCTATAAATTTTTCAAGTATTTCCGAGTACTATCTTATAAAGAAATCTGGCATAAAAAAGTAATAGAAAAACTGAAAAGTAAAAACAGCTTACTGTCGCCATTAAGAACCACCGAATTTAATAAAATTTTCAAAAAATAATAAACAAATTTAAAATTAACTTAAAATTATTAAATATTAAAAATTATAAAAAAAATCAACTCTGATTGTAAAAAAAAAAAAAATTAAATTAATATTTTGTGATGTTCAACCACAAAAAATGCTTTTAATGCTAATCATTAAAATTAATAAAATAAAAATACTATTGACTGACACATGGTGACATCAGTGATGAAAACATTGGTGAAGAAACACAGATTGTCGAGGCGATAAAATTGCTTTGTGTCTTTAATAAGAATAGTGCAGTTAAGGTTACCAAGTTCAGGATAATTACTTATTTCATAATTAACAGTAAACTTTCTTTGTAATCGTATTTTGTGTAAAGTACTTTTACCATCTCTAGTACCTACACAACAACATGTAGCATTTGATTTAGTACCATAAGACTCATAAAGTGTTATAACGAGCACGTATAATGTGTGCTATATAAGTCAAATGTACTTTTCTTATAAATATTTCTTAGATTATAGAAATTATATTTGTACTAAACGAACCTTTTTTAAAGACACAAATACTATGTCAAATTTTCTACTATTCAATAGATTTAATAAATACAAAATAAATAATTAAAATAAAATAATTTAATTAAACATTGTTATTGTTAATTAAACAAAAAAAAAAAAAAGTTAACAAAAGCGAAATAAATTAATTAAATAAAATGGAAAAAAAAATAAAACAAAAATTATTTACAGAAAAGTTAATTAGTTTTTTTTTTTTTTTTGTGTAATTTGTGAATAAATATTTTTTTTTTTTTTCATTCATTTAATTTCCTTTGGCTTCATGAAGCTTTTACACAGCTTTTTGTTTTTAATAAAAGTAATTTAAGCTTATTTTCTTTTAATAATATTTTTTTTTCAGGTGAATATACATAGAAAATAATTGTTAAAACACACAATAATGTAAAACAAAAAGAAAAAACATAAATAAAAACCACAATAACACGAGATCAGAGTTCATCAGTGATGTCTCACCTGATGTTTGCCATGCGTTACCACAGCTACTTGCTACAGAAGTGAAAATAAATTATTTTGTTTTCTTTTGTATTTTACACATTTTTAATTTCTTTCTTTTTTATTTTAATTTAATTTAATTTTTTTTAAATAATATATTACGAAGTTTGGAGAATATTTTTTTTTTTTTGTAGAAAAATAATGAAATTTCTTTGAAAAGAAAATTTTTTAATTATAATAAAAAAAAAAAAAACAAAAAAAATATAAAAAGAAAAGAAAAAACTAAAAGGATTTTAAATAGAAAAAAAATCTAAATCCTTTACCTCATAGCGACCATGCGATAATACAGCAATCCTTTGTTGTGTTATTGTTACGTGTTTGATATGAGTAAAGTGTTCAGTGCCCGTCTCCTGTATACTCGCCAATAATAAAAAACTATCACCGTCTAATGAAAATACCGGATGCGGTAATATATCTAACCATTCATCTTCGGGTGCACGTTCAGAGTGAGTCTATGTATTGATAAACATGTAAAATATAAATTTATTAAAATGTATAAATATGTAAAAAATATTTAATAATTTACATCGACACAAGTCCAATTTGGTGCAAAACACGAGGAAATAATACTTAAATTTTGTGATCGTGTCATCCATACAACGGACACCTCATGATTGCTGTGTGTCGTCCAACTCGCCGATGTTAAATAATGTTCTCTGTAAACAAAAAAACATAAAATAAAAAGTGTTTATATAGTTAATTAAATTAATTAATAAAACAATTATTATTATAGCGACCGACAATTTAATATTTTTTTTTTTTAAATTAATTCTTTGTTTTCTCGTTTAAATATGTAAAAAATACCTACTGTCCATCTAATGTTAATGGTGGTTGAATATAATATTTTTGTATATCAGTAAAATTTGTCACATCATATATCCATAGTTGTACTTCGGGATTACTAGTACCGGGTGTTGGATAACGTATTGTTCGTGTTTCGGGAAATATACTACCGCTACTTATAATATTTGATGATTTACTACTTGAAAACCATGGAAATGACATAATACCGACATTTGTATCATTAAACGAAGCAAACATTATGTGACTGCCGTCCGGTGAACACCACACAGCTTCAGCTGATGTTAAAATTTCTTCTACAAAATACCAGATATTAGAAAAAAATTATTATTATTAATAATAATTTTTAATTAATAAAAGAGAAAACAAAACGATGTGTCTTGAATACCTTGATACAACCAGTCAGGTACACCATTGTAAATAATATCTGGATAACCGGTAAATGTTAAACGTATATCGTCCTCCTCAGAAGGATTTTGTTTTAAATAGATATCATTCTCGGCAATAATAACTAAACCGGTTGTATTGCCTAGCCAACCGGCATATTGTAAACGGGTGCGTTGTACTTTTGGTGATTCCTTTAATGTTACTGGCATGTGATGACTTTTTTTTTATGTTTGTTTTAAAATTTAATTAGTACAAAAAAAAAAAATTCATTAATTAACTACATAATTAATCAAGGGTAAACGTAAAAAAAAAAAACTTACTCATTAGTTACATCATACACCGTGTAAAATGCGGTAAATGTTAATCGAAATACCTGTGAAAAAATAATAGAATTATTTTGTACAAAATAAAAAATGAGGAAAAGAAAAATAATCAATCCTTGCTTTAATATTAATAAAAAAATAATTTTATTTTTAAAAAGAAAATTCTCTGTGGTGGCTAAATGTTTTGGGCGACAAGAATCTCATATATTATTTGTAAAAACGCACAGGCAAAATGCCAGGATAAAGTAAAAAATAAATAAATAAATAAAATAAAAAATCTGCTTTTTCGTAATTTTAGTATAATTTTTGTAAAATTTTTTTCAAAATTAATTTTTCATTTCTACTGGATGGCTGCCAAAATTTGATGACAACGGTTATAGTTTTTTTTTTATGCTTTTTCTCTATGAAAAAAAAAAAAATAATAAAAATACGGTTGTGGTTTGTTTACTGGTTTGATTGTGGGTGGTTTATAGGTTTTTTTTTTTTTGCTGTTGCAATTTATTTATCTGCATTTTATATATATTCATTGAAAACATAACAATTGCATTTTGTCGGTTGTTCAAAAATGGGTAAAAAAAAAATCGAGCAAACAATTTTATTAATTAAAAAACATTAAAAATTGAAAAAGAAAAATTTATATAAATACGGTATATACGTTCTGTATTTTTATTATAATTATTATTATTGTTATGATTGTAATAGTTGCAGAAGTAAAAAATAAAATTATTTCTTCCTCCTTAATTCTATATATGACAATATGGATTTTCGTTTTATTTAAAAATCATTAAGCTCAATAAAACCAATACTTAGAGTTAAGATAATCAAGATCGAAACAAAACATTAAGAATATAATTAAATAAGTTAATTAAATGTGTAATTATCACAGTGTGATTATAATATGTCAATTATCCTGATAATTACTCTTTTATCTAGCACAAAGAATTATAAACATCAAGAGATCTTCCTAATATTTAGTTAATTTATTATTTCTTGTCATTGACTTTTTTGGTATAAATAATAAATTGTTATTTTCACTTTGTCTGGTGCAACGACATCGATGTTAAAAGTTGGAAAACAATATTTATAACGCTTAAAACTATAAGTAATGAGTGTTAATGATTGTACAAAACATAAATAAAACATTGACTAGTTATAACTAATTTATAACAAAAAACTCAATTGAAAAACACTTACTTGTTTAACATTATGCTTAAAAAGCACATATCTAAGATCTGTCGAACATTGATAACCCTTTACGTTTAGTTGTCTCTGTTAATAAATTAAATTAAATAAAAGAAAAAACAATTATATCTAATTTATTTGGTTCGAAAATAAATTAATAAAATTCGTAATTACCAATGTGTGATTTGTAACAAGTGAGGTAACCGAGTCATTAGCAGTATCTAATACAGCAAGGCCTCCATCATCCGATTGAAAAACAAATTTTGAACGTGTCACCCATGTCGGTTGTAAACGATTTGGCGTTAATTCACCTTGTAAATACTCATCTAATATCATACGACGTCCGGACCAGTACAATAATTCGTCAACATATCTTTATCAAAAGAATTTTGAAAATAATCAATTAAAGAAAACAAAAAAAACCTTAGCAAAAACTCACCCTAAAAGGTAAATTGCGGTAACAATGCCAGCTATAACAAAGCCAATTACAAGAAGTGAAAATACTATACTTTTCCAGTTGTGACCATCTCCTCCATAGTCGTCCTACAAAACACAAACATTTTAATCAAGATTTTTCTTGAAATTAAAAAAAAAAAAAAAAAAAACAATTTCACATATTGCTGAATTGCTTGAAAAATAACCATAAAAATGTCGCATTGACGTCAAAAAGAGCATAAAAAGAGCTTAGTAAAAGAAAGCTTTACTTTACAAAAGAAAAAAAAAAATATAAAAACTTTTCTGTTGATTGATTTGAATCGCAGAAAAAAAAGGAAAAATATAAGAAAATCTTCTTTAAATTTAATTTTAAGTTTTTTAATTTTTCTTTTACTTTTTCTACTCTTTCTGTTTTGCATTATATCGCATACAATTTTCATAATAACCACTGATAGTCGTTATTATGATTTGTTTTTAAATATAAAATTCTATCATTAAAAGAAAATAGAAAGAAAAACCATAACTTTACTAAAGGAATCATCCATCGTAATAACAGTAACTTATCGTTTGTCTGCTTATTGCATAGTTTCCAAGTGGAAACACCAAAGAAATAATATTTATATATATATATATATGTATACAGTCTTTTGAGACGTTCGTTGGTTATATTTTTATAATTTAAAAAAAAATAATACTTCTCCTTGGAAATAAATGAGCAATTTATATATCTCTACGTTAAGTGACCTACAATAAAAATGCTGAACAAACAAACTAAAGTACAATTTCTGTCAGTTTCTTCTGTTTTTTTCTTCTACTTTATTTTTTTGTTTTGCATAATTAAATGCAAATAAACCGGCATAAAAGCTCATACTCCATGATATAATTAAAGAATATATATATAAAAAACAAAATTATAATAAAAAAAAATAGAATAGAATTAAATCAAGAGAGAAAAGCCTTCACTTAACACAATAACAATAAATAAAAGTGGAAAAACTTTAGTGTTGAAAGAACAACAAACAACACTGGCAGCAAAATAAAATAAAACAAAAAATTGCATCTTAATGTCTTCTGTTTTCTATGCTTGTTAAATAACAATTTGCTGATAAGCTTTTTAAACTTTTCTATTATTTCTATATATTTTTTATTGTAGTTTTTTTTTTTTTATTTAAAGTTGCTTCTCCTTTGTGTCTGCATTTAAGAAATAATATTTTCTATTTGTTTCGACAAATTTTTATTGTCAGTAATAAATGCGAATATTTTTTTGGCAATGTAGTATTATTTTTTTGCAATTTTTGCACATGATTACCTCGTTCTTTGATTTTGGATCTGATACTTGTAATGTTTCGTCGGGTGGAAGTCGCCAAGGTCCTGATCCACCACCTCCCGATCGTTCTGCATTCACACTGGCGTGCATGGCACAGGCCCAAGGAGCCGAAGAAGCGTCCCTGCTCCCCCGCCACGCTTGCCTCTTTTACAATTATCAGTAATTGACCACACACCGATTATCTAAAATCAAGAAGAAAAAAATGAATACCAATTACCAATTATAAGTAATTAAAAAGACAGCTTAATATTACTTAACGTAAGTAAGTCGTCGACAGGTGTTAGAAACATTATATATAAAATATTTTTTAATTATTTAATGACATTGACATAGTTTAATATGCCAAGATTTGTACATTAACACGATATTAGTTAAGAAACAAACAATAATTTTTATATTATATAAATAAACACAAATGACCACTCACCTATATACAACCTTCGTTTTATTTCAATCTCGCTAGCATTATCTGTAAATAAAATAAAACGGAAAAATAATGAAATTAATAACTTCTGATTACAATTATTAATAAATAGAAAAACACCTTATGCAAATCAAATTATAATAATTATAATATATATTTTATTTATTCATTTCTGTTTATATTCATTGCTTGTTGTAACATTTTTTGTTGTTTGCATAATAAATAAAAATTAGCAAAAAGTGATTTTGATTTTGACTTATGTTTTGTAAAATAGAAATTTGTTATACATTGTGTTATTTACATGACCTATTTTTGTAACCCCCGTGTAATACTAGTCACTTATCCGCATATGTTTAATCCTGATATATTAACACTAATCATGCTATTTTTACACTGGATCGATCGTGTGTTAGTTACATGATTGTGTGTGGCACGGGGAAAATGTTGAATAATAATAGTAATAATATTTTTTGCAAAGTTTAACCTATGAATTCTAAAGTATCATAAACGAAAATACTATATTATAAGACGATAAATGACTTTACGTTTTAAATACGTGCAAAAAATGACTTTGTGGTAAAAACAAAAAAGAAATATTGTTTTTAATAAATAAACGTTCAGTGTTGTAAAATAGAATTATTTCACTTTACGTTTAAAATTAATTTAAATAATAAAAAATGGCGTTCTCGTTTAATAATGTAATTTAAATGTGACTTTAAACTGATTTCAAGTCACTTAAAAACTTCTAGTATAGTTTATTCTTATTTTTATTTAATGGATTATCATACGTAATCGTTATATTATTATTTACTTTAGTAAATGAATATCAGCTTAAACAACTAGTTTAAAGATCTATATGGAGAAATTTATCCGCAAACTAAAGATCACCACGGACACTGAATATTAGCTATTTAAAACTAAAAGTGAGTAGTGTGATTAAACTTATTCTAGTCTTAATTAACAAAAGTCAGCACAAAGTAATGTAATTACGTACTTAAGTGACTCTAAATATCTTAAAAAAAAATTAAAATACCACCTTGTAACGTTTAAACTGAGTAAAATTTATTATACAAAAAAAATAAACACCCTCCTTTACACCTATAGTTATCGTTTATTTTATTTTCTACTCTTATATAATTTAATTTTTCATTTAAGTTTACTTTAACAAAAACTTGCAATCTAATTAAACTTAACAAATAACTACTTTCGCACACATAAAATTGTATTTATTAAAAATAAATGGCTTTGAATTGAATATCTATATATAAATAGAAGGAAAAACTTAACTACACTTTAACACGCATCTTGCTAATTAGAAATTTATTTTAATTTACTTTCATGATGTTTGTTTTTTTGCGTACAAATAA
Source organism: Ptychoptera contaminata (assembly GCA_963942525.1). Taxonomy (NCBI): domain Eukaryota; kingdom Metazoa; phylum Arthropoda; class Insecta; order Diptera; family Ptychopteridae; genus Ptychoptera; species Ptychoptera contaminata. The sequence goes on along the minus strand of OZ012636.1, from coordinate 11,339,766 downwards.
CCAGTTTTTTTTTTTTAATCTGTGAATAAAATTAACTAACTACTAACTATTATTATTATTATTATTCCCTATATATCCGGAAGTATGTAAAATTATTCTAAAATTAAACGGACAAAACTGTTTTCAGTTTTACAATAAAATTTTATCTCTATCACAGGCAACGAAGGTAACTAACACAACAAAAAAAATATTTTCAATTATCCTGGACGTATTTTACGTTTATTGAATATTTTTCACTGACGGGAAATTAAAATGTCATTTTAAAGGTTTTATCAACAAAAGTCACTTTCAAAAAATAATAATAAAACGAGTGAGATTCGATAAATTAAATTAAAAAATAAAAAAAACTGTACTGAATGAACGTTAAATTTGATAACGAATTGCAGCAGTTAGTAGTTACTTTAAAAATTCCATAGCATTAAATGGTAATGAACATTTTCCGGCGTAAAACTGGTTTCCGTTGCCTTCGGATATTATTTTAGATATTTTAATTATTTGCTTGAAACTCAAAGTGTCAGATAAAAAAAAAATCCACTAGGTATTCAGTATTTCAGGAAATTTTTGTAACTTAATGCATACGAAATTTATATAAATTTCAATTTAAGCTTTAATACAGGAAAATATATAACCAACAAGAAAGCACTAGATAAAACTATGAAAAAAAAAAGACGCAATCCTATTATCTAGTTTAAGCTTCAGTTTCACAGCTTTTATTATTCTTTTAATTAAATTCTTTACAGAATTATAGAAATTAATAACAATTAGATGCTTTTTTTTCATTCTTTCTTGTTTTTACTGTTATTAATATTTCTAACAAGGATTTTAATAACAAAAACAAAAAATTTTTTTTTTGAATTACCAAAGCTTTCTAAAATATAAATAGAGCAAATAAAAAAAAAGGTTTAAACCGAATAAAGTTATTAAAAATTCTGCAATAAACTAAATATTATAAGTTAAACCAAAAAAAAAAGTGTTATTGTTAGAAAAATAAAAAGCTTCACTAATATAGGGTGATCAAATAAGAACTATATAGTTTTAAATATAAATATGTACTATAATGTTTAAAACATATATATAGTACTTATTTGATCACCCTATGTATATAAATAAAACAAAAGCTTTAAAATGTTTCTACATTTGTAACGTAAACCGAAAAACTATTTAATAATTAATTTTTGTATTAAAAAAAAAAAAAAAAAACGAAGCAAAATAACTAATATTTTCACTCTGTGTGTAAACTTTTTGGAACAAACAAACAGAGGAGCAATAAAAAAAAAAAAACAGACCCCAAATATAGATAACAACAATGTAAACCATTTTCTATGTTGATAAAACAGTAACAGTGAAAATGCTTTGTTATTAGTTAATATTATATATAGAAAATTGTTGTCTATAATATTATTTTATTGTTTACATTACTGTTACTTCTCTTTAAAGTTATTTATTTAAAAAGAAAAATTTATCCGAATTAACCCATCAGACAATACAATAACCATCCATTCATATATATGTAATAAACATTGATAGCTATGGTTTAATTTGTATTCATTGCATCAAATTTATCATTATCTTAATCGATTTAAGTAATAAAAAAATAAGGAAAAAGCTCAGCAAATGTTTTTTTTTATTTTTTGAATTTTATTATTTATTTTCATTTGTCTTTCACTCTTTGTACTGCTGATATCTAGTAATCTTTATTATTATTATTAACTATTTAAGTATATAAAGAGGGCGTGTAAAGTTGCAAAAGCATTTCTATTTTGTTTTAACTCATGACGTGGCCTTGTTAACTAGATTGACGTCATATATATATATATTTTTTTTGTGTATCTAGTAAGTCATCATCATCATCATCATTGTGTATTGTTTTGTGGAGGAAAATCAAAAAAAAATTATTTATATTCCCTATTTTAGCATATATAGACTATTGGGTGGTGTAAAACATTATTTTAACATCACTTAAATTAAAAATAAAAAAACAAAATTTATATTAATTTTTCCTTCCGATTTATTTTCTTCTTTTTTTTTTTGTAAGTTTCTTCTGCATTTGTCTGGCAATGTTTTATTTTTTTCGTTTTACATAAATCCCATCAATAAATTTTAAAGGTGAGCCCATAAATACACTTTGATTATCATTAAAAATAAATAAGAAAAGGAAAATAAAGTAAAGAAAATTAATATAATATAGTTTAGGGATTTAAAAAATATTTATCATGTATTTAGATTCAATATTCAATATATTTACTAAACGAATTTAAATTAATTTCAATTAATAATTATTTATAAAATTATTAATATAATTATAAAATGTTCCTTAATCTGTTTTTTTTTTTTTTTTTAATTAATAAATTTATTTTTTTTATTTTAATAGCATATTACAACGATATTAATTTTCCTTATAAAAAGTATGCTAAATATACTTCTCTAGCAAAACATCTATGTAATTCAGTACAAACTAATCAGAAAAATATTATTTTATCACATATAATTATAAAAGTTTTTTTGATTTAACACCTCCTAAGATAGAAAAAAAAAAACAACTTTAGTTCGATTACTAACGCCTAACTAAATCCATCAATATTTAATGAAAAACCTTAAAAATAAAAATAAAGAAAAGAAAAAACTCACTCATGTCACATAAATCAACGGAAAATCCAATCAAACCAATAACAAATTAAGCAACAAAAGAATAAGAAAATAAACACAAATTCAATCGGAAATTTATGTAATTAACAAGAAAAACATGATATCATGTTTGTTAGAAATTGAAACTTCATCATATTTGTAACAAATGCTATCACGATAATGCTGTAATAGACCTTATCTGCCATTTGTTGATCTTCATTCTCGTTAAATAATAATAATAATCAAAAAAACAAAAAAAAAAACAAGATATAACTTCTCTAGAAATAAATTTGTCATATTTTTCGTTAATTTTTGTTGATTTTTCTGCTTATTTTTCTTTTCTTTTCTTTTTTTTATGTTTTCTCCACCTAATGCCTTCGGTTAGGTTTTTTTTTTTCCTTAACAAAAACGAGAAAATAAATGTTGACATTTAACAAGTTGACGAAATACCTAAAATATATATATAAAAAAGAAACTAAATAGAAATTGCTTTCCCTAATATATATCAGGTTTTGTTAATAAATTTCTACTTACTTAGCTGATTTGTGCCAGTTTTTTTTTTATTTATCAACAATTTTCAGCACTTGCGACAAAGTTATGACATCAATTTATGTGCGTAAAATTAAAAAAAAAAAAAAAGAATACATAAATTGTTCAAGAAAAAATATAGAATAATCATTTGACGTGGTAGCAATGTTGAACTTATGGCAACAAAACAAGTGTTATTTTAACTATCAGAGATACAAAATAAAAAAACTACAAATATACAAAATATTTCTCTCTGCTGATATTTCTTTATCGCTAGAGAAACAAAACAATTTAATTCGCTATATAATCGAAGCGATTTATTTATTATTGTTTTCGTTTTTTTTTTTTTCCTTTAGTATTTATACCGTCAATAAACTGTTTCCGAAAAAATCAATGTTTTCAAAACGAAAAATTTTATAAGAATATTTTTTCTTTTAATATTTTTTATCAACATCAAAGCCAAGTAGAACAATGTGTGACGGCGTCTTAACGTCTACAGCAGTTTCATCTTGCGTTTTCTATTAAAAAAAAAAAGAAATAATTTCTCTCTTTATTTTTATTATTGTTATCTTGATTAATTTAGACTTTTATTGGGTCATTTTCTAGCATTTCTTCTTCTGTTTACGAAAATCAATTTTTTTTTGTTATTTTTAGTTTTTAAACACGTGGAAGATAGTTTTTTGTTTCTTCTTTTTACGAAAACAACTTCGAAAAACGTTAAATTTCTTTACGATTTATTGAAACATTATGTTTTATTTATACAATCGATAGAAAGAAATACAAAATAAATGACTCAGAAACTTGCAATCGATGAAAGCTAAACTGATATTGCTGCTGATGTTGTGGCTTATTCTATTCACCCCTTAAATAATCTATACAGCATTATGTATCAGATTTTTTTCCAATATTTTTTTTTTATTATTTAATCGTGTGTAGGGATAAAAATAGAAATATGCAAAAATCAGCAAATAAGACGATCTTTGTTTGATTTATTTCCATGTGCGGTTGTTCTTTTTTTTTTTTGCTCCCATTTAAAAGCACAAATTATGTGTCATTCTGTTACTAGAATATTTATTTTCTATTTTTGGAATAAGGAGTTAGTATTGTGACGTAATTCCGTTTCTTTTTTTCATTTAAATTTAATAGTGGTTTCTTTGCTGATTAATTGGCAAAACAACAAATTCTTTTGACGAGTTTAATGATTTTTCCGAATCATTGAATCATTTTGTGGTGAATTTATGGGTTTTTTTTTTTAATAACAATTTTTTAAAAAGAGTTATTTTGATCCTTGATTAACCGAGTTTCCGGTAAGCTAGCGGTGAGTTTATCCTGCTGCTGGGCAAATTCACTGCATTAAATTATTTAACTAAAAAATAAAATAAAAGAAACGAAATAAAACCACCTCAAGCTGAATACAACAAGAGAATTTGCATAACCAAAAACGTAAATGAATGAAACATTTCGAAGGGAAACATCGGACAAACAAAAAAGAAGAAACAAAGAAAAAAACAATAAAAAAAAGTAAATACGATATAAATAAAAACCGATTTTAAAATTCTGTATGCGGTTTAGAGATTCATTACAAATAAAGCAATAACGTAGCAAATATAATCCCGAAATGTATCGTTCACATGTAACGTGAACGTCACCTTTACATTTGATGACGACATTGCGGCAAATCGACATTTTTCTTTTACCATAAATATCATCTCAGAGAAATTAATGTTTCTACATTTTCATTCACTAAAAATTAAGGTAGTCTTAATTATAAACATCACGCTATTTGTTGTTTTTCTTTTGTTAACGTTTAAAATTAAAAAGAATGAAAATGAAAATCATGATAAAAGTCAAGGTGAAAAGATAAAGCTTTCTGTTGTTTTTTAAAAAATTTCTATAACGGAATTTTCCATAGGAAATGCGTTGTTTTACATTGAATAAATATAATAAAGAAAAAAAAAATGAATTCACAGAAAATATTCTAAAAAATTTAACAATTTCCACGTTCTATTTAAACAAAAACAACGGATGCTACAAACAAACTGTTGATATTTTAATAGAAAACAAAAAATTACATTTTTGTTTATTATAATTATGTGGTGATCAGTAAAACTCCCTGCAGAAGCTTAAGTATTTCACCAAATACTTAAATCTAAATGAAACCAAATAAAATATTCATGTATCATAGGTAACCTATGGTTAAAGCATTTATTAACTGTGGTTTACTTTTTATTATGATTGCTACTGATAAGGTAGTTTATTTTACATTTCTTTTGTGAGATGAAAATTATGAAAACAGAATTAACAATAATAACAATAGTAATAATTATTATAAAAAATGGCAGGAATAACAGCGATAATGGAGATGTAAAAAAGAAAAATACTTTGGTGCATGCATATAATAACAATAATGGTTATATCAAAAAAAAAATATATAGGAACAACGGGAGCAGAACTGTCAACAATAGCGACAATGACAGTGAAAACAACGAAACAACGGATATTGTCAACAGAAATAATAACAGTGAATTTTTTTTTTTTCTTTCTTGCTATTATTTTGATAAAACATATATTTCGCTGTGTATAGCAATAATAGCGACACCAAATGTAACAACAACGATAATAGAAAACAAAGGACATAACAGCGACAGCATGACCATAAGTAATGAATAAAAATAATAATATATATCGTAAAAATGTCCCTAATGGAGAAATGTTTTATTTTTGTCTTTTTTATTTTAATTTTCATTATAAAAAATTTGCAATTTAAAATTTTATTTTTGTTTTTTTATTTGTTTTAAATTGTGCAACCAGAACTACTCCACACACCCGTTTACTCGTTTACCTAGGCGAATTTAGGAGGAAATGCAGTTGTATCATTTTTTTTTCTGTGTGCTTTCCTTTTATTTTTTTCTGCTATTGTTGACATTTTTCTATTGTTTTACTATAAACTTGTCCGTTCTGGTGATATGTGCCTGCGAGACGTTAACGTTTAAAAAACGAGCAGCGAGCAAAAAAATAATGAAAACACAGTCACAGAAAATTAGAGTAGAAAATAAATAATGACAAAACCGTTACATTTTGATAATAGATTTTCTATTGTAAGAGCTTTTAATAAATTATGTAATATACGTAGCCACCTGGATGGCAAATCGATAAATAAAATGGCAAAAAAAAACGAACAACAGTAACCATTTTCTTTTATTTAAAATTTCCTTCGTTTTCTTTTCATTTACCGGCTAAAAGCGTTTCGACAACTTTGTGACAAAACAAATGAATATCAAAAAAAAAAAAATAGATATATATATTTATCTTCATTGCTTTTGTCACAATAGGCACAGTAGATAAATCATTTTTACAAAAGTACTGATAAAAATTTGTAAGAAAAAAAACCCCAAAAATTAAAACATTTTCGATTTATTTGTGAAAAGTTATGATAAAGAAAATTTTTCTATTTTGTTTCTTTATCTAAAAACGTATAGAAAGAAAATAAAGACAAAATTGAATAACTAGTTCCGATGCAATATTCTAGTTTATTCTTATTTAGCATATTTATTTTTTGGTATTTTTTTCATTTTTGTTCTTGTGGTTTTTCCCGTTTAAAAAAACGAGTAGAAAAAAAAAGAAAGAATTTTCTTAACTGTTAAAAAAAGTTCTGTTATATTATTGAATTTAAATATCACAAGCAAGAGACAAGAAAAAAACAGAATTTTTATCTAGTTTTTGCTTTTTGTTAATTTTCTTTATTTATTTATGGATAAACATGAGTTTTACTTGTTGCTAAAATATCTTCAAAATAATTATCGTTGAATAATTTTTTTTTTTTTTGTGTTTTAATTTATATTACTGTTAGACACCACTGAGAATATGGGGTTACTAAAAGGTACTTAAATTTTAGTATGTATAAGTGAAAAACAGCAGGTATTTAATTTTTCTTTTTATTTTACTAAACACTATTTTAAAGCTGATGAGAAATAGTTTAGTCTAATTATGTTAATTAAGAATGCACGAAGAAGAAAAGCATCCATATAATAATCATTAAATCCACGTGCCTGACTATCTGATAAAAAGCTTTAAAAAAACGTTCTTAAAACTAATGAATAATTTGTTTATTTTGTTTTTAAATAAAATTATAAAATATTTTACAAAATTAATAAATTAATTATTAGAGAAAGAAAAAAAAAGGATTTTTATTTTTATTAATACTTATTGCTATTGGATTGAATTTTAATTTAACTTATTTATTGCTTTATAACTATTTCCTTCTGTTTTTATTTATATTTTTTCTAATACAAAAACTTTCCAATAAAGGATTTTCTATAGTTTATATTATGCAAAAGCTTTTAACTAAAATAAACTATAAACAAGTGGAAAACACTTGACAAATGCAATATAATTGGCGAACTTGTGTTATATGTATTTACAATCAGTAATAAATAACACATGATTCAGTATAATAAATCAAACGGAAATAACTAAACTATTTGACAATAATAAATTAATATAATTTACTAACGAATTGTAAATAATGAAAAGTTATTTTTTTTTTTTTAATTAAAATAATATTCGCAATTAACGATGTAATAAAAAATAATAGTTAAAATTTTTTTTATTGTTTTCAGTTATTATTTGTTTTTTTAATAATTACCAATTAAATTTAGTTTTTCATTACAAATATAAGATAACACTTATTTAGACAAAGTAAAAGAAGAAAAAAACCGAAAGTTAAAAGGTGTTTGTTATGTAAACTTACCTAAGTGAATATAATTTAATCTCGTAAAAGCATATAAATCCATGTTAATCCATAATAAACACAAATAACATTGAATTTACTTAGTTTTATAAATTTTTTATTTTCTTTTTCACTTTATTATTTCTCTGTTGGTAAATTTTTCTTTTATTTAAACAAACAGAATTTCACTTGTTTTTTATTTTCTTCAATTTTCTTATTTAAATCACTGAAAACTTCTTAATCATTTAAACAAACTTAATAAATTTGTTTTTAATTATTATATTTCAATTTTATTCCTTTTGAAAAATTATTTCGTAATTTATTCACTTTCACCAATCATCAGTTTGTCCGCACTTTATATGCTTTTTTGTGCATTTTTAAAATACTTAAAACGAACTTTAAATTAAACTTTTTCTATTATTAATTTATTATTTATTTTTTAATTAGAATTTCTGTTAATTCAAGAATTTCAATAACAATTTTTAAGTGTAATAACCGAAAAAAAAAATATTAACGAAAAAAAAAAAGGAAAACGAAAATTTTCTACTGCAAAAATTGGAGAAGAAAAAATTTAATTTATAAAGCGATGGAGACGCCTGGTGATATTTAGAAAAAAGCTTTATTGCTTAGTTGACTTTTTTTTATATTTATCACGTGCTTAACATCAAGTTTTTAAATTCATTTTAAATAAATTAGCAAAAAAAATATATGAGAAAAAAACTGTAATTAAAAATTAACTAAAAAATACTTTTCAAAGCTTAACCAGTTAAGAAAATTGAACTTTCAACTGCAAAATGATGAGTTTATTTTTTTGTTAATAATTATAAAAAAATAATCACTAACAACGTTTAGCAGTTTTAATTACATTAATCCACTATAAACCGATTTAAAAAAAAAAAAAAACAAAACTTTATTCCTTATATTCAGTGATAATTATTCAGCTTTTGATTAATTAAATTAATTTTTCATAGCAGCAAAGCGTACAGAAAAAATAGAGGCAAATATCTTGCAGGGTCGCACGAGTAAAAATTAAAACAAAATACTAGGAAAAGACGAACAGCAAAAAAATAAAAAGAGAAGAGAATTTGACGGGAAAAAGCATAAAAACCGCACAGCACTTGAACAAAATATAATAAAAAACAGAAGAAGAAAAAGAAACCAAAACCCGGGCTCCTACAAAAATTACGTTTCTTTCTTCGTATTATTCACAAATATAAAACCACCCCAGCTAGATGGTGTACACGCATATACACAGGGTGATAATAGGTGGGAGTTCGAAGATTACAACAAAGCTTCTATTTTAAAACGAAGAAAAAGACATTGCCGACGGATGACGGCAAACCGATTCTTGTTGTCTTCTCTAGACTTAGCTGCTACTGCTGCTGCTGATGCTGCTACACATTTATCGTTTTTATTTATTTTAATTTTTTTTTCCTTCATCTATGCCTTGGCAAAACATGTTTTACGAATTTCATTTGTTTCGTTTTTTTTTTGTTTCAAAGATCACCAAAAAAAAAAAAAAAAACGAACACAAATAACCGAAAAATACGAACAATGTGTTAACGCCCGCAACCACTTAATTTTTATTTTATTTTTTTTTTTTGTAACAAAACCAAAGGAAATGAAAATTAATTAACTAAAAAAAAAAAATTATTCCGTAAAATAAAAAAATGTGCGACTAATTAAAAAATTAATTATAGTAAACAGTATCTGGTGCTGTAGTAACATCACGCAGCAGTAGTGAAAATTAACAGAAAACACTAAAAATAAGAATTAATTAACAAAAGATAAAATCAAAATAGAATTTTTCATTTTTAATTGAACAACCGCCACACATTTTACACATTTTTTACTTTGCAAAATAATTAATTGCTTCGAACTTTGATAATCATTAAAGAAGAGAAAAAAGAATTAAGAAGAAAATTAAACACTATGCACAGTAGTCACAATATCGACACAAACAAAATTTTAAGTTTACAAAAAAAAATTAATTAATTAATTAATTTTGCTTATTTGATGAATTCAGTGTGTATGCCTTTTTTTCCACACATTTTACATACGTTAATAATAAAATATGAAAGCGCCGGGTCGTTCCCCAGCAACAGTCGATCCGGGACTGAGAGCTGCGGGATTTAGCAACCCGGCCACCCGCTTCCTAAATGCTGCGCGAGGTATAAATATTTTTTATCGAATAGCACAGCCGACCGAATATAGGGTTTTATTTTACCAATAATATTGTTGATAATTTTTGTACGATTTTTATATGAGAAAGAGGAGAAATATTTATAATGTACGAATCTGGTATACACTGAGTGAGTGTACACTTTACTACTGAATTTTTTCGTTCATGGCGTTTTCTTTAATATTCTACGAATATAATATAATTTGGTTTTATCTTCAAAAATATAATAAAAACGAAAATTTATAATAAATAAGAAATAAAAAAAATAATAAAAGTCCGTGAATAATCAAAATAAACAAGAGAAATGTGTGCCAAGTTGAATGACAAACTAAATTTTCATTTCTTGCCTGTTTTTATTTATTTATTTATTAAAATTCTATATGTTGACACACATGCTGTTTATTTTTAGGTTGTATCTTCTTCTAATATACTTTGCTGTTACTTTATTTTAAATATATATATATATATATATATATATATATATATATATATATATATATATCTTTATATTAATTACACAAGTGTTTCTCCTTCGTTGAACTGTAAAGAAAACAAAAATGTATTTATTTTTTCTTTTTTATATATTTAATACACACCAATTAACGTTTGACGGTGTAATAATTCAATTAACTGTTTTATATAATTAAACGGTCATGGGGATCAGCACAGAGTTTTTCTTTTAAGATTTCTTTATAAAAATTTACCATTTTTCTGTTAATCCAGTCATATAATCAAAAACAGTGATTTCGCGAACAGAAAACGTCCACGTTTAACCCTGAAAATGAAATTTTTTTTTGAGATTTTTGTTTTTTAAATTTAATTTTTTTTTTTTTATATAATATAATAAATTGTTTACTCTTTACCATTTTTTTTGTTACTTTTTCATTGAAGTTACTTTCGTGATTTAAATTAATTTAAAATTCTAAAACATAAACAAAATAAAGAAAAACATATTGTATTGTAGTAGCTGGAAAATTAAAGGGAATAAAAGGAAATATATATATATATATACTTGATAAACATGAAACAATAAAATTGATTAAATAAATGGAATAATAATTAAATGATTATAAATTAATATTTACACGCACAAAAATGTATTTTCTTCTATTGTAAGTAAAAGGAATTTGAATAAATAAGAAAATATACAAAAAAAAAAAAAATACATCATAAATTAAGATTCTTAACGAAAATATAAATGAAGAAAAACTATAAGCAAATCACTCGTTATATTCGTTATTCGATTAAAATACAAAACATAAACAGAATGAATAAATAACAAAATAATCATTCATAAATCATGAAGTAACAACAATATTCGATTTAATGATAAACAGATTAAGAAATATTACAATTCAATTATTTTTCGCTATAGTTTTCGTTTAAATAAAATGAAAATATATTTCGATGTAGAAAATTTTCTTTTTTTTTTGTTTTGTTTTATCAGCGGTAGTTCACCTATAGTTTTTATTTATGAATGATAAAAATTATTATCAAAATATTGTACAGGTTGAATAGTAGTTTTTTTAATTTAAGAATAAATTAATTGTAGTGTATATTTTCCAGTGGTTGAAGATGCAAATTGCATTATAAAATAAGTAAAACATTGTCTATGCGTGATTAAAACTTAATTACCTTATTTTTCGGACTCTAATACTAGCTTATTTACATAGAAAAATGGAGTCAAATTGTTGATCCTTCTTATAGTCCGAAGGTAACCTTATATATTTTTACAAATAAATTTCTTATTAATTTGAGATAAGTCTGCTGCGTGCGTCTTATAGTCCGTAAAATACGGTACCTCATTTGTACAGTCCTAATCATTTGCTGATATAAACATAAAATCTACATTCTTATTTATTAAATAATCAAATTTTCTTATCTACAATTGTCTTAACAAGAAATTAATATTTAATTAAAGTGAATAACTAGATATTGCATTACTATAAACAACTATTTTCAAAAATTACCTGTATAATTATACCTGTTTAAAAATAAAAGTTTAACACCGCTGTAAGGAACACCAAAAGAAACTCATTGAATGAAACAGTGAAAAAAATAAATAAATAAAATAAAATCTAATCAATCAATGCCATTTGCTTCTACTTTTTTTATTATTATTATTCTGATATTTGTTTCTTTATACATAAAAACCTTTAGAAAAAAAAACGGCATTTTTATTTCTTTAATATTTTTTTTTTTGGCTGTTTTTGTTTGTATATATATATTTCGCTGATGCTAGTTCAAAATACTAATAATAAGTTTTTTTTTTTCTATTTATTTATATGTAAATGTTATGAATAGAAAAGTGAAAAAAAAGGAAAAATAATTATTATATAAAAAGAAAATCTTGAAAAAAATATATATTAGCAGTTATTAGCAGTTAGGATTATTATTAAGCAAGAATTAAACAACACAAACAATACTATTAAATAAATTAAATAATACCATTAATACATATTATTATTAATATTGTTGTTCTTTGTTATTATTTAATTATAATATTATGATTTAATTTATCAAAAAGAAAAATGGGGAAAATAAAATTGACAAAATAATAATAATTATAATAATAAATCCACTTTGTTATATAATTAAATTAAAAAGAAATACAAACTAGCTAATATCTATAATTAAAATAAAAAATAAAATTAATAGGATAATGTTCTTGTATTCTTGTTGTTATTTACAATTTATTTTTATTAAAATAACAATAAAATAATATAATATAATAAATAAATTTACATTTTGTTGCATAATAATTGTAGAAATTTTATGCAAAAAGATAATCTATATAAATTACATATAAGCTATCAATCAAACTTAATGTTTTATTTTATTATTTTCCTCTGTTATACGTGCATATTACACGTTTTATTTCAATTTTTGATTAGTTTAATGTTTACCAATGTTATTTCTGTAATTTTATATTAATGTGTTTATTGCATATAATTGCGTAGACAATGAAAATAGTCTGAACATTGTAGAAAACTGAGAAATATTTATTCAAAAGTATTACAACAATTAATAAAAATTTTTCTTTAATAAACATAGGCATGGCGCTTTTTATATGCATTACAGTCTACAGGATAGAGAGTAAATATGTTTTTAAAAATATTTTAATAAATCGTAGGATTATTTATTTATGTAAATCACGTAGTTTAAATCACATAACAATGTTTTCAACAAATAATTGTTTGTTTTCGAATCTAAAATGTCAAAACCTTCATCTAATTTAATTATAATATTTTTTTCTAAAAGGATTAAAAAGAATAATATTCATAACACTCGATTTAGACTGTCTATATAAACTGAAATTCCAACCTAGTGAATCTACAACTGAACATAAACGTATTTAAATTTACATTTTAAAGCATAAATAAGTGATTATCCTATATAAGAACATTTATTTTTTATAAGATAATAACCGAAAATTTACTTATTTTAAATGAACATTCACATAATTTCCATCATTTCCTGTATTTATTTTTACAACAAAATGATGTGTTTAAAAAATTCATGAATTTAAATAAAATAAATACAAAACATTCTCTTACTGTCTGCAAAAATTTCCACTACCTGTTAACAAATGATTTATAACACATTGACTACGTTACTAAAAAAATATGACTACAATGGGATTACAATAAATCAGATTTCATTTCATACAGTCTGTTTAAACAAAACGAGTAAAAAATTATTGCAATGAAATGCATGGTAAAAAGGTAACAAAACAAAACTAAATAAATAAATTGGAATTAATCACCTTGTTCTATAGAGTAATAAGAAGCATAATAAAGCTTTTATCAGTGTAAATCATAAAAGTTTTTACTTAATAAAAATTAAAAATAGTGGACTATCTGATATACAAAAACAAAATATAATTTGTATATTAATCAATTTAATTTACTTTACGGATAAACAAATAATAAAACATAAAAAACTACTTAGAAGAACAATAATAATAATAATAATATTTCTTTATTTATTTTATATTCATTAGGCATATAAATGGCATGCAAATGGCTTTTAACTGTCTAATTGAGTTGATTAAGAAAATTGACTTTTATAACGCGAAAATTAAAACAAAAGAAATGTGTAAATAAACAAAAATATAATATAATCGATTTAATATTTTCAACCCCTATATTATCCAATGCTTATATAGATACGCTTAGTGCGTAATATTTAAAAGTGTTTATTAATGAAAAAAAAAATAAAAACAAAAACATTGAATCCTTGAATTCTTCAAATTAATTAATTCACACAAACAAAGCAACAAAATTCTAATAATAAAAACAATAGATTACGTCACGCTAAACAATTCAATTTCTAGTCTATTTTGTTTATCAATTTCAGGAATCAAAAATTTCTATTTTGTTAGCATTCTTATTGTTTTTGCATATTTTAATAAAATAAATAACTTGTCTTTGTTTTTATATAATAGGCTACTTAGTACATTTTAACACGTAGCATGTTTTTAAACTGAAAACTATGTGCCTTAGTGTTCTAAGTAGCTAATTATAGAGGTTCACAACTACTAATCAGATTGCAATAGTCTTATAATCCAACTACAAAGCTGCATTAAGCCAGTAAAAATAAATAAAATGACTTACATATTACAGTCAAGTAAATAAATTATTGATTTTTCTAAGAAAAAAAAGTTTCTAAGCTTTTTAAAAGCCATAAACAACATTAAAAGTCTCATTAAACAGATGAAAAAAAAAAAAAAGAATATATACAAAAATAATAAAACACAATAATTTAAAAAAAAAGTTTTTCTTTTAAACGTAAGTAAAATATAATTAAATAAATTTACCACAAAACAAAAGAAAAAAAAAACCACCCAATAATCTTGATTAAAAAATAATAAACTGCATACTCCTAGGCATGAAAAAAAACAAACAAAATAATGTCTTAAGAATATGGATTTTGTATTTCTATTATTTTCTATTTGCCTTAGCTTAGTTAAAGTTTTTCTGTTTTCTATATTTAAAGCAAATAAGTAATAGGAAAAAGCTTTTAAACATTGCATGTTTTCAATGCTTTAAATTTTTTTTTGTTTTTAAAGGAAATTCAAAATGTTAGCAAAATTGATTTTTCTTTAAAGTAATTAATTTTTCTTTTTTATTTTTTTTTTTAAACTAAATGTAAATGAAGTGGTAAATATGTTTAGTATTTTGTATAAAGATATTTGCATTGTTAAGTAAAGGGGGAAAATTGTATGCCTAACATTAAAACGTATGCTATATCGGAGCTTTAAATCAGCATTGAAATTTTTTTTACTTAATATCTGTTTAATAAATTTCAGTTAATAAATTACGAATTTTCGTAATACCAGTCCTAAACAAGCATTAAAGCTTAAAGTACAATATAAAACGATAAATTTAGCTTAAAACGCTTAAAATAGAAAATATTACCATCAAGTGTCTATCCATAACAGTTTAATATTCATTTTCTTTTAAAACAAACGCACATTACCACCTGAAAAATAATCAGCTAGTAATTTTATACTCCCTGCAAATATATTTATGCCGTAAATTCTAGACATGACAAACTTAATTTATTCAAATATCTTTATTAACATAAAAAAAAAAAATGTTTAAAGCAAATAACTCATCGTTATGTTTTATCTCTATTTGAAATGTCACAAAAATTTTTTTATCTAAATTCTGGAAAATGTTTCATAAAATATATGAAAAACAAATAACAACTCCCAGTTGGATACAATCATAAAAACCGTTGACTTTTAACAGTTAGTATTCTTCTCAACTCAACTACTAATCAAATAAATTAAAGCAATAAAAAGCTTTAAAAAATATATATATAATCAAAATTCATAAATTTAACTCTAATATTTCACTTAAAATCAATATTAAGGCAAAAAACTCGAATCAGATCATCTTTCTTTTCTGCGTAATAATAATTCTCATAGCATAATAAGATCGAAGCAGTAAGAAATTTCATTTTTTTGCTTTTCTAAGAATATTAATAAGGGTCTCAATGGGAATATAAAAATCTTAAAGCTTAAATAGTTAAAAGCAAAAGAAAAAAAACAAAAAATTAACAAATGAAATTTATCACGTACAGTTGTTGCCAACATAAAACAATTGACTTTTAATTAAAAAAGAAAAATGTTAAAACAAAAAGTATTTGATGCTGAATGTAATTGAATTGCGTTGAACACTAGCCAAAACAGACACGGATCGAAGTGATATCATTATTTTATTTCGTTAACGGTGATCTAAATGCTCTATAGCTTTTAGAAAAAAAATCCATAAAAACAAAAATATATTCCTCTTTTATATATATTCTTTAAACTGTAACATAGAAATCGAATTTTATTTGGTTACTTTTTATTTTCTATCTGTAACACACAAAAAAAAAAGAAGAAAATCGTAAATTTTTTTTCCCCTTTTGGTTTTTGTAAACAACGATTTGTATGCTAATTTATGGTTTTTTGTTTTTCTTTTACTTTATTTTTTATTTTATTTGTTTTTCTTATTACGAATGTGAGAAACGCAAAAGAAAATATAAACAAATGAAAAAGAAAAGTAAAACAAACATGGTGACGGAAACAAATAAAGAATGAATTTTTTTTTTTTTTTTGGAATTTTCTATTTTATTTATTTATTATTATTTTTGTTTTTTCTTTTTTATTATTGACACGTTTTACTAAAACAAAAAAAAAAAGTTTTACATAATATAAGATTTGTTGGCCTTTTTACGCAAGCATTTGTGTCTTTAATGCAAATAATAACAATAACAATAAAGAACTAAAGAAAATCCTTTTTTACTTAGAAAAGAAAAAAGAAAAACAAAAGTACTTCAAAACCAGTCTGCTAGTGTGCTCAGTGTCTTACTGAGTATTTTTCTTTTCTTGCAAGAAGTAATAATAAAAGAAATGAAAAGAAAAAATTAAACTTTAAATAATTGTATTTAATTAAATGAAATTTTCATCTCTTTACTGTCTTAGACACGTGATGTTATAAAGAAAAATGAACAAGAATGAAAATAAAAAAATAATGAAAAAAAATGGAAAAATAAAGAAAAATTATCTAAAATTATTATCTATGTATTTTCGGTTTGTTTTCATTCTTTCTGTTTGCTTTTATTTTCTTTTAGTGATATAAATTCATCCATTAATTTTATAAAATTTATTTAACTCACGTTTTAACTGCAGAAGGTGGTATGTGACTAGTCGTAATGATTTTTTATTTTATATTTTTCTGTCTTTGTTACATTAATTTTCTGCTTTATGATGTTTACAAAGGATTTTTGTGATATTTTATATTATTTTTGTCTTTATAGAATTTGATTTTCATACGTTAATTCATAAGACTTTTGTAACTTAGTAACCAGTTGATTATCATTAATTTTCCAATGACTAAAACCTAAAAATAAAAAAAAATGTTTTTATTGAGGTTAATTTAGTTAATTGTTAATAAAATGTATATTTACTATGCTGACGAAGAGTAGATTACCATTTACCACCATATTCTCTGTTAAAATTAATAAAAAAAAACGCAGTAAACTCTAATCCCCAGAAACATTTATTTCATTTAAATATATCAAGGCACAAATATGGCAAGGCCTAACAGGCAGTCCACCCTTAACCAAACACTTTTGTTATTATTAACAAATGCGCTTACAAAAACCGGAAGTAAAGCATAAAGCATTCTCTAAGCACAAGTATTTTTAACTACGAAAAAAAAAAAACTAAAGACAGCATTAAAGTTTAAAAATATATATGTATATCCTGGCACAAAATTTATTATTTACTTTTGTCGCTTAGTGGAATAACAAACAAATAAAAAAATTAAAATTAATTCAAAGACGTTAAAAGGTTAGAAATTTAAATATTTGCTTCTTCTTTTTTGTTTTTTTTACTTTGCAGATGTTTTATTTGCACAACATCGAGATTCTTATCGTCCTTTTAATGTGTCACTCCACATAAATAATATTTTTTTATATAAGGTAAATAAAAGAAAAATGTAAAATCAGTTAAATAATATACGAATAAAAGAATTTTACACTTTACAATGTAAGAAAACTTTTTTTATACAAGTTAAAATATTACAATAAAAGCGTTTATTTTCATTAATGTTTTAAAATGTTTAGATGTTTTTTACATAATTTTATTTTTAAACAAAATATTATATTTTAAACAATAAATAAGCATTCTATGTGCTAAATCATAACTAGAAATCACAATATTATAAAGGAAATTAATGTAATAAAAATAACTATTGAAGTAAAAAAGAAAAGGAAATAAATTTCGGTAAAGATGTTTATTATATTCGGTACAACGAATGCAAATCATTTTGATTATTTTTAACCGTTTATTATTATTATTTTTTTATGTTTAAAAATATGAAAAACACTTAAAATATGATAATAAAAAGCAGCAAATTGTTGTTTTTTTAATTTAGAAAAGCAACCGTTAAATGAAAATAAAATAAAAATAACGACAAGGATATTAACAAACTTTTTAACAATTAATTTTAATTTTTTTTTTTTTTTTGTTTTTTGACGTCATTGAGCAGTTTTTATTTGTGACAATAAATTAGAAAAATTTTCATAATAAAAGTGAACACAAAAAGAAAAAAAATTAACAACGAGAGAAAATTCGTGACAATGAAAAATTATAAAAATCAAGTCAACAGGCTGAGGTGATTGTTGCTAATATTGGTGTTGCTATTGCCTTATATTACAGGTAAAATTCTCGGTACATAAATTAAAATACGCAAAACAGCAGCAAGTGAAATAGAAAAGCTAATAAAATAAAATTATAGCGGTTATAATGTCATAAAAAGAAACAATTTTTGTAGCAATTAAATCAGGGAAAAACCAATAAAATTTCAAAAAAAAAATAATAATAATAATAATAAAAAACGATAACAACCGGTGTGAATATGAATAACACTGTATTAACAGCCTTAAATTAGTCTTGCCTTATAAATTTTATTATTTAAACACTTTTTTATTGTTATCTCACTGTGTTAGCGGGTGGTAATGCTGTGTTTATTGACCATGTGACAAAATAATATTTTTTGTTTGTTCCTCTTTCTCAAAATTGATTGATAAAAATTTTATTGTTATCGATAAATACTGCATTTAGAGAAGTAGTATTTTAGTATCAAATAAATTGCAATAATCATGATTTCGGAAATTAATTCTTTGTTAATTATCTAGCATAATACTATGGCTTACTTTCTCCAATAATTTCATATTGCATTAATGTTGATGCTGATGCACATATTCATTATTTTTCATAATAATTAATTATTTAATTAACACATTAGCGTCAAGAAAAATATTTTAAATTTTATTTTTAAAAACATTTAATTCATTTATATTCTTTAAATAAAATTTATCTACGCAAGAGATAACTTGCAAACATGTGACAGTTCCATGTACTGTAAATGAGTATTTTTTCCATCAAGAAATTAGTCTTAAAGGTTTTAAAATCATCCAAATAGAAACGATAATATTTTTTCTTTCATATTTTGCTTTAAAATACCATGTAAAATCTCTAATCCATCAAAATAATATGAAAATTATTATTTAAAAAGATACAAATACCAATAAGCAGCAACGAATTCTGTCAACCATTTTCAAAAATTGTTTATTTTCAAAATAAGTTTGTTTATTTTAAATAAAATTTATTTCAAATTTTTTATCCTTCATTAATTCGTGTCTAGGATAGAATATTTCTATTATTAGATATTGCCACTGTGTGTTTCTATTTTTAAAAACGTTTCCCATCACTTTTGAGTGATTTAATTCACTTGATGTTTTATTTTTTTAATATTTCCACACTGTGTTTTCTTGTTTTTGTGATTATATTTATATTTTTCTTTTCAAAAAAAAAAAAATAGCAAACATTTATATCTTTTCTTTAAAATTTTATTTATATTATGAGTGAGAAAATGATATATTATTGTTTATTTAATTTTTAACTCGTCAAACATTTTGTTTGAGTAAATTTTTACATAACAAAGCGGTACTGACGACAGGATTTGTAAGTTAAGTTAAGAGGGGTTAATAATAAACTCTCATTCGGCCGGTTTTTACCATATTTTTAAGAAGCATGATATTATTTTAGGGGTTGTATACAATGCCACAAATTTCACTCTGTTTAAATATTTAGCTCTCAGTCCCGGATCAACTGTCGTTGTATCACCTAACTTCATTTTTACTATTATTTTAAGCATTTTCCTTATAGCTGTTAGTGCTTACGTTTCCCTCTTAAATTATCAACCGTTATTCATTATACATCCCTACCACAGTAGATTTTTCATTAATAAAACCCTACCAGAAAAAAATTTTCTTTTACTCAAAACTACATGTTTAAGTGATTCATATATTTCAAATGAGTGAAAAATGATTTCAACACTAAACACAATATTTACTCTGCTTTTCGTTTCTGATTTAACTCAAAACGTTAACTATCTAAGGGTTTTTTGCTACTTACCACTAGAGCGATAGACTTTTCTTTAATAAAATGTTTTTGAAAAATATACTCAGTTATTTGAGTAATTTTTTAGATGGGTTATCACAAGTAATATTTCCTTTTAGACATGAAAAAATAATAGAAAAAGAAAACTCTTCCAATACCAAACGTCATTATAATTGAAAACATAAAGTTTAACGTTAGTATTTCAAAGGGTTGGACCCTAAAAGAAAGGTAAACAAAGCAATAAAGTATGATTAAAGTATAACTCAAGAACAAAATTTATACATTTTCATAAATCTAAAAACTATTAATCAAAAAGCATCAATCACTAAAAATTGGTAAAGAAGTAAAAAAAACTTTGCATGTATATTAATAGAAAATCGTTGAATGTTTATTATAAAAAATAATAAAAAAAAATAAAGAACTAAAAAGAAATTAGATAAAATGTTAAATGGCAATAAATGTAGAAATTTGTAAAAAAAGAAGCATTTTTGATTGATTATTACAAACAATGCAAACAAAATTTTAGTAAAAATATTAGCAAATGCATAAATAATTGAATTAAATAACAAAGAACAGTGCATAGTAAATATCTAGATACATCTATAATAATAATAAATTATTTTTACATTAAAACAAAATGTAGGATTACATAAAAACACTAAGTGATAAAAACAATAAATATTTTTATTACAAAATATTTCTTTCTTATGTTTTTTTTTTTTAATTAAATTCCAATTAGTTTCTTATCCTCTTATATTATTGTTATAAAAATAAAGCAGCTATCAATTTACAATTATTATTTATCAATTATAATGTAATTAATTACTTTTATAGGGATGTTGTAGTAGCTTGACGCGCATACAACAGTATCAAATTTAATCATTTATTTACTAAACCGATCAAAACAAAAAATGCTCAAATTTATAAATAAAAGAATAACAGAACGGGGTGGCACGTGGGTGACGATTTTTTTTTTGAATAAATTTTTATAAAAATTTTACCAAAAAAATAAAAAAAAAAAAACATTATTAATTTTTTTATTCTGTTAAATTAAATTCATTACATGGGTGGTTGTGGCCGTTAAATATTTTTAATAAAGATAAAATACAACAACAAAGTGGATACAGATACAAAAATTGCAAAACAAAAAAAGTTATTTTGTATATTTACTTAGTAAACAAAAGATTAGAATTTCACTACAAAATACATTGTTACTTTGTTATTTGAAAGCCTCAAAACGGGAACTTTTTCTCATATTATTTTTCATAATATTAATGAAAACAAACACCAATAGAGGTTTTATTGCGCAATAGAATATTCTCTCTAAGAAAAATATATATAAAAATCCTTAAAATTTATATATATTAAAATCAGATAATCGGAAATCATCATTTAGTAATGATAATGATATTGTTGGTATCACAAGCATTGATTTTATCTAACTAAAGTAAGATAATATTTAAAATATATATAGTTATAACTGAACGAGATCAATATTTATTTTTTTTTTTTGATATTAAAAACAAACTAAATAAATTTTCAATTTTACTTTCACTAATAATGTTAAAATAATGTTTTAAAACAAAAAGCTCACTTGTGATAAGCATTTAAAGTTAAAAGAAAATCTGTAAAATAAAAAGAATGACAAACACAAATTGTATATACCTTTGAATCCTTTTGATCTTAAAATATAAAAAATAAATAAATTTATATATAATTTATGTAAGTAAGAAAAGAAAAAATTAACTTTTTCCATTATATGCCTGCTGCTTCCTTTCAAAATGACTTTTCCTTTTATTTATTTGTTAAAACATTATAAAATATAATAAACGTGTAACGTGTACTGTCTGTACACCACATTGAACAGATTTTATCAAAATATTACCGCTACACGGTACAATAAATCAAATAATAATAATAATAATAATAATAATAATAAAGAAATTTTTACAATTAATTTATTTTAATAAAATTTAATTGTTTTTATTCAATTTTATTATCACAAGAAAATGTTTTTAAGATAAAAAATAAATAAATAAACAAAAAATAAATACCCTATGGCTATGTAATATTAGCGAAAAACCTTATTTTTAAATACCCAACGGCTACAGAACAGTGATGTAAGAAATATAGAAAACTGAATAATTTTTTTTCCATTCCTTTAAGATAATAACTTTTGTTTTGACTTTATTTTCTGTTCTTATATAATTATATGATGAGCTATTTGTTAGTGCTAGTTTTTGTTGTTTACAAATGAATAAAATAAAAAACTTATTAGTGTTATTTAGGAATCAATAAGTAATTGAAAAATAATAATACATAAATATGTCATTCTAAAACTTTACATTAAGAATGTCAAATCCATGGATATTCTTTGTAACAAAATTTATAAACTAATAAAAATTCTCTAAGACAAAACCACAAGTCCTTGTTAATAACTTTTTTTTAATGATTTTAAGTAAGTTCTCCTATGCCAAAAGAATTTATTAAAAAAATTATTTTTTATTAGTTATTACCTCAGTGTATAAAACTTCTACTAAATACCATTTGTATTTACTTTTAAAATAGTTTTAAAGTTTAACATTTAAGTTAAAGTTAGTAACTACAGAATTTCTTACAAATCCCGATATGAAATATCAATATTTTTCAATTGTCATCAATAATTTTCTCACACACTAAAGTAGAAAAAAAAGCAAAAATTATCGTAACTTTTATAATTTAATAAAAAAGTGAAATTTTTACCCAAAAAAATAAGAAACTCAATAAATTAACTTTTGTAAAATAACAGAAACTTTATAATTTACCTAAAATAAAGTAAAATAAAAAAATAATCGTTTAGCATGAAACAATATTAAAGCATAATTACCATAAGTTTATAAGTTCAGTATTACAACCACACGGTTCCTTATTAATAAAACAAAAATACGAGTATCTTTAGTTAGATAAAAAAAAAGTTGATTTTTCTCATGTGAAAAGAAAGAATTTGAAAAATTTATCAAAACATTTTATTTTTTTTTTTGTTTAAAAAAGGTTAAGACTAAACAACTAACAGCTTTATTATTAAATTAAAGAAGTTATTTTTTGACAGATTTAAAAAACAAAAACCATTCTAGTTATTTAATTTATTAACACATTTTGATTTTTATTTATTTATTGACATTCCTTATAATAATAATTATAATAATTAACAAAATAATAATAATAATACCTCTGAGTTATGCTAAGAATCTTAATTTATTTTATGCTCAAGCATTCAACACGTGAAGCCAAAACATCGCAAATGTTTTTTCTTTTTGTTTTTGTTTTCTTTTGCATTTTGGTTTTGTATAAAAATATACAAAGGAAATTAATGAAAATTATTATATTGTTGAATAAACTTGATTTATTATTGTTAATAAATATAATCAATAAAAATCAAATATTGAAAATAATGGAAAAATGATTATTAGTGTGAGTGTGTTTTTTTTTTTTTTGCTCGCTTATTTAATTACCATAAATAAATTTTGACGTGTAATCATCATTTGTTTTATGTTCGTTCAATTTTTTATTCTTCTTTTTGTTTCTGTTTTCTATTTTATTTAAATTCGATTTTTTATATAAATTTAATATATATAGGCGGAAATTCCTTGTTATCATTTTTTAATCAAAGAAACCAGCCATGTAATACATGTTCTTGTTTTCTGTTACTTTTCTAATTTGAATTGATGGTGTGGGTAGCCATTTTTTTTTTTGGATTAATTTTCTCGTTAAGCAAGTAAGTCAAGAACCATTATTTTCAATTAAATAAATAAATAAATAAAAAAAAATAGAATATAGAAAAAGAACCAAATGATTTAAGTTTTTATGTTTTTAATGCTACTCGAAAAATGTATTATTTTGAAGAGTTTAAGAGCTTCCTCTTAAGAACAACTTATTTATTTGTTGCTATTTTACTTTTTCTTAACAAGAACACAACAGCAACAAACATGAAAAAGTTTTCTTTTTTCTTTTTTTTTAACTCAGTTTCTTTTCGATTTGAGACAATTCAAAGGATTAAAACACAGAGACACACATCTATACATAGGTTTTTATATTTCCTTGGTAAAAGTAATAATAGTAACAACAACGATAAAAACAAAAAGAAAAAATACTCTTTAAAAACTTTTATTTGTGTCATTAGACAAGTTTTTAATCCTTTTTAATAGAACAAGAAAAAAACCACTCCCCCCAAAAACAAACCACTGGTTACATGCTCTTCTATCTTTATAATCATTAATTTTCTCTTCGTTTTTATGGCTATTAAGAAACTTGAAAAGCTTATAATTTCTTTACTTTTATAAAAAATTTGTTTTTTGTTTTTATTGTTGCTGTTGTTGTTAATCTACCTTACAGGTGTTTAAGAAATTGTAATGTTAGTTTTAAATTTAATTATTTATTTTATAAATTAATTTATAGCGTGTAATAACAATGATTTTCAACGAAATTTAAATTAATTTTTTTTTTAAATAAATTATTTCTTAGTTTATGCTTATGTTAAGCATCTTGTTATGATGATTTATCGTTTAAGTAACTAAATATTTTTTTTAATAAAAATGTAACTCATTCTTGAATACTTTTAGGGAAAATTTACATTACATATTATTTTTATTATTATTATTATTATTTGATAAATCTCTTTATTTAAATCTGTCTATTCACTATTTTGTGTTTCTATTATTATTATTTTATTAAATATTATGTTCTATGTTTAATAGAAGACAAAAAAAAATAAAAATCATTTTTCAAAAAATTGCGCACACTCTCCAACAAAGCATGGCGTAGTTTTGTTGGTTTTGCAAAGAAAAAAATTCCTACCATGTAGTTATTCAGTGTTTATTCTCTACGGTAAGCATTAGGGAAAATTCTATATATATTCAGATGTTAAAAATCTACAACAGTTAAATTGTTATCTTAGGTCATATCTTTTTTTAATAAATAATAAAAAAAAATATGAATAATAAAGATTAAAATGAATAATTCAAGGAGCACAAAAAAAAAATATTTTCTTTTTAAAAATCAATAAAGAATAATAATCTATATACGAGAGAATTTCTATCATTTTTATGTAACCTATTCTATAATAATGATTTAATTTTCCATACAATAAAATATCAATAACAACTCTAGACAAACATATTATTTTATTTTAAATTTAAATTTATATGAGAAATAAATATTTAGAAAATTTTTTATAGTAAGTTCGCAAAACTATAGTTATAATGGTTAAATGGATAAAAATATAAAAGCAAATTGAAGTTTAATAAACTTTAACATGGTCGAGGTAATAAATTTTAATAAAGAAAAAAAAAATAACTGTAAAAAGACGAAAATAAAATGAAAATAATAATAATATTTTGTTTTATTGTGAATTCGCATATCCTTCTTATTATTTTTGTTTTTTTTTTATTTCCGTTTACCCATTGGTGGTCTTTTAATACAATCGATATATCACATTTTATAATATTATATTGATTCCTAAGGCTAAAGTCGAGAACAACAGAACCTGTATACTTTATCTTATCATAAAAAAACTAACAATTTTTTTTTACTTGATGGCTTTTTTGTTTGTTTTTGCTTACTTAGGCTACATTATATATGAGACATTCAGAACATAAAATACAGTAGCTACAGAATTTAATGCACTATTTTAATTCAAATAAAATTATGGTTTAAGTAAATGTTGAAAAGTGTTTTCTCCTGTAGACGCTTAACAGCTTGTTCTTGTTTGAATTTTAAAATATTTTAAATGAACAACTGATTAAATTAAAATATGACGTACTGAAAGCTTCCGATTTTTTAAACAGAATGCTTTTAATAATTTATTTATGATAAATGGTATGCCCAAAATTATATCTATTAAACAGTAGACTTGCAGTTTTTAACTTATCAAATCTAAACCCAATATTTAGTTTAGTTCTATTTCAGACACATCTTATTGCGGAATAGAATTGTAAACAAAACCTTTATACAACGAACACTCATTAAAGTTACTTTATATAAGATTTTATGTGCTTTTATTGGTTTATTATTGTAAAAAGCTAACAAAATGGATATAAAAGATTTATATATAAGCTCTATATGTACAAAATTTACCATTTATAGATTTTTTGTAATCATTTTTGAACATAAAATGAGCAGCGCTCGATCAGTATTATTTTGTCAAGAATTGAAAACAATTTTTGGTAAATTTTCCTGAATAAATTATACTAGAATAATTCTTATACAACTATAGATCAGTTCAATAAGGTAGAAGAATTTCTATTTAATGCTTTATTAATATTGTCATTTTTACAGAGTAGAAGATAACTATGCTAATGATGATCACTTTAGTCGTAGACATTTATAATATCATACCACTACTGTGTTTTATAATAAATAAATAAATAAAACGGAAACTATTATTTTTATTATTATGATTTTCATTCTTTTATATATGTATGTATGTTATAACAACGAAATTTATTATTCTCCATCGCTTAGAGTGACTTTTTAACGCCAAGTAATCAAGTTTTTATTCTCTTATTTGTATTTTCTATTATATTTTTTTATTTTTCTTTCAATTTTAATATTAAGAAATGTCTTTCATTTTTAATAATTTTGTTATTATCGATAAGACATTGAAATGATGAACAGTCAGTCGTCAGTCCTTTATTTAAAAATTTTTATATAAAAGATCTTCTTATCTATATTATTGCGTTCTCCATTTAGTCTTTTTTCTACATCATTATTTTTTCGTTTGCATTTATATACCTTTTCTCTGTGTTTTTGCCATTTTATTATTATTAAATAGACGTTTTTGTAGAGGTGACATATATATTTATTTCATTTCTATTTTTTTTTTTTTATTTATTATTTTTAATAGAAAAATTCTTTTATAATAATAATCATAAAATATTAAAATCTTGATGTTTAAATTTAAAAATAAAAATAACATTCAGAAAATACAAAACACATTAGATCAGCTTCACTAGCTAAATCTAATAATAAAATAATTCTCGTACTCGTATTAAGAATTTTATCCGAAAAAAAAAAATAAAAAGAAATAGAAATTTTTTTTTAAATCTGATAAATTTTTTGAAGTTTTCTTTAAAGCACACGTAGCCCTGAGTTAACAAGAAATAAAAGAATAAATAAGGAAGAAAAAGTAAGTAAATAAAGCACGTGTTGATGGATATTTATAATCATAATACTTAAGAATATTGCGTGTGTGTCAGGTCTTGTATTTGCTGTATTGAATTGCAGATTTATGAATAAATAACTTGAGGGCATAAAATAAGTATAAGAACGTAATATTTAAGCATATCATCTGATTTAGAAACTGACATATTTAACATATTAAGATTTAAGTTAAAACAGTTTTTATTTAATAAAAATTTTTTATTAATATTATTATTACTATCGACGGTAGCAGCAGTAAAATAAAATAATTTCCGGGCGACAAACAGAATATTAATCGTACAGCAACTACTATTTTCCAATTGCACAATATTAAGCAGTGCAAAACCTTATCAGCCATTTTTTCATTAATAAAATATAAATTTAATATTTTCTTTTTAAAATTCCTTTTTAAACAAAGAAAAACATTATGATAAAAAAAAAAAAAGTTCATTGAAAAGATACCAGCCATAACGCATATTATTATTCAGGTCACATAAAAAGCTCAACACTCAGCTCAGATATGAAGAAAGTAAAGAGAGAAAGCTTTTATCATATATTATGCGCAGTAGATAAAAAAGACTTTTATTATTGTATCTTTTTTTTTTTTCAGTAATTTATTTTAATAACGGACTCCAGTGTTATATCCTTTTATAAAGTTTATATTTGTTTTGTAATTTTCTTAACAAGATATCGTACTCTCGTTCTCAGTTTTGTTAAAGCGTTCGTACAGTGCAAACGTGTTGGACAATTGTTATTATTATTATTATTATTATTATTTTTTTGTGTTGTTATTTTCGTTATGATTTCTTTTTATCTAAAATTTTAATTCATTTCATGTATGTCAGTGATTTAGTGTACTAATGTGCAATTTTATTTAAATTATATTATTTGGTAATAAAAATTTTTATTCATAAATTATGTAAATTTTGTTATTTTTCTGTCAACTTTGCTTCATTTTTATTTTATTTGTCAAAAATTCTATTTAATATGGAAAACTAAATAAAAAATATGACGAACTAAAAAGTGAAATATCTAGAGAAAAAGCATTGTTTTTTTCGAAAAACCTTAATCAATTAAACGATTTAATTTATTTATATTTAATTAAATTCAATTAAATGTGATAAAAATCGTTAAGATTACAAATTGTCTTTTGTAATAAATTTTAATAAAAACTTAACTATCGTAACCAGAGGAAATTTATATAAATGTTTGATTGTTAAAAAAGATAACTATGTTTTAAGGGTGGTAATTATGTATTTAACTTAGGTCTTATACTAATCAATAATTTACAGATATTTTAATTTATAGGTTGAATATTTTTATGTTTTCTTTTTCCTTTTTTATTATTATTATTATTATTATTATTATTATTATTATTATTATTTTGTTGTATTGCAACGAAACTTGATCAAACTGTTGTTAAGGAATAAATTGTATATTGAAATTTTCACTCATATATATATTAATTAATAGTAGTAAATGCTTTATTACAAAATGCTTTTCATCAATATAATTAATCAAAATAAAGATAGAAAAACCATTTTTATTATTAATTAATTAATAAAAAATAAAGACAAATAATATAATTAAATATATTATATAAATAGATATTTAGGGTTGTTTTAGCAGCCCACAAACACACTTATTGTTTATTAATTTCAAAATTATATGCTTTGTTGTTATTATTATTATTATTATTATATCAATGACGTGTTGAGCTTTATATTAATTATTTTTTAATATGAGTAATTTATTTAACGATAACACTATACGAATAAAGTAACGAAAACACCCCCGAAATACATTATTAAATTCAGGTTACTGATTGTCGTCACCATTGACTAATGTTACAATCGATTTAAGATTTTTTTTTTTTATTTTGTATTATACTTTTCTGTCTTGATAAGAATTAAAATAAATGTTATTCGGAGCTGTTATTGACAGAAAATCGCTTATCTGATATTAGGATTTTTCATTATTTTATTATTATTTTTATTTTTTTTTTTTTTTTGGTTTTGTCTTTTGCTTTTGTTAAGCTGATAAAACTGCCCTGTCAAAACAATGAGACGTGTTTTTAATGGTTTGTAGCAATAACATGTAAAAACAATTTTTGTAGCGTCATACTGTTGAAAGCATTACCATTCACCATCATAATATTAGTCTAGTTAACTTTAACCAACTTAAAGGTCAATAAAATTTTAAAACATTTGATTTTAAGGGAAATTTCGATGGAAAATTTTTCATATTTTAATTAATCTTATAATAAAAAATAGACTAATAGAGTAGGTATAGTGTTAATAAAAATCTTTTTGTAAATCGAACAAATTGATGAAAATTTACGACAATTAATTAATCATTTGAGAAAACACTTTGAAAAAACAATTCTAAAAAATATTTTTCCTACAATTAACGCCTTTAAATTAATATGTATATTATATTTAAAGAATTTTCAATAATATTTATACTATAAAATTTTTTCTTTAAATTAAATTCTTAAAAAATAAAATTACTTTAAATGTCAAAATACACCTACAGACATTTGACTCATATAACATTAACAAGTTAATTATAATTTTGTAAAAAGAAAATTCTTTTTACTTTTTCTCAGTAAATAAAATACAAAATGATTTTTTTTAATTATTACTTTTAATAAATGTTTTTTCTTTTCTTTCTTTTTTTTTTATTCATTAATCAAAAGCAAAAGAATATTTCTAAGCAAATAAAAAAACGATGAAAAGTTAAGCAATCATAGCGACGATATAATCAAAAATAAGTTTTACCTACTACTTAGTAAATTCTTTTTCTTTTTATTTTGTTAATCATTTTTGCACCCTTTCAAGTAATATTCTTTTTCTTTTTTTTTATTAATAATTCACCATTAAAAGTTTTATTTAAACAAAAATAAACAATTTGTGAAAATTATTGTTTTTAAAATGTATCAGTCAGTCTTCTGTCATACACCGAAAAAAAAAATATAGCTTTTTGGTGTTTTTATATTTATTTTTAACTTTTAAGTCAGCAAAAAGAAAACAAATAAGTAAAGATAACAAATAAAAATTAAATAAAACGTAAATGAAAAAAAAAGAAAAAAAATATGAAAAAATAAATAAATAAATAAAAGGGAAAAACCCCATAAAATTCTAAAAGATCTAAAATCTTTTTCTTTTTGTATTTCAGATTCTCTCATGCTACAAGTATGAGTTTTCTGTGTTTTTCTTTCATTTTTTTTTTTTAATAATTTTCTTTGAATTGTTGATAATAAATAAAGGAAAATGAAAAAGAAAATACAATACAAAAATAAAAAAATTGTCTACAATGCCTGCCTAAAGTTTTAAAATTTTAATTTTTCCGTTTTTTTTTTTAGGCATATTTCGTTTTTTATCAAAAACTTAAAATTAAACAATCATAACAATAAATGCTGTTTATTTTAATAAAAATATTCCTTTTTAAACATACTTATGCTGCAAACAACAATACTATACAAACATATAAATATTTATGTTTATTTTATATACTTTATTTGTCTATTCATGTACTGGCTTTGGGCCAGACAAACCACGATTATTATAAAATAACAAAATTTAACAAAAATCCATAATAAACAAGTAAATACGAAAAGCTTTTAACGAAAAAGAGGATTTTCTGTATTAAAAAAAAGCTATAATCAACTTTTTTAATATAGAAAAAGTTTACAGTTTTAATTAAAGTTATTTCTTATTTTATTATTTGTTGTCTGTGCGCTACTCTTATCCTAATAAAAAAGCACAATAAATAGCATAAACATTTGGGAATACACAATATGGGAATAACATAAATTGTTGTTAAGAAGCCGGCCGATTGTACAATTAAAGTAAGATGAAAAGCAATTAAAATGTTGATTTGTCATTTAAAAGTCACCACTAAGGCAATAAGAGTTCAATTCGAAAACAGTCGTCCCAAATTCCTTGAAAAATAACAACTCTTATTTAAACGGAAAAATAACATATTTTAAACCTTTTAAATTAATAAGCCTGCAAGTAATAAAACAACGACAACGAAAGAGTATAAAAAAATCATTAAAATCAAAATTAAAGAAAATATTTTAATTATTATCTTATTTAAATAATAAAATTTTAAAAAATCAATTAAAATCATTAAAAAATAAATAAAATAATCGCTTAATTAGGATATATATTATTCACTTAGGTGTTTTTAATTAAAAATAAATAAATGTATATAAACTAGTAGAAAACTACAATAATAAATACTCAAGGCGCTTAAGTATACTTTTTATCTTTTCTTCAAAGAACAAAAAGTAACTTTCAATTAGTTAAAATAAGAGTTCAGTTTCTTACTAGCACTGTTATTGAAAAAAAGGTTTCCTATATATTGCCAAAAAAAAAACATTTAGCTAATGGCAAAACCTCCCAGTCTAATCAATTAAACGAAAACAAAAAAAATAGGAAATT
The DNA here is from genome assembly GCA_963942525.1 of Ptychoptera contaminata. Lineage (NCBI taxonomy): Eukaryota > Metazoa > Arthropoda > Insecta > Diptera > Ptychopteridae > Ptychoptera > Ptychoptera contaminata. The sequence goes on along the minus strand of OZ012636.1, from coordinate 11,307,616 downwards.
ATTTAAATGTAATTTCAACTATTTTATTCCTAGAAAACACCACATTTATTTACTACTTTCTGCAAGTAATTAATCCATTTGAGCTTTTTGATTAAAAAGTTTTCTACAGTGTTTTTAACTTTTATTTTAATTTAAATTCCATGGCACCAGCCTTTATTAAAATATCGATAAATAAGATAATAATTTAAATGTAAAAACAAAAAAAGCTTTCGAAAAACATCAGAAACAATTAGAATTTTTATTTCTTTTTATTATTTTCTTTTCTTTTCTTTTTTTTTTTTTTTTGCAATAATTCACCAAAGCTGCGCAGAAGTCTCTCCACCATATTTAATTGAAAAAAGAAATTTATACAATCAAAAAAAAAAGGACAAACAAGAACATTTTCTACATAAATACATAAATAATTAAAAAAAAAATTATAATAATAAAAATAATAATAAATAATAATAATCATAATAATCATAATAATAATAATAATAAAGAGACAAACAAAACGCGATAAATCAATAACAACATGTTGCTATGAAAAATAGGTGGTAGAAAAGTATACAAACATAGACATACAGAGGCCACCCAATGTTATTACAGAGAGCTTATAGAGAGTAAAAGAACAAAAAAAAATCAGCAATAATTTCCGCCAAGGTCATTTCTGTTAAGTAATAAAGCAAAAAAAAAATTAATTAGTTTTTTAAACGAAAAAGCAAAATAAGACATCAACAACAAAAAAAAAATAATCTTACAAGAGAAATTCTAACGAAAGTAGCAATATTAAAAGCTCAATACTTCATTACAGCAAACATACCAAATGATGATAAGAAATTTATGCACATGTAAACTGTTGTATTATTTTCTAATAAAACAAAGACAGAAAAAAAAAATGTTTTATGCAAATAGATTCAGGTAAAAAGCAAAAGAAAAATATATGCGTGTGTAACGGATAATGCAAATATTTACCTATTGGCTTATCATGCCAGTCAAATACAAACAAAACCGAAGGAAATTATTAGTTTGCCTGCTTTTTACATGTATTCCAATAGACAAAAGCTACTTTTGGTTTTCTTTTAAGCATTTATATATGATTTTACAGAACTTTTATATTAAGGAAAATTAATTACAATCGATTTACTACTAACACCATCGGATAGTACAAAGTAATAATACTTATTGCATACAATAACTAATGAAGCATGTACTAGAAACCATGTGGTCACGGAATATTATTACAAAAAAAAAAAAACCTTAAGGTGTTTATCTTTTATATAACCGTTTTTCCTGGTACATTCTGTTTTGTTGAATGACTCGGAAGTCTAAATTACACCCAAAAGCCACCACATGTGTTACAGTTTTTCAAGGTTTTTTTTCAGTATTAATTTTCTTCTTTTTTTTTATCATTTTCTCTGATAAAAATGTATACGTCGCTAAACTAATATCAATAACGAACAAAAATAAAGCATCTTTTTTTTAGTGTTTTTATTTAAAAATAGCACCAACAACCCTCATCTCTTTCCAATTTTTTGTCATAAAAAATAAAATAATAATAATATCACGCAAGTCTATTTAGATACATATATTATATTTATATTTAGATATATATTAAAGCTTCCTCATGCGTACATACATAATCATTTGAAAACCAACAAAATGTGAAAAAAAAATAAAATAAAATGAAGGAAAATAAACTTCTATCCCAGAGTATAATAATTTTCTTCTTTATTCATATATATATTATCTTTTATTTTATATACATTTCATTTTCGGTTTGTGGTATTTGAAGAAAAAAATAAAACTACAGTACAATAACCAATTGTCAAGGGGATCAACGATAAGTAAACTATTCTGAAATCCCTGATTAATCCGTAGATGTAACAAAAAAAAAACTCAGCTTATTTATTTTATAAATTAAAAAATTATTTACCTGGTAAATCAAGACTTTACTGTAATTTTTCTTTTATTATTTTTATTATTATTATTATAAGAAAGAAAAATGAAAATAACTTTTATCTGCGATAAAAAAAAAAATGGATATATTTTTTTATTTTATTGTAGTTTTGTCGTTCGTATAACCTCATCGAACTTTATCCAAAGTGGCGCTAAGCTTGGGATACACAGCGTAATATTATCATTTGTGTGATTTTTCAAAAATAATAACAATATTCTTCATTTTATGGAAATAAATATGTATATATTTTATCAATAAAAGGAAAAATATTGAAAAAGAACAAATTATATTGCTGTTGCTGCTATATTTTTGCTTAAAAAAAAAATTAATAAAGTAAAATTTCACTTGACCAATTTTATTAGTTTCTTAGCCCTGTTATTTGTAATATATATTTTTGCAAAAATAATCTTATTACTTTTATTTGTTTTTACATATAATATGTATTAGTGAAAATTTGATGTAGCACCCTTATGCATACATTTTTTTAAAAAAATTTAATAAAAATATATTTTCTCGCGAATTTTTAATAAAATTTGATGATACATTTTGAAATGAAATACGGATGACATTTTTATTATTGACATGTAAAAGAAATAATATTATAGAGATGTAAATAAATTTTACAAACTTAGTGGTATATTGAGCAAAATATAGTGAATTAGATATTAATCAACAAATTATATTTTAAGAGATAAACCTTATAAATTTTGTGAAGGTTTCAAAAATATATCTTATGTCTATTAAATCTTGACCCATTAAAGTAATGAGAACAACCTAAAATCAACTACGTCTAGTATATAATCTATGGTAAATAAGATGTAAAATATATAACATGATTTTAAGCAATTTATCATCTTGAAAATAAATCACTACAGAAAGTTAAACAAAGAAAATGATTTTTACATACCATTTTTTCAAGTAAATAAATAACATTAAACAACACACAAAAAATATTATCATTTATTTTTCCATTTTTGCTGGTCGACAATTTATTCTAAAGACTATAATTTAAAAAAAAACAGCGATGCCTAAACGTGTTGTTAATTAAAATTAATAATATTTTATTGCTAATAAGATCATTAAAATGACCATTTTATCAAAAATAGATAGTAAAAGATAAGCAACGAATTAAAATCATGTCGTTATTCTCATAATCGTATAAATTACAAATTAATTATTTCATGTTTGTTGATTGCGGTTAACTAAATCAATTTTAATTACTTTGTTTGTAATTTCCATAGTAAATAAGAAATTAAAAATTTAGTAAAGTAATAATATTGTAATTTTCTTTTGTAACATGTTTACATTTAATATAAACGAATTTAATTAAAGATGGGTTTTATGGTAATGCGTGAGGTAAACACCTAAAGTAATAAATAATAACCGAAAAAAAATAAAAAACGAGATACATTAAAATATACAAAAAGCATGAAGAACGACGATAAAAAAAGCGTTTTATTTTTTCTTTTGGTAAAATTTTTAGTTCTCATTTTTTTTCCAGCTTTTTTTTAATGCGAATGAATCGTGTATTAAAAGCAAATAAAAAATGTCCATAATAATAATCGTGTATAACAAAAATATATTTAAGTAAACATGTAATTATTTAAGGAGCACAGAATTAATCGATCATTATGTTTTAACATCTTAACATCATTTTCATATTAAATAACAGTTGGTGCTAGTTGTTTGTAATGCTTCAATTATAAATGTAAAACTAACCAAATATGTATTCTAAGCCCAAGGTTTAGTACTTTCCTCTATCTAGAATATTATACTATATAATCTCATAAGTTTTAAAAAGAAAATTTTAAGTGATAAAAACCTATTTTAAATTATATAAACAAAACATTTTCCTTTGGGAAGGTAATAAAATTTGTTTTTCTTTAAAAACAAAAAATGTATAAAATTTCGTTGACTAGTTTCTGAGGCGAAATAACATTAAAAAATTACAAAATAAAAAAGATAAACAATCACTCCCAATAGGTTAATAACAAATTTGGAATATTAAATGTCTAACCAAGAAAAAAAAGAAGAAAAGTATATCTGCCTACATAAAATGCTCAAAGCTTTTTATAATTTAATTAAACAAACAGCAAAAAACACTTGAATAAGCTTTAATATTAAATAATAAATCAATTCCTATTTATTTGTCAGATTAATAAATCGAAAGTATCAATATAAATGATTCCATAATTAATTAAAGAATTAAATTCTCTAAAGTTACCAATTAAATTATTAATATATCATCTTAATAATAAACAGTTTTTAAGTGGTATTTTGTTCAAACTGTTATCCGTACAATAGTTGAAAAACTATTTATAAATACTTAAATAATTGTTATACAAAATAAATATCCTCATTAAATAAACTATTGAATACAATTAAATATAATATAAAATAATAATAATTATTATTATTTACATAATATAGATTGTAGATTGTAGAAATCATATTTTGCTTGACATTGACAATAATAACAATGACATATTTAGACGAAGACTACATACAACTATTATTGATAGCAACAGAAGCAATTATTTTGTTAAATAAAGAGTGTTCACCTTCAATAGCACGTTTTCGAAAACAGTTCATCCAGTTGTTTTTTCAAAAAAAAAAATAAGAAAAAAAACTTCTCCAATCGGTACTCAAATTTATAACAGAAAGTATTTCCATTTCAAAAGTATCCTTGCAAGTTTTTACTGTGTTTACTAAACAATAAATGTTGAATCAACCTAAAAAGAAAAATCATTAAAAATGAAACAAACAAAAATAAAAAAAAGGAATAAATAAATTAAAAGCTCAAAGTTCTCACAGACTTCTTTTTTTTTTTTATTAAGTATTTTAGAGAAAAGCTTTTCCTGCGCAATAAAATCAACAATTTCGCAACATAATCTGTCTCTCTATTATATTCCCATAGAAATTTTATCACTCATTCTCTGACAGTCTCGTTAAAACTTCCATTGTGTAATGTAGTCCTGATATTTGTCTGAAATTTAAAAAAAAAAGAAGAAATTATTTATTTTTTTAATTTTTTAACCAAAATTAAAAAATTCTTAATAAGTTTGATTTTAAGTTTAATGTTTTAAAAAAAAAATGTGTAAGGGATAACTATGTTTGTGTGGTTTTTCTATGCTCTGAAAATAGTTTTTTAGTATTTAAGTTCATAAGTTTTAAGTTTTTTTTTTTTATTCACTCAAAGCTCATATGATATCTACATATAGTTATTAAATTATATTTTGAAGCTTTTTTAATTGTGTATAATCTCATACATAATTAGAATATAATTTATTTAATTAACATCAACACTAATGATAAAATTTTGCTGCTTTGTAACATACCGTGCTACTGCTGCTAGTTGCTTTTCTCATCAATTTATATTCATAAGGAATTAATAATGATTACGTAAAGGAGAAAAATATTAATGCAAAATAAATATAATAATAACCTAAATCAAACACTGTTGCTTTGAATGCAATAACAATATTTCTAATTATTAATTTATTTTATTGATTTTTTCAACAAAACAATAAAATAGTTTTCAATAAAATAAAATTAATTGTTTTTCAAACGTAAGCAATAATAATTATTTACTAACACACAGTCTTAAAAACTCATTACTTATAAACATAAAATAGTTAAAAAAAACTTGGTTAAAAAAAATGTTTTTTATTAAGAAAATAATCTACTAGTTTCTGTAGTTATTAATTTTATTCCATGAATAAATAGAAAAGAAAAGCTTTTTTAACCGAAGAAAAATGGCGAAATAGAATAATTTTATTTATTTTTTAAATTTTCGCTATAATTTTATACGAAATGTAATTGAATTAATTTATTTATTATTTTAAAATAATTATTTATTTATTACAATCTATGTTTGCATGTGCAAGTAATAAATGAAAAAGTATTTACAGAGTGCTAACAATACATTTAATGACAGCTATAATTAGTATTAACCGTAAAAAGCACACAAAATTTTAAAATTTTAATTAAAATACACAATTTAAATATGAATTTAATAATAAATAATATGTATTTATTTTGTCTTTTTTTTTTTTAATTTCATTGTTGTAAAGAGATTTAAATAAAACATTATTTACTTATTAATAATTCAAATATATATATTAAAAATAATAAATAAAATAATTCCCAGTGCAGAAAATACACAGAAACAATCATGCAGTGTGAACAGGATAAATAAAATTAACAAAAAAGAAATAAAGTGTACCAAAAAAAAAATAAAGGAAAATGAGTCAATAAAAGTACAAGTGTTACGTGTATATTGCGTTAATTATGTAATTTAAGTGGTAAAGTTTGTTTAAAAGAATATTAAAAAAAAAAACAGTAAAAAAAAGAAAATTGAGAACAAAAAAAAAAGTTAAAAACAAATTAAAAACTTAATGATTATATAAGGACGAAGAAAATTTATTTTAAAAAAATGACTGTAGTCCGTTATGTGGAAAATATTGTAAGTTATTTTTTTTTTGTTATATAAATTAAAATTATTAGATTATAATATTAAAAATTCCATTCCAATCAAATCTAAAATAAATTTTACAGGTTAATTAATTAATGGTGGTTTTACTACTTTATTGGAAATTTTTCGATTAAATAATAATTTGTTTTCGTTGAAATTTCCTAGAAATATAAACAAATATATATCTGGGTGTTCCTAGATAAATTTTACTTAAATAAAAAAAAACACAAAAAATAAATAAATATTTATTGAGAAATTTCTTTTAACAGTACTCAGGAGAACGATACAAAAAATTTCATGTTTTACATCAATTTCGTCTTTTTTTCGTTATAATTCTACTAAAATGGACAATTTTTAAGAAATCTTTGTTTAAGACAAAAAAGAAAAACAATATTTCTTTTTAACCATTTAATAACGAATGAAAGAAAAAAAAAAACTACTTTTCAATAAATATTTTAATATTTTACAGTACATATAGCAAAAAAAAAGAAAATAACGATAAAAACTCTTCAGAGATTATTTTATTTAATTTTATTGCTGTCCCAGTATAAAATAAATAAATAAATCGGTACCTCAAACATAAGTCTATAAATCAAATTTAAACGTAATTGAAAAAGAAATTTTTTTCCTTTCTGTTTCTTTGCTATTTTCTAAAATATCGATGAAAAAAAATTGCAAACAATAAAACAAAATAAATACAAAAACTAAGTGTATTTTTCCCTTGGAAATTTTTCACCAGTAAATTTGTATTAATATTTCAAATATATGTAATAAATATAAAGATAAATAACAAATAAATTAATTATTGAATATTATTTCGAACAATAAAATTCGATTTTTCATAGAGTTTTTATTAATAAAAAAAAAACGCAATAAATCAGTTATGAGGCCTAATTTAATAAACAAAAGAAGAAAATAACAACCAAAAAATTATAATAATAAATAATAATAATAATAATAAAAAATCATCTAAATAACAAAAAAAAAAAAGAAGTAAAATATATATTAAGGAAATCCTATTATAATAAATCCTTGATTTAATGGGCGACGATTTAATGTAGTTTAGATTTAATGGATCTCGAATTTAATGCTGTTCAGAGTTTCTTTTAAATATTAAAGATAAGCTTTTTAGACCATGAGTGCACAAAACGAAATAGTAGATTTAATTCGAAAGTACTTTGTTCTATTCTACTAAGTTATGCGATTTCTGATGAAATTATTTTGCATTTTATATATAAATCAGAAATTGTTTTTAAAAGCAACAGCAACCACCTTCTTTTTTTTTTAATCGTTTTGCTAATATTTTACACATCCTACACGAGTATTATAACCCTCGTTCTAAGTTATATTTATATCAATTTGAAAAAAAAAAACAAAAAAGAAAAAACTAAGATATTATTATAACAACTTTGGTATTATATCAATTATTTTCTTTAAGTAAAAATAACATAGAACTTTTTAATAAAAAAATTTATTTTTGCTCAACGATATAAATATTATTACCTAATTAGGTGTACACACCACGTACCTTAATTCTTATTAATTTTGATATTTTATTATTATTATTACCTAAAGGTAATAAAAATAAAAGTACATAAGAAAAACTGTTGACATGGACGCAATCATTTAAGTATAATGAAACAAAAATAAAGAAAAATATTAATATTTTTATATTAACTTATGACGTAAATCGCGTTTTAATTGAATTACTATCCTAATATGACGCACATTCCTGTATGCCATTGTACACTGTGTTTAAGATAGGATTTTTTTCTCTCTATGTTTTTGCTTATATTTTTATATTCTTTATTAAAAATAAAATAAATAATAATAAACAATTCTATGTGGGCTTTTTAAGCGTATTCTATTGTTGTATGTACTCAGCTGTTTACTTCACTTATCACAACGCAATAAAACCGACAAGCGAAAATAGCGAGACAAAGTGGGTATTAATGATAATTAAATAGTCCACCTGTGACTAGAGTAAATTCATATTTATTTATTTATTTTTTTGTTATATGCTTATATTCTATTGTTGTTATTATTATTATTATTATTATATTTTCTGTATTCACTCAATTAACGCCAAAATTGACTGAATGATACTACAAAAAATAAAAATAATAAAAAAAGGAAAAACATGTTAAAATTAATTAGAATAAACAAGCAAAAAATATATATATAATAATTGTGTTTGTTTGCTTTTATTTTGTTACCACAAATCTACCGATTTTTAATGTATAGTAAGCTTTAATATTAATCTGTTAAACAGATTAACATACATATGTAACAGCGGGAAATTATTTATTTTAATAAATTATTAAACAGCAATGGTATATTTTTGGTATGCTCTTTGATGTGTTACACGGGATTTTGTGGTACATTATAACCGATAATTGTTTCTTCACTAACCGGTTGTTGTTTTGTTTTTTTTTTTAAATTTAGAGAAAAACAAACAAGTTAACAACTCTGCATTTAAAAATGCTTTTCTTTGTCTTTCAATATTTGATAAAAACATTAATAAAATTCTAATAAAATAATAATAATAATAATTTTTTGTTTGTATATTATTTTATTGCCGCCAATGAATGTGTTTATTGTTTGCCATTGTTGTCATTTTCAATCAGTTTAATTTCTTCAATTTTTACTTTCTTTTCTTTTTTTTTTTTTGATTTTGCTTAATTTCATATTAATAAAAGTAAATAACTTTTTAACATCACATTTTATGACTTGTTGTATTCAATTTACGGCTGTATATTATGTATGGTGGTTTTCTTTTATTTATTTATGTTTATTGGGCACAAAAAAACCCTTAAAAAGATCTTCTATTTATTTACTTTTTTATTTTTTGTTATTGTTTTCTTTATGTTTATGTGAAATTATTTTTATTAGTTTTTCACAACATGATTTGGCTGTTTGTTTATAAAGAAATTTTTATTTTTTTTTTTGCAAACTCTTAAACATTTTGTTATTGATGAAATAATTTAATTTATTATCTTATCCTTTATTTATTATCGTAATAATATACCTATAAAAAGTTATCTTTTTTTTGCTGTTGATCTTTCTATTTGAACTATACAACAATAGATTTGAATTAAAATTGAAAAATTAATTTTATTCAATTTATGCTAATCACAATAATTGCAAAATTTATTAGTTTAATAAAGATTTAAACGTATTTTTATTGAAATTTAAATACACTTAAAAATAAATTCAGCATATTAAATTACTTTTTAACAATCTAACAATTGCCAAATGTCAGATCAACATCGCTTAAAATCCACAGGTTAAAAATTTTAAGCATTGTCTTAAATTTAATAAAAAAATACACCAAAACCGATCACTTTTTGAAGCCACACAATTTGTAACAATACAAATTATTCATAAAAAAAAAATCAAAACATTTCAAATAAGAAAGATAAATAATTTTCATTATGAAACCATAAATAAAGCATAAGTAAAAAATCGAAAATACTGTCAGTTAGCTTTTTCTAAAGCTTTCTCATTTATTAGAAATTTATTTAAAACGTATTTTAATTAACTTAAGATTAGGGGGCTAATTATATATTGCTTTATCGTGCCCTACCCACAACTTTAACAATCCGGAAATATTTATACGTAATTAAAGTGTACAGAAAAAAAAGCTCTAATTGTTTTCAATTTAAATAAATTACCACTATTTCCTTCATTTAGTTGATTATTAAATTGGTTTTTATTCGTTTATTTTCTTTTTGTTCATTCTTCACCCTAAATTCGATTTTTTTCATTCTTTATTTAGTATGTTCCGGCTAAAAACTATACGGTGAGCTTTTCTGTTGATCATTTTATTTTTAATACTGTTAACGATAAAACATCCTTTTTAACGAATTTTAAAGCACAATAGTATTATTATGCTATGTGTATGTAATCTTACAAAATCCTTAAAAAGCACATCGAAAATGCTTTGTCGCTTTTGTTTTTCTCTGTTTTGTTTTTATTTAAAGACCGAAAAAAGTAGCAACAAAAGCTACCAGTAGTAACTATAAGACAGCCTGGTTAAAATAAAGAGAAGCAAAAATAGAAAAGTTTTGTTAGAGCATCAATAGGGTGGAATTATAATAATCAAATTGAATTAAATTAAAACTTTTTTACTTTTTGTTTTAATAAAAAAAATATGGTAAAAAAATAATTATTATTATTATTATTTATATTTTTTATTTAGGGCTAATGATTCATCGAAATGCTAGCAATTTCATTTTGGCCATGGTCAGCCATCAAATCAATAGAAAAACGAAAAAAAAAATATTCGTTAGAAAAATGGCAAAGAATAAAATATTATCAAATGAAAATGTTTTTTGTATTGTTAACACTAATATCGTGGCTCGTTGGCACGGATGCGATTATAATAAAAAATCAAAATTCAATAGCAGTAAATCCATATATTGTGATTATCGGAATCGGTTCAATGTCACTAGCAGCTGCTACAACTGCAACAATAACATCAACCATTGCTGCCTTATCAACAGTACCCGGTATAAACGGCAACGGTTATGCAACCAGCACATTTCGTGCAATGAAAAACGGACTGAAATTCAACGAAGGAAATGGTCTTGGCAAGGTAGGCGGTTTTTACTATTATTATTTTATTATTATTTTTTTTTCTTATCAATAAAAATTGATTTTTTTTTTTTTTTCCGTTAAAATTATCAAAATATAAAAATTTATTACCTAAAAATATAATTTTCTACATGATTTAACTTTGCGGCTTGCTAAACCGTATGCGGGTATAAAGATTGCTATTTTATCACATGAAAAGAAGAAATATATCTTTAGCAACAACAAAAAAATGATTGAAATGAATCAAAATTGAAATTAATTAAAAATGTTTATTTCTAGGAGTCAATAGAGTCTTCATTAAAAACAATACACGATATAGCGACAGAGAATTTAGGCACATTGTGCATGTCACAGGCGTTTCGTCCACTAAAAATACCATTAAATGCCGAACGATATGAAGGAGCCCGACAAAAGGCTGATTTAGCAGCGATTGTTCTACAAGATGTCGGCGTTAATCGACATGGCGGTAAGTAACGAATTTTATTTTCAAAAATTTATTCCTTTTTTTTTACTAATTACAAAATCGATTTTCGTTTTAAATGTAAAGAAAAAAAAAGGCAAACTAACACAAAACTTACATTTTCTTTAATTTGTATAATCATTATTATAATAATTTTCAATGATAATGTTTTGATAGCATTCATTATCGTTATTTTATACAAATTTAAATTCTTTTCTTTATTTAGCTCTATTGCAATCTTAGTGGGCGTCGATGTTTTGATGGGTATTTTTTGCGTGTTTGCTTACGTTGAGTTTTCTCTTTTATTTTAATAATTTTCTAATTCTTCTTCTATTTTTTTTTCTTCAGACTAAAATAGGGAAAAATAATTCACAAAAAAAAAATAATAATAATAATAAAGAATGAAAGCCAACAACAACAAAAACCGATTGTTTGAGATTTTATGTAAATAATAAAATAAACAAATGAAATAACACTGTTATAGCCTGGGGCAGTTTAAAGATAGAACTTTCAGTTATTCTTTTATTTACTCCTAGAATTAGAAAAAATTATATGAATAAAAAAAAATGAAATAAATTTAAATTAAAGAAAGAATTAATAAAAAAAACACATACAAATAGAGTAAATGAAATGAATCAGTCGTTTGCCAAGTGTAAATAATAATTTCATATTTTTTTATTATAACAAAAGGGCAAACAAAAATAAAAAACTTATTTTTGATTAAATAAAAATTATTCTAACGATTGTCGTTCTAGTTTATAATTAATTCTAAAGCACAATGTGGCTTACAAACAACCTTTAACTGATTCAAAATTAAGTGCTCCAAAAAAAAAACATAAGTTTAATTAATTTTAAGGCATAAATTAAAATGTATTGTATAAATTTAACAAACTAATTCATAGACTTGATAAGGCCTTAAAATATTTACATCATACTCACCCATCTGTTGGACGTACCAGTCACAAAACTAAATTTATTTGCATAATTCAATATAATATTTTAAACAATAAGAATCAACAACACATCACTATGGTGAAATAAGCACCATCGTCGTTTAACCATTTATTTTCGTTTCTACAATTTTTTATTATCGAATAAATTAATGAACGAATTTATCTTATATAATTTAATAAACGTAGAGACGCAAAAGAAAAAATAAATTGACAAATTGAAAATGCTTAAAATTTTTCGTAATAAAAACGAAACGACTAAAAAAAAATTATTATTATTTTTTATTATTGATTTTTTATTAAATGTTTTAATAAAAAAATAAAAAAAAACGAAAAGCTTTTAGTGAAATTTAATATTTCCAAGTGACTAACTGAATTGCGAGAAGAGACAAAAATAAAAAATTATTGTTCCGTGTACGAAGAAAATTATCTTCAAAAACATTGAAAATTGCTTGTAATTTAAGTAATATATATTATCTAGTTATGATCATTACTTACAACGTACTGACACAATACATTGCGAATACATAATTTCCTTTTAAATAAATTAGAATTTATTAGATTTTGAAACAACAAAAAAAATTATAATAATAAAATAGACAGAAAATGGATGATTTGTTGCTAGTGTTCGTATCATGCTTAAAGATTATTCAATTATCTATTTTATTCGTTATATTTCTTAGAAAACATTTATCGAATATGTTCATGTTCAGGTAATTGCACAATTAATCATTAGGCGAGCTACCTACAAACAAAATTTTTTAACGTTAGAATCATCAATTTATTACAATTTACCTATAATGCGGCCAACATATATGAACATTACTGACGCATTGTCCTTGGTATTTTGTCTTTTCAAGAAGTTTTTATTCCTTTTTTTTTCTTGTTTTGTTAAATTATTTTTATAAATTTTAATTTTGATACGTTTTGTGCTTAATTTTAATTCTTATTTCTTTTTAAATTTTTGTTATATTTATCGAGAATTTATTTAATTATTTAAAAATCAGAAAAATATAATTTTTCGAAATCGCTAAAAAAATTTAATTAAAAAAAAATGAAAACAAATTAAAAATGGTTAAATACTCCACAACCACATCAAGTATATTTAACTAAATCGAAAATCAATAATTGAGAAAATATAAAAATAATTAAAATTGTTCAATTAAGGTGTTTTACTAAGAGTATATAAAAGAAAACCTTAATAACGCAGTGCAATGAGTGAAAAATATATCGAATGTAAAAGAAAACGCAAGGGGAAAAAAGCCACAACAGGAAAAGCCTGTTTTCATAGAAATTTAATGTTGGGCTTTTATAATTTCCGGTTCTTGTTGTTGTTGATGATTTTCTTGTTTTTATTTTTCTTATCAGGAAATTATAAATCTTCTTTTCATCCTTCGTTTTCTTAAATGTGAATTCTACTGCTATCTTTACATTATACTTTTATGTCTATTCATGGGTCATTTACTTAGTTTTTCTCGTTTTTTTAATCATTTTTAAATAGGAATTTTTATTTATTTTCATTGCTATTAATCAGTTACGTTTTTTCGTGCTAATTTAGTTTATTTTTCTACTCCCTAGTGTAAGAGTGTAATTTAAAATGAAAGAAAAAATTCAGTAAAAATGTTCAGCTTAGATTTCAAAACGTCAAATTCAGAATTTTATTAATCGAGATTCATTTTTTTTTATTAAATTTTACATTAATAGGCCTTCTTGATGCTTTAGCTAAGGGATTACTATCTGATCCCCATGTGACAAGTGCACGTATTTTAGCAACAAATGTGTCAACTGGAATTTTAGGCACATCTGTATGGTGGACGAAGCAAAATGGTGGTTTGGGTGGACCGAATCGGGTTGAAGAAGATGGAGTACAAATTGGCACAAAGCCAGACACAAATTATCCATGGTAAATGTTTCATTTTTATTAGATTTTCCGTAATTAAGACGTTTTTATTTCACTTCTGTCTGAGAATGTTCATAAATCAAAATGGCTGTTGTTGCTATTTTCATTTTCGCACTCTCATTTCGCAAACTGATTTCAGCAACACATGCTTTGAATAAATTTCAAAATATTTTTATTTTGCAATAATTGTACTTGTTGCCAGTTTTTTATTTAATTTTTTTTAACTCAAGGTTTGAAGATGAAATATCCTCACCGGGATTACGGTCACCAAAATTTGCGCCGAGTCCACCTAATATATCGTACCGTGGCTGGTGGACATTCCCATATTATTCATGTACACAACGACGTTGGATATTGTCGTACAGTGTTGCAATAGCACCTATTGGGCGACATGGGTTTGTTTCCTTTATTTAAAAATTATTATCGTCAAATTTTAATGTTTTATTTATAAAAACAGAATGCGCGGTTTTTTAAGTATAGATATTGATGTATCAGAGTTACAAGTAAATCAGTGTGACCCTCCAATAACAATCGATTACACAAATTTACGGTACAACAAACTTTCTACATCGTTTTTATCATCAGCATCGGTAACTTCATCTGCACCATCCTCCTCATCACTGAGCAGTTTACCATCGTCACCGTTTATTTCGGCGACACGTGATGTTATGGATACGGTCGGCAGTGCCCAAACATTTGTCAGCACCAGGGCATTATTATCAGCATTTGTACACCGCGATGATCAACTTATACAAATTGAAGCATTTCACGAATCACACAAGTGCCACAGAGATAATATGCAGGTAAAAATACCTTTTTCAATGTTTTCCGCAATAAAAAATATAATAAGATTGAAATCTGAATCGTTAAAGTGTGAATATCGGCCACATATTAATAATATCGTGTCAAAACCTGCGGTAAATATGAATGGATGGGCACGTGGAGCTTATCAGTGTCTTTGCAAGCCTGGTTTTTATTCATTACGCCATCCTCATGGTTTCAATGGGACAATTATGGAAGGTACTTTAACTTTTAATAACTTATAAATTACCTTATTAATATTCATAATCTTATTGATGTTGTTCAGTGGCGTATCAGGAGTATATGGAGAATGTCAGTACATTTTATATGGATTCATTTCATTGCTTACCATGTGCACCAGGTTGTACACGTTGTATGGGTCCAGCGCCATGTCTAGCATCCTACAACTGGCCATTCAGAGTATCTTTGCTAATTATATCTGTTTTATGTGCTATCTTCACAATAGTATTAGCCGCATACATGTACCACAATCGTAAGGTGAAAGTATTCAAAGTGGCCAGTCCAATATTTTTAACAATTACCTTACTCGGTTGTGCCATTATGTATCTAGAAGTAAAATATAAGAAAAAAAACATATTAGATAATTTAATTATACAAAAAACAAACATTTCTTTCAGATGGCAGCTATTTTTCCGATTCTAGATACATATTCTTGTATTGCTACAAAATGGACACGGCACATGGGTTTCTGTATAACGTATACAGCACTCTTAATGAAAACATGGCGGTAATTTCAATTATCAATATTTTTTTATCTTTTATTATTTATTAATTAATAAACAAATGTATTTTAGTGTTTCATTAACGTATCGTGTCAAATCAGCACATAAAGTAAAATTAACTGATAAGCAATTATTACAATGGATGGTACCAATATTACTAGTTATGCTTATATATTTAGGGACATGGACATTATCGGCACCACCCACCGCTGAAGTTGTATGTTTTTTTTTTATTTTATATAATAAATATATTTCTTTCAGTATTTCAATTAAGTAATTAACACTTTTAATAAAAATTATAGATTTATTTATATATTACACAGATAACCGATCAATATGGTTTAAAATTTAAACAATGCTCATATAATTGGTGGGACCATAGTTTAGCTATTGGTGAGGTATTATTTTTAGCATGGGGTATACGAGTCTGTTATAATGTACGAAATGCTGAGAGTATGTATAATGAAGCGAAATTAATATCTTATGCAATATATAATATCGCACTGGTTAATACAGCTATGGTGATGATTCAGTGAGTTTTTATTACAATTTTGTCTAAAAAAAATTTCAAAGTAATAAAAATATAAATATCTTTTCTTTCTTTTTCTAGCTTATTTTTATTTCCACAAGCGGGGCCCGATATAAAATATTTGCTAGGTTTTGTTAGAACACAATTGTCTACATCAGTTACAATCGCATTAGTGTTTGGACCAAAGGTGGTTCGTGTAATACGTGGACAGGGCGATCAATGGGATAACAGAGCACGTGTACGCGGTATAACAGCATCATTTTCGCTTAATGGTATCGGCTTAGTGCCAGAAGATTCACCAGATTTATACCAAGAAAATGAAGAACTAAAGGTAATTTATAAAATTAATAAAAAATATATATAAGAAAATAGTTATAAAAATAAATAAATGAATAATTGTCTTAGGAAGAAATTCAGAAACTCGCTGCTCAAATTGAATTTATGAAAATTGTTAATATGGAAATGAATAATCGGCATATAAAACCAAAACCGGGTGGTTATTTTACTGTTATTTCATCATCACTAATACAAAGTCCCATGAATCGTGGTACATTACAGACAAATTCATCAAAATTAATGCAACATCCAAATAATAATAACAATAGTGGTATTAGTGATGATGGACATAGTGGTACAAATAGTATTGGAAATAATTCAATTGGGTATAAGATGTTATAAAAATTATTATTAATTAAAAATTTATTTATTAAATTAATACAAGAAATAATTTATAGCTATTGTGCTGTTGCACCAACACCTATTACAACATCAGCTGTAATTGTAGGCGTTAGTGGGCAGCAACAACAGCAGCAACATTCAAATGGTGCACCAACGTCAACAACAACGACAACAGCAGCAATAGTATCAACAACAAATACCGAGCGTGTCTGACATGAATCCCGAAGTGGACAAGAATGCTCAATACAAGCATCAAATGCAATAAAAACAAATATTATTAATAATAATAATAATAATAATGATAGTCAAATTAATATAAATATAAATACAAATAATAATAATTATAATAATAATAATATTAATAATAATGATAATAAAGAAAATAATGATGAAAATTTTTTAAAAAAGACAAATTCATCAAATAGTCCGTGTAAAAATACAGACCTTCGTATACCAATATTTGTTTAATTTAATTTAATTCACAATAAAAAAAACTTATTATTTCCTTAATATTGGTATAATTAAGCTAAAAACAACACAACGCATAAGTACACGGGATACACAAAGCTCAATGTTATTAAATGTTTACAAAAAAAAAAAAAACGTGCTTAAAAAGCATAATTATTATTATTAATTAATAAATAAAAACATAAATAAGGATTCATTAAATAATTAAACATGTTTCCACTGAGCTGATCAAATTTTTCTGTTCACTTCGGGTCGCCTTTAATTATTATTATTTTCTTTTTTTTTATTAATTTTATTTTATATAAATTAATGAATGAATTTTTGTATGCGTGCGTGTGTTAACTAATTAAATAATTAAATAATTTATTTAAAAAAAAAATTATTATATTATTTAATTTGAAAATAATTAGGTAAAATATAAACCAACCGTTAATTTTTCTATACATCACCATTTTCTTATATAGTTAGTTATTAGGCGCAACAAACAAACAAGTAAATAATAAAGAAATAAACAAAAGAAAATTATATTAAAATTTTACCTCATGGTTAACAAAATTTTTAAAATTAAATTTAATTAGCGAAATTCTATATTGCATATAAAATATAATTTAAAATATTAAAAAACTAAATGTAAACAAGTATGGTTATATGATGATCACTTGTTATCATTGATGATGGGCTGTTATCCGATTAGGTCTTATTTAAATAAAATGTGTAGAGTGGAATTTTTCTCTGGCCAAAAAAAAAAAACTAAACAAAACAAAACTAAAACTTAACAAGTTAAAAAAAAAAATTAAATAAACAAAAAGACAATAACTGATAAGAAAAATATATAAATAGAAAATTTAAAAAAAAAATAAAAATAAATTATTTACATTGTTTAGCAAAGAAAAAGAAAAATCTTTAATAATTAATTAATTGTTATTAATTGTCTATAAATGCAAAACGTTTTATTATTAATAATTATTTTAACAAACAGAAATATATATGTATAAAAAAAAAAATTAAAATAAACTGTGACTTTTTAATTAATTAAGAAAATATTATATAAAAAAATAAAATAAATTTAATTTAATTAAAAATTCTTAGCGTTTCGTGTAAGTAACAAGGTGATAATCAAAACTTTTTATTTAAGAATATTTATTTCGTTTTTTATATTAAAATTTTAATTTTAACTATTAAAGTGTTTAATAAATAATAATTCAAGTTTTTTTTATTATTTACAAACAAAATTAATTAAACAAACAACAGAATTAATTATTTTTCATTTGATAATTTTCGCCACCATAATTACCATATTGTTTACACGAAGAGTAAATTCGCTAAAAATTAATTTTAAACAGATAAATGTTATTGTATTTAATGTTATATAATAAAATCTACTAAAGTTATTAATAAATGTTATTTAAAAAAAAAAAAAAGAAGAAAAATTAGTTAATTGTTTAAAAAAAAAGAAAAATTAAAAAGCAAAAAAAAAAAATTATTAAAATTAGTTTGTTTAGTAACTAAATGTATTAAATAAAAAAAATGCAAACAATATATATAAATATACATATATATTTATTTAATTAAATGGTAAATGTGTAATAATTTCTAAAATAATTAAAATAGTTAATTACTATAAAGCAAATAAATTTAAAAATAAAAAACTAAAAGCAAAGTAAAAAAAAAAAAACTGACTAAGCATATTACAAGTCGTTTAAGGAATATTAAGAATAAAAATTTGAGCATAAATTAAAAATAAATTAAAATCAGACTGCAATCAATTAATTGTTTATATTTTATTTTTTCTTAAAAATTTATTAATTAATTAAAGAAAACCTTACCATGGCTCATTTTTCTTTTATGTTTTGAGTAAAATGAAATTTAACTCTTGGTAACTCTCTAAAAAAGAACAGAAAAAATGCACAATTAATTTAAATAAAATAAATATAAATGAAATGAATTTAAACAAAAAAAAAAATGAACATTTTTTTATTACCGACTGATATTTTCGCGTTAATTAATTAATAAAAAGAAAATATACATAATAAATAATATTGTAAATATTTAGTCATTTAAGAAAATTCCATACAAACAACAAAATATCACTTGTTAATAAAAATTTATTTAAAAAAAAAAAACAATTCAACAAAGGGCTCAATTTATATTTATTTCATATCGAATTATTTATTTAATTATTTTCTTTAATTAAAATCAATTATTTATATTAATTACTAATTACCTTACAAGCGACGCATCATTAAAACTGAGACTGTCAAGTAATTCGTTTTTAATTTCTTTATTTACGTAAATTTTCACAATTTACACTTTAAAAAAACTACTTTTCTTTAAATTTCAAAACAATGAGTCAACAACGGTAATGAATTAATTAATTAATTATTTACAATATTACATTTTTTTTTTAAGAAATTTAAATCAATTATTATTGAAAACAATCATTTTGAAATTAGAATTAAAGAAATTATAGCACTATATTTATTTTTTATTTTGTAACAATTATACCAGTTATACCAGATTCAAATGCAATAATATTCAGAAGTTAAAGTAAAAATGGAACAGAGAAAACGAATCACAGCAACGTTAAAAAAGGGAAATAAATGAAAAAAAAGGAAAATTTAAAAATAAAATAAAAATTTATTGTTATTTTGTTTTTTTTATTTGTAATTTTATCCCCCTTATTTGTCTTATTATTTTATAATTTATTATAAGTTAAAATTTTTATAAATTAGTTTCTTTTTACAAAATATTCAAAATTATTTGTTTTGTGTTCAGTGAAAAATATAAAATTAAAAAAAAAGTGGCATAATGTCTTGTCCTACTGCTGGTGGTGCGCCTGTTGAACCAGAGATCGCCCGTGATATTTTAGATGAGGAATTTCAACGCTATTTAGAAATTGCCAGAGCATTAATTAAAGAAATAAAACGACAGGAAGATCGTGAAATTTGTGTAAAATATATAAAAAAGTGTTTGGGCATGAATGTACCGAATTTATCAGTGAAACGTAATCGTAATGATTTTTTTAAATATTTCTTAAAAACATTACAAACCTCAGCAGAAAATCAGCCCCCAGATTACGATGATATGGTGAGTATAATATTTTCTATGTTCTAAACATTTGCTTAATATTTAAAAATTATATTTTATGTAAGAATAAACCCAAGTTGAGCAAGGCACCTAAAGAAATGAATTACTTTAGTGAAGATGGACGAAGTTATGTTGCCGCCAAAGTAATACCTGGCTTTGGGGCACTTGTTTATTTAGCTGTTGCCGAAAATCCAGATTTAGGATGGCAAAAATGCGGTTTCAGTAGTTACACATTTTGAGTTAATTATTAAATAAAAACGATTTTATTGTTTTGTTTGAATAAAATTTTATTTTTTTTCTTTTAAAAAAATATAAAAAATTAATTTATTGGACGGCTTACAATGAATACTTTTCTTACGTTAAAATTATTTTTCTTTAAATTACATAAGGCAACCAACGATAGTTAACGTTTAAACTAAATACTAAATTTTTATATTCATTTTAAATTAAATTAATTTAATCGTTGTAATGAGAAACCCAGTTATCAGGGCTATATAAACGCTAATGGTTGATTTTAGTTGATTGGAACTGTTGCAACTGTCCTCGGAGCAATAACATTCTTCCCAGTATACACCATTCTCATAGACACCCCAATTACATACACCTGTCACACCTGTATCAGATACAGATGCACAGCGTCTGATCACTTGACGCCATCGACCATCCCCTAATAATTAAAATAAATTTTTTATTTAAAAAAGTAAAATTTCCTGAATTTAAAAGTAAAACTCACAAATAAATCCTTTAGGTCCCTGTTGCACAACTTTCATACAAAATGATCCTGGCATATTAGACTCATCGCTGTTGCACTCAATAGCAACATGCTGAGTACGATTAAATCTTTTATAGGCGCCACAAGTGTCAACATTTTTCAAATCTGTTTGTGATGAACACTGATAACATCTTATTGCGAAACCTAATTGTATTTTATTAAGAAAAAAAGAAGCAAAATTTAATTCAATATAAAAAAATAGAGTGACTACTTGACCACTCCCAATTTGATAATTAAACCAATTATTTAAATATGATTAATATACTTACACGATGAAAAAACCACTGATAAGATAAGAATTTGTAAAACTTGCCTCTCACATTTATTGATAAACATTTTTTTATTTTATTAAATTAATTATCTTTTGATATAAACAAAAACAATAAAAACATAAACAATATACAATCTGTCTTAACAGGTAGCCGTCGCCATTAGTTTTTTTGTTAATGACGTAAATTGAACTGTCATTTTACACGAAATATACACTGTAAAACATTTGTTAGGTTTTGAATGTGTTTACTCTGCATTATCGATCATGGCATAAGTATGTACGATTAAATTTCATTCTCAGAAATTTTCTTTTAATTAAATTAAAACAAAAAAACCAATTAAATAAAATAAACATTTATTAAAAATCATGTATAAAAAAATTTCTTTACATTAAAATTATAAACAATAATTGGACGGAACTTATTTAAGAGAATCAAAACAATAAAAACGTATTTAAAAAAGTCTACTTTGTGCATATTTTGTTCGTTAATAAACTAAGAGATTACTTTAAGGCTTAATGTAGTGGTTACTTGGATAGTAAAAGGCAATTAAAATTATGTAAATTTTTTGTCAATTTAAACTAATTTATATAAAATAAGACCACCTATAACGGAGCCAAATAGTAGTCGTATTGTTGGACTCGTTAGTCCTGCTGAATTACAGCCATCCTTACTATTGCAAGTGCAGTACTCCATAAATATGTTGTACGTTCCCGTTCGCATTAAACAAAAACGTTCATCACCTTCAATACCTGGTTCACCCATATATGCACAACTTCTAAAATATCTCCATTCACCATTTACTGTAAAATACTAAGCATTAAAACATTGCTTAAAAAATAAATATATATAATATTCAACCTTTTTGTCTTGTTTTTCTACACATTGTTGCCTTAACACCAGGTAAATGTTCCAATGGCTCTGATTGTTTACAATCAGTTATAGACAATGTACTATTATCAAATGGATCAGCACATTTTGGATC
Organism: Ptychoptera contaminata; assembly: GCA_963942525.1. Lineage (NCBI taxonomy): Eukaryota > Metazoa > Arthropoda > Insecta > Diptera > Ptychopteridae > Ptychoptera > Ptychoptera contaminata. Next base: position 11,284,965 of record OZ012636.1, on the reverse strand, counting down.
TGAATCCGAACGACATTCCCAACATTTTATTCCAATTGCTTAAAGAAATAGAAAACATTAAAAATGACATTTCTATATATGTATATCATAACCTCAAAAAACAATTATTTGTTTTTGATGTTAAATAAAATATTTCAAAGAATAATTTATTCATTTATAATTAATTACAAAAAATATTTATAAATAATTTTCCAAAATAAAAACGAATTTCACTTGCAATAAAATATATGTAAGAAAAATGTCATTCAACAAGTGTTTTTGTTTTGTATGCAAAACGAATACAAAAAAAAAACTCAATTGTCATAATTATTTTATTTTTACCTGTTTGTATAGTTAATGCAAATATAACTGTTAATAATGATAGCATATACACTTTATTTTCTTGCATTTTTTTTTATTTGTTTATAATTATTAATTAAAAATTTATTTTACTATTAATTAATTAGTTTAAATAAGAAATATTTGTTTAAAAAATAAATGTTTGTTAAGTGATCACGTGACTATAATCATGTAATGTCTTTTCATGCCGCGCCCATTATGATAGTGTTTGTGTTTTTTGTATTAAATATAAATTGTTGCTAACTTAACTCTACTTAAAAATGTTGTACCGTGACCCAGCTTAATAGACTTTATATTAATAAATTCCAAAAAAATAATTCCAAAACAAATTTGTTGCATGCTGGAATGTTTTAGATATATTGTTTTTTTTTTTATTAATTAATTAATTTTATTTGTAGCCTTGAATATTATTTTAAAAGAAGTAGTAAAAATAAGTAATAAAAAACACTTTGGATCACAACAGATTTATGGTAATAAAATATTAATTTTGTGTAAATATCTTGTGTTTTTCGGGGTGATAGTAAAATAAACGCTCTGAATCATCATAGTCATCAATTTAGATAATTAATAAACAAATAAATATATATATAATTTACTTAATTTAATTTATTATCTGTATATTTTTCTATTAGTAATATTATTTTTTTTTTTTTTATTACTTGTATCGCGTACGAGTTCACCGCAAAGGTTAATTGCTAAAAGAAATAATATTTTTCATTTTTATTATTGACTTCATTAATAAAGATTAATTAAAACTTGCATAATTAAATGAATTTTATTTACTTCTAATTAATGTATAATAAAATAACATACATTTCTTTAAATTTGCCGAAATAAACGAATAAAACTAATAAAAATCCTAGCAATTATATAATTATATAATAACTCTGTATCCTAAAAACGGCAATTATTCAATTTAAATCAATTCCTTGCATTATGGCATTTATTAGGCAACGTATGTAACGGCAATTATTCAATTCCTTAAATTAAAAACAAAAATATGACAACTGAAAGAAAAACTACATTCAATTTAATAAAATAATAACAATAATAATAATAATAATAATAATAATAATAATAATAATAATAATAATAATAATAATAATAATAATAATAATAACAATAATAATAATAATAATAATAATAATTGAATTAAAAAGAAATTTTTTTATATTTTTCGAACTCGAATATATATTTATTTTATTTTATTTACAAATTATAAAGTAGCACAATTACAATATTTATTTTATTTTATTATTACTGTTAAAAGAAAGAATTTTATTTTATTATTTTTAATTATATTAAAAATTAAACAAAAACTAAAAATAATAATAATAATGAAATTGAAGAGTTTTTATTTTATCTAGCAATTGATGGGTTTTCTTTTTATGTCATTTTCTTCACATTTAATTGGTTTCTTTTTTTTCGCTTAATTAATATTTTTAATTAATTACAAATAATAAAAACAATTAATGTTAGTTAATTTAAACTAATAGACTACGTATGATTTTTTTTTCTTCTATTTTTTAACGAAAACAACATGAATTACATTGAAAAATAAAATAAATAAAAAATAATTTTCTTTTTTACTTTATACCCAAATAATTTATTTAATTAACTTTTAATATTTTTATTTTAACTTTAAGTTTAATATTAATTAATTATTTATTTTAATAGAAAAGTAAAAGATAATATTTTTTTTTGTGTATAAAAACAGGTGAAATAAGGTGAGTTCATTATTTTTTTTTTTGTACTTGTGGATGTGACATTTGTGTTAATTATTTTTAGGCAACCTTGGTAATGATATTTAACATAGATTTTTATTCGTTGTGTGATAATTAGTGATTATATGATAAAAAAAAAGAGATAATTTCTTTTTGTTACAACAAACACAATGGATAAAAATTATACCTAAGTACGTGTTTTGAATTTTCTTTTTTTTATTATAGAAACTAAGAAAACAATTTTATTCTGAATAACCGTTATATTTATTAAAGCAAACTGTTCAATAACGACTTAATTATGACGTTAACTGATGGAATATTTTTTTTTTTTGCCCTTTTTAGCAATATTATAATATGCAAAATATGTGCATTAATGTAAATGACACTAATTAGACACTTCGAGACAACTCTACTGCTATGTTTATATATGCTCAAATTTGTAACTATTATAGGCACTGGATGTATAAATTATTAATTATTATTTTGACCAAATGTTGAGCTTTGCAACAGCTATGATTGCCGGCTGTTAACGTAGCATATTTATAAAGAAGTCCAGATGCGTCTATGGATGGATATAATTAGGTAACGTGTTTAATTAGCTGTTGATGTTATTAAAAAAAAAAAAGAAGAAACTTGGCAGCATTTGTTATTTAAATTTCAAGCAACACCAAAAATCGTGTTTTTTTTACATTAAATTCTCTAAATATATAAATGGACGTTATTTAACCACTAAGAAAGCAACAGCTTAACGTAGATGTTAATTTATAAACGTAGAAAATTGGCTCAATAAAACCTTTTGTACCTTGCAAAGCTGTAAAATGTATAATTTTCGATATCCTATAAAAATTTGCACAATTTTGTACTATAATTTTACATAAAATAAAAACAATACGGTAATTCCCCTAAACGTCAGTAATTTTAATTTGAAACAAAAAAAAAAAAAACAACAATTCTTTGGTTGCCGGTTAACCCGGATATAAGGGTATTTTGTACCTTCTTTTATTTTATTTTATTATTTTTTCTATTACCTGTTTGCTCATCTAATTATTGTTAATAATGTGTGAAAAAAAAAATAATTAAATAATTAAATTTAAAAGAGAATTTTTTTTTTTGCTATTTTTCATTTTTTTTTTTTTTTGTTAATTAAATTAAATAAAATTAAAATTAAAGAAAAAAGTTTATTATTTTTTTTTTTTTTTACAATGAAACAATTTTAGCAATAATTGCTGGTACTGTAATTAGAATAGCAACTGGTCCATATTGTGCGGCACCATTGCATCCATCAGTTGAACATGTCTCACAGAATTCAGTTTTAATGTATGATGGTGTATTTGCCTTCATACAGGTGTCTGGTGCGGCACCAAGATCCTCCCAGAAGCATGAACGTGACACTACAACTTTCTCATTAACTGAAAATCAAAAAAAAAAATTAAAAAATTAAGTAAATTATTAATTAATTATTTAAATAACATAATTTATCTATTTTAATTTTATTCTGTTCTATTTTTTAGTGAAAAATAATACTTTTACTTTTCGGGTATTTATCGGATAATTTACTGAAATGAATCAGTAATTCGTGAAGGAATGAATACTTTAGGAAAACACGAATCTTGTAGCCAATAAATTGCAAATAAAATGTTTTGATGCTCGTTTAAAGGATAATCAAATAGCTGATCACAGTGAATAATCGTTAACACTGTACCATTAGTTGTATTGTTGGTAATATTTTAATATCGTATTCCTCATCGATAAAACATAAAAAATGATCATTAACTTGATCAACTTTTATTATTAGAATTACCAGAACCGCGTATTATAAGTACTGACTGTAATTTTTTATTTTTGTGTTGATTAAACATTATGATAAAAATTTATAAAAAAAAAATAAATACATTTAAATTACCATTACCAGTAGAAAGCCCCGAAACACGAAAATGATTAATGAAAACAAACTCAATTATTTTTTATGCAACAGAAGTAATGAAATTAAATAATCATAGTGTTTGTGTATGTACTACATAATTTTTTATTTTTTTTTGTTATTAAATTCATCGAACCGTAAAATTGTATGGTTTTATTTATTTAATTTTAATAATAAGCAATGTACCTACAAATGGATACGAGTGAAAATAATAATGAAAAATTCTCTAACATTAACTCTATTATTAATTCGATTTATATATTGTTTAGTAAAATTATTGTGTATTACGGGGGCAGTAGAGCATTTTGTTAATTTTTTTTCTTTTATTTTATTTTATTTATTTTATTTTTAATGTCTTTTAATTATTTTATTGTTTTATACATAAAATAAAAATAAAACAATGAAATCATCAAAAGTAACATTAGCAGACCTTGGAATTTGTTTTGTGTTTTTTATGTTTTTCTATCTAAATTTTTCTAAACACAAAATAGAAATATTTTTTTCTTAATTGCGTTTTTGAACTTTTCATTAATTTCTACAACCTATTTTTTTGCTTCTTCTTTTATTTTATTGTTATTTTATGTTAATTATTTAATTTTTACAATACAACAACTATGATTAATTATATTTTTTTGTAATTTAATTATTAATTATATATTTATGTGTTTTTATCTTCAGTACGACAATTATACAATTATTGCTTCTGTTGTAGCATTTAATTTAATTTAAACGCTTCAATGCAATTTTCTGTGTGTATTATTGCACATTTTAATGCATTTATAATATGTTTACACGTATACTCTACTATTTATAAATAAATAGAGTTAATAATAGTACTAATGCATTAGCAAATAATATCTATTTAAACTTGTTTTAACATATTACTTACTTAATTGTTTAATTTTTTTACAAACAGGACGTGATTGTGGTGTACTGTATGGATTTAATTGTGATGGTGGAAAACTACAATCAACATAACTCCAACGTCTTTGTTGTTCTGTAATTAAACTAGGATCAAATGGATCATCACAGAATGCAGCATTTGATGCATCCGATGAGCAACGCCAACATTTTAAGGCAGCACCTGTAAATAAATATAAAAGTAATTAATTAAAAATCAATAATACACATATATATATATTTTGTTTTGTTTTTATTTAGAAAATAAATCGTGGATGGGTTATTATTACGTAATAACGTTTTAACTAGTAAAACTGAACAGGAACAACGTATTTTTCACATGTTTAAAGTAAATATAAGTTAAGTATATTTATAAGAAAATCAATAAAAAAAAAAAAAAACACCTTAATTGTTGTTTATAATATTATCACAAATATTTACCACAAATATTATGAATCACAACGGAAAAATAATAGAATTAAGGTGAAAAAAGTGGACAAAAGTAAAAAAAAAAAAAAACTAATCAATATTTACTTTCGTGAAAAAGAAGAAAATGATTTTTCCTTTTAATATTTAAACAATAAATAAATAATTATTCTTCGATATTGTAGTGATAGAGTTCTTTATCTTTTTTTTAAAAATAGCTTTTAATTTCGTTAATTTTTTAATAATAATTTAGATTAGAAATTATTTTTAGATTTGTGATCGTCAGAGAATTACTTTGATCACATCATATTGCTCGTCGTTAAAAGCCTAACGGGTGGTAATTTTCAATACAGCAAGTGTTATTCGTATGGTAAAAGCTTTTCTTCTATAGTTTTTTTTTTTTTTAATTATTGCGTGACAAGAAAAGTTCTTATTATTAATTAAGCTAAAAGCTACAATAAAATTAATAAACAAGAATACACGTGACAATGTGTAAAGAAAAATAAAAAAAATCATAATTTTCATTAGTTTATTTATTTAAAAAATTGTATTTGTTGATAGTTTTATTAGAATTTCTTAATTCTTTGGATTAAATAAAGAAAATTTAAAGATAATACGAATAACAAATATTTTGCTTTCAATGTATATACATTAATTTTTTACATGAATACACCAGCTGTGACCCTAATATAATATTGAAAATGTCGTAAAAACGAATTATTTTTGGCTAAAGAAAAATTTCTTAAATTTTCTTAATTTTCTATTTTATTATATATTGTGCTTCGATGGTTTTTTTTTTCTCTGTTTTCACTATTATAAAATAAAGTTTATCGATGAGCAACACATGAATGTGTATCGAATGTATTATTATAAAGAAAATCAATTAAATTTTATTTATGGTAAATCAATAAGTTTGTTTTTTTTTTTTGGTTTTCTTCCTCAGTATGATGATGATGATGATTTAATTGTGTGCTATACACCATATGAATTTTTAATGTTTCATTATCACAATATTAATTATAGTAGAGATTTTTATCGCTTTTTATTCGTCGGAGATTCGATAAAATAAATAAAATTCGTTAATTTGATGTTATTTCATTGTTTTCGTAAAAAATTTGCAACAGGATAAACACTGTTTACTGAGAGAGATAGTTTTAGTTAATTATTATCTATATAGACACGATAAATTTGTATTAGAATATCTGATTTTATATCCAATACAAGCCCTACATTTTTTTAGAATAATTAGGATTGTAAAATTTGCTAAGGAAAATCACAAGATATATTTAATTTTTCACGCTATTTATAATCGCTTCAGTAAACTATTCGTCAATGCTTAAGAAAAGCATTATTATCGTTAATGCAGTAAACCATATCAAACAAAAGTTGAAAATATTTATTAACGCACTTGTTCTACCGCAAAAATCTTAAATTAGATTATTTTCCTATTTAAAATTACTAAACGGAAGTAATGTCTAGAAAATTCAATTATAATCACTTTGTTAAGTAAATAGATCGTTTTTCGCCAAATTTTCTTCTTTATAAAAAAAGAAAAGTAAACTTCAAATCAACATAGCAGCAGGGATCTCTATTTTCTCGTAACGTAAATATACAATCAAACAAATAATTATTTAAATGTTATTTCTTAAAAATTCGCTATAATTCTTAGTACATCTCTGCCAAATACCAGCAAAAAGAAAAACTTAGAAATAGATAAACCAATGGGCCGAACAGATGATTTAAATAAATTTATTATTTTTGTTCGTTTTCTTCTAATGAATCTTTAATGATTAAGTCACATGTTATGACGTTATTGAAAAATAAAGTTGGGAAATTGTTTGTGATTTTTTTTTCTATTTATAAAAAAAAAGAAAAAACATTCTTTTGGTTGATGGAAAAAAAAACTAATAAAAAACCAAAACAAAGAATTATTTTTCTTTTTTGCTTTTCTAAATTTATTTAATTTTATTTAATTTTATTTTTTTCGGTTTTTTAATAGCGACGAAATTATATTGAATAGAAAATAAAGACATTTGTGTTGTCTGTTTATTATTATATTTCTTAAATCAATTCGATTTAAGTGTGTTAATAAATAATTAAGTAAATCGTCTTATAAGTTTATATGTTTTTTTTTTAATTTATATGCTTTTATGCTTGTATTGTGTTAAACAATGATTTTATTTTTTTGTTTTAATGAAAAAAGTCCACAAAAAACGGTTTTTTTGGGTTTTGGTAAATTTCGAAATTTGTATTAATTTCAAGAAAAACAAAATTTTTTAAACAAACTTATTGCCAGATGTTATTCAAAATATATATATATGTAATATCGAAAAACGTTGGTGAAGGTTGAAAGAAATATATAAAAGATTAAAAACAAAACAATCAATATTTTGTCGTTTGTAGTTCCGCCATAAATAACTTATTTAGCAATGATTTTCTTTTTAAATAAACATCTGGTAATTGAAATATAATAATTAAATCATAATTTTTGTTGTGTATATTAATTAGGAAATTATTTGTGTTATGTGCGGATTTATATGTTGAAACATTTTTTTTATTTTGAGATTTAAAACATTAAAAATTTAAAATCACATTTTTCTAGCATAGCTAATAATTCTAAATGGAATTTTTGCTTTAAAATGCTTCTTTAAAAATATTGGTGAATGATGGATAAAACAATTAGAACAAATCAATTTTTATATCAATCATATTCATCAAGAAAATGGAAAACTTTATAACTAAAGGTAACAAAAAATGGTTCCTAAAAATCTATTTTTACTCTTAATCTTTAAGCACATGTTAAGTTTAAAAAAAGACGTTACACCAGCCATTTAATTCTAGTAAATTATTTCTTTTTCATAAAAAAAAACACAAACAGCATAAATTTTGTCCAGTGCTTTTGTTTAAATACTTGGCACTCTATTCGATAATAGCAATATTAACGTAAAATTTTACAACATATATTCATAATATCAACGAATATTATTTTATTCTTATATAATTTATAGACATTTACAGTGACATTTTTTAAATTTTTTTTGTATTTCAGAATAAAATTTATTTCATCTTGAAATTAACATAAAATTTGTTTATTAATATAATACAAACGTTTTTTTTTTCTTTTATTTCTAATAAGCTACTGTCATCGTTATTAATAGTAAAAATTATGTAATCATGTTGATGGTCGTTTTTGCTGTTTATCATTTATAAAAAAAAAAAGAAAAATAAAATAAAACAATGTATATAAAATCGGTGAAGGTAGTAATTTGCTTAATATAATAAAAATTGAATTAATTAAAGGGAAAAAAAGCGAAAATTCAATTACATATGTAATCTATTAATCGTTTTAATTATATTAATTTTTATAAATTATGTCTCAATGTTAATAAAATAATACTCATGATAATAATTAAAACAAATTTTTATTTATAAAAATTATTTATGTAGAGAGATATTTATCAGATGGTCACACGGTCAAATCAAGCATTAAATTTTTTCTTCTACAAGAAATACAAAAAAGTACAAAAAATTTCAGCATATTTATTTCAGATAGTACGTAATAATTATATTAATAAAACAAATACAAAAACCTTTTCCCCGTCCTTATGTAAACAAATAATAAATAAATGAAAATAAAACATCTTTGTTTTTTTTTTTTTTAGGATTTATAATGAAAAAACATAAAACAAATGAAAATAATGTAAGCAGAAACGAAAAATTAACGAAATCAAAATATGTTTATGTTGGAATGAATGGCGAAAATAAGTTAATAAAAGCAATGAAAATAAACAACCAAAAAGAAAAAGAGATTAATAATTAAGTCTCATTGACTGATATGTATGAAGAAGATTGCTTATGAAGATATTGAATGGATAAAGGAACAAATTAACATACTAATTCAGAGAAATCAGTATTGCAATTGTTTGTTTTTGAACTATGGAATGCTATATACAAGTTTATTGCAATTAAAGTATGACATTTTAGTCGCAATATTATGACATTTTAAACTGTTTTTATCTTTTTTAAATTAATTTACAGAAAATGTGTTATTGGAACGTAGTATCTCTATTAATTAGATCAGGAAAATTAAAATAACTCTCGGAATATTTTTTTGGATACAACTTATGGATCTAAAAATAAATCAATAGGACAGAGAAGTATAAAACCATATTTTTTAAAGAAAAGAAAGACAATTTGAAAGGTATAATGTGTAAAATCGTTGTCTTGGGGCTTATTTAAATAGTGATTTATGCTCTAGATTTGGAGCCTACTAACTCAATATTACATTTTTTGTTAATTTTTAGATATGCATTATTAAAACTTGCATATCCAGAATTGACTAGCATTGCATATGCCTGATTCGTCTACTTTAAATGTCTAGTCTCTTAAATTAAACATCGTTGATTACTAGAAAAATAAGAAGTTTATGTAAACTCTTGAAATCTTCATGGTTAATTATTAAATCAATAGATAAAATTAGTATGCGTATAACAGTACCGATTACTTCCATAAAAATTAAAGCAATCTTTGTAAATTACTTAAAAATAATTGATATCGTTCTACAGTATTGTATATGTTTATTTAAAACTCGCCACGTTTATTTTTTTAAAAATAAATTTAGATAGAACAAAGTATCTTTTAGAAGAATATATTATTTTACAAATCCCTTATAAGTAAATGTATTAAAAAATTTGGATAAATGCGTGACCATTTTTATCCGCATAATTTTAATTAACTAAATCATTAATAAATCAGGATAATTATAAACAATTATACATGTTTGTTGCATTGCAGTAAACCAACAAATGAGAAATCAAGGTTTTTACACAAAGCACACAAAATTTTATTAATTAAAAATAATAATTTAGTTTACTACCAAGTAGATTAATTATTTTTTTATAAATAAGAGCTTAAATTATTAAGCTTTGAATTGTTTTTTAAATATATTTTTTTATAAATATTTTTCACTTGTTTACCTTATTATGACTATTAGTTTATTATTATTATTTTTAGTTTTGTTGTATATAAGTCTGTTTATTATGTTATTTAAATAAACAGCAAAACACATTTAATCATTTTTTATTTTTATGAATTACATTTTAAGTATTTTTATTATTATTATTATTTTATTTTATTATTCTCGTGTTTTAATGCTACAAAAATAATAATAATAATAATAAAAACCAATAAAAGATATAAATTACATCATCATCATCATCATCAGTTATTTATTTGTGTATATTTTGTGTGGCCAATGTTTTTTCTACTGTAGGAAACAAGTTTCTAATAGTATTTTATAGTTTAATAATAAAAAATTTTTTGTTTTTATGTTAATAATAAATTAACAAAACAATTATAATTATGATAGATTTGGACAGGAATTTCTAGTTTAATTGTATATTTATGTAGTGTGGTGCGGTTGCCGTTATTATGGTTAAATACATTGATGGGATATTATTATTATTATTATTTTGTTTATAAATAACAAGAATCTTAAATTACTTCAGGCTTTTGTAGGTTAAATTATAATCTTCTGTTATTCTTTAGAAGTTTTACAATTATGTTTGGAGATTGTTGTTCTTTATAATTATCTGCTACAACAGTTGATTCGTAACTAGTTTGGTCTAGGTATTCTGTGTTGATTTTTTCGAATTTGTTACGCTTTAAAAGCTTTGGTTTTCTTTAGAAACTAATCTTATCTAGTTGCTGTTAGATAGAAGAATTTTTCTGAATTTATCTTTTGGTATTGATTTCACAAAACACAGTAATTTCGCAGATCAATTTTTTTAGATAGTAAATGATTTGTGTCTTTTAGTCTTTTTTTTATTACTTTTTTTGTATGCATAAAAGTATGTTCCATCATCTAACTAACTTCTCTACTACAAATTGCATTTAAAAAAAAATCATAAATAACATTTCTTAATGCTATTTAACTTCTTTAGCCTTTTTACTATTTACTCAAGCAATAAGTAAGTTTTACTATAGAAAGCTACATACTTAATCACAACATTGTTGTTTTTATTATTTAAATAATACTAAAAATAAAAAGGTTACGTAATACACACTTTTACTATAATTACCGTAAAACGCCTTAACCTTCCTTATATAGAACTAAATCAAAAACCACAATTTTTAGTATTCTTTTCCTTTATTTTTTGTTCGTAATTAAATTTGTATAATAATTATTACCTTAACATGTCGTGGTTATATCGTGTAATATTAATAAAAATGTAAACATAATAGAAGAAAAAAAGAACAATTTGCATGATATTACATCATTACTATTGTATTTCAGGTTAAAGTAATAACCAAAAAAAAAGCCATAAGCATGACACTCATATGTAATTACTATACGCAAAAAAAGAAAAAACAGAATAACAATTTGATTAAAAATTTCGTTTTTTTTAAGAAGTTTTCATTTAATTAAATAAATAAATATGTGACTCTGTTTATATTTTTCTATGGTTTTTTTTTGTAATAAATACTAAGTACTTTATTAACACGGTTTTATGTTACACGATTTTTGTTATAAGCTTAAGCTATGACTCTTAAGCTTTTTTACATTTATTCAATTATTACTGTATAAAGAAAATTGATGGATTAGCCGGTAAAGAACTAAACAAAGTGAATTTATTTATTTATAAGAATTTTAATAAATAAACGAAATTAAGCTTCTTAAGGAAAACAGTATTAGCTGTTGTGTCTTAAAACGATAGACATTTTTTGATTTGTCAGCTAAAATAGAAGCATGTCCTCATTCTGGACATACTGACATAGTCAAAATTTAATTATCACCTATACACCTCTTAAGAATATCATATATTTACTTTCTGCATTTAACCATTCAACCTTTACTAATCATATTTACTTTGCTAATTATAGAATACTAACCACGTCAATAATATTTTTTTTAATAAAGCAAAGTATATTTTGTTAATTATTCTGTGATGCTGCTTCCGTTTCATTAATAAATATAAAGTTATTCTTTCTTTCTTTATTTTTTCAATTTATTTAATTAAGAAATTTGGCAAGAAACTCATAAAACACTTTGTCCTGATTTTTTATCTTTTTCTCTTGTTTCTATTTTTAAAATTCGCTAAAAATATCCTCACTTTTTGAATACTGAAAATTTATTGGATAATAAAATTAAAATGCTTAAACACTTTAATAATAAAACAAAAAAAAAACAAAAATATAAACTAACTTAATTCACTTAATTAAAAACATATAATAATTATGAATTATTAATAAATTTGACGTTGTGTTATATATAAAAGAAAAAATAATAAAAATTATTTCTTAATTATTTAAAGACACAAAACTCTACTAACTATATACATATTTAATTAAGCTTAATTAATTGAATTTTATACCATGAATAGAGAACAATAAGAAATCAATTAAAATAATTAAAATTAATAATTATAATACATAAATCAGATTACAAAGTAATTTATATTTAAATAAATTAATTAATTGAATGACATTGAGATTTATGATGTAAATTTTATTAACGAAACGTCATTACGTAATTATATTAAATAATTGTAGGTGGATCATGTGTATTTGGCAAGGAAAATATTCTTTATTTATTTTTTAAACTAAACACTATATTATTTAATTGTTTTAATTAATTTTATTAAAATTTTTATCAGGATAAACACGATAAAAATTGTGTTTTAAAATGTGATTTTTGATCAGATTAATATCTGGTCTGGTAATCGGGATAAATGTATAGTTTTGATAAAAAAATTTCATTAATAATGTAGAGGATTTTTATTTAATTTATGTTAAATGCTTTGTAGGTAATTAAAGTTTTAATTTCTATCCGCATGAATAAACAGCATGTAGATAAAGCTGATTAAATTGTTTTTTTAATAATTAAGTTTTTACAAATATTAATTGCGGATACTGAATGAAACTGTTTAAAAGAAGAAAATTCTAGTTGCTAGAAAGATTAGTAAAATTGTTTCAATTTCTCTAACGTGCAACAGTAAATGTTGAGTAAATTAAATTTAAGCAAAATTAATATTAAAAAATACTGCTGTTTTCCTACCAAACACTAAGGACACAAGAAATTAAAAATTTACAGACTCAGACTTTGCAATAAAATTCCTATTATTGGACCATGTAGTAATTATTAGTACTGATAAGATACTTTTTCGAATATATTATTTATTAATAAAATAATATAATTGCTATGCATGTTTCATAAACAGTCGATTAGTAAATAGTCTAATATTATTAGCAATAATTAGTTGTTTCGTATATTTATTTTCAATTAAACAAGACTAATAAAAATTGTCACTATCAGCGATGTATTCATTATAGCAAATTGTCATCAGTTGATTGTTAAAAACTTTTTATCGCAACCACAATAAATTATATAAGAATAGAAAACGTTTTTATTCATAACACCTTGTATGTTTAACGACGACAATAACTATATTTATCGATGTTTTATCAATAAATTAAATAAAAGACAAAGGGTTTTTTTGATTAAGTTTTTTTTATATTTAAATCGTGGATCGTTTTTTATTTTTTTTTTTACTTATTTATATTTTGCGTAATTTTATTACATTCAATATAAACAATTGTTTGGTTTTCTTGTAAATTTTTTTTTAAATAGCAAAAAAGAAAAATATATTTGTTTTTGTTATTCCTAGAAAACAACTAATTCACTTGTTTATATAATTTTTTTTTATTAGCTATTACTATTATTATTATTATTATTATTATTTCGGTTTTTATTATTATTATTCATGACATATGTTAGCTAATAAATGATGTAAGAATATTAAGTTGTGAATTGAAAATGAATTAAAAGCAAATGAAAATATAAACAGAAAATTTTCCTTGTTTTTAGATTGAATTTATAAACATTAAAAGCGTTTTTAATTAAACATGAAATTTATGATTTTTATTTTTCGGTTCATTCAATAAGAAATTTAAAAACAATATTATTATTAAATAATTATTTGCTTCTGTTTTAAAGGATTACGACTAGAATTGCTTTGAATCAAAAATGCCCCATAATAAGACGGTACATTTTTTTTTTTACTTGTCTTTTGATGCTTTCAAGGAACATAATGGTAAAAGGCACAGGTAAACTATACCTGTACACTGTACCGTTTCTACGCGCTTACGATATTGTATTTTTGTTTCGTTCGTTTCAGTTTAAAAATTGCTAAAAACAAAACTCGAATTTCACGACTTTACCTATCCTTATATAGATGGGGTGAAAAATTATTTTTTCAAAAATACAAATAATATACAGTATTTACGATATAAAAAGTATTGTATTTCGTTGTTTAGTTATCGCTTCTCGGCCTAAAGGCTAAGATCAAAGTGTAGTATCTGTTCTTATCAGCTTAACATCTGATAGATCCTCCATAGGAGGACAACAAATGTTAAACTGATTTTTGGAAAATGACGGAGTGCTAGGTGCTTGCACCACCTCTGTCACAGGTTGGCCCGGTATTGCAGTACCGCCGGGATCGGCCTATCTAAACATAACAAAATGAAATATTATTTTATCTCAAAACAATAATAATTATCATCGGTAATGACCGTGTGCTTAATGGTTTCAAGAAATTCCATTAGAAACAGTACGTAACGGCAAAATTACTTAATTTTGCATGCTTAATTACGCTTCTTTAACAAAAATTTCATGCGAATTTTTGCACTTGTTACTACTACTGTCGTTGATTTAAAATTAAAACGTAAATTATTTATTCAATCCAAAATTATAACAAAATACCTTTAGAATGGTAAGAATAGGAAGTGCATGGTTTAATGCGAAGGAAACCTTACGATGTTACAGCTAAGTAATGTAACTAGACGTATAAGTCGTCGTTTTTGGTTACCTAAACTATATTAATTCTATACTTTGCATCAACAACATCTGTGTATATAGTACTTAAATAGTAATTTTACTAATAACTATATAAGATAATTATTTATATAGTCTTCTTTTTACAATAATTCTTACTAAAACACTTTACTATACAAGGTGTTGCTGTAGTATTTACTCAAAAGAGGCAAAAGAATAATTAAAACGAAAAAAAAAAAATAAAATCATAAAGCATAGAAAATTTATTTAATTAATCTAAGTAGCTGACACGAAACCGTATAATAATAATAATAATTACTTAAATATACAATTTTGTCACTAAAGTAATTACATAAACAAAAATTTAATCCTTGATAGAAAAACATAAATTATTATTATTTTAAAAAAGAAAAACAAAAATTTTGTTTTTTATTTGGTTTGTCAACACCATAAACAATTGAAAAATTATTAAAATTAAATAATTATGTTGCTTCCATTTATGTTTTGTTAAAAAAATGATGACTTAAGTCAAGTTTAACGTCATAATAGGCGTAATCAAATTAAATTAATTAAACATACGTGCTATGTGATTGTTTTTAATCAAATATCCATATATAATTTAGTTGATTAACTAAGTAAAAATATCATAAAAAGTATATTATATTGTTTGTTGAAACTTGGTTTAATGAAATTCATTAGTTTATTTTAAACATATTTTATGTAATTAAAATTACATTTTAATAGCTTTTACTAATGTTATTTAATTATTATTTGTTAATTTTTTATTTAAAGAGATTTCAATAACGAACATAACAAATAAAATAGCAAAAAAGAAATAAATAAATATAAAAAACCTGACTTAAATCGACTACTTTATGGTATGTGTGTGTACTGTTTACTAACAAAACTAAACCTAAAATACAAACCGGTTATTTAATGATTAGGTTAAAAATTATAAATTTAAAGTTGAACTTAAGTAAAGCTTAACAATTTCGCTGAGTTTTAAATTTTTTGTTTTCTTTTTTTTTTCTAGGTAACCGTGTACAGTTTTGTCTTTTGCTGTTATTATTTTTTTTGTTTAGTTTAATTCTTGTTTAGTTTAAACTTGTGTGCTTTTTATATAGAATTTTATGGGCTTTTTTTTCTTAATTTTATTTTAAATAATAAAAAAAAAATCTTTTTTCTTATTTTAGTTGCTTAAAAATGAATGTTTAAAGGTGTAAAGGTGAAGAGCAAAGAATAACTTTTCTTTTAAAACGAATAGAGAGAAATGTCAGCTATATTGTAATTTAGTAAAAATATTTTATTTGCGAATTTGTAATATTTTGCTTAGGTTAATAGTAAGAGTTCTGGCAAGCTGTCTTATGGATAAAAATTATCCTCTTTGATGTTAAGACAGTAAAAAGTTCTTTACAGTTTTAGCTATATATTTATTATTTTAACAATTTTAGAATAAGCTGGGCTATTTAAGGTATCTTTTCTACCACAAATAAAACTTTACGCTATTCCAATTAGCAAAGCAATATTCGTTTTTTAAAATCACATGCATACCGCTCCCATTTTCTCTCATCCCAACTCTAATAAATATACAAAAAAAATTTATTTTTTACGCAACGAAGCATAATTTATTTTTTATGTTTTAAAAAATTAATTTATTCTGAACATCGAACATAAATCAAGAAGAAATCAGAGGAGAGTAACATTAAGTGACTTGACACATAACCGAAAAAAAAAACTTGTTTATTTTTATTTTAAAATACATTTCTATATATTTTTTGTATTTAATTCATAAAACAGCAACAGAGCAATACAATTACACGAATAATACAACAACGTAACTAGCAACGTAAAAATAAGTCTAAAAAAAGTGTTTAAAAAAGCAGCTTAAACTACACAAAATAAAAACTAACATATAGTAAACAACGAATACAACAAATATATAAGCCAAACAAATATGGTGGACGTATAATAACGAACCGAAAAAAGCGCAAAAGCTTACGTAATCTGATTAAGTCAGTCTTTTGTTTTGATTTTTTATTTTCTTGTTTTTAAGTCAACTATTTTTTTTATGTACGCTTTATGTTTAATTTTCTCATATTCGTAGCTTTGTCATATTGATTTTTTTCTTTCTTATTTAGTAAACAAAATTTGGTTTTAAATTAATGCAGTAAAATACGTGCTTTAAAGCAATAATAACAAATAGTAAGAGTAACAGTAACTAAACTAAGTAAAAAAATGAAACAAAAATCTTTTCATCACCAGTTAAGGAGAAGATTATTGTTATTATTCTGTTTTTTTTTTTTATATACACATGCGAGCAAAATAAATTCGCGGTTTTATTCTGTTGTTGATGTTTTTTTCTATTATTATTATTATTTAACCGATGAGACCTTGAATCAGCGATTTTTGTTTTGTATTTTATTTTATTTTTTTTACTGCTCTCAAGGACAAGAATTTAATATATATTATATTATTTTTTTTTTATAAACATTTTTGATGCATTTGATTAAAATAATAATTAAATGAAATTATTATTTCTCAACACAAAACAATAAATAATTTAAAACAATTTTATTAAAATAATGTTGTCACGTATTATTAATTAATAATTACAAAAGAAATAAAAACAATTAAATATTGTCAGCTGGTTTTTTAATTGTAGGAATTTCGATAAAATTATTTGAAAATTTTTTTAAAATTAATAGAAAAGATAGTACACTGCGCAGTGTAAATATGATGCGCGTATGGATTAATTCTTTTATATTATTGTATACGATTGTTATATGTATGTAGCGATGTTGTAATGTTATTTAATTAATTAATTATTCAAAAAAATATATGTATATTTATACATGTTTATTAGGTGTGTCATTCATCAATTATAATAATAAAATAAAATTCTAGAAAATAAATATTATTATTACAATAACTTAGTCATATAATAATTGTAATATGATGCGCAGTAGCTTACTTATTAAAGTTAATATAAAGAATAAATATAATTATTATAAGTATGTGGTCACTTTAAAACTTTTTTTTTTTTAAATTATTACGAATTTATCTGTTTTTATTTGTTAAAAAGAGTTTACAACCTGTTTTAACCTTTAATAATTTTTAATTAATAACTAAAATAAACTATTAATTATTTTTATAAATAAAATTTAAGAGTTAATAATTATATAGTAGACTATTAACTAGAAATAGTAGGTTAAAAGTATTAATAACAATTATAATTATTATTATTAACTAAAGAAAATTGTGAAAATCATTTTTTATTTAAATAAAATTTCCTTCTTTATATACTTATGAAAAATAAATAATTAAAAATGACCATGAAACTAAGTTGCTAACAAGTTTGAGTAAGTTAACCTTAGCATAAGTACTTAAGGCCCGCCCGATGACACACCTTAATTACTTAATATTAATATTAGTGAGAAAATGATTTAATTTTATTTAATAAAAATTAACAAAAACTTTAATTGCATTTTTTTATTAAAATTAAAGAAAATTTTGTATTTTTATTGTAAATAAGAATTAAAGTCTTTGACATAATTAATTTATAGTTATGTTAAGTTAAGCCAACTTAAAACATAAAGCCACTTAATAATCCCTCAAATATTATTTTTGAATATAAATTTAACGAAATTATAATAATAATAATAATTGATTGTTGCTAGTGCTGTTATAACATTACCACCAAATATATAATAAATATATGTAGAAAAAAAAAACAAACAAGACAAAGAAATTTCACTTTATTCATATTTCCTGTTCATACTAAATGTGATTAATTTATTATTATTAGTTTTGTTTTCTTTATTTAATCTATATTTGTCTATAAGATATATATATATAATAACGAATTGTCTAATAAAATATCAACAGTCTTAACTAGTAAATATAATATAATAAATTTAAATCAAAAAAAGAAACAAAAAGAAAGAACTACTACTAAAACCATTAAAATACTATTATTATAGCCTCATTATTATGTCTGCCACTAAACAGTGATATTACAAGCTGTAAGCAATGTAACTAATATATATCTAATAAAATAGAAAAGTACTTGTAATAAAAATTTTATTTTAGGGTTTGTGCTAATGCCTTAAATTTATTTGTTAATTTTAATTCTGGAAATAATAAAAATTAATTTTTTTTTTTTTTTGAGTGAAATTGATTAAAAACAGATTTTTTTTGTTCTTAGTTGAAATTTTAAAGAGAATTTTGATTGAGTAAATCAAATTGTCAAGTGTTTAAGTATTTTGAGTAATTTTCTTGATACCCACCCAATAGACGTAATTTTATATTATTTTTTCTAATTTTAGTTAAAATACTCTGCATGTAGAATCAGAATAGGGAATAGTTACTATGGAAATAAATAATGGAAAGTGCTGATTACCGAAATAAGTTTATTTATTCAGGATTCTCCTACTAGTTTCAGATTATTATTCTTCAGTATTAAAATTCTAATACAGAAAACTATTTTTCGATTGTAGAAACAAATGATGTTTTTAAAGTAATAATAAGTAAATCCACTACGATCCACTATTGATGATAACCATAATAAAAAGGATTAAATTTCATACATTTCGATGTAAACAATTTCTAGGAACATCTTTAACGGTATCTTTAAATAAAATTACTTTTCTTTTTTCTATTTAATTATAATTTTACGATTTAAAGTAACTAAAAAAACTGTACTTAGGATCACTATTGACAGTGAAAACATTTAAGGCAATAATTATTTTTAAAAATTACTTCATTTTTAACTCGTATGCATGTTAACTCGATGATTAAAAGTAACAAAGGGTTAAATATAATGCAAATAGATATTAAATATGAAAAATTTATGAAAATAAAGTAAATATTTTTGGCATAAGTATCATAAATATAAGAAAACACATTTTACATTAAAAAAGCAAATAATAAACAAAATATGTGTTTTTTCGTAAATAAATATTAATTTTTAAATATAAGAAAAATATTATTAATTTATTTTTAAATTTAAGTTAGTTTATAATTTTATAGTTTTTTTTTCAAAATTTCCTGTTCTAAAATTAACGTTTTTCGAAAATCTTAATAATTGACGCCATTTTAAATGATTTAAATATTTCGATATTAACGAACAAACAAAAATTGTGTCACATGGAAGGCTGAACCGTATCTGTAATATAACATCAGATATTCTATGATAATTTATTAAAACAAAACTCATCATGACTTAAAAATAGAAAATTTGTTTTTTATTTTAATTAGAAAACACTAAAAATATGCTTTTCTTTATTTTATGTAAATGTCGTCGGTTCTTAATTTTAATAATTTCTTTCCTTTTAATTAATATTTTTGGTAATTTAAATTAATTATAACAAACTGTCAATTAGGTGTGTCACTTTTGACTAAAGAATTAGTAGAAAGAAAAATTTGTAAATAAAAGAAGAGAGGAAATATTAAAGAAAAATATTTATGTTAAGTATCTTAACAGAGTACTCAGAATAGGGAAATTTAAAGGTCAGAATTATAGGCGGTATTTTGTTTTGAAATTTATTAATCTTTAACGAAAATTACACTTAAAGTTAATACTTATTTAATTAATTTTAATAAAACTTTATCTCGAGATGTTTTTTTGATTTCATTCATTTTTTAATCATTTTATAGAAGTTATGATTAAATTTAGTTTTTATATCTTCTGTTACTAATTAGTGTTAGATAAATCTTAAAGACAAGAAACTCTAGTAACAAATTAAAGAATTTTACGGATTTCCTCGATTGCATGGGTGTCATCAAATTATTTACATAAAATATCATCGTATTGATGCAAATTGAAAATTTTTCTCATTGCAAAAAAAATTGTTTTTATTATTTTTGCTTTTATTTAAGAATTAACGACAAAAAAAAAACATCACGCAATTGGTTAATTATTATATAAATTATAGTAATAACATGACTTATTATTGTTATTATGATTAGTAATAAGTATTAAATTCATTATTATTATTATTATTATTAGTAATATTTCATTTTTTTTTTTTTAAATAATCAACTCATCCGCTAGTTTTTATTTATGTTTTTGTTTTTCCTTCAAAAAACATACAGTTTTTGCGTTGTTTTTTCAAAAAATACATTTTTAATTTTAAAAATAAATAAATTAAATTTTTAGTTTATTAATATTATTATAAATAGTAATATTTATTATTAGGAAAATAAAAACCAAAAAAAAAAATAGTTGCTTTAAATGAATAAAAACTAGAAAGAAAAAAAAAATATGAATGTGGGCGAGACACTTTTCGGTTTAGTAAAATAAAAAATTATTATTATTATTATTTTAAATATTAATCATAATAAAAACAGTTATTTAGGTTAGATTATTTACTTATAATATATAAAGAAACACCCAAAAAAAAGTCTAGCATACTAATGAGAATTCAGTATAATTTTGAATTGATAAAAATGAATTCGCTAATCACTAGTCAATCAATAATCAATTAAATCAAATCAATTAGAACATAAATCATAATTTTGAAGTAAAAGTTTTCGAAAAATATTTTTTGAACACAAGAATTCGTTTGAAATGGATTTTTAATCAGAATTTATTCAATTACTTCGTCTGCACTCAACAGTTTTGCTTTTATATATTTGTAAACTAATTCATATTTATTGTTAGACAATTTTTAGACAAACATAATTAAAACAATTAATTAAAATTTTATAAAAAAAAAGAGCCAAAAACTAAGTAATGTTTTAAGTACTCAGAAATTGATTTTTGAATCGTATTTTATATAAAACTGAATTCTAACCAATCACAAGAGATGGAACTGGATTATTTGAATACTGTTTGATAATCCAAGATGATATCCACAAACATCGATAAACAATGCAAACATCGATGATATAAGTCTTATATCATAAGACAATTAATGATATGGACTTTTTAGTTAAAAATTAGGCGATTGAAACATTATCGAAACAAAGTTTTTTACGCTAGTAAAAAAATGCTCAAATACTATACGAAATTCGTCAATATAAATAATTAAACAAATAAACGGTAGAATTTCTAGTTAATCAAATTAATTAACACCTTTTTTTTACACAGAAATATTTTCTTTATTACAAGTTAAATAAATTTTAGTAAAATTATCTGTTATTTGTCTTTGGTAAAATGATTAAACGTTTAAGTGTGATTTTTGTTAATAATTTTTTTTCTAAATTCAAGTGGGGAAAATATTTATTTCTTTTGAAAAATTTTTATAAATAAAAATTATTTTTTTTTTTGCGCAAAATTTTTCATTTTCTTCTCCTTTCTCGTCAAAAGAAAATATTTACTGTTTTCTGTTAAAACACCAGAAAACAAAAACTGTTTAGAGGAATTTATAAATAAAACGAGAAAATTTTATTCAAAAAAAAAAAACAATCATAAACGTGGAGACAATTCAGACACACAACGAAAACGAAAATTCTAATTTTAATAAATTTTTTTTTCTTTAGCCAGATAAATAAAAGAAATAAATTTACTATACACAGACGCAACGGAATTAATTATGACAATGTTGTGGTTGTGTAGCCTCTTGACGACATTTTAGTTTGAAAAATTTTCAAAAGTTTTTTTTTTTGTTTTACATTTTCCATTCGGTTATTTATATGTTGCCGTTTTTGTTATGAATTTTCACCACCAAATATATATATATATACCGAAATATGCCACGCGATAAATTTAAAAAAAAAAAAACTTTAACTAATTTTTGTCTACAAAAACAAATAAATAATTTAAAGCGAAAATTTACCTTCTTGGAATGTAACGGCCAATACAAAGGCGGCAACAAGTAATGCAAATCCGTGCTTAGACATTTTTTTTTTTTTAAAAAATTGTTAAATTTAAATAAATTTATTAAGACTCGTTAATTATTTTATTAAATAAAATTCTTTTAAACAATCACTTTGATTATTCTTTAAGTTTTTTATTTTTTGTTCACTTAAATTCACACTTTTAATCCCTTAAAAAACACTGAACTGTAATTTAGTGATTTTGTTTTTAATTTCTTAATTTTAAACTAAAACGGACAAAAAAAATTAAGAAACTTTTTTTTTTTTATATTAATTAATTAACCGGAGATAAACAAACAACACGTTTGTACTTGGTAATGGCTTCGAAACGACTAATGATTTTGAATAACGAAATAAATAAATATTATTTTCTACTGTTGTGCCTTAGTATTGTGGTGTGGTGTGGTGTTGTTTTGCTGTCTGTAAGTTTATTGTATTTTATTTTGTATTTTTATTTTTTTTTTATGTTTTTATTAATTCAGCGCTGGTGAAACTGACTGAACACAAAAAAAAACTCTTTTATCAAATAGAAATCAAGCAAGAAGCAAAATAAATTATAATAAAAACAATAGAAAATGTTAAAAGACTTGAATAGCACGTTTACTTTATTTTTAAGGTTTTACAATAAAAATTGAATCAACCTGGACGTTCATTAGCAATATTAGAATTGTTAAATGTTATTGCGATTTAAGAAAAAAATCATTTTATTAGATTAAATATTATTTTCGAGATAAGAACGCTAATAATGATAACAGGTTTTATTTTTAAGTAATTAAGTATCGATGGAGTTTATAGTTATTATTGATATTTTTGTTATTTTATAAACAAAATTGAACAATTCTAATTAAACATTGTCATAATTAAGCAAAAATGTGATAATTAATGATTAGAAAATCAAGTCAAACTAAAGTAGAAAAGTTTAAAAGCAATTTAAGCTTTTATGCTTTATAATAAATTTCTGTAAAAACAAATAATTTACCTTTTTTAACATTTATTTCTATTATTTTTGTTTAATTAAATATAAAATAATTAGGTCATCCATAGTTTTTCGTTCACCTGCTATTAAAAATAAATTTCACTATCATTACGATTAAAAATAATAATAAATAAAAATGTAAGCAAGAAAATTTAATACAATTATATGTTATATATGCTTTTATGTTTAACTTTCATTGTCAATTTATTTCGTGTTAAAATAATATAAAAAAAAAGCAATTTCTCTACAATATAAGTTACAAATGCGAAGGGACAACACAACAATCCGATTCACGCAATAAAATATGTTAACAAAACAGTACAACAGTGTAAATGTGCAACAAAATAAAATAAAAAACCCGTATTAAAGTTTTCCGCTATTGTTTTCTTGATTATTTTATTATAAATTGTATGAAGTTTTTAAGAAATTAATATGTCTTCAATTCCTTTATTTAATAACCATGAATTATTGTGCGATAATTATTTAAAAAGGGAGTAATTTATAATAAAATATTAATAATAACAATAATTTTGACTGTTTATTACGTTCTATGTTAATGTTAATGCTAGCGTTACCTATTACTTACTGCTTACATAATTTATATTATTTTATTATTTCTTTTAAACAATAAAATTAACATGACATTGTTAAAAAAATTATTAACAAATATATATATAATATTTTTTTATAACAGTTTATACTCTTTTTTTTTATTTTAATAAAAAATAAAAAGGAATTATTATTCTAATTGTTTTGGCATTTTTTTTTCGCAATTTATTTATTATTTTACATTGAAAATATGTTCAAGGTGGCGGGCGGCATCACCAAACAGTGAAATTACATGACAAATTTTCTTTTGTTTATATTATTTTTATTTATTTATTTTTTGTTATTTTAAGTAATTGTTTGTTTTAAGTCTTTATTTGCGCGGTTTATTCAAAATTCAATAAAATGGTTTCCGAAACAAAAGCTAGCTTTTGTGTTTTGTTTTTGAATTTAGATTATTTGAGTTTATCCATACTTGTTTTTTTTAGCTAAATTATTGTAATTAATAAGATTTTTGGTTTTATTTAACAATATCTGGTAAGAAAATTAAACTTGTTACTACTTATTTATATATTTAATCTTTAAAACAGCTGATTGTATGACATTTAGTAATGCTTTCAAGAAAATATATTTTTCTTTCTCGCATAAATAATTGTAAAAATTGTTTTTTTGTTTTCTATATTTCAATTAAGTTGTTTATCGACTTCGAACAGGTGTTTTTGTTTAAAAAAAAAATAATTATTTTTCTTTTGTTTTTTATTTAATTTCATCTTTCTTTGGTTTCTTATTGTTAATTGAAAATTATTCCAAAGTTTCTGACAGAAAAAGTCTTGAGTTTGTTTACAAAAAAAATACCATCGAAAGGGCAATTCAGTGGCTTACAAATTTGTTTATTGTCTAATTCAAAGAATTATTTATTAATTATTTTACGTGTAACAAAGATTGAAACGTGTACAATGAATTAATTTAAAAATAAACAAATTAAAGGGGACAAAACTGTAAAATTTCTGTACCGTAAAAATCGACCGACATTTCACTGTTATTATTATTTTTTTTTTTTGTTTGTATTTATTTGTCATAATTATTTTAGAAATAAAAATAAAAATACATATAATAAAACGAAAGTAAGTAGTTAAAATGGTTAAAGAGAAAGTGTTTCTTATATGCATTAAAAATAAGAATTTAGTTAGATAAATCTAAAGAAAGATGAGATAAATTTATTCGTCAGTCACTCTCAAAATGTTTTATTTATTATTTTTTTAATGTAAATTTTTTAATATATTCAAGACTGCTGTTTCAGCAATATAATAATATTATTGATGTTTATTAATTTAATTAAATTAACATTAAAGTATAAGAAAAACAATAAGAATAATAATATAATTAGCACAAATAATACAAATTATTCCACATAAGACAGAAATATGCATATTTTTTAAATTTATTTTCATTGATAAAATTTACCAATACATTAATGTTATAGTGATTTTTGCAACGTATTTGTGACTCAATCAAAACAATATTTTAAGTAATAATAATAATAATATTAATAAATAATATTTACAATAACAACCTTACTGGTATTGTGACTGTAAGTGATTGTTAATTACTAAATTTATGTTTAAAAACCAAACAACAGTACAAGAATATGAATATAAATAAATAAAAAATGCTTAAATGGTGTAATTACACTAGTACAAGATCTTTTTCTTTTTACCAAGAAAAATAAAAAAGAAAGTACACTTAATTAAGTCAAAAAAAAATAAGATAAAAAATTGAATAACTTTTGGTATCTATTTAAATGGAAAAAAATGTATTTTTTAGGTGAGCATTATGATGCGAAATTTGCATGTGAAGTATTTTTACTTATTTATTAATTTGTTATGTGAGTTTATTTTGCTTTGTTTTGTTTTATTTATGGTAGTTAATGGTTTTTTGTATTTTTACAGGACGTCACCTAGAAGTACTATTAAAAATCCTGATATTATTATAAGACTTTGTGCTTAGATAAATTCCCTTGGAGCTTGAACTTTAAAAAGCAAATTTCGTGTGTCTATAAACCACTTAAAAAAAATAAATTCCACCACTGTTAACTTAGTTAAATTATCAACAAAAATAAACTGTTTTTCGCATAATAATAAAATAGAAAAATAATAATGAGAAACACACCCTTAATCAAGGTGTATACCGCATAAACGCACAAACGTTATACAATTTATCCTTTCTCTTTGATTTAATAATAACTAAACGACCCTCAAAAACACCTTTATTTATTTTATTTTATTTTTTTTTTTTAAATCATTTTTATAATTAAGTGATTTATTTTATAATAAAATTTAATTTAAATAAAAAATAATAACCCCTATTTGTTATAAAAAAAATAATAAAAACAATATAATTGTGCGTTCTTATTCAACGTTTCATTATGACTACTCTCTCCCTGTCTTTAGATTAAGATACATCAATTTTTATTTTATTAATATTTAACCCGCATTATTATTTTAATTCACAAAAAAAATGTTTTCTTATTAAATAAAATTAGCAAATTTATTATTAATTAATTAATGAATGAATACATATATTTTTTAGCCTAATTCTTTTCAATACAAAGTTAAAAATCTAAAAGGAAGAAAAACAATATTAAATCATAAGGAATAATTATTTTATACCAAAATGTATGTTTTTTGTATTATTTATTTCATTAAATTAATTTTAAGTGAATTAAATTAATAAAAATATTAAAGGGGAAATGTTATAAATGAAAGGAATCACAAGTATTTTTAAATAATTAGAATTTTTATCTTGGGAATTTTTGTTAAAAAGATAAAAAATTATATAAATTTATTAAAATCAAATTAAAATGAATGCTCAATGTGTTCGTATTTTAAGGATTAATTGATTAGAATTTGGTAGCTAAATGGCTAATAATCTTAATAATAAGACTGCACCCTCAATTACTAGTAATTTCGTTTTTATGTTTAGCTGGTAAAGTTCATAATTAAAAGTTTAAAAAAAATAATCTTAAACTCTACATTACTGAAAATTCTACTTGACACCTGAATCACAAGACAGTCATATTTAAAAATAATTCGTTTATCTGTTAAAACAGTTTAAGCAAATAAATTTTACTTTCATTTAAACAATAATAATTAACAATAAATATAAATAATAAATAAAAGTATTATTATACCTAGATCGTACTGTATTTTATTAATGAAATTTCATATTGAAAACTGAAAAATACACATTTATTTACTTTCTTTCATATTAAATGCGTAAATTCAAAAACATAGCGGAATGAACACTTTAATAGAAAAAAAAAGTTACTTTTACCAGAGTTCAATAATCTATATAGAATTTTTTTCTCTCTATTATTATTATTATTTGGTTATTTTTCATTATTATTATAGAAAAAGAAAAGTAAATATATTGATTCAAATCACAATAAATATTAAATGACCATCAAGCATTATTTTATTATATTTTTGTTATAAGAAATATAAAAATTATCAATATGGTAGGGGTGTTAGATAAATAAATAAACAAACACGCATTAACACGTTGACATTTTATTTATTAATAATATATATATATATATATATATATATATATATATATATATATATATATATATATATATATAAAAATAATAAAAGAAATAAAAACACAAAACATTAAAAACAACCATCAAACCTTAATTGTCCTTCAAATCACTTGAATACAAGGTTAATGTCTATCCCTTAATGAGGTTTTGTAAAAATATTATTTTTGGTTTTTTTTTTGATGTCATTAAACTATACAAACTAGTGTATTGGAATATAATTAATGTAAAATAATTTTATTGATATCAGGAAGTATATTATTATTAATTCCTTTTATTTAATAATTAAATAGAATATTCTATTTTTTTCGATTACATTTGAAATGAAATATTAGTGTTAACGGTTTAGATAAAACAAATTAAAAAGAAAAAATCATTTACTAGGTGTTATTACGTACATTTATAAGGTTTTTTCTGAATTTCTGAATTAAAAATTGAATTTTTAATCATTTATTTACCTTTTTAGTAATGCAGTGAATATATATTTACAAATTTTAAGGTGTTAAACAAACAAATTTATTATAATAAAAGGTAAAAACTGCAAATCATTGCTTTTTACTAGATATAATATAGATATAGATAAAGAAATAAACGAACAAAATTTGATTTCCTTAATAAAATTGAGTAAAAAATTATAATTCGAATTGAATAAGGGTGATGATTTATTTAATAATATTATTATTATTATTATTGGCAGGTAATAATATAAACAAGCACACCCTTATATAGTTATTATTAAATGTATATTTTTTACCTCACACAAGAACGTTTCTGTAAAGTAAAAGAAAAATTATTTTAAAAAGCAAAAAACTAACAACCGAAAAAGCACAAAAGAATTTTTATTTCAAAAAAAAAAAAGAAAAGGAAAATTATTTAAATTTAATTTAATTATTTAAATGAAAATGTTTGTTTTATTTTTTAAATAAGTAATTGAATTATATAATTAAAACATTGTATAAAAACACACCTTATTCTATTTTCTATAAAAACAAATTCTACTTTATTTAATTTTTGTATTTATTTTAAGTAGTTTTTAAACTAAAATGTATTTTTAATAATTCAAAAATTCTTTTATAATTTTATAAATTAGGTCATATTTGAGTGATTTTTGTTTTTGTAAAAAAGTTAAACAAAATTTTTAATTGGTTTATGTATCGACTACTTAAAGTATAATTCTAGTAGCAGCTATAAAATTATTTAGTTTTGTAATATAACTTATTGTAACTAATATGTAACTTATTGCAATATAAAAATTAAAACCTAACAAATGTTTGTTAGATTTTGTTTTTAGAAATGTCATTTTTTTTTTTTAAACTGAAGAAAATTTATCCCAAAATTATAAGTGATTTTTAATGGAAGAAGAAATTCGACCTAAAGTATTAGTAACAAGACATATATTTCCAGATTATTGCCTTGAACCGCTAAGAACAAATTGCGAAGTAATTTTCTGTAACGAAAATAATGTTCCTACACGAGAAGAAATTTTAAGAAAAATTGTAGGTGTTAATGGTGTACTATGGGCAACCACAGAAAAATTAAATAGCGAAATTCTAGATGCTGCAGGTAATTGAGATTAATTTTTCAATTAAAAAATGAATTGTATTTTTTTTTTTATTGATTAAAGGACCCCAATTACAAGTTATTACAACACTATCATCTGGATTTGATCGTGTTGATTGTCAAGAAATAAAACGACGAAATATTCAACTTGGACATACGCCTGTAGTTGTTAACGATGCTGTTGCTGATCAAGCGATTGGTTTAATGATTGCAGCTGCAAGACGTCATTACGAAGGGCGTAGATTTATGGAAAAGTAAAATTTCTTTAAAAAAATTTTATTTTCCTTAATTTATTGAATTTCCATAGAAATGATTGGAAAAAGGGCCATTATATTTTAGGGAAAGATATAGTTGGATCAACTATTGGTATTGTAGGTTTCGGAGGAATCGGTCAAACAATAGCTAAACGGTTAAAAGGTTTCGATGTTCGTACAATTTTGTATTGCGGTCACAAAGAAAAACCAGAAGCAATCGAATTAAACGCTGTATTTGTCACTTTCGAAGAAATACTAGAAGAAAGTGACATAATCATAATAAGCGCTCCATTAACAGTAGAAACGAGAGGAATTTTTGATTTAAATGCATTTAAAAAAATGAAGAAAAAACCAATTCTAGTAAATGTTGGACGTGGCGGTAGCACAATTTCTTTTTTTGTTTTTATTTCATTTAAATTTGTTTTTTATTTTTCTAGCAATTGTGGACACCGATGCATTAGTAATAGCATTATCTGAAGGTTTAATTTTTGCTGCCGGACTAGATGTTATGTATCCAGAACCGTTACCAATGGATCATATATTGCTCACGTTTGAAAATTGCAGTAAATTTATTTACTTATTTAATTAACAACAATTAAATTAATAAATATATATAATTTAAATAATATTGATATTTAAACATAGTTCTCACACCACATGGCGGAGCCGCAACATATCTTACGCATGAAAATATGACAAAATTAGCTGTAAAAAATATTGTTCAAGTTTTAACAGAAAATGAAATTTCTGCTCCCGTTTATGAATGCTATGAAACTGTAAATTGATTTTTTTATAGTAGATGGTGCTATTAATATATTATTGTTGTGAATTACAAATAGTTGAAAAACAATTAAATTTTTAAAGCTAATTAAAAAATACTTTAAATAAAATAAAATTTAAATTAGTATATTTAATATATTATTAATTATTTAATATATAAATTTATATTAATTAATTAAATCATATATCATTTAAGAATTTTTACATAAAAGAATAAAAATAGATAAGAAAAACTAGCAAAATTTCAAAATTTTTATTGAACACGAATTGAACGATAAAACGAGAATAAGAAATAAAATAACTGCAATGTATTACATGAACATTATGCATGACAACAATTAGATAATAATGTCATTTCTTTTATTCATTTATTTAAATTCTTTTCACAGATATCGTTTAGCTTTTGGCAGAATAAAATTGAACATATTAAATTAGAATTTTTAATTTATATATAATGACTAATTATTTAATTGTTTTATTAATTATTTCAACGTTTTATCACATGTAAGTTTTGTTTTTTAAAATTATTTATTAAAATTTATTCGTAAAAATATTGAAAATGTTGTCTAAAATTCATTGCGAAGATTAAGTTAACTTTTTGCTATTCAAATGCACAATGTATAATGTATCTTAAACTATTTAGTTATTAAAATACTTATAATTAAAGTGAAGCAGCAAGTGACACAAAAATTGATGACACTACCGAATCACAAAAAAAACCAAAAGTATTAGTAACACATTCTGAGGTGCCTGAAACTGGTTTAAATATTTTACGTCAAAAATGTGAGGTTATTATTACGGAAGGTTTGCCAGCCCCATCCAGATCAGAAATTCTTAAACATGTTAAGGGTGTGGATGCGATTTTCTGGTATGGATATGAACAGTTGAATTCAGAAGTACTCGATGCCGCTGGTAAGACTCCAATATAGAATCGTTTTTTATTGCAAATAAAATAAATATATATTTTAGGGCCACAATTGAAGACTATTTCCACAATGTCAGATGGATTAGATAATATTGATTGTGCTGCAGTTTTTGCTCGAAATATAACATTAGGTCATACTCCAATAATACTCAATGACGCTGTTGCTGATGTAGCTATTGGTCTAATGATTGCTGCTGGTCGAAGATTCGAGGAAGGACGCCGCAAAATCGAAAATAGTGAATGGGTAAAACGTCCACAATGGTTACTTGGACAGGATATTAAGAGTTCAACCGTTGGTATTATTGGATTTGGAGGAATCGGGCAAACAATAGCTCAGCGTTTAAAAGGTTTTGATGTAGCTAAAATTTTGTATTCCGGACCCAAAGAAAAACCGGAAGCAAAGGAACTTCAAGCCGAATTTGTCACTTTTGATGAATTAATAACCAAAAGTGATTTTATCTTTATTAGTGCGCCCTTAACCAATGAAACTAGGGGAATGTTTAACATAGAAGTATTTAAAAAGATGAAAACAACTTCCGTTTTGATAAACATCGGCCGTGGAGGTAAGTGATTTTCGTAATATTATTTCAATATCAATTATCTAAATGCTATGCATTTTTCAGCGATTGTGAATACCGATGACTTGGTGACAGCATTATCGAGCGGTTTAATCTTTTCCGCTGGTTTAGACGTAACGAACCCAGAACCAATTCCAAGCAATCATAAAATATTAACTCTAGACAATTGCGGTAATAATAAAAATATATTTTAATCATTATTTTTCTCCATAACTAAATGCTTTCTTAAATTATTTAGTTATAACACCACATTTGGGTTCAGCAACCTTCCGTACCAGGTCAGATATGGCAGTTATTACCGCACGTAATCTTTTACTGGGACTAGATGGCGAACCAATGTTATTCCCAGTATTTAAATGTTAATTTATTTTCATTAAAAAACATAATTTATATTATATATAATATAATATTTGCTTTAAAAAAAATTCTTCATATTGCAACCGGAAACAATATTTTTACTACCGTTTTTACTGTTAAATTAATTATTTATTATAAGAGATGGCGCTAAAAAACATTGTTTTTATAATTCCAAATAAAATATTTAAAACTTTCATTTTTTTTTATTTATTACACAATAATTAAATAAAAAAAAATACTTTCAATTAAATCAATAAGTATTTATATAGTTATTTATTTTAATTAATTATAGCATATGGCATTCAAGAACCTTTTTATTAAATAACAAAAACTAGTTTAACCAGATTTATGATTTTATAAAAAAGCAAATTATTGAACACGAATTGAATAATAATTTCATTTTATAAAAATAAAAAATTAAAAACAATTACAGCGTATAACGACGCATAATAATGAAACTTAATGGCACTCCTTTTATTCATTTACTTAGTTCATTTCAATTTGACAGATATCATTTAACTTCTGATGGTATTAAATTATAAATATTAAATTAAAATTTTAATTCAAGTAAAATGACTAATTTTTTAATTATTTTACTAATTTTTTCAACGTTTTATCACATGTAAGTAGCTCTTTATAAACATATTAATTAAAATTTATCCGTTAAAATATTGAAAATGTTGTCTAAAATTCATTGCGAAGATTAAGCTAACCTTTTGCTATTCAAATGCACAATGTATAATGTATCTTAAACTATTTAGTTATTAAATTACTTATAATTAAAGTGAAGCAGCAAGTGACACAAAAATTGATGACACTTCCGAATCACAAGAAAAACCAAAAGTATTAGTAACACATTCTGATGTGCCGGAAGCTGGTTTTAAAATTTTACGTCAAAAATGTGAGGTTATTATTGCTGAAGGTTTGCCAGCACCATCCAGATCAGAAATTCTTAAACATGTCAAGGGTGTGGATGCGATTTTCTGGGTTAGTCATGAACGATTGGATTCAGAAATACTCGATGCCGCTGGTATGACTCCAACAAAGATACATTTTTTATCCTAAATTAAATAAATACATATTTTAGGACCACAGTTGAAGATTATTTCCACAATGACAGCTGGATTAGATAATGTCGATTGTGCTGCAGTCTTTGCTCGAGATATAAAATTAGGTCATACTCCAATAGTACTCAATGAAGCTGTTGCTGATCAAGGTATTGGTCTAATGATTGCTGCTGGTCGAAGATTCCAGGAAGGTAGACGTAAAATCGAAAGGAATGAATGGGAATATCGTCCACAATGGTTACTTGGACAGGATATAAAGGGTTCAACAGTTGGAATTGTTGGGCTAGGAGGAATCGGGCAAACAATTGCTAAACGTTTGAAAGGTTTTGATGTGGCTAAAATTTTGTATTCCGGGCACAAAGAGAAACCGGAAGCAAATGAACTAAAAGCTGAATTTGTCACTTTTGATGAATTAATAACGAAAAGTGATTTTATTTTTATTTGTGCGCCCTTAACTAATGAGACTAGAGGAATGTTTAACATAGAAGTATTTAAAAAGATGAAGAGAACTTCCGTTTTGATAAACATCGCCCGGGGACGTAAGTGATTATAGTTATCTAATTTTAATTTATCTACATCGCGTACATTTTTTAGCTATTGTGAATACCGATGACTTGGTAACCGCATTATCGAGCGGTTTAATATTTTCCGCTGGATTAGACGTTATGGATCCAGAACCAATTCCAAGCAATCATAAAATATTAGCTTTAGAGAATTGTGGTAATATTAAAAATTATATTTTGATCAGCATTTTTCTTTATAACTAATTGCTTTCTTAAATTTTTTTTAGTTGTGGCACCACATTTGGGTTCAGCAACCCTACGTACTAGGTCTGATATGGCAGTTATTGGCGCACATAATATTTTACAAGGACTAGGTGGTGAACCAATGTTTTCACCAGCGTTGAAATGTTAATTTATTTTCTTAATTTAACTTCTCCAAATCATGAAACAAATATTTTTTACAAAAATCAAATTAATTTAAAAAATAATTTATTTTAAGATTTTGAATAAATTTTATTAAGCATAATGTTTGTTTAATTTTACTTTGCCAATTATAAAAGAATAAAACCATTAAGAATTAAGACGAATATTTCGGAAACAATGTTTACTGCCAAATAAAAAAATACATTCTTAATTTTGTCTTAAGCCTATTAGTTTTAAATAAAATTACAACACTGAATTAATAAATAATAAAAATAAACTAAATTACGGACAACAGAAAATTGGGTTAAATGAAAAGAAAATTAGTCTTTTCGGTGCTATTACCAAGAACAAACGTGTTGTTATTTTTTGTGCAGTTAAACATTCAAATTGAGAAGAAAAAAAAACTCAAAAATTCACTAAATTTTAGTTCAGTGTTTTTAGGGTATTAAAAGTTTAAATTTGAGTGAAAAAAATAAATATTTGTTTAATTTTTCTAATAAATTAAATTAATTGAAGAAAATGTCTAAGCATAAAATTAAATTACTATTTTTCGCCTTTATATTAGTCGTAATGTTACAAGAAGGTAAATAAATATATAATTCTGTATCCTAAAAAAAAATATTTTCCATGAACACAAAATGACGACGAGACTACACAACTACGTCTACGATGTATAACTAAAATAATTTATTTATTTTTCGCTTTTTTAGCAAAACAAAAAAATATTCAAATTTGTTTTTTTTTTTTTTGTATCTCACCTGTCTCCAGTATTTTAAGTTTTTGTTTTTTGTTTGTCGTTATTAATAAACTCTTCAGTTTTTTCGTATCGTTTTCTTTCCACAATTTCAAATCAAAAGCACTGTTTTTACATCTTTTTGCTAACGAGATTTTATAAATTTATGTAATTTGTTTATATTTCGTGTATTTAGCAAAGCCCTTGAAATTTTCTTTAACTAAAAGAGAAATATCGTTATCAACTTAAAATTTTTTTTAATTTTTTAAATAACAGGTGACTCCTTAAAATGTTGGCGTTGCTCCACGGATGCACCAAATGCTGCATTCTGTGATGATCCATTTGATCCTAGTTTAATTACAGAACAACAAAGACTTTGGACTTATGTTGATTGTAGTTTTGCACCATCGCAATTAAATCCATACAGTACACCACAATCAGGTCCTGTTTGTAAAAAGCAAATACAACTAAGTAAGTTAAATTTTATGTTAATTGATTAATTCATTAATTAATCTAGACAAAAACATTAATGGTTTTTGTATCGCTGAAATAAGCATACCAACTGATTTTACTGCATTGTTCAATGTCCAGTGCCAAACTATATTGTTATCAAAAGTTTTGAATTAATAAACAATAAAAAAATTCTTATTTTTTCAAGTTAATGGTAATGAAGTGATATACCGATCATGTTCCTGGGAAAATATTTATACCGCGTCTGATAACTGCATGAAGATTTTAACACCATCCTATGTAAAAACTTTATTCTGCAAAACATGTAGAACAGATGGGTGCAATGGGGCCGAATTAAATAGACCGATCTCCGATGAAGTCTCACTATTGGCAAACATCACAAATGTTTTAAGGTTACAAAATTATATATTTCTTATTGATTAAAAACCAATTTAATACAAAAGTGTTGCTTATTTATTTTGTTTTAAAATACTAAAGCCAGTAAGGTCTAACTAGATTAGAACAGTTACTACTTACTGCAGTTTTGGAATTTATTTAATGAGATTCAATGCTTTATATATAAGTCGAGATATTCCAGAAATGTTTTTGCTGATGTTATCTCTAGATTCCCTCATAAACCAGAGTAAAATTTGCAAAAATTATTAATTTGAATAACATTAAAAATAAGACAATAAATTTTTTCATCATCATGCCACTCATACTGACTTATTAATTAAAAAAAGAACAGAATTTTTACGATGCAAAAAAAAATTCCGCCTAATTGAACCGTTATTGCTTTCATAATGCTGACTGAACTTCTTATCGCTACTTTATTAAAGAATAATTTGACCTTCGGCTACTTTTTTTTATTTAACACAGTTAAATGCATAATAAATATGG
The DNA here is from genome assembly GCA_963942525.1 of Ptychoptera contaminata. Taxonomy (NCBI): domain Eukaryota; kingdom Metazoa; phylum Arthropoda; class Insecta; order Diptera; family Ptychopteridae; genus Ptychoptera; species Ptychoptera contaminata. The sequence goes on along the minus strand of OZ012636.1, from coordinate 11,248,352 downwards.
CTTAAGTACTTTTGTTTGTTAAACTACTTAAAACTGATAAAAAAAAATCAATAAATTGTTTCATTTGCAATAAAGTGAAGCAAAAAGTAACACAGAAATGGCTGACACTACCGAATCACAAGAAAAACCAAAAGTTTTAGTAACACATTCTGAGGTTCCTGAAGCTGGCTTGAAGATTTTACGTCAAAAATGTGAGGTTATTATTACGGAAGATTTGCCTACACCATCCAAATTAGAAATTCTTAAACATATTAAAGGTGTGGATGCAATTTTCTGGGTAAGCCATGAACAATTGGATTCTGAAGTACTGGATGCCGCTGGTAAGAGTCTAACAAAGAATCGTTTTTTGTTGCAAATAAAATAAATATATATTTTAGGGCCACAATTGAAGACTATTTCCACAATGTCAGCTGGACTAGACAATGTTGATTGTGCTGCAGTTTTTGCTCGAAACATAACATTGGGGCATACTCCAATGATACTTAACGACGCTGTCGCTGATCAAGGTATTGGTCTAATGATTGCTGCTGGGCGAAGATTCCAGGAAGGAAGACGCAAAATCGAAAGGAATGAATGGGAAAATCGTCCACAATGGCTCCTTGGACAGGATATAAAGGGTTCGACCGTAGGAATTGTTGGATTTGGAGGAATCGGGCAAACAATAGCTAAGCGTTTAAAAGGTTTTAATGTGGCTAAAATTTTGTATTCAGGCCACAAAGAAAAACCGGAAGCAAAGGAACTAAAAGCTGAATTTGTCACTTTTGACGAATTAATAACCAAAAGTGATTTTGTTTTCATTTGCGTGCCCTTAACCAATGAGACTAGAGGAATGTTCAACATAGAAGTATTTAAAAAGATGAAAACAACTTCCGTTTTGATAAACATCGCCCGCGGACGTAAGTGATTTTTGTATATTATTTCAAATGTTTTTTTTTTATTTTCAACACGTTTTATAGCCATTGTGAATACCGATGACTTGGTAACCGCATTATCGAGCGGTTTAATCTTTTCCGCTGGATTAGATGTTCTGGATCCAGAACCAATTCCAAGCACTCATAAAATATTAACTCTAGACAATTGTGGTAATTTAAAAAAATATATAAATTGAACTAAGAACTACATTTTTTATTATATTCTTTAGTTGTGGTACCACATTTGGGTTCAGCAACTGTGCGCACCAGATCCGACATGTCTATAATTGCGGCACATAATATTTTACGAGGATTAGTTGGCGAACCAATGCTTTCCCCAGTACTTAAATGTTAATTCCATTTATTATTTTTTCTTTTAAATATTAAATAAATGTTTTATTCAAAAATCAATATGTTTTTACATTTTTATCTAAAGTGACGCAGTCAAATTTCCGAAAACCAAAAGTTTTAGTAACACATTCTGAGGTTCCTGAAGTTGCATTAACGATTTTGCGTCAAAAATGTGAAGTTATTATCACAGAAGGTTTTCCTACACCATCCAGAATAAATGTTCTCAAATTAGTAAAGGGTGTTGATGCAATTTTCTGGAAAAGTACTGAAAGATTGGATATAGAGATACTGGATGCCGCAGGTAAAAATATTGAAACGATAACAAATTGCACTATTTATTTTATACTATTCAAAAGGACCCCAATTGAAGACTATTTCCACAATGTCAGCGGGATTAGATAAAGTAGATTGTGCTGCAGTTTTTGCTCGAAATATAACATTAGGTCATACTCCAATAGTACTCAATGACGCTGTCGCTGATGATGCTATTGGTTTAATGATTGCTGCTAGTCGAAGATTCCAGGAAGGAAGACGCAAAATCGAAAGGAATGAATGGGAAAATCGTCCACAATGGCTCCTTGGACAGGATATAAAGGGTTCAACCGTTGGAATTGTTGGGCTTGGAGGAATTGGGCAAACAATAGCTAAGCGTTTAAAAGGTTTTGATGTGGCTGAAATTGTGTATTCAGGACACAAAGAAAAACCGGAAGCAAAGGAACTACAAGCCGAATTTGTCACTTTTGATGAATTAATAACCAAAAGTGATTTTATCTTTATTAGTGCGCCCTTAACCAATAAAACTAGAGGATTGTTTAACATAGAAGTATTTAAAAAGATGAAGAGAACTTCCGTTTTAATTAACATCGCCCGTGGAGGTAGAGGGTTTTAGTAATATTATTTCAAAATTTATTTATTTATCGAAATTACATGCAATTTTCAGCCATTGTGAATACCGATGACTTGGTAACAGCATTATCGAGTGGTTTAATCTTTTCCGCTGGTTTAGACGTTTTGGATCCAGAACCAATTCCAAACAATCATATAATATTAACTCTCGATAATTGTGGTAATTTACAACTAAAATATTACATGCATTTACCTAAATTTACTATTTTCTCTTCAATTTATTATAGTTGTAATACCACATTTAGGTACAGCAACAATACACACTAGATCTGATATGGCAGTTATGGCCGCACATAATATTTTACGAGGATTATTTGGAGAACCAATGCTATCACCTGTTCTTAAATGTTAATTAAATTTATTTTGTTTAATTTTATGTTCAATAAAATAATAAAAAATATTTTAATAATTTTTCTGGTATGAAATTCTATTTTCACAGTCACAAACAGATGGCGCAATTTTCTAACAAAATATGTTTGACATTTAAAAAAATCCTTAATTTTGCTGTCATTTAATGAAGAAAAAATATTTTTTTCTTAACAATAATGGCTATTTATTAATAAAATAAAATAATATAAAACAATCAATTTAAAAACACTTAAGCGACAATGTTGAAAGCAATTGGACAGTCATGTGTTAATCGGTAACATAGTATTATCTATTATTTACTTCTAGAAACATAACCAAATTATTTTTTATTTCTTTAGTCCATCACGGATTTGCATTTATTATATGTCATCGTATGGACCACATTTTGTTGATCCAGTCTTTAAAAAAGAAAAACAAATTGCATTACAAGAAACTGGCGAAATAACCAAATTAACTCATATTCCGATTAAGGCTGCTAGAAATAATGACAGTAGTTCCATTTTCCATGATGATGTTTTAAGTAAATTTACTAATTATGTAATGAAGGGAGGTAATAAATTGGTTGCTCGCAATTTATTAGATAAATGTTTTGAAAATATTAAACGATCACAGTTGGAGCGTTATCATTTAGCTGATGCTAATGAAAAAGCAAAAATTGAAACAAATCCAATGAAAATTTTACACCAAGCAATTGAAAATTCTCGCCCTTTACTACAATTAACACCAATCAAACGTGGTGGTGTGAAATATCAGGTAACTAAAATGTTTTTATCAGTAAAAGCATAATTTGTAAATTTTTTTTTTTCCGAAGGTTCCGGTGCCCATTACAGACAAACGATCAAACTTTTTAGGCATGAAATGGCTAGTTGAGGCAGCTAGGGAAAAGGAACGCACAATACACTTTCCAGAAAAACTAGCATGGGAATTGTTGGACGCAGCATCTAATCAGGGACGAGTAGTAAAAAAGAAACAAGATTTACACAAGCAATGTGAAGCTAATCGTGCCTACGCACATTATCGTTGGAGTTAGAATATACTACTTTTATTTAATAAAATAATTTTTAGTCCAATATAAATCAAATAAAGTGTTTATAATTCATCACCAAAAACGATTGAAAAATTTTCTACATCCATTATTTCGCCATGACGATGAAACAGACGGTAAACCTTATTCCCGTTTACCGTTTTTACAGGTTTATAAAATTTTGACAAGAGGGAATTTGATGTGTTTAAAATAATATTGTTTGTATCAAGACAAATATTTTCTCGTTTTCCCCAAAAGTTTAAATAAGATAACTTTACTTTGTCAAGTGTTTCATTAGTATAAACAAAACCGATTGTATTTCGCGATAGAGCACCAAATATAAACAGTGTTATGCTCGATGACACACCTGCAACGAATATAAATTAGTTATTTAACAAAAATTCCTTGAAAATATTTTAAAATATTTAAGGTTTACCAATAGCCGCACATACAAGAAATGTATTTGCCGGTAATATACTACATGTTTCCAATGCAAATGACCCCGGAACAACAATGCAAGTAGCTAAAGTTTGATAAATTTTTAATTTATTTAAACCCGCTGTAAATCTCATATGGGAAAATTTATACAATGTAATCCATTCTGTATAATCCGTAGTTGGTGGTTTAACTTTACTGTTTTTATTTGAATTTATTTCTGTACTACATAACCTTAAATAATTACTATTAAATAATTTACTAAATTTTAATATTGATTTACACTGACATGCTAGCTTTATATTATTGAACAACATTATTTAGTATTTATTTTTTAATTAATATAATTAAATTTTATAAGAGAAAAAATTAACTATATATATATTTCACTTTCAAGACTACAGCGTCTTAAGGTGATAGGTTTTACTACCAAATGACATTTCAATAATAATAAAACTGCAATATCGACCTTCAATTTTGACAGTTTACCCAACATGTGCTTTTTAACAGTTTTGTAATTCATGTTATCATTAAAGTAAACTAAAAACAATATTATTAAAGAAATAATTAATAGAAATAATATATAATGGCATTAAAAATTAAACTAAAAGAAGCGTAAGTAAAATTAAGTAATTTTGTTTAATTAAAAACATAAAATTTTATAATTTTCTATGTTAAACCAGTTTTGAACCAGTTGGACAATATGGTGCATTTTACACTGGTGGGCATGTAGCTTGGACAGCGGATGGTGAACAATTAATTTGCCAAGATATTGCAAAGCTCAATATTGTAACGTTAAACGATGGTATTGTAAATAGTGTTATAGGCAAAGTGGAGGAGGATATTGAAGAAGACACTATATACACATTTGCACTAAGCCCTAATGACGAGCTTTTAGTTACAGCAAACAAGAGTGGACTACTAAAATTATGGAATAAAAATGACGGAAAATTATTAAAAATATGGAAAGGCGTTCATCAGGGACCAGTTTCTCGTTTAGTTTTTAATTCATTATCAAAAATAATTGCAAGTGGCGGTTCCGATTCCACAGTACGAATTTGGGATTATGAGAAAAAAATGTGTATCGGAAGTCTTCGTGGACCACAAGGAGTCATCAATACAGTAAAATTTCATCCAAATTCAAATAAAAATCTTTTGTTTGCTTCTGGAGATGATCTTAAAATATTTGCATGGGACTTATCAAACCGTGAGGTTATAATGATGTTAACCGGCCACTTCTCAAAAGTAACAGCACTTGCTTTTGCATCTGATGGCAACTACATGGTATCTTCTAGCAGAGATAAAGTAATTATCTTATGGGATTTAAACAACCAAAAACAGGTTAAAGCTATTCCTTTGTACGAGAGCATCGAGTCTTGTGTTTATCTTCCACCGGGAACTATTCTACCCAACGACACTAAATTAACTGATGATAAAATATTTGTTGCAACCGCAGGCGAAGAGGGAATCATTAAAATATGGAATGTCACCGACTCAAAACTTATCTATAAGCAAACAAATAGCTTAGTTTCAAAGTCAGTAGAGGAAGGTGGTCTAGCGATCGCTGACATGATTTACAACGAAAAATTGGGTCAGATCGCTGTTATCACTATCGATCACAATATAATTACGCATGATGTGCAATCATTTGATTGCAAAAAGCAATTAATCGGTTTTAGCGATGAGATTCTGGATATCACGTTTGTCGGCAAAAATGATAAATATCTTGCTGTTGCTACCAACAGTCACGACATTAAAGTTTATGAAACATCTAATATGAATTGTCAATTACTTAAGGGACACACGGATATTATATTGGCGTTATCAGCATACAAAAATCTACTACTATCTTCATCGAAAGATAACTCAATTCGTCTCTGGTCAATAGACACGGAAAATTTTACAGTTCGTTGCATTGCGACTGGCACAAAGCACACTGCATCCGTCGGGACTATCGCCTTTGGTAATATTTCATTAAATATTTGTGTGTCCGCCAGTCAAGATACGTGTTTAAAGGTTTGGTCCATACCAGACAGTGTTATGGATAATTCTAGCAAGGAAGTGCTGGCTCTTAAATGCACCGCTACAACAATAGCACATGATAAAGATATAAATTGTGTTTGTATATCGCCAAACGACAAACTAATTGCATCAGCATCTCAAGATAAAACCGCTAAACTGTGGAACGCAATGGACTTGTCGCTTGTTGGAGTGTTTCGTGGTCATAAACGTGGCGTGTGGTCAGTAAGATTTTCACCAGTCGATCAAGTCTTAATGACGACATCGGCAGATTGTACAATCAGATTATGGTCACTTAGCGATATGACTTGCATTAAATCATTGGAAGGACACGAGAGTTCAATATTACGTGCTGAGTTTATAACACAAGGGATGCAAATAATATCAGCTGGTGCAGATGGTTTGATCAAAGTCTGGAGTATAAAAACATCAGAATGCGGTTTAACACTTGATAAACATGATAGTCGTATATGGGCACTAGCGATATCAACTGATGAAAAATCTTTCTATAGTGGTGGTTCAGATTCATTATTAATCCGTTGGCAAGACGTGACTGAGGAGAAAAAATTAAAAGAAATTGAGCAAAGGCAGGAGTTGGCACTTCAAGAGCAGGAACTAATGAATTTAGTTAATGATAAAAAAATGTTAAAAGCACTTCGATTAGCTTTAAGTTTAGAACGACCGCTGATGACATTGAAAATCATAAACTCAGTTATTAAATCGCAGGAGGATGGCTTAGAAGAAACAATTCATAAACTAAACGATTTGCATAAGAATTCTCTACTAAAACACGCGATAACATGGAATACAAATAGTCGAAATTGTCGGCCGGCACAACTTGTCATAAATATAATCATTCAGGAAATTTTAATTGGTAAATTCAAACCGAATAATCTAGAAAAAGTAATTGAGGAGACATTACCATATACAGAACGCCACTTTAAAAGGACAACAGAGTACATTAAAGATTTAAAATTTATTGAATATACGTTAAAATGTATGAAACCGCATGTCTTATTAAATAATGAAAAAAATTAAAAAATATTTTTTTTGTCGTTTTTATTTGTGTGCATTAATGCCTACCCCGACTATTATTAAAATATTTAAATAAATTCACATCACATGTTTGTTTATCATTATTATTATTAGTTTATGATTATTGATTAGGAAAGAAAGAAAAAAAACACTACACATCGACTTAAATAGTCGTTTAAAATGGTTTTCTGTTTATAAATAATTTTTTTTTTTTTTGATTTTACATTGAAAATTAAGGTTAAAAAATTTGTTTTAATTTGTAATTTGTTAGCTGCCTGCCATAAGGAAAATAAAATAATATAATAATTTTAATAAATTTATTATTAGGTTAATAAACTAATGAGAAGAAAAAAAACACACAAACATTATGTTTACCTTCTATAAAATGCTTTTAATATGTAGAAAAAATGTATAAAATTTTATGTTATTATTATGATAGCTGATGTTAAACGATTATTTAATTAAATATTTATCACAATAGATAGTCAGTTTAATCCTTGAACAATGGCATAATTATTGTGATAATTTATAGCAATTGGGTTTTTGAATGTTTTCCAGAGTTCTAAATTTTATTTGTAAATTTTCAAAAATTTGTTTTTTTTTGTAATAATTTGTTTTATTGAATTTTGTTAAGCAACTGGATTAGATTCTATGTTTATGTAACTTATTTATTTATTCATGCTCTAACAAAATCACTATTATCCTTTCTCTTAAAATTACTTTAATACTTATTAAATCAGTTGATCATTTAATTCATAAAAAAAATATAAAATACCTAAATAGTCTACATGTTCACTGTATAAGTGGGATGACTTACTATAATCTAAATAATTAAGGATTATACTCTTATGATTTAGATTAATAAAGTCGACAAATTTTGCAAGGACATTGTCACAAATCGATTAATTTTCTCGTCTTGTTGATCATTTAATTCACCAGTCAATAAAGCATTAAATCCTTTCCCGGATTTTCCTTAATTTATGTTAAAAATACTTATCAAGCAACAAACAAATGACTAATTACGATAAAAATAATAATAAATTATACAAATAGTGACTTAAATGATATTAAAAATACAGTCGTAATATGATTAAGACAATACAAACGCTTAAAAGCAATATAATTTATATTAAAAAAAAAAAAAAACAATATTTTCTTGTCGTTTTCTTTAATTAATTTAACTCTTTAACACGTCATTCAAAATTAAATGATTTACTTAATTATATTTTCTTTTATAAATATATATTTACTTTGATGACAGATTGCTCTACGATTGTCTTAAAAAAAAAAGAAGATAGAAAACGTAAAGTAAAATTAATGAATAGAAAAACAGACAAATAATAATAATAATAATATTATTTTTAACTTAAATCTTGCTGCCTGATTGTTTTGTTTGTTTTTATTATAATTATAATAATAAAAATTATTAATATTTTTATATGTAATGACGTTAATTGGTTATTAATAACGTTTTTATCAAATATTTATTTATTTTTATACAATTTTTCTTAAAAATAATAATATATAAAAAGAAAAATTAGTATTTAACGTAATTTTTTTGTAGTATAAGCTTTTAGCTTTTATAAGTTGCTTGTATAAAATGCATATCAGAGCAATTATCAATGCATTTAAGTAACACCTATAATGATGTTTATATAAAAAAAATATTAAACTAAAACTGCTCAATGTCAAAATTGATCATATCTAAGCACTTTTTCACAAAAATCTATTCTATACATAAATGACCAAAGTTATTGTTAATCTCATACAAACCAATAATAAATAAATGAAAAAACGATAAATAACAAAAACATGCGCAAAACCAAATCCTTTTGTCTAGTAATGGCGACAAAACAATAAAACATCGCAATAGACTTATTTCCATTTTAATAAAACATAAATAAATAAACAAAAAACACCAGGTAAGTAAATCATAACAATAAATTTAATCTCGTTTCCAATATAACAGCTAATTTAATCGCAAATATTTACTTTAATTTAATATTTAAAAGCAAAAAAAAACAATTATTTACTTTAATGAATTAATTAATTTTGTTTTTGTCTAATAATAAACAAAATAATTATGTAATTAAAGCATAATAATTAATATTGAACGAATAAAAGAAGTAAATCTTATGTAAATATCGTTGCCTAATTGCGTCAATTTAATCTGGTATATATTTATATCTACCGACAAAAATTCTTTTCATTTTTTGCATTGATATGTATTCTGGTTTTTATCGGTGTTTTTATTTCACGCATTTATTGTACTTAATGCATAATCCTTTAAAGTACCTTCAGTACCTATTGATCTTCTTCAATAAATATAAATACATTTTGTTTTAATTAGGTTGCTTTTATTATGTTTTTGAAGCTTAATTGTATCCTTCTCTGCTTCTGATCCTTACTAATGCTTTTCCTTAGGAAATAATTTATTCATTAATTCTTTATATTGAAAGATACAGTAGCCACAATATTTAATAATTCATTTTCCTACTCAGCTCCATTCTATCGTGTAAATCAACGAATACATTTTATAAGATAAAAAAAAAACCCACAAAGAGCGAGATAACCAGAATTAAAAAAAAAATATATTATTATTATCGCTGTTGTTAATTAATTAAACTAGATATTATAAACACATTATGATTCAACACAGTAATTTTCTTAATTACTCTTGTATTTTTATTTTTTCTTATTTACATTTGTTTTGTGAATTTTGCCTCCATTATTATTTACATAAAAATAAAAATACGAAAACGAAAACAATACAAAACTAGTCGTTGTTAAGGTAAATTTTGATAACACACATTTTAATATAATTATTTACTTAATTTTAATTAATTATTATTATTTTGTTTTGTTTTTTTAATTTTATTTTTCTTTTTTCTACTTAAATAAAATAGAAGAAAACAATAATGATCGGTTAAAACAGTTACAATGTTATCAATTTTATGTATGTTAAATTAATGAAAAGCAAATTATTGATTGCTATTTATTTTACCTTGATGATTATTAATTATTTAAAATAACGTGTTCATTAGAAAGGATTATTTTTATTGTTTATTTAAATCCCTTTATAGATACACTAGCTAAGCTGCATTTTTATGAATTTTAAAACCTTTAAGTTTTCTTACTGCGTACAACAAAAACTAATAAAAATAATTAATTACTATATAAAAAAACTAATATTTTCTTTGAATATTTATAAATTAACGGCTTTAAATGGTTTTTAATCAATTAATTAGTACTATTTAAAAGAGTTTATAGGCAGAGTAACAGTAATTTTCAAGCAACACTATCCAGTAACATGTTTAAAATTAAAGAAGCTACGAACCCTGCATCAAATTCAAATAAGTTTTGGTTTTAAACTATTTAAACAACTTTTAATTTATCCTCTTTGCTTGAAATTTGATAAAAAACCAAATAAAATATTTATTTTAGGAAATTAATAAGGAAAAAAAACAAAACACTTACCTGAGTCAGTCAGTCGAATGTAATCCACTGTCTAATTGCAAAAATCTCCACCATACACACAATAATTAGAGAAAATCTAAAAATAAAAGAAAATTTTTATTAACACAAATTAAATAAAATTAAAAAATGAAAATAATAAATATTACATATTAAGAAAATTTAAGTAAAATCTGTTTTAAAAAAAATAATGACTTAAGTGATAACCATTTATTGCTAAAATCCATCTATTTATCCAGTCGTTTTATTATTTTTATTTATTTAAAATAATTAATTAAATTTATCTTTAAATAATCATTTGTTTTTACTAGACTATTTATAATTTTTAATTTAATGTTTTGTTTTAATTAGTAACAAACAAAAAAAAAAAAATTTGTAATTTTCATTTAATTTTTTTTGTTAAGCTAGCAACAACAACAATAATAAAAATTAAAAATAAAGAATAATTAAAAAATTAAATGAAAGACAATAAAGTAAGTATTTGTTATTAATTTAATTTTAATCGCAAATTAATAATTAAATTAATTAAATGGATTATATAGTAATAAAATGAATTTTAATTTTTAATGTATATATATATATAAAAATAATGTATTCTTATATCGATGACAGTTAGTTGTGATCATTTGTTTTTTTCACGTGTTATTAAATCTCTTCACAAACTTAAGAGACACCTTGTTCGTGTTTAATTTCTTCATTCATATTTGCTTTTAATATTTTTATTTTTCTCTCTCATAAATCGCATTAGTTACTGTTATTAAAAGGTGACTGCTAATTACAATTGAAATTATATTTTTATATTTAAATTTAAGAAAAAAATAATTAAAATTAAACAAAACAAGGTAGCTTGTATTGTTGTGTAAAAATTAATATTTAAATCTTAGAGCAAAATAAAAAACATACAAAAATATTTACTCGCAGTAAGAAAACTAATAGATCGGCATAGGTCTCTTCAGTATCACTCGTGTTTTTGTATTCACCACATTGAGCATAATATTACACCTCGAGTCATAAAGTAGCTGCGCTATTATACACCTTCAAATATTTTTTTATAAAAACAATAATAAAGTTTTAAAAAAAAAAAAACCAAACGAAAATAATACCAATTTTTTTTTTTATTTTTAATAAAAAATTTAAATAAATAAAAATAATATTTTTTTTTTTTTTTTTGAAAATTAAATAAAAGAACAATATATAAATAGGAGCGAATAAATGAAAAAAAAATGAAATTTAGTTTAAACGTTTAATGGAGTTGAACGTTTAAATAAATGTCGTATTTATTTCTTTTTTGTTTTTTTTCTTAATTAAAAGAATTTAATTTTCAAATTATTTATCCTAATTATAATTTTTAATTAAATTTCTTTGATAATTTATTAGAAAATTAAAAATAATAATTATTATTAAATAAATGTGTTTAATATATTAGTGCAAGAAAATAATGTTAATCAAGTGAACTCAGTGGTTGTTTATGAATTAATATCGACATTTTTTTTTTTTTTATTTTCATTAATTCTTATTGAAAACAATTAAATCGTTAATAATTAAAGAAAATACAGGAATAATTAAAGTGTTTTTTTTTTTTTGGTGTAATTGTGACTTTTATACAGAAATATATTTATTTCTTTAATTTTAATTTAATTTAATTTTAACGAACATAAATTACAATGGAAAATTTAATAAAAATATTTTTAATATTAATATTATTATGTTTTAATAATTTATTATTAATTAATTGTAATAAATTATTAGAAAAATCTGAAAATTTATTAATAAATAAAACAACAACGACAACGACAACAATAGCATCAGTGACTGAAGAGGATTTAAATGATTTATCAACAACTGAATTAACAACAACTGAAAATAGTAAACAAAGAAATTCAACGGAACAATCAATAACAACAACAATTAATGATTTACAAGAATTATTAATACCACCAGCGACTGTTAATGCTAGTATTGCATTAATGTATGCAAATCCAAAGCGTGGACAGTTAATGAAAAGGTAAGACCATTTAAATATGATTTAGACAATTTTTTGTTTTTTGCAATAAAAAAAAAATCTCCAATTAAGGATTTTAATCGATCTCTATATGGGAATACTTAATTAATGCCGTTTTTCTTTTCTCTTAATTAATTGCAAAATATCATTTTACTGAGTTTACTTGTTTTTTTACTTTTTTTTTTATTTAATTAAAATTTATTTATGCTTAATTAAATACAAGAAATGTAAGTCATAGTAAATTCCTTAAAAATTTCTTGTTATTTTTTTTTTATATAAATTTATATTTAAAAGTCGCATAGTTTAATTGATTAGAAATTGATTAAAAAAAATATAATAAAATTGATTTATTGAAAGAAAAATAAAAAAAAAGAAAAACTAAAACATTTACAGATATTTAATTAATTTAAAAAAATAATAATAATTTATTTGTTTTAGAAGAGTAATTTCTAGTAAATAAAAAAAAGAAAAAAAATGTATTTTAATGAAAAATTATTGCAAGAACAAAGTAATTAAAGTAAAAATTATGAAAAAAAAAAACAAAATCACTTTAATACTGCAAGAACAAAGTAATATGTTAACCAAGTGCAACAGGATCGTGATTATTTTTAAAAGAAAGAAAAAAAAAGCAAATAGCAGAAAACAATAAATAATTATGGTAAAAAATATATTCTCTTATCCAAGGGAATAACATCTACCTACATGATGTTGGAATAATTTTTCTTTTAATTATTTAATTGTTGTTTTTTATTTTAAGAAAAGAAATTCGGATACAAAAACCAGTGCTTTCCAACATTTTATTAGAAATTAATTAAATAGAAATTGAACAATTAAACAAGTTTTTACTTTGTTATTAGCAATTGCTTTCATTATTAATGTTCGCTAATAGAATTTAAGGATGTATTTTATAAAAGACATTTTCAGGTAAAATTAGAGTAGAACCTGGAACATTTTCTTTATTTTTTAAATTCTTATTTGTATGCAAAATGCCTAAAATCTAGGATTAAAATATCTCTTCAACATACCTTTTTAATAACTGCTTAACTTTGCTACTTTAAAAATACAAAACACGCTTTTTACCTTGACAAAACACATTAAAAAGCACTGTCTTAAGTCATAATTACAAATAATAAATAATTTGCTTTACTTTATGCATTATTTGTCTTTCACTTTATTCATTCAACAAAATACATGATTAGTAACACATATATATATATATTATTTGAAAAGCATAAACTATCACATGATAGGAAAATTAAAGAGAAATAAAAACAAACCTATTGATTGAAAATAATTAAAATAATAAAAAATTATGTCAATTAAATATTTTATAAAATAAAACAAGTTTTTTTGACTTTGTACTGAATATTTATACGCATACAAAATGTATTTTCTATAATTAATGTAATATTTTCTATGCGTTTAGAAATAACGTTAAATAAAGAAAAGATTTTACAAATAAATTATTATTTAAGCTATATAGGCGTAAACATTATCTTTTATGTTTTTTAGCGATACAGACGGTATGTCGTCTGCGAGTATATTTTTCGTGTGAGGTTTTTCCGTTTTATTAATTTTTATGTAGGCGATGACAATGGTTTATAAATGAATATAAATTCTGCGTTTAATTTAATAATTTTTTGTAAAAGATATTTTCTATTACATCAGTAATCTCTGGTTGATAATTACACAGGTAATTATTAGTAATATTTCCGGTTTACTTATTTTAAACTAAACTTTGATTATGCGATAATTATAAAAATGTGGATTTTTCCCATTTAAAAAAATTTTAATACTTGATTTAATCGTATTATTATCGCATTATAATTCAAGCAAAAAACCGTATAAAGTTTATTTCTTTAAAAAATTGATAGAAAATTTACATATTTATCAGAATCATTTTGCTAGAAGAAATAATATCGATCGTAATACAAATACTCAGGTTAGCAAAGTGAAAAATTATGCTTTATTGTGAAATAGATAAATCTAAGTAATCCTTAAGCTTGATTTAGGGAATTGCATAGAACTACTAACAATCCGATATGATTGCTTTATTATTTGAATGCATTTAGCTGGAAAATTCTTTTATAACAATAAAGTTACTCAACAGTTTTCAGAACTCAGGAAAGTATTTTAATTTAAATTTCACTTTAAGAATCTAAAGTAATTAAGTAAAATCAAATTTCTGAAATAAGAATTAATTAAATCAATGAAATTAACCTTATACGAAGAGAATAAAAACACAAAACACAATTTTTCACTTAAAACATGAGTTCAAGGTGTTTTCAGGTAATATCATTACAATAATTTATAAAAAAAAAAAAAATTAAAAACTATAATAGTTATTACATTAGCACATAGTTTCACTAAATTTTAGTTAATAAACTTATCACAAACATAAATAAAAATTATTATTTTACCTTGTGAAGGTCATCGATGATATTGATTTTGTGCATTTTTGATTAAAAATCAATAAAAAAATAAAAAATAAATAAATAGTTTTTCTTCGCTATTATTTAAATAATTATTATTACTATCAATAAGTGTTAAGCCAAAACGTTTATTTTTTTATTTATGTGAAAATCAATTACATAGATATAAAAATTGTAGAAAAAAAAAATAAATTATTTAAATTATTATAAAAATAAGCCATCATCGTCGTGCATCTAATACCTGTGCTATGAATAATAATTAATTAATTTTTAATGTTTTTTATGAAAAAAAAAAAATAAAAATAATAAAATAATATTTTGTAGTAAATTGTTGTTTGATGTTTTTATATGTAGTGAATTATGTACCTATACCCAGATATTATGGTACAATGGGTAGTTAAATGCACTGAGAATTGTTTATGATTTATTAAAGAATTATGACGAAATAACAAAATCAAATTAATTTAATCGTGATTTACTTAGAATAAATTTCTAATATTAATGCAATTTTATTCCATCTATCAAGTTCAAATTATTAACAATGCTTCGTACCACGAGTTGTAAGTAGTTAATTATCGGTTTTTATTTAGCAACGTTTTTAGTTAATTTTTAGTCTTTAAAAAGCAAAAATAACAAAGTAAATAGTAGCTTTAAGAAGCATAAAAATTGTTCTTACTTGGCTGCTACTAGGCTAGTATGTGAGATAAGAATAAGCTTAGCTAAGTACTGAATTATCTGTGTATAGTCAACATCTAGTTACCCAATTAAATAACGTTACTAAAGTTAGTATATTTTTATTTTTTTAAATATTTATTACATCAGCTATGATGTATTTTTGTCAAATTAATTTCTAAAAAATAAATAATTATTTCCGTTTTTATTAATTAAAGAAGCAAAACAAAAATTACTGTGCTAAAAAGGTTAACAACCACTGTATTAGCTAAAAATATTTTTTTCTCTAATCAATTATAAAAATTGTATAAAAATCTTAATAATAACCGTGCACTTGTGTTTGTATATTTTTTTTTTTAGCAACAAAAAGTAATTTAAAGACGAAACGAAAATTAATTAAATAATTTTTGTTGTTATTATTATGATTTAAATAATTATTATCTTAATAATTAAAATAAAACAAAAAAAAAAAATAAAATTATTATTATTATTCAGATCCATATATGTAAAACAAAAAAAAAAAAAATTAAAAAGCATAAAAATATAAATAAATAAATTAATTAATAAAATAAAATAAAAAGCGCGAATTAAACCATAATAAAATTCCTTTATAATCAATTTAAATTGTTGCTGATGCCTTCTTTTTCGTCTTTTTCGTTTCGTTTCGTTTCTTTTTTTTTTCTCTCTATATATTAATATTAATTAATTAATTATTTTTATCTGTAAAAATCACAAAGACAAATAATGAAAATATTTTTTATTATTTATTTTAGTTTTTTTTATTTTTCTTTACATAATATATGTTTTGCTTTGTTTTTGTCTGTTGATTTTACTTATATTCACGGTTGTTGCTATGTACCTGAGCATTTTTAGCAATAAATAATAAAAATGAAAAATAAAAGCAAAACAAGATGCATAATGCACGTATTTTATTCGTCCTCGATATAAGGTTTTTATGTTAAAAACACCAACTAATAATCTGTGGATTCTTGTATATATTTTATTTCATGAAACTGATTTCGTCTGGGTATTCCACATGTAAAGAATGAAATTCTTGCATAATCTTCTTTGAATCAGTAATTCTTGTTTATTTCTTTCTTTACAAGTAATATCATAATTCTGATATTGAATAGTTTTTACAGTTTTATTTAATAATTAAAAAACTTTTATTCTCCTGAAATATTTATTTAAAAAAATAATTTAATAATATAATAAAAATATTTTTTTTGGCTATTTATTCCCTTTTTTGGGAGGCATAGTGGACTTTCACTTTGGCATATTTCTTACCGTCGGATTTAGAATTTTGTTTCATTCTTGAAGGAGTATTGTTTTCGCGCCAGAGATTTCCCGGGTGGCCAAGACTTTGAGTAACATTTTTTTTGGCGAATGTCCATGTCAAGATGTGTTTCGAACAAATTGGCATCTGGGTTGATAGACTATAATGCTATACACTTACCTAACAAAGTCTTATACTTTTTAATTTATACATTTAATACGGTTTTTGTTTTAATATATTGTAATTATTACGGTAAAACATCTAATGTCCGGAGTACTTTCGGAGTAATTCCGGAATAATTCTAAAAAGAACAATTTTTAATTTTTGTGTCCACGTTGCACTTCTATAATTCAAAAATAATTATGATATTTGCATGGTCATGCAGTTTTCATGGTTTCAGGAGTTTTTTTCTCTTATTACAAAAGAAATAATAATTTAATTAATTTTGTATTTTTTTTTTCGTTGTTGTTATTATGATCAATAACCTCGTTATTGCTCGTTATACCTAGCCAATATTATAAATAATTATAATTATTATTATTTTTTTATAAACACTTCTGGTTTGTTCATGTCTATTAATAATAATTTATTTATTAAATTTTTCTTAACCATGGCACTATAGCTAGTTTACTGTAATTCTATATTTATGATTTAATTAAGTTAATTAATTGACAAAATAACAACAAAACACTTATGTAAATATTTAACTTAATTAAAGATTTTTTGTTTTGTTTTTCCTTTTTATTAGTTTTATAATCTTACTCAAGTTTATAAAGAAGAAAATAAAGTAAAAAATTGTTTAATATTTTCTCATCTAAAATTAAATTCTTTCTAATCTAAGTGTGTCTTTGCTATAATTAAATTGTTTTGTTTTGTTTTTTCTTTTCTATAACTTAAGGCTAATTTATATAAATATTAATATTTATTTATAAAAAAAAAATAATTAATTGTTAACAAAACACCTTGTATGTTACTTGAATAAATATTTGCGTACAAAAATATAATAAAATTATTAATAAGTTTTTAATTTTAATGCCGCTGCTGCTGTTTGTTCCACTCTAATAATATTTATCTTAAAAATATAATTTATCGATTTATTACTTTGGATTAAGAATTATTTTATGTAATTAATAATGAAAGTTAAACATTTATATAAGTTTTTATTAATAGAAGATATTGTCTACTATTACACGGTTCGAATAGGTTTTGCTCTGAAAATTGAATCACCAATCCTCAAAACTAACCTAACATCAGCTTTTATATAATGTTTTTTAGACAACAAATTCTATTATATTCTCATTCAAATAAATAAATTCAATAAAATATCAATTTCTGCAGTAGAAACATAAAAGTTAAGCTTGGAACGTCAGCAAGCTTATTTTAACTACTTTGATTTATTAACTTAAATTTTCAATTAATTTTTAAAAATAAAAATAAAGTCGCACAAATAATCTAAAAACAGCAAAAATTACCATTTTTGATATGGAATTTAGCACACAAATGTCTTTAACCTTTAAAAACATTAAAAACAGTTTTTTTTTATTTGGATTTATTATCAAAAAAAAAAAACGGCAGTCATGCGTTTCTGTAAAAACATAAAATTGTAATTTTTTAAACTTATCAATATTTGCTTGAATAGAAGTTTTTTAAATATATTTTTGTTTTTTATTTAGTTCAGAAGACTGTCCATCGCTTGAGGATGCTGATGTCCTTTCCCAAACACAATTATTACAACGATTAACGCACGGATGCCGTTATGACCGTTTAGAAAGACCAATTGGTTTGTTGTTTTAAGATATAATTCACATTTTATTGAAGTTTTCATTTAATTTTTTCTTATTTGTAGCGTATAATGAACACGGCATACGATTGCCAGTTAATGTGCACGCTAGGGCTTATATTTACTTTATGCAAAATCTGGAAGCACATGACTTGGTAAGTAAATGAAGAAAACGTTTAGAAATTTGTATTATGAATTTTTTTTTTTTGCTTTTAGCAATTTAAAATTCATGCATTATTACAATTGCGTTATGTTGATCCACGTTTAGTGTTTCAAGAGGTAGCGCCAACACGAAAAGAACCAATAATGGGTGAAACAACGTTAAGAGAAGCACTATGGGTGCCTCATGTATTTTTAGCGAATGAAAGGTGAGCAATTTGATAATTTTTTAATTTAATTACAATTGTAAGTTTAATATGTTAAAAAATATATTACTTAAAAACTAATTACGTTAATTGTTAATTAAGAATAAAAACAATTTACAATCACATTTATTAACTACTTTAGTTGATAAAATTAATAATTTCTGTGAAACTGCGCCATCTGTTATCAAATTAAATTTGTATAATTTTTAAAAAATTTTTTTTATTAGATCTTCAAGTATATTGGGTACAGCCGAAAAAGATATTTTAACATCTGTCTCGCCGGATGGAACTGTGATCATCTCCACACGTATTCAAGCAACATTATACTGTTGGATGAATCTTCAAAAGTTTCCATTTGATGAGCAACGATGCTCAACCGTTTTAGAGAGTTGTACGTATTGTGCAAAGTGTTTTTCACTTTTTTCTTATTATTTATTTATTATATAATTATAAAAACAGGGATGTATAATACATCAGAATTGGTATTACATTGGGAGATAAAGTCACCGGTGACACTGGCCCCAGAGCTTCATTTAACAGAATATGGATTATTAGATATGTGGACAAATGAAACGATGATTAATGCCGATTTAAGAGATTTGCGTCATGGTGCTTTTGGTAAAAGAAATAGAATTTTAATTAGTTAAAGAAAAAATTCTAAATTTTTTGTTTTTATTTAATTTTAGCTGGGAATTACAGTTCTTTATCTTTTACGGTGCACTTGGCCAGAGAAATGGGTTTTTACATGATGGATTATTTTCTACCATCAATGATGATTGTTGCGATTTCATGGATATCATTTTGGTTACAAGCGGATCAGACAGCTCCTCGTATTTTATTAGGTAAACTGAGTTATTAATTATTCCGGGATAATTTATTTAACAAAAAATATATATATTGTAGGCACTAGCACTATGTTAACATTTATAACATTAGCATCCGCACAAGGTAAAACTTTACCCAAAGTAAGTTATATAAAAGCTTCGGAAATATGGTTTTTAGCATGTGCAGGATTTATATTTGGAAGTTTAGTAGAATTCGCCTTTGTAAATACGATTTGGAGAAGACGAAAAAATGTTGAATTAAAAAAAGTGAACAGTAAATATATTCTTAAATCAACATTAACACCACGACCAACTCGAAAAGATATTGGCATCGGTCAATTACAAAAATCCCATTCATGTTCTAGTCTAGATGGACAATCAAGTCCAACAACGCCTACATATAATAATTACTTAACAGTTCATGTAAGTTATTAATTTATTGCCAAGAAAAATAATTGATCATATATTAATAAATTTAAAATAAATTTGCAGAGTTTTCCATCGAAAACAAATTTACCAACAATAACAACGCAAAGTGTTGATGACTTGTTACATGAGAACGGTAACGTCTGTATAAATATGGAGCCATCATCAAATACAAATAATAATAATCCAGCGATTGGTCAAATGGTATCACAGCCAGGCTCAACACAAAATGTTAATCATTCTGGATGGACAACGATGACACCACAACAGATCTCTATGTGGATTGATAAACGTTCACGTTTTGTATTCCCGTGTGCCTTTGTCGTATTTAACGTGTTCTACTGGACATTTGTTTATTGTTTATAAATTATAAACAATTGAAAAAAAAATGTTTTAATTAATTTATTTAATTTTTTTTTTTTTTTCGATAATTAAATACATATAAGCTAAATGCTAGCTTGTCTTTTGTTTATGCAATGTGATTGTCGTCGACGTTGTTGTTAATTGTTGATGTTTTTTTTATTTTTATCGCCTGCTTATTATTATAATTTTATTTTATTTTATAATAATAATATTATTAATACATTTATTTATATATTTATTATTATATAGCCAATTGTTTTTCATATTATTTTTAAATTTTTATTTAATTATTATTATTTTTTTTGTTTAATAATATTATAAAATATTGCCTTTGATTACCAAAATAATTTTTTTTTTATTATTATAATTATATTATTATGTAAGATGTAATAAATTGTAATTTATTATTATTATAATTTTAAATTATATATAAATGTATATAAAAGCTTAAGTAAAGCATTCAAAAGTTTTTGTGTGTGTATTTATTTATATTTTGTTCACTTGTTGTTTTAATTGGAAAAGTATTGTTGAATTAAACACTAAACTTATGATCGCATACAGTGCGAATGAAATATCGTAGAGTCATCATCGCAAATATATATTTATAAATTAATGGTTAAAAAGAATATAATAAAATGAGAAAAGCTTTTTAATAATTATTTTATATAATTATAGAACGTTGCTAGGTATGTTTAAAAAAAGAACTACAATGATTTGATTACTTGTGCATAAATCTTTTCGATCATAATAGTATATATTTCTTTAATCCAAAAGAAGTTTTTAAAGAAATAATTTGCATAAAAATTGATTAAATAAAACGATAATAATTAAAAAAATTAATGATATTAAAGCACATTATTTTTTATTATTAGATAATTATTATCTTAACATACTTTAAACATGTTTTCTTAAAGATTACGTATAAATTTTCTTAAATGATTTAATTAATAATCGGTTTAACGACAGTACTTATACTCATGATACTAATATACACTAATCTAAAGTTATTTTTATATATACAGAATTCGAGCACGTGTTTTTTTAATATATTAATTCCAGCTAACTTCACTGTAATAATATTAAGTAACAAAAAAAAAATAACATAAGCAGATAAAAGCGAAACAAAAAAAGCACAAAAAAGCATTTAAATGTCAAACTTACATAAACAAATATAAAATTTCAGACAGTGACTGGACTGGAATTTATTCTAATTTTATATTCAGTCAGTATTTTGTTGAACGTGAACGGTAGTAGATTATTATTGGTGGCATTATTGTTGTTTTCACTTTTTAATTATTTTTATTATTGTTCTCGATAATTAAGGTGAAATAAAATAAATAAATTTATTTTTTGGCGGACACAACTTTTAGTCTTGTATTTTGTGTTTTTTTTTATTAAGTAATTCATTAAGTGATTTAAACATCGAAAGCAGTAATAATGTGTGTCCCAGAAAAAAGAAAATCAAAAGACCACAAAGTAAGTAAACCTTTGCATTTCGTATTAACCTCTTTTACCGTTTAATTATTATATATTTAAAATAATTTATTCAAAAAAAGGAAAAATATGAAAATTGAAAATTATTATAATACTAATAATACTACTTTTTTTTGTCTTACCATGACAATATGTTTTTTATTATTTTATAATTTAAATATAATTAAAATAAAATTTTTTTAATTCGCGTATTCTGTTGTATTTTTATACATTTTAATTTGAATATTAATTGTTTTTCGAAATTTTTACGGTGTTTTTTTTTTTTGTGCTTTTTAACAAAAAAAGGCATATAAGAAACATGTTTTATTTGGTTTCTTTTTCACCTGTGACGCGGTTATTGTTGTTTTGTTGTATAACCGTGCTTTGTACTTGCCTCAAAGTCATTAATTATCTAATTTGTTTACAAACGATTTAATGTTGCAAAGCAAATAAGAAGATATAATAATCTCAATAAATTAAAAATTATTTATTTACTTATAAATTTTTAGCGACCTCGTCGTAATAGAAAATGTAAAGAGTTATTTATGGGAATCGGTTTAAGTCTATTAACTGGTTTACTATCAATATTCCACTATTTATTGGATACATTTTTAAACATCATATTAGAATTGTATTGGGGTGAGAAGAAACAATGTCCAAAATTAGATAAAAATTTATTTGTTAAAAAAAGTGCCGTAGAATTGGCTAAAATGATAAAAACAAAAGAAATAACATCGTATCAGGTGGTGAAAGGATTTATTAATCGAATTCAAGAGGTGAGTTTTTACTTTTTCCATTTTTTTACTCGAATCTCTTGAGTCATAAAGCAAAAAAAAAATTATTTTCTAGGTAAATCCAATTGTTAATGCTATTATTGATGGTCCATTTCAAGAAGCATTAGCTGCAGCAAAACTAATCGATGAACGTATTGCTAATGGACAAATTTCTGAGGATGAATTCTTTGAAAAGCCATTCCTTGGAGTACCATTTACAACAAAGGATAGCACATCGGTTAAGGATAAATTATACACATTAGGAATTTTATCTAGACAACATGTTTTAGCAAAGGAAGACGCAGAGTGTATTAAGCGTATTAAAGACGCTGGTGGTCTTATTATAGCGACCAGTAGTGTTCCAGAAATCAATCGTTGGTAATTAAATAATAGAAATTTCAATTAGGAATTAATTTATATCTAAAAAACTTTTAATTGTTAAAGGCAAGAGACACGTAATAATATAATTGGACAAACCAATAATCCATACGATAATCGTCGTATTGTTGGTGGTTCGTCAGGCGGTGAAGCAGCATTGATAGCTTCTTGCGGAACAGCATTCGGAATAGGTTTTTAATACTTGAATATAAAAATATTTAATTAATTTTTATATTCTACTTTTTTTGTTTATTAGGAACTGATATTGGCGGCTCAATACGGATGCCCGCATTTTATTGTGGAATTTTTGGACATAAACCAACTGTAGGTTTGATAAATACTAAAGGTAATTCTAATGATTTTAATAAATTTTTTTTGAGATTTCTAATTAATTGTTTTTTGGAAGGTTGTACACTTCGTAGTGGAAAAGAACCAACTACAATGGTTGTCGCGGGTCCCATGACTAAATACGCCACTGATTTATTACCTTTAATGAAGGTAAAACCATTCTTTAAATTTAACTATTAAGCTATTAAACTATTAACTATTTATTATTGTAAAATGCAGGTACTAGTTGATCCAAGTAAATTAAAACAATTGAAATTTGATGAGAAAACTGATTTAAGTACTTTGCGATATTTTTATATAACGGAAAGTAATGAATTAAGTGTTAGTCCGATTTGTTCAGACTTAAAGGGAGCGATGAGTAATGCTATTAAACATTTTACAAATGTTGGAGCAGAACCACCAAAAAAATGTTCTTTGGCTGGTATTAATAAAACAATGAAAATGTGGCGTTACTGGATGACTGAAGAGAATTTTGATTTTAATCACCATTTAGCTAATGGTGGCCCTAAATTAAATCCATTTACTGAATTATTTAAAAAAGTAAAAAAATTAATAAATTTTTTAATGAAAATATAATTTAATTAAATTTATGTTTTTAAGATATGTGGAAACAGTGAATTCACTTTGGCTTCGATTTATTCCTTAATTGATGATGTCTTACCGAAGGAAAATGCTGAACGAATTAAAAGATTAACGCAAAAATGTGAAGAGGAGCTAAATGTAATTTTTTATTTTTATAATAACATATTTCAATTAATTGATTAATTATATAATTGATAGGAATTGCTCGGTGATGACGGAATACTTTTCTATCCGAGTACAGCGTATCCGGCGCCATTACACTATTTTCCTTTAGTAAAAATATGGAATTTTAGCTATTTTTGTCTTTCAAATGTATTACATGTGCCATGTACCCAGGTTAATTTACTGATTTTGTTACTTTTTGTTTTTAATTTTAAAAAATTGATTCGTTTTTTACCTTCTAAAATTAAACAGGTTCCAATGGGATTAAATAGTGAAGGATTGCCACTTGGAATACAAGTAATAGCAACAAAAAATCGTGATCGTCATTGTATTGCAGTGGCTGAGGAATTAGAAAAAGCTTATGGTGGTTGGGTGCCCCCATTTACAACGGACAATTAACAAAATTAAACAATTTTCATTTCTTGGTATTAAATATTTCTATTATTTTTTTTATTTAAACGGTGCTTGTTTTGTACTTACTATTGGTAGGAAATTATTAATTTTATTTCTAATTATTGTAAATAATTAAGTTATTTTAAATAATTAAAAAAATTTAATTTTAGTAAAACAAAAATTGTTTTTTTTTTTTTGATATTCGAAAAAGCAAGGATTTGCACCAAAAATGTGAAATTTTCGTTATTAATAAATGGCAACGCATTAACCGGCTAAAAGCGTGCGCAATAGATTTTATTTTCCTCATACAATACATTCGCATAAACGTTAGATAAGAAATTATTTTTACATACAATACATATGTGATTGATGCCTTTTAGTAAATTCGTGCTGCTTGTGGGGAATATTGTTTTTTTTTATTCTCAATACAGAAATGTCACAATACCTTCCCCAATAAAAATATAATTTTTCCAATTCAGTCAGTCGTCGACATTTAACAAGTGAAGTTTTGAAAAACCGTAAAGTTTTTAAAAATTAGTACACGGGTCCTCTCTCTCTCGCGGCCAATTAAATTTTTGAATGATACTTTCGCTATGGCGGAAAATGAAGACCTTAATAATAGTTTGCACTTTTTTGAAGGTGTTGAAAAACTTTTAGAGATTTGGTTTGCACCAAATCCAACAAATAAAAATGCTGATTTGAGAAAAATACCAAGGTTAGTAGTGTGAAGAAATGAAAAAAAAAAAAATTCCTAAGCTATTGTGAATGTGACTTTAAAGAAACACCATTTATCGATTGTGTGCGTTTTTTTTTTTTAATTTTTTTTTAAGGGCAGCAAATAGATTTTTCTATTTTTAAAAACGCAATTAAAAAAAATTATCGGAGAACTCAGAAAAATTTGCATTGCAAAAAAAAAAAAAATTAAACTAAAAACGAATAAACTTTCCAAATAGTTAAAATAAAAAGAAAACTCCAAATGTCTTACCGGCATATGTATGTGTATGTAGTTGTAATGTAATGAAAAGATAAGTTTTTTTTTTTTGGTAATTTATTTGGAATTTAATTATTTTTTTCAGCAATGTGTTGGTAAAATTTTAAAGTTGAAAAATCACACAATTTCGGTGAACTTTAACCTTTGCGCTAACTTTTCTTCGTTAAAACTAAAAATTTATTTTATTTTCGTTTATTGTTGTTAAAAAAAAATATCGATAATATGCATTTTTGATAATAAAATTTGCGTAGATAATTTTTTTTTTTAATTATATAAATAATAAAAATCAACCGACACATGCAAGTGAATAAAAGAGAGAAAAAATACAAGAATTTTTATTATATGCTTGCCAAAAATCAGCTGTTATGTGATTGTATTAGTTTTGTTGATTTTTTTTTTTTTTTTATTAACTAATTTTGGAGACTTGATTATATTTTTTTTCTTTTTATTTTTTAATTACAGTTGCTACTTTTACTAAGGTTATTTTTATTTCCTTTAATTATAGTTTTTAATAAGTTGGTTATGTAAATTTTGTTTATAATTGTTTGTATCGAAAATTCGAGAATAAAAGGAACCATATTAAATGTACAAAAAAAAAAAAATGTAAAATGCAACACACTAAGTTTTTATCATAGTAGTAGTTTAGTTTAGTCATAATTTTTATTTGCTTTGATTATGTGTGTGTTAATTTATTTTTATTACTTAATTCTGTGAAATATTGCAATTAGTAATTTTCTTTACTAATATCAGTAAACAATTGTTATTATTTTTATATCTGACTGATGATGTCTATGATGAAAAATAATAAAAACAAGAATAATCAACAAGAAAAGTAAAGAAAAATAAACGAAAAGTAAATAAAAAATAATAATTATTTTGTGGAAATTTTTTCAAAGTTTTTTATTTTCTTTAAATTTATGTTATTGAAACACGAGACCCTTTTAATTTCGTTGTTGTTTGTTTAGATTAAATTATTTAATTGTGATAAGAGTAATGTGAGTTTTACAATTAGTCGTAGATATGCAGAGCTATGCTTTGGATTTAAAAATTGCAATGCATAGCTAAACTAATTTATGTGGAGATAATCATAATGCTAAGAATTAATGTAATTTTGTAAAGAAAAATGATTGACAGTACAATAAAAATCAATATAAAATCACACAATAAAATAATTTCAAGATATTATTGTTTAATTAAGCAGAAGAAGAAATTACTGGTTCATATAATTTTACAGTTTAGTTTCTTCTATTTCTTTATTTTTTATGATTTACTGATAAGATCTAATCATCACTTATCTTAATTAGTGTAGTATCTTGTTGTCAACAACTGAACTTTTATGCATACAAGCATCAAACAGAATAAATTACCTTTTAGTGGTTATCATTTGCTATTTGATTCTTCTTTTTAGTTTTTAGTTGAATATACTACGAGAATATTAAAGGAAAAAAATATCAGTAGCTAAACGGAAGACTGTTAATTTGCATAAATTAATTAATAGCAGATAATCTGTGTTGACATTATTTGTACTTTTAATTAGCACATAATTAACACAAATTTTATCGTTTATATTTTTTTAGAAATAAATTTGATTTTATATCCTGAAGATATTAAAAAACTTATAAAGATTGTTGTGCAAATATACAAATTGGAATAATAATGTATTTTTCGTTTAATAAATATTAATAATAAATGTATTTATAATCGATTTTAAAATGATAAAACAATAATTATTTAAATTATTCATAATTTTATGGTTTTAATGAAAAAAAAACCGATTTTTCTGTATGTGAAACGTCACACCCAGTGTGTTTATTGCAATTCGAGCTTTTATTATTTTTTTATTTCGCTACTCTCTGGCATATTTCGTCGTCTGTTTTTCTCCTTAATAAATTTTTGGTTTTTGCTTTTTTTTTTTTTGCTACTTGCTTAAACATGTGGTTTTTGCTAATTTTTATTTTTATTACCATAAACATGTTAAAAAGAAAAAAAAATTTAATAATAATAATAATGAAAAAAATAAATAAATTGTAAAAAAAATTTTTGTGTGTAAAATTCGATTTATTTTAGCAAAAAAAAGTAAAAAAACTGATGATTACATTGATGCATATGAAAAACCGGAAATGATTCTTATTATGTCAATAATTTTCTTTAGTTAAAACTGACTTTTTGAATATAATCGGATTGAGAAAATTGTCATTTAGTATTTTCCTATTTGAATTTTATTGCCAAAAAAAAAGCACTGAGATTTACTAGATGAAAGCGCTCCGACACATTGTGTAATATTTTATGCAAATCATCGTGACCTTGTAAATATTATTAAGGATAAAGCAATTATGTATTAACTTTATGAAAATATTCTCTATAACACATCAATAAAAGATTATTCAACAATTATCATGTTATGATTTTACTGCAAAAATAAAACACATTCGAATCAATCCATTACTTTTCATATTGGAATCTAAAGCGATTTTTCTCTACGGAAAATATAGTTATTTTCAAGTACGTCAGCCGGTTAAAAATTTTTATTTTTTTTTGGCAAATAGCAAACCGTTTTTATCTACAATTATTATTACTATTTTTATTTTATTATGACCGTGAACCCTTTTTTTTTTTTGATTGTTTAAGGAACTTTTTTCTAAAGCGAATATAAAAGATAAAATTATCAATTTTTTTCATAGTTTTCATCGCCTACAGACAGATTTTTATCAATATTTTTTTTTTTTGCTATATCTTTTTTGGTGTGTATGTATACTTTTTTTCGCATAGCGTTGTATTAACCAATTAACATGAACTGTTTGACCTTTTTTATCGCAGATTTTTATTACAAATTTTTTTTTGCTGTTTGTGGTTTCTTTATTCTTTTTTTTTTTTTTTGTTAACGTTGCTAATGATTCTTCTATATTTTTTGCTTATATCTTGAATAATATTAATGAGACATATAATTCTTAGAAGAAGGATTCAAAAAAACGCCTGATGGGTTGATATCGTTTATTAAGAATTTAAATAAACGAATCGTTGAGCAAAAATATTGCTACAATGCTTTGATTTCACAGGCGATGATATTTATCAAACAAAAGCGAAAATCAAGACCAACAGTTACCTAACAGTTTTGTCAGGATATAGTTCTCAAACCGACTGTAATAATAAGCAAAATGAATAGAAAACAAATCTTCTGAGTAGCCAACAAATCGCTACTACTGTTGTTGCTTCATATTTATTACTGAGCCAACTAAACACCTACCAAACCATCTATTGAGCTAGCCAAAAAATTTATAATTATTTTTTTATTAGGATTTGCGAAATTTTTTTTCTTTTCAATCTTATTTACCTCGGTACATATGTGTGAATGTATTTATGAAAAATATTTTCGCGGTTTTTTTTTTGCTATTTTTGTTTGATTTTATTTTTAGAATTTTATTTTTTTTTTTCGCGTCCTTGAAAATTATGCAATGGGAGAATTTTGTCTTTGTTTTATGATTAAATAAAATTGTTATGATTATGCCATATAATTAAATCACTTATTAATTATTATTTATTTTCAGGCATATGTGGGACGCCCTACTCAAATCGGTACGCTGTGAAATTATTAGTTTTACACGAAATGATCATATTGATGCATATGTCCTAAGGTAAGTTTAATGATTTAAAGAAATTTCGATTTTCTTTAACTTTTGTTTATTTAAGTGCGAGATCAGCTAAGCATAGTTGTTTTGCGGAAAATAAGCTTTGTTAGAACTTGTTACCTTGATGGTTTATTGTCAAAATCTGTGCTTGAATATCAGTACTTTGTTGTTTAAATGATTTTGATTGTCGTTCAATATTCTTATCTCAATGTTTGTAGCATAAATTAAATTAAATCTTGATTAAACTTAATTAAAAGAAAGAAGAAAAATTAACTGTGACGTTTAGTTTATTGCGAATTCATGATAAATAAATTTATTAAACTATAAAACTATACTTTGTATAAATATTATAAAAATCGTTTAAAATTCGCTCGAAATCATCGTAGTTATTAAAACAACAAACGTTTTTTTTTTTTTATTATTAATCAGTTAATCGTGTTACTTACAATACTTTTTAATTAATTAATTTCTTGTTCATCAGTTTCATTTCACTCTTTACATAAATTGTAAATTAATTTATCTGTTATTTCTTCTTAATCATGTATAAATAAGTAGGAATAATAAGAAGTTTAATCCACTTGGTAGATAACCTTTTACATTCCTTCATATGAGTTTTTTTTTTTGTATTTCTTTTCATTATTTTTCTCGTTTTCGATTTCGTTTTTTGTATTTAATTTAAATAAAATTTAAGGAAATTCACAATAATGTTTTGTTTTTTAATTTTTAATTTTTGCTCTATAATAAAATTGCAATCATTTTTTATTCTGCTCGTTTTTTTTTTTTAGCAAATATTAAATTATTTTGTCGTCAAGTGAAGTGTTTTATGTAAAATCGCGCTTCACATGAGTGAGAAATGTGTACGAGAGAGTTCATAGGGCTTTTCTATTTTATTATAATTTTCTGAAAAAAAAAGAAAAAAGATTTTTTACAGTCAAAACTCCTGTTTAAAGATTAGTTTTTTTTTTCATTATTATTAAAATTTTAAACATATTTTTTGGATAAGAATCTATTTTTAAAAATTTCATTATTTTTTTTTTTCGTTTTACAAATAATAAAGGTCAATGGTTGTTGTGATGATTTTTTCATAAAATTAATAAATTTATTACTTATGCATAGTATACGCGTGATTTTGTTTTGTTTTAAGTAAATATGGCTGCTAACACGTGTATGTTTTTGCACTTGTTTTTTTTTCTTTCTTTTTTAATATTTTATCATTAATCAATAGAAACGTGTATATTAAAGAAAATTAATTATAAATGATTGCGTTAGTCGTGTTAGTGAGATTATTAATTATTAAATTATGTACAAAATATTACTAATTGCTTCGTGGTTGATCTATTTTTAATATAAGTATTAAAGGAATAGAAATAATTATTTGATTTTTTTTCTTATTATTAGGGAAATAGTAATAATAAGAAAGTATATTTTTTAGTAAATATTATTTTATTTATTTAAAAGATAAGAACATTTAATCACTTTTGTCTATATCTTCTTTTCTTTATTTATTAATAAAATTAAAATGATTTTTCACTGAATTTTTGTAACAAATAATGAATATTTTTTTTTTAAGAAAATCAATCGATTGATGAATTTTTATATTCATTTATAATTTAATTACTATCGTTAAAAACTTTCTTTTCTTATATACGGACACATATTTTCTTTTGAGACTCGTTTTTGAGCTTGAGTATGTCTTGTAAAAAGCAACGAGGATGCAAAAGATATTTCTTTACAAAAATTGTATAAATCGATCTTTTCCTCCATGACCACGAACATTTCATATTATCGTATTTTTGGAATAGAAATTTCACCAAGTCTGCTGTTTTTCATTATTATTATTATTTTCTTCTTCTTCTAATTACTTATTTATTTATTTCAACAATTCAATGTGAACTCTGAATAATTAAGTATGGATTTTGTTTAGCACAAAAGGCAAGAAAGGCAGCCAACATAACCTAAAAATGTAATTTTTGTAAAAACATTAATAAATATGTATGTGATATGCTCTGTTATTATTACATTTATGTAATTCAATCTTTTTTTTATTCAATTTTCTGTGACTTTTTTCTTGTTTTTTAAACATTTTTTTTTTTGGTAAATAATTAAGCAATGTTAGCGTTGTTTGAATCCGTTGTTGACAGTATATCCAACCCTTAGTTTTATATGTGTTTATTTTTTTTTCTCGTATTTTAACCGTTGAATAATTTATGCTTTGTTTAAAAACATAAATTCGTTTTAAAGCAGAAGATAAGATTTGAATTTATATGTTGGATGTTGGTGATACCGAGCAGCAGAACTGGAATCATTTTTTAATCTAAAGAAAAAACGAACGAGTTATTTTTTACTTTTTTTTTTTTAATTAATTAAAATTGTTATCTTTGAGTAATTTAAAGTGAGATAGACACGCAGAATATTTCACTTATCCTTTAATGTTTTTTTTTTTTTGAATAGTTTATTCAATTGACTAAAAAGATCCACAGTAGTCGATTTCCTAAATACTTAAATTCCGAAAGAAAAATTGAATCATTCAAAATGTATACTTTCACGTCGTTTATTTTAAAGTATTTTTCCATCTAGGTTTTTTTGCCAAAATTTATAATATTTTTTTTTTTTGTATTCAAAAGTAAAATTTGCAATTGAGAAAATATTTATGACAGAATATTGTGCAACAGAGTAGCAAAAACTATAATAATAAAAATTGTGATATGACGGCGGCGACACACGATGCAAAGTCATAATTTCTTCTCTACACGATCTATATTTTTTATGTTATTTTTGTGTACATTTCAGAAGTTATCTTTGTTGCATTCCCTTCGTGCTATTTTCTACAATGTTTAGATTACAAATGCAGCACTGCGTGATATTTATTTATTCTGTGACAAATTAAAAATATTTTTTGTGATTTTACTGATTTTTTGTAAGAAAAATTGAAAGAAGAAAAATAAATAAATTTCATTTTAAAGCCAATAAAATTAATCATAAATTTATTTATTTATTTAGAAAACAAATTTCATGAGAAACAACAATATTTACACAATTACTTTATGGTTTTGTTATTATTTTTTTATTGTTTAAATTAATATTTTTTAATTATTTATTTTAATTTTCATTTGTTACAGATTGCTACTTTGTTTGTAGAAAGAAAATTGTTGTTTTTTTTTTTTAATGGTGTGTAATTCCTAGGTATAGACAAATTTGCGTTCTCTAAAGAAGCAAAAAGAATTTTGTTTTTATAAGAATTTTTATGGATTTTGTTAAAAATTAAAATAAATGTTTTTTATTGTGAATTTTGATTGTTTTCTGACGTATTATATTTGATTTTGAATTTATTTGATGTTAAAAATGCAGCATAATTGATGTGGAAACCCTTTAAATTTGGTATTATATTCACGTAATTCAAGATATAAACATTTCTCTTCTACTCTTTAGTTCAAATTTTAGGTATTTTGGGTAGTTTTTGAATAATTTATTTTCCAATTACTTGAATGATGCTAGTCTAGTATGTTTCTACTCTACTACCCAGTACGTCAATGCAGTCACTTACTATTATCGGATTAGCTAATCAACCCTATTGATAAATCTTTAATGAAAATATATTACTTTTCTCTATGTTTAGTAAAATTATGTGAAAAGAAAAATTGAATAGAAATAGTTTTTATCCTACTCTATTAGTTTGTTGTTTGCTTCCAGAAAATTTTTAATTAAAAATTTCTTCAGTTGTATTTTTACAGGTAATTTTAGTAATTAATTGATTTTATCACTTCTTTTTCTTATTAAATCGTTTTCTTTTGCTTTTTTTCATTTAAATAAAAATCATTTTTAAATAGCATTCATACGGCTAAATATGTGCTAATTATAATTTGAATATTAATTATTTTTATCAGGTGTTTTGCAACATTTTTTTATGTTTTATTTTCGTTAACTTTTTTTGTGATTTTTATTAAAATTAGCAAAAGAGTTTTAATAGAATACACATTTACATTTCCTGATATTTCTTGTAATAATTGTTAGAATTCTCGTTAAATGAAGGGAAATCCTGTATATTTTTGTATAATTTAGCGTAAAACTTTTTATAAAACTAATATTCCGATGTTTTTCCTGATGAAAAGTTGTGATTTTTATTGAAATTATCTATTGATAGAATAGAATATAACGGCTGGGTGTACTACACTTGCTTACAATGTATACGATTAACGACTCGATTTATGAATGAAATAGTGGAATAATCTCTTAAATTTTATGTTCCGGTATATATTTCCTGATAAAAATATTATGATATTTAATCATTACTCTCTTGTTGGTAATATATTTCGGATTTCTTTTCTTGATAAATTCACAAATTATGATTCTTCTTTGTTAATTTTTCCAATAATAATTCTCGAATTTATCTGTAAATGCAGACTTCCTGAAAGATTTATTGTTATGGAAATTTTAAATGCATTTATTCTGACACAGTTACAGAACATTTCTAGTCTTGAATTCTTCTTACGTCAACGCCTGATTTAAATTATATAATAATTATTGTTATTTTTAAAAGTAACAACATAACGTTTACTCTATACGACGTCTAATGTTAATTAATTTTAATGATTTAAATTAACAGCGCTATGATGATGAATTATTTATTTACTTTTAATGAATCATTTGTTTATTGATTTTATTTTTCTAACTTTTAAAAATTAAAAATATGATATACAAAAAATAATAATAAACTAATAAATGCCAAAATTTGTAACATATTAAATAATAATACAAAAAAAAAAAACCTCTGCAACAAGCATTTTTTCTTCGCTGCTGCTAATACTACTACTGTTTATTTATTTTGCTTATGTTTTTCTGGTTTTGATCTTTTGACATTGAACGTCCGTCCTAATAACACATAAAAAGAGCACAAGCAAACAACCAAAGAAGAACCAGCATAAAAATATCCAAATGTTGTGTGCTGCTGCTAACAAAATGTTTTTTGTTTGCTAAAAAGAAAAAAATATTTTTTTTTTCTTTATATTTTAGTTTGATTTTGTTTTTGCTTCTGATTTACCTCCTCCTCCTGATTTATTTTTGTTTACCTCCTCTTAAGCATAATTTCGTTTCAATAATTATTTTCTTCTATGCAACAAAGAATTATTATATTTATTGCGTTGTTAATTCACAAAAATAATAAAAAGAAACGAAAACTAAATTATTATTAGAAGGAATTTTTCGTTGTTGAAATTTTTGCCCGTCGAATGGAATAAATAATTAATTCATTTTTTTTCTGTTATTACTGTATTTTGCCATACAGTCGTGACATGATTATTATTGATCATCTCAGCCTTTTTCTTACTCATAGTTTTCAACTGTGCTGACACACTGCTCCATCAACATCCAACTATGCTAATATTTATTAAAAATTAACAATTTACCATAGTTTTTGGAGATTTATCTTTTCATGTTTAATGATTTTTATAATTATTATATAAAAAAAAATTAACTTAATATCTTTGTGTTGTTTATAAAGAAAAAATGTAGAAAACGAGAAAGAAAAAAACGATGACGTGTTAAAGGCGCAATTATTTTATTTTTAATTAAATTAAAAATAAAATTATTTTTATTGGCAGGGGCAACCAATTACTATGTATCACCTGCTGTTGTTGCTATTGTTAGATAACTGGTTGCGCTGATGACGTTTTTTATTTATTTAATTATTAAAAGAATAAAAAGAAAATTGATTGAATTTCCCCTTAAATAGCTTCACATGCATGCATGTAAATCAAAATTGTGTGGAGACTTTAATTTGCCCATTTATCGTTTTTAATAAAATAATTATTTATTAAAAAAAAAAAGGAAATTTATGTGTAACTAATTATGTATAGGAAATTACTAAATTTTGTTGTGCTTTCGTGTTTGTTGGGGTAATTACTTGTTGTTACATTTCACTGTCAGGTTATTAGTACTATTCTCGTCATCAGGTCAATCAGGTCAATAACCAACCAATAACTGGGTAGTTTTCTCTTCTCCACAATCTAAATTTACCGCTAAAAATAAAAAAAAAAAATTCAATCTTTATCTGCGCAAAACTAATATAAAAATATATATTTATTTATTTTGATGTTGATAATATGGGATATTTGCCAAAAATATTCAAAATAAAAATAACAACAAACCACCAGAGTTTATTATGCTTGCGCGAGCAAACAAAAAATATAAAATAAAAAAAAATCAAAACAAAAATATTATTAAAAAAAAAAATTTTTTTTTTCATTTTTAATTTTAAAAAAAAATTGTGCAAACTGCGTAATAAAAAAAATTTAACGATGCTGTGTAAACCCTTGGTGTTTTCCTTCGAATTTCTTCAATCCTTTTTCTATGGGTTGTTGCTGTGTTGTTATTTTAACTCCTTAATGCATTTTATGTTAATAAATATTTGGTTGTTGTATACCTGGGGAATAAATTTACATGGAAAATTACTTGTATTTTTTTTTTTCATAAGTCTTTATTTTTATGAATTAATTATTTTGTTTACTTACCATTGTATGATCCGTTTAATCCAGTGAAAGCAGCATGTTCGTATCAAAAAGACGTTGGATATTAAAAACGTGCGGAACAACAACACCATTACAATGTCTTGAGCCATTATTTGAAATGGCTGAACAATTAGGCGGTTATACAGATGTTGATGAATTATTTTATTCACGGAAAAATTTTAAACGTCCTGATTTACAAGTATCGCCCCATCGTGGCTTTGAGGAGGAGGTAGCCCTACTGGATACATTTTTTGATGATGGACGTGCATATTGCTTGGGATCGGTAAATAGAAATTATAATTTTTTTCTGTTTTTTTTTATTAATTTTTTAATTTTCTTCTTTATTTTTTAAATTAAAACAGGTGAATCGCGACTGTTGGTATCTTTATACATTGAGCCGCGGGGGAGGGGGATTACATGAACGGCGTATTGATAATATTATAAATAATCAGCATAATCATCATCAGCATGCATTGCAATTGGTTGAATTTAATAATCAATTAAATCAGCAGCAGCAGCAACAGCAACAACAACAGCAGTTGCAGCAGCAAATTCAATCGCCTGATCCAGATCAGACAATTGAAGTATTAATGACTGATTTAGATCCGAATATTATGTCAATATTTACAAAAATCAATACTGCAAATGCTGTTGAGGCAACTGAAAAATCTGGCATTAATAAAATAATACCAGGAATGATTATCGATGATTATCTATTTGATCCGTGTGGTTACTCAATGAACGGTGTTATGAAAAATGTAGGTTTTTTTAATATTGTTTTAGAAAATTTAATTAATTTAATTAGTCATTGTGTTGCCTTAATAAATAACATTGTGTTTTTTTTTTATTTTTTGTATATTTTATTAACAATTAACTAAAATTCAGAATGGAAATGAATTTTATTCAGAAGTAAGTTGTGTTGTGTGTATGGCCTTGTTGCGTTTAATTTTTCTTTGTTTTTTCTATTAAAATAATTAATTAAAATTCTTGTTATGAATATAATAATTTGAATCTTTAAAAAATTAAAATAATAATTATTTAATTCATTAAATTTTTCTATTTTAAGGGCTGTTACATGACAATTCACATTACCCCCGAACCAGAATTCTCTTATGTTAGTTTTGAAAGTAATTTTGCTGCTTCTAATTATGGCGATTTAATTGAACGTGTTGTCCAGACATTCCAACCGGGAAAATTTGTTGTGACTATTTTTGCTAATAAGGTACATTCAATTAATTTTACATAATGGATAAATAGAATTTATTTATTAATTATTATTTTCATTATAGTCATCGCCTGCATTTGCGGCATCCCGTGAATTGGAACATTCATCATCGTTTGGTAATTGGCAACGTCGTGATTTACAATATTGTCGTTTTCAAACGTACGATCTCATTTATGCTCATTACTGTAAATTCCCAAGCTGAGGGTTACCTAGTTTGGCACCAGTTGTTGGGCCTAAAACATTCCCTAAACAAATCCTTATCCAATCTCCAATAATATCCCCAAACCAAATCCTACCTTATCCAATTCATCATTCTATTAATAATAATTTTAATAATAAACTTCCATTAATTTTTAAACAAAATTCCAATATTATTATTAAATTACTTCCATTCAATAAATTTCCATCACCACTACCACCACCATCATCCCATCAATATTACCAGCATGATGATTTTTATAATTTGTTTAATAAATATAATAATTACTTTGATAATGATAATTATCAAAATGTTATTAATAAAATGATTACGACAAGATCTTTTGCGAAAGAAGAACCACCAGCAATTACTACTTCAGCAGTAACATCCAGAATAAACCTTGCCAATAATAATAAGAAAAATAAATTATTCAACAACAATTATTCATTTATTAATGATTTATCATTAATATTTGCTGGCACAATTATTTTATTACAAATGATATCATTTATACTTGTTTATAATATTGAAGAATGTTCACCATTGGTATTGTTCTCATGGTGGCGTAATAAAATCTCCTGAAATTCACCACAGCAGCAACAACAACAAATATCAAATGAAATAAATTTTCTCTACAAAAATGCACTACATCTAATGGAAAATATGAAACAAAAAAAAAGAAAAAAAAGGATAATTGTTTTTATTAGTAATTTTTGTTGTTGTTAGCTAGTAGCACGTATTTTTTTTTATTTATGCGCAAAAATTATTTATTTGTTTTTGTTTTTAAATGGCATAAGTAGGAGAAAAATAAAATTCTCCAAAAAAAAAATAAAAATTATAGCAACACACAAATTAGCACTATAAAAATTTTTTATTTGGTTAGGTAGCACAAATAAAAATTATACTTGTGCAAGGATATTAGACACTTATGCAATCGTGGAACTACCGAAAAACTATATGAATTTGTTTTATTTATTTTTTTGTAAATTAAAATGAAGTGAATTTAATGAGAATTTTTATTTAATTAAAAATTAAATTTAAATAAAAGAAAGTTAATAATTTTTTTTTATTGTTGGTTAGAATAATGCCTACCAACATTCTTTTGTTCTAAACTCACTCAATTGCACTAAACATTTGCACGTGCGCGCTAACACTATGTATTACAAAAAACTAAGTGGAGAGATTTTATTGCTTTAATATAAATAAATTTAAAAAAAAAATAAAATAAAATAAATAAATAAAAATAAAATATCCCCAAACAATACAAAAAAAAATTAATTAATTAATTAATATAATAATTAAGTAAAAAATTAATAAATACAGAAAAAATAAATTTCTTTAAATGTTTACTAGAATTAAGGGTAATAATTAATTAATGATAAAATTATACGGTATTTCCATATACCACATGTAATGATATAACTAATTATTAATGAAAATTTAATTATAAAATGCATATACATAATAAAAAAAACAACTAATACACACACAGAGACACGCAACATTAACAATTTATTTAATTTTATATATTTTAAAGTTTTTATTCATTTTGTATTTCGTTGCGTGTGTGATATGCATTTGTGTCAAAAATTAAATATTTTATTCTTGGTGCATTTAAATAATTTAATTAATAAAATTAATTAAATTTATGTTTGTTTTTCCTTTTTTTTTTTTGTAAATAAAATTTAAATAAAAAAAAAACTATCTCTTTGTTAATTATCATAATTAATTTTATTACAAAAAAATTAAATTAAATTAAAAATTGTTATAAAAAAAAAAGATAAATATATATAGTTTACTCTTTCTTATACACACATACAACACTATATTTACTGTAATTATACTTTTGGTTAAGGATTTTATTAATAACATTAAAAAAAAAAAACGAAAAGGAAATTAATTTTTTTTTTTATATACGACATATAAATCAAATTAAATATATTTATGTGTTTTTTTTTTTTGTTAGTTTTTATTACTAATTAGAGAAAGAATTTATTTTCAATTTTATTATAACTATAAGTTAAAGAGAATAAATATTCTCCTTTTTTTTTATTAAAAGAAAAAAAATATATATTAGTTTAATATGTTAAAAAACGGGGAAATTTAGAAATTTATTTGCATATAAATTAATGAAGAAAAAAAAAATTAATAAGTTTGTTGTGTGTCAAAAGGAAGTAATGAAAAGTATTTCCCTAAACTTAAAACTTCATTTTTTATTTCTATTGATTTATATTTTATTAATTAATTAAGAAAAATAAAATATTAGAATTAAACTTTTAATTATGAGAAATCTATATTATAACTAAAAATAATAATAATAATAATTAATATATTTTAAATACATAAAAGTTAAAAAAAAAAAAAAAACAAGAATATTTTTATTAATAACATGAAAATTGGGGTCACAATTGTGTCCACATAAAATACAAAAAAAAAACAATTATTTCAATTAAGACAAATTAATTAAAGAAAATTATTAGATATAAATATATGAATGGGGTTAAAATATAACAAAAAAAAATAAAGAAAATGAATTTTACAAAAAAAAAAGAAATTAAGGTAAAGAAAAAAAAATAAATCTATATATATAAACTTTTAATTAGTAAAAATAATTAACTGTAAAATTAAAATACTTTAATTAAAAACAAATAAAATGAAAAACTGAGAATATAACTACAAAATAATTACATTAGAATTATTATTAAAGAAATATAATTAATTATTTTTCCTTAATCACTTTCGCAGAAGTAAAAAAGTAATGATTTAAGAAAGAAATAAAAAAAAAACATCATGATTCGGGATGATAGTGATCACACAGCTGATAAATATCATTAAAATTATCTAAATTTGGTTTGCTAAACACTTCTGGCTCATTGAAACGATCTAATTTATGACTTTCCTTATATAATTTTGTTTTCTCTAGAAAATCTCCAATATCAGGTTCTGGATCACGAGCATCACTTTTAATGAAATATTTTTTCCTTATAGGTCGTATTGTTTCTGGTATTAATATTGAATCGTTTACATTTAATGGAACTAAGTGATTAAAAACTTTATCATTTATCGGTAAATTTAAGCATCGAGACACCTAAAACGTAATAATTTGCAATGAAAATTATTAAAATTCCATTTCGTTCATTCATACCTCATCACTAGCTGGAAGTTGTTTCTTTTTAGCTTTATTTTTACTTTGATTACAATCAGAAATTCTTAAATTACGAATTTGTTCAATTTCTCTAACTATATTTAATGCTGAATTTAATTCCGGAACTTTATATTTATTAGAATCGGTATTGTTGACAATCGGATTGTATAATTTCATATTGGAATTTCGAGCATTATTTATTTCCTGTACATTCTCTTTAAGCTTCTGTTTTGCTAATAAATCTGAATTACGGTAAACAATTTTTTCTTTTGTTGGTTTTATTTCAATATTTTTCACTAATCTTGTTGACACTTTTTTATTATTATTATTTGTAGTCGGTTTTTGTGGTTTTTTATTCATTTTTTATATATTATTCTTACACATAAAATCAACCGCCACTAAAAAAATTGAACACAACTAAAATGAAATGTCATAATTTTCCTACGCTTCTAAACACGTTTTAAAATTCTCTTTAGAATCTAAAACTCCACCTATCGTTAGCAGTTTTATGTAAAATTAAATAATTTTTAAAATAAAAACAAAAACAAAACTGTTTAATAAAAAAAAATAAATAAAAATATTTAATGAAATTTAATTAAATAATTAATAAATATAAAAAAAATAAATTAAAGTGTTTTATCATTGTGTTGGTTGTCATTTTAAATAAATAAAAAAATAAATACTATTTGGCTCTCTTTAATTGTTTTTCTCTCTTCCTGAAAATATGCACTAGGCTTTTTCAAAAACAACACACATATGCATTAATGATAAATATCAATAATAAACACGGGAATACAACTCAGCAAAAAATAAAAAATACTCTTCCTGTTTGTGTTTCATTCTCTTTTAGTACAAAAGAAAAAAGTAAACAAGAGCTCTATAAAAACAATATGTATATAACTCTACATAAGTAGTTAATATAGTAATAAGAAAAAAAAACAACAAAAAACGTGCTTATGTGTGCATAGTAAAATATTTAATTAATACATTTTTGAAAATTAAATTATGTTAAAAAATGACTGCACTATACACACCTCTTTTTTTTATTATCAACATGGTTTTTTTTTTTTAGTTTTCTTGTCCATTTTTCTTATTTACATTTTTATTTATTTTTCTGTTAATAAATAATTGTTTTTTTTTTATTTTTGTGTGTACTCTCTCACGCATACATTCGCGTTTTTATTTTATTTTTATTATTTAAAAATTTTTCACTCTCTTACTCTCTCGACCCGCATAAAAGTTGCACAACAAATTACATTAGGGATACAGCTTCTCTTGTTTACGGTTGTGTCAAGTAATTTTACGGTTATAACGCACGAAGATTTTATTAAAAAAAAAAAAAAATTATAAATAATTTTTTTCTTTTGTAAATTAATTAATTAAAATTAAAAAAAAAAATTGTTTTTTATTTTTTTTTTTTTATTTTTAAATTTGCAACAGTAAAAACGGGTTAACAAAAAATTAAAGACAGAAAAAACTACATAAAAAGTGTAAACAAAATTCTCTATTCAGTACTGAAACGCATTTTTTTGTTTTGATTTTAGAGTTTTTCGTTTATTTTTTTTTGGTGCGTGAATGAAAAGCAAAACAGACAGAAAAAAGTTCTTAAAAGGGCGGGAAAAAGTTTAATAAAATATTTAAAAAAATTGTTTTACTACCGTCGTGAATTTTTTATTCTAATGTGAATTATGTGAAATAAAGTTTAGTTTTTTTATTTTGGAGTGTGTGCTTGGAAAGAATTTTAAAATTGAATTTTGTTTTTTATTTCTTGTTGTATTGAGTTTAAGTGTTTTGTTAGTTTTGAAGTTTTGCGTTTTTTTTTTTGTATGCTGCTCAATCAACAAAACTTAAACTGGCTATTCATAAACAACAACAACAGCAACAACGAAAACAGCAACGACAACAACAGCATCAATATCAAGAAGAAAATTTTTTCTTAATTAATAAAAATTATTTCTTTAAATATTTTTATCGGACTATAATTAATGTTATGAGGGATATAAAAAGTTTTATTAAGCATACGTCATCGGATCACTTTTGTGAGACAATTTGCTGCTGATCGTTTATATCTTCTTTTTTTTATTTATTTTAATGCTTGTTTGTTTGCATATTTTTTTCTAATTAAATAATTAAAGAGACAAAAGTGTTGTTCTTCGTTTTGTATTGTTTTTTTTTTTTTTTTGTTATAAATTAATTGGAAAAATTAATTAAAACATAAATTAATCAGAAAAACCCTGACACTATCAAAATCCTTAAACGTGTTTTCAATAGAAATATTTAAACTCAACAATCACGAGAAAAATAATAAATAATAATAAAGAAAAAAAAATCATTTTATTTACTTGATTTTTTGCCAAAAGAAAAAAAAACGATTAAACAACGAAAGGTATAAGAAGAAGAAAATTAATTACTTATTATTTTTTTATTAGTGTTTTCAAAATTAAAAATTATTAAACAAAAATATAAAATAAACCTAGAGAAAAAGAAGAAAAAGAAAAAAAAGTAAACATAACGCAGAAAAGGAAAGTTAAAATAGCGGTTGCACAGTGTTTACAACAGAGATAATAACAACAACGACAACGGCAACCACACGAAATACCAACAACGAGGAATATATATAAAAAAATATAGGTCATTTACCTTATTATACCTTACAGAATGATAATTATTTTTATATTTTTGTTAAAATAATTTTTTAATAATTATTATTTTTTTCCCTTTCTGTTTAATTTAATAATTAATTTAATTGTTTTTTTTTTTTTTGGGTTTATTTTATTAGAAAAAAAATTATTTATTTATTTCTTTAAAAAAATGGCGCCAATAGCAACAATTTGTAATGATGAACAAACTACTACGTCATCAATATCATCACTATCGTCATCATCGAGTATTACAACAGCTGTACAACAACCAATAACAAATCTTAGTGGAATAAATGTACCAACATTAGTTGAAGTTGCAGCCGCGGCTGCTGCTGCTGCATCTGCATCGAATGCAGTGTCAA
The DNA here is from genome assembly GCA_963942525.1 of Ptychoptera contaminata. NCBI lineage: Eukaryota > Metazoa > Arthropoda > Insecta > Diptera > Ptychopteridae > Ptychoptera > Ptychoptera contaminata. The sequence goes on along the minus strand of OZ012636.1, from coordinate 11,204,886 downwards.
TGGGTACAACAACAACAACCGATATTACCCCAATGATAATCGATGATAATGAGAATAATGATCATAATGTTGTTAATGTAAATGGTGGTGGTGATAAATTAATTAATTGTTTGGATAATACAACAACAAATCCGATAACAATCGATACTAATAATATCGCAAATGGACAACTAAACGGAAGTAAGTGATAATATTTCATTATTATTGTTATTTTGAATTTTTTTTTTAATTAATTTTTTCACTAAACAAACAAACAAATATTAAGAGATTTAAATTAAATTTTTTGTTCAATATTTATATTTGTTTCTTATCAGTTGTTTTTATTTTGTTATTATTTTTATTTTTTTTTTATTGTTTGTTTGTGTAGAGTTATTATAAGAAAAACGTGTTTCGCTTTTTAAAATAATATTTTTTAATTAATAATTATCGATTAGTTGAATATTTTTGTTTGTTTGTTGAATTTATTTTTGAGTATAGGTTGAGTTTAATTAATTACTGTGCACATTTCTGATATCAATCTGTTTCTTCCTCGCTCGCACTTTGTTTCCCAAATTAGTATTTCATATAATAAATAATCAAATCTCTCCCAAGCACAACAATTTATATTTAACGGACACATATGGCCTAATTATGTTGAAAAAACAACAATGTCTGCTGAAATATTATTGCAAAACTAGTTTATCATCATTATAAAAATAGCTTGAATATTTAATTATTTTTTATTTTTGTTATTAATTAATTATTAACGTGAAAATGAAAACAATTTTTTTTTATAACTAAAAAAAGAAAGAAAAACAAATAATTTTATGCTGATAAATAAAATTTAATTATTTCTCTTCTGATAAGGTTAATCCAGGGTTAGCGTTTGTTTATTTTTTGTTTTGCGCTTGATTAGTGAAAACAAATGAATAATTGTGGAGAAAATGGGTAAAGTAATATTAATAAAAAAAAAAATGTAATGCGTCAGGTGTGCAAATACACATTGCATTATTCAGAAAAGGATTTTTAGAGGCTTTGTGATATGACATTTTACGGCTTATTAATATTTATATCGAAGATTAAAATTTAATGGAGATTTTGTTATTAAATTGATTTCGACGAAAGTTCTATAGAAAATTGAACCCGGATATTGATTTTTCTGTTTTCGTACAAGTGTAAAAACTGTTTAAATTAGATGCTGCTATTGAGACTAGATAAATATTTGGAAATTACAGTCATTCCTAATATTTATTTTTATCAAAAATAACAATAAATGTATTACGTCTTACCCAGAAGGATTACTGATCCAATGTATATTGTGCTTCAGAAATCAGAAAAAGAGCAAATATGCTACGTTTTGTAGAGTTTTTCAAAGTCAAGCTTCAAACCTATACATTTTTGAAAGTTTTTATTTACTTTTTGTGATAATTTCCGTGATAATTTTACCTTGAACCTGTTTTGTTCTTTTAAATATTTTGTTAATTTTTAAATAATTGTATAATAATCACTTTATTATTATTTAATTGGAAGAAAATAAAGTAATTAAAAACTTTAGCACGGTTTTTCAAGTTTATATCAAGGGTAGGTGATGCATTTATTATTATAAAGAATTTTTTCTTTTTTGTTATTGAATTTCCGTAAAATATTTATTTATTAAAACAAAATGTCACCTTCAATTGGATTTTTTAAAAAAATTTTTTATATAAATTTGAACTTTGTAGTAATAAAAATTATTTGTAAATAAATAATTAAATTAGACAAAATATAAAAATTATCTGATGCAATTTTATATGATTAAATAAATATTGAAGTGACGCGGGTATAAAGGTCGATCTACAAAAAGTGTAGACTCAACGTTTTTTTATTGTTGTTTCGTCAATCAAATGATTTTAATTATAAAGTTTTTCAATTTTCTTTCGATATGTAATGGGAAAATATGCGGTTTATTTTAAATACTGTATAATTACTTGGATACTACCTCGCAGGGTTTTTTTTTCTTACGTTTTATCTCATTGTCTTGACTAGTTTAATCGGTTAAACCCGGTAATTTATTTTCAGAATTTGTTTCTGCGTGTTTTTCATTGTATTTATCGTCGTTATTATTTAATTATAAACACTTCGTAGCATAATGTTTGCATATTAATCTAATTAGTTTTTTGTTTTCTTTGAAATAACTTCGTGTAATGAATTTATAGAGAAAAAAATTATGTAAATTATAATGAAAAACTCTGCGAAACAAGCTAATTGTGACACAGAGAAATGTCCGCCATATTCACTTATTTAACTCGCCTTGACAAATGGAAAGTTTTTTTTTTGTTTTGTTTTTCTTAATTAATTAGTTTTTGTTTTTCCTCATGAAAAATATTATTGTTTTTAGTCAGTCGTCGTATGTAGTATTTTGTTTTGTATTTAAATAAGATTTTACTTGGCGAAAAGCCAAAAGAGATTTTTTCTTTTCAACATCTAAGGTGCGAAAAGATTGCAATAATGTTTATTTGGTTTAGTAAAGCGTATCGAACGCATCGAATGTCTGACTGAAAACATTTCTTGAACAAATGAAGGTGGAAAAAATATTTTTATTTTAAAATAATTAATGATTAAAAGTAGATTTTCACTTCTTTTCATAGTTTAACCTTTGCTGTTTGAAAATCATTGAATATATCCGGTTCGATGTCATTTTTATCGTCTTTTTGTTATTTTTGTATAAAAATAATGGAAAACATTTATTGTAATGACAATGTCAGTAGGGGTTTGATTTATTGGGTAGTTTCAGTAATGATGGATTGTTCCTTTGTTTCTTATTGTAACGAAATTTCATTATTTCTAGATAAATTATAGGTAGACATGTCTCATATGTGTTTGTAGCAGAGACATTTGTCAGGATCAAGATTTTTTTGTTCTTTAGCTTGGCAGGGATTTTTTCTGGATAATTTTTAATTCATTTTCTCGAATTTTTTTAAAAACATATTTAACCTTTATCTTTTGTTAATTATTTGCCATTTTATGTAAATTTTAATAACAAAATTCACTGCCTAAATAAGGAAGAGAAATGCGTTTTTTATTTTAACCTTGTGTGAGTTTGCTTTGCGATTTTTCTTTATTATATTTTTTATGAATTATATTAAATTGTCACACAGTAGTCAGTCAGTCATATGTCCTTCTCAAAAGTGTTATTTATTATTTTAATTACACTTTTCTGGTTGTTTTTTTTTTATTGCTTTTTAGTTGTTTGCAGTGCAAAGTACAGATATTTTATATTTTATTTTTTTTTTCGTAATAATAAATAAACTTGAAAATAGGTCATAATAATAATAAAAGTGATTTTGCTATTTTATTGTGATATTTTTTTTTATTTTTTTTTTTAGATTATTTATTATTATAATAACAAAAGAAGGGAACAATTAATTTAAAACAAATAATTAGTGTAATTAGCACAAAAGTTACTAATGTCGACACATTTTTGTATATTATGTGTGTTAAATACGATTACTATGCATTTTGGTATTCAAGTTAATTTATTTGTCTATTAGCAATAGCACATGCACATGCCTATAACGAGTATACACTTGATCAACAATTAATAATTATAAAAAATGAAGAACTAAATTAATTGCAAAAACATAAATAATATTAATTACTGTTTTATTGTTTTAATTAAATAATTGCGAAAAACAATAAACAATTATTAAAATTGTTTTGTTTACATATAATTTATCTATTGGTTTAAGATATTAATTTTATTTTTTTCGTTTTTTTTTTTTAACGAACAAACATACACGCACACAGGTTTAGTAATTTTTGCCAGCAAAAAAATTAAAAAACTTATAAGAAATCTCACACTTGGACAATTTGCTCCAAATGTTAACAAATATAAAACTGTGCTCTTTGATTGTGTCTGGTATTTGTTTTTGTAAAGCTCGTGTGCAGCCTGTTTTGTGGAGACTTATCGGTATATAACAGGAAAACCAAATGTTTTAATTTTTGTTTAAAAATGTCACGCGCATTTTGTAATAAAATATTTATTATTTTTTTTTTTTGATAAGCAAAAACCAAGCAGAAGAATTAATAAAAGCGGAAATAAATAGTGTGGTGGCATTTATTATTATTATTATTGTTTAGTTAGGTAATTTAATTAATTCTATTTGAGTGAATATTTAAATTATTTATTTGTTAAAACATAAGCATACTCTCCCAGTAAGTATAAATGTTGGGAAATTTGTGGGTTCATGTCTAGAATTATAAATTAAAAATGCATACCCCCCACTATATATCGCATGTAAGCAATGTTTTCTTTTTCTTCACATGAACACATCTCAATGTTAATTAATTTTTGATTAAAAACTTTAATAAAAAATAATAATAAAATTTATAAGTTGTTGATTGTTGTTTGTTTACTTAAACAAGGTTGCTTACCGGCAGGACACTAACCGTAATACTAGTCGTAGGTTAAATTATTTTAAAACGAAAAAGTAATAACATGTGGTGCTTGTCTATGATAAATTATTAATTTTAATTTATGTTTTTTTTTTTTTTTGGTAATTAGTAATGGACCATGAAATTTAATTTTTAATTATTTAGTTAGAATTTTTATTTATTTTTGTTTCAACATGACTTTTTAATAAGTTTATTGACTGGTAATTAAGAATAAGTAATTAATTTTTTTTTTTTGGATTTTCTTGTTATTGAACTGTTGCGCCATGAAGTGTGCAGCATTTTAATTAAAAATATATTTTAAAAACCACATTTTATAGCAATATAAACCAGCTCTGCACCACGTGAGCAAATGTCTACAATTTTTTATTATTACTTTTTAAAATTTTTTAATCATTGAACAAATTTTTTTTTTATTATATTAATTTTATTCATTTATGGTAATTTATTTATATGTTTAATAATACTTGTTTTATTAATTATAATAATAATAATAATAATTGTTAATTTTTATGTCAAGTATATGTGTTGTAGAAAAGAAAACCAATAACTCTACAAGAAAAAAGAAAATAAAACAGTTTTATTGAAGCTGGTGTAACTGTTACGATGATTCAAAATGATGATGAATATTAATAATAAAAGCAAATAAAGTATTAATATTCATTGTTACCTTTTGTTGACTAATGCGCATTAAATGAGTAAGAAAAACACACCCCCAATAGTAAAGCCAGACGACGGCGAATGTGCTATTTCCGACAACAATTTCCCCAATTCGATTTGTTTACATTTTGTTGTTGTTACCCGAACCCAAGCAACAGTAGCAACGTTATTGTGGCCATAAAAACGTAAAAAACGATTTGACAAAAGTAAAAAAAAAAGATGTTATTTGTTTTGCTTTTAGAAACAAAATTATTATCAAAAGAAAAATAATAATAATGAAAAATTAAATGATTATATGCATGCGCGGTGTGGATTACACCACAATGTTGCCAATTGTTTGAACAAAAAAAATGTATATGTTTTTGTTCTATATATAAACTCGCCAATAATCGACAAGGACAAATTTAGGTGAAATTTTATTTTGTTTTTTTTTTTTTAACTCTGCTGTACGTTATTTGCTGGTTGTTTCTGGTAGCCCAGATACGTTGTTAATACATTGTTTGTGTCTTCGCTGAATGGATAATTTCTTCATAAATTTTCTTTAAATTTTACCCGTTAAAAATTATTATTTTAACATTTTTGTTTATTTTTTTCATATTAACGATTAAATTCATTTTTTGATTATAAAAAATTTCGTATTTTAAACACTATAAACAAGAACAATAACAGTAGCAACAGCATCAAAATACGTAAATCAGTGATGAAAATAAAAGTGACACGCGCTACTGATGCTACTTTTGTATATCATGCTTGTATTATAAAGAAAATTTCTTATATTTTTTTCTTAATTAAATATAGATTTTATGTTTTATTTTCAGTAAAAAAAAATTTGTTATTTATAAATTATTTAATGAAATGTTGTCTAAAAGTGTGTTAAGTAAAAATGTGGAGAGAATTTTCATCGCAATAATTTTATTCATCTTTACTCGTTGTTTGCTCATTTGATTCAACAAAAAATTTAGTTATTGATAATTTAAATTTTTATTTTATCCTTTTCAATATTAAATTGCATTTGAAATTGTTGCACAAATAAAAATATTATTAAATTAATTGGAATTAAGTCTATTAATATTCGCTCGTAGAATTTATTTTCGCTGCAAAACTTTAAAAGTTTTTATTGTTATTTAAATGTCATAGACCTTAATTCACTTTATTGTTATTAGTAATAAATATTTACATTATTGCTTAATTTATATAAATATATTTAAATTTTATATTTGTTTTGCAATTTTCTCTAATATTTTTAATTTTTTTTTTTTTTTTGTATTTGTAAACTTGTTTTTTACAAGAAAATAATTTTTAGTTATTACTAGTGACATCTATTGCAAAAGCATATTTGTTTCCGTACAATAACTATCCTGTTTATGATTATTAATCAAATGTTTTTTTGTAATTTTACATCGGCAACGTTTATTACTGATAAATTTTAGGTAAGGAATAAAATGAAAGAAAATTTTCTTTAATTTTATTTCTGCTTTAAATTTTATTTGATAATAATAATTTGAAATTTGCATTGAACTACTAAAGTGCTTACCTAGTATGTGTTTTTACTCTGTTAATTCGTATTCTCCAAAAATAAACATTGATTCGTTAAAAGCATAAAATGTGGTTGTTGCATTGGATAAAGAAATAAACTGTTAAATAATTCAAACTGTTATTGATATTCATTTGAATAAATTGATTTTATTAGGTCATGGCCAAATACTATTAAATTAATAATTTTTCGGTCCAGTAATATTGAAATAAATAATAAATTTAATCTTTTTCTTGTACCAATTTAATGGCTGGTTAATTGTGAATAGAAAAAAACAGATTTATGATAAATGAAATCACATTATTTAAGCGCCACAGTGTACTTTTATTATTATAATTATTAAATTTTATTATCACATTAGTTTGACATTGCATTTGAATTATAAAAGTAAAAAAATAAAATACTAGAAAATATGACATTTAAATTTTGAGTTCATGAAAACGATTGTTCCCATTTGATCTTGGTAACAACGAACAGAACATATAGAGAAAACAACAAATTCGATAGAAAATATGTATGAAAATGTTAATTAAATATTTATTACTAATTATATTTCTTGATTTAATTTTAAATGCATTATTTTGTATAAGTCTTTTTGATTTATTAATTATGTTTATAAATGAATTAGATAATGTTAATATACTATCAGTTATTATTCGCTGTTTTATAATTTATTCAGTGGTAAATCCATAATCAAAATCGATTATGCTGATTACAAAATTAAATGCTGAAGATGTTAAATAAAAATAATCAAATTTGACGTTTAAAATTTCATCAAAAACCATAATCTCGGTTGTGTGATCGTGAAATGAAGAGAAAAATCTATTTTTTGTGAAAGAAAATTTAATTATTTGTTTTAAAACATAAATGGATAATGTTGTATGGAAATAAAAATTGTTCTGTAATGACGAAATGTCTGTAAAATTATAAAATTATTTGTTTGTTTTGGGTTTTTTTTTCTCTACGAAATATAAAATGTTTTAATTAATAAATTTTATAAGTGCATTTTCTTTTCTTTACTTTGGTATTTATTTTTATTTACCTTTAAAATTAAATAAATTTTAATAACGAAAAGTTCTTTTCTCCCAAAACAATTGTAAGGTTTTAATAATTTGCTACGACTTACAAATTTGTTATCAGCTGTAGCTTCCCCAACTCACCTGTGCCTAGTATTAATTAAATAAATAAAATTCTTTTTGCATTTTATTAATTTTTTTTTCTTTTTTAATATAAAAATTTGTTTATTTTGGTTTTTTTAATTATTTTTTTTTTAATTACAAACTATAAAATCGTTTCTTTTTGTTTTTATTATTTTGTAAATGAAATTTGTTTTTATTTGGATTTTTTAAAAAAAAAGGAAGAATAACAGCACACAGTCTTCAAAATGCGTTTGTGCATATTTAATCCTTTTAAGATGATTTGTTTTATTTTTTCCTTTTAAATTTCTTTTTGTTAAGGTAACAACAGGTAAACAGAATTATTTTATTAAATCGGTATTTTTTTTTTTGACAATTATTTTTGCTGGCACATTTTTGTTATGACAAAATAAAATTCTATCTAACTGTGAGTTAATTAATTAAATTAAATTGTTTTTTTTTTTTGTATTAATAAATTATAAAACTATTTAAAAAGAAAAGAAAATAAACATTTTTTTTTTCTTTCTGTCTATAAATTATAATAATTAAAAGCTGATTGTTGTGGTAATTGTTGTTGCGTTCCAGCAAATCCCTGTTGTCCAAATATTGATCTAAAAGGTGTGAAGGATTGGTCCTTTACTACATTCGCTCTTAATATAACAACACCAGATGGGTTTACTTTAACTTTAATCTTTGTTTGTGGACTCAATACACCATAGTCGACGTCTTCATATAAATCCTGAGTGCATAAAGAAAAGAAAATTATTTCTGAAAATAAGTAATAATGATCACCAGAAACTTACTTCTACTCTGTAACCGGTGGGTGATGCTAAACCTAATTCCCTTAATGTAACGGCGACATCGGACGGTGTACCATCTGTACGTCGATTAACAAAAGCAATAGCATACGAGTAATATGTTTGAAATGTCGGTGTTATCGGTCTGGACCATATCTCAATACCCTTATGCTTGTAAATACGACGTCCCTGAATACCCAAAGGATCCTGATCAACATTGATAATTTTCTTATTTTGTAAAATAGCTTTAAACTCTGGTCGAATTGTGCGCAAATCGACGGACATAAGTAATGGCGCTGCCATAATAGCCCACAGGGCGAATTGTGTTTTTGATTGTTCAAAGCTCAAACCGAAGTTACCGATAATTAACATGTCAGGATCATTCCAGTGTCCTGGACCAGCATTTGGTACGATTGCATCCTGATTATTACCATAATAATCGATTATAGTTTCGAGTGACTGCCAGGAATCTTGAATATCATCGTAGTTACGCCACAAATTACAATGTTCAATGATCGACGAATAATTTGGCTGAAATATCCCGTAAATTTTAATTATTTAAATTTATAACTGAGGAGAAAATAATCTAAGTCACTTACAGCTAAACCGGCATAAACTTGATAAACTGGCCAACTACAAGAATAGATCATAGGACGTCCGGTGCCATTTAAATGTCGTCCAAATTCCGGATATCCAATATCCATATCAACCGGTAACGAATAACAACCGTCTAATTTCACATAATCAACGTCCCAGCTAGCGAATAAATCAGCATCCTGGCGTGAATAACCTAAAATACCTGGATAACCGGCACACGTGTAATTACCATAATCCTGATAAATTCCGAACTTTAAGCCGCGTGCATGTACCTGAGCAAAAATCAAAAAAAAAATTGAATATAGAAAATCAAAGTATTTTAGCTCCTGTAAAAAGATTTAACGTACATAATCCGATAATGATTTCATGCCACGTGGAAATCTTTTACGATCTGCTACCAGCTCTCCACGAATACCGCGTGTCTTCTCCAACCAACAATCATCGACATTTATATATTCATAACCAGCCGCAGCATATCCTTCTGACACAACCAGGTCAGCCATTGTTCGGAAAAGATTTTCACTAGAGAAAATTTAGGAATTAGTAAAAGCACATTTTTGAATTGACGGAAATCATTTTTCTAACGTCGATAATACAATGATTTACGTCATGTCGGCTTAGAAAAAAAAATATCTAAATGTTAAGGTTATACAAAAAAAAAAAAATGTTTTTATTTATTTAAATTGATTTCAATCTTGTATTTTGCTTCTTCTTCGTCTATTTTATCTTCTTCTGCATTATAAAACAAAGGATAATTTTTTATTAAAAAAAATAATAATAAAATGTTTTAATTTCACATCATTAAATATTATTTAAATAAAATTAAATCACCTTGAGAGAATTAGAGAAAAATCATTAAAATGGGTTTTTTTTTTTTTTTTGAAAAATTTTAGTATTTAGCTACTGAATAGATGCTTTTAAGTTCGTATGCCACGTTAAGTAACTAAAATCAGTGTGCAAGGTAATATTGTGAATTGAAATAGTGGGCAGTTACATGCTTAAAACAAATTAATGTTAAAAGCTTATATCACGTAATGTGATATGAAAACCTACAAATGTTTAACATTTAAAAGAAAAATCTTTACAAATGTTTATTATTTTATAACGTCTATAGCCGGCTATTTATGTCATTACAAACAGTAGCAGACTTGTTTGTGTCGTTAGTCGATTAAGCATTTTCATCTCTTAAGGTATTATTAATTATTGGGTGGCCTAAGAGGTTTATTTTTTAAACAGAATAGATGCTACTATTTCTTCAATTTTAAATTAATCTAGGCTAGAGATTCTCACAATAAATCGTTTAAATTTTTATTTAGGTTATTCACTTAATTTAAATTAAGTAAAATTTAAAATATAATACGCTTATTATATTAAGATTAAAAAAAGAAAAATAATAAAAGAATTAAAAAAAAAAACAAATTATAAATAAATAAATAATTTTTCGGTCCAATAATATTGAAATAATAAATTAAATTTCTTTCTAGTATCAATTTAATGGCTGGTTAAATTGTGAATAACGAGAAATTTAAATGAATGAAATAATATAATCATCTAAATGATCTAAGCGCCATAGTATTTAATTATATTACTATTATTTAATTTTATTATTATCACATTAGTTTTTTGACATTTGAATTAATTAAAAGGAAATAACTAGTAATTATATGACAGTTGACATTTAAATTTTGAGTACAGAAAAATGATTGTTCTCGTTTAAGTTTAAAGAAAAATACAATCAAATTAGATAGAAAATATGGATGAAAATGTTAATTAAATATTTATTATTAATTATATTTCTTGATATAATTTTAAATGTTTTATTTCGTATAAGTATTTTAGATTTATTAATTATGTTTATAAATGAATTAGATAATGTTGATTTAATACCAGTTATTATTTATTGTTTTATAATTCATTCAGTGTCAAATCCGTAATAAAAATCGATTATTCTATTTACAAAATTAATAAAAAATTATCAAATAAATATTACAAATATATGTCGTTTAAAATTCCATTACAAAAAATAAACAACGATGGTGATCACCGTGTAAAAAGAAGAGAAAAATAAACATTTTTCATGTAAAATTTTTGTGACAATTTTTTTTAATAAATATATTATTTAAGTTAATTAATTTGTAAATTCTTCATTGTTTTGTAACATAGTTTTATAGTTTTTAGAAAGTAAAAAAAAAAAAATAAATAATAAAACACTTTACTAACCTGATACAATTCTCTGGATCACCTTCACAATCTGTATTACAGCGAAAACGTTCCCAAGATAACCAGCCCATTGGTGGCGTTCTAGCTAAACCATTGTCTAAACAATTTATTGTTGTTATTAAATAAAATATACAACAAATTAATTGTAATAACGTTGTGACATTTGATTTCCACATAACTGATGATGATGTTGGCTGCTAATGGATATTTCGTTAACAGCAAAGAAGTAAACGTAGAAAAAAAAATAACACTTTCTCACGTTTTTCTGCCTTTGGTAATGTTATTGCTTGTCTTCTGTCAGTTGTACAAAAATGTATTGCAATAAAAATAAAATAAAAACAACGAACACGATGACCATGAAAAATTAAATAGAAGGAAAAAAAAAATTATGTTTAGTAAAAATGTTATAAAATCTGTTTGTTATTTTTGCTGTTGCTGCTGTGATTCCGCTAATGGTGCTATTGATTGTTGAAAGAGAAAGGTATTGAAATTGAAATTATAACGCAAAAGTAATTGATGTTATTTCACGTATTTTTTTTTTGTATTTTTGATTATAATAAACAGCGATTAAATATATACAAAAAAGATATCTGTGGTTAATTAGAATAATTTGTTCTTCGTATTATCGAACTGTGAGTTATGCAGTTTCATTGCTTTAACTAAAAATTTGTGTGTATTTGCTTGTCATTGATTTATTCTACAAATTTGATTATTTTCCTTATAGTTTACTCTCTAATCTGCACTAATTTTTAATTATCTTTACATTTAAACAGCTCTTAAGTAAAGAATTGTCCGCAGTCCTGTCTAATACTTTGATTTTAATGCGTCATATTCACTATAGAATGTGGTTTTAAAAATAATTCATATAATAATATTGAAAATTCATTAGTTTAGCAATGTTTTGGATCTATCACTAAATTTTTTCTAGGCTTGCGTTCTGCAAATTACACAACCCCAGCATACGTAACAAAATATGTTTCTATTAAGGATCTCAACTCTTCACAACAATTACTTCACTAACTTGCATTTTGATCATTACATATAGAAAAAAAAAAAACTAATTAAATATCTCAAACGTCAGTCAGACAATAACAATTTTATTTTTGTATTTTAATACGAATTTTGATTAGTTTGTCAATTATTTTTCGATTAATTTTTTGTTTTTGTTTTCACATTCAAATAAAAGTAATAATCACTATTTTTTTTTTATTCGTTTTACTTTTTAGCTATATATTTTTGCGGTGAATAAAGCAATAAAATGAAGGAAAAAAACGGAAATTAATGATTTTTTACTAAACAAAAAGAAACAGAAAAATAAAACAAACTATTACGCAAGAAGTGTCGGTTCGCAAATGTTTAATGTATATAGTAATGAGGTTTTGTAAAGGACTGTTTATTGAAATACAATAAATCTTTTAGTTTGATTTGTAATAAAATTTTGGTAAAACCTAGCGCAATGTTGGTAGTTGCGAATGTAAGATATTGAATTTATCAATAAAGTAGAGCTAGAAGAGTTTTTATATGACTTTTCTCTTGGTTTAAAGCTTAATGACTTTATATTATAATTCTAATACGTTTAACTCGTTGATTTTTCATGCTTGAGTTAACTCAGCGACATTGCGTTTTTTTCTTATATTTTTTTTACAAATAAAGTAAAAGTGATTAAAGCAAAATAAACACAAAAGAGAGTGTCAAAAACATCATAAATGCTTTTCCAATTTCTTGTCAATGTAAAATGAAATCGTTTGATGGAAAAAGCAAAAAAAATATTACCGATTGTCGTTACCGTGTTTTCACATAACCTTATGCAAGTTTTTTTTATATATAGAAAAATTATTACTACACAATGTCATAATGATAATTATATATATATATATATATATATATATATATATATATATATATTATTATGCAAAGAAAAAATTAAATATTTTTTTATAACAATTATAAATTGTGTGAAAATTAAAAGAAAATAATAATCGCGAAAATATGTTGTAATATATTTATTTATTTGTTGCTATTATTATTGTTGCATTGAAATCCACTGTGAGTCCTGTGGTTAAGTGTTTATTACATATGCTACCAGGTGGCACATTTATCATAAAAAAGATATTGTAAATTTTTTACCGTTTTTTCATTTATTTGTTTTTTGATGTGAATTAAATTTTAATTTATTTTTAGATTAAAATATGAAAATATAATAATAATAAATATGATAATGCTGTGATAAATTTGGTGAAAATGAATTTAATTTCAAACAATTGACATTTTATTATAAAGATAATAAAAAATAAATTAAATTAAGTTTAGAAATGAAGCAAAATGAGAAAATAAATATATCAATTGTTAAAATGTCAGGCTCTATTTCCTCTATAAAATTAAGTTTTTTTGTTTTATTACACATTTAATTATCTAAATTGTGAAACTTTGGATAAATAAGAAAAAGTCAAACAATTAGATTTTATTTTCTTCTTGCTATTTTTTTTTTGATTCATTAGAACACAAGAGATTTTGTGTTAAAGAAAAAAAATTAGTTTCATTTGCACGTTTTTTCACAGTTTGTAAATGTTTTAAGCATTCAGTTAATCTAAAAAAAGCCACCACTACTAACCCGGATATAAATACATAAAATGTTTATACTTAAAAATAAAAACATTTAATGATTCTGATAATTAATGAATTAATTTGACAAAATTGAAATAAAATTGGTTACTTAGTATGAAGGCCGGTATTACCTATTATGAACAAACATACAACTAATTGACATTGAATTTAAATTAATTATTTATTCTAATTTTATTTATGATTAAATCTATTTAATTAATTAATTGATTTTATTTTTTATTATTGTTTTAGTTAATTTCAATAAATTAGTGCAAAGAAAAAATTCTTGTAGGCATTTTTAGTGAAGACACACATAGTATAATCAGCACAGACACAACTAGTGAAGACACTAAAAAGAGATTTCTTTCAAATTAACGTTTATGACGACATTTAATGCAAAAAGAAAAACACTCAAGCAATTTACTTATCTTATTACAGATTAGAAAAAACTCACACAAATACAAACAGATTTGTAACAAAGATAAATAATTTAAGAAACTTTCATTTTATCGCAAAAAGTCAGATAAAGTTATTTCTTATGCATCTTAATTGGTCTCTCAAAACATACATATAATAAACGAGGTAAAATTCATATATACTTTCGTATTTCAATTAATTAATTTATTTAACTAAAATTAAATAGTAAAAGTGTTTATTTTTTTATTATCGTACTCATTTGTACCATTTTTTTTGCTTTTACATAAATAAATTATTATAAAAATGATAATAATTGCATGTGTATCGTAGTATAATGTTAACGGACCGTGTAAATATCATTGATTAATTATGGTGCAAACGGTAATTGCAAAAAAAAATTAATTTTTTATTAACATAAGATCACGAAACATTTTTATTGCCCTTCAATTGTATAGTTTTATTTTTTATTAATTATTTATTCGCGTTATACGTTGCCTCTACGACGTTTAAAATGATTTTTTGCAATAAAATAAAAAAACAATATAGAGAAGGATCTTAAATAGGTATTCAAAGTATCAAGTCAGTCCCCCAATGCAAATAAGTAAGACATTCCTTATAGAAAAAATTAAATTTAATTTTCTAGTTGACCATGATTTGAATTTGAATTTGAATTTTTTTCTTTAAATAACGCCAACAATACTTAAACAATTATTTATATGAACTAATTAACAAAATATTTAATTAATAAATAATGAATACTATTAAAAAAATAATAATAGTATAATTTTCAACATAAATAATCAATAATTTGACGCACTTAATCGAATATGATGTAATTTTATTTTTTATTCCTTTGTTTTTATTTTATTAATGAAAATTTAAAATATTAAATATTTTTTTATAATAGGCACGGTGACCTTAAACAAAAATTTATCTTTTAATTTCTATAAAAAAAAAACAAATAAATAATATATTTAATTAATTAATTAATTGATTTGTATGCAAAAGAAGATTAAAATCGTGAAATTATGATTATGGAATAAATTTATTAAATTATTTGAGGCGGCGCACAAAATATGCGTGCTTGGTTTATAAAAGTGGGGTTATTATACTGCAGTGAAATGATCTAATTCAGTGATTCGCAATTATTTAATTATATTTTTTCTTTTTATAAAGTTAAAATAATTTTTAGAAAAAATAATACTGAATAATTTTTTTATGCTAAAAATGAAACGATTAAAGGATCGAACCACAGATGTTAAGGACTTTTTACATTGATTATAAGGTGCTGCTGCTGCTGCCATTGCGAATCGGAAAATAAGCCATTACAAATAGCTCTACAAGCAATATAAGACGTTAATCAATAATGACTGGAATTGACACTTGACACATTATATGCCTCGGAAAACCGAAAAAAGTTAAAATTTTTATGAAAATAATAAAGTTAGAGGCTGGAAAAAATAAAAACCACAAAAATCAGATAGGTACATTGGAATTTCAAACATGAAAATTTTTAAGGCAACTTTGTTCGATTAAAGCAAATTAGAACTCTGTGGCAATATTGGTACTGTGGGAAAAAATGGTTTAAGCAGCTTTTTCTTTCTTAAACCAAGTATTTCTTAATCAGTCATAACACGTAATTATTATCATAATCTTAATAATAAACTTTTGCATTTAAGTCAAGCTTTTAACACTAACACTATAAAGTAAAACATTTTTAAATAAAGCATTTATACAATCAATTACCTAACTTCATCAAGGACCAATTTTATCATCTTTTCATTAGACTTGCACCCACAATAAAACAAATAATAAAAAGCACCCACATAAGTCTGTGGAATTATTCGTAGACATCTTCTTAGACGACCGTTTATAAAAAAAAACGTTTTATAATTAGTTCATTTCTGTTTTATGTATATAAACGGAAACTCAATATTAAATAATATTATTAAAATTAATAATAATAACGAAAGTGAATTATAGTTTTTCTTTTCATTCTTTTTAGCGTTTATTTTCTAACTTGTTGTTTACAAAGAGTAATATCGATAAACTAACAACATATTAAATACGATACCAAAAGAAGCCTTACCTATCTGGTTTTATTTAATAATAATAATAATAAATAATAATAATAATATAAAATCCCCATCAACCGTGCAAATAACTTATGTTTATTAATAAAACACAGTAAAAAAGAAAAAATCACAACAAGAAATAAATAATTAAATTATAGTGAAAGTGAATTAAAAAGAAAAAACACTTTGTTTTGTTACAAATTTAATTAATTATTTATTACAACTTATGTATTGTAGATTTTTTTTTCTGCTATTTAAAATTTAAATAATTATCCTTTGCTGCGTAATATCGCCGGACGCTAACTGTATTATGTATTTTAGATTTATAAAAAAAAAATTCTTATTTATTATTAAATCGTGTGTTTAAAGAAAAAAAAAGCGCCAAGGGTTAAATTATAATAATAATAATAACACATTCGTGTTGAAATCGCTTAAAGGCATTAAAATTAAATTTAAACGTTACTCACGGTATTTATCGTATTTGTCCAAGGATTACCAATCTGTATTGATATATATATATATTTTTATGCTACCTAATCTATTTTATTAAAAAATTAACGTTTTTATTATTATTTTTTTATTATTACATAAACAAACAAAAGGCACAAGACAAGAAAACAGTCATTAACAATGAAATCAAATGTAATAAAAATTACTTAATTGACTTTATTATTATTATTTTTTTTTTTTTATAAAGAAAAGCAAAAAATAAATTATTTTTTTTTTTATATTCGTTGATGGTTTTTAATAGTTTTAACATTTTAATTTAAATATCATGTAAATATAAATATATATTATTTCACAATAATTCGTGAAGATTATTGAAAATAGTAGTAATAATAATAATAATACCAAAACGAAACGAAAACTCTGATAATAATAAAGAATTAATTTTGTTTAATTTTTTGAATGTATATCACTGCGATTAAATAAGGTTATGTTTATTGGGGGATTGTAAATAATAATTATATAATTATTATTTTCATTTATATAAATTTCAATAAATTACTTTTACCAGATAAAAAAAACCAAAAATCAATCAGTAGTAAAGGAAAAAAATAATAATTAACGTCATATCACTGTGAAATTCACGATAAATAACAATAATGGTTGGTTGGTTGGTTGATTCGTTCATTTGTTCGTTAACATGTGCTTTTTAGGATTTAAATTTGTTTTATTATTTTTTTTTATCTTTCTTCATTTAAATGGAAAATTAATTACAATAACACGAATTTGTAATTTAATTTTTTTATTATTTTCTTCTTAAAATGTACTTTAGAAAGTGTTTCGTTTTTTTTGTGTTTGTTTAATTACGACGAGAAAACAGTTTTATGGAGAATTATTCTTAGCTTGTCAAGCGTTTAGTCATTTTGGCGCTACTGATTATAATAAAAAAAAAAATAAAATTTGCCAATTAAAGAAGAATTAAATAATTATTTTTCTCAATTATTTATTTTATTACAAATTAATTATTAATAATTATAAAAATTTATTATCGTTGCAGTTTTATTATTGAATTAAAAATAAATGATAATAATAATAACTAAGCGTTGCCGGTACTAATGAATAAATAAAAGGAAATTTGATAATCTTAGCCTACTTAAATGTCTCACAAAATTTCGCAATTATTAAATCACATAAAAAAAAAAAATTCACATTTTTATGTTAATTTTTAATTATAACATACACACACACGCGCTCGCAATAAATGTTATCATTTACAAAAATAATTCATAATAGAAAAAATATTATATAAATAATAATAATAATAATAATAGTAATAGTAATTCTGTTGTAAATTTATGGAAATTTATTATTTTAAAATGTAAGGAAAGTGTGTCGTTGTGATCGCACAAAAGAATTACAAATCGCTTTTGATTGCTGTTGTTGTTGGGTATTTTTTTATGAGACTAAACGAAAAATATTTTAATATAATTTTAATAATAATAAAAATATATAAAGTAATGATGAAATAAATTTAAATAATTAAAGAAAGAGAGAAAGAAAAACAAAATGTAGATCAAAAAAAAAGAAAAATTAATGAAACAAAAAGATGAAAAATGCGTCTTTATTGCTGTGCACGATTTTTGTTTTGTTTCTGTTGAAACTAGATTATGACGCCATTACTATATTTTGTGCTTTTATACTCTGAAAACAAATCGTATTAAAATTGTTTTTTAAGCTTAATTAATTAACTTCTTTTTATTTAATTTTGTTAAGTTTAGTGATCACTAAATATGTGTGAAATTACTTTAATTTGCCTTTGTTCTTGCTGCTGCATTGATAACGACGTGTTAACGAACTTTTAAGTGAGACTTTTTACTTTGTTTATAAACAAATTTTTTTGACACGACTTTTTAATACAATTTATTTTATTTAATTAATTTTAATGTTATTTATATTTATTATTTTAGTAATAAAGATCAAATAAATAAGTTAGATTAAGGTTACTGAACTGTACAATTGCATACATAACATTTAAAATTACAAATACAACCGCAAGCACATGGTAAAAATATTATGTAAGCGTACAAAGTTTTTTCTTGTTTATTTATTAAATGTCAATACGATCGTTGTCTATACAGCAACAACTAACTGATACATAATTCTAATTTAATTTAAAAAAACAAAATATATATAAAACGTGCAATTTTAGAATAAATTTCAAATAATTAAAAATGGCGTATTGCTTGCAAAAATGTTACTGTTTTTCAAATTGAAAAAATAAATAAATAAGCAATAATCAAAATGATGAATTATATTTAAAACAAGTGGCTAACACTTAAATGTACTATTTATGGGACCATCATTACACCCGTATGGTTAATAATACCAGTATTTATTATTATTATTATTAATTTACGGAAATGAAATTTAAGCTGGTTTTTTTTTAAATGGTTTAATTTGCCCATTAAAATCTATTAAATAAAACAAGAAATACAAAGTTAAAGACGAGTTATGCTAATAAAAAAATAATAATATTTTTAAGAGGAAAAAACAATTTGACAAATTATTACGGAAATCAAAGTAGAAAAGAATTAATAAATGTCAGAAAATAATTCCTAAAAAAATAAAATTTATAAAACAAAACTATTAAAGATAAATATAAAAACATATGATACTTCTGTAGTTAAATTTATGTACTTTTTAATGTTAAAAGGTCGATTTGACTTGATTTGTAACATTTTTGAATGTAAGGTTTGTCGCTTTATAACTGTTTTAACCAGATAACTCTTTCATTTCCTACACTAAAAATAATGATTATTATTTTTTTTTGTTTGTAAATGACAAATTAAATGG
The DNA here is from genome assembly GCA_963942525.1 of Ptychoptera contaminata. NCBI lineage: Eukaryota > Metazoa > Arthropoda > Insecta > Diptera > Ptychopteridae > Ptychoptera > Ptychoptera contaminata. The sequence goes on along the minus strand of OZ012636.1, from coordinate 11,185,136 downwards.
GAAAATTAATAATAATAATAATAAATAACTAAGCCATTGACACACCTTTATCAAGATACGAAATGTAGGTTTAAAAGAATCAAGAACACAAAAAATATAAAAGTCACAAATCCTCCTAACAAAGTAGAATACTTAGCAAAGACACATTTTCGAATTACAGTAATGCTTTCAAATTTTACCTATACATGTTTACACAAAAAAATGTTTATTAAATAATTTATTTGCAACATAAATAACATTTTAACCTTTTTGTACACAAATTCTGCGTACCGAATATTAATCAGCAATAATAAAAAATTAAGTAAATAACCACAAGTCGATAATTACCATTGGAAACATAATAAAAATTAAAATCTATTAAATATCAAATAAAATTATTATTCCATTTTTTTTTTTTTTTTGCTTTTAATATCTTGCTAATTAATTAATTATTTATGCGGATCAACAATCATTTTTTTTTTGTCAATTTTAGGCTTCTTAACTATTTAATTATTATTAATATTTACATTTTTCCAATGTCAAATTGATAAATTAAAAAATTAATAATAATTTTATATTATGGTTGTCGTTAATTGTGTGATAAATAAATAAAATAATATTTTGCTAATATTATTGCTAATGTACTGTCATTTGTGTTTAAAGCGATAGGTGTGTTATTTGTTGGTCATATGTTGTGTATAACGAGAACATTTATAAATATTCTAAGTATAACGTCATAAAGTTGTTTTTTATTATTATTAATTACTTAATAGTTTTAAATAGATGTAATTAATCACAGAACACAATTAACACAGTGACGTGACGCAAATCGTTAAATACTGTGCTCAGTGCACCCTCATGTCATAACAAAATATAAAATTAATATTAATTTACATGACGGGTGATAATACGATTTAAGAAACCGAAATATACATAAAGCAATAAACTAGTTAAATGAGACAAAAAAAATTTTCATAAAACGTTCATTTGACCGACCTTGACACCTGACAATGAAATCATTTTAACCAAATTTGCGGTTTTATTTATTTTTAACAAGTTGTCTTTTTTATTATTATTGTTTTAAGCGACAAACAATCATAAAGTTAATGAAGATGAAAAGCAGAAAAAAAAAACACCAAATTTAACGACAATAAAAATTCTTTGGAAAAAATGTTTGCAAAAATCACAAAACTGATATCTATTACCATCGCGACCACCACACAGTATAACCAATCAATAATTTAATTTTTATATATTTATTGCGAATTGTTGATTTAGTCATTACTTTTATTTATTTACCACATTAATAATTCTATTTTTAGAAATTTATATTTTTGTTAATTTTATTAAATAAATACGTCGCAATAAAGTAGTGCAATGCACTTTTATTTCACCTTTTTGATCGCTATATTTTCCACACACGGTGTTTGATTAAATGTCTGTGCACAGTTGGAATATAGATTTAATTTTTTTTTTTGCAATAAATGTTAATTAAATTATGCATTGTGGTTGCAAAACACTTTAAAAATACAAGCAAATAACCTGAATAAGGCAAGAAAAAAAAGTTAATTCATTTTACTGCACAAACTAATTCTCTAAAAACAAAACTTTTTCATTAACAACAAATGGTTCAAGTGTAGAGCTTTTAATTTATATTTATTAAAAGAAACACACAAAAAAAAGAGCCAATGTTGTGCTTTTTCATTTTATTTATTTATTTTTTCTTTCTTATTGCTATTTTAATAATTAAAATGTTACGTCGTTACGGTCAATCCGTTACTTTTTAATTTCATTTTCATTTTTAGAAAGTTTTTCTTTGATAAATAAATAAAAAATATAACATGCTGTGTATTATGTACTACCATGGCGTGTATTTTGTTGCTATTTTTTGTTGATTATAATTAATTATAATAAGCATTTTGTAAGTTAAAATTATTATTAAAAAGAGAGCAAAAAAAAAATAATGCTATTCTGGTGTTAGTAAATAGCCATTAAGACTTGCCTAGTTAAGTACTGAAATTTGGGTATTTTTTTTTCTTATTTTTAATTAATTATGATGTTAAATTTTTCATTTTCTTTTTGGAATTATCAATAAATTGTTACTTTGTTTAGCTCCGGACGACTTTTATATACTCATTTATCAAAAGTACAACAAATTGTTTTCGTAGTTCTATCCTTGGAATATTCTTAAAAGTTAATGGATAAAAATAATGCTTTATCATGTGCTGAGTAATTAAATATTTAATCAAAAGCTCCTATTGTTTATAGAAAAATTTTGTAATAAAAAATGAAAAACCATAATAAAGATACAACAGAATTCCAAAGTTACTCAGTTTAAACTATAAAAGGTTGATCACGCACGAATTATTTGCTAACCAAAAAAAAAAAAAACGCGAAAAGGCAAAAAAAAAAAAATTGTAATGTGATTTCACCATATGATTTTCGCTGCATAAAAAAGCTTTTGTTCGTTTGTGTTATTTTTCTGTCCATATTTTACATAACACAACAAATGACATAAAGGTAAATTATCTTCAATACGCGACTTTGTTTTAATTTTTTGTTTTGAGTAATAAAAATTAAAGTGACTATTTAATTTGCAACGCAATAAAAATATGACTTAAAATTGAGGAGGGACGACATGGTCACTGTGACTGTCAACAGTCTACAATCGCCACTATTAATCATTCTCAATTGACAAGCATTTCTATTGTTTTCTTAAACTTAAGTTACGTAAAGTGTTTTTTTTTTATTTTGCTTTGCTTTGGTTATTGTTGCTAATGTTTTCGGGTCTCTTTTCGCGATTTTTCATTTCATTCTTTTATTTTTTTTCGTGTAATTGAAAGTTGTGGTTTATATTTTTTTTTTGGTTATTTTATTATTCTAAGCACATTTGAAGTATTTCATTGTGTTAAGCTTAATTTATGTAAATGTGTTGTTAGCGGGAGGAAAATTCCGCTTAAATTCAATTAATTATGTACATTAATTCGTGTAAGAGCGTTTTTATTAAAAAGAGAAACAAATCGTTAATGAAAAGATAGTTTAGAAATTTTACACATTTGATTTGACGATAGAAGTAACTGTTTTAGTGTTTTTTCTATAGAATGACACAGATAATTCCTTATCATTGCGTATCGTCGAATAATTATAATTATATTTTTAACAAGCTTTCAGTTAAATCAATTAAATTAGCCACACAAGAGTTTATAAAAGCATTTCTATCTATAATAATTGTAGATATTTTATGTCTTTTCTTTCATATTGATCACTTTATCAACCTTTTCTTTTAAACGTAATAAAAATAACAAAAATTAATTATTTTATTAGATTTTTTTTTTTTGCTAAACTTTTCTTTTCGTTAATAAATTTTTAAAAAAAATATTACTCAGATAATTATATAGATTAAAAGTACTTGTCGTGGCTTCCGCTTTTTATTACCGCAAGCACTTTAATGTAATTGGAACAGTTAATAGCGCTCTATTGATGATGACACAATCAATTTTTCATTTTCTTGCAATTTTTATCAAATAATTTCCGTTTAAATAATAAAAATAAAAATTATTAATTAATTGTTTGAACCGGTTTGTTAAACTTAAAAGAATTTCTTGTGTTTATTTGGCATTTGTTTATGCTAATTTGTTATTTTTTCTGCTTTAAATAACAAAAAATTAAATAAATAAATTTTTTTTTTAATAATAGACTGCTGACTGGATTTATTAATTGGAGACTAGTTAGCTGGGTTATTGTCCTGGCTAACAAGAATTTGCATTTTTTTTTGCTTCTTTAAATATTTTTTTTACTTAAATCAATAAAAAATTAAAGTAAATATCTCGTGAAAAAAAATTTGCATACATAATACGAACGATAAAAAAATATATTTTTTTTTTTCTAATTTTAAATTATATATCCACTAAAAATGCTTAAATTGCTTAAGCAAGGCAATTACAGTGTAAATCGAGGAATACATTTAATTCTTTAATTATTGCTAAATTAATTTTTTCTTAAAATGTTTCACGTTTTTTATTTCTTCTGTTTGTTCCGTACCTTCACCAGTTTAATGGTTTCTTGATTTAATTTTAGAGAAAGTCAACACACGGTGGTTATCTTTTTGTTACAGTTTATAGCATTGTTGTGTGATACAGATGTGATTTTTTTTTGTTTGTTTCCTTTTTGAATTTTAAATTACTTTTACGCTTTGTGTAGCACAATTTTCCACATCAGATGTTAGAGCACAGTTTATGCAATATTTAACTATAATAGATTGATTTATGCTGATATTTTATCGTGCGTTTTATGAGAAAAACTTTATGGTATATGGAACTCATAATATGAGTTGCCTTCTTATTGTTTAATGCATTTTCTCTAATCATTAGTATATTTTTATATAAAAAATGCAATTAAAAATCATAAATTATTGTAACCCGGTAAAACGTTTTAACGTAAGTATTTCTACTGTGCATATTTCTATGTCGCGGTAATCTTAAACGCTCTTTCGGGACGTTTTTTTTATTTAAACTAAATACTTAATATTTTCTTAATAGAGTTAATTTTTCTTTATTACTTTAAAAACAATGAAATTGTCTCTGATTTTATTGTTTTAGTAATCTAAGTACCCTTATAATTGCCTACTTAAAAAAAAAAACTAATTATTTTCCTCATTTTTAGCTCTTGTAAAAATAATAATAAAAAATATTTATATTTCGCTCTTAAACTTTCATTTTTAAATATTAATAATAATACTAAATTTAGCTATTTGTGATTTGTTTTTTTGATAATAAATAATTAAAAAAAAAAATATGAATAATTAAAATAATAACAGATAAATTTCCGTTTTTTACTTATTAAAATAATTTTTTTTTCAATTTTAATTGTTTTTTCTTTATTTTTAATTATATTTTTTTTATTCTTTTGTATTTTTATTATTTATTACGTTATTAATTAATAAATAAATTATCTAAATACACAATATTTAATTATATTTTAATATTTTAAGTACCGAATAATTAGTTAATTCTAATAATATGTGTCATGTAATTCTCGTATCCTGCCTTAATGCATTTGTTACGGTTCTATTATATAAGTCATGTTACTTGGATAAATAAATTATTATCAAATACACATTTGTGTAGAACGATAATCGTCTTCAGTGCCAAAAAACATTAAATATGAGGGACACGGACAGCTCAATCACTGTCATGGAAATTAAAATTAATTAATTAATTAATTTGCGATAGTGAAAAATAATCTACTATGTTTATTGTGTTTATTTAACTATGTCGCAAATTTACAAAATTAATACACACATTTGAAAAATTTAAAAATTAAAAAAGAAAAGAAATTTGTTTTTATTTTTGAATGGTTAATTATGCAAAAATAAAAATAAAAAAATAATAGCATTTTGTGCAAGGAATAACTAATTAAAGACATATATTTTCTTATCTTTTCTTTTGACACTTTTTGCAAATTTAATTTCTCTTTGTTTCTTCGTGTTTGTGTATGCGTTTTTTTTTTTTTTTTTTGTTAGTTATTTAATTTTTATTGATAATTAATATATACAGCTGTTTGAGGAAATTAAAATTTTGTCACATTGTCATTGTGATTATGAACGGAGAAAAATTATCTAACTTTTTTTTTTTCTTTGTCTTTTTGCTAAAGCTTTTTAATTACTATGAAAAACGTTAATTTTTCAACTGACGAACCTATTATGTAAAAATATACATATATTTTCTACAGGATTTTTAACTGCATGTCTTCCTTTTGTATAGATAGTGATCAAATTAGTACTATATATTTTCTAAACAGCATAGTGCTTATTTTTATTTAAAAATATATAGCTCTTATTTGATCATCCTATATAAAGACGTAAAAATAGTAATTTTTCATATGATTTTTCTTTATCTAATAAATTACTTAATAAGAAAAAAGATGAAAAATTGAATAAATTTCTTTTTTAATTAAATTAAGTAATAATAATGATGAATCTCTTATAAATATTCATATTTACATTTAATGTTGTTCTGTTGTTTACATTACTACTATTGTTTTGATTTAATTAAATTATTAAATAAAAAGCTAAGTATTTATATAATCAAAAAAATGAATAAATTACAAAAATTAATCATTAAAAAAAGCAGCCAACAAGCTTAAAAAATAGATGCAACGAACAGATTTCATTATTAATAAAAAATAATTAGATAAAAAATAAATTAATAATAATAATGTAAGGTAGGTATGATTAGAGTAACGTAATAATTAGTACTATTACGAGTATAATATACAAGAAATTAATACTTAATATAGGATGATCAAGTTAGTTCTATATATTTTTTAAATAGCAAAGCTGTTGTTTATGTATAGTTCTTGTATGATCACCCTATATTGTGTTTTGATAAGATTAATTAATAATAATATCTCAACGGTTTTTGTTTTTTCTTATTATTCTATAATTGCATTATTCTTTCTTTTTTTTTGTATGCAAATTATGATAATTATTTTGTGATTTATTTACACACGTACTTCAGTTTTTAATCGTTTAACGTTTAATTCGTTATTTCTTTCTTTTAATTATTTTTTTTTTTGATTGTTTGAATTGCAAGAAAAAAACACTTTACGCTTTGATTTTTCTTATTTTTTTAAATAATTTTTTTATATATATATAATTCAATTGTGATATAAAAATAATTATGTTGTTTTTTTTCTTTTTATCACTTTACCAGATATAAGAGAATAAAAAAAATAAAATAAATAATTTTTATTGTTTTCGCGTTTGCTTTGTTTTGGATAGAACAATTATTACTTTTGTACCATTATTATTCTTATTACTATTATTCTATTAATTAACGTTTGTGTGTTTTATTTATAATTAATAATACACCAAAAAAAAGAAAAACAAAAAGGTGTAAAAATAAGTAAATAAAAAAATATATTATTTAATTTTTATTTATTACTACACACAATTTATTACGGTGTTTATATAGTTAATAAAATTATATATATTTATTTTAGTTTTTTCACATAATTCACACATAAAAATTTACATAAAATAATTCAGAAAATTAAGAGAAATAAATTTATTATAAAGAAACAATTGGCTGTTTCTTTTTGTTTTTCAGTTAAATATAAAAAATTATTTATATTTTTAAGTAAATAAATTTTGAGATTAAGAAAATAACATTAAAAAAAAAATATGCAAACAAAGAAAGCAAAGTAGAACGTTGGAAAATTGACAATAAAATCGCATTGAAATAAATTTTAAAACCGGACCCCTTTTGGCACATAACAAGTATAATTATGGAACAAGTAGATGGCTTGAAAATGATCACTTTTGAGCACAGTTCTTAAAGTTATTGGAATAAGTTTTATCTTCGGTAGTTCAGTAATCATAACTCTCCAAAAACCAGTAAAGATCACAATCGTTTACCATCATTTCTAATCAAATGAATATCAAATAAACGCAATGAAAGTAAAGTTTACAACCCGTATACACCCACGCAATGTGTTAAAATATAAAATTAGCAACAAAAAGTGTTTATTTTTTTTGGCATAAGACAATTTTATTCTCTTTCATTTGTGGTTATCTGGTTTAAAGTTGTTTAAAAAATTAATTAGCCGAAAACAAATTTTATTTTATTTTTTTTGTGACATGTTTTTCAAGTTTTATTTTTTTTTCCTTCTGTTAAACGTTGTTTTTCTTCACTTAATCAACTTTTATTTGCCTCTTTCTAAAAATTCATTTTAAGCTTTTTTTCAATGTTTCGTTGTGTCTGTTAATTGTTACTTTTTTTTTTTTTTTTAATGTGATTCATTATTTAAAATTAAATGAAAGTTAAAATAATTAATTTTTGCTTGAAGTTCAATAGTTTTTTATTTTTCACTTAATATAAAATAAATTATTACCAAAAATCAATGAATCAAAAATAATAAAAAATTAATGCATTTGAAGGTTAAAAATTTCTTCTAATTACTTAATTTTGTTACGGTTTTAAAATTACTTAATGCTTTTTTTTTGTTTTTGTTATTTAATTTGCAATTTTAAGTGTAATTTTTACTTTAATTAAATAAAAATGTGTTAAATCTTTGATGGTTGCTTCTTAGATGGTTTAAAATGTTTTGATTATTAAAGGATTTATAGTACAAAATTATTAATTTTAAAATAAGAATATTTTCTTTTATTTAAGACAATTATTAATTATTTAATATTTTGCCAAAAATTTAGATTTTTATTCGCTCTTTAAACATTTAAACGTTCAACAGGTGTATGCACAAGGAAAACGTCTATTCTATAACCTAAATAAAACCATATAAATGTTACTTTTTTTTTCTTTGAAAAATTTGTGGAGAATTATTCTAAATGTCAACTTTTTAATCATATCATTGCAGCCGCATATTAACTTGTTTAAAACATTTTTAACGTGCTTTTATCGCCATTTTGATTGACAAAGAAAAAACAAAACGACAAAAATTCACGAAATAAACATAAAGTATTTATTTTTTTTTATTACTAATGTAAATAAATTTTTAAATAACTTACACGCACAAAAATTTTTTATTTCTTGTTGATAATAAACAAATAAACAAATTTAAAAAAAAACTATTAAATATCACAAAAATGAACAAATCAACACAACAAACATTAGCAGAAAACAGCATACAGCACCAGTTTTAAATAATTGAATATTGCTTATCAAGTGGATTTTTTTTTGCTTATTTATTTTCACTTTGTATCGCTTTTTTATGTATATAATATATATTTTTTTATTTATAATAAACAAAAACACTTAAATAAACAAAGAGACAGAAAGCAAAAGATAAAAATTTAAATAAATTTCACTTTAAATAAATAAAATAATTTTTTGTTATTTTATTATTATTTTTTTTTTATAATAAAATATTCTTACAATTTTATATTATTAAATTCAAAAACTGCTTCCACTTGTAGCTGTTGTCACTTCGATGTACAAAGTAACACTGAAATCAATCAAGTTTATTAAAATTTACTGAGCTTTTGCTTATTCGATAGAAGAAAATATTAACGTTGTTTTTTATTATTATTATTCTTTTACTCTAAACAACCCAGGCATCAGCAGTAGTGGTAAAACATTGGGGAAATATAGATAAATAAATTAAATAAAACGAAAACAACAAATGTGTCTTTGCTATGTAGTCGTGCAGCTTTTTTTCCATTGAATTTGTTTTTTTTTTGTTTATTAAAAGAATTTTCGTTTCTTGAATTTAAATAAATGAAATAATATTATTTTATTATTTAACTAGATTAAATGTTGTTTTTTTTGTATATTTATTTTATTTTGCTATAAAAAAAATAAACTACAATCTAAAGTCAAGTCATTTAAATAAAAAAAAAAAAAACGTATTTTCATAGTGTGGGTGATCACAATTTATAAAAATTGTTTTCTTGGTTTGATTAGCAAAGAAATGAACCAAATCTCCACATAAAAGAAAGTTTGCTTTAAAGAAATAAAATTTTGATTTGTGTTTTACTATATTATCGCTTTTTTTTTTAAACTATCAACGGAAATAATGTTAAATTTTTTTGATAAATTAAATAATGATTTCTTTGTTTTATTGTTAAAATATTTTTAGTGTTTTATCCTGATGGCTTTATTAAATTAAATTAAGAAATGTTTGCTCTGTTGCATTTAACCGAATTAATACTTGTTCGCACGACCTTTGGGCACTGCTATCAGTATGTAGACTACTTTTACAAAAAAAGTACAAAAAAATTAATTTATTTTCTCTTTGAAAATGTGATATTATTAAAATTATTATTATTTTACTTTTATTTTAATCTTTTTTGGTAATAAAATTTTATTGCTTTGCTGTCTGATGAGATATCCTAACAAGTATATTTAACGGTTGACGTCCTGTCTGATTGACACTTTTTTTTTTTTAATTTTCATTTACCTGTTTTTCTAAGCTGTAAGGAGTCATTATAATTTAAAAAATGTTGTTTTTCTAGGTGAGGTAGCAGCTTCTTTTTTTTATGACACAAGACCACTTTGCATTCCAACCATAATTTTAATTTTTATTATCTTTAGCAGATTTTTAGTAAATTTTAACATTTAAAATCCTTTTTTAAAGTTTTTTATTATTTAAATTTTAATTTATTTAATTTTTTTGTTTAATAAAAAATGTCAAAATAGGTTACTGAACTCTTATCTCAACTAAATTATATGAATTTAGATGTTTCGTTTTGGTTTTTTTTTTTTTTTTGTTTTGCTTTCATTCATTTTTATCAATTATTTTCTTATGTTGATTATTTTCTCCTTAATAAACTGGATTTGAATATAAAGATTAAATCAATAAATTAAAAAGATTTGTTTATTTAAAAATAATGAAAAGAAAAAATGATATTGAATTACCGAAGAAGATATTCCATTCCACTTGTTTGAATAAAAACATTAGTGGAATTGTAGAAAATGAAACGCTACGTAAAGTTTTCCTTTTTTATCTATTTCTATTGTCGTAATTTCGTTGATAAATAACTATTTAATTCTCGTGCCTAAAGTGGCTTTATTTTATTAGTTACTTTTATAAGAAAAAATTACCTGGCAATGCCTGAATTTCTCATCTTTTATGAACAAATTCATTATTAATTCTACGTTCTGTTTAAAAAAGAACCGAAATTTAATCAATATTGATAAATACATAATTTTTTTTATTATTATTTTATGAACGAAAAGTCACGCCAACAATAAAAAAACATCTTAAAAAAGTATTTAAAAAAACGTGTACGTTTGTATGATTGGCTTATAATCGCGAAATTATACTTTTGTCACGTTTAAACTTTTATCAATGTGATATGTTACGAAATCAAATTCATTATTCAAGTCTTGTTTTTTAATACAGAAAAATTAATTTTAATATTTTATGATCAAATTCCCATGGGGAGCTCTATTTTAAACAAATGTAATCGCAGTATTAAAAGTCTGTACCATAAGATGTTATAATTACTGATGAGCACTAAAAATTGAATATTTAAAAAAAAAACCTTATAAATGTTTTTGGTTATCGGGTGTATGTCTTAACTAAGCGGTATATTTTCTTTTCATTTTCATTAAGTTATTGCATGCACGTCGTTGACGTATCTGTGAGTACGGTGTGCCAGTTTTTAGTTTCTTATTTTCAGCACATGCGTACGCAAAATAATAAAAAAATAAACGTAAAAAATTGGAAAAGCATAATTTTCATAACAATAACAAAAATATTATTTGTAAATATATAGTGCGTGTTGTTTGTTGTGCTTTCCTTTTCCATAAATTATTATTTCTCTAAAATCCTGCCTTTAATTTATAATTTTTAAGTTTTATAATTCTTTTATTCCTATTATTGGTTTGGTTTGGTTTTGTACATGGGTTTGGTGCGCAGTTTTAACTGTGATTGTGACGTGCGACAAAGTTTTTGTTGTTTGTTGTGCGAAAAAATAAAAATTCTTCTACAGAAAAGTTGTTTGTTTATGTTTATGTTGTGTTTTTCGGGACGTGGTTATGTAATTTTTGTTTTGTTATTTTAATTAATATTTTATAAAATGAAAACAAACACATTAATGTCATATTTTAAAACATAAAAAATGAAATAAATAGATAACATAATCGTAAAATTAATAAATAATAAAACAATTAACCGTTTATATGAATGTGTCCTGACTTGTCTGTGGATATTCTTTACTAAAAGTGTGTCTCTACTTTATTTTGTCAATTTATTTTTCGTTTCCTTCTTACTAATGCAATGTTTATGCGCTCAATATTAAAATTTATAAAAAATTGTCATCGCCTGAAAAAAGGTTGATGTATTCACTATTCATAATTAATTATTTTTATTAATTTAATTTTATTATGTTTCTTCTCTTTTCTTAACATTTTAGAATCTGCGTTAACTGGTTCAACTGAGGATGGTATACCGTGTCCAATACGAGCACCGTTAGTTGTTACAATTGTTGGTTTGCCATGCCGTGGAAAATCATTAGCCGCACACAAAGTTGCAAGGCACTTATGGTGGAAAGGAGAATTGGCTAAAGGTTTATTTTATTTTTTTTGTTTTCTTTTAGTTATTTGCAAATTTTTTACTTTTTATAAGAAAGAAAAAACGCTATTATTGGAATTTTCATAAAAATAATATTACTTCCGTATAAATATTCTTTAATCGATTGTTTGCGTGATTACTATAAATAAAAAAAGGCAAAATGTTACTACGTATTCGCTTGTCAAAATACGAATTACAATTTAAAATAGTTTATTAAGTGGGGATATAGCTCAGTGGTAGAGCATTCGACTGCAGATCGAGAGGTCCCCGGTTCAAACCCGGGTGTCCCCTGTCGTATAAAATTTTTTACATTTTTAAAATTTAATTTTCTTTTACTTTTCAGTGTTTCCGGTTGAAGTAAATACCACGCAAGAAACACTGACGGAGATCGTTGATTGGTTTCAAGGCGGTAATAATGTAGCGGTGGGTACTTTTCTTTTACACTTTGCTAATGACATTTCCACGGTTATTTATTGATTTTTCGATTGCAGATCATCGATGGAATGAACCTACAACGTCAGTCCCGTCAATTAGTTGGACAATTTTGCAATGAAAACGTGTTCCATCATTTAATTATTGAATTTGAGTGTGATGAAAAGAGTCTTAACGATAACATAGTCGACACAGCAAAGTTTCGTCAGAATTGTGAACTGCAACAACAGCAACAGCAGCAGCAACAACAACAACAGCAGATAAAAACCGATTGGGTGAGAATATTAATCGATAAGGAGAAGTTACACCAGTTGAAGTACGAAAAATGTGTACCGACCGAAGGTGCATTAATTTGTGTAAATAATTCGGAGAATTCAATGTATCACGCGGTGTCAGCACGTGGTGTGCAAGGGTCTATACAAACGTCAATTCTCGGTGTACTCGCTAGTCCCGTCATACGAAAACAAGTCTTCTACTTTAGTCGTCACGGTGAATCTGACTTTAATGTCCTCGGACGCATCGGCGGAGATGCGGATTTATCGTCACGCGGCCGCAAGTATTCGGATCGCTTAACTCATTTACTAACCGGCAGTTCAACGAATGCTGACTATCCAAAACCGAAGCTAATTTGGACATCGGAGTTGTGCCGCACCGTGCACACTGCTGAGAATATACCTGGCCCACGGGCTGCAATTAAAGATCTTAATGAAATTGATGCCGTATGTTTTTTGGTTTTTTGTTTTGTTATTTGAAATAATGATCTTTTTAATTTTGAACATTTTCCAGGGAATTTGTGAAGGTTTGACATATGAAGAGATTCAGGAACGTTTCCCACAAGAATTTGCATGGCGTGATCAAGATAAATTAAAGTATCGTTATCCCCACGGTGAATCGTATTTAGATTTACTACAACGTGTCGACAGCGTGGTGCAGGCTTTATTAACGAAAAGTGATGTGCTTGTCGTATCCCATCAAGCGGTACTCAGATGTATAATGGCGTATTTTATTGGCACAAAACCAGGTAAAGAGAGAAAATTTAAATGAAAATTTAAAAATAATTTTCCAATATTCTTTTATAACAGATGGCATACCGTACATAAATGTACCACTGCATACTGTACTGGTTGTCAGATCGTACGGTTTTAACTTTGAAGTAGAGCAAATACCGTTAAAGGTGGATTGTGTCGATACGTATCGCATACAGCCACAGGTGATTAATTATTTTTTCTTCGTAATGAATTTAAAAACTTATTTAATTTTTTTAATTATTTACTTTCTGCGAAATTAGAATTGTTCATCGGGACGCACAGATGCTGATGCACTAGTCACAGTTCCGCTACATTTCGATACGCCACTTCCACAAGTTATTAAAAATTAACGAATTAGAGTTTAAGAAAATTATTAAATTTATTTTTTTTTTCAACAAATAATTTTTTTATTTGGAATTTTTTAACAATTAGTGAAGAGGAGGAAAACAAAAAGAATGAAAGAAAATCTAAATAATAAGAGAAAATATTGTTTTAAGGAATTTAATAATGTAAAGAAAATTGCATATCTTGTAGGCGTTAGTCTTTATTTTTTTTTTATTTTTAATAAGGCTTTTTATTTTTATCAGTTTTGTTTTTATAATTCAGGGGTGCTATAATTAATTCATTTTTTTTTTTCCAAGTTTATTTACATTTATATTTACCGCGATTTTTTACTCTTTTTTTTACTTATAATATTTTAGTTGATTGTGTTTTTGAGCATAAATTATTTTTTAATTGTTGTTTTTGTTAAGAACGTCATTTCTGTGGACGTATTTTAGCGAAAGTGTATAAAAACGACACAGAAAAACGCATGCTCGAAATAATATATAATAAACAAATGTGACGTTGCATGATAAAGTTTCATGACGTTTTTAACCTTTTGACATTTAACAGGTTTTTTTTAAATATTGCTTCGTCTATCAATTTATTCATAATTATTAACATTTGTCTGTTTTTGTATTATTCTATAATTTTTTGTCCTTGATATTAACGCACATGCGCTGATAACTTGTATTTTTAATTTTTAATTAATTCGTTTTTGCTGCTTTTAATATTTTTGTTTTTTAATAATTCGCTTAATAAAAAAAAAATTTGTATATAAAAAAAAAAAATTAATCGCTTTAAACACACTAAAAATATTCGCAATAATTAAAATTAGGAGAAATTTTTGCTCAAAATTAAAATTAAAAAAATTATAATTGTTAAAAATAAAAATTACCTTAGCGGTGAAAACGACCAACCGAAATTTAATATTGGCCGTTATTATTGTCGCAACGTTTTCGTTGTTCTTATATCGTTTCTAATAGAACGTAGCGCTGTAGCGGCATTAAACGTACCTCTATCGTCAAAAAAGGTTATTTGCCGCAGCGCAAATGTCACTGCCAAGGATTAATTTAAAAAAAAAAAGAAAAATTGTTAATTAATATTAGAAATATATTTTTTATATATTAAAAGAAAAATAAATAAATAAAAAACAATTAATAAAATTTCTCAGGACTTTTTTAGTAGGAAAAAAATTCTTAATTTTTTAAATAATAAAAATCTAAATAAATTGTATATTCGCGTAGTGCCACAAAATTTGTATAAAACAAAAAAATATAAATAAGGGGAAACAATCAAATCAAATCTGGAAAAATAATTTTTTTTTTATTTGTAGACTTACAAAACTGTAGAATTTATACAATAAAATATTTAAAAAAAAAATTATAAACACATTTACTGCCAATAATCTTCCAGAGATTTGTTTTTTTCCCTATTTTTTTTTTTTGTAAATTTATTAATTTTTTGCAAATTATAATATAAAAAGAAAATTGAAATAAAAGTTTGACAACAGTAAACATTATTTTTATTATTCGTTATATTTTTGGAGAAAAATTGATTAATGAAAATCTGTGTTTGGGGGCATATGCATAGATTTATTATGCATTTGTTAGGTATTTGTCGCTCCGTTATGTCTCTCTGCTGTGTGTTTAGAGAGCGATAGTATAATTTGCTAATATACATATTAAATTTATTAATCTAATCCGTTTTCTTCTATACACATTTTTATTATTTAAATATTAAAATTAATAAAAAAGAAGAAACAAATCCTGTTATTTGAAATGATTAAATGATATAGCGAAGTAATGTCTGTCTCTTTAGCAAAGTAATCAATGTCTATTTCGCTGTCAGATTTAATCAAATTGTGTGAAATGATGATTAAAAAATAAAACTGGGGAAATAGGAGAAACAGATGATGTAATTGTATTGTTATTTATGTATTTCATTATATATTTTTTTTAATAGGAAAATTTTTGTTTTTAAATTTGAAAACAAAATTTCACAAACACATGTACATGTTTCATCATTTAATTGTTTTTTCTTTATTAAATTATGCTTTTCACCAATTAATTACTTTGACTGTATTTGTATTAAAGAAAATAGAAAAACCTTGGATGGTAGAACATCAATAAAAACCAAAATAAGAAGAAAATTGAAAGTGATTTTCATTTGCTTATTTTTCTTCGTTTCACTTTATAGGCAATGTCGCTCGATTAGATTATTCTTTTGTTTTTATTATTAGAAATTTATTTTTGTAATTTGTTGAAGGTTTCCATTGAATCGCGCCCTCAGAATATATCGTTTTCATTAATATAAAAAAAAAACAAATTAAAAGAAAAATAGAAAACTGTATAATGAAAATGAAACTCAAAAGGAAAAATCAATAATTTAGGTGCTCAACGTATATATATGCGCTGGCGCTGTTTGGCTATTTTTAACAAAAAAAACAATGAAAATACGAAAAAAAGGCGACACAACGTGCTCACGGTATAGTAGCACAGCCGTTGATTGGTTTACAAAGTCATGTGACCAATAATACGATTTCCTTTTTCTTCAGAGCTTTTGCCCTTGATTTGACACTCATCTTGTGAACCTCGAAGTGAACAGTTGTTTAATAAAATAATTTTCTTCTCATAATAAAATAAAATCAAATCTGTAAGTAAAAGAATTTCTTTTATAAATTTTGATTATTTATTTAAATAATTAATTGTGCTAAGCAAATAATTGAAAAAACAGTGAAAGTGTTGATTAAAATTAAAAAGAAATAAACAAAAAAAAAATCTCGTTGCCGGCATGTTTTTTTCCCATTTTAAAATTTTTTTCTGTCTTTATTAATATTTAAATTAAATCAATTAATTTCAAATAACTTTTCCGGTCCTATTTTTATCGATATTATTGTATTTCTTTATTGATTTGCATTCGTTTTTAATTAAAATTATTAAAAAAAAATTTTATTAGATTTTTTTTTTGTTTTAATCTGATTAGAAATTATTTTCAAATAATGTTTTTTTTTCAATAAATAATAATTAATTTATTAATAAACAGTAAAAATTTCGGTAAAATGTGGTGTAATATTACGAAATTATTTAATTAAAAAGAATTTTCAATACAATTTCCTTGTAGAATGTTTCGACCTTTCTTTGACCTTTGCATTTATAACTAAACAAAAACGTAGTGCTTATAAATTTCTCCAATAATCTTTTTATATACTTTTTAATGTAAAAAAATAAAAACTTTTCCATTAAAAATTTAATTCTTTAATATTTTCTAATAAATTATTTGGCTTTTTATTCTAAACAATTCTATTTAAAATATAAGAATAAGAAACACTGATAAAAAATGTGCAATATTTTAAAGCGTTTTATAAGCGATGAATGCACTTGAAAGAGAATCTCCACAAAAAATGACGGTAAATTTAGACATTTTTTTTTACACACTTTTTAGTCTCCACATAAGCAAAAGTTAAAAATACTTCAGATGTGTTTTTGGCAACGAAAACTTTGCAAAAAATAAAGAAAAACAAAGATTATATAATAATGTGATAAAATTTATTTATTTATTTGTTTTTCTTTTTATCATGGTCAAGGTGAAATAATTATTTATCAGTTTTTAAATTGCGAAATATATAAATTAACATTGCAGCACCTGGAATATGTTATTATTCTCGGCATTGTTATTTGGAATTTTTTTGCATTTTCGTTTGACAAATTTTCTTAGTTTTTCATACGGAAATACCCAAAAAAATTGTATAGAAATTTATATTAGAGTTTGTCCTTTACATGACCTTTAAAAACACTTGTGTTTCTAATAAGAATTGGGTAATAATATTGCCGTAAACAGATTAGTTTTAAAAAATTCAACATTTTCAATTTTATTATCACTAAACGGAAGAGAATATATATAGTTTCTGTGATAAGGAATAATTTGATTGAATTATTGCTTTATATTTTATATTAGAAAAATGTCAAAAATTGGAATTAACGGTTTTGGACGTATTGGACGTTTGGTACTCCGTGCCGCCGTTGAAAAGGGTGCCACAGTTGTCGCTGTGAATGATCCCTTCATCGGTTTGGATTACATGGTTTACTTGTTCAAATTCGACTCAACTCACGGACGTTTCAAGGGAGAAGTATCAAGCGAAGGTGGTTTCCTTGTTGTCAACGGACAAAAGATCGCTGTCTTCTCTGAACGCGACCCAAAAACAATTCCATGGGGTTCAGCTGGCGCTGAATATGTCGTTGAATCAACTGGTAATTATTGAGAAAACAGTTAAATTGTTGTCGTTCTGTTGCTAATGATTTTTTTTGTATCTCTGCAGGTGTATTCACAACCATTGCCGCAGCATCTGCTCATTTAGAGGGTGGTGCCAAGAAAGTCATCATCTCAGCTCCATCAGCTGACGCACCAATGTTTGTCGTAGGTGTCAACTTGGATGCATACGATCCATCATACAAAGTTGTATCAAACGCCTCCTGCACCACCAATTGCTTGGCTCCACTAGCCAAGGTCATCCACGACAACTTCGAAATTGTTGAAGGTTTAATGACAACTGTTCACGCCACCACCGCCACCCAAAAGACTGTTGACGGTCCATCCGGCAAATTGTGGCGTGATGGCCGTGGTGCTGGACAAAACATCATCCCAGCCTCCACCGGTGCAGCCAAGGCTGTCGGCAAGGTTATTCCATCTTTGAACGGAAAATTGACCGGTATGGCCTTCCGTGTCCCAGTACCAAATGTATCTGTCGTTGATTTGACTGTACGCTTGGGCAAGGCCGCAAGCTACGATGCCATCAAACAAAAGGTCAAGGAAGCCGCCAACGGTCCATTGAAGGGCATTTTGGAATACACCGACGAGGAAGTCGTCTCATCTGACTTCATCGGCGACACTCACTCATCCATCTTCGACGCCAAGGCCGGAATCCAATTGAGCGACACCTTCGTCAAGCTTATCTCCTGGTACGACAACGAATACGGTTACTCCAACCGCGTCGTCGACCTCATCAAATACATGCAAAGCAAGGATTAGACATTTAATTCGTATTAGATTTTTAAGTTAAACAAAAACAAAATAAAAAAAAAAGAAAAGTTAAAAAAATTAAAAAAATAAAATCCAAAATAATAACCAATTACTATTATTAATTATTTTTATTAATTATTATCAAAACATATATATATATAATTAAAAAAAGCAAAAGAGCTGAAAACGCGCAATGCAACAACAGTGGCGGCAGCATGCTGTCGCGTAATTTCATCATCGTAAACAAGAAAAACACAAAAATACGGCAACTAGTCAAGTAATAAGGACGCAAAACAAACGAAATTATTAAAGTATCCAAGATGAGGGGTCACCAATAATGCGATGTCATGTAGGGACCCCCATTACCACCATTATTTATTGTTTATCGTTGCGTCTTACCAAGCGATAACAGCAGCTTCATATAGATTTTATTTATTCATTTTTGAAACGAATTTTTTACTTTTGTTTTAATTCCTCTTGATTGCGATTTTTTATACGGATTGATCCGTTAATATATCTCTCTTTCTCTCTATCCATTAACTTATTGTCGCAACAGCTAGAAAATAAGTTTAACGAGGAAAAACAACAAAGAAAAAATAATATTAATATTAAATAAGGAAAAGCGCTGAGAAAATAATTTAAAGTACACAAAACATACATATACACTAGGCCAATAAAAAGTTAATGTTTCAAAAAAAAAGCTTTCATAGTCTTTGTTTTATTTCATTATTGGTTTATTTTATTTTCTTTATCATTATTTTGGGGTTCTGTGTGTATTATCCACTGTGCAGTTTTTTTTTGCTATGATTTATGGTACTTTTGAAATAATCAGCAGTCATACGAAATTTTTATTCAGATATAATTTATAAGGTTTCATAATTGCATACATTTCGGCTAATTGAATATTTTTTCTATAAATCTATAAACTTGATTTCCATGATTTTATTACATTAATTAAGTTTATTTATTTAAAAAGTACTTACTGTCTGGAATAAAACTGTGAATATCCTTGAGATGATGGAAAAGTCAACGCAAAAGCATTAGAAAAGTAATTTATATGAATTCGAATCATTAATTTCGTTAATATGAGCCACTACAGATTATACAATAAATATTATTGTACTACAGTATTATGCAATAAATTAAAACCATTAATTTGAGTAACATAGATCATAAAGCATTATCTGGAATTATATTCGAAGTAAAGGTGCGTACGTAAAGGAATGACATCACTGTTGTTGAAAATTTTTCGTAGAATTATGTTTATTGCAAACATTTTCAATAGAATAATAGTAATTGTGATTTATAGAATAAAATAATCTTTAGTAATTTATCGTAATTGTTAACAATTCTTATCGTTTATTCTACTTGAAGCCTTTTAAGAATCCTTTTGTTTAGGTTTCGCTCTTGGTAACAACAGAAATTACACTTTCATGGTTTAATGTTATTGTTTCCTTTACACTTTATTGATTTCTTTTGTGATACTGAATATCAATTCAAAATTTAAATAAAATGAAATTCATTTTATAATAATTCTTTATTATTTAATTTTTTAATAATAAAAAATAATTCATTTATTAAGTATAGAAAAACTGTACATTGTTATAGATTAATCCTAATTTGAGTGTTTTAAGACAAACAGCATAGCGTATTATTATATCCAAATAATAGATGGCGGTGTAATCGCAAAGAGTATAAATTTCTGTAAATAAACAAACAGGAGGAAATTAAGGAAATTCAAAACAACAAATAATTAATTTTTCATATATATATTTTCCTTCTTTTTTATTTTTATTAAATTTAGTTTTTAGTTTCTTTCGTTTTATTAAATTAATTTCCATTAATTTTTTCTTTAATTAAGAGCTAATATTATATTTTATTGATTTTTCACAAAAAATCATTAAACATACAGAAATTATTAAAACATTAAAACGGGATAAATAGTTAGAATAATAATGATTTCTCTTTTGAATAAATTTCGTTTATTTTTTTTTTTTTAAATATTAATTATAATTATTATTATTAATTATTATTACTTTAAACAAATATATATTTATGTAAATTTTTTTAATTAATTAAATAGAAGAAAAATTAGTGTTTTTATTTTATTTTTCATAATTTTTTTGAATGAACTTTTTTACATAATAAAATTTACAGAATGATTTTATATTAAAAAGAATATATATATATACTCTTAATTAATTAATTCTTTTTTAAATTTAATAATTTGTTAATTAATTACATTTTTTTGTTTGTTCTATTTAATTAAATAAATAAAATAATTTCCTTTTTTTTAATATAAAAACATTGAGATAAATCTACATAATTGATTTTCATTTTCATTCACTAGTGCACTAACTGAATGATAATTATACTCCGCTTCGTTTTTGTGTTGTTAAAGCTGCATGAGATAAATAATAACACAATAATTTTACCATCTAAATCATCTCTATCAGAGTAAGTAAATATCATTCACAGTGCACCGAATTACACATAAGTAGTAATAAAACATTAATTATAATACAGTTGGCGCGACATTTAGCAAATTAATTTACAAAAATAATAAAATTAACGAGACAAAAGAGAGACATATAGTGTTGTTTTTGTGTTTGAGAAAAATTAAAATTAACAAATAAAAAAAAAACACAAATTTTTTAAGGCACTTTTAGGGGTTAATAATAATAAATTTTTATTTCATTTTAATTGAATTTAATTATGTGTTTTTCTTTCTATTCTTTTTGCCAATTTTATATTTATTTATTTCTAATTTAATTAATTGAATTTTATCATTTTTACACATTTTTTTTTTAATCTATTTTACTCATTTTCTGATCTTAAAATTCACACAATTTTCCATCGGGTTTCTTTCTCTGTGTTTTGTTAATTTAATTTAATGAAATTTTTACTATTTTTATACAAAAAAAAATTAAGAATAGAAGTAGTAACAACAACAACAAATAATACATTAAAAATTACAAATAATAATAATAATAATTAAAAATCTCCATCATATATTTCATTATAAATCTCTTGAATTATCAATTTTCATTTTTTCTTTTCTTTCTTTTCTTTAATTATAAATAATAATTAATTAGATAGTAGTAGTTGTTTGTTTTCGGTTTTTATTTTATTTGTTATTTATTTTTTGTTGCGTATTGTTTAGTTTTGTTTAAATATTCATTTAAGCTAAAATTGGATTTCCTCTAGTCAAACAATTCATAGTATTCGGAAAGGTTCCAAAGTAATCGACAATCTACAATTAAAAATAAAAAAAAATAATAATAATAATCATTTTTTTATGGTTTGTTTTTCATTTTTAGAATAAAAATTCAATTTCTTTGTGTAACAAACACACACAACCGCCGATTATTAATAATAAAATTATAAAATCCGCGATAAATAAAAAAAAACTCTTAAACGTGGAAAACCGAATAGTAAAACTCGAGGAGCAAATCAAAACTTCGTCAGTTTTACAGGTTACGCTTGGATAAAACAATGACAGACAGACAAACTGATACTACTTTGTCGACTAAACCGCACACGATCCGATTAATTAATTTAAAACAATTTCGCGTTATAAAAATCAATAAATTACCAGAACCGTGTAATCGTACCGTCCAAAAAAAAGTAATTAAACAAAGTTTTTAACACGAGAAAAACCCGATCGATTACGTTAAAAAACAACGCGAATTCTAAATACAAAATTCTTAACTTCCGTTTAATTTTCATTAAATTAAATTAAATAATTTTATGTCTGTGTGATTAAAATTACTTTGTGTGTATGTGTAGTATAATATTTTTATTGTTTTTGCAAAAAAAAAAATTATTTATAACAAAAATTAATTAATTAATTATTAAAAAAAATGAAATAAATAATTTTCCAATAAAATTTTCTGTTTTCATTCGTTCTCTCTTTTATATTTCTTTTTATAAATTCTTAAAATTAGTTTTTTTAGGGATTAATTTAATTAATTAATTAAATATCTATATACACTTAATAATAATATTTATGGTTAATTAATTCATTAATTAATTATATAATAATTAAAACACAAAGAAATTTCTATTAAAACATAGAAAAGAATACAAAAAAAAAAAAAAAATAATGAAAAATTATTAATTAATTAATTAATAACAATAATAATTATAATTCATGTAATTTTCTTCTTTTTTTAAAACACTTAAACGACTAAAGCTTTCATTTTTACACTAATATTAATTTATATATAAATATATATAATATCCACTGACTGACTTTAAGTCTAACTATGAAAATTTAAAATGTAATTAATTAATTATAAAATTAAGAAAGAAAATTCGTTTTTTTTAATACTTGAAAAATAAAATATAAATTTTGTGAGAGATTTTAAATTTGATAAGTAATGATAGCATTTAAGTCTGATTACGCACCCACTCACTGAGTAAACGAAAAACAACCGGAAGTATTAATTTGCAATTTTTTACTTAACACACTTAATCATTGGTAATTTATTGGCAATAAAAAAAAAATTAAATTTTCTTAGAACAAAATAAAAAAAAAACCAATTTAACCTTTTGCGCGACAATTTCTTGATAAATCGCGTACTTTGGCATCAGCCAAAGTGTTTTTCCAAATACTTTGTATTTGGGGATTTTTTTTTTCTTTTTAATTTCAATTTTATTAAATAAGCTAAAAAAATGCTTATTATCGTCAAAGTAAAGATTGAATAACAAAAACAAAAATTAATTTACAAATCGCGAATAAAAGAATATTCGTTTACACAAGGTGGTGGTGGGTGGTTGCTGAATCAGCCATAAAGGTAACAAAGACAAAATTTCTTTTAAAGGGAAAAACAACTAATTTTATACAATGAAATTATTTTCTTTTTATTTTTAATTTTTTCTTAATTTTATTTTCATTTTAATTAATTATAATAATTATTTTCTTTAATTTATATATATTATATTTACAATGGTTTAATTTTATTGTATATTATTTATTTAATTAGTTTTTATTTAAATCATCTGCTTATATTATAATTAATTAATAAATATCTCTATGTACACAAAAATTAAAAAAAAAAAATAAATTAAATAACATCAAAATGAGAGATGATTAATTTTCTTTTAATAAATTCTTTTCTTATTCCTTTTATTTTATTTGGGACCGTCGAGGATCACCAGTTTTTGTTTTTTAATATTAAATTAAATTAAACTTAACAATAATTAATTTTAAATAGTAATTTTTTTCTTATTTGCTCTACTCATTAAACGACGTAGGAGAGTTTTGACAAATCACAAAAAAAAAAAAAAATAATAATAAATTAAATTAAATTAAATTTTAATAAAGCATCAGCAGCGAACTTTGTTTACATTAATTATTTTTTAATTATTTGGGTGTGTGCGCGTATTCGGTAAGGGTTTTATGTGTTTGTTTGTGTTTGTGAGTGTATCTTTTAGTAGCTCACCTTTGTATCATCAAAATCATCTGAATCTTCATCGCTACTATCACTTTCTGGTAGACTTAATTGTTTAGCACCACACTTTCTTAACTCTGGCAATATTGGCTAAAAAAAATAAGAAGAAAAATTTTAATTAATAAAAAAAAAATTAAAAAGAAATTTATTTTTTCACTAATTACCTGATAATATAACATTGCCATTTGATAGGCTGTTAAACCGGCATACGTTGTTGTCTCCAATTGTAATTTATTACATTCGAATAATAAAAATTGTATTAATTCCATGTTACCCTGCTCAATTGCTATATGTAAAGGTGTTAATCCTGATTTGCCTTCCTACAATTAAAAACAAAAAATAAAAATAATTAATAAAAATTCAATTTTCATCTCATCTGCAGCGTGCAATATTAAATTTTTCAGGTAAAAAGCAGCAAAAACAAATTTAAGGACATGAAAAATTACCACCTGTTTCAACAATTTAATTAAGAAGATAAATAACAATTATTTCTAATAGATGGCACTGTTCGTTATTATAATTTCTATTAAATTTTCTTTGTTTTTAGTATAATAAGTCACGATATTCATGTTATTTTTTAATTTGTTATTGCTACTTATTACCTTTGATTTAATTAAATTAATATATTAATAAAACTACTTACTCTAGCATTTATGTCAGCACCGTAACGTACTAAAAACTTCAAAATATCAATTTGGCATTTTTGGGCAGCTATATGTACACAACGTTCTCCTATAAAAATAAAGAAAAACCAAAAAACATAATTAGTATTAATAAAATGAAAATGCAGCATTAAATTATAATCATTAATATATATTTTATATATATATAAATATTACAAACATATAAGGTGATTAAAAATATATAAACAGCAAAAAGAAACGAAAAAAAGCAATAATCAAATGGAAATACCCAAGCACATAAGAGACCATAAAATATCAAGAGATACAACACACAGTAATATCTCAGCATTTTTGAACAGTGCGCTATTATATGTTGAAAATATTTTTATTTATTTTTTTTTTACTGTAAATCATAATAAAATCGCGTCATTATATATATAGAAATTTTAAAATAATCTATTGTATATATTAATACACAACTATTAATGATTAATGAATTTTCCAATCAATCTCATAATTACTTGGTAAAATTCCTCGTTATTAAAAAATACAAAAATAATCCAAAATGACTTATAATAAATAAATAAAAAAATAAAAAAAAAATATTGTGAATGATTAGTTAGTTAGTTCGTGGTGTACGTATTGTTTGAATGTCTCTGATAAGCAAAGAAAGAAGAACAAAAAAAAAAGAAAATACAACAAACAAACTAATAATGCGCAACGATTTAATGGTTAATGATTTCGCTTTAAAAAATAACCATTAAAACGTGATAAAAACAAGCAAATTTTGCAATTTATTTAAATTACTAAATTCTCTCCCACCCATCATCCGCCAATGTCTGCTGTTCTATTCAATTTATTTTTAATTTAATTTAATTTATTTTTGCAAATGTAATAACTTTAATTTTTTGTGTTTAGCTATTTTTTAAACGTTTCTGCCAGCCATAATTTTAAGGCGCTTATGGAGCCACCAAAAAAAATAAATAAATAAATAAAAAAATATGTCAACAAAGTCAAGGACGTCATTTAAATAAATGCGACACCTGAAATAAGTATATATATTACTGTTTTTAAATAGAAAAAATAAATCTCTGAGTCACAGATGGTTATAACTTCTAAAGTTGTTTATTTTACTTCAAATTATTCTATCTTTATTTTACAATAAATCATTAAAGAAAAAAACGCAACTAATCATTATTATTATAAAAAAATCAATCAAAATTTATAGAATTCGATTTTAAGTATGTTTGTCATGCGCAGTATAATACGGAAATTAAATTATTTATAAAAAGGTTACAAACTACTGTAATACTACTTATACTAGTATGGGTATTATAAAAAACAAAATAAAATCTATGATAAAGAAATAAATGTGTAAACTCACACAAAAATTCCTTGATAAAGAAATATTATATATAAATAATAATAAAATTAATTAACTAATTCAATGTCATAAATTATTAGAATGGCATTAGAGAGGTAAACTACACACAGGTAAAACACAGATTATTATTATTTCATTTGTAAATAAAAATTAAATTCAATTTTTATAAAAAATTGACTGACTAGGGAGAGAGAGGCACGGGCGGGCAGGCGGGCAGTTTTACAACAACAGACATTATTAAAAATTTATTAATTAAAAATCACACACTACTTGTTAAAATAAAATTCACTCAATTTACTACAAATAGTTTGTTTTGAAAAAATAAATATTTTTTTTTACTACATTCGCAAAGATATTATAATTATTCATTAAATAAAAAATAAATAATAATAAAAAAAATATAAATAATTTAAAATAAATACTTTTTATGGTCATAGAAAAATAAAAATAATAATAATAATTTTATTCTGGATTTTCCAATTTAACAAAAAAAAAACCATTGAAAAAAAAAGGCATTTATTTAAACAGACACAGCAGTAAGCAGATAATTATTAAAATATTAGTACAATAAATTCTATTATATGTATTTATGTATAATTTATTAATTTGTTTTCATCTTCAATTTATTTCTTAATTAAAACTACGATGAATTAAAAAAAAAAAAACATTCATTCAATAAAACTTATCAAAGTACAAATAGTAGAATGAACATCAATTGAAAATTTTTAATCTGATTAACACCCAACAAATCAAGTATTTTCAGTTAATATGTTAAAAGTTAAAATGCATTGCAAATAAATAAATTAAATTTTAAGGTTGTAAAACCCAAAACAATACTAGCTATAGTCAAACATGCACTTAGTACAAATAGGTGAAATTAATGAAATCAGTCAAACTGCATAATCATACGAATTATAATCGCGTTCAACAACTTTAATCATAAAACGCTTTTAAAAAATTTATTTGTTTATCCACAATAACCATACAACAAAAATTTGCTATCAGCGATGATTTCTCTTATCGTACACATTGTGTTGTTGTTAATGCAATATAGATTGTGCGAGTCCAATATCAAAAGGAAACTTTTTCTTTTTTATTGCTCTTAAAGTAGTAAACAAAAAAAGAAAAATATGTATTTAATCAGTAAAAGAAGCAAAAATTTGCATTAGGAAAACCGAAAAAAAAGCGAAATATATAAATTTTTTCTGTTAACGTTGACGACTCTTTTAATAATAAAACTAAAAAAAATATCTGGATATTGTAATGTTCAGTAGTCACAGAAGTAAAAAATATAACGAGAAAACAATTTATTAAGTGTTTTGTAGTATTTTTTTTTCCTTTTTAAATTTGAATTCATAATTAATTTAAATAAAACCACAATTGTGTGTAAATTTTTGTTTAAAAAAAAAAAAACTAATGCAAAAAAACAAAAAAAAAATCAAATAAAGGGTGTTCTGCGGTTGTATATATGACTGCATAAAATTAACACATGGGAAAATTTTCAGCAAAAAATATTAAGCATGGGAAAAAACAGGAATTATATAAAGTAAAGTAACTAAAAAAAAAATTAAAATACTTTGTGTGACGGAGCGCGATCAGAACAAGAAAATAGTATGAATCAGAAAATTAGGAATTTATAAGAATAAAGGAAAAAAATCAAGTCGTTTTTTTTATGCGCGTTAACTAATTAATTAAAAATAATTTATTCACTAATTGTCATACGTTATATGATCTTTAGCTTGTTTAAAATATTTAAATAAATCAATCAATCAATTAATAATAATATGATCTAATCAACAAACACCACAATAACAACAAATAAGTGTGCAACTCCCGAAATTATTTTTAAAAACTAAATTCTGAATCATTGTATAGGAATTTAATATTTCTTCTCTTAACAACATAAATTATAATCGGAGAGAAAAATATTTATTTCTAATGTTTTACACGTTGTAATGTAAGAGAAAAACCCCCAAATTACCTTTTACTATACAAATCAAGACTACAATTAAAAGACAAACAAACTAGAAGCTAGAATAAATTGATAAGTAGAAAAAATCGATGGTAAAAACATTACATAAATAATAATAACAATATTATTAACAAAAAACTGGATTAAAACTATTTCAAAAATGCTGAAAGATTATCAACAAAGACTATTTTCTTCTTCGTCTTCAGTGATATTATTAGCTATATTTTCGTTGTTATTTCTAATTAAATAAATAACCAAAACTTAAAAAAAAAAAAAATAAACAACAAAATACCAAACGATGATGTTGATCACGTAGTCATAAATTTAATATTAAAAATGAAAAAAAAAAAATAATTTTAATAAAATTCACGAGACAAAACTTTTTTCACAACAATGTTGTCAAAAAACACCAACAAATTAAATTAAAAGAAAAAATAAATAAACAGAATAAGCAAAACAGGAATAGTATCGAAACATCTTTTAGTTTCCGTTTATGAAAATATATTTGTATGTTTTTTTTTTTTTTTTTTTTTAAATTATGCGAATTAATAGCCAAAAAAATTCAATCAATTAACTAAACAAGTTTTGTTTGTTGTTATTATAATTATTTATTTCTTTTTAACTTGTATATTGACGGATATTGTAAAAAAATGCGAAGAAGAAAAACCGATCAAATAGATGGATACCAATAGATGAAACTAAAAAAGATGCAAAAAAGCTCTTTTGGTTATTATTTTTGTCCTTTAGTAACGGTGGTAGCAAACTGTTGCTTCTTCTGAACCTTTAAAGCATCAAGTTATACCCAACAAATATCGCGATCTTATTCGCCTATTCTATATAATACAATTATTTCCGGAAATTCGTCAAGTCTAGTAATAAAATTATTAAATTATAAAAAAGAAACCACACAATTTTTTTTTATTGATTTTGGTAAATCATTTATAAAATCTAAACTGAAAATATTTCAATGTCAAAAGATAAAAAAAAAAAAAAATACAAAAACCGGTAAAATAATTTACAGCATAAAAAAAAACCAGCAGGTAGCTTTATTTAATAAGAAGAAAAAAATTTCATCTGGTAAATACACGTCGATTCGGAATGCTCGATAAAAAAAAATAATTGTTTGCTATTAATTAACACTTTAAATGGGGTTTTTCAAAATTTTAGTCAGTACTTTCAACCTAGAAGCTTTAGAATATATATATTTGCTGTTTTTCATAGCTGCTAGACTTGTTATGCAAACATTTCTATTCAAACGTGTTAATTCACTTAATCTATAAAGCAAACTAATTGTGAATGGAGAAAATACTTTATACCTGCATAACACTGTGCATTATAATCAAATGCTAAATTAATAAAGATTAATAAAGATTGATAAAGAATAAAAATCTGACCAAAGAGCAAAGAAGAAAAATATTATCTAAACGCATGATATTTAAAAACTATAGACAGACTTAATCTATGTGCTTAAAGTAGTGTGCTAATAAATCAAAATAGATAGTTATTATTCAAACATAATAGAAAAACCTAACCTTATCAAAATAATAAGATAAAAAAAAAATAACAACATAAAATGACTAAATGTACGTTACAAGGACACATAAACATATTTTTCAAAACTTAATTAAAATAATTAAGTCGCTTTTTTTGTAATTATTTATCATAAATTTAAATACACAGAATTATACTTAATTAAATTAGAAGAAAAAAAAAAACCAAACACCTTGCAAATTTCCCAAATAAAATTATAATTCGTTAACAGTAAAAACATCTGCATAGTAGAGCATCAACATTTAATTAAAACAGAAAAAAAAAAAATAATTAAAATTTAAATGATGTCACTTCTAGCCCCACTTTTAATTAAAATAATAATAAAACTAAAAAAATTAACAAAAAACTGAGTACATGATGTTACATTACTACACATCGTGCAAGGTGAAAGTATATTTTATTTTTACGTCTGGTTTTTCTTTCTTTTTTTCTTTGTAATATTTTATGTGATATCATGAAGGAATTTATTATTTAGTTGAACCCGAGTTCGAGTATAACCAATGCATAATTTCTCTTTACTTATTAGTAAAAACATAAAATTCAAATTTTTACGAATTTTTTTAACCATATAAGTCGAATATGCATCATTCAACATCAAATTAAATACGTTTTTAAAAGGAATTCACTATTAGTAAATTTATTAATCATCATTAAATTAGAGGAAATATAATAATCATTTTTATTTATATTCGAATCAAACACACAATCATCTTATATATATCCTGTAATAAATAAAAAAAGAAAATTTAGTAATAAAATAAAAATCTCTAAGAAAACAGATCAATTCCATCGAATAGAAGTAAAATTGCAAGTAGATGGATAGATAGAAGATTATTAAAAACAAATAAAAATCAAGAAAATTTTGAATTTGTTTTTTAATTACAGCAAAAAAATACAGCCGATACTTCTTAATAAAATCACCAAAAATTATACAGCAACTACTACACACTACAGGATTTTTTTCTTTATTAAACAAACAATTTTTTTATCGATAATCAATAAAAATTTCACAAGAAAAATAATTAAATTTCTTGGTAACAAAAAAGAAAAAATTCAAATTTTTGGTAAAAAAAAAAAAACAAATATT
Organism: Ptychoptera contaminata; assembly: GCA_963942525.1. Taxonomy (NCBI): domain Eukaryota; kingdom Metazoa; phylum Arthropoda; class Insecta; order Diptera; family Ptychopteridae; genus Ptychoptera; species Ptychoptera contaminata. The sequence goes on along the minus strand of OZ012636.1, from coordinate 11,154,248 downwards.
AAACAAAAAATGCAAATTTTAATTAATTAAAAAAAGCATGTTTTTTTTTTGCTGTTGTGTATCTTCTCTCTGTTTATCATTTCTTGTAATAACTGACGAAATTTTTGTTTATTTTCACATCAATATTTTTTTTTGTCACTATATATGTGTTAATTTTTCAATTTTATTTAAACAACACAACATTTATTCATTTCTGTTCTTGTCCCGCTATTATCATTACATTGTCAGAAAAATAAATTGAATAAAATCCACCAAATAAAATAAATGAAAAAAAAAAAAAATTAAATAACCAGCAGCAAGAAGTAAAAACATGTAAAAATCGAAAAGCTACACAGCAGCAAAACAAAAAAAAAGTGGAATTTCCATCATTCCATGGGTTTTTTTTTTAATTTAATTTTAAACAATTGTGTATGTGTGACTGTGCTCAATAGCTCGTATATTATACAATAGCGAAAATATATATTTGTATAAAAATTAAATTTAAAATTTATTTAAATTATTAAAGAAGAAACAAAAAAAAATATATATCCAATTTTAAGTACAGAAAAATCTCCAATATCGTGTTCATATCAAACAAGCAAAAAATTAAAATTTTATTTAAATTTAGTTCAATGAACAGATAAGCAGAGTTTAACATCCTTTTTGTCGAAATATTTTGATTTCCCTTTTTATTTGTTTATTTAAAATAAACAGACAAAACTCCAATGTCATAAACGAGCACAAATGAGTGTTTATTTCTTAATAACTAAATTTCACAAGTACATACTAATAGATTTTTCAAGCAATCTACAAGATTTATTTCATAATAACAATATAATATCTGTTTGTCAAACATTTTTTCCGTGTTCTTATTATCAAGACTTCACTGTTAATTCAATAAATATCTTTCCAAACATAAAAAACAGCTTATAAATTTTTTCAAATCAAAAAGCCACTAGACACATTTCTTCAATATCAAAAAAATAAAAATTAGAATAAAAAACTAATCAATAATAAAATAAAAATAAATAAATCAATAAAAGTCATCAGCAGCAGCAGCAGTAACAGCAACAAGAGCAAAAATTTAATACAAAAAAAAAAAAAAAAGAAAAAATCATTTCAAGTTTATTAGTTAAAATTTCATCACAAAAATAAATGTAAAGTAGCATAATTTCATTGGGGAAACTCCAAAATCCATAAATAATTACGCATCATAAAAATATTTTTCAGTTTTTAGTTTAAGTTAGTTCCTTATATGTTATATTTAAGAAAAATAAACAAAAATAATGTCAATGGCGCCTAGAATTTCTGAAGATTTTATTAAATTTTGGGGATTTCTTTTCTTTTTTTTTTCTCATTAACATTGAGACTGAGACATTTAACGTTATTTAAAATTTTATTATAATAAAAATTCAATTATTAACTAGAATTGATTATTAAATTATTACAATCATTTATAGAAAATTTATTAATTAATTTTTCCACTTTGTCATCTAAATAATAATAATAATAATAAACTTTCCGCTATTTAATTAAATGAGAAAAACATTTAAATATGAAAATCCGTGTACGTGGTTAATTGAAAATTAATAAAAAAAAATTAACAATAATAGAGCATAAAATCCTATTTTTATTAATTAATTATAAAGTATATAATTAAAATAATAATTATACAATTAAATTAACAATAATAGTCTTAGTTAATTTGTTTTTTTTTTTTTTTTTTTAAATGTTAACAAGAAATGAAAAGAATAAAAAATCTACGTTTGTAATAAATAGCGATGTCGCGACTAATGACGTTATCATCAATTGACGTTAATACAAAAAAATTATTGAAGGAAAAAATAATAATAAATAAAATTTCTACAATTTTATGAATAAAAAAACTATAATTAAGGATTGAAAATACACAACGTAGTAAAGAGATAATAAAAGAAGAAAAAAAATAAACAAATGATTAATCAATAATGAACAAGGTATCGTATTCGTATCGACGTTATAAACAGGTAAATAAATAAACAAATAAATAATTTTTATTTATCTAAATAAGAAAAACAAACAAACACTTTAATCGCAATTATATCTATGAACCAAAGTTTACTTCTTTCTTCGTACATAATTTAAAGAAAGGAAAACAAACTGATGTGCGTTGTATTGCTGCCATCACGAAAACATTTATTTTTTTCTTTATCTTGTGTTGTTCAATATTATTCCCGTTATAGAAAAATAGCAATTATTATTAATAAAAAAAAAAAAATCATCAATCAATTAATAAAAAAAAAACACGGAAAAACCACATTTATGTACAACAGGACAGCAGCTGCACAATTGCGCTTGTTAAAAGTACTTAAAACCGATAAAAATAAATATACAAAGGTAAATATATTTACGATTAACATTACAAAAAATTAATTAACAAACTGTTAGTAGTAAAGTAAGTAGTATTAGTAGTAGTAGCGCGTAGCAGGCAATATTAATAAATTAATAAAGAAAATTACAACACCGCAATTTTTTTTTATTTTAATTTTTGTACATAAAAAAGAAAACAAATTATACAATATTGTAAAAAATAAAAAAATAATTAAAATAAGAAGCAACAGCTTTGTAGTACTAGCTCGCGAATTACATATATATTTTTTGCTCTTTTTTTCAATAAAAATAAACAACAATGCGTACTTGTAAATTCACAAAGTAGTACACATTTACGTTATACATACACTTTTGTGTAGTTTATGATTTGCAAAATAACAATACAAAAAAAAAAACCAACTAAACAAGGTGAAACTGTTTAAATCACAATGAAAAAAAAAAACAGTACAATTGTCAATTACTAAACGACATGATAAATAATAAAATGTACAAAATTAAAACTCTTTAAAGCATCTTTTATCATTTATTAATTTATATTATTGTTATAACATCTTAACGACCATCATCACGATTATGAAATTTTATCAAAAAATTAATAAATTAATAGCGAAAGCGCGAAAGATGATGATAACGCATACACAATCAGGCGATTATTTTTTTTACATATTTTATTATTTTGCAAATTTACCGCAAATATTCCTTTCTTTTTTACTTGTTTATAATTTTTTTTTTATTTAATTATCAATAATAAAAAAAAAGCAAAAAGAAGAAGAAGAAGTTTGTCATTTTTTTACACAAAAGAAAAATAATATTTACGTTAAAAAAAAAAAAACCATACAAAGTAACATGCAAACAGATACAACACGAGCAAGAAGATAAACATTTTCAATATTTTTTTTTTATTTTGCTGTTATTTAAAAGAAAAGAAAGAAAAAAAATAAAATAAACACTCAACAAGCACATATTGCCTTTTTGGAATTTCCATAAATGAAATTGCGTTTGAATTTTTTTTTTTTTTTTTTTTATTGTAATTTTATTTAATATTTATTAAGTATGGGCTAATAATAATAATAATTAAATTTATTATTAAAACTATAGCTGGAACCGAGAACTGGACTTTATTGGCTACACACTCTCTTTTCTATAAGAAAAAAAAAAATCGCAGCGAAAAATCAGCAAAAAAGATATATGAGAACTTAAGAAAAAAAGATGATAATTTTTTGTAAATAACAATTCGCGGCATTGACTTCTTTTTTTTTTCTTCTTCTCTCCAGTTTATTTAATTTATTTTTTTTTTTATTAGAAAAACCTCATCCGTTTAGTTTTTACAAATAAACAACAACAAAAAAAAGCAATAAAATAACAAAAAAAAAAATAATAAACATTCAAAATCAGTTTTTACAATCAATAAATTTCACGTGATAAAATTAAAAAAAAAAAAAAAAAAAACTCTTCTGATGCTGCCTGCTGCTTCTAGATATATTAAAAATAAAAATAGAATTAAGAAAGAAGAAAAAAAAAACTCAACCGGATTATAAACACACTACAAACATTTTATGTAATCAAATCCAGAATAATTAGCGAGAATACAAAAAAAAAAAAAAAATAAAAATTTAATCAATCAAGATAAATGCGCGGAATGGGGTACAGCAACAAACAATATACACAAAATTTAACATTTCGTAGACTTTGTGTTACCTCCTTGTTGATTTTTGTATTTTTTCTACAATTAATAGCAAGTAAAATGAGTTCATCGCATTTAACGAGGGAATTAACCTTTAAATGGAAACAAAAACTACAAAAACACCTACCACATCGCAACAGATATATCTACTTAAATCACTGTAAAGTTCACAAGAAAATGGTTTTAAATTAAAATTAATTATAAAAGTAAAAAAAAAAAAAAAAAAGCACAGTTATTGTGCGAGTTAAACTTATGTAGGCTTGACTCTGTTTATTCAATGATAAACTATTATAGATAATAATAATAAAAAAATGGGTAGAATAATATCAAGTATGTAAAAAACCCATACAATTATGCAAGGTAATTTTATTATAAAAATAACATTATCACATTTCATTAATATTATTATTATTATTATTATTACAAAGGAAAATAAACGAAAAATAATATTTATAAAGGCAAACAGAAAAGCTAAAGCATTAAAATAATAATAATAATAATATTGGCCTAAAAGAGAGGTAATAATTATAAAAAAAAAAAACTAATCAAACGTGTTAAAGGTATACAAAAGACAGCGAAAAAAACAATTATGGGAAACCCGGAAAAATTTCACAATTAATTTTTTTTGTTTTCTTTTTACATTTGCTTATTTTTCTCTTTATCATTAATTTCATGAAATTATTTTTTTTATTTTTAACCTGTGTACAGTTGGTTTATAAAGTGGTTTTATTGAGTGTTTAAGTGGAAAAATTTTTTAAAATATAATTGACACAACAATCGGGTTATTTGGTTGTGTTGTTGTTGCCTTGCTATTTTAATACAAAAAGTTTTATTTTACATAAATTAAAAATGAAACAATAAAAAAAAAAACAATTCAAAAAGGTAAGTAGTATTTATTTCGCGATTTAAATTTAATTAAACTTTATCATACGTACTGTTAATTCGTTAATTAATTTAAAAGAAAGCAAGAAAAACAGTATCGTCGTCGCCGTTGTCGCAAAGAACTTATTTAATTACCATAAACTGGTATCAATCGTGTTACAAAAAAAAAATGCTACGAAAACATTATAACGGAAAAAACGCGACAAAATTAATTCTAATTAATATGAAATTACATAAAAAATAATTTCTATTTTTAAAAGAAATTTAATTTTTTAACTACTTGACGACATGACACAAACGGATAACTTTCTTTCTTTCATTTTCACATATATTCGCGATAAAAATAAAATTTATTTTGGAAAAAAACGACATTTTTTTATTAATAAAATTCGCGTATTTTTATATAAGAAATAAAAACTAATTTCGGAAAATTATATTTATTTTAATAGCCACCACCTTTTTCCGTCATTATTTTCGCTTCAAGAAAAAAAAAAAAAAAGGAAAATTTTCTTTTCGTCATTGTTTTTCTTGTGAACTAAAATGAAAATTTATATATGAAACACTAAATATATAAAAATAAGAAAAATACCACCGAAAATATAACAAAAGAGAAAAACCAAATTTTATTACCAAAAATAAATGTGTAAGAATTATTTTATATTAATAAAAATCAACGAAAATAGAATCAGCATTTAAAACATTAGCGCGGTACACCGTTAGAAATACGTAAATGATTTTCGGAATTTTCTTTCTTTATTGAATTTAGTAACGGAAAAATTGAAAAAAGAAAATAAACCAGCCAGATGGTTTTAGTTGAATCATTTTGATTGACGCAATTAATTCATCGTGAATTCCTGTACAAAATCACAAGACAATACGCCACTGTTCTACTGTCTAGTGGTGAGAAAATTTGGCAAGAAAATCTTGGCAAAATATTTCTTCTTTTTTTTCCTATTTTTTTTTTTTCGTCTTGCCTTTTGAAAATAATTTCAGAAAATTTTATAAATAAAATTTAAGAAACAACAAAAGCATTGCTAAATGCTAACTATAGAAATAAATAAATTATTTTTACAGAAATAAATATTTATAAATTTATTTTCGTTTAGAGACCGTGTAACTTGTGCGATATACGATCATCGTCGTTGGCGGCGGCGGCCGTTTCGTCTCAACAAAAGCAGTAAAAATTTCTTCGAGTTATTTTTCGAATGCGCGAATAACAAATACTAATTTAAAATAGTTATTTTTTGAAAAAAAAAATACCTAAATATAAATTTGAGGCAAATTGTTTTATTTAAAATTATATGAAAATAAATTAAAGAATGTTTAGTATGTGGCCATGTACGCAGCAATATGTAATTTAGCATAGAAAATAAAATCGAAAATTATTTAAATTAAAATTTATGAGTAAAAAAATATAACTTTTTGCAGAAAAGCCCTTAAAAAAATTAATTTTGTGGTAATTTTATTTTTGAAAATGATTTATTCATTAAACGTAGGCTGAATATTTAATTTCTATTCAATAAAAAAAAAATCTTAAAAAGCCCACAATTCAATCAAATTCTTCATTAAAGAGACATTGTAAAAACATGCACAGGACATATTAGGGTTTTTATTGTTTTTAATATCCAACAGATAATAAATTTCTGTAATCAATAAATTTTTAGGTGCGTTATTACCTTTGTTTACTCAAAAGAAATGAAAAACTCTTTGTTTGCATTTAAAAATAAAATTATTAGCTGCGACATAGTAACTAATAAAAATTAATCAATATAATCTTTGCAACTACACACAGTGTTTTTACTTCTCTAGTCCTATAATTATCTTTTATTACCATGATTTCCGCGAATTATCCCAAACAAAAAATTATATATGTAACACGCATAAACAAATTAATTTCTTCAAAAAATATATAAATTTTCATTTGTAAATTCCACCATCCATAAACAAAAACAAAAAAAAAATTAACATACAACACAAAGAAAAATGTTATTTTCTTTTCGAAAATTATTCAGTCTACTACTTGTTTGATTATAATAACAAATTTTCATGCTTTTTAATAATAAAATTAAAAGAGAATTTATAAATAAAACATATTTTATCAAAATCAATAAAGTACACAAAATGTATGTCGTCGTTGTTGTTCATTATTACAGAATTAAATAATAAAGGAAAAAGCTTTACCTACGTCATAGAAATAACGCAGCATATAAATAAAAGGAAAATTAAATATACAAAGAATAAAAATCCATTAAATAAAGAAAGAAAATGGTAAAATCAATAAAAGAAGGGTAGTTGCTGGGTGAAAATCAGTTACAAAAATAGAAAACCTTTAAAGCTTTTCTATATATTTTTTTGTGTCTTTAGTAGTTAAACACGCAAAGACTATACTTTATTATCATCCAATTATTTTTTAAATAAAGAAAAGAAAAACTACTATCATTTACGTAATCACTGTTTACCTAAATGCTAACAGAATGAAGTAATATCTTTTCATCAAATTATTGATATTATTTTTTTTACCTCATTCAATATTTTTGATTAACCTTTAGTTGCGTTTTTTTATTTATTTTTAATAAAGAAAAATAAATTTATTAAACAACTTGCAAAAAGTAAAAGAAAACAAACGAAAAAGTCGTCTCGTCGTTACAAATATCAGAAGATATATATATAAAAAAAAAAAACAGCAACATCATAAGCAAGAAAGTCTGAAAGAATTCATAACAACAGTGCTCGTGAACGCAAGACACAAAAAAATCGCGAAATAAAAAAAAAAACAAACATCCGACGATGTTAAATGTTGGAAAAACCCAAACAAAATATACAAAACAGAAAAATAAAATAAAATAATAATAATAAAATATTTTTCGCTTAACACAAATACAAGAGAATAAAAGAAATAAAAAATAATTTCTTGGTGGCTGTGCGCGCGGTTTCTCTGTGTATATAGCGCAGAGTGTAACAAAAGTCTCGTTTTATGTGCTTTTTTTTAAAAAAATACAAAATATGATTAAATCAAATGAAAATTAATAAAACTTACCATCATAATTTCTTAATTCAAAATCAGTTTGGATATCTCTACACGGATGACTATATAATCTTTCATTAGTTAATTCACTTTTATGAATTGGTCGTGTTAATGCATCCACACATCCAATATCCGTATTTATACATGCTAAATGCAACGGTGTATTTCCTTGATAATCACGTAATGATGGCTAAAGAAAAAAAATAAACAAACAAAAAAGAAAAATATTAGAAAATATAATTAAAATTACTAAAAATGGTTATTTCGTTTCTATTTTAGTAATTAAAAAATAAAATAAAATAAACATTCAATTACAAAATTAAATAAAGAAAAACATTTTCTTCGTCCGTATCCTAAAATAAATTTTCAAAGCAAATGCAAGAAAAAAAAAGAGATAGTGAAACGGAATTTTCTTTTACAGAAAAATAAACAAAAATTAAAGAAAAAAAAAACGCTACATGTGTTGCTCCACTTCAGAAATATCACAAGTTCTAGTAGAGCTGGTAGTAGTGGAGTATCCAAAGTAGCCAAGAAATCATTTAAAACAAAAAAAAAAAATAATAATTTTGCCAGACATACAGCCAGAAGCAACATCATCATCATCAGAGTCAATATTCGGAAAAATTTAATGAGAAAAAAAATTTTCATCGTTTTCGTTATAATTTTGTATTTTAAAGAAACAAAAAAAAAAAAAAAACGATTATTATTACGGAATTTCTGTATTTTATTTGAAGCAAACAGAAAAATCTATTTTTATCTTAAAATATTAAATAATTTTATTTATTTATTTACAACTTAAGTGGTGTATGTTTAAAGCGGTGCCGCACAGAATGTTAAAATTTTAATTAAAAAAAAAAAAATATTTGACCAAAAATCAACCAAAAAAAAAAAATTGTCTACAAATATTAATAAATTTTAATTTTTTTTTCTATATGCAAAACCGTTAAAAACAAGTATAAAAAAAATTAAAATCAAAATAAAATACTTTAAAGCTTCTATATGTAATACAACAATGTAGCAGAGCAATCGAATCAATTCTTGTCTCGAATTATGTTTCGCGTTGTTTTTACCGATCAGGATGAAAGATAAAGAAAAAGAAACTTTTTGCAGCTAATAGCAGCAAATAAAACATTTTAAATTATTAATAATAAGCAAAAAAAAAGAAGTTATAAATAGCAAACAAAGATAAAATTTCAAATATATAGATTTTGAAATTTATAAATACACAAGAAATGCGATCATCATAATAGTGGCAGGACAGTAGTGTATATGCAACAATAGCAACAACAGCATCGCAAAGTTAAAATAAAATCATCAACGACGACGACGACAATTTGGCTAAAAAAATTTACATTTTTTGTATATAAATTCTACAAAAATAAAACATCAAAGTGAGCAGAAAGATTTAATTAAATTAAACAAAATAATATTTTGATAAAAAAATAAATTCTGCAAAGATAACAGAAGAACGTAAAAAAAAACAGTTTAAACGTGCCGAATGTTGTTTCAATTTTTATATATTTTATTCTCTAATCAATAAATATTATTTTTTATTATAATTTTATTAAAAACCGAAAATAAAACAACCAAAAGATAAGGTGAGAAAAAAAAATTATTATTATTATTGTTGTTAAAAAAAAACAAGAGGAAAAATTCCACTTCATTTCAAGCATTTTATGTAATACAACACACACATCAGGCAGTTATGAGAAATTATTTATTTGAGGTAATGATAATTGTATTCTTCGATTAACACAAGATTAGCTTAGGTAATTTATGATTTAATATTTGTAATTCATTTGTTTGTTGTTTAGTTGAATTGACAACAATAATAATTATAACGTTTTATTAGTTTTATCTAGGTGATAACTATAAGCAAAATTAAATTAATTTTACAAAATCAACAGATTCCGAATATCCTCTGCTATAACCGTTAAAACATCTCAATAAATCAAATATTTTTCTCAATTAAAAATTCTTAAAAATCTCATCCAAAATTTTCAATTAAAAAAAATTTTCCTCATACACGCGGCGGAATTGCGACATCATCAAACGACGACAAAAAAATAAATAAATAAAAGAAATTTTTAACGAAAAAATAAAAATTATAAAAAATAACGACATACTTTTGACTAAAAATGAATTTTAGACAAATATAAAAACTAAAAATAAAATTCATTTTTAGCCTGTAGCACTGTCTGCTGCTGGTGCTGTTCTGATTTTTTTCTTTTAATATTAATAATTTTTTATTCGTGTTAAATTAATAAAAATAAAAAAAAATATAAACAAGCAGCAAAACTAGACTAATAGACAATCGAAAGAAAAAAATATTATATATATATATATAAATAATAATTATAATAATAGTAATAATAAAGAAACTTTCATTTTCCAAAAAGAAACAAATAAAGAAATAAAAACATTATGTGTTACGGAACCATCGAATAATAAACGAAACATAAATTTGACTGTCTGGTTGAAAAATAATAATAATTATTTTTGCAGCTTTTTTTTTATTATTATTATTTACTAATTTTTATTTCTATAAATTACTTTTTGTGTTTTTTAAATATTTTTTTCATTTTTTTTGCCTATAGCAAGCAGACAATTTAAATCAGACAATAATATAAATTTTGGCTTTGAAATTTGACTTTGACGGTGCGCGCATAGACTAGAGGTAGTGGTGTGGTGTATAGTAAGCATAAAACCAGACTTTGATGATTTGTTTTCTTTTTATTAAATTAAATAATATTTTGCAACTATACTTTTCTTTTATTATTAGTTATTATTTTTATTTACATTTTTAAGTTTTGTTTAATTCTTTAAAAAAAATAATTTTAAACCAAAATTGCCATTATAGCAAGAAAAAAATTACAATTTTACTCAACAAAATAATTTCTTATTAATTTATATTTAAAAAATGCAAAAGAAAAATTAAATTTATAATTTAAATAAATAAAAAAAAAGAAAACAAAAAACCGTTTCTTTCCATTTTTAGCAAAAAAAAAAAACCCAAAATAAAAACTAGTTTAAGCAAAAATTAAAAAAAAAATTATTAAATAAATATTATTTAATTTGTAAAAAATTATTGGAAAATTTATTAAATATGATAACAAAGCAATAAAAAATTATAATATCTTAATGTGCTTAATTAATGTTGGCTCTGTAAAAAGCACGTAATCAACAGCAACTTCTTACTAGCCAGTAATAAAAAGCTATAACATTGCATTAATTTTCAGTAAAAAAGTTCATCGCATCCACGTCGTAGATTAATCGGATTACCACAAATGGAAAATCATTGAATTAATATAAAGAAAATCGTATTAACTTTCATTTTTTTTTATTATACTATTTTTACTCTCTCTCTTGTATTTGTGCAAAGGTTGGTTTCTTAATTATCATTATCGAAAGCGTTATCAAAGCATTTTTATACAACAAAAAAAAATTAATTTAAGCGTGATGTACTCTCTCTGCTTATATGATGAGTAAAGAAGTTAAGTTTGCACACATCGTTTAAATATCAACGTAATCATGAAAAATAATTAAGTCTATAAATTATTAGTAAAAATTAATTAATTATATTTTGTTTTTAGACAAGTGGAAATTTTATAATCACGTTTGCAGAGACACATCAGACACATAAGATAAAGTTTAATTTTTTCTTTTCACTTACGAAAAATAAATATGGGATTTTTGGTCAACATTTTTTATTATCTCTTCTTTTTGTTTAATTACTTCATTATAAAAAAAAAAATACAATTTCTCAAAAATGATTGAATGGTTTTTCTTTCGTAACCAAAAAGTATTTATCATTTTCGTTTGAAATCAATTAATTAATCTATTAAAAGATAAATATAAAATGAGTTTTTTTGTTCAATCATTTGTCAACAGAAAAATTGATGGCGCGATAATTAAATGATAAATAAAAAATATAAGGTCTGGGATATCCCATAAAAATATATGACAAATATTTTTATTTTTCTTTCCTTAAACTTTGATTTGCTGCTTTTTTTTTCTCAAGACCAAATTAAAAAGATAACACGAGACTTGACTTGATTTTTTTACTTAACAACAGTAGCTTTTATGATAATAACTTAGTTATATATTTGTGGAAAAAAAAAACAGTTAGCAATCAACAAACGTATAATTAATCATAATATTTTTCCACTTTGGTTAAGTATTTTGTGGTTTTTTTCTACTAAAAACACACATCATTGTTTATTTGCAGAAATATTACTTAAAAACAGTTTAATTAAATAATAAAGTAAAAATAATTACCTCAGCTCCAGATAATAATAATGAACGGACAACTGTCGGTTGTGACGTTAATACAGCCAAATGTAATGCAGTCTGTCCCAAATTATTTTGTATATCCAAAACGCACGGATGCTGTGCCACACTTATTAAAAAGTCGACAACCTTTGTAATATTCTGTATAATGGCTAAATGCAAATTTCTGTAATAAAAATAAGAAAGAAAAATATTTAATCAATAAAATTAAAAAAAAAAAAATTTTTAAAAATTCCCAAAAAATTATCGCGAGGGAAACAATAATATTATTAATACAAAAAAAAAGTACAAAAGTCAAGTACAGTTATATTCTGCGATAATAATTATAATTTGACATTACATCTAATAAAACTTTTTCTATTTTAAAATTATTAAAGAAAATAAATTTATAAAATAATAAAACTGATAAATCGCGAAAAAAATGTCAATAAAAAAAATGTACAAAATGGCGATAGACATTTTATTTAAAAAAATATTTCTTAATAAAAATTCTGATTACAAATAAGACCTAGTAAAGTCGTAATTTGAATTTTTATTTGAGAAAATCTTTAAAAATTTCTTATTAAAAAATTATTACGCAAAAACTAGTGTTTTTTTTTGTTGGGTTTTTTCCAGTTTTTGTGTAAAAAGATAAAAAAAAAAAATTAAATAAATCTACACTGTCAGCCAGCAATAACTTACGTGTCACCCTCATTTGTTTGTTGAAAATATTCTATCCATGGCTGATTACTGAAATCATCAATTGTTTTACGAGGACTTGTTGCTTCTATACACTTGTTACCACCATTATTGACGCCATATTGTTGTTTCTTATTTAAATTATTCATCTCTTTTATTCCTAAATTATAAAATAGATCCGGTAGGATTATTTCATTTGTTTCCTTTAGCAGCATTGTCGAGATTTGTGGTGCAACTTTTTCTTCAATAAAATCTTCTTCAATTGCGTCACCTTCAATATAACCAGACTCTGTATATGTCGTTGTTTCTGTTATTTTATTATCTAAATTCTCATCAATAAAACCCGATTCTGTTGTACACGATGGAATTATTTTATTATTTAAATCTGTGTCCGGATGCTGAATTTGATTATCGAAATTTTCCGATAATTCTTCCGAATAAAATTGTTCAGCTGTTTGTGGTCCTGATATAAAACCAGAATCTGTATCAACAATATCAATGACTTTATTGTGTAATGTTTTTCCCGATAATCCTGTACTTGATGATCCTGTTGTTATTGATTCCTGTCTCGTTCTATTTTCTGAAACGGTAGAATCATCCGTTGTATTTTGATTTGTATTCCACATGGTTATTATTAATTTTTTCTTTTATTTAAATGTCACAATTTTTTTTTTTTTTGTAGTTTTATCACTAAGATTATTAGAATCCTATTACTGATCTTTACAATAACAAAACACAATTAAAAGAAATAAAATCTTTTCTTTTAAATTTTTTTTATATATATATTTTTATAACAAAATTAAAAATTAATTAATAGACGACGTACGTCAAATAACAACAACAATTTTTTTTTTTTATTAAAAAACAATAATAAAAAAAACTAAAATGGCTGACTTTCACTTCTTTTAGTAAAATATTGGAAATAAATTTTTAAATATAAATTAAATAACAATTCTAGTTATTAAACATATTTAAAATAAAACAAATATATATTTATATTATTATTATTTTTTTGTACTTTTAAAAATCACTTTTTTTTTCTTTATAATTAATTAACACACATAATCCATTTAATTTTCAAATATGTTGCTCATACACACATGTAAAATTATTCTTCTCTTATAGGAAGAAAAAACAAAAAATATATATATTTAATTATTTAATTATTTTTTTCTTTAAACGCGTCCACACTCGATCGACTATTCGCTTATACTGTTTTCGATTTTATAAATAGAAAAACTTGAAGACTTGACTTCATCACAGCACATCCACACAAATGTATGTTGAAAAAAAAATTTTTTTTTTTAATTAAAAATTTAAATTGGTTGGGTTTTTTAATTTATTTATTTATTTGAAATGTTTTTTTTTTTGTATTAATTTTTATAGCACACAAGAATATTATTTCAATGAAATGTATGCTTACAGTTGAGTTGTTTGTGCTTTTCTGAATATAAAATTCACATAACTTTAGCTATTTAACGATATATTTTGTAGCAAAAATACCACTACATTGAGAATTTATGTTATTATTTACGTCATTTATGTACGAATAGGGATTTATTTTTAAAAAGCTTATGTTTACAACTACAATATCATTTTTCTTGTTTTCATTTATTTATACACTTAGTGAGTAGTAGTAAAACTGTGACGTTTCTTTAATTAATAATTAGTATATGAATTTTCTACATGAAATACTTTTTCTGTGTAAAAAGAAAAAAATGTGAAAAAAAATTTCCGTTCTAATTTTAATATAGAAAATTACGTACAACTACTACTGTACATTGAAACACCGTTGCTATGCGGCTACACAGTGTTATTATAAAATATTTGTGACGTATCCCTTGCATATGGCGGAGTTTAAAAAGCTAATGCAAAAATTTTCACTAACACTGTTGCACTATTTATTTTGCTTATCAATCAGGGCTGGAAAACCCTCTTTAGCAATTAAATAAATATAAAGTTTAATTACTTTAAACATTGTTATCTACTATAAGTAATATTTTAATTTGTTTATTAATTGAAATTGAATAACAATTTAATTAAGTAATATTAAATAAAAATTCCAATTTTTTTGTTTATTAAGAAATTTTCTTAATAAATTTAAATACAAAAATTTTACGTAAACTGATGACTGAGTTTAAAATGTATTTTTTATTTGTTCTATTAATTTAAAATAAACGTTAAAACGTGATCAGTTATGTGACTTAAAAAATTTATTACTTTGTAAAAACCTTAATAAACCGCAAATATATATTTTAAATAGAAATTTTTAATTAATTAAAAGACCATACGGTTGGATTTTTTGTTTATTAATTTATGGGTAATTCATGTCCTTTTTGTAATATTTTGACTAATTTCTTTATAATTGGAAAGTCGTCTTATAAGAAGCTAAATAAAAAAATAAACACTTTGTAGAAGGTGAATAGCCTTGCTAAATTATAATACAAAAAATCTTAAAAAATTTATTTGCTCTTAGGTATAATAGAATACACTTAACATCATGGTTTTTCCTTATTATTATAAAAATAATTAAACATCATCCAGTTGTGTAGGTAATGAAATCATATTTTTAATTTCTAGACAAAATTTACGAGACAAAAACTGTACTAAAAATCAGCTGCATCAGCCAAATAAATATTTTGTTTGTTTTCTTTTTTCGAGACTTATTCATCTTTTGTGTAATAATGATCATAAATGGAATGAAGACAATTAATTAATTTTTATAAACATAATAATAAATTAAACGTTTGTTCATATGGTTTGGGAAATAATGAAAAAAAAAAATTGTGCTTTTAAATAATTAAACAAATAAAAAGAACAAAAAAAAAAAAAAAAACCATAGTGTAAAACATGTCGAGGTTTTAAATTTTTATTATTTAGTTTTATAATGTAAAAAAATAATAATAATAATAATGTAGAAAAATTGGGATTTTCCAATTTGCAATATGAAATAATAATGAATTTATTTTTCTTTTTGTTGTTGTTATTTGAACTAAATTTTTATTATTATTATTTATTTTTTTTGTCTGTTTAAACACATTACGTCTGTATTATTACATTACGATCATCATTTTTGTTTATTTAATTACTTAAAAAATAAATAAATTTTAAACCGTAACACTACTTTGGTTTTGATCAGAAATGTTTATTTAATTAAATTGCATACTTGAAACTAAAGCTGAAAAAAACAGGCCCGTATATAAATTTGAATGGAATCAAGTTAACTACTATAATCGACAATGGAACCTTGAAATAAAACAGCAAACCCTAAATATTTCATCCATAAAAGTTTTTTTTTATTATTTAAAAAGTAATTTACAGTTTAAGGGTTTTTGTTTTGTAATAAAAAATCAGTTGCGGTTCCTTTTTTGATTGCATAAACAAGCTGGAAAAATTTTATGCACTTATAATTCAGGAAATTAGGAAATTTGTTCTTAACCATACTATATTTAAATTATTATATTATTCCAACTGGGAGAAATAAACATGCTAAATAATTTTGCGGTTGAAATTCTTTTTTGCAAAAGTAAACAAGCATATGTAACAAGTAAAAAACTGCCATAGGATTCTAAAGACACAAAGAAGAATAAAGGATTATTTGAGGTTGCTGAGTTTTAGGCGTTTTATAATTCAAAAAAAAAAATTTTTTTTGATTACATTTTTTTTTTCTTTGTAAATATCGCTGATAAGACATTGATTAAAAAAATAAAACAACTAATAACACAAAAAAGAAAAGAAAAGATTTTTATCAAATAATTAAATATGTTATTGGAGTTTTTTTATTTTTTAATTTCAAGGAATTTCCGTATTAAAAGTAATTAGTTGAGGGATAACTTGAATACGAACGAATTAATCTGTTATTTAAGTAGGTTTGAGCACGGATATAAAAATATTAAAATGGGAAATTCTGTTATAAAAGAAGATTTTTTTTTTTAAGAGAAAAAAAATTATGAATTTTAACATTAAAATTTCTAACGGAAATAATGAATAAGTAAGCAGAATTATAAAGTAAAACAACAGCCGGTTTGTAACATTGTAAAAGACATTTTTTTTGTTTCGTCTACTAAAAACCCTCAATAAAAAAAGAAATTAATTAAAATAAATCAGAATCTAGAATATGTTTCTGTTTTTTTTTTTGTAGATCATTTTAAAGACAATAAACATCATTATTAAAGCTTAGATTATTAAAATTAAGAAAGCTTTTCACAAAAATACATAACCTCTCCTCATTTGGTTATACAAATTTTAAAAAAATTATCGCAAAAAAAAAAACCCAAGAACAATAAATTCTTAGAAATAAACAGATAATTAAAATAGAGTGATTGGAAATCCACCATATGTCACCGACTATTGATAATTAAAAAAAAAAAAATATTAATATTTGCATCGCATTGTAGTTAATTACACTAAAAGGAAGAAAACAAAACAACACAAAAAAGCACGTAAACATTTTCATTTATAATGGGAAAAACTTTATAAATTTTTATTGCTTATTAAAATAACTTTAATTTACTCTTATCTGGACTAATATTATATTTTGTTTACCTTTAGTTACATTTTTTTATTATTATTTACTTAAATTTTAATTAAATTTCTAATTACGATGTAAATAAAAAATATTAGAGTGCTTGATATACATCCTGGATTAAATTAGCTTAAAATCATTAAATATTTTCTTAGGAAATGCATTGTCATAATGAAATATCATACAAATGCATTGATTGTTTAATCAGCGGATAACCGGTATGTGATTTTCGGTTTAAATTTTTTTCAAGCAAAAATTATAATTGATAATGACACAGACATTAAGATATTTTTATTTAATTAAAAATAGCAATATTAATAAAACAAAGAACACAGACAAACTATCTAATCATTTATGATATTTATTTGATTAATCAATAATTTATCATCAACGTTATAAGATTAAGGTAACTTCCTTAAGTATATTTTACCTTGAATCGTTTCGGATAAATTTTATTTGATAAAAATAAATAATATTTTGTAACATTTATTGTTGTTGTTATTTAACATAAAATAAATTAATTTATTTTTTCCACAATTATTAATTATAATCAATAAAAATAATAATAATGCTAAAATTACACGAAAATTGTTTTTTTTTTTTTTTTATTTTATTTGCGTAATTATTGATTATAGAATTATCAAAAGTATATTAAAAAATATAAAAAATTATTCGTTAATTTTTGTGACATATAATTAAAAGAAAATAAAAAATAATAATAATAATAATATTGATAAAAAGCGAAATAACACTTTTTTGTATTTGTGTCATAAAAATAAAATTGTGATAAATTTGTGAGTAAATAAATGAATTGAACACAACATACCTGTTTTTTTTTGTGGTGGTTTTGGTAATAATCACTTTTAATTTTAATTAAATAATTAATTAATTAAGTAAACAAATAAATTAGTTAGTTATAGTTACTGGCATAGAATTATTAATTTATTATAAATAAATAAAAAAAAATTTAATAATAAATTTTATTTAAATGCACCGACATAAAATATCACAAAACACTGCAATTAACACTAAATTTAATCACTAATCAGACTTTGTTTTTTTTATTTATTAATTAATTAAGGAACTTCTAGATTGTTTTTTTTGACTTAATACACTTTTTCTTAATTATTTATTAGTTAACTTTGGTTTTATCTAGATTTCTTATGTTTAAATTAATTAACTAATTTCAGTTTATTCTTTTTATTTAATAATTTATAAATCCATAATTTTTGCATTTGATAATCACAATTTTTTAATAATAATAATAATAAATTAGAATTTTTATTTAATAAATTATTTCTCATTATATTTAAATACAAATATTTGCATTTAAATGAACTAAACAAAAAAAAAAAAACAATTAAATTAATTAATTATAATTTCTTTTTGTCTTTACACATTAAAATGTGAAAGTAATTTTTTTTTTTTACGTAAATAAATTGTAAATTTTATTAATTTGTATTTTTTTTATATAAATTTAAAAATAAATTTCTTTTTAATCGTTTGATGCGTCAGTCAGCTAGTTGCTGCTACTTTGAATGTTATTCACAAACTGATAAACTTGAATAAAAATTTCATTCAATACAACTTTTTATTTTTGTTTATTTTTATTATATTTTTCTTCTTCGTTGGTTTTACTTTACGATCCGAGGTAAAAGAAAAGAGAGAAGAAAACAGACCAAAAATATATCAACATAAATAATTTAAGAAAAGTAGAAGAAGAATAGGAAGAAAAAAAAAACGAAAACAAATATTGAAAAAAATATTTATTTTTATTTTTGCAGGCAAATATATATAAATACGCGAATTATTGTTTACTTTTTTTTCTCTTATTTATTTTTAAATGAAAATAATAATATAATTTGTATTTATTCAATAATGTTATTATTTATTCGCTAATGTTACCTTTGCGTGGGTGAGAGACAAACACGGTATAATAAAATATGCACGATTATGTTATGTACAACGACGCCACTATGCGTTGAATAGATTCATTAAAAACATTAATTAAATGCATTATTTTAAGTGGACTTTTGTTTCTATAAATAAAAATTCCCTTCTCTTTCATACATGTAATGTTAAAAGTAGAATTTTCCCAAAAAAAAAATTATTTTTTTTGAAAAATTTTCCCTTAATTTTGGGGAAAAAAATTATAAAACAAAAAAACAATGAAATCCCTTATAAATTCCATTAAGCACATGTTTTAAATCTAAATGCATAACCGTAGTATATGAGTAAGAATATTATTGTGGTTTCTTTTTGATCTGGATAAATTTAATTTGTCATCTAGAAAGCATTATGAATTTATTATATATTTTTTTCTCTAGAATATTGTTAAAAGAATTCTCTACAAGTACGCCGTCATCGTATAAAAGATATAATTTTTTTTTAAATTTTATGTAACGATAATAAATAAGGCGCTTGATTTTATTGTGGTTTAAAGATTGTTAGACATTTTTTATTGTTTAGAAAAATAAAAACAAAACTATTTAATGTAGATTTTTTTTTGTAATCATTTCTGTGGTATTTAAGAGTAAATTTGCTTTACCATTTACGATTGTTAAAATTACATAAATAGATAAGCAAGGTTACAGAATATATATATTTGAAATAAATCTTTAATTACTGTACAATGTAAGAAAGTTTAAATTTTGTATCGAATTACAAATTTTAATTGAAAAAATAAAACATAAACGTTTAAAAATCAATAATCGTTAATTTGTTATAATAATACAGTAATAGCGATATTTAATTATATATAAAAAAATGATTCATATAAGCATTTATTATTAGTAATGTAATAATTTCATTATTATTTTTCCTTTAATAACACAATAATCATAGCATAATCACATCGCAATAATTAATATGCAATCATTTTGTACAGAAATAAATATTTTGGATATATTACATATTGTTTGTGAATTTTTATTTCCCCTGTTGATAGTTTCCATATAAGCAACCCAATTAAAATCACATCACATTGATACATTTTGTAGTTTTTATCGAATTATTATTAATTTTTCTTTTAAGCGGAATTTTTTTTTATTTTATAATTTATGAAATATGTTTTTTTTTTTTAATTATTTCTTTTTTCTGTATGCATAAATTATTTTCGTTATAAAAATATGTATTTTATGTGATAAAATTACTATTTGTTTACTTGTTAAAAGAAATTTTTTTTTTTTGGTTTTGTTTGTTGGAAAATCCATTTTAAAGAGATATAAATTTTTTTTTTCGCTTAAAATACGCGCAGTGAGACAATGAATCAGTACAAGGTCCGTTTACATGCCACTTTGATTAATATTATTCATTTTTTTTTTCATTCATTAAACTATAAATTTTTTTTTAAAGATATTTATTGAAGAGAATTTCTGTTTTAATTTAACATTTCAATGCTTTTTCTGTTAATTTTTATTTCTTCTTTAATTTAAATCTTTATTTATATTTATATTTTGTCCTTAATCATAATTCACAATACCCATTGTTTTCTTTTAATTAATTATAATATAAATTAACAGATATAAATTATTTTAAAGATGAAATATCTTGATGTTCTAAATAAATTTAATTTGTGCTTAATTTCATTTAACATACATATATAATTAATAATAATTATAAATATAATTAGCATTTTTTTTTAAAATCCCATATTTATTATAAAAAAAATAATTTTTTTTTTTACTACAAATGTGTGAATTGGTAAAACCACATAAACAATTTTCTTTTCCTTTCGCTTATATAAATTATCCTGAAGCAGTCCATCTGTAGTGATTATCTACATCTGTTTAACAATCGTTTAAACAACAAGAAAGAGAAAAAGAATAAAACAAGTCGAAAATATATTGAAAATTTCCTTAATTTTAATTTTTATTACAATGGCAAAAATAATTCCCAAATTGTTTGTTTATATAGGTGTGTTGTATAGGGGTAATAATAATAATTAAAAAACAAAAAGAAAAAAAAAAATATGTCCGGAATTTTCGGTTTATCATAAATGGGAAAATTTGCCTGTGTTATTTCCGATTTCTTTTTGTATATATTATAACCCTATTATGTATATATATATAGATATTTAAGGGAATCTCCACGCACACAACATAATACATCTCTCAAATAGGCGACATGTTTTCCATTTCATTTGTTTACCTTCATTTATGAAGTGCTAAAAATAAATGCAGGCGAATTTTTGCTAAGTGAAAAAACAATAAAAAAAAAAAAAAAATTTCATTTCCGTGGGATTTTCTGGATATTTTTGTTTGTTTTTGTTTTGTTGTTATCATTACTTAATTCCATAATTTTGTATTATCCCTTAATTATCCATTTTGTTAATTTTTGTTTCCCAAATTTTCTTTGTTTTTTAACGCATGTGTTTATGTTTTTTTTTTTCTTTTTTTACAAACTTCCCAATTGTTTTTTTTTACTAAAATTAAACAAAAAATAAAATATATATGACGCCATCCTGTTTTATAATTACATATTTTTTCTATCTAATTATGAATAATAATTATAATAATAAAGAGGATAAATGAAGCAAAAAAAAGGGAAAATTATTTGATTTGCAATTGGTTTTTCCAATTATTTATTTAAAATTTAAATAGTGAAATCTGTTTAGCGGTTAATTTAATAATTAAAAAAGTTCATCCAAATTAATAATTAAAGAATTTTCCGATTGATTTGTTTTTTATTTAAAAAGAATAAAATAAAACCAAAATTATTTCGACAGCATGACGTATTCAAATGATTTGGTTAATTTAATCAGAAATCCCATCACATTTCATTAATTTTTATTTATTAATTATGTTAAAGAAAGCCTAAATTGATAATTATAATGTTTTCTAAAAGTGTTTATTAACCTTGACTTGGGAATATCCCTACATATGTTAGGCATAATTATCCAAAATCATAACGAAAAGAATAATATGTACAGCCGTTTTTTTTTTTTTTTGGTTCATCAACTGTTAAGCGTGGAACATGTGCGAAGCATATAACTTATCCTATAACAAGATGTTTTTAATTAAGGAAAAGAACAATAATATTGGCGCACGTAATAAAAACAAATTATTATTTTGCGATGGTAATAATAATAAAAAAATAATAATAAAATAAAACCAATTGGTGACCACATTTTGTCTTTTCATTTTTCTTCAATATCCTTAAATTCATTGTATTATTTTCCCCTTTTTCCATTTACCTAAAAAAATATGCATGAAATGTGTTAATGTTATGCCAAAAAAAAAAAACCTTTTGTAAGTCGGATGTTTATATAACTGTACCATGTGTGAGTAATACATTTATTTTACAATTAGTTTTATTGCAAAAAAAAATATTCATATAAATGCTTCATGAGATTTTATCCTTTTGCAATAATTTTTTCAATTTGCAACAAGTGCTTGCTGTTATGTTGCATAATTTTTTTGGCCTGTATCTAGATTTATATAGAAGAAAATATAATACAATTGAAATATAGTTTTCCTCACAAACTTTTTTTTATTATATTTATAATTTTAACTTTATTTATAATTATTTTTCACTATTTTTTTATATCTACTACGAGATCTTTCGACAATTTAAACATGAAAAGCTTATGCTTACTCAAGAATAACCAAATATAACTTGTGTAGGCTTTAATATTTACTTGTGGGCATTGTTATGCTTTCGACTTTGCTATTGTGAATTAAATAAATTTGTGGTTAGAATTTTCTGTCAAAAATTATAGAGGTTAGAAATAAGGCAATTGTATAATTATTAACATAATCAAATTAATTATTGTATTTTAGATATTTAAAATTCATAGAATGTTCAATTTAATATCTCGTTTTGGCAAAAGTTTAATTTTAAACAATACGAGAAATGTATGTTCCGCAGTAAGTGAAAATTCATCAGCACAACTGATTAAAAAAAATGTAATTCCATTGTGCACCGACTTTATGCCGAAATATAGTAAAACTAGGGAAGTATGGATTGAGAATTTTAATACGCCAGAAGAGAAGAAAACTGGTTTAATAGAATTACATCCGGATATTTTTGCTGCAACACCTCGTATTGATATTATCCATCAGAATGTTGCTTGGCAGCAAAAGTACAAATATGTGAGTTTTGCCCATACAAAAAAACGTTCGGAAGTGCGAGGTGGTGGTAGGAAACCGTGGCCACAAAAAGGTTTAGGGCGCGCACGTCATGGATCTATAAGATCACCATTATGGAGAGGCGGTGGTGTTGTTCATGGACCAAGGTCACCCACTTCACATTTTTACATGTTACCCTTCTTTAGTCGTGTATTAGGGCTAACATCAACGTTATCAGTCAAATTAGCTCAAGATGATTTCCATATTATAGATAATTTAGAAATACCAACAGATTCTGCTGAATTTATTAATGATTTAATAGAATCACGTAATTGGGGACCTTCTGTACTATTAATCGATGAGTGAGAACCTTTTTTGACATCATTATTATATTACATTATAACAATTTCTTCAATTTTTTTAGAAATGATATTATGCCTCGTAATATAACACTAGCTACAGATGAAATACCCCATGTCAATATAATGCCACTATACGGGTTAAACGTTTATTCAATGCTGAAACACGATACACTGGTAATGACGGTGGACGCTGTTCAAAAATTACAAACAAAATTACTTTACCATTTAAATAGAAGTGATTCAAAGAGTTTAATGTCAAAATACAAAGTAAATCAACAATAGTCAACATAGACTTTATGTACAAATCAATATTTTAAAAGCATAATATTATAAATAAATAAAAACATTTTCTAGTAATAATTAATTAATATAATTAATTTTTTTGTCGTTTGTTTATTATTTGTGTTTACTAGATGCTGCGCTGTTTGGATAACCCATAAGTTTTTCTCGTATTGACCATCGTAAATCTGCATGATCATTTTCACCAGGGAATCGTGATTTAAATCTTTTCCATTCCTTTTGATAAGCTTGATATAAAGCTACAGGATCCGAAGACGTTTTCATTTTTGAAATTGTTGTAATTTTTGGTCTAATCCCTAAAAACATATTGTTATCGAACGTATTCACAGAAAAAAAAAAACGTAAGAAATACTTACACATTTTATTCGAGGATTCGCTAAATCCACTTTGTGGTCTTTGTGTTTTTGATTTATTATCGGATGTACTATTTGACACTCGGTGCTTATCTGGCATTTTAATAAATAAATTTTCTTTATTTTTTTCGACAGGAGCTTTTTTATATAATTTTGCACGTGATGCAGCCGTTGATGTTGTATGCAATTTGTCATATAAGCAATTTTCAAATTGTGCTTTATTTCTTTGTAATTGCTCTTCTTCATCTTGCATTGCAGTAAGTTTACTTTCATATTTTATTAATTTTTTTAAATCTGAAATAATTTCCATGCATTAGTTATTAAAAACGTGAAAAATAAAATAAAAATAAAACCTCGCATAAATTCTTTCAGTTGCTCCGCCGTTATATTGCGATAGCCCATTTCATTTAAATGCATTAAAATCTCACGAGCGTCTAATGATAGTGACATTTTTAGATTCTTTTTTTAAATTCGACTCCTATTTACAATAAACTTTGTTTTAATTTTAATTTATAAACTTATAAAGGAAATTAGTTCGTTAAAACAATAAGAATTCTGACATTTCAAAGCATATACAAAATATTTAAAGCCCTTTAATCAATGTTACCAACTGTTAAGTATTCATTTTTAAACCAATAAAGTATTGCCATACGCAATAAATTTAAATAAATAGTTTTTTTTAGAACGTGTTGCTTGCATACCAATCATGGATTATCTTGTATTGAATTGTTGTTGTTACCATTGTATGCAAGTACGTGCAAGAGGAGAAGAAAAAGAAAACAAACACAAACGACATGACAGAATGAAACAAGAAGAAAAGTGAAGTGGTATTTTGGTAAACTCTTAAGCAAGAAGCCAATTTTTTTTTATTCATTATTAAATATATTTTTTTTTCTTTTAAATATTAAATAAATGTGATTTTGTTGAATTAAAAAAGTCGAGAAATTGTATTTTTTATAAATAAATATTATTTTATGATAAATATTTTTTTATCTAAAGTGAAGAGTTTTAATTTTACTTTTTTTTTTTAAATCAAAAAATTCCTCATCAAAAATGCATAAAATTTTTGTTTTATTTTTTGTTGCTGTGATTCTGAGTAAGTTTTGCCTACATTTTTTTATCTTTACTCATTTTTACCTGAATTAATCCGTTATTTGTTTCAAGGTTTAATAAATATAGAAGTGGAATGCGGCGTTTATGGCCGTGGTAGTGGACAAATATATTCAGGAGTATCAGCGTCTGGTGGAAAAGCAACCGCTTCAAAAGCTGGATACATTGGTGCACAAAGCGGAGCGTTAAATCAACCACAACCAGGAAAACCAAGTTATAAAAGTAGTGGACTATCAGCATGGGGCATTATAACGATCGTGATGTTCATAATACTAACAGGAGCTGGAGCATATTATGGCATCATTTGTTATCCGCTATTTTGTAATACGGAACGAAATTATGATATAATGGATGTTTCGTCGACAACCACCGGTACACCAACAACCAGATCGAGTGAATTCGAAAAATCATGTAATTATAGTTCACGTTCAACAACACCAGCTGAAGTAACAATCAATAATCGATCTCAAATTCCAGACTGGTCACTAGATGCCCACCTTAAAAAACTTGATAGCGAATTAAAATCATAATATTTATGTTTTAATTATTTTTTCATCTTTTAACTTAGTTTAAAAAAAAAAAACAAAAAATATTAAAATAAGTATAAAGGAAAGGAAATTTTATTGGCCATTAGAACGAGAATTCATCCCATTTAAACCACAAAAACGAAACGATTAATCTTTAAAAAAAAAACTCACATACTTCCAGTAATCTTAGTTGACTCATTGAATGACGTACACGTAAATATTTTATACGTAAGGAACATAAAATCTCAATACACAAAAAACATTCTCTATTATTATAGACTGATTTTTTCTTATGAATTAAAAAGAAAAAAAAAACGAATTTTCGCGATAAAAAAATTATTTTTATACAAAAACATTTTTAAATTTTTAATTATTTTTTTTTTTTAGCTTTAAATTAATAAATAAATAAAAAAAAAATTAACACTATTGTTTACATTTATGTAATTTGAGTTGAATTTAATGATTATTGGTTATCAAGGGAAAAGAAGCAGGATAAAAGCAGAAAAAAAACATTAATTTATGTAAAAAAATTCATATTTATTTTTCTTACTACAAAATTTCATTTCGTTTTCTGTATTAAATCGAAATAAACATAAAATAATTCGTTGAAATAATAATAATGAAGAAAAAAATAAAGTGTAAATTTCTTAACAGTCTTACAGCCGCATAATAATAGCAGTAATTTAAATTCTAATATTTTATTGGGAAAAATTAACGGAAGGAGGTGGTGGTGGAGGTGAGACTGAATATTTATTATTTTTAATTGTTTTTTTTATATATATAATTAAATTACACCAGACGACAAACACACGTATAAAGTAGTAATGGAAAACAGAAAATTATTTTATTTATAATTCATCCTTTTCATCTAAAACGATATCGGATAAATCAATATCTTCCTCTTCGGGTAATTGGCCATCTTTGCCATCCCATGGTTCATTTTTGTATATTTTCGGTAATTCAGCGCCACGTATCGGTGCTGTTTGTCCTTTACCATATGAGATATCTCTGAAAATGAATTAAATTTATAGAAAAAAAGAAACAAAGAGATGTAAATAAAACGCCCACCTTAAGAACTCGTTTATGCCATCCGAAGAAAAGGAGCCACGTAATAGCGAATATTTCATCTTTTTTAAATTAACAATAGCCATGGCGGGATAACCGAATCCACCAATTTCTAGAATCTCTTCAATATTTGATTGGGCACCAGCTTCAGCCCACAACCAACCCCATTGTTTCTTCTTGTATTTTTCACCCATGGTCTTCAGTATCGATAAGTAACTGTTTCTGCATTTTGCATTACAATCGAGAATATGTGGTAAAACGGAAACAACGCACAAAGGTTTATTCTCGCAAGTTTTTTTGGCCATTTCTTCTGATGTTAATTCGGTGATTTCTGGTGCAGGAATGTTCTCGGTATATTTTTCCAAAGCCCATTGTGTTATTTCTGTTGCGGTTCTACCGCCATCGTAATCTTGCATTGATTCAGAATCTTTTTTGCCAGCCGCGAAGAATTTAATCGTTGGGAATCCCTGAATACCATATTGTCCAGCTTTGATTGTATGCACAGTAGCATCTAATGCACCTAATTTAACTTTTCCCTTTAATTCTGTAGCGGCTTTAGCCCAATGTGGTTCCAAATTTTTACAGTGTCCGCACCATGGAGCAAAGAATTCAACTAACCATATGTCTTCGCTTTGTAAAACCAATTTATCGAAATTAGAATCTGTTAACTCGATGACATCGCTTGAATCACTTCCACTGCTGCCACCTGATGATTTGCCACCACTAAGTGTTGCTGTAACTTTCGCTTTGGCTTCAGCTAGAGCAGCATCGACGATACCTTGTGCTGTACGTTGCCCATTGAATTCATTTGGTTTTCGCTTATTTGCTCCGAAAATTTTTATTGTTGGGAAACCTTTAACACCATATTGCCCGCCAAGGGATTTCTGATCATCAGCGTTAACAGCACCTACTTTGATTACGCCCTAAATCAAATATCAGTAAAGATGTAGTCATTGTATTGTTTGTATTTAGTGATTTTATATACCTTCAAAGCAGTAGCAGCCTTTTGATATTCTGGAACAAGTTTTTGGCAATGTCCACACCACGGGGCATAAAACTCTACAACCCAGATTGCATCACTTTGTATGACTAGACGATCAAAGTTTGCTTCTGTTAGTTCGACCACGTCACCTGAGGACGGGTACATACCCAAAGCTGTGCTTGCACATAATAAAAATACTAAAAATATAAAGGTATTATTTGTAAGGTTATGTAATTTTGTTGCGTTGACAATTTTATAATTAAAAGAATTCTTATTATCTTTTATAAATACCTAAATACTTAAACATTTCTAATTTATTTAGATAAATTAATAATATTCGAAGAACAAGCAATACAGTAAATATTATTTCCTTAAAACTATAATGAATGCCGGTTCTTTCATTCGATACAGAATTTTATTTTGTTTTATTTTCTTTTTATTGCACAAAATTTTAAAATTAAATGATAGATTACTACGAACAAAAAACAAGCAATTAACACGTTTACATTAATTATCTGATAATAACGAATGAACTGTTAACAAGTAATCTTTCAAAAAATTAATGTTTTTATTTTAAATGATAAGTATAAATAATGTTTGACGAACTGTCAACACTATGCTATATATTGAAAGAAAAAACTTAATCAGACATACCAATATCTGTGAGTTTTTATTTCGTGGTTAAATATGATTGGTTAAAATAAATTAACTAACGCTAAACGGTACAAAATAATACTATTACGGTTTGTGTACTTGATAATTGTTTTACAATAAAATCGCTTTGGTCAAAAATTCCAATATTTTAAAATATATATTTAAATTTTTAAATAATATTTAAAATTAAAAAAATTACTATAATTTCTCAATTTAATTAGAAAAACTATTAAATAATTAAATTAAATGTAAATAGTAAATAAATAAATAAATAATAAAAACACAGGAGCAGTTGTCAATAAATGAGATAAATGAATAAAATTTAATGAAATGGCGACACACATGTGCCATAACGTTATTTGTGAATAAAAATAAATTTCTATTGTGGATATATTTTACATTTTTTTATTAATTATATAAGAAAATAATAAATTTTTTATCAAAAAGAAAAAAAAAACACAAAAAAAAAACGCCAATATATATTTTTAATTTTTATTTGTAGTTAAAATAGTATCTCAGAATGGATGAGATTATAATTTATAGGGAATTAAATGAGGAGTATAAACTTTTAAAGGAAATAAAATTGAATACGGAAAATGAACAGACCATTGACGGGAATGTTAGTAGTGAATTGATATGCGAATTTACCGAAAAATTCAATAACCTATATAAAGAAATTCTTTATAAATTAAATGTGTGGATAAATAATTTATCGAATGATGCGATAAATGTAAAACGTTTGAGTAGCATGAAAGCAGCATTAATCTTTGAACGGGGTAAAATGTATTTTGCCATAAATAAATTGAATGAGGCGGAAAAGTATTTTTTAGAATCACTAGAAATTGCCGAAGGTATTCAATATGAAACGGAAATCTTGTACATTTACTTGAAAACTTTAAATCATTTATCGTTTCTTCTGGGATTGCATGAAGTGCCCCAAAGATACGACGAGGCGTTTATATTTTTAGAAAAAATTATTAAAATTTATAAGGATTTTAAGGTGAAAAATAATCTGGATGAAAATCTACCTGCGAAAAATCTTCAATTATATGATACGGATGAACTATATAGCAGCGAATCAGTGCTAAAACCTTCCGAGAATATTGATCAACGTTTTGAGAAATTGGCTACGAACAGCTTCGACATGATGTCGTTTATATTGCAAAAACTTGGTAAAATTGATGAATTTTTAGTGTTTAATCACAACTTGCTCGAACGACACTATATTATGAAGGATATTTCAGTCTTTGATTGGACAACAAAGGTGAACACAATGGGCACATATTTATTGTATCGCAATCGCTTTCAGTATGTTAATTTTGTATTATTTTTACTTTTATTTCTTATAAAAACTATTATTTTCAGAGATGCTCGTCATTACCTAACCGCTGCTTGGGTAAGACTTCGAGTTTATAAAAGTATTTTGCAGAAGCATCCAGAATTACCAAATGTTAAATTAATGCTTGGAAAAATTGAATTAATATTTGCACAAATTGCTAAAAATTGGGTATTATATGGTGTCCATTTGTTTAATACATCCAAAATTCGATTAACCACCGAAAACTATGAGGTTAATCCCATTTCGAAAAATATAGCTACAGAATCCACAGCTGAAAACAATAAAATGCCTTCCGATAGTAACAAAGAATATGAGAAAAATAATACCGATGCGAATAAAAATGATGAAATGCCAAATATTTATGAATCATTTATTGATATAACAGATGAACTGGGCTATCCAACGACAAATAATCAAGCGAGTAAAGAAAATATTGATAACACAAGTCAAGAGAATAGTGAATTAAATAAGAAAAGTGTCGATGCAATTTTTGGGGCTATTAATTTAGAAAATAATTATTTTGAAAATGTAGATGAACCAACGACAGAAACAGAAACAGAAACAAAGACACGCATGGAAATAGAAAACGATGCAGCAGGTACCGATGCAGAAAAGCAATCAGCTACAGAAAGATTAAATGATAATCAAGAAAATGAGCTTAATGCTAATTGCCCTTATTTGAAATTCAAATGTTTTAATCTGGAACAGTTAGAGGAGAAAGTTCTTTGCACTTTTATAATGAATAAAAATGAAGCTCGTGCATTGTTTATGCACACCTGTTTTATGATGCGACTTGTAACAAATAAAATAAATGTGCAACAAAAACCGTACGATTATGTGGATTCTGTACTAGACATGAATGATCTGTATGGTTTTTTACTATTTTACGAGGATACAGTTGATGGCCAATATGATATCCAGTTACGTCGTACAGACACTCTTGAAATGTTATTGCTTATTTTAAAGCCAAATAATAATCAAGAATATTGTAGAAAATTATACCGAGAGATTTTAATCGAATTAACAGATATTCAAATTGGTTTGATTGAGTTAAATTTAACGCGAAGACATATTGTGGAGACAAATCAGCAAAATGATAATAATAATAATAATGAAAATAATAATGAAAATAATACTGAGAAAAGCGGAATTGTAGAGACAATGAAATTATATCAAGAAGTTAGGGAAAAATTAAACGCATTAAGAAATTTAAATTTAAATTAATTTTTATAATTTATTTATTTTTTATAAAATTATTTTGTACATTTTGTGCTTGTTTTGTTATTGTTGTTGTTGACACCTTTTGGCTAGATTATTATTTTTTTTTTTTTTTTTGTATATTTTTTATATTAATTTTAATTTTAAAAATAATTAATATAAAACTTTTTTTTTAATACTAATTTGTATGCTTTATTTTTTTTTTATCTAATTTCATATGTTTTAAGGCACATAAACCATTTTTAAAAGAGTTTTGATTGTTTTTTTGTTTGTTATTAAGTTTAAATAGATAATATTATTTCGGGAAAATTTCTTAATGTTAATTAATGTATTTTTAATTTTTACACTATGTTTTTTTCGTATTAACAAAACCTTTGAATGTTGATGCTAAAATCAGGTGGGTTGTATATTGTTGAGTAGTTGGATAATTGTCATCACTCCTTTAAAGATACTGCATTACTAAATAAAAAATAAAAATTTATTTTCGACCATAAGCAATAATTAATTTATATGGTGTTGAAAATTTTGAATCATTTTCATTTATTATATCATTATTATTGTTATTAATGTCACAATTATTATTATTATTATTATTATTATGATCAATTAAGTTCATTTCTCTGCATATTTTAACGTAATCATTAAGAAAATTATCATGTTCATCATACGGTATACGATCCAGGAATGGATTAACTGCTTTAACGCATTCTGTAATTATTTAATAAAAAGAAAAAATAATAAAAATTCTTAATTAAATTAATGAAAAAATTATTTACTTTTTAGATTCTCAACACCATCATAAATGAACACTTTATCCCGTATTTCAATTGTAAATTCTGAGAAACCAGATGAATACATAATGTCGCCAAACTCAACAGCCGGATTTTTACTATACTGATATGGTGAGATAAATTTTTTCACATCATGCATATACTGTGACCATTTACTGATTTTTGATAATTTTTCATATATATCAAAAATTGGATTATATGCTAAAAATGTTAATAAACAGTCACCGTTTTGATTTAATAAATTGTAAATATTCTCCACTGCACGTCTTTAAAGAAAAAAACCAAAAAAAACAATTAATAAAATAATTAAATAATTTTTTCACATTTTTTTTTTTTTATAAATTAATTTACTTTTGATTTTGTACCCAGTGTAAACAGTAAAATGATGTTATATGATCAAAATTATTAATTTGATTAAGTATTTTCACCTCAATGTCATTACCAATGTCTGCTTTATAGAATTTTATATCTGGATGTTTAAATTTATCACATGCATACTTGATCATTTGCTCTGATATATCAACACCGATTAATCGTTGAAAATTAATTGGCATTAATGGTAATATATAATCAATTGTAACATCGCCACTGCCACAACCAATATCTAATAATGAATCATTACCATCTGCACGCCATTGGATCATATGGGCAAATTCATCAAGTACCTGCTTTGCATCACGACGTTGTAAACTATTTGCCCGTTGATATAAACAAGCTTTATTCATTGTATTTTTTTTTTTCTTTATTTTCAAAATTTATTTTATTAATTAAAATTATTAATAATCACCCACTATTATATTATTTTAACCCACTTTTAAACCGTTTTATATAAGATTTATTTATAACTAAATTTTACGTATTATATTTTAGTATAATTTTCGTTTAGTTTTGTAAAAATAATTTTATTTCTATTAATTTGTTTTTTATTTTTTAATTAATTAATAAAATTAATTTGTTATTTTTTCAAAATCAGCAGAAAATTTTGTTTTTAATCACTTTGCTGTTTTTTTTTTTCAGTGCGTTTTATTTAATCAACAAAAATAAATAAATAAATAATTATTCGTTGGGAATTTTTCTTCTTTTTAATTTTTTCGCTCGCTTATTAATTAAATGTTTTATTTGTTTTATTAAATTTTATAATTGTTGTTTGTTTTTAATTAGAATGTTTTTTGTTGTTGTGAAAATTAATTGTTTAAATTAGCAACGCGTGGCTTAAATACTTTGAATAACTGTTTTGTGTGTGTAGAGAAAGTTTATTATTGTTTTTTTTGTTTTGGAGACTTTTTGTTGTTTTGTTTTAATTTAGAATTTTTTTTATTTGCACTTTAGAAAATATAAACAAACTTATTTAACGCGTGGTTAATGCACGATAATTAAGCTGTTTTAATTTTTTTATTACTTTGTTACTGTTTTTTTTAAAATAAAAATCTTTTTTTTTTTACTTAATTTTACTTTTAATTATTATTTTTTATATAATTTTCTTTTTCTTTTTTGTTAATTTATTTGTGATTTGTGACAATAAAAATTCTTTAAATACTTTTTACAAAACGCAAGAAAAATAAATAATAAACCAAAAGCACAAAAATTAATTTAATTATTTAACTTTGGATAATTATTTAAAATAAAAAAAAAAATAAAAATGAAATAAACCAAAAAAAAAAAAAAATAAATAACTTTTTCGGTTGTTTTAAGCTGCACGAAAGTTTATAATCTGAATTTCTTTTTTATAACGCTTCACATTTTTATATTATATATATATATACACATTTTTTTTTGGGCTTTTTATTTTTATATTTCCAAAATTAAAACAAAACAAACCAAAAAAAATAAATAAATCTTTTTTTTTTCTTACCTTTTTTTTTTTGTTTTTTGGTGGCTCGCGCTCTCTCACACTCGCGGTTATTTTTCATTTTTCTATATACTTAATAATAATAATAATAAAAATAATAAAAAGCATTATTTCTGTGTTTGTTGTGTGGTTTTTTTTTTTTTAGTAAAATAAATTTTTTTGGTGGACAGAAACGGTGTTAGGTAGGCGTAATGGGCGCACATTTTGTACTTGCAACTCTGAACAACAGTAGTATTTGTAATAATTATTATTAGTTTTAGAATTATTTGTTTTTTTGATTTATTTTCATGGCTTCAAGCAGATAGAGAAATGTATTTAAGATCCAGATTCCGATATCTTAATGTAGCTGGAAAATTGTCTTAAAGAATTTCAATTTCTAGCAGTTATTAGTTATATGGTAATGGCAATAACAAACAGTATTTAAACTTTTCAAATTCAAGAAATTATAGAATAACTACTAAAACAACATTCTGGATACCCATCTAATTTATAATTATTGGCAAAAAACTACTATAATAAACGTACATTTTTCTTCCAACATCAGCAATATTCTGGTTTGTTCGAATTTAGATTAATATTAAATCAATTAATCAATCATTATGAATTAATTAAAAAGCTTCAGCATTACAGGATAAAATTTATATAATCTTTTTGCAGTCAGCAGCCATTTGTGCTTTTAATATTTCATGAATTTTACTAAGGATAGGATTTAGGTAAAAACACGTTAAAAATTGAACACAATTCTATCGATTATTGGATATAAATCAGTTTTTATTTTAATTTTTCTCAGGTACGTCTTTGTTACGCTTTTAAACACTATTTTTAAGATTTTTTTACATATTAAAGGAAAAATCTAAACCTAGAAGATTTAATGTTATTTGTAGGATTATGTATTGATTGTTGTATACAAAAAAAAATAATTATGGTAAAATTGTATAATATTTTCTGTATAAAAATTTCAACAGTATATGCAGGTAGTAAATGCATTAATTTTAACCAAATTTGTTTTTAAAAGATATATTTTCAGACATAAACGTGTTATGTAAGATACTTTGAACTGTGAACACTCAGTTCTAGGCAAGAAGTAATTCAAGAAAAGAACTTTTTCTAAGAGAACTTTTAAATCACTGTCTAGCACTAATTGAAGCTTTATTGGTTCAAAAACTGTGTCAGTAAAGTGTACGCTGTTAGCAAAAGGATAAAAATCAAAACATGAATCTGTATAACCAAAAGAATAAACAAATGCACCGGCACTGTTCCGGTAGTGGTGGGCCAGCAACATAAAACTAAAACCAAAAATAATATCAAAAAGCCAAAAAGAGCTAATCTTTTATCTCGCTTTTAAATAATGATAATAATTTTTATTTTATTTTATTTTTTACATGTTTCATTCAGTTATTTAATGCTTTTTAAATTTTATTTCATTTTTTTTTTTATAAAACGTTTATGCTGGCAGAATATAAGCGAAAACAGATTGTTAATTTCTTGTAAATGTGAGACGTTTTGTTGTTTCTAAATTGTTTTCGTTGCATATTATAATTTTCTGTTAAAGTTAAATTTAAAATATTAACAAAATAAAAGAAAAAATTATTATTATTATTTAAGGAATATGCTATATGGATGGTGACGTAGACATAGCACAATCAACATCTATGGCGTATTAGATTATTTTTTTCTTTTTCTTGATTTTGATTTATTTGACATTGTTGACACTGGATTTAAATGTTATGAATTGAAGACTCGACTTTTGTTTCTTATGTTAAGTGTGCAAAAAAAAAAAAAAAATGAAGCTTTTGCTTAGCTAATATAGCTATGATTAGAATTTCTTTTTTATTATTTTTTTTTATTGTCTTAAATAACTTATATAAGGAAATGTGGTCAAATGTTAGGCGTAAAATAAAAGAATTTATTTATTTTTATACTGCGAATAACTTTGTCCTTGTTTTTTGTTATTTTTTTTCTTAATATTCTAATAAATTTAGGTATATTTTGACTTTATTGTTTTGATTTTTTTTTTATTTTTAAGTTAAAATACACGTGCTTTGAGTAATTAAGTAAATTTAGTAATTTAAACGCGCAGTGTTTTCTTGAAGTTAAAATCAATAAACTTTAAAAAATTATAATCAATTAATGAGTAATCGAAAAAAGGATTCTTCTAAAAAATTCTATAGTATAATAATCTGTTTAAAATTAATATTTTTTTGTATTAATCTTTTAAAAAACAACAAAATTGAATTGATTTTTTCTTTATATATATTAGATGCTATATAGATGCTTTTGATAAATCACAGTTCATTAATCACATTTATATTGCATTTGAATGTATTAAGTATTATTTTTAAGAAAATTTCTAAGAGAAATTATATAAATTGTTTTTTTTTTCTTAAAATGCATATCAATAATTAATATTGATAATCAATAATAACGTGGAAATTAATAAAAATACAAAAATAAATTTATATTTATTTTTGGTTGAAGCAAAAAGAAAAATTGTCATACCTGGAAATTTAGTTATAATGAAGAGACGGAACATGATTATTGGATTATTTGTTCATAAATAAACTCTTGTATATCGGAATTTTGATATGTTTTATGTAGTTTATGCTTCACTGTAACATTTATATTAGAATCAATAAAGAGAAAATTTTGTTTTAATTATTTTCCAAGCAATACTACTGTCATCGAAAAACCAGGATATTTTATTCAGAAAATTCATAAGGAAAGAACTGTTATAAATGGAAACTTGTAAAAAATATTTATTTAAGCTAAATAGACCCTCAGAAAGTAAAACAAATTTCACCGACTAAAGAAAAGAAAAGAAAAACTCTCCAAAACTCTCCAAAACCGTTAAAAATAAAACACTTATATTCCAGCTAAAAGGATATCGATTATAATTTTTTGGTGTAATAAAATTATTATTATTTATTTTTTAAATTTTAATATACTGAAAAATATTATTTATATTTATAAAAAGAAGAAAAAATAAAAACTCTGTAAAATAAATACATTTCGTGGAAATTTATAAGTTAATTGAACTTTTTTTTTTTTTAAATAAGACGTTGCTGTTGCGCTTCTTTCATTTAAATATAAAATAATTAATTAATTAAAATGTATTAAAATTATTATTATTATTAGTTGATTCGCTTTATTATAATTATACCAAAATAATAATAATAATAATAAAAAAAAAGAAAAAAGAAAATAACCAAAGAGATTATTATGTCACAGAATATGCAATATTTATACAAAAAAAAAAAAAACAATAATAATAAAATACAAAAATTTAATTATTTAATTAATTCTTTTGCTATTACTTCATTCAAGTAATTTCTTGTCTTTAATTTTTATTTTCTTTTTCTTTTGTTGTTAATTCTGTTTCAAATAATATCAAGTCGATAAAAATTGCATTCACTTTATTGCAGGAAATTACGTTTGATTGTTGATAAACGTATTGCTGTTTTAACACTTTAATCTACGTAATTGATTGTAATATTCAAATATTGTGAGGAAAATACTTGAATTTTACTTTAAAATGAGTGAATCTAAAACAACCTTCTTAATTCTAATTAATAAATAGAAACATTCACAGGATAATGATAATATATAGGTTATAAACTTCATACTTAATTCCATTCCATATTCATCTCTTAAAAAACAAATTAATTCTTCGAAAAACTAATTTTATTTAAATTAAAAGTATACTAAAACATTGTTAAATGTGAAATGAAGTTTTATTCAAATTATTTTTGTTTTATTTCTATTAAAAATTAAGTATTTAAAGCATGCGCAGTATATTTAATAAACATAGAAAAAATCATTAAACACTCTGAATAATAATTTTCTCATATGTATTTGTCTATTAACATTACAGTAATGTAACGTCCTTGTAATAATATGATAAAAATTGATTTATTATTTATTTATTTTTTTAATGTCAATAGCGGCCACTGCCATTTCGTATTTATTATATAACTTCCTATATAAATATATTTTTTTTTTATGCAAATTATTTATCTCTACTTCTGTATGTTTATTTTTGTAACTTTTTGTTAAATAAAATCAAAATATTAAGTAAAAGTAAGTTATGAATAATTTTATAAAAAAAAAAATATTTATTTTTTCGTTCTTATAATAAGAATAATTAAATTTGGGTTAAATAGGTTATCAGATGTTTATATACAGTTTATCACACGACATAATAACACAGTAATCACAATATATTATTATTATTATTATGTAGTTGTTGGTTCTTAATTGTTGTGCAGTCCAATGCCGTGTACTTAGTATGATTTTAATTTTAAACGAATAAAACTATTTAATCATTTTTGCAGTTTGTAAGCATTTATTTTGACTTATATTTGTTATATTTAGTTTTTATTGCATCATTTTATTGTGTTTAAATAATCAACTACAATAATAATGGAATATAGAATAATAATTATGTGTTTAATTGAGTAAATTAGAGTAAAATATTGATATGATGTATGCTGTATTTACATGGAATTAAATCTTTAACAATGCAAGGTAGTTTGGTAACAAATTAATTAAATAAAAAGTCTTGAGAGTTAAACAGTAATCCTGATGAAGTTTTAATTAGAACATGAAATAAAAAACACAAACAATGTCCTAGATATTGGCATCAATTTCATTTAATGGCTAAAAACTCTTCAAAAATTAAAAATAACGAAAAAA
Source organism: Ptychoptera contaminata (assembly GCA_963942525.1). NCBI lineage: Eukaryota > Metazoa > Arthropoda > Insecta > Diptera > Ptychopteridae > Ptychoptera > Ptychoptera contaminata. Next base: position 11,115,505 of record OZ012636.1, on the reverse strand, counting down.
CATAAAAATTGATGAGTTGTGGCAACAGGAAAAATAATCTTCAAAAAAATATTGAATACAGAGAAAAAAAAACAAAAATTAACAGACGGAAACAAGAAATATTAAGCAAAAAAAAAAAAAAAAAACAGCAAACCGCTTTAGGACCATCTGAATCCGCCAAAGTTAAGTAATCTGTATTCTCTCTGTGATGGCAAAATTTAAATAAATAAAAAATTAAAAGAAACGAAAAATTCTAGCAAGCAGAAATAATGTGATTTTTTTTCGTTTTTGGATTTTTATTTTTACATTTTTTAATGTTTGGCTTTGGTCTGACCGTATTCAAGGCCAAGGAGACTTTTAGAGGTCAAGAAATGCTTTTTTTTATATGTATATTAATGTTTGTCTTCTTTCCTTCTTTCTTTTATATGCATTTTCTGTATTTATTTACATATAATTGTATTTCTGTCGTTATAAATCCATTATTTTTTTTTTTTTTGGTTAATAATATATTTATTTTTTTTTTATTAATTTTTCGTTCGTTTTCTTTTATTAAATATATTTTTGACAAGGTGTATTTTGAGCTTTTTTGGCCATTTATTTATATTTCTTGTAAATACAAAAAAAAAAAAAATAAAAATAATAATCAGAATTTCAATAAAAATAAAAATAAAAAATATAAATAAATTAACGAAGAAAATATATACAAAAATAAAATTTAATTAATGTGACAAAATTTATTTATTCTGAAGTCATGTAAACATCAGTGCCGGAATTCTGGTAATTTTATATGATATGCAATTAGTTTATTTAAAGAGTTTTTAACAAAATAATTCGTTTTTAATTTGAAGACTCTTTTCATAATTTTGCAAGAATCTCGAAATAAGAATTAATCTAGTAAAAGGTGATGGAAGAAGAACCGCAACACTGGTATACTGATTGAAGATTTGAAAAATTTAAAGAGTTTTTTTAGAATTTTGATATTTTTATGTTTAAGAAAAATTTCGTTAAAATAATCTAAAAGCTAAGAAATCTTAACCAATGTTTATAAAAAGGATGAAGTTTTCATACAGAATACAACTTTTTAGATTGCATAACCAAGAGTTAAACGTTTGTTGATAAAGAATTCTAAGATAGCAATACTTAGACATTTTTTCATTAAATAAATATGCTTAATACTGTTTAAATAATTTACACGCTTCGTTTAAAGCTCTAAATTTTTGATTGCAAAAAATCATATAAAAAATAATTCTTAATAAAAAATTGGTTGTGCGTTTCGTCTATCAGTGCTTAATCCACTTCCAGTATACGTACAAACACCAAATCGATTAAATAATTTCTTTTTTTTTCTTGTTACTGCTGTTGTTTTAATTCTAAACAATATAAAGGCAATAAAAATAAAATAATTATTAATAATAATAACAATAAATAAAAGAAATGCATAGTAGATGGTTGGTTGGTTGGTTGGATGGATTTTTCGTTCGTTTGTTTTAATTTTTTTTTTGGTTGATGTTGCTTGATGATTGTACATTGACCTACCTCAATTTAGGCTGCGTTAGCTCCCCATATATGCTTTCTTTATTTATTTATTTTGTTGATTTTTTTTATTTTATTTTTGGATGCTTTAGTTGGCTTCTTTTTTTATCGTCGTATTTATTTTTTTTTTGGTATTATAAATTGTGTGTTTTTTTTTTGTTTTTCCTGTTTTATTTTCGGTTATGTTCTTGATTGCTGTTGCTAGTGTGTTTGTTATATGTAATAAATAACTGAGATTATAATTTAATCGTATATTTATAAATATTTTTTTTTGTATGTGTTTTAATGGACAATTGCTTCGTTAATCATTTTTATTTTATTTTTTATGTATTTTTTCTTTTCTTTTCTTTATATATTAAATCGTTGCTTCTTTATTATTATTATTTTTTATTTTTTTCTTTGATGAACTAAAAGAATTTTTAATAAATTTTTGTAGCGTTTTATATGCTGCTGTTATTGTTGTTGACAATTAAATATAGTTTTTTAATGTAGTTTTATGCTAATATTTAAAATAAAAATTCATTATTTTATTTATTGATATTAAACGGTTTTTATTGATTACTTTTATTGTGAGAAATTATAATATTTTGGCAATGAAATTACACTTTATGTATCACAAGTGCATTGAAATCGATATTTTTCTCTCATGAAACACCAATATTGATCAAGTAATTTACAAATTTATTGATTTTCATTGAAGTTACCGAATAATTTATTATTATTTAAATAAAATATATCCGTTATTGGAAAAGTCATAAGTTTTTACCAAAACAACAGCCAAAACGTTTAAGTAAATCGAAGATGAATTAAAAAAATAAAAAAAAAGGTTAACGCACAAAAGAAAACTTGTTGCGGTGCACGAAACATTGTTGTTGATTTTTTCGCTGTTTTTAACCGTTTTGTCGAGATTGCAATTCGGCTTTTAACCAAAATTATTTTATTCATAAAAAAAAAATCTCTAAAATACTCTGATCATCGATATCAATGCATGCAATACATGCATCCGGCAGATTATTTATAATAAAAAAAAAAAACACACCAAATGCCAACAGTAACCAACGAAACTTCTGTTGCTTTTATGGAATTTATGTTTGTTTTTTTTTTTTTTGGTAATTCAATTGCTTAAAACGTAATAAAAAGACGAAATAAAAACATTTTCGTGTGTATGGTGAAATATTTCGTTGTTTTAAATAATCGACAATACACTGACCATTCCGGTTGGTCAGTTCTTAAACTCTGACGTTGTTTGCTTAAAAGAAATATATATATGTATATTTCTTCACAGTATTTTTACTGTGCTTTTTTATATAATTTAAATATTTAATAATTATATAAGAATATAAATTTGAGTAATATTATAAACAATCAAATAACAAATTTAAATTTTGCCATTTAATAAATTTTTCTTTGTAATCAAAAAATTATTTTAACATATTTACTAATTAATAATTAAAAGAAAATAAATGAGAATTAATGAATTAATTAATTGTTAAGTAAGAGCAATATTTTTGTGTTAAATTTAATTTAACTGCAAAGGGATATAATTTCGATTTAATGATATTTTTTTTGCAATTGTAATGATAATTGCTTGTATTTTGGCGAATATTTTTTTTATACAGTTTTATTGCTTAATTATTTTTATCAATGAACATGAAACACCTTGCATATTTTTATGAAATAATAATAAAAAAAATAATTTAAATTTAATTTAAAAAATCAGAAATGCTTATTGCAGTAATATGACTTTTTGGAATTTCATGTAGGTAAACGTCCTGAAGTCTAAATATAATAAAATTAAAAAATCTTTTAGATAGAAAGTCTTACAAAGAAAGTGTAACCACTCAGTACTTCACTGTTTTTAACTTATCTTGGTTTATACAAATATTTTTTATTTATTTTATTTTTAATTATTATTGGTTTCTTTGAAAACCGTCTCTCTTCTTGTATTATTAAGAGGTTGTTGTCATTTAAAAACCACAAAAAAAAAATAATAATAATAAAATCGTCATATAAACGTAATGCAGTGAATGTGTCTCAGTGCTGTAACAATTTTGCGTCAATAACATTTCCACATGCATAAAATAGAACAAATCAGGTATAAATATACTATTTAATCATTCAAATTAAGGATAAAATTGTTCATAAAAAACTGTAAATTTCTTAAGATTTTGAAGAAAAATTCGAATGCAGTGTCTCATACATTTGAGATTCCGGCATATCTACAAAGTTCCATCTCTGATGCATATTTTATTTATTTATTTAAATAAACAAAAATAAATTTTCATCTGTTTTAAGCACGTCATAAAAAGTTAAAACAAAAAAAAAAAAAAAAACGAATGAAAAAGTCATCAAATTTAAAATAAAAATAATAATAAAAACGAAGAAACTAAGCGGTCATCGGCCACACAATGTCACATTAATTATTTATTATTTTGTTTATCACTATTTTTTTTTTTTTTTCATTTTAGTGAAAATAAAAACATTTTTCTTTTAACTGTAATTTTGTTTTATTTTTTTTTTTCTTGGAGGGAGATTATGATGATGATGATAACTGTTGTGTAACGTATTTTTTTTTTAATTTATTGAACTCTTTATTTTTTTTTTTGGTGTCACAATTTTATTATTTTGAAATTAAATATTTGTTTGTTTTAATTAAAGAAAAAAAAAAAAGTTGAGTAGTTTTTTTTGATTGCATTATTCTTGGTATTAGGAGATTTTAATTGCTGCGGACATATCAATTTCTTGTTTGGTTCTTATAATTACCTTTAAAGCATTTATTTTGCAGTCTTTAATGTACAATGTAGAGTACAATAGTATATGCAGTTTCTTTTTGTGTCTTTTTAAGAAAACCTACAGTGTTTCCAGAGACTTTAGAATATTGAAAAAAGTTATAATAAAGTTCAAAAAACATTTCCTTTAATTAGATTAATTTTTAAGGTTTTAATTGCTGTGATTTGATCGTAGCAATCAATAATAAACAATTTTCAGAATATGTTTTTAATAATTAAGTAAATTTAAAGCATTTTACATAAAAACATTGAATATTCTCTTTAATTATAACGCCAACTATACTTAAAACAAACCCACTTAATTACATGTAATCGAAGTTTTAGAGTAAAATTGAAATTTTTTTAGATTTATTTTAATTTTATCTTGAACATCAAACAGATTTTCTTTTCATTTTTTTTATTGTTATTAAAAGTAAGTTATTTATTTTCTTCAATATAAGCTAATTAACTTTGAAACGAATTAAAGCTTTTATCCATGATAATTTATTCTTTATTTAGTTTTTTAAAATTTTCAACTTAACCAACCATACAGCCAGTCACTCAATCAATTATAATCAATTTTGTTTTTCTGTAATATTTTTGATCCTTAGACCTTATTTAATAGGCAAAAAAGCTTTAGACAGTAAGACAAAGTACCGTTATTTGATTTTTAATAATAAAAAAAAATTGTATTTTATGTGGCTTTGAATTTTTTTTCGCTTTATTTTTTTTTTAATAAAGTTGAGGAATTTTCGTTAAATAAACTCGAGAAGAAAAAGTAGCATAACGAGAAAAATTTCAATAATATAGATTTTTTTTTTTGCTTTACAATTTATTCTATCAAGAGAAAGCTTAAAAAGAAGTTTTTGTTTTTTTTTTATTTTTATGTTATATTTTTGTTATGAAAAAATAGTTTTATTAAAAGCCCATCGCTGCTATGTCTACTAACTAACCGTTGAATATATGTACTCTTTGTTTTTTCCTTATTTGTTTGTTTTTCCTTTCTTTTTGGCTTATTTACCGTTATTGCAGTAGATTTTTTTTTTTAATAAATTTACTTTATTCATTTATTTGTATTTTATTAGAAAGTTTTTATTATTAATTTTTTTTACAGGTAAAAATAGCAACTGAGAACATAGACAAGAGTAGCAACAGCAGAATGAATAAAAATTGTGAATAACAATTGCGCCAAAATTTATACTTTTTAGTGTGCGATAAAATAAAAATAAATAAAAAGCTTTAATAAATAAGAAGAAAAGCGCAGAAAGATCTATAAATTTGTTTTTTCTTTTTTTTTTTTTTAATAATCTTATCTACCCAGTCACCTCGCTACATTTTTAACCCAAATATACTTGAATATCTTATGAAAAAGGATGGATAAACACAGCAATAATAAAAATATGATAAAAAAAAAATTGAACTTTTCTTATTTATCTTTGTTTTGTTTTTGTACTGCAAAAGCTTCCATTACCATTTTTAAGAAAATAATATAACAAAGTGACGTATTTAATGCTGCTGCTGCTTTTTCTACTTTTATTCACATATTTTATTTCTAGTTCTATACGTTTTGTTTGTTTGTAAGCTAAAAAAAAAAGAATGAAAAACACAATATGAAGGAAATAAAAAAGCTCCAAGCTCATACCGAAGTACAGAAAACCCTTAAAAGAACAGAAAATTAAATAAAATATTGTTTTCTTCTGTTCTTATTGTATTCCTTCTGCTAAAGTTTGTGCTGCTGCTGTTACTGGTGATGCTTGCGCTCTGTTGTGTTGTTCGCGTTTAGCTTTTTTTACATTTTTTTTTGTATTTATATCTATGTTTGTGTCTGTGAGTATGATTGTGCTTTTTTTATTATTATTTTCGTTATTTTTCACTTCTCTTATTATTATTTTTTTTTTGTTATTATTTTTTTATCACAACGACACAAATACGCCATTTTGAATATTATTTCCATATTTCATTTGTTTTTCTTTTTTTCATTTTTTTTTTGTTGGTTTGTTGAGCCTTCATTTTATTTATTTAAAAGAAAATGAAAGAATTGTAAAACGGAATTATTGGAATGAGTTGCAGAAATAAAGCTTGTATTGCTCTCGTTGCTTGTTGGTTTATTTATTTTTATTATTATTGTTATTTTTCTGTGCGGTATTTACAGCTGGTTTCGTATTGTTGGTATCACCCTCGAAAAGCCCACCTTATTTTTTACTTTACTATTTTTGCACCATTCGCTCTATTTTTTTTTTTTTTTCTTTATTCAATTTTCTATTAAACAAGAAGTTACTTATAACGGTGATTCTCAAAAGAATGAGAAAAATGAAGAAACGCGATATAAAAATGGATTTTTCTATTAAAATATAAACAAAATAATAATAGAAAAAAAAAACCAACAACAAAAAAGGTAAATAAAAAAATATATATGATGACTACAATGAAACGCGAATGAACGTAGAAGTTAAACTTTTTTTCTTTGTTTTTTTTTTTTTTTTTTGAAACAATAGCACCAGAAGAAGTAGATGAAGAAGCACAAATATAAAATAGCAGCAAACGAAAACTTTGAACAAATAAAAACTAAAAGGACATCTGCAGCGACATTCGTGGTAAGCTTGCACAATGATAATAATAATAATAAAAATAAAAAATAGCGGATATGACAAGCTGGTGCTGTATGCTTTCGTTCTTATTGTTGCTGAAGCTGTTATTACCACTTCTGACAATAAGAAAAATAAATAAAAAAAACTTTGAAAATATTTTCGTCCACCCTTTTCGTTTGTGTTTGTGTGTTTGAATACTTATTTTATTTTTTTGGGAAAACGAGTTGAATACATAAATGTGGGCGCAACGACGCTTTTAAAAAGAATTTTTTTATTCTTTTCTTATTTGTGTTATCTAAGCAAATAAATGTGATTTTTTTTTTCTCGGTTTAAATATATATAAAATGTAATAGGCTGGTTAAAAAAGGGGAGCTTTAAAGGCGAATATAAATAAATAAAATGAGGACACAGTTTTATAATGGCATAAATGTGTGTGGATTGGTGGTACAGATGACGATTACTATGTGGCCCATACTACGAGCAATGAAAAATATTTCCACACAGAAAATCACTAGAGTATTTTTCATTTTTTTTTATTTGTATAAAGTTTGAAAAATTTAATTATTTACCACACTGAAGTGTCTTACTTTTAAATAAAGCTTTTATTGGTTTAAATAAACAAAAAAAATAATCGAAAACAATCAATTTATAAAAAAAAAACAGTCTAAAAATGCTAAAAACAAAAATTATGCCTGTTGTGAGTAGTTTTTGCGTGAGACGCTTTTTTGTGCTTTTCTTCTGTTTAAATTTTTGCTCCTTAAGCCAAAGATTTAACATTTAATTATCTCCCCATAATTTAACATTAATTACTTAGAAAAATGAAAATAATAATTTTCGGTTTTTTTAAAGTGCAATAGTATAACAAAAAAGCACAAAAACTTCTTCGATTGGACATGAAAATACAAAAAAAAAGAAGAACATACAAATAAAATTGGAGACACCCATTTGTATTCTCTACAATAATTTCTACAAATGTAATTCGTTCATCGTAGTTGATGGCAGAGAAATGCTTTTAACGTTTTATTTTTTATTTCCCATCAAACAAATAATAGAAATATCGTTGAAATTGTAGCATTGCGTGGTGATGACTTTTGTTAGCGGTGGTACCAGCGTTTATTTGTTTCCTTTTTTTATTTAAAGCACATCGAGGGCGTTCCGTTTTTTTTTCTTTCTATTTATTTATTTTTACTTTTTGGATTTTATTTGCCTTTTTTTATTACTTTTTATTAAATGTATAAATCGTGCTGGATTGTAGGAAATGAAGACAGTGGAAAAAAGCAGTTTTCCACATACAAATACAAAACGATGGTGATATAAGGGAATGAACAGAAGTAGAAGAAAAAAAAAATGAAAAAAAAAACAACCGAAAAAAAACTTTTATTTCTGTGCTTTTTTTTTCGTTTTTCTACTATTGTTCAATGTACGAAATATTTATATATATGTATAAATGTTCGATGGTGAGAATAGCATACAGAATAAGATATTTTTGTAAAGGAATTGGTAAATGCGCAATATATAGAAGAATTTTAACAGCCAAATACAACACTAAAATCCAATGATATCTTTGAATTTTCTATTTGCAATTTGGTGGGCTTTCGTTTATTCACTCACATAATACATCTGCCAACGAATAGGTTAACGTTTATTTCTGGTTTTTTTATTTTTCTAACGGGGTGGGTTTTTCTTCTACTATTATTATTATTATTATTTGTATTTTGGAATGCTGGTATACAGGAGAATGAGATTCTTACATTTACGTTAATATTCCCGTTACCGTTAACGTAAACATTAATATTTAACAGACAGACAGACGCGTCAGCAATGCCCAATAATAATAACAATAAAAAAAATAAATATAAAGAAATTTTCCTAGCAAAAGTACAATAAATTAAAAGCAAAGCAAAAAAAAAATTGTACAAATATTGTTGTTTCACTTTGTGTATGCGCGCGTCGTATAACGTAAAAGCTTTTAAATAAGATGAAAAAAACAAAATTCTTTCACTTCTTATAATTTTCTTGTCATTTCCTTGTGCTTTCGTTGTGGAAATTAAATCCCGAAAATAAAAATAAATCTTCAAAAATTAACTTTTATTTAATTACTTTAATTATAACGAAGTTACGAGGCTTTTGCAACGAAAGCTTCAACATAAACTAATGTGCAACAATGAAAAAACGACTTTTTTTTTAAACTAAAGGAAGCTATTTCCAAAAATTTAGCTTCCTTATTTACTTCTATGATTCGTCTCATACAAATACATATACACAGTTAACACAAAAAAAGCTGTCAAAAGTTTTTGCGGACTTTATTTCTATTTTGGGAAATTTTATTTTATGTTGAAAAGAGACAAAATTATAAAACTTTTCCAGCGGCGACGCCCTGCCATTTTATACAATAAAATGTAGCAAAAAAAAAAATTAAAATCAAACAAACAAACGAATGAACAGTAAAAGAAGAAAATGAAAAAAAAAGTAAAAAACGGTAAAATAAAAATATTTTATATCTCTCTTTTAACGAAAAGTTTAATGCTACTTTTGGGTGGGATAGGTGCTTTGGATACCTTCACTCCAGCATACACAAACAAAACGTACTGTGCAGAAGATACAAAATAAACGAATTGAATTTAAAGAACGAAATGAAGCTTTTTATATATTTGCTGTTGTTTATTTATTATTTTTCCCTTTTGCCCGTTGAGTGCTTTTTTATTTTATTATTAAACTTTTATTTATTTATTTTTTTTTTGTTTATGTACGTTTTTGCTTTTCCATTGTGTCGTTACCACTGTTATTGTTTTTTTTTTAAACTCAGCTTCTTCTTCTCCTTTTGATTGTACACTTGGTAGTGGGGATTACTTAAGGAATAATAATATTTTATTTCCTCAGACCTGGTACTGTGGGTGGATGGGTGAGTTTTTTTTTTAACAGTTGGTAATGGAAAAAGCAACATAATAACAATAAAAAATTTTTTTTCTTTAATATTTTCAAACGAAATGGCATTAGTTGCTGAGCGAATTGGACAATAAGGCAGTCTGATGGAAATGGTACAACTACTTGCTAGCATATGGAAACGAGATTTCTTCAGATTGTTTTTTTTTTTTTTTAATTAATTTTAAGAGTAGCTTTTTAAGATATTTCTTGCGTTTTTTTTTACAATTTTCCGAATGAAAAGCATTCGTAAAATATTTTATTTAAAATAAAAAACGACGGAGAGTTTTTTTTTCACTTTTAAAAAAGCACAGAAAATTTATTTATGAAAATATAGATATTGAAGAGTAAAAAAAGGTAAAAAATGTGTATGAAATTCCTAATACAGTTCAGAAACGTTTGCAATATTTAAAAAAATTATTCATCTTTTTGAGTGAAAATTGCTATTAATTTTTGTTTTGTTTTTGTAAATCTTTTCCTTTTTTTTTTCGTTGAAAGAAAATAATGAGAAAAAACGCTTTGTAGAATGTTGCTATACGTTGGCGTTTTTTTTTCTTTCTTTCTGTGTTTGCTTTTACATTAAAAAGCGCAAAATATTTTTGCTGTATTTTCATTAATACCGAAGAAAATGGGATGAAAAACGGTGTAAAAAAAAGAAGAAGTAAAATAATAAAATAAAAAATAAGTGAAAAAACGAAAAATGTAAAGAAATGTAGAAAATAAAATAAAAAGCACACAGTAACAACGGCAGCATTAAATAACATAGAAAAATCTATGGATGATGAAAAGTTTAATTTTTTTTTTTTGCAACATTTTTCCATTATTATTTTAATTTTAATTTTTCCTTTAGTCTGTGTAGCAAAAAAAAAAAACGAAAATGAAGGAAAATTAAGCACAAAAAACACTAAGCGACAAGTTCGTAGACTACCCAATGGCCACGACCGGTAAACATGATAGTGGTTGGACTATGGTGGTTCACTCGGATTTGGCTGATACCTATGATTTTCATTTTTTTTTGCTTTTTCTTTTATTTTTGAAATAATTTTTGTTTTTTTTTTTTTTTTAGCAACGGAAAAGCGACAGAGAAATTATTATTATTATTTTTAATAAATAAGCGAAAAAAAAAATGAAAATTTACTTTGCTGGTGTGAGAAGATACTAAACCAGAAACATTGAAATCGGATGAGGAACTTAAAAGACGACGAGATAAAAAGAATAAAAGTTTTACAAAAAAAAAAAGGAAAAAAGTTATTCGTTTGAGATTATTTGTTACAATATTGTGGATGGAATTGGGGATGGCAGCTCGTTCTTTATAAAGCAAAAGGAAAAATAAAATAAAACTTTTTTTATAAAAACAAAAAAAAAAAAGAATAAAGATCTGTATGAGTGTGTGCTTTTTTTTAATGTTTCTGGAAGGAATTGGTACTTTTATCCTGCAGAAATATTTTATTATATTATTTTTTTTTACTGTGAACACGTAGCGCTTAGAATAACGCGAAAAATAATTACAGCAACAGTAGCATCAGCAGTAGTAGCAGCAAAAGGGAAAAAATAAATAAAGAATGCTTTTTTTTATTATTAAAATATTTTTTTTTTTATTGTAAAAGCTTGCCTAGGTGACAAAAATACTTTCAGGTAAATATGAATTATTTTTTTCATAAATATCAAAAAGTTTTTAATAAAAGAAATAAAAAACGGTGAGATAAATTCAGGGTGGTTTTCACCTGCTGTAATAATAACTACCATAGCCACGTTTGGTAGAAATATTTTGTCAAGTATTCTGTCAGATAAAATAATACTAATAATTTTATAAGATTTGAAGTAGAAACGTGTCTTACTAGATAAGCAATAAGTGGAGTTATTATTATTTTTATTTATTTTTGGCTATGATGAAAGCACTGGTATTTCATAATAAAAATAGTTAATTTATTAAAAAATACTTCAACAGTAATTTATGGGTGGTGTGAAGTCCTATGTGCAATTTTTCCATGTAGATTTGGCTTACGCTAGCCAGTGTCTTTTGTTGGTTGGCGATAATCACTATCCGCATTTTAACATTTTCTATTTTTATGCAGATCTTTTGCTGAGTCTTTTACAAAATTTTGTCCATTTTGCTGCTTCAAGGGCAGCCTAATGACAGTAACTTTTTTAAAGATATCATAAAACGCAGTTAATTATAACATACGGAACAGTAATCGAAGAGAAATTTACTGCGATATTACCAAATTGCTGTTGAAACGTTAATACATACCTATTACTATAACTCATCCTCAACACTTAACAGGTGTCTACTGTAAATCATTTCATGAAAAAAATAGCAAAAAAAAAAAAAACGAAACGCAACAGCACCACCGATTAAAACAGTAAATAATAATTTAAAAAAACAAAAATTTCACCACATGTCAAACATATATCATTTTACACGGCTATAAAATGTGCGAACGTGCAATTATCCTTGGCGAATTATTATTTAATTTTACTTTTCTTTTAGCTATTTTTAAAAATGCGATAAGGAAATAATTAAGATTTATCGTTGATTAATTTTAAAACCAAATGATACATGACAGAGTAAGCAGAGAAAATTATATATATATTCTTTGCCATACGTTTTGTATTATAAAAAAGTAAGAAAAACTACCCACCAACATGTAGAATGTATAACATTCCCCTTGCTTTGTTTCTAAAGAAAAATAATAAAATATATGCCAAACAAGACAAAAATAACTCACTTAAGCTATTTTATCAAACATACACCTAACGATTATGCGACCCTCTCTTACTGCTTGTAAATTGTCCTTTTTTGTTAATAATAAAAACCCCTAGCAATTGTTTAATTTTTCTACATAATTTCTTTCATCGCACAAAAGTTTCTCACGGGACAAGGACAACTTAATGTAAGCAAAATCCATAAATAAAAGATAAAAAAAAAACAATTATTTCAGTTTTGGCGAATATTCGCCCAGTTTTTCATTTAGACTAAAGTAAATTCGCCAAAAAAAAAAAACATAAGGATTAATCTAGAAATTTACTCTTGGTTGTGTGGCACCAATCAAAGCAACTCACACACATAAATTTAATAATAAATTAATGAATATGATAGTTAGAAAAAGAATGGGTATCACCACCATGGAACACTTAGCACCGTTCCCGCATAAACCAATGACAATGAAAATTTATTTATTAAAAAATAAACTGCTTACGTTTGGCTGGTTAGGGAATTTCTTTCTTATTTCACTTCATTTCAATTAAAATTTATTTCCTTAGAAAAAAAAACTTTCAGCGATTTTTCAATTTAAACAAAACAAAATCAAAAGAAAAATGATTAAAATGTTCTTTTTTGCCTACTTTTGGGAAAAGTTTTTCATTCTTTTTGCAGTTTTTATCGCCAACGACCACATAAACCGAAAGAACAAAAAACGAAAAAACGAAAACCAACCAAAAACGATAAATAAAAATGTCTTTTTAACATTTTTATCGCTTTTTATTTGGTGGTTATGTTGCTTACATCATCATCATTCCGCTTTAATTTGAAAAAGCTTAAAATTTCCATCTTTTTATTTTTTTTTTTTTTTGGTATTGTTTTCTTAGGCAAAGTTTAAGAATTTTGTCTTCATTCACTTTAATTCTAATAAAATATGAATGCACATTTTGCAATTAAAATTTTCTTAAATAAAGCTTTTTTTTTGTTGGTACTTTTAACCGAATATAACGGTTTTTGTAAAATGTTTTGTATAAAAAACAGAAAACAAAAAATTTAATTGGGTGACGAGGCGTTATTTTATTCAAAAAAAAAACATCTTATGGCTTAGATGCTGTTGGTAATGAAAAGCTGAAAAAAGGGACATAATCGGGGTAAATTGTTTTACTCATGGACGAAGTTTTTTGGCTTTTTTTTTGAAATTTTACTTTTTTAACTTTTTTGTGGAGAAATTTTCTACAATAAGAAAGCTTTTTGGAATTACTTTGTTGATGGTACCCAAACCTGTGGTTTTTAATTCGTCGCGATTTTAACCGTTTTAAATATTATTTAATAAGTAAAGTAGGTGCTAGTTGATGAGATGTTGTAAAATAGAAAAAGGAAAATAGAAAAACAAACAAACAAAAAAAATTCATCCGAATTTACCACTTGAGACGTAATTTTTTCTATAAAGCTTTTCTAGGGGATGATGATAAAATAAAGCTTTTACTGTACTCAACGACAACAAAAGGATTACATTTAATATTACATTTTGGTCGAGATACTAACAAAAATATAATAAATGTAATCAATGTAAATGATTTTTTATGTAGTGTGGTTGGTTTCGTTAACGAATGGTGGTGTTACGTCGTTTTATAACAAAACTCAAAAAATTTTCATAAGAAAAATATAATCCTGATGAATAATTATATGAATTTAGTGGAAAATACAATAAACAAGTAAGAAAATTTAAGTTTCTCTTCAGGTGAGCCATAAACAGATGAAAATTAAAATTATAATTATTCCCTTTGTTTTATCTTTTTTAATTTTTAATAAATTATTTACCATTTGACATAAAGTGAAGAATAAGAAATAATACGCGAGATACAATTTTGTGGCTTAACAAAGCTATATTCCTTGAGGTATGAATAGTTTAAAATCAATTTTTAAGCTAGAAAACCGAGTTTTATTATGTCCGTCGTATTTCAGAATTGATTTGTATTATTATATTATTATTATTATTAAACTATATTGTATATCAACGCTGTTTTCTGTTGCAGCTAATATTGTTTCATTTATTTTTCTATAAATAAAGGAGTTGATACATCAGCACTGTTTACCGATTACAGCCAAGTTAAGAGATAAATTACAAAAAAAATCCGCATAACCATAATCATGACGCTATGGCATTGCAACGATTTCTTTAGCGAAAAGACAAAACAGCTCGCTCTTTCGAAATTCTTACAAAGATTATAATAATAATAATGATAATAATAATTAAATTAATAATAATAAAAAAAAAGTAAATAATAATGATGAAGCATAGTAATGGGTTATCCAGTGTCTTGTGCTTTTCATTTGTTATTCAATTAAGTAAAAAAGGATGGCTTGAAGGGTGGCATTAGGTATGAATTTTACGTTTAAAACAACATTTTCAAACAGTACAAATACACAAAAGACGATATTTTTCATGTTTAATTATAACTTGAATAAGTTTTTCAGCTAATAATAATCCAGAGGGCTTTCATCTGTTATTGTATTTTTGACTCCTGTTACTGTTGTCGTTGGGTGGTGGCTGTTCAGTTATCTAATGTCGGTAAATTCTCTCGTTTATGTGTTTAAACAATTGATCTTTGGTTTTTATTTGGACACAAAGTAATAATATTTTTTTTTCTTATTCTAAAAGAACAAATAAAATTTTTGTTACATAAAATTAATAAATTGTGTTTTTGTGATCTGAAGATGATTACTTTAAGAATGAACAAAGAACAAAATAAGAAAATTTCCTTTTCATCTTTGTAAAACTTTTTAGTTTTGTTAAAAAGTATTCTAAAATTTTCTTTACTTAAATTTAATTTTAATTATTTATTACAACAAAAGAGTAATTTTTGATATATTTTATGTTAAAAAATAATAAAAAAAAAGCAGTAATGTCTAACCCTATGGAAAATTATAATTATTGATGGTTTTATCAAAGATTTGGTCGGTTTGTTACGTTTTCTTTATTATTAAAACCAGTAAAAACAAAAAATTGAAGAAGAGTTTTCTAATTATTTTCAAACTCTTTTTGGTGAATTTAATTACAGCACTAAAAAAAATGCAAAGAAAATTGGAAAAAAAATAATTCCTTTGCCGATTTTATAATAAATAATTATTTTAGTGGAGTGAGCGCGTTACGTTTTTTTTATTAAGAATTTCCATCATTTATCTATAAATTTTTGTTTTTATTGTAAAGATGAAAAAAAAAATGAATGAATGAATGAATAGAAATAGCAATTATCAGCACAATAAACACTCGATTAAAAGGGTTTTTTTTAATCGCGAATGATTTCAAGTGAAAATTGGGCATAGAAATTATGCTCCTATTATGACTGTTTAGAACAACGATAATTTATTTAACCCATTAAAATAAAAACATTTAAAATACAGGACTAAAGGGTTTAAAAAGGAAAAATAGAATTTTTTTTTCACTTGAATTATGTTTCATATTGGAAATAATTAAAATTTTTCACTCGAATATCAAATTGATTTTATTGGTGGATTAATTTGTTTACGTGGCTTAAGTACAACTGTCTGATTATGTGTTGAAAAACTCAATGTTCTTTGATGAATATTTTTATTAATTTTTTAAAATCTTTTGCTAAATTTTAACCATTAGCACAATAATAATAATAATAATAATAATAATAATAATAAGAGAAGGCTTCAATAGTAGCGTAGTTAAATGCTAATAATATCGCGTTTCATCGTGTTTTGGCATTCGTCAATTCTTTTGAATTTTATGCACATTCAGTGAACTAATAATGCTAACTTTAAATGGCATGAATTTGTGAATTTGACAAAAAAAAAATTTATTAGTTAAACCAAGGTGTTTTAGTCTACAGTAAAATTGAAAAAATAATCAACTGATTTGCCAAAAAAACACAAAACCATTTTGTTGTTTGTAAAAAATCGAACTCAATTCTCTAATAATAATAAAAAACATATATAAAAAAGTTTTGCCTTCAGCTAAATATGGATTTAAGTTTTTTTTTATTTTTTACATATTATTTAACTTAACAAAAGCATAGTTTGTGTTTTTTTATTTATTTACTTTTTAAACAAAACATAAGGCTAAAAGGAAATACATAGCTGAATTCTGAAATTTTATATAAAATATAAATAAATAAAAACTAGCAATGTTTTTCTTTCAAATAATAATAATAATAAAAAAAAAATCTTTAAATTTGATTCGTCATTAGCATAATCTACAATCCATCACCAGACCTGTCAAGAACTTGCAACATTACTAAATAATAACAACAACAGCAGCATCGAATACAACGACTATGTTGACTACGACGACAACGTCTACTAATTCGATTACCCCTAGATAGGATTTTATGCTTTATTCATTTTTTTTTCTTTACTTTTTTATTCATAAATAAATACAATTTCAATCGGTTCTTTTTTATAAAACATAAAAAGGAAAAAATAACCCAACAAATAAAAAAATAAAACAAGATGAATTAGTTTTTGTAGAAAGGTTTTTTGCTTTTTTATTTCAAAATAATAAAATTGAGTGATTTTTTGAGTAAAATGTTCAATATACAAATAGTATAACTTTCGGAGGTTTTTTTTTTAAATGAAAATTTTTGCATTTAAAAACTTTTAATTGTTTTTGAATTTATTTTAAATATTGCAAAAAATTAATAATTTTTAATTAAATTAAATTTAATTATAAATTTTCATTTTGTTAAATAAAAGTGGAAAAAATACGAAAATACTATTTTTATTCATAATATTTTACTTGTTTTCGCTATTTGTTTTTCGCGACGATTTTTCTGGGTGTTTTTATAGCAAAAATATATTTATTTTTGCAGGTATTGGGCGTTTCATTTATTTTATAAATATAAAATAAAATATTTTTATTAAAATTTATACTATTAAACCATGAGACAACTGTTTAATGTTTAAATATACATTTTTTTATTTTCATTGCTATTATATTAATTTGACAATCGAAAGCCAGACGGATGTGGATGGATTGGTTGATTGGATGAAAATCTAGTGAAAATTTAAATATATATATATATAGGAAGAGTTTTTGTTGGTTTATTTGTTTGTGGGATGAAATACGTACAATGATTGAGTTAAAATTATTTTATCCAAAAATTTTATAATACGTAAAAAAAAAAGTACAGAAAAAATGGAAAAACTGGTGTTTTTAGGGTGGTTTAATGCCAAAAATTCAATTTTTTATTTTTTTGATGAATTTTTATACATAACAGCAACAACACATAAAACATCAAAGCACATTAAATAAATAAATGTAAATGAGTGTAGTGTGTTTTGTCTATATAGAAGAGATTAAAAATAAAATGAAAAACATAATATTCATATTAAAAACGAGTTGTTTGATTGCTATTTCATTGCTTTATTAGCATATTAATTAAAATTATTATTATTTACTATTAAAATACTAAAAATGATTAAAAATTCACTAAAATTTTTGTCTTTATTTAAAAAAAAAACGACTGTAAAAGGGAATTTACTCTGCAAAAGAATTCATTTTTTTTTATTCAGGGTTAATTCTTTTTCTCACCAGATCCAATAATTATTTTGTTTTTATTTATCACGATTCAACAGAAAAAAGATAAATAACAATAAAAACAAAAAAAAAAAAATCTAAGCGAAAACTATTACAACGCGTTTTATTATTCAATTCATGTTCAAGTGGGCTGTGCAGACTTTGGCGTTTTGTTATATTTTCTTGTTAAATAAAACGCGTTGGGCCCATATCATGACAATATAACACATAAATATCAGTGTTAACCAACTCATACCAAGTGTGTATGCTTTTTTTATTTTTTTGCCAGTATATTAGTCTAACGTACGTCCAGTATGTGTTTTTAGTTACTACATTTTGTGGCCGGCTATTACTAACATCGGTGTTCGACGTTGCCGTTGTTATCAATCGAGAGCTACAAAGATAGATTGTTTTCAATGACTCACTTGGGAATTGCTTTTTTTACTTTTTATTTTCTATTTTCTTTTCAGACAACAATTTCAGTTAGTTAATATCTCTGTATTGGGCGGCTGTATATTTTTCTAGGCCACCCCGTGTGAATATCTACAGAAAATATAGCGAAAATCATACGAAATATTTATGATTTATAAAAAAATAAATAAAAGCGTCGATATCACAGATTTTTCGCCTTTTTTCTTCTTCCTATTTAAGTGTTTTTTACTGACTCTCATCGTTTTTCATTTGATTTTTATTTTTGCTATTATTAACTGATATTCACTTGTCGTTGTTTTTTTTTTTTGCCGTTATTTTGGGTTTATTACACAAGTGTAGTCAGCAATCAGGCAGTTGTTGTTTTTTATTTTCTTGCCTTAACTAGAGAATAAAAATATTTATTCTGAAAAATGAAAACGATATGAATTTTGATAGGAAATTGTCTTTATTTAACGTTCCACTGTTTTGCTTTTTGTAGACTGTTTGTTTATTTGTTTGTTAGTTGTTTTATATATTTTTATTCTACCACCCACAAAATGGACGATGACGCGTTAAATAAAGTAACACATCAATGTAACGAAAGAAATAAAAAATTGCAAAAAATTCTCTAGAGAATTTTGTCTTTATATATATATTTGGGTAATCACTTGATGTATTTTTCTTTCTTTTTTTTTTTGTTTTCCTATTTCTTTATTGTTTTTTAAGGGAAAAAAAGAATGAAAATAAAGAATAAAACAAAAAAAACCATTCGAGAAGCATGAATAAAATAGAGAAACAAAAAAAAAATGATTTCAGATTGATAGTTATTTTTATTGATAAAAAATTATTATTATTATAATTTTGCTTTTTCGGTAATAATAAATCGAAAAGTAAATATTAAACAAAAATATTTATAAGGGATGTAAATTATTATTAATAAAATTGAAAGCAAAAAAAAAGAAAAGAAAATCAAAAAGCAAACATACTTATCTTAATAATACAGTTGCGTCCAGTCATTTTATTAATAATTTCTAAGAAACTTCTTCGCCACTTTTAAAACTATATAAGTACAATTTACAACCCTTACTTTTGAAACATATATTTTATGTTTCATTTTCTTAAAATAAATTTATGTCATTCATAATTATTTTTACAAAAAAAAAAGTGTTAAATTCACCAACAAAATAAATAGCCAATAAAATATTGTTCCAAACAAACATTTGTTTACTCGGTTTTGTTAAACAGATTGTTAGTTGGTCGGTTGCTGTTTTTAATCTAAGATTGTTATTTAATGTGGGTGAATTTAATCTAATGATGTTTTTTATTATTATTTTCTTTTAATATATCTTCAAATACTGCAAATTAGTGTTTTAAATTTTTTGTTGTTGTTGATTTAAACCGGTCTCGACCTCATAAGCTTAAAAAACGAAAAAGAAAACATTATGCAGAGTAAAGTAATGTAAAGTAAATTAAATATAAAGAAAGGAAAATTAATAACGAAATGAACGTCTTCAAGTATAAAATAACATTAAATATAGAAAAATTAAAGTAAACATTTGAAATGGGTTTTTAACGTTCTTATTCTCCATCCAGTATATATGTTTATATCAAAAAGCATTATATCAACTGTCCTGTCCTCTGTATCTTAAGAAATCTATTTTAACATAAAATTTATATATAAATACATATATTTATGTTTACATATATGTGTTTGTTTGCCATAATTAAATAAACAAAAACATTAGCACTTTTAAGCATATATAGAAAATTACAATTAACCCAAACAACACGTTTCTTATTATAATTTTAGCAAGATTTTGTTATTATAAATGTAAAGATGAAGGAGGTGTTTTTAACTAGAAATTCTTTTCTTTTACAAAATATAAAATCGCCAAGATGTATACAGCATATATATACATATATAAATATAAAATTATAATTTTATTATAGTAGTTTTAGTGTTGCCTCCTATTAAACATTATTTTACCATTGGTTCATTGGCTGTTTATTTGTTTGTTTATTTTAATATGTAATTAACATGGGCAATGTACAGTTTTATTTATGTTTTCTTATGTAAATCCATATCAGTATATTAATAATTGTATTTAAAATTTTATAACCCAACAATATAATAGAAAATAGGTGAAATTCTATAATTTATATAATACATGTTATATATGCATATATACTACCATATATATTCACAATAAATGCAAAAAATAAAAAAAAAAACTCAAGAAAACCTCCATAGTGGGTGGAAACTTTATTAGTTAACTTTAGATTTTAACTTAAATTCTAACATACATAACTTACTCCTTTAAATGTTATAAGGAAAATAATAGAAAATAACCGGACACATTTAACAACACACTACTAACAATATTGTAGATTAATTTATTTTCAAATAATTATTAATAAGTAACAAAGATAATAATAACTTAAATACAAGTTCATTTAAGCGTTAAATTTAACAAATTTGCTTAACATTTAACAAATATTATTATTAATAATAATAGAAAATTTAATTAAAGACAATGATAAGACCAGCAAATATGCAATTATTCGTCTTTATAATTGTTATTTATATAAATGAAAATTTACAGCAGTAGTCTATGAATTACAAACTATTCAGTGCGTTTAATAAATGACAAGTGTATTTACTACAAAATATTATAACAATAAGAATACAAGAAAAGCGTTAATTCCAGAAAGAATATTTAGTGTTATAAGAGTACATTTTATACCTATTAAACAGTTTATTTAAAGAAAATTAAATAGTTTTCTGCGTGTTAAATAAATATCATCTTGTACCGCAGATAATTTTTTGGTCAAAATTCAAAATAACGTTTAAATCATATTTAACGTTAATTTTGTTTAAAAAACAATTTTATCCTGATCTGACTAAACTCTGTTATACAAAATTTGGTTATCCTTCGGTTTTTGAATAAAAAAAAGATTCAAATCCTGTTGTATCAAACTGTGGTCGGTAAGAGTTTCTTTGGATAAATAATCTTTGTTAAAAAATCAATAATTTTTTGTTATTCAGTTATTAAAAAAGGGTTAAAATCGTGTTAAGGATATTAACAAAAAAAAGAGAAGAAAAAAAAAGATCCTACGCATCCTTGTTCTCTAATAATTTTCTAATAATCAGGTCATTCAATGTGAAACAAATTTATAGCCCATTTGAGCTGATCAAAACAGATTTAATATATATTTTGTGTCATCGAAATTTTCATCCTTTTTTTCGTTTAAAAAAATTTTGTTTTTATTTTGTTATCAATAAAAGATTATGTTTGTGATTTATTTAAGGTATGATTAAAAACGTGTGAACATAAAAAATAATCCTTAATAACCTAACGATGTGTGTATGAGAGGTGGTTTCGTTTGCTTATTTTTTTTATTTTTTTGTGGGTGGCATTTTAGTTGCTTGTGGTGTTTAAGGATAATCGAAAAATTATCTATAAATAAAAATGGAATGTTTGAATGATTGTAAAAAAGTATCAATTGAAAGAAGGATATTTATTATTTAATTTCTATTATTTTTTCTACTGTTTAATAAAGTTTATTTCTGTTGAAATTAATTCTGAAAAATTCTCAATAATGATCGAATAAACAGAAAAGAACAGTCAAATTCTTGCTACCCATTTGTCCTTGCAATAAATTAAATTGTTAAGAAAAGATGAAAAACATACATAGATTATTATCCTAAAAATTTATGCGACAAATTTTATAAAAAAGAAATCACAAACTCTTCACACCACAAAGGTGCGTTTTTGATGGTGCTTTTTTTTTTGTGTTTCTGTAAAATTATTCTGTGGATAAGGACCAATGAAATTTTTTAACAAGAAAAAAAAAATACGATTTTAGTGATTTTATGCCTAAATTTAAGGTTTTTCTGTTGTTACTTGACGGAATACGCACTCCAACCTTTTTTTTTTTGTAACAAGAAAAATGTTTTTTTTTTTAATTTATTTCTCCTATTCCTGATGTGATGATGTATGCGAAATCTATATTATTATTATTATTATATATATGCTTTTATAAACCATCATTTTCGTCGCTTCATCATCATCGTAAAATAAATTCTAATATTTTTCTTCTTCTTATTTTTTTTTTTTTGCTTTCTTGTTTTCGTCATATAATAGCTGTATATATATATGGTTTGGTTTGGTTTGGTTTGGTTTGGTTATACATAACATATATATATATATTGGAATATTGTTAATATCGATTTAAGATTTGAATATAATTTGATATGGGTCCTCACTATGCTCCCATATTTCTATTATATATAAATGTCTTGTATTTTATACATTTGCTTTGACTAATATTTGTTATGAGCTTTTTTTTTTCCTTTCTTTATTTATTTTTCGATTTTTTCTTCTGTATTTTTTTTTTTGCTTTTTAAGGGGGTGTTTTTAGTTTATTTCATTTTCTATATTTATAATATTTATAAGATTTAAGGGTTGTATCTTTAACATATACATTCGCATGCACATCTATTCTTAATAATAATAATAATAATATGAAATTTAAGTATCTATAACTAAATACTAATAAAATAATCTTATTAAACAATATATATACGAGTGATATAGGATAGTAAAAAAACTAGAAAAATGTTTCTTAGCTTTTTAATATAATATTTAAATGAAATTTGTCTATATATAAAATATATACATAAATAGTTTTTATTTTATTTTTAATATAAAACATTAATGTTTTGTTGATAAAAATTTTATTATTATTATTTTATTTTTTAATAAATTTCTCATTAGATTAGTAATGATTGATGGAATTTATTGACGATGGTGTTGATTTAATTTTAATTTAATTATTATTATTATTATTATTTATTTATTTTTATGTTTTGCTTATAATATTGATTACATTAGCTTTTTGATTACATGTTATGGTTAACGCGTTAGATAAGGGTATCTTGGAGATTAATATAGTTTTTAATTCAGGTTAGAATTTATCATCTATAAACTTATTTATATGTTTTTTCTTTTTTGTTTGTGACTTTGATAGTTCAGTTGTTTGATTATTAGGGCAGTAATTAAAATGCATTTTACTGAAATAATCAAATTAATAATATTTATTGGTCAATTGGACTAAAGTTATGCGTAATCAGCTTGATAATTTTAATCGGTCTAGTTATTTGTTACCTTTATTTTTCGATTTTGTTTACGATTCAGTTTCATATTACCGTCGGACGGTAGGTTACAAAAAAAAAAATTTAAAAAATCTAAGGTTTTAGGAATGAAAATAGCGGAATACTAAGTTAACATAGAAAAATGATTTAAATCACAAAATCGATAATAATAACTAAAGAACGAGTTTTTAGTTTAGAGAATTATTTTCCTTAAAAATATTATAATATTTTCTGATTTATAAAAATCATTTTTACAACGTTAACAAATCTGCACAGTTAATAATTAATTACCAAAAACTATGTACACCCTATGTATATAAGGGGTTGTAAGCCTTCTACTAAACTTTTTTGATTGGTCATTTTTCTTATTTATCAAGAAAATCAGTTAAAAAACATTATTATAATATGTTTCCCTTTGCTTTTATTATCCATTATCATAGCCGGACATATGCTGAACTTTGTTTTTTAACTAATGATTAAAACTTTGATTATAAATGCGCGATTTCTTAACACACACACATATGATATTTTTGTTTGTTTATTTTTCACACTATTTTCCGATAAATATTCACTTTAATAATTATTATATATAAAAAATTTGTGTTAATAAATAAAAGAAAAACTCCGGATAATCGTTTATTCTTTGAAATAAATTTTATTTTATTTTTTTTTTTGCAAACTCACCCTAAACATATACATATATGTAGTTTTTGGGGCTAGTTTTTTGTATTATTATTATTATTATTATAATATAAATAATTAAATAAATATTGGATTGTAATTAATCAATGTTTATTAAGAAAAATTTTCTAGTTTATATAATAAAAATTTATAAACCCATCTTAAGGAATCATTAAATATTTTATTAACCGATTTTGTTGTGTAATGAAGGAAAAACTAAACTAATAGATGGACACCAAGAACAACATACACATAAAGTTTATTAAAGGTTTCAATTTTTTTTTTTATTTTTCGTTATTTTAATGTTATTTAATGTAATTAGAAAATTTTATTATAATCATAATCGTAATAATTATATTCTTATTTGATTAACATGAAACTATAGTTAAATTATTTAATATATATATATATATATTTTGTGGGGTGGTGGTGTTGCTGTTTAGTTATGTTACAAGAAACATAACACATAAATTAATCATTTATGTTATACAGAAATTAGGGGTGGGTTTTATTTTCTAAGAAATGACACACCTTTTTCTTTTTATTAGTGTATTTTAGCCAAATTTATTAGTTTAAAATTAAATATTTCAATAATTTATCGTATTTTCTTTTATTATAATTGTTTATCATAATCTATTTTTTATATAAACGATATCAGGTGGTTTCGTTTTTGAAAAATAAATTAATATTCAAAATTCGGTTTGATTATGATTTATTTTTGATACTATGAACCGTTTAAAATTACCAAATTCATCAATAAAACTCTTTATACCGCGAAACACCGAAAAAAAAAAACATAGTAAAACGGTTTAACCTCTTACAGGATTCAAGTGAACAATTCAACAAAAAAAAAAAAAAAAATGTTGCATCAATCTAAGAAACATAATCCAGACAAAATTATTATTTTTTTTTGGTTCTTTTAAAATGGATTTACTTTTAAAATTATTTGGCAAAGTAAAAAAGAATTTTTTTTTTAAATAAAACAGCGAAAAAATTAAAAGTAACAAAAAAAAAAAAAAGGAGAAAAAATTTCCGATAAGAACAGTACTGCTACGAGATTATCAAGTGATCACGTTCTATAATTTGATAAAAAATAAAATAAAAAAAAAACAAAGTGTTTTTAAGTCATTTTTATTTGGTGCTGTTGTTGTTGTTGTTTAGCATCACTGTCATCATCAACAATAATAACAGACAACACACAACACGGTGGCAACAAAGCTGCCTGTTATTTAACTTATTTTTTTTTCTTTGTTAACATGTACCGATTACACACCTTTTGCAGAGTTTTGTTTTTAAATATCACGTGCGCGTTGACAAGTTCGTTTAAACATATTTTCCTTTTTTTATTTCGTGAAATAATCAGTATATGTGAATGTTTATTTAGAGAAAATATTTTCTTTAAGAATATGATGAAATTCAGCAAAAATTTTTATAAAACGTTATAATTTTTATATAAACAGAAAATTGCATTAAATAATGTGTACGAACGTTGTTAATTGTGACCATTAAAGGTTATATAAACAGAAAATTGCATTAAATAATGTGTACGAACGTTGTTAATTGTGACCATTAAAGGTATTTATTACTGTTCCTTGTAGTTGGTGCAATGTTTAAAGTACTGCAAGTGTGTAACTAACAGTGTTGGATGTTAATTTGATAAAATACTTTTCGTTAGTTATGTACTCCAAGGATATCACAGTTTTTTTAAGCAGAAGAAACAGTATTTGATGCCAATATTATTCTCATTAATTTATATTTTAATCTGAGATAATTAAATGAATTCCATTAAAATTTGATTCATTCGTTACACCAACTTAACATTGTCTCTTTAAATATTTTCTCACCTGTAGTTATTGTTACATATTTTCTTTACCAAGCATTTTTGATCGATGAAAAATGATTATTAAGTAAAGAAATAAAGAATAAAAAAATAAAAAAAAAAATTCAGGGATTTATTGCCGTTGATCTTTTCTATATTTTGTTATTTTGTTGTATGGGATTTTCATATTATTTTTCTTTAACAATTTCTTTTTTTTTATTTTTTAAAGAAAATTTTCTCTCTTGTAAATCATACAAAGCGACGTGTTTTTTGTATTAAATCACACAGATTTACATTATAACAAGATAATTCTCGTGGTTGAATATTATTTATATTTTGATTTTTATTTTTCTTTCTATTTTTAATAATAAAAAGAATTTTTTTTTTGTTGTTACTTCAACCCTAAATGAAAGAAAAACTTGTCCGACCGTGAGTACCAGGACTTAACTTAACTTTTTTGTTGTTGAACATTATGTAATGGTAATGTCACCTTATAATATATTTAGTCACCCCCTCTCGAAAATTATTTAACCGACTATATCTATACAGTTAATATAAATGTGAAAAATCCTTTAAAATGCAAATCGGTATCAAACCGTGAAACAAGTTTATAAACAAATGATGAGAATTTTTTTTTTATTTTCAAATGCATAAGAAATTACCACTTAAATCGAATTCGTGGTGCAAAAACTTTACTAAATATGGGCATCGGGTAATGGGGAGATAAATTATTATTTACTTTTTACATTTATTCGCAAAGTGATGATGCGATATGATGGCGATAGGTGACGGCGACAACCTGTCAATATGTTTTATTTTTTTCTGTTTGTTTGATTGTGACTCCCCATCGGTATTTTTATACTAAAAAAGTCAGAATTTTTATTTTATTTATGCTAAAGAAGAATTTAACAAAAAAAAAAAAAATTTTTTTGTTTTTATAATTTCTGATTTTGGCTCGCTGTCATCATCCAATCAAATTTTATTTGTCGTTTATAATTTTATTTATTTACGTTTGAAAATATAAATATATTTCTCTGTTCTGTTTCCCTAACAATTTGAAATCACAGAGTAATAAATATTAAATATTCGTGCTATCTGAATATTTATGCAGATTTAAAATAAAAAATCATCTATAACCAAAGTATTTATGATTTAAATATTTTTTATTTATTTTGACAATATTTTTTTTTTCTCTGCTCTTTTTGTTATTGACTTGTGTGTTTTTTTTTTTTTATTTTTGCTTTTTAAACCCCCGGAAAATAATTCCAAATAAAAAAAAATTATTATTTAACCCATCACCCTTTTTAAGAGTAAATTTTGTTCGTTAATATACAAAACACAACAAGCACGCACAGAATTTTCAGATTTATTTGCTTAAAAAAAAAAAAAAATCAGTACAATTTTTTTTTTTTTTTTGCCCGATTGGATTTTCATTATTTTTGTGCCGATGATGATTTTTGTGTCGCGTATTAAATGATTTAACGCTTTCATCAGCAAATATATACAATACTTTCCATCTAACCAACCACAGTATATACAGATTTAATGTTAAAGATTCAAAGGGGATTTTTGTTTTAACTTCTATATGCTTTGTTTTTTTTTTGCTTCTTCTGTTTATAATTTGCATATCATTCACTCGCGACAGCTGTTAAGCTGATTTTTTTTTATTTCTTAAACGAAAATTAGAATTTTTTTTTTTTTTTTTGGTTGCATTAACTAGAAATAAATAATTTTTTTGTATTTCGTGCTGTTGGAAAAAAAAAATTCACCCTTCACCGCAATAATTTTATTTTAAATGTTTACTTGAAATGAATTTTAATTTAAGTAAATAAAGAAGACAAAAAAAAAAACGCTTAAAACAGAGTGAAATACTTTAAATGCAATTATTTGTGCGTTTGAAGATGACAATAGGAATCGAGATATATTGGAGAATATTGGTTCATTAAAGAAATATTATAGTAATATTGGCATGTAGAGTAATTTTTGTAATTTCTAATATATTTTGTGCTAAATATGCGATGTAGAAACTGGACGTTATAAAAGTGACTTTTCGCGGTTTATCCAAAATTGAGAAGTTTATTCTGTACAATTGTAAGGTTTTTATAACTTCATATATGTTATTGCCACTTTTACATTCCAATAAAACGATACCAAGCGGCAAGTTTTTCATTTTAATAGAAGAAATAATTCTTTGGTGAAATTTTTAAATCTTAACACCCTTACACATCATCTTATTTTCTTTAATATTTTTCATTTGTTTTATGATTTTTCTTCTTTTGTATTTGTTATATAAGTGCCAGCACCGGAATATATGATTGTTCTTACTTTTATTTGATTGATTTCTATCTAAGTGAAACTAACAACAACATGTGCAATAATATTTGCAGTTTGTATGGCAAAAAAACATTTTTTTTCCCTAATATTTTGATTAATTATTTTTTAAAGAGAATACGACATGCTTCACTCGATTTTTTTACTTAACAATATATACAGAATTTCTTTTTATTAATAAAATAAGTAAAAAAGAAAGTTTTCCATTTGTATTATTATTATTGCAGAGAGCAAACATATTAACACACAGTAGCATATGTTTCGCATACATATTGTCTTATTATGATTATGAAAATAAAAGAAAAAGCAGAATTGAATTAAATCTTAAAAATTCTATTCTGATAAAATATCTTTTTAAGTTTATTTCTTGTTTTTTATATTGATCAAAATCACACAACGAAAAGTTTTCTTTTTCTATTCGCACGTCCAGTCATATCGTTTAGAAAATATAAAATTGTGACTTTTTCTTTTGGTATTTTTTTCCGTTTTTCTTGTCACATTAACTCGTCATCATTTATCATATATATATTTTGCCAGGAATGGCGAATATAAAAAAAAAAAACTAAATAGTCGATCAGAAAGTAAAAACAATTTTCCAACCCCACAAACAAAAATTGAACAGACAGTGATTCTTGACTGAATTTTAGTAATTTTTTATTCTTTTTAGCTAGAAAAAATACACTTTGAATTAGGATTTACACAATGAAAACCGTTTTAAATGGATGGCATTCTGTGTATTTGCTGTTGACATCATTACATAACACTTTTAACAGTGACAAAAGTCACTAAATATTGCAACTGAAAGGGAATATAAGCAGCAGAACCGTAAAGTAGCATCTATAACTTTTTTTTTTTTTTTGATAAATGAATTTGTTATCAACGATGTCACTATTAGTAGACACCTTCAATGTTGCAATTCATAATTCATATTTGTTGGCAGCAGAGCGAAAAACTATTATAAAAAAATAAACGAACGCCATAAACTCGTTACACTGATGACAAAGATGATTTAGATTTTTTTTACGATTTATTCAGTTATTCGAAGAGAAAAAAAAACACTAAAACTTATATTTGGATTTGGCAAAGTTTTTTTTTTTCTTTAAATCAAAAATAAAATACGAACTGTCTTACCTTTAAAGCATCATATGTAAATCCTGCATTAGTCTTTCTCCAGTTATTGTATTATGAATGAGTTTATTTTCGTTCAGAAAATATATATGAACCCTATTAGTGAAAATTTATATTTTTGTTATGGATCATTTCCGTTGATTTTCCTTTTTTTTTTTGGTATTATTGGCGACAAAAATAAGTCGCGTTTTTCACCAATTTAAAATACGGGATTATCCTCGTAAATTGGTGAATAATAAAAATAATAGACATACACACACAGATAGTCCAATTGTATAGAATCGTATAACAATGTTTGGCATTTAACCACCCCTATTATGAAAATTTATTTTATTTATTTTTAACCAAAAGGTCGCGAGGGTGTTAACTGTTGATAGATATTACTATTATTCGACCATATTGAATTATTATTATGATTATTTTGAAAAGCGATTATGCTCTAAATCTTTGGCTTTATGATTGTTAAAAAATAATAATTTTCTTTTTATTTCTTTAACACGTTAAAAGGCCCAAACCCTTACTTGACTTTACTTTTCTTTAAAAGCAATTTTACATTTTTATTATAACTTTTATTGATAAAAAAAAAATAACAAGGCGAAGAAAAATAGAACATAAATAACTAACGAAAAAGGCAATATTTTGGTATTAAAAATGCTATCTTTCACCATTAATGGGTGTAATGCCACCCCCTTTAAATAATAATAATAATTTCTTATATTAAAATGAGAAAAAAGTATGAAAAATCTTATAATTCACCGATTCTCACCGTTATCATAATTTATCTAATAATAATAAAAATAAAAATAGAAAATTATTAGATTAAAATTTAAATAAAATATGAATTAAGAAAAGTCGTTAAAAAATAAATAAATACGTTTTTAATGGTTTAATTTGTTAAAATAAAAATTAAGAAATCTGTACGAAAATAACATTCTAAAGAAATTTTTCTTTATGATTTTGATTATAAATTTAATTTATTTTTCTTTCTTTTTATTGTTGTGTCATTTGGAAATTAAAACAAAAAATTTGTGCACGGAAAAACATTAAAAAAGAAAAACCGTCGACCAACCCTTTTAACATTGTATAACTTACGCAGCGAAAAAAAAAATGGGAAAAAAAAAGATGAATTGTGGCGCCGTGACACA
The DNA here is from genome assembly GCA_963942525.1 of Ptychoptera contaminata. Taxonomy (NCBI): domain Eukaryota; kingdom Metazoa; phylum Arthropoda; class Insecta; order Diptera; family Ptychopteridae; genus Ptychoptera; species Ptychoptera contaminata. The sequence continues at coordinate 11,084,799 of OZ012636.1, read as the reverse complement.
GCGTAAATATTTATATTTTTCCTTATTTAATTCAACAATTCAGGATTTGTATTATTTGTGGTTACAATTCCATCAACATTAATGTATGGTAGAAAAAAAACTCATGAATAAATTTCGTCCTTTTTTTTGTTCGCTTTAAAAATGAAAATCAAATTAAATTGCATTTGTTGAGTTCTTTTTTTTTGTTCGTTTTGTTATTTTGTTGAATTAAATTGTTTAAAAAATAAAATAAAAAACGTAGCATAAAAGGATAAAACGAAGATGTATCTATTTTATATAGTTTTGTATTAATATCCCTCGATATAACAATTGAAAAACGTTTACGTCATCGTTCAAAGTGAAATTTCAAATGAATTTTTTCTTCTTTTTGCTGATCTTTTTTTCCGTTGTTATTTCTGCTGCTACTGTTGTTTGGTGATGTTTTAAAGGATGAAATTGATTTTTTATGTTTAATTTTTTTGTTGTTTAGGGTTGTTTTCTATTATGACAACATAGAAAAAAAATTATTTTTTAATTCAAGCAAAAAAATAACATAAATAATTGAAATAATTTTACGATTTCATTGTGGATTTTTTTCTATTTTTTTTTTATTTTAGAAAAGAAATCTCACTTTATTGATTATTTTCGGTGTAATTAAATTATATTTATTATTAAGGATTTTATTTTTTTTTTGAAAATAATTGAGATGCTGTAATAGAAATCATTAATTGTTAATCGCCTGAATGATGATAACCATTATAACTTATCTATTAAAATCAGATTTAAAGTCAGAAAAATGTACCGAATGTGTAACAAAAACTTCATGAACTAATCTCTAAGTATCTCTGTAATATTTTTGCCAATTTAAAAATAGCTTTGTTAAATTTTTTAAAGAGATACAGTTTTTGTTTTCGTTTGGATATTACATCATTAAGTATAAAAATGTCGCGCTAATGCTATATAGAATAAACATGCAAAAAAAAAAAACTACATTAAAATACAAGACAGGACATTTAAAGATAAAATAAACAATAGAAATAAAAGTGAGGGTAGATTTTTATAGAGAATAAAATATAAAGAAGAAAAATATTTTATTAAAATAACAAAAAAATAAAAATCTATATGACAGATGACATTTCGTTGTTGCTTTTCTCCTTGTTAAATCGAAAAATGATAAAAAATGTATTTATTTGGTGTGAATGTCATCAAAAAAAGTCATTTATGTCGATGACAGCCAACAAAATGATGACTTTGATGATTTCAATCAGGAAAATACAAAAAAAAATAGTGACACACGGTAATAAAAGTCGCGGTGAATCTATAATAGTTGAAAAAAAAAATAAATTTTTTTGATCATAATGATTTTGCAGAAAAATTCCAATTGTATTGTCCTGTTGTTGATCCTCTTGTAAGTGAGTAGAAAAAAAACGAAGTACTTTCTTTGTTCGCTGAATAGTTGGGCGAACAAAGAACGATTAAAATAGGGATCTGTGACGACTTTTAATTTTTTAGTATTTTAATTCTTTAAACCGCATAAAAAGTTTGCGGGTTCAATTTTGTGTAGTTTCTTCTCATTGATTGCTCATTTAAACGATGACAGTTGTTAGATGATAATTGACGAAATAATATATTTTTATTATTATTATTATTATGGGTAATTAATACATTAATATTAGCTTTTAAAGTCCACACTGATCAGAGTGGTTAATCTTTAAAGAAAACTACTAGATTCCGCGATATTAAATAAAATAAAAAACCAACACAAAAAATTTAAAAAACGCTTTAATAGCAACAAAACAGAAAAAATTTTTTACCATTAAATCAAACAGGAATTTTTCTATTAAATACCAATGATTTATAAATTAAAATTCATTTTATGTCAAAGGAATAATTTTTTGCCCTAATTTTTATATTTTTGTATGGCATTTATACCATTTTAATCACCTGCGTTTGTATTTATTAAATTCGTCGAATAAGGTAAATTAATAAAATTTAGCAATTAAAAAAATTAAATAAATAAAAAGTGGTAGAGTAATACGAGTTTATTGAATTTTTGTACGATATATAAATGCTTTTTATTTTAGAGCTTTTAAAGTATTTTCCTAGCACAGTATTTTCTCATTATGTTTTTAATTTAGATCATGAGTCATTAATAAAATATGTTAGTTACACAAATTATCCTTGAACTATCTATTAAAAGTAAATATAATTAATAAATAAAAAGGAATAAATAATTTATTTCCTATATAATACGTTATAAAAATCTCGCTAAACTTCGTTTATACACGAGAAAATATAATAAAATAATCAGGGAACAAAAACTTTTAATTATTAAAACCCAGTGAAATTAAAAAAAAAAACTATTAACTGATTTATTTATAGTATATTGGAAGAATATACTATTATTAAATAATTATAATAATTAAAATTTATTAAGGTGATTAAATAATAATATAGCGAAGAATTGTTTCTTTTTTTCTTGCAATTAATTTGGCAAAGTGTTTTTTTTTCCTTAAACCATAATAATTATTTTTCTTTTTTATAAATTTATTTAGTTTTTTTTTATTATTAAATTAAATTAACAAGAATATTGTTAAGAGAAAAAAAGAAGAAGAAAATTATATACTTCTTAAATAGTTCCTCACTGCTGCGTTAACTAAATAGGTTCGTGATGTTTTACAATCTGTCATGTCAAAATGAATATAAGAATACATATAAGAAAATAAAAATTTGTAACATAAATTTAACTCTCCTTTTATATAAAAACATTATTATTATTATTATTATAAATATTAATATTATTCTATTCAAATAATAATAATAATAATGATTATAATCAAAATCATGATAAAAGAACAATAATAATAATAATAAAGAAAACGCGAGAAATAGCAATAGAGAAAAAATAATCCTATTAACGTATAGTTTCGTTGTATTTTATTCAACTATGTGTTGATAGGATAAAACTTTAGCATAAATATATTGCAATAAATGAGTATAAAAAAGAAAAAGATTTACCTATTCAGTTGCTCTTATTTTGTGCAAAATAAAAATAAAAAGTGGCGAAAAACAACACCAATCAACATTTTTTAATGATAAATGAATATTTTTTTTTTATATTTACCATTTATAAATGCTCTCCGGTAATTTCATAAAATAAAAATAAATACAATTGCATTTGCTGGCGTTTCTTTATCATTTCTATTATAAGGCGAGACAGATTGCATATTAAAATGCAAAATTTATTAGTCAAACGACATATATACACTGTTAAAGAGTTAATTGCAGAAATATGATTGTTGTTTCAAGTAATTTGATCTACTATCGTGGTTTTGTTTGTCATGATATTTAAATTAACTGTTTTTTAAGCATAATAACACAGTTCACTCTCATTAGTACAAATTAAAATTTTAAAATAAAACCAAGAGATAAATAAAATACTTAAAAAGAAAAGATTTTCGTTAAATTTTTTGTATACATTTTGGCGCAGAAACATATTTTAATTTAATGCAAATTTTGTTTCTCTTAACTCAAATGAAGTCTAAATGCAATTATAGTAAAATTTATCATAAATCATAAATAAAGAATTAATTGAAATAATTGCTTAGTATTAAATTAAAGAAAATAGTAATAAAATAATATTTGTTAGGGTCTTTTTATGTGAAGAAACATAGTCAGGTGACATTAACTTTAACAAACGATATGTGTGGTCAAACGAAACATTTTTCATTTTCTTCTTTATGGTTTTTACCTCCTGTTTGCCAACACATTTTCTACATTTTTCTTTACCTTTACTTAAATTGTTGTTATAAGTTAAATAGTTTTTCTATTTTATACTTTTATACCTTTATATGTACAGGTCAGGTTCACCGTCGCCTTTGCAAATACATTTTTTTTTCTTTATGTTTTACTTAGAGTAATATGAACTTTAACTACCTTTTCGATAACTAAAAACAATAGAAATAGTTATTTCATTTTACTTTAAATGAAAACAAAGTGTAATTATGTAATTTTATAAAAAAGAAATTATTTTGCTATTTAATAATGACGGCAAAAAAAAAAAAAAAATTATTTCATTTCTTACATGAAAATGATGATTATCTTTGTTATTACCAATGAATTGTGTTGAATTAAAATTAAATAAAAATAAAAAGAAAGAATAGAAAATAAATTGTTAATAAAAAATAAAACAAAAGTTTATTCTTTCTTTACAAAGCTCAATGTTAATAATAAAAACGTAAAAATGATTTTAAAAAGCAAAGCTTCAATCGTCATATGAAATTAAATCAGAAAAAAAAACAACCAATTTTTGATTAAAAATCGTGTTTTTATTGTAATGAAAAATCTTTAAACGCTAAAACGTGATAGATAAATATTTTTTATGCTTAATCTAAGTCAAAAGATAAGTCAATTGTTACCAAGAAATACAATAAGAAGAACAATAATAATCGCAGTAACACAGATTAATCAAATGAAATGAAAAAAAAAAACTATAAACAAGAAAGGAAAAAATGAAATCTTTTTCTAACCGTAAAACACCCAAAAAAAAAAATTCTAAAAGCTTTAATTACTCAAAATGTTTTCTCATTTATTTATGCCAAAAGCGTTATTAATATTTTTCTGTATAATTTTTTTTTGTTTTTAGTTTGTTGATTTTACTAGTCTTCACTTTTAACCAAAGTTTTGTTGCTTATTTTTTGGTCGTTTCTTTGCTTAATTTTTGAGTAATTTTTTTTTTTTTTTTGCTTTTGTTGTTGTTGAATAGAAAATAAATAGAATCTAGAATTTCACAAACGACCTTTTTGATTTTTGACGCCTGTAGCAGTCTTTTAAGTAATAAAAATAAACGAAAAAGGTGTAACCGTCCACCCCAATTAAAAGTAGTAAACCATCAGACTGGACATCAGAGAACTATGGATGAAAATTGATGATTTTATGTTGTTTATTTGTTTAATCCGTTGCTTTAAAATCTTTACGAAATGCTTAAGAGTCCTTTTTTTTTTTGTTGTTTGTTGGTTTTATCAGTGTAGATTATGTTTCTTTATTAAACATTTTCTTTTTTTTAATTCAATATTTTACTCAAAAAATTCTATAGCAACAGCTATATAGCATTCAGCCACCCATTTACCATCAATGTTACAAGTAAAAATGAAAGAAACTTCTTTGATATTTATTTTATTAAAATATTTAAATCTATCATCGACTTATATATTATATATATATGTGTATATTGTGCTTGTGATTTGTTCGCACAAAGTTTAATGTTTTATATTTATGTTTTAGCCAGCTACCAGTTTATAAAATTGGAAACAAAGTCGTGTAGGTGATAGAGGATCGATTTAAGATAGATGGTTGAAAGGTAATTTTTTATTTTCTTTTTCAATTTTTTTTTTTTTGCTCAAGTGAAAATTTGACTCTTCCCAAACATGTTTCTAGTGTATAATGAGACCTTTCTTTTTTCTACTGTAAAGATACATCTATGTAACAACAACCTCCTATTATATAAGTTTTGACCGAACTACTGAACCAAAGGTTTCTGGTTTCTTTTATTATTTTTAAACATTCTCACTAACATCCAGTTGTTTTAAGTCTTATATATATATAGAAAATGGACTATTGTCGTCAGAATGTTGACCAAACCATGTTGTTACTCTTTTCCTGTTATTGTTGTTTAACAATTTAAACTCACCTTAAAAAATAGTTTTAAAAAACTATTTCTAAACTCACCCATAAAAATAAAAAAAAAAAATAAAAACAAAACCAAAAACGTATTTCTGCTTAAGTTAAATCTTGTAATATAGCTACAAGGCAACAAGGATAGAACGGCTAAGACTTTACGGAGAAAATGAATATGCAATGCCGCATAAAATTTATATAAATAACAACAACAGTAAGTAGAAGGAGCAGCAGCAGCAGCAGCAGTAGTAGCATCAAGAAAATATGTTTCTAACTCCTTAAAAATATGTTTTCGGTTTTAAAATGCAGGTGGGTAAAAGGGTTTTTATATATATATTTTTTGCATTTTGGGTTTAGGTAAAGCTATATTGGGTGGATTTTACAGATTAAATAATAATAGTAATAATAATAATAATAATAATAATATAAAATTCACCTTACTATTAACAAACATAACCAGGTTTAACCACTAAACTGACCACTAGAAAATCTCTATTAATATTTTTTTTTATTATTTTTCTCTACATTTCTTTCTTTGCATAAATATCTTTAATAAATTTCTATAAGCCACTTCCTTTTTCTACATTTAACCACATAACTAAAGACTGACTATTTACTACTAAAACTGTATTGTCGTCGTTGTCGTCGTCATTGTAATAATAGTTGCCTTTTACCATCCTAACCATACCATATGGATGAGATGAGAAAATTCATGTGTATATACTAGATTTTTCTTTTTTGGGAAGAATATTTAATAAAAATTTACAACTTTCGGTTATATCGATATGAAGAAACAAATACACACGCACATCACCCCCCGAATATTGTACATTCGATAAACTTTTGTGGTCCAGTAAGTATGGACCACACGAATCGTTGTTGTTATTTTTATACCAAATAATAACTAGGCAAAAATAAAAAAAATTGAATAAAGATAACAAAAAATAAATCAAAAGTGTACTCCGGTTGTGGTAATTGTTTAGTTCTTGTGGTTCCTTTAAGTGGTTGTTGAATATGACAGGAGAAATTATAGGGATCCCATTGTCATTTATATTTTATAAACGCTTCTTATTTGTGCTAATTTAAATTGTTATTTTGTTGCCGCGATACTGATACTTGGCGGCAAATTTCAAGCCGGGATGTATAGAATTTTATGCATTAAGTGCCCCGTCGATATAAAATTAATTTAAAACCTTTTTTTAATTAGGAATTGATAATTATGTAAGGCTTCCTTGAACTCTTTAAGAAGCGATCGTGTATACCATGCACGACAAAAACAATTAAGGCGTTTAGAAAGTAAGGATTTAAGGAAGCTTATGCCTTATACATTCATAAATTGTGTTAAATTCTCTTCAACTATAAATTTGCCTGTAGTTTTTACAACATTTGTTTAATTTTTTCTTTTTTTTTCTACTCTATTTTTCATGACTTGTATAACACTGATAAATGCTGAAACAAAATAAAAAAAAAATTTCATTTTTATATCAGCATAAATTTATTTCGTTTTTATGCAATTTTTCTGCTTTTTTCGTAATTTTTTTTTTTTTTTTGGCATATTTTAAAGAAACGTATAGTGGTTTTCAAGTATCTGTTACTATTTTATGAGATTTAAAAATAAAAATTTAAGTAAATAGGAAAAATATGATGATAAATTTTCCTATTCTGTTTTTTGTTGCTTTTTCGTGTTTTTATAGTAGCGAAATTATGCTCTTGGTTTAACTATGAAAGAAAAACAAAATTTTACTATATGGAAAAATATTACTAGAAAGCCCGAAATTATTTGTTTTATTAGAAAGCAGCAGCAGTAGCAGTACAAGTAGAAGCACATATGGATTTTTTTTTTGTTGTATGTTTTAAGATGCTTTGTTTAGTGGATATTGATGTTGGTGGTAGAAAGTACATTAATTTATATAGAAATAGATAAAAGGTTTCCTTTTTTATTATTATTTTATTAATATTATTTTTTTACTTTATACATTTTATGCATTGAATAGTTTTTTTGTTTTTGGTGTACCTTCGATATACTTTACTTTGGTTTATTTTATTTTGTTTTACTGATGCTTATGCTACTGTTGCGATGCAATGTTTAAATACTACCATCGTCGCTGTTAAGGCATTATTTTCATTTAAAATATATAAATATATTTCGTACAACGAAACTACATAAATTTTAGTGAACATTCAAAAGCAATAAAGTTAAGGATGACACACAGAAAAATAAACGAATTTTTTTCTTTGCAATATTTTCCTCAGTGTGAGGCTGGTTGGTTTGTTTTATGCATTGGTTAGTTATGTTGCTTTATGTTGTCTTGACTTTTTTACAACATTTTTCTTTTATAAAAAATTAGTTTGCTGCAGGATATATAAGGATTTATTGATAAGAAGTCAAAAAAAAAAAAAGGAAAAACAAAATTATATAAATAAATAAATAGCTAGAAATATTGTTTGTGCAGAGAAAGAAAAATAAACACTTTTTTCATTTTCCGCGAATTTTAAATTATGTCTCTTTTTTCTTTTTTATATTATATATTACACGTGCTATAATTTTTATACTGATTCTTGTTATTTTTACATTTTATACCTTTTATTGTTATCAATAAAAATTTATCAAACATTTATTTTTTTATTTTTAATCAGATTATATTTTCATTGCTGTTAAGCTAGTTATGCTTAGCGTTTTAACCTTGTTTTATGTGAAATATTAAACGATAATTTTCGATTTATATCATTTTGGAATACAATAATCTTATTTTAATAGAAATATTTTAATATTACTTTTTAAAATGCTTAAAAATAAAACTCCGATAATAATTTGTATTTATTTCAGGTGGCAACCTTAGTAAAATTAAAACATTTATTGATTATCAAAAGTGATTAAAATATATATTTTGTAGCAACAAAATAAAAATAAAAAAACATTAAACGATTATCAACCAAATATATTAAGTAGAAAAATAATCATCATTAAATTTTATAGTGGAAAAAACGCGAATAAAATTGTTTTTTATTTTTTTTATTTTTAAATCAAAACAGTAGAGATTTGCTTCTGTGTTCGAAACTTCTGTCTGATTGAGACATGATAGGACAATTATTTGAAATTTTCAGTAAAATCATTGATGCTATGATATTAGTGAATAATTTTTAGTATTTAAAGTATTTTCTTATATTAAAAATAGTCAACAAATAATTTTCATAATTAAAAATTTGAATTAATAAGAATTTAATGTATTTTTAGTAGCGAATTGTTCTTTATTTATCTTTAAATTTAACGATTTGTTTAGAAATTACAAAGATGAAAATTAAATACAACTGGCGTCTCCATACAGAGTTACCACGTTGATTATACTTCAACTAAAAACTGGATTTTTAATCGACGATAGAGATACAAACAGTAATTTCTGATCAAAATTAATTACTTAAATTAAATAAAAATAAAACAAATTATAGTCCAATCTAGACACAGCACTGTACTTTCGTTTTTTGTATTTAAAAAATAATTTTAATGTTCGTTCTTCTTAATTTGTTTTAATAAATGAAATATTTTAAAATATTCCGATCACGTAATATAAACGTTTCACTATTTTAATGTTACAAAAAACGAACAAAATATGTTTTCTTAACTTAAATTAATAAAAATATATGAAATCGATTTTATTTTGCCTTAAATAACCAATCAAATGTATTTCGGTTCCTAAATAACCTAAGACGAATAATAAAAAAAAAATCGAAAAAGAAAAAATTCAAATCAACCAAATTCACCATACATTCTGATGGGTAACTGATGCGTTTTTTGTATATTGTTTGGCAGGTTTTTATTTTTTTGGTTCCTTAGTTATTATGAATTAAATATTAATATTAAAAAAAAAAAAAACAACAACATAAAACTGCCGGTAAAATTACAGGTTTTAGAATGCAAGGTTTTAAAATTTATCTGGACTGCCCTCTAACTAAATCGAATTTTTATTTATTATATATAAATATTTTTCTGCTCTCTTTTCTTTTATTTTTTGAAACTCAATCGTTATTATTATTATTATTAATATTAAATTTAAATTTAATAAATAAAAAGAAAAACAATCACAGGGCACAACTTAAACAATAAATAAATACATTTTCATTGAATTATTTATTTATATCATAATTTTACTACAAATCACCCTGCTAAATCGATCAAAAAAAAAAAAACTGCGAATTGTCTACCACATAATTTTCTGTTGAATAGTCGTCGCTTAGTTTGTGTAAAATAATAAAGGTAGGATGTAACGTAATATAACGAAAATAAAGAAAAATTCAACTCTTAGGTGATTTAAATTTATCAAAAATAAAAAAACAAAATGCATTTTTTAAGTCCTCTAATAAAAACACAAAAAATTCCCATTTATTTTTCAATTAATTTTTAATAAAAGAAAACAAATCAATCGATTTCTTCTCCAATTAATATGTTATTTTTTTTTTTTGTTTTATTATATTTTTTTTTTATAAAAGAAAAATGAAATAAATAAAACGTGATCAAGTGTAATTTTCCAAGGTACAATCTACAAAACGAACTACAATATGATATTTTACGATAACAGTATGGATAGCCGTCGACTATCTTAAAATTTAAAATAAAAAAAATAAATTAATAAATAAAGATTTAAAATCATCACAAAAAACAACGAGCAAAAATTTTTATTATCGAAACGACAATATCGTGACTTGTAAAATTCATGTGATTTTAATAATTTGTTTAGTAAAAATGAAATTAAATAAAATAAAAACACTAAATCGGGTATATAATCAATGTCGTGAAGTCTATAAGACTTTGAACTTAAAAACAGAAGAAAAAAAACTTTTAATTTTTATTTAATTAGAAAAACCGATTTTCTTGTTGTTAAAATTACTCTGATTATCTGTTGAACTGAGTAAATAATTTGTGGGAAATCAATAATACTTGTTTTTCTTTAGATAATTTATTTAAATTTGGAAAATAAATTGATAAACTCGTTTTGCATACTCTGTTTAAAAAATGATTTTGAGTGCGATCAATCGTTATAAAAATTTAAAGACAACCATTTGATTTAAACGCAAATATCGCTTAGTATTTATTGCAAAAATCATCTAAAATTTAATGAAAATTATTTATTAATAATTTTTAATTAAATAAAAAATTTTCCATGTAAAACTAGCTACAATTAGAGAACACAAAGACAACACAATGAGTAGCTCGCTAATTTTCAGTATCAAAAAGCAGCACAAAAAAAAAATCCAAAAAATTTAATCAAAGAAAATTATCTAATTTCATCTCTTATATCATTTTCAATTAATTTTTCCATTTAATATAATAATTTTATAATTTTTATTACATAATTAAAATTAAGAATATTTCTATTCTCTAGTGTAATATCCTTTCCATACAAAAAAATTGTATAAATAAGAAACAAATACATTATTTTTCAGTATATTTTGAAAATTAATAAATAAATAAATTATGAAGAAATTGATGAAAAACTCATCAGAAAAAATATATAAAATATAAATAAATAATAAAATAAAGTTTAGTTATAATGAAAGGGTAGATATATATATTATATTTATATATATATATATATATATATTATTTTAATCATATTATAACTAGAGAGATTAGCCTATGATTCAATTACACTATAGAGCGATAGAGCGTTAAACTATATAACATCCAACGAACATTAAAGTCTTATGTAAAATAGAATATTTTAAATTTTATTATAACTAAAACCACCGAAAAAAAATATTTTCGTTTAAACATAGACGAAAAATAAAAACTAAAAACCCTTCTAAATATATATATACATACATCTAGGTTATTTTTGTTAGTCTCTAGTAGGTATTGTATACAAAATAGTAACAAATACAAGAAAAACTAAGAAAAAAACGTCGTCATCATCATCATCATCAGCATCTCATGTGTGTAGATGAATTTTAACCAAAAGTATACAGAAAATACCTCATATAGGAAATTTCAAATAAAGAAAAATATATGAAAAATATATTTTAAAAAATTGTTTATTGTACTTTTTGTAATAAATTACAGAAGAGTGTCCTCTTTTTTGACTCTATCTAGGATTAGAAACTTTTATTTGAAATTATTTTAGATAATTTAAGAACGTTTTGGCTTATTTTGTTGAATCGTTAAAGCGCAATTTTGCGGCAATTTAACGCGACAATTTTGTTGATTTGAATTTCTTTTGGTATCTCATATCTGTTAAGGATTGATTGTGAAAGAAAGACGATCGTCGGTAAAGCGTTAAATTTATTGCAGACTAAAAAAACTTTTAGAAATTTTTGCGATATGAACTTTTTAAGTGTTATTATTTGATCTAGTTTAAATTTATTCTTTAGGCTTTAGCACTGAGTTTATCTGTGTTTTCTGAGCAATCATCTTAATCGACTTGACCCTATTTAATCTTGATTTAGAGTTTTTCCACTAATGATTCCACAAATCATATAGAAACAGATTTTAAATGTATGTATAGAATCTACATAGCTTAAACCAAATAAACTAAAGAAATATTATTTGTTTAACGTATAGAGAATACACTGTACATTCTGATAACACTCATGTGGTTGTTGACAAACTATTTTAACCCTTAAATTGTCTTCGATTAAACTTTTCTTTTAATTTTAATTTATTTATTTTTACGTTCATCTATTTTTATACAAATTTATTATATGTATATTATCAACCAGCGATAAATAACCCGACTAAATAGTTTATAAAACAAACTAAACATTTTTGTGTTATTTAATAATTTTTATTAGTTGTTGTTTACCGGTTTAATGCTTAAAGTGGTTTTTATCGAAAATATGTAATTAAGTAATTTTGCTAATAAATTTCCTTTACCTATGTAAAATAACCAAAAGAAAAATTATTAATAATATATTTATGATTTTTTTTTTAAATAAATATAAATATTTTGCTATTACTAAAATATTAAAATAACATTAGATAATTAAAAAATAATTATTTATAATAAAATTATCTTGGATTAAACGGTGTAAAATGTTGAAGAAAATTTTGTTAAATAATTATTTTTTTCGTATTTTAAAAGAAGATTTATTTTATTTTTTTTTGGGGTGGTTATACTCAGCTAATGCTAGAGTTACTTCTGAAGCTTTGGGAATTTATTAATAAAAAGAAATTTTGTGTATTTTTTTTGTAGAGAATATTATTTTAGCTTTTAATTGACTAAAATTAGATATGGAATACATGCATGTGTACACAGGAGTGGATAAATACATGGATAAACATAAAAAATCGTTAAAATTCGCCTCAAATCAAAATTAAATAATCTACTTGTTTCAACGCGAATTAATTAAGTAACCCTTGCATTAAGTAAATAATTATTGTGTTTTTACATTTTCACACTTACTTAAATCACATTACAGGTGCAAAGTTATTATTTTAAATGTTTTTCTTTTATTTTTAATTTTAATTTAATAAACTTCTGCGGTTATTTTCACTGTAATCGATGCTCAATTATCCGATATTAATGTTGATCATATTACACCTGATAAAAGTAAATATATATTTACTTATTTTTTTTTTTATTAAATTAAATTTAATTTTGAATTAATTTAAGCCATTCTGTGGTTTTTTATACGTTTCAAAAAAAAAAAATAAGAAAATTAAAATGAATTAATTAACTTTGCTAGTTTTTTCTAGCCACATTTTTCTATAATTATTTAATTTAAATAAAAAATGAAAAAAAAAATTTATTTATTTATATATTTTTACCTGGGTAGACATAAAAGTAATTAAAATAAATTAATTTATTGAAATAAAAATTATATTTTTTTCCAGTTCACATAGTTAGATATAAATGAGTTAATTTGAATCTTATAATAAAGTTAAGAAAAAGAAAGAAAAATCTACTTGTTGTAACTGCAAGTAATTATTTATGCAGTTGGTTGTTTTTTGTTATTATTATTTTTTTTTTTTACCTATTTAAAACAATTATGATATTTATTACCGATAATAATTGTAGACGAAAAAAGAGAAAAAAAAAAAACTATGAAAGAGGAAAAATATAAATATGGAAAACATTGCTGCAGACATCAATGCTACAAATAAACTATGCAATAAATAATGACATTTTCTCTATATAAAACTCTTCGTATTTCTTCTCTATTTTAAATTAAAATAAAAATTTTCTTATTATTAATTAAATCAATGAAGAAAAACAGATAAAAACTCATGATCATTTCCAGTTATAATAATATTAATAATAATAACGCAAATTATAAAATTAAAAAATTAATAAAAAAAAAACTAAAATGATTATTTAAATAAATTAATAACTAACGATCGACGATCAGTGAAATAATAATAATAATAAAAATAATAATAATAGTAATAATAAAGGCAAAATTAATGCGAAAAATTATAAAAAAAAAAAAAAAGAACAAGGTAGAAAAAAATAAACTAACCAAGCGACAGCAATAAATGGATTAATTTTAATTTTTTTCTATATAAATTAATAATAATAATAATAAAAAGAAAACATTATTATTCATATTTATAGTATTATTATTATTATTAATAATAACAACGATTGGTAATAAATGATAAATTATTACGAAAAGCAAAAGCAAGAATTTTTTTTTTTGTATTATTAAATTATCGATTGACATAAAATTTATTATTATTATTATATTGATTTGTTGTTTGCTGTTATTAGTTTTGCGTAAAAAAATAAAATTATAAATTACAGTCGTGAACATATGCAGGTGAATGAATTGGTGGGTAAACAGATCAAGAGAAACTATTTAGATTGAATGGAAGATTTTATCTATTTATTAATTCTCTACTTTAGTTTGAGTGATAATTTTCTAGTTGATTTTACAATTGAGTGAAATTTTATTTTCGTTAATTTTTCGATTGTAGTATTTATTGGAGAATTTTTTTAGCTCAAATAAAGTATTTGTTGAAAATTGAAAACCTTTTAACTCTAAATCTTAGTCTAAGTGTTTGTGATACTACCTCCAATTAAATTAGGTAGATTTATAACGAGTAATGCAAGCCAGTAGTCCTAGATCAACGCATAAGCATTACAATGGTTAGCATCAATTAATATTTATTGTTTTCTATTCCTTAGTTTTATAATATTTCTTGAAAAAACTTATAATTTCAGGACTTTTAAATAAATTTAAAGAATTATGTGCAATTTTTCAAAAAAAAAAAAAAAACCTTTTAATTGTTTTTCGGTGAGTAATAAAGCTTCTTGATAAGTTTTACAGAATAATAGTGTAATTGATTTGATAAATTCTTCGATATATATTTCAATTAATAATTATTATTCCTTTCTGTGTTATATTTTTGCCAAATTTTTTATTATTTCTTTAGTAATTTTTACAATTTTATTTAAACATTATTTCACTGTTTAAAATTTTACCGAAAATTATCCACCGATACATAAAGATCAATTGACAATTTTTCAACAAGAAAATGGTCGCGACTGTATTATTCATATTAATTTATTTTTTTAACTTATTTATGACAAAAAACTACTTTTTTTTTTAAATTTATATATGTATATAAAGGTATATTGAATATAAAATAATAATATAAAAACCGTAGACATATGATGGACGTGTGTAATTTGCAGGTAAAAAAAAAATTTTTTCATTTATTAATAATTAATTAAATTAATTTTATTTCAAAAGAATAAAGTATATTTCATATGCAAATTACTAAATAAATTAAAAATATATATATATATAAAAATTTCCTGTTTTTTTTTTTTTTTATATATTTATTATTATTATTTTTCTTTTGCTTAAATTAATAAGACAAAAAAAATAATAAGAAAAGAAAAAGGAAAAAACAAATGGCGACTGGTTTAAATTAACAATTTTTTTTTTTTTCAAAACCATTTCTGTTGTCTTTTCTTTCTGTTTAATAAATTTATTTATTTTTATTATTGTTGTTGCATTAAATAAATAATTTATTATCATAATGTAGATGAAAAAGAAGAAAGAAAGAAAAAGAAAAAATTAAAATAAATAATATTTTATTATTATTATAGAGTTGTTAATATGCTGCAATCATTTACGATTGGCTAACAACAATGATGGTAATGTTGGCAAAAGAAAAACACAAGAAAAAATGAATAAATAAAATAAACACAACAAAAACTCCATCAACATCATCATGTGCAGAAGAATTATTATTTTTTTTTGCAAAGAAGAAGAAGAATAATAATGAATATATTTCTTATGTTGCTGGCTTATAATACCTTTTTTTTATCTTGTTTTTACACTTTTTATGCAATGTTTTTTTTTTTTTTGTTTTTCAAAAACGACATTGAAGATGATGATGACAGCGTCGCGTTTTTATTATTATTTATTTTTTTTTTCTGTTGTTTATTTTGTTTTTCATTTCTTTTGCATAAATAAGCTAACTGGACAGGAATTTTTTGATGTTATAAAAAAATTAAATAATAATAATAAAGGTAAATGATGAAAAAAAAAAAACACAGAAGAAGCAAAATAAATTCCACCATTTGGCTGCCAGTTTTTTAATATATTGTCGTTTTTTTTTCTTTTAAATTACTTTGCTGCAACAGAAAAAAAATATTGCATACAGAAGAGAAACAACGAAACTACTGTTGTTCGCCATTTATATGATTATTATTATTATTATTATTGCTTGGCTGGAATGAACGGTGTTACAGATGAAAATTTCAGAAAGATTAGGGGGTATTTTTCTCTTTGATAATATTAATTATTATTCCACTTACTTTTTGACAATGTCAACGCGATAGAAACATGTCTTCTCTACTTGGTTTTGGTGTCGTGTATCTTATACACCTGAGTTTGTCGTTTTTTATTTTCTATTTCTGAAAAAGCATTTCTGGTTTGTAGATTTAATCTAGTCCAAGTTAACTATTAAAATCATAAAACCTGTTAATTGATAAAAAATATGATAGGTAACCATCAAGGTAATACTCTTCAATCTAAATAAATCTTCTATGTTTGGATCAAGCACAAAATAGTATCACAATGAAATAACCTTGCTATGGATAAGATGCTTCGCTTCTATGTTACTCGTTACTATTATCATTGTTTATTTTAAAAATAAAGGGAAATACTTTTATGCAAATAAACTAAAGAATAAGAAAATAGAATACAATTAAAAAATAAGTTGTTGCTAGTGTGTTGTGAGTGAATTAATAATAATAAAATGAGCAAAATATTTAAACAAAACAAGCAAGGAAATGTTAAAAAAAAATAAAACAAAGGGCATTTTAACAACATTAAAATATGTTAGCATGTCTATATGACATTAAGAATAATAAAAATTCTCTTTATCATGGAAAATTAAAACGCAGCAAAAACTGCAAACAGAAATAAAAAAATGAAATGAAATTTCCTTTCCTTAGCATTAAGCATTTTTAGTATTTTCTTTTCTTTTCATTTATATAATTTAATTAAAAAAAAATACTGCTGCTTTTCTACATTGCTAATTTGTAAATACAAGGTAAAGCAGAAAAAAAAACGCAATTTAAATAGCGAAAAACATAAATTAGTGGCGACAATTTGATTCGCCAACTGAATTGTTTATTCGTTTTTTTTATTTATTTTTCATTGTACTTTTCTTCAATTTATGCTAATTTAACTATAAATAAGGCGTTTATTTGGCTGTTGCTATTGCTGGGTTGTGCCGTGTCCATATTTACAAAAATTAAAAAAAAAAAAACCAACAACAAATTTCATTGCTTTGCATAAATTTTGCGTCAAGATGTCCGTTTTGCGAATAATAAAAATATTTTTTTTGTTATTATTTCACTTTGTATTGTGTACTGCTGGTGGTCAACCGGTAGGCGTTTCTTTAATTTAATCAAAAAATTTCATTTATTTGCGAATTTTTCAATTTTCTTTATTATTGTATTTTTTTTTTGTTTTAATTTTCTACATTTTAATTAATAAAAAAAAAAAAAACATAAAAATAAATTGTAGTTTTATTATTCTGGTTGCTTACATGCAATACATTTTCCTTATTTTATTTAATAATGAATAAAAAAAATGCATATAGGAAACCTTGTGGTGGTTAGTTTTTAGTTCTTTAACTTTCAATCAGTTTAGGAAGAAGTAGTAAAATTGTAGTAAAAAATAGTTAAATACAAATAACGATAAAAACTTGAAAATTTTTTTATTATAAAATGTAATTTTAATAAAAAAAAAACTATAAACACTGTGCTGATGTATTGCTTAATGTACATTTATTATTATTCACTATGCATCAAGGCACATATACATTTATGTTATTTAATAAAAAACGTAACGTAAACATAACAAATGTCGTGTTTTTCTTTTTCTTTTTTATGCTAAATATTAATATTATTAATAATATAATTATTATAAAAAGAAAAACACAAAACAATTATTTAGGGCGGAGTCTTTAATTGAAAATAATAATGATAATACTAAAACAAAATAAAATAAATAATTTATTTGTATTTTCTGTTTTGCAATATTTAATTTGAATATCAAAAAATTTTTGCTTATTTTTACAGGTAGAGAATAATCAGAAAATTCAACATAAAAAAATTAAATTCAACCATAACGTAAGTTAAATAACTTTTATAATTATCTTTTCTAATGCAATCATGGTGAATTTTGGTTTTTCTTTTTTAAATTTATTATCGTTTTATTTTTTCTGTTTCTTTTATTTTTAATCAAAATTGTTTTGCAGAAGTTTCTTACTACGATAATTTTTGTAGACAGAGGTCGAAATTTTATGCTTTTAACAAGTAAATGCAATGCAAATTAATATATATATCTTAGAACGGTTTATTCTCTTATGTAGTTAAAATTAATTAAAATTCATTGTTAAGGAAGAATTTGAAAAGAGTTTAATTATTAATTGCATTTTAAATATATATTTAAGGTAATTTTAAGGTAAAAATTTTGGTATAAACTTTCTTAGCTTTTGTAAATTTTATTTATTGCAAATCTGTATTATTCTTTAACAAATTTAACATTCTGAGCTTTGGTGATCTTTAAAAATATTAATTTTGAATAGTTTCTGCTATCTTTTAGCCTACTTAACACCGTGAGCTTTGATGATCTTAAAAATTCAAAATTTTAAGTAATTTCTGATTAAAAAAAGGTATTTCAGGAAAACAACATAACTAGACGTGTTATAGCTTATTTTAGAGGATCAACTGAAAATTTATGCTTAAATATTGAAGAAGCAATAAAACAAATATCGCAACAAGTATTTTTTTCTGTCCTTAACTTGAAAAATAAATAAATTTCATTAATTATTTTTTTTATCGGAAATTTTCCTGCAAAAAACCTTGACTGTAAATAATTACCAAACACCGACAAGGATAATTATTAATAATTTATTTTACATTTAGTTGTTTATTCTTCTTCTCAGTTGTATTTTGTAAATAATTTTTTCGTAATTTAATTAAAATAAAAAAGAAGTTATTATCGTATTTACCAAGTGGGTGGGGTGGCATTTTATAATTTTTAAAGAAGAAAAACAGAAATGAAAAGATGGATGAATGAATAAATGTTAAAAAATTAAAAAATAAATAAATAATTTCTTTGCAAATTTTTTTTTTATACTTTTGCAGACATTTGATTACTATGTACAGTGAATAGTTGTTTTGTATTTTACTTACGTCGACGTGACTACGACAATTACAAAGACTGATAGCAATAAAAAGGCAACAGCAGCAGCAGCAGCGAAATGTTAAAGAATAAAAAAAAGGCAACAGCAACGATGACGATGAATTTAATAAAATTTAATTATGTATTTAATGTCTTGATGAATGCAACGGTATGCGTCTTGTTTATTTATATATTTTTTTTAATTTTAATTTTAATTCTCCAACGTTTTTATGTAATTTTATATAATTTCTCTCGTATATTTTTTTGTATAAAAACATAAAGTAAGAATGCAGTGATGAAGCTGGGACTGTTACTCTTTGCTGTTACTGGTGCTGTTGCTGATGATAATGATTATTTTGATCGTCGCGTTTTCTTACCGATGCTGCTATTGCTATTACTATAACTATTGCTGTCTGATGGAGTTTTATTAAGTTTATTTATTTTTTTCTTTATTCAAGTGATTAACAAAGACGAATATTTATGCAATTTCTTGTAATATGCATCAAAATGAAGAAATATGCTAGATAAAATTGCATAAAATTTTTATTTAATTGTTTTGGTAAAACTTTAATGTCTTTTTTTTAATAAGCATATTTACCGTGGATTAAGCGTTTAAAGCAAATATTAAAGCTGCATTATATTGTTTAATTATTATTTTTCGATATTTTCTTTATTTTTGGTGAATTTTCAATAAGACTTCACCTTATTTTTCGCGATAAAATCATTTATTGAAAACAAAACTCAATCACAATGTTTTCTTTCAATTTTTTTTCCATTTCTATTGTTTTCTTGAAGAAATTTCTTTATTAAAACATAATTTTGATTGAAAAAATATTTCTCGTTTTTTATTTTCATATAATATTACATAACGTTTTGAATTGATTTGCGATTTTTCTTATTTTTTCTTTACTTATTTAAAGTAAATCAATGAAATCAGCAGAGGCGGTAAATTGTAATAAAAATTTAAGATAAAAAAAAATCATCTTATATTAATAGAATTATTAATAAGAAATTATAAAACCGAACAATGTGACAAAAAACACAATTGATTATGCTTTTGCCAATGTTTAAATGTTTAAAAATGAAATAAATTAAAAAAGAAAATATAAGCAGCAGAAACGCGCGCACCATCAAATACAATTGAAAATCTTTAGAAATATAATTACTTTTATATATAACAAAAAAAGAAAAAAAAAGAATAAAAATAAAGCCTGAATAAGCGAAAGACAATCAACCGCTTTATTTATTTTTTAATGAGTTTATTAAAAACACAATTGACTGTCTACATTGTAATCAAATAACAATAAAAAATACAACATAAATATTTTTATTATTAATAATAATGTAATCAAATCGTTGCACCTATTTTTTAGGTATTATTATGCGTTTTTATAATTTTCTTATTTATTAAGATGATGACGTGGAAATGCACCTGAATTCTAAGGTGCGACCACCTACTGTGTTATTGTATTTATTGTCAATGCATAAATCGATTAAAGTTTAATAAAAACTGTAAAATATGTTATGTTTTTTGAAGGGATTAAATCATTTAGAATTATAAAAATCATTCTTTACATAGGAAAAATGAATAAATTTAATTCGCGGTTTTTTTTATTTAAATTATTGAATATTTTTATTCATTTATTTATTTTCAATGAATCTGTGCAAAGTAGTATAGTGTTAATTAAGGATATAATTTGTAGTGATAGAAAATAATTTATTTTTCAAAAAAGGTAAACAAAGAAAACAATACAAAATCAATTATCTAGTGTTTGGTAAAGTATTTACCATTTTACTCTACAAATATAATGATTTCTTTTATCTTTAAGTTGAATAACAGTATTCAAAGTACGTAAATTGCTTAAGTTATACGTAAAGTTAAATACATTCTTTGATTTCTTATAAATTTGAATGAATGAAACACAATTGTTTATTTTTTGGATAATTTATTAAGAAAACATATATAACCAATGGTTTGTCGCTTATATTTGGTTAAAATTTGTCTAACGTTTTCTATTTAAATATTTCTACAAAATCATCCTTGATGTTATTATTACTGTTGTTGCTGCTGCCACTGTCTATTTTAAGTAAATTCTCGTGGAAATAAAAAGAGAAAAAGGAAAAAAAAGAAAAGAAAAACTAGATAATGGATTCTGTCAGTACAGTTCAGTTATTTTAAGAAAATTTTCTCTATATGTACAATTTGCTTAGTAAAGAATGTTCTTTTAGTATGATTATTATTATTATTATTATTATTATTATTATTGTAAAATGAAGGGTGAACTAGTGTAAAAGGGCTTGTCTATGGATTAAGATGGTACAAAAAAAAAAAACCCAAAAAAATAAAAATTTAAAATAAATAAAACAGTGGAAAAAGATGATGAAAAGTAATAATGTTGCTTCTGTTAGATAATAATAGTGGTGATGATGGTGGTAAATTGATGGTGTCTATCGAAGACGACAGTAAACACTGTACACGAATTATTATTATTCATGTTAGTTAAATAAGATGAGAAGAAAATAGAAAAGAAAACCATTTAAACCATTTAACCCATTTCGTGCTTTTACATTTTAATTCACCACAATGTAATTTTGCTATTCTTTCACTTAAAATTCGGTCCGATTTTATGATTTTGCAAATTGTATTTTTTTTTTTTTTGCTACATCTTAAGAAATAACAACAAGAAAAAATAAATAAAATATAAAAGTTAATAAAAGGGTTTTCTCGATTTAAAATACTATTATAACACTCAGTTTTATTATTATTTTTTTTTTTGCTTTGTACAGTAATGTAGCATCGAAATATAATGGTTTAATTTCTTAAGACGATAATGATGATGATGGCAAACATTTTCAATGTTTATTTACATTTAAATATGCAGAAATTTTCTAGGCGGATTAATTATTAGAATTTAAATATTACTTTAATGGATTTGATGAAAATTGAATTTTGTGATTGAAATTATAATTTTTTTTTGTAAAATGATTATTTGCGGAAAATTATTGTTTTTTCTTAGCAAATTCACCCAAATGTTAATTAATTTACCGCGCTAATTAAATAAACGCGAAGGATTTTTGCTATTAATTTTACTAGTTGTATGCAGTTTGTAAGATTACTTTCATAACACGTTTACCATTCTGGTGTTAAGTCAACCACCCTTATATTTTTTTCGCTTTTTATTTAATCTTAACTATTTTAATTATGTTTTCGTATAAATTTCTTTTAATAACTTATACTTTATTGTGAAATTACAGAACAAACAACATAACAATGATGAGAGAAAAAGAATTTTATTTGTGAATAAAACAAACAATAAATATTATTTACATTCGCGGTGATATGCGAATTACATGAGTTATCTGATAGCTGACTGATTTACAGCTTTACTGTTTTTCTTATGCATTAAAATCGAGTCACTATCATGTATTTATGTTTATTGTTAATAGTTATTAAAAATAAAGAGAAATAATAGCAGCAACAATATAAAGTCATAATTCACTTAGTCAAGCCCTATTTACTCGTTATTGTATGCCTGTGCGATTTTTTTTTCTGGCATCATTTTCTAAGTTTGAAAAAAAATTCTTTTTCTTTAACTCAGCACTAGTTGGTTTAATGTTGAAAATTTCTATTATTTTTCGGTGATAGCTAAAGTTTTATTAAACTTATTTCTACTAAACAAAAGTAAAAGCAACAAAAATGTAAAAAAGGGAAATAAATTAACAACAGAATAGGTAAATACGCCAACCGTATGCCACCATATATGTAACGAAAGTAGCGAAAAAAATAACGACAATCTAGAATGTTGGTAATAATTTTATTATAATCAACACTTGATATATATATATATGTATGCTCCGGTATTACATAATTTAAATACTTTTTGTTTACTTTTTGTCATAAATACGATTGTTTATTTACTTTGGCGTTACTTATTAACAAATTTAAAAAAAAAAAAGAAAAAAATAAGCGAAGATAAATAACTTACTAAATAGATAAATAATGTGTCACAGGGTGATAAAATTTTAATTTATTTTGCTAGAATAATAATAATTAAAAGAGTTTTATTCTTGATAGTCGCAGATAGACCTTAAAGTAATATTTTTCCAATTTAAAATAATTTTTGCTATTATACGTTAGATGCGTAATAAGGTGTCAGAATAGTCCTTCAATTATTATTTGTTTATTTTATTGAAAGAGATTTTAATAATTCATAATATAATAATATTCAGAGCCGTAGCAATAGATTTGACGCTTTAAGTTTTTTTTTTTTTGGCAAATACCTTAAATTGCGCCCTGCTCAGTACTTAATTAGATGGAAAATTTATTTCACTATTTATCAGGTCATATCAATGTCCACGCAATTACTGAGGTGCTGATAATATTATCCAGAAATATTCTTAATATCAATAATATTTGTAAATTAACGTGTTTGCGTAATAGTACTAATTTGTATTACGATTATCCTTCGTGGTTTTACTGTTATGCGCTTAACTCTTTTGTTTTTTTTATACAGCTTCGATTTTGTTGGATTCGCACAGAGAAACGTAAGGTATAAGAACCTGCATTTACTTTTAGAATTTCCAAATTTATTTGGTTTTATAATCAATTTTTAATAAGGTTTAGAATTCAATAGAAAAAATACTTATTAGCGTCTCAGAATTTCAAGAAACATACCTGATTTTTAGAAATTTACTCGAAAGCGTCTTCATTGAATTAAATAATTAGTAAAAAAATAATGTCACAATGAATTAAATTAAATTTTATTCAATAAACTGGATACTTAATTCCCAGGAGTGTAAATCTACCATTGTTAATATTAGCATCAAGATAATTAAGATTTTACCAGCAATAATATCAACACTTGCCATCGTGTTGCAATTTAATTTACGTTAATTTGTTATCTATTCTCACTTTTATTATTGCTTTTAATTCAGGATTAAAATTAAAAAACAACGAAAACCTTTTCCGCTGTTAAATTAATTAAATTATATTTTTGAAGAATTAAAAAAAAAAAAAATGTAAAACAAATAACGAAGGAAAAATGAAATTAAAAAAAGAAAAATGTTAAATTCTGTAAGGTGAATCTTTTTCATTTAGCTGTTTTGTTCGTTTTCCTTTAAATAAACACTGGGAAACGAATTGATGTTTATTAGCGTACATCGGGGGATGACTTTGTTACTATTTTTTTTTTTTTTTTGATAATAGAAACGTTAAAAATAAAATAAAAATGTAATAATAATAATGTAAATAGGAGGGCTAATTAAATGACATTTGAAACCTTAGTTCGCTAATGAATTTATGATTCGAGACGTGAAATAAAGAAATGTGACATCATTTGAGACGTTTTTATAACTTCTTCATTGCTTTTATTTAAATAAAAAAAAAAAAATAATAAAAATTATAAAACAAGAAAAAATAAAATAAAGCAAATAGACAAATAATGAAGGGTGGTGTTGACTGCTGGTAATAGTCGTGGGGTCGCTAAAGAAAGAAAAAAATAATTTCATTTTTTAACGAATTTTTTACGAATAAAAATTAAATCAATTAATTAGGACTGTTAATGTTGTTGTGTTTTTTGTTGTCGTTGATGACGATGATGATGGTGATTCCATTACTTCTTAAATTAAGCTGAAAGGATATTTTTTTTGCTTCTTCTTGTGTTTTTCACAATTAAATTAAGGTCGGTGGTCTTACGCATTATTTTGTTTCTCTGTCAATTTTCTTCTAGTTTTTTTCTTTTATTGTCGTACCTGGTTGGGTATGCTGATATATTTTTTAATTAAATTTTAATGCTCAGCATTGTGCTTTATTTTTGATTATTTTTTCTTTACAAAACTTAACATCGTCATTCAATTTGAATTTAAATGATTTTACACAGAGTTTTCTTTGTTGCAATTATTCATTTGTTTTTATTTACTTGGACGATGCTTAATTTGGAGAAATTAGTTTTTTTTTTTGGAAAATTTAATCGAATTAGTATAGTGATTAGATTACTGTGTAGAAATAAGTGATGTTTTGACGCGTTTTATGATAGAATTAATAATTTCTAAAGGATTGTTATTTTAATCTCTTGATTTTTTTATTGCACGATTAAAATAAGGTTAAAATTCATTAAAATTATAGTTATTATTTTAATTAAATAGTTATTTATTATTGTTAACCTGTGAAAATTCAGTTAAAATACTTTTGTGCGAATTTTATTCTAATTTAAACTATAATCAATAAGCGGAAATATTGCTGAATTTGGTAGAAACTGGTATATAAATGTGAAGACTGTAAGCTTCTTGTCTTATGTTGTATTTTATATAACTATGTATACAGTATATATTACATGTGTTGCAGCTGCGTTGACAAAACTTTTCACCTTCTTATATGTGTGAAAAAAAAAGACATTTTTCGGTTAAAAAAAAACTTGATTAAAAAATAAAATTATAAACTCTTGAATAAAATCGTTTTTTTTTTTTAAAGACCTTGATAATAATTTACTTATTTATAATTCAGACCCAGAATATATCTTAAACTCGGAGAAATGTCTTATAAAATTGAAATAAGTAATTTAAGTCCTGATACTTATCCATTTTGACAGAGAAATCGTTTGTGTTTTGATTAAACTTCACAGGTTAGAGCAGGTTCTTGTGCATAAATTACGTTATAATTGTGATACGGTAATAAGACATATCTAACAATTGTTTATATAGCTGTTTAAATTTTTATTTTTCCTTTTTTGCTATCAGTACCTTTTTGGAAGTACGAAGTAGTATGATTTCAACTCTAATATTTTTCTTTTCATCGAAATTAGAATTTCTTGTTTAATTCTCGGAGGAGTAATACTGGGACTATGAGGATCTTAAAATACTTTCGGATTCCATTCTATAGACCATTTCTTGCTTTTTATCTTATGTAACTTTGTGTAATCACTTGCTGGCCAGTAGTTGATGATTTGATTTTTTTTATAGTAAATTAAGCTAAGTAAGGTGCAGTGTAGGGCAAAAAAGAAAAAGTATATAAGATGCAGGTAATAAAGAAAAAGATTATTTATCTTAATATTAATATTTATTTATTTTGTTATTAATTTTAATTTCTTAATATTATTATTTTTATTTTTTGTTTTGCTGTATTTACTTAATTAAATTAAATTGTTTTTCTCCTTTTACTTCTTCCATTTTTTCTTCTTCTTTTTTAAATTAAAATTAATTAAATTAAGTTTAGTTAAGTATATAATAATAATAATTATGATAATTATAATTAATATCTAAACATGTACATTGTTTTTTTTTTTTGTTTTTCTCTTCTTAATTTTTCATTAAATTTTCTTTACTTTTTTTTAAATTAGTTTTCTTTTTTGTTAATTTAATTGTTTATTTTTGTCGTTATTATTATTATTTAATTAGAAAAAATGATAAAAAATAAAAAAAAGAAAACGAATTTTAAATATTCTGCTTAATTAATTAATGAAAATGTATTATTATTATTATGATTATTTTTCTTTACTGTTTATTTGTTTAATAAATACTAATTAAACAATAAATGAAAATAAAAATTACTAATCATTTTTTATTACTAAACAACTAAATGCTTATAAATAATTTAATTATTATTATTATTATTAATTAGTTTTTTTTTTGTTTAAAATTAATTAATTAAAAAGTTTATTAATTAATTAATTAATTAATTATTTATATTTTTACTTTTTATGTATATTTTCTGCACAATGTTTATGCTCTTTTGCTTCTCTTATTATTTTGGTAATAAATTAATTTTCTTTTCTTTTCTTTTTTGCATTTTAATTAATTAATCTAATAATTTAATTAAATTATTATTTTTATTGTTAATTATTTAATTTAATTATTTTTTTTTGCTTATTCATATAATATTAATTAATTATAATTACTAATTAATTAAATTAATTTGTTTTTTATTTTAATGTTTTGCTTTGCTAAAAATTTTTAATTTCTTTCTGTTTTTTTTTTTTTTTTATTTCGATTTATATTTACCTTAATTAATTTTAATTTAATTAAATTTTTTTTATAAATAAAAAAAATAATTAATACTAATAAATAATTTATTTTTCCATGTTTTGTTTGTGTTTTTTTTTCTATTTACATTTTAAGTAGTTTTATGGCAAAAAGAAAAATTTAATTAATTTTTTATTTAATTTTATTAATGAAAATTTTGACACTTTTACTGAAATTGTTGTTTTTTTTTTGTTAATTAATTAAATTAATTATTTATTATGGTTTGTTTCTTGGATTATACAAATTTAAAGCTTTATAAATGCTTTTCGATAACATTTATTAGGTTATAAAATGTCATTATTTATACTTTGTGATAATTAATTTTTCGAAAATAACATAAATAACCGCACGGCACAGTTTTATTAATTTAAATAAAAATTAAGTGCACAAAACATAAATAATAATTTTAAAAAATAATAATTAAAAAAATACCATAAACGAACACCATTTAAGCACAAAATATATTTACTCAAAATAAATAAATAAAATTTAGTTAATTAAATATTACGTATTTTACTTAAATAATTATATTAATTAAAGAAATTGAAATTTACATTACTTTAACCCTTTTTACGTTTCGCTTATTTATTTAATTAAATAACTTTTACCTTAACTTAATTACTTTTGTTTTAATTAATTATTATTATTTACTTATAAAATAATTAATTATTATTTATAATTAAGAAAAAAAGAAAAACAGAAGAAAATAAAAGAAAATGTTTAAAACAACAATAAAAAGAAAATTGTCTTAATTAATTAAAAAGAAAATTAAAAGAAATAATCTTTAAAATAAAAATTATTATAATTAATTTAATTAAATTACTTAATTATAATTATTTAATTATTATTAATCTTCTTTTTCTTATTTATTAAATTAATTAATTTTATTAATTAAACTTATTTATAGCTAGATTTTCTTTTGTATAATTATGATTTTCTTATTTATTTACTAATTTATATTTTTAATTTTTAATAATTATTATTTATTTATGTTTACTTTTTTTTATTTGTTGCTCCTTAATTATGTTAATTAAATTAATTTTTTATAATTAAACAAATAGTTTTATGACTCACAGTACTACAAATCGATTATAATTTTTATTATTTTTACTTATTAATTAAATTAGTAAATTTTCATCTCTTTTTTTTTTTATTATAAAAATTAATTTTTTAAATTATTTAACTTTTTGTGTTTAATTAATTTTTTACACAGATTTTTAATTAATTTATGAGTAGAACAAGGTAGAAAATAGTCACTAAATGTTTTTACTTAGATTGGCTTTTTATGAAAAATAAAAACAAAAAATAAAAAAACATTTGATTGCACTTTTCTCTTAATTTTTTACTTTTTCAAATTAATTAATTAATTATTTTCCGGATTTTAATTTTTTTTTTAAATTCACAATTATTTATTTAATTAACACTAATTATAATTATTTTTAATTATTCTCTGGTTAATTTGTTCTGAACATAAACAAACAAAGATTTCTCAACACAATCTTATTATTAATTCACAAAATTAAATAATTAATTAATTAACAATCGTTGAATGTTCATTTTCTTTTTTTATATTTTTCACGGATTTTATTGAATCCTGTTGAAACTCATCAACAAACGTTTTTAACTAGGTGGCTGAACTGAATAACACCGAATTTTTATAATAATTTGGACGATCTTGTAGTGGACTTTTTACATCTTGTTCGTTTGCTTGTTGACGTGCTTTACGCTCTAATTCTAATTCTTGGGCCAAGGATTCTGCAAAAAAATAAATATATTTTTTTTATTAAAATATTGATTAAAGTGTTTTTTTTTTCGTATTTATATAAGATTAATTCAATCGTATTATCCAGTTTAATAACCTTTAATAATTTATTTTTTTTTTAGATACGGGAATTTATTTATTTTTTTAAATAAATGCCATTTCCGTTCCAAGACAATATTAAGACATAAGAAAATTACAATAAAAGTAAAAACGAAATTAAAACATAAATAAAATGATAAATTTGCATACAATTATAAAACAGACATCGGTGTACACTAAAAGAACATTAAAAACATAACAAAATAATATTTAGATTGAATAATAAAAAACAAAAAAAAAAAAATAAGAAGAAATTAAATTGCGTAAAGTCGCGACAAAATGTTGACTACAAAATGAGACAATTTAACGCCAGCTAAATTTTTATTTTATTAACACAAGTCTTCGACACACTAAGGTAATTCTTTTTTTATTTTATTTTTTTTTTTTGAACCAACGATGAAATAAACAAGGCGACAAAACACATTTTTTTACTTTGTGTTTTTCTTTTGATTGGAGCTTCGTTGGTGTGGCTGTGTCTTCAAAGGGAAAAAAATATTTAATTGTCGTAAAAGGTATTTCTTTTGTAAGAATTTTTGTATCAAAAATGATAAAAGTTTTATTTTTGTGTTTTTTGTTTCGTCATGCGGATTGACAAGAAAGTCAAACAGAGACTTCTCAAAACATCGTTTTGCATTTCTATTGCCATTTTTTTTTATTTTTATTATTACAATTTGATTATCTATGTAAATATTATTCTTGTTTCGTATTTTATAAGATGGATTTTTATTTTTATTTTTTTTTGCCCTTAATTTTCTTTTTTTCGGTATAATATTTTCCTTTAGGCATTTTAATCCGGCAAAAACAAAAATACTTAAAACAACAGCAAACACAAGTTTAAGTTTTTCCCTTATTTTACATTTGTAATGGAAAATTAAACATTTATTTCTCTACCAAAAAGTAAATACAAAAAAAAAAATTATCTATTATTTGATTAACGTTAAACGTTGATGTGAATTAAATTTGTCATTTTTGTTATTAAAATTTAAAGAAAATTCGTATAAACTATGAGTATCGCCTACGGGTTATAATGCCCTGCATTTATCACATATAAATTATAACAGAAAAAAATAATGAATTCAGTTTTCTTTCGTTTTTTTTTTACTTTATTTTATAACTAGAAGTGTTTTGATTTTTGTGTTTATGTAACAAAAAAATAATATTTTTAGTAATAGAAAATACGATTAGTTAGTAATCCCCTAATGTTGACTGTATTTCTACTGTCATTGGTAATGCAACATAACAACCCTTTATTTTTATTTTATAATTTATTTGATCATAGTGTTAAAATGTTAAATTTTATTAAAATAAGTGAAAAATCTATTAAAATATAATTAAAAAAAAAAAAATAAATTAATTACATTTTAAATTTTCTGCAAATATAAATCAGGCTGTACTTTGGCCATGAATTTTGCTTAAGCAAACAAAATGAAAAAATTTTCTTAAAAAAAATGTCAAAAATATTTATAAGAAATAATATAGTAGTAGACAGACAAATAGTGATTTTCCTATGGCTTTTCATTTTTAAGAAAATTTCATTATGAAGGCCTGCAATAACCAGAACCAAATATACAAAATTATTAAAAATAAAACAAAAAAAAATGAAAATCTTTCTAGGTCTTTAATAACAACATGTAATAAGTTATTAGTTTAGTTTGGTTAAGTTTTCCTTTCCTGAATCTATATATATATATATAATATTTATATGAAAAACAATACAGAAAACACCACATGGGGATTTATTTCCTTTAACTTCCTGTTCTTCCTGATATTTTCTATTTTGCTATTGTTGCTGTTATTGTTATTGATGTCGTCGGTTATTTTTCTTAACTCTTGTTGTTATTTATTTATTAATATATTTATTTATTTTAAACATTATCATCATTTTATTATAGTTATTAGACAATAATGTTAATATTTCTTAGAAGAAATACCACCTTCTCCCACCGAAAAATATCTCAAACACAATTATATGTGAAATTTCTATTTCTCATTGATTTTTAAAGGATAATAATAATATGTAATAAATCTCATCCTATAAAAGTCAAAAAAGCAATATTTACCACATGTAAAATGTCTTATAATATTCGCGTTTAGATGAATTTTAAGATGAATAATAATAATTTATATACAGTTGTGGGGTTTATTGGTTAGTTAGTTGGTTAGTATATACATGCCAATGGAGGGCAGTAATACCAGCAACAGCAGTGTATGTAAATTAAGTAAAAAAAAACATAAATATATATACAAATTGCTACTGCTGTTGTTGTTATTCTGAACGTAAATAATAACGAAGATGATGATGATGATGCTGTGGTTTATTTCGAATTAAAATCATAACCAAAAAATTAAAATCACATGAAAAACGATTTTCCAACAATCTTACATAGACGTTAAAATGGCTTCTAAGAGTTTTATTTTTATAGAAACGGACCAATAGATTATAACAAAGAAAATGTCTTAATAACCGGATATATATATATATATATATATACAGTTGCCTATTTTTATTTTTGTCTTCCCTATAAAATTACTTATCAAACCCTTTATACAATTAAAAAAAAAAATCCTGAAAGAAAAACCATTTTCCGTCTATTTAACTATTCATTTTGTGGACGGAAGACATAAGTTTTACTTAACATATAAATAATATTATATTATTACAGACGGGGTGATTAATTTTGTTAACAATAATATTAGTCTAATCTGACCAATTAATACATAAATAATTAATTTTATGTGTGTAAACGAGGAAGACACATAAGAAATGAGTATTTTTTTTTGTTGTTGTGCTTCCTTCAACAGAGAAGTAGCAACAACTATAGCAAAATTATTTTTATTAAAACAAAAGAAAAAAAAATTGAAAATTCATCCCTTTTTTGGTTTTTGGCGAAATTGATTAAAATGTAAGAAACAACGTAGAAAATAAATAAATACTGAGTGTATAGTAACTTTTATTTTTATTTTTTTGTTTTAGATTATTTAAAATAACTTTTATACACAGGTAACAGATGTTCCTTATTGTAAATTCACCTTCAATAACCAACCGCAACTACTATACACATATACACCCACCAACCTATAAACTAAAGCGTCTATAGAGTCTATACGCGTCATTATTATATTTCATTACAATTTCATAAGAAGAAAAAAGTTAAAATAAAAACCTAAGACAAAAAAAAAAAATTATACAATAAAAGGTTGGGATGTTGATTAAAAAAATATACTAGTAGGATGCTGTTACGAATCAGCACGTTTATTAAATTCATCTGAATTTAAATTGTTTTTCATATTTAATTTTTTTTTTTTTTTCTTTTTTTAATAAAGAACAAAAAGGAAAAAAATCAAACATTAAAAGAATAATAATCATATTTTTTACCTGAAATTGAAATTGAACAACGGAAAAAAGTTTTTCTTTTATTTTCATTTATTTTTTGTTTCTCTTCACATTTTACTTGTTGTTTATGCTGTGATTTTTTATTTATTTATTTATTTAAATATTATATTTATATTTATTTCTTGGTAAACTTACAATAATGTACGCGATGAATGAAAAATAAAATAAAAAATCGCGAAAACAGTTGTTGGCGAACAAACACACGTTTAAAGGTAGTTTTTGATTGTTTAAAGGACTTTGCTGTCTGTACGTTCGCAAAAAAGGCATATACACCTTGAATTAAAATTATTTTGCTTTTTTTATTAATTTTTAAAGACATGACAGACATTTAAACAAAAATAATATCCACACCTTTTGTGTGAAATAATCTAAGAAAAAAAATTAAATTAAATATTTTTGTTTATGCAAATGATTCTATTGAAAAGTTTTCACTCAGTTGCTTATATTCGATTGAAAAACAACAAAGAAATTTTATCACTAAAATAGCAGCAAATATAAAGACTATACACAGCTTTAGAATAAGCTTTTGTATTAATCGTGGTCTTGCCGTAATCAGAAAATAAATCTTCTAGCATTTATATAAAATTAAAATTTAATACCAAAGATTGCAATGAATGCATAGAAAATCACGTATTCGTAATATAATTGCAGCAAATATTTACTAAAAAACTATTATAAGCTTTTTAGAAATTAATTTTCTCTACCAAAATAGAAAATTTATTTATTTTTGGTGTAAAAACTTTCTTTCGGTTAAACAAACCGAATAACAGAACACCTGTCACCCAAAAGATAATATCAAAATTCATTCTAAAAGTACAGAAAATATTAATTTTATTTATAAATCGTGATTTAAGAAACAATCGATTAAAAAACAAAAAAGATTATAAAACAAACCGAAGTTGAAGAAGAAAATTAATTTTATTTCATCCCACTTTATGCATTTTATTTATGCTAAATTTCCGCCACTTTGCTAAATCAAATAATAATTTTAATATAATTTTTTGATTCAAATAATAATTTATTTTTGTTGATGTTAAAAAGTACAAAGTGTCTCAATGGGGCGTAGTCAATGGTTGTGTCGCGACTTATATATATTTTTTTTAACAATAAAAAATATCTCATCATTGTTACACATGGAAAATGAATACAAGCAAAAAAAATTACGAAAACATATCGTAATTCCCCCTGTGTTGTCGCATTTTTTTTGCATTTTTAAGTAACTTTAGCTACATCTAATAACAGAATCGGTGACAACAGCACATTATATAACAACAAACGACACAACATTTATGTTGATTTTTTTGTTACATAGAAAAAAATAAGAAATAAGGAATGAAATATTCAGATTATGATTATTAGCATTTATATCGTTTTATTTATATTTATTTTATCTTTTCTTTTATATTTGCTTGTACGTCGCATTCAAATGAAATGTGTTTAAAAGTAATAATAATAATAAAAAATACATTTATTTTTCCGCGATATTATAATATAGTCAAAACGAAGTAATGATAGAGATTTTTCCTCAGTTTTTACATTTCTTTAATAATACTAAATAAATACAAAATTTAATGTTAGTTTATGCGACACATTTTTGTGATCGGTTTATAATAGTTTGAATTTTCTTTTAACGAAAACTGATATGTAGACTTCTTTGCGGATTTTGATGCTTCAAAAATAATGAAGAAATTGAAAAGCAAACTGAAATGCTCAATGCTGAAATAATTTAAATTTTGTCAAAGTGTTTTTTCTTAGTTATTCTTTGATTAATACATAATTATTTGTTATCATTTTAAACATGTTTATGCTGTTTTAGTATTGTGATTTAATTTTATATAATTATTTTTAATGAATTTACTGTACGAATTTAATATAAAGCTTTTTTTTAAAAGATTTTTCAATCCCTTAGTTATTTTCTCTGTAGTTCAATTTTATATTCTTTGGTGACATAAACAATTGTTTAAGTAGCGCAAAAAAGAAAAAAAAAAGATGCAAAAGAAAAAACACAAAACACAAACACTAAAAATGATTTAAATAATTCGCGAATGGTAAAACATAATAACGTACATAATATAATTGGGGGAGGAAATAACATTTGATTATGTTTTTTTTTTTGCTACAATACTTATGAATAGTTATGTTATGTATAGAAAATTTTATGTTATTTTTCCTTTTGTTCGCAAATTGAAGAAAAAAAAATATATATATGAGCAGCAGAAGGGAAATATAGACAAAAAATAAATATAAACCAAAGTAGTTAGCTGTGTAATTTTAATAATTTCCCCCATATTACCACCCAATTTAATCTTTTTTTATTTTATTTTTTTTTTTCGCAATCTTATTATTCTCAACATCGCATAATATAATTTTATTTGACTTTTGTAATTTCGTTTGCCTGTATATTATTTTCTCATCTCTTATATGACAACGATGCTGATGACGATGATGATGATGATTGTTGAATTGCTACCCTTAAACCAGCACCTTGTCGCTCGTATCTTGTTATTATTGTTATTAGTTTTTTTTTCTACTTGTTTTTGCTTTTGTTTAAATAAAAAGCAGCAAAAAAAATCTCATATAATTTTTAATGTAATAAAATTTAAATTTAAATCACAAGTGTTTTGTTGCCGACAGTAAAAAAATAAAAAATTACATGCATGAGAAGCATGAAGTGTATCCGTATCGCATCGCAATGTATCGCGCGACAACAATACAAGACGGTTATTTTTCTTTTGCATAATATTTATTTATTTTTTGGTTTAAATTAAATTAATCTTATCAAAATTCAAATATTGTATTTACCTGAATAATTTTGCCAAAAAGCACCGGTCGCCATTAAATCAAGTCCAGAATAATTCCATGGTTTACCTTCGCTTGGTGGTGGCTGTGGTGGTGCTTCTGGACGGCCAGGCGGTGCATACGGACTATCCGGTCTTCGTGAATCTGATGATTCTGATCGATCACGACGATCATTATTTGTATTTTCTTTATTTAAAAATAGAAAAAGAATATAAAAATTAATAATTTAAATGAAAAACGTCAATCAAACGATAAGACAAAATTGAAGTATTTTCTTAATAATTATACAACTGTTTGTGACAGACGATAAATGATGTTAATAACGGTAGCGGCGGTGTAAATCCGCTTTAATAAATGACGTACCGTGCTGCTATTAAATATTTATTCTACAGAAATAATTATTTTATTTTCTTCATTTTTCTTTCATTTTAATTTGATTTCTTAGATACTTTCTTGACTTCTTGTCAGACAAATTTTGATTTAATTTTTCTTTTTGTATATGTATTTTAACCTTTTCACCTACCACCCCATAACAAATATAGAAATAGTTCTTATTTACATCGAAAAACCCCTTCAGGTTAAACCATTGGTGTTGATTTTATATTTTTTTCTTGTTATTTTAAACAAAAATAAAAGAGCACCGCCGTCGGGTAATTTAAATGCCAAACGCAATACACAAATGATGGAGTTTATGAAGTCATTTCTTTTCGCTTTAGTCAAACAGTTATATTTGTAAAAAAATACTTTTTTTGCTTAATTTATAAACTTACCACTGATTAACCGCAAAGCTTCAGCCGGTCCACCGGATGCTTTAAGTGCGTCCTCCAACTGTTGACGTCTCTTCAATTCACAATCGATTTGTTGCTGTAAGCGCATACGTACTCGTCGTTCCTTTTTAAAACGTTTTTGATACAATCCTGAAATTAGTATTAAAAAAATATTTTAATTATAAAATAATCAAAAATATAGTGGTAGTAAAATAGTGGTAAAATATCGCTAAAATGTTATTATTCTTATTTATTATCACCCAATAGAATTACAACATAAAGTAAAAAAAACCGAATGCAAAACCATCGAACTGTCGAAACATTATTTAAAACAATGTAGATGAGGTTTTGTTTACTTTTGTTACATTATTTGGGTGTTTATTTATTTCGTTTTATTTTTTATTTTTTCGCTGGGTTATTCACCAACATAACACACAACACAATACAACAAAAAAAAATTATAAACAATAAATAAATTGTGACAAAATTAATGTGCAAAATGCAATTCTGGTTGACAAATTTATTTATTATAAACTGAAAATAAATGGAAGAAGGTGAAAAAAAAAACTATAGTAAATAATTGTTTAGTATGCAAAAAAATAAATATATAACCACCATACCACCCACAGTTGTTTTTTTTTTCGCGTGTATTTTGTTACCAATAATAATAACAGCACAGATGTGACAAAATAAAACAACAATCAATGTTTTGCATTATTTTTTTTTTTTAATATTTTTGCCGACTATTATTTAATGCTTTGATTGTAAATTTTATGTTGTCTGATCTTGATAGCAGATCGCAATGGCAGTACCACAGTAGCAGTAGTAGTAAAAAAGTAACAAATTATTGTATTTATTGTTGCTAAAATCCAATGACTTAATTATGTTTTTTGGATAAAATAAATATAATAAAATATTAAATACAGCAAACAAAAAAAAAAAAAAAGAGGAAATTATCCACCATGGAATAAATGTTTTGTTGATGGGTTTTTCCATATATTTCAGAGTTTTCATTGTGATTTAACGCTGAAAATTGCATATGAAAATTGTATTTTATTGTGTGCGTTTTTTTTTTGGTTTGTTTTGTTATATCGTTTTTTTTTTGTTCCTATTTCAGGGATAATAATTGCATTTACCATTGTTACGTTTATTTATTTACATAAAAAATAATACATACTGATATAACAATAAAAAGTAAATTAAAATTTTTTCAAATTTAATGCTTTAATAAAACTGTACTGTTACAAAAAAAAAGATGAAGAAGAAGAAGAAACAAAACAAATAAAAAAAAAACATCAAAAAGAATAAAGAATTATCGGTTTTATCGTTTTATCATAAATTTATTATTAAAAAATAAAACATTTTTTTTTGTTAAATTTCTCATTTGTTTATTACTTGCTAGTCAGCTACCGAAATATTATTAAACGAGAGAAGAAATTATTATTTAGTTTTTTTTTTATTTTTTTATTTTCATATATACGAAATTAAGCGGCTAAAATCGCTTTGATAATCCTTTTGTTTACACTTCGACTTCAACAAAACCACAAAAGCAAATTTACCAAAAAAAAAAAAGAATTTCTAGTCTCTTTGTTGTTGTTATTCAGTTCATCTTATTGCTTGATGATTACGAAATGAATTTAATTAAAAAATAAAAAAAAATAAAACATAAATAAATAATAATGAAAACGAATAAAAATTATTGATAAACCTTGATCGTATTTAATTAAAAATGGATTTAATAAAAGAATAATCGACAGAGTAGTACAATGAAATGTTTGATTGAAGAGAAATTGTTTGATCAAGTCTTATTTTATTTTATTTACTTTTGGTAATGGTCATCAAGTTTCCATTTAGAGTTATTTTTTGATCAGTTACCATCGTGATAGATCTTTTGATTGCTTGTTCAGAACCAAAAAAATCAAATAAAAGCAGTGACTGTGACAAGGACTAGGTACGTTCATTTCTACAGTGGTCAGAATTTTCTTTTAACATTTTTTTATACTTTTCTTCGTTGGGTATTTTTAGATACATAGAAACAATCCCTTTG
Source organism: Ptychoptera contaminata (assembly GCA_963942525.1). Lineage (NCBI taxonomy): Eukaryota > Metazoa > Arthropoda > Insecta > Diptera > Ptychopteridae > Ptychoptera > Ptychoptera contaminata. Next base: position 11,046,613 of record OZ012636.1, on the reverse strand, counting down.
AGGATGAAAAAGCGATGAAAAAAAGTTTTTAGTAATAAAAAATTTAAAGCTAGTAAAACACCAAAAACATCGCTATCAATCCAATGTACGATAATATTTCGAAAGTCAAAGATAGACTAGATTGAGCTAATCATAGACTTAAAGTATAATTTCTAAAATTCTATCAAAGGGTTATCGAATTTCTCTGTTATTATTACCTGTGCTGTACTTTTCACGTTTGTCACGTTTATTTATTTATTATTATTAATATTATTATTATCGTTTTTTTATTTTTAGTTAATATAAAAATTACGAAAAGAAAAAAAAAAAACGAACCAGAACAATTTAACCAAACAAAAGTAGAAAACAATTGTGGTTTAAATATATAAAAATAAAATTAAGAAAGAATAAAATCAAAGGCAGAAGCGCCGACACGATTATCATTAATAAATCGATCGTTGCTGGTTTGATGGTTTGATGTGATGATGATGATGTTCGAAATTAAATCAAATCAAAAATCAAAAAAACGAATCAAAATACTTTTCTAAGGTGATTGTGGTTGTATTATTTATGATGGTGGTGTTATAGCAGCAAATAACGCTTCATTTTATTTATTCGCGTTTTGTGTTTTGATTTTTTATAATTTTTTTTCTCTTTCTCTTTTGTTATTTGTTGAAAAAAAGAATTGTTTTTTTTTATTACTCCATTCTTTAAATGATGAATCAATAAATTTTTATGATTGATTTGCCTTTTACGATATTTATTTATTTTATTTTTATTATTACTATGGGCGTGTGTGTGTATCGTATTATTTCTTAGAGTTTTTTTTATTTTTAACTTTTTTATTGTTGATGGATATAATTCTTAACATTTGTTTGTTGATACCGACAGTGCGCCGTTTTTAGTTATTTCGATTTTTTTTTTAATTCTTTCTTTGAACACACAAAAGAACTAATGATAAAAAAGGGGTGAAAAAAAAAATTAAATAATAATAATAAATAAATAAAGGAGACGGATACAACAGAAAAGGGCAAAATTAATATTAATCGTAGAAAATGGAAAAAAATTAAATAAAAGAATTATCAAAACAATAAATAAACAACGAACCTAATGCTAAGCTTTTAATTAGAAATGAATAAAAAAGAAATAATCAATCAAAGAAATGTATTCTTATTATTATTATTGATCAAGAAACAATATTTTCTTCTTTAAGTTCTTAAGTCAATAAAAATTTAATTTTTATTCAAAAAATGCGTAACCAATTTTTTAATGAAAATACGAGATGAATTGGATTTTATTTTTTAATTAAACTGCGAATGATAATACAGCAATTTGGACACAAAACGTTTATATCTATTAATTATTATTAAATAGAAAATAATAGATGATGGAAAATCATTAAATAGAAATCAGAAAATTAAGTTGAAACAGACAAGCTTTTTGCCTAAACTTTCAATTTTCGCTAGCATTGTATTTTTGTATCTTTAATTTAAAATAATGTTTTTAACAAAATTGAAACATAGTTACATTTTCTTTTGTTATTTAAGATTAAAAACATTAAAAAAACTATTCATCCTCTAGCTTAATGCAGTTAAACTTTTGTTTTATGCGACACTACAATGTAATAGTGCAAAAATTATACATTAAAATAAATATTTTTAAAAAAAATTATCACTAATAAATATGAAATGTATTTTCGTGGTGTTTTTCTATAATCAACAATACATTGTTTTTAAATAAAAATGAACTTATACCTGTAAGCACAAACAGATTAGTATAAATTTACCATTTTTTCAGCACAAAAACCGATTAATAAATTAGTAACGACTCAAACCGTTTGCAAAGTGTTTTTGTTTTTCAATCATATATTTTCATTTCTATTCTTATCTACTTGTTGCCTTTTTGATTTTATTAATGCAGAAAAATCGTGAATTAAATTTATTATTATTATTTTTTTTTCATCAACATACAATCGTGATATTAACCACTGTGCCTATTATATATAGATATTTAATTTACATTTTTTTTTATTCGCATTTAATATATATAAATTACCATCAACATTGTAATTTTAATTAACCGCATCGAGTTTTATCTTATTTACTTGTTTTCAATTGTAATAGTTTTTTTTTATTATTCTTATGTTGTTAAGGATAAAACGAATTTTTATTTATTTTTTTTATCCATGTTTAATAAAACACAAAATTATACAAATAATGAAAATAATAAATAAAAATAAAAGTACAGAAAACATTTAATTTAAGTTATTTAGTCATAATAAATGAAAGGAAAAAAAAAAAAAATAAAAGAACAAACGAAAACAGGACTTAAAAGTGGCATCGTGTTGTGGTTTTTCAGTTTTTTTTGCTTTAACTTTTACCACCTGCCGTGACAACATCGATTTTGCCTTTCAACAACTTTTAACTATTATATAAATACAGAAAATAACAAAAAACTTATTTTTTCTCTCTCCTGTTGTTGTATTGTGTGGAGGACGCGCGCGAATAAACGTCGAATAATTGTTTAAAAGCCGTTTAATTCTAAATACGTGGCGCTTCCTTTATATAGATTTAAATAAAAATCGATTCATGTATCGGTTATTATTGAAATTTAATATTAAAATAAGAAAAAAAATTATTATTTTTTTTTTTTGAAAGGGATTAAGCCGTAGGGGTCCACTTAGGTTACACATTTAAATAGCTAATATTAAATGTACGTGAAACATCATCGCACAAAGCAATAATGCACGCAAAAATATGATTTATATTAATAAAAATATTTTATTATTATTATTTCTAGGTAATTAATTAAAAGAAGATGTTTTTCTTTTTCGTATTTTTATTTGTTTAATTTACTTTTCGCTAGGAATATGTTTCAATGACACGCAATGCAGCATCATCATCGAAAAATCAACGTTTATTTGTTTAATTACCATTTTTGTTTTGTTTAACAATATTTTCAAAATGTTAATTTATTTCTCTTATTGTTATAATTTTCTATTGTTTTGTTTAAACAAAAAATAATATTTTTTTTTCAATAAATAAATCTTATTTTTATCGGACTCGTCTATCTAATCTAAATCATTAGTTTTTGGTCTATTGTTTGTTCTGCTACTGATATTACAAAATTATTGTAATAATAATAATAATAATTAACAATGCGAGGTGAATTATGGATTAGTAATTATGATTTCAACAACAAAAAAAGTAATTATCGCTTATCGCTGGATGGGTTTGCATTCATTTAGCCACACTATGCACTGTGTGATTATTTTAAAGTATTGGTTTGGATATTATAGTGCTTTTTTAAATAACTAAAACTAGAAAAGTCTTTCACGTTTGGCAAATAAATTGGTAAATCAACGTGATGTTTTCACTGTTATATCCGAGAAATAGAATTTTGTAATAATCAGGAACTTTCTAGTATTTTTTTATAATAAAATTTTGTTGCTGTTATTCCTGCTTATATTCTGTTTTCTCTTTTATATAAAAATAAAAAATTTTCTTTAGTGATTATTGTCTCATCGTTTGTGTACTTGCATAAACATCAATACATCGATCGAGAAATCAATCAAATCAGAAAACTACAGCAGCAGCCATTGATAATATTCTACACTACTCAAGCCACCATTTTGACAAAGAAATACAAAAAAATTAATATTCACAGTAACTACCATTGTCTTGAATATTAATTTTTTGCTTTACTCGCATTATGTCTGCTTTGATTAATTTTATCGTAAGATTTTTTTTTTTTAATAAATAAGCAGCGCAAAGAAAAATAAACAGACAGACGAAAAGTGCAGTGATTTGTTTTTTGTTGTTCGTTTATTTACTGGGTGTACAAAGGAATAACAGAAAGAAAAATAACCGACAAACGGATAATCATATGTTACGATTGCATATTTTTTGGTTGCATTAAACAATAATCATTCAATTCGTCGGCCATATAAAAAACAATTATTATTTAAAAAAAAATAATAATAAAACAATAGAATTATTTTTGCCAACGCTTAATAAAAAACGCTTTAAAACAAAATACAAAAAAAAAATGTATTTAAATTACACAAAAAATGGCGTCAAATGTTTAATTCATTTTGTTTTAATTTTATTTTTTCATTCTTTTATTCGCTGCTTTATATTTGAATTATTTATATAGTTATTATATTTAAATGAAATAATGGAGAATTAAAGGTTAAATAAATTATTTTTTACTTAAGTAATCAGTAATAATTTAATAAAAATAATTATTCAGTTAAAAATTTATTTACAACATTGTATTTTAACTATTCCGTTATTAAAAGTTACTTAATATGCTTTTAAAGGAACATTTTATGTGTTTATATGTTTATCATTGCAAAAAAAAAGGAAAATAAAACTGATTAAAAAGTGCAAACAATAATCAACGGAAATAAAAGGCGAACAAAAAATTTATAAAATTTTTGTTGTTTATAATTCAATCAAAACGTGGAGCTTTTAATTAAGAACTTTTTAAACAAAGTAATAGTAATAAAAGCTGTATTGTATTTATTGAACAGAAAATAGCGAAAAGGGAAATTCATGAATTTATATCGTTAAAATTAGTAAAAAGTCGAAACATATTTCTGCAGTATTTTCATAAGTTGTATTGCGATTTTTTAGTTGTTTTTTTCCTATGCAAATTAAATTATATGCTTTTATTTATTTTTTTTCTTTTTTATCCCTATTTATTACTAAATGCAACATCATTGTAATCTAGAAAAAAATGAAAAAAAAAAAAATATAATAACTTTAGCTTTAGTCCATCCAATACACCAAACATTTTCTTTACTCTCGATAATTCTTTTCTTTTGTTGTCGTATACAATGTCTTCGGGAACGATATACATAATAAATTTTATTTATTTTCACTTTTTTTTTTTTCATTTCATTTCATTTCGTTTCAATTTTTTATTCCTTTTATTTTTCATTTTTAATACATAAATAAAATAAATAAAGATACGGAGAAAAAGAAAACGGTTGCAAAAACCATGAAATATCAAAAATTATATATTGTTTTGGTTATAAGGAAACTTCTAAACTCAACCCATTTATTAGCCACCCTAAACGAAAAGTCACCTAGTGAATTTTGTGTGTGTTTTTTCTTTTCTTTTATTGAATGAAACGTAAGAAAGCAAACCAAAGAATACCATAAAAACGCAAGTTAAGTTCGAAGAAAAAGAAATATCTAATAATAATAACAACGAAAATTATATAACTGAGTGAGTTGTTACAATAGGCATACACAGAAAATGAGAATCCACGGAATGACGTCAAAAGATGTAACAAGAAAATAATATAAAAAAGTAAATAAATAATAATAATAATAAAAAAAAATTGAATAGAAATAAAAAACAGAATATGTCTTAAGGGGGTTTAGGGATAATAGAAGAAAAAATTAGCTTCCAAGAAAACATTTTTTACTGAGACAGATAATTTATTTTTTCTTCCTTTTTTAAGCACAAATTCAAGATGATTTTCTTATTACTTTCGCTGTCTTGCTGGTTTGGAATAGATATGCTACATATTATTTTTTTATTATTATTAATTACCAGAAGTTCATATACTTATTGTTAAACAGATAACTAAAAACAACAGTGATACACGTTTGAGTTTTTTTTTACCGTATCCGCTAACTATTATCCGTTAAAAACTGTGCACCAACAAAATATAGAAAAAACATATTACAAATTCCCATGAATAATAATAATTCTTCTTCATTTTTTATTCCTGTTTCTCTTAATTTCACTTATCTTTCCAGCACACATCCCAATAATAAAATCGTACAAGGAATAAAAACACATTATGAGCAAAAAAAAACATTGAAAAATTCAATAAACAATAAATAATCGAAGGAAGAAAAAATATTTTTTTTTTTTTTTTTTTGGTAAATAACACAAATATCGAATTTTATTTGATTATAAATTTTTATTTTATTTAATTTAACATTTTTTTTTTTCTGTTAACAAATAGTATAGCGGGTGTGAGCTATAACTATGTATATTTCTTTATTGATAGATTTTTACGGTAAACATAGTGTCAGTGTCACCCTAAAGCAATAATTTTGTTTTACTTCTTTTCTGTTTTTTGAACAGAAAAACGGATAATACAAAGTAAAATCTACAGCAAAAAGTAGAAAAAAAAGTGAAATAAAATCGAAGTTAAACCATTAAACCCCATAGGAGGTGTTATCAATGACGATTATGACACGAAAATGATGATGACGCCGTGTCGATTCATTGATGCATGATTGAATGTTTACTTGCTTTTCTCCTATTTTCATTTTATTTTTTTATTATCATCTAAGATCTTGTTGTGACATACGTAGAGCAAAAAGAAAATAAAATTACAAATAAATAAATAAAAAAAAAATTCTATTTTTAAAGCTAACTAAAGAAAAAAAAAATGATAATAAAGTAAATAAAAATTCCCTTATGGCCAACCCTTAGCTGAACAGAAAAATTATACAATTTTTTGACATTGTTTGTGAACTGAAAAGAGTCAAAATATCATTGTGTTTAATAGTGGAAAATGTGAAATGTCACCTCAGCATATAGTAATAATAATAATCAGTTTTTTTTTCAGTCAGTCCACCCCATGCAGTGTTTACCACCCGTTAAAAAAAAAAAAAAACAAAAATTTGTTGAATCAAATCGTATCGACAAGGAGATTTTTCATATTTTTTCGCTATTTTTTACTTCTTTTTTCGGTTTTTATTATTATTATTATTACTATTATTATTATGATGATATCCAAGTTCAATAGCAGCTTCAATGCGTTTTATGGTGGCAAAAAAGTCAATGGAAAAACCCCTTCACAAATCTATAAATGTTTTTTTTTTATTACTATTATCCAACTCACCCTACTACACATATGACTTTTAACACATTTATCCACTTTTCTATGTTATTATTATTATTTATTTACCAAAAAAAGAAAAGAAAAACACAAAAAAATCGCTATAGAAAAATATGATTTTATTATATTCGCGAATGGTACACCCTTTAAAGACATTTATTTCTTATCCGTGTTAAAATCAGCGCTATTACATTCACGTGTTATTTAAAGTTTTCACTTTAAAAGCATATTTATTTATTTAAAAAAAAATTTCTTAAAAACGCGTAAAATAAATCAAAATAATCTGAATTAAGCGCTGAAAAAAAAAATATGTACTTTATTAGTTTTTCTCCTATTTGGTATTAAGGGTGGGTGTAAATCAACAATCAAATTTATTGATAACAAACACAATTCATATATATATTTTTTGTGTATTCGGCCCAATAATCAAAATCCCTAATCAAACTAAATCCATAACGATAATAAAAAAAAAAAGAAAGACAAGAGAGAAAAGTAATTCACATCTTAGGCATCGAAATAGAAATAAAATTTTATTGTGCGAAAAGTAAAAGATACGAGAGTTATTATTTTTGCTTGTTTTTTTATTAATAAAACTACAGAAATGATTGTAGGGTGGATGAAAACACTGGATGAATGCAATTTGAACAGGGTTTCTTAAAAAGAATTAAAAATTAAAAGAAAAAATATACTTAATAACTGAGTATTGGATTATAGACGTTGCAGAAAGTAACAGTCACCCACAACATTTCATCTTTTTTTTATTAAACGAATTATTATTATGTCTTAAGTCATATAATTTAGTTTTACTTCTTTATTAACACTATTTACGTGTAGTGAAATACACTACAATTGAGTTAATAATTAAAGAGAAAATAAAGTCATGCGCAGTTTTATTTAAATAAAAAAAAAACCAAAAAATCATTTCTACTGCAATATTGTAGTCAAATATTTAATTAAAAAAATTAACTATAATAAAAAAATGGTTTTTTTTTACGTCTTTAATTATAATTTTATGTTGCAAAAAACAATTCTTATAAAATTTTCCATCAAAGTAAATTTCATCATTTAATCTTAATGCTAATAAAGAATTGATGTTGCTGATAAATAGTGATAAAAATAAGAAAACATAAATGTGACACCAATCAGTTATTATGACCAATAATAATAATAATAATTGTAATTCGTATCATATAAATAGATTAAATGGTTAAATATATTCTTTGGGTGTTAAATTACATAAAAACTGTCCCTTAAACAGAATGATTAAGCAACATGAGAATAATATAATATATGTATATATATAGCATAAAACTATGATATTTGTTTGTTTATCTGAATGTCACAGTCATAAAATAGCAAACGAAAAAATATCTATCGCGTCAATATTATTTATTTATTTCTACTTCGTTTCAATGTTTATTTTTATGTTTATTATTACTGTGATGACACTAAAAAATTCATTCAATCTATAATATGTTACTTAGCTAGAGGGGTAGTTGATTGGTTTATTTTTATATAAAGTCACCTATCATGATGATAAATTACATCAATAGAAAACATTTAAGATATGAAATGGACAAAGAAAATGAAATACAAGAAATGACATGTTTATGTCACAATTACACAATCGAAGAAAAGTTTTATCGAGTATTTCGGGTTATTTACGTTTGTATTATGTTTTAGTTCTTTTATTTATTTTTTTTGATGATTGAGCATCTATTCTTTACATTTGGTATGAGTAAAAAATTCAAAAGAGAAAATTTCCTACACATTACTGAACTGTACAAAGTGAATTCACGGTTATATGTGCAAGATCATAGTTCTATTTTTCTTTTTCTTAAAATTTAAGACTATTGACTATATACATTTTTTTGCTATTAATAAAAAAAATAATGTAAATATAATTCATAATGAAAAAAAAATTCATAACGAAAATAAAAAGAACATTCAAAAATTATTATTAAATAAAATAATAAAGAATTTATTTCAGTGTAAGGGGTGATAGCGGCTCAGTAAACACAACAGCAAGTAAAAACAGCAAAACTTACATAAAAAAAAAGTCTATAGAGGACATTACGAATGGAATTTCTGTGTTTTTCTATTTCTCGGTTGTTGTGTTATGGTTTTTTACTTTTATTTTATTATTTTTATTAATAAATAAAAAAACAAAAAATGTAATGAAACAAATAAAAAATTTCCTATAAAGTAAGTGAAATAAGACACAACGTATATACATGCATACACTGGTCATGGGTGGCGGTTTATTTATTTTTCTTTTTAACATTTTATTTTATTGAATATCAGGGAGAAATATATATGCAATATTTTTTTGGATTTGATAAGGGTTTAATAATAGAAAATATTTAAGACAGTGAACTTTTTTTTTTATGGAAAAACATTGAAATGTTTTACGAATTATGTTGGCGAAATAAAATGTTTTTTAAGTCTAAGATCCTGGTTTAAAAAACCTCGTATTCATTACTTTATGACCTGTATATTTGTACGAAAAAGTTTACCGGATGCACTCATGAAACAAAAGTGATTTGAATAACGTTACAGCTGAATTATATAATCGATTTTTGTTATCATTAGATGCATTATTGATTATTTTTCAATCATTTTTACAATAAGAATTGATGCTGATTTTTCATCGGAATGGTTTCTTCATTTTTTTCTATTTTATTTATTTTATTACAGTAAAAAAAAAAACATTTTTCGACTAACAACAAAAAGCTTTCTAAAACCAAATTCATTTTTTCTGTAATTTTTTTTTTGTCTTCTCCTCTTACCAAGAAATGTCCAATATTATTATTTTACTTTGTTCGATCACAAAATTGTGGTTATTTACATAGTACCACCCTATTTTATTGTTTTTTTTTTCTTCGCTCAATGGAAGTTTTTTGCTGTTGCTCACACTACATCCTTTAGAAATGTTGTTTTATTATTTCTTTTTTTTAACAATTTTATTCAGAACATTTTTTTTTTATTTTTGGAAACCACAAAGTCAAGAAAACGGATGTCAAGACATTTTTTATTTATTTATTTATTTCACTCTATTCATATTTATTTAATACGCAAATATATGCAAAAAAAAATCAGCTACACATGTTTGTTATGTTAACGCCCATACACTGTGTAGCCTTGGGGAAAGTAATTTTTTATGTATTAAAACTCGCTTTTGTGTCCAACATCGCATCAATTTTAACATAAAAAAAACGAAAGAAACATGCTTTTATTATTTAACTTCATTCGCTGATCCAAAACTGTTTAAACAAATAAATCCTTTAAGTCTGTACAGTTTTTGACAGAATTTGATTTTATTTTTGTAATACAAAAAAAAAACCAACAAAATAACTTGCGCATGTCAATAATTTTACTCTTTAATTAATTATTAAACTATACTTGCAGTATAATTCCCATTAAAACACAACCCTTACATAGTAAATTAGTAATTTAAGTTGGTGTTTTCTTTGTTTTTATCGAATATTCTCTGTTTTTTTTTTCTTTTTAATTTTAATATTTTAATTTTCCCAATAAGAAAACTTAAAGGATACAAAAGGATATCGAATAATTACTCTTTGTTATATACAAATGTATCAAGACAAATAATAATAATAATAAATAATAAATAAAATTATTAATAAAGTCTAGTTAGCCAGTTAAGATCCTTATATAATTCTATATGAATTAAATTTATTATTATAAAATAAGGTAGATACTGGTTGCTTCAATAAATACAAATTTTTTTTTTCATTTCTATATTTAATCTTTAAAGGATTTTAAGTACGGAAATTTATTAAAGTATTATTTACGAATAAAAACTAATAAAATGAATTTGCACAAAAGGATCTTGATACAATTTATTATATTATATTGAGAAAAACTTTTTCATTTTCTTTTTTTTTAATAAATAGATAGATAGAAGAAAATAGAAAAGAAGAAATTATTCAGAGACCGGTTAAGGACACTCAATTATAAATTTTACTTCTATTTTTATATTATCTTTTTATTTTTTAATTCTATTCTTAAGCATCTGTTTCATTTAATATTAAATATGAATTTACTTTTGGATTGCTTTCTTTATTACTTGTGACACCAATAAAGTGCCTACAAATGGTTTATATATATATATTTAGAAAATTGTTTGCCCTTACAACTAAGATGACAAATAAATATAATTTGGCCACCCGTTTAAATAATAATAATATCTAACCCTTATTTAAGTAATCTTATAACAAGTAGATATTACATCTACATATTTATTTATTTTAATACGATTTTAAATGTTTCTTTTATTCTCGTTTTGTTATTAGAAAATTTTCTAATTTGTATAACCACAAAATTTTCAGTCACAGTCATTTTATTGTTAAAGAAAAATAAAAAATTTATTATTAATAAAGAAAATTAAAGTTAAGGACATTTTTGAAAATTTTCTTTCTTTTTTTTTCATAAACATTAAAAATAACAGAAAACCTAACAGATTTTATTGCAATGTATTTTTTTTTATTTGAATATATAAACCTTGCAATTAGGGTGCGTTTGTAATTATATGCAATTATAAATTTTTTGCTTATTATTCTTTCATTTCATTTAATTTTATTACGCAATTATTATTTATTATTTTAATTATTTGGAAAGAATTTGATATAGAAATATAATTAAATAACATAAAATTTATTTAAAAATATTACGAAAATTTTTCTATAATTTCTTATCTAAAATATCGTTAAAGGGTTACATATTGTTATGTTTTTAATATCTGTTTGTTATTTATTCATTATTAATACGATTTTTGTGATTTAATTTTACGTAATAATATTAAAGTAAGTATTAAAGTAATATAATAAAATACTGAAGAGAATTTTAGAAATTTTTCCATATACATATGTATCTGATAAAACTATTTTATTATGAATTTTCAACACAAAATAACCATCAATCAATAATATTTAATTATATTTTCTAAGATGTTGTCTTGTTACATGTTTAATTATTAAAATAATAATAATAACTAATAATATAAATAATAATATTGAAGGCAAAATATGAACACGTAGAAACAATAACGATATGTAATGGAGAGACAAACTTTAAATTATTTTACTAAAAATTATATTTTAGTTGATGATGGGTTGATATTGTTGCTATTTTCTAAATATTCTTCTGGTTCTTCTATATCTTCATCAATTCTTTATTTTTGATTGAATAAGGGGTTGTCTGCTTACTAAATATAGTAATTTTCTTTTCTCTTTAAATTAATTACATATGCAAGAGAATAATAACAATAATAATAATAAAATGAATAAACCAATTTAATACAATCTGTGCGCGATCTGTCCATTAAAATAAAAGTCATTCATTAATAAATGTAATTAATAAAATAAATTACTTGACAACAGTTCTTACTCCTTTATTTGACGTACTAAGTGGTAAATACAGTTTATTTTACAAAAAATATTTAGACTGGAATAAAGGTTTTCGAAATAATTTATTTAAAATTTTTTCGATGAGAAAATTAATTTAAAAACGGAAAAATAAGTAACCAGATGTGGAAATAATTAATAAATAAATTTTTACCATAAGTCAATATCAGTTTTGAATAAAAATAATAAATAAAGTGGAAAAAAAATATTAAACAGATTTTTTCTTCTAATTTTTTTTTTGGGAGTTATTTCCCATTTACTTTTTAGAATAAAAATCAAAACAAATAAATAAATAATGAAAAAATAAATTATTAATTAATTAATATTTCACACAATATTTAATAATAATAATAATAATTACTGTATTTCCGTGGATACTTTATTTAAGCATCAGGCAGATTGCTTTAAATTAGGAAAAGAAATGTTTTTATAAACAGTGAAAAATCGTTTTGTAAGCCACTCATATACAGTAATTACCTAGTGAAAATAATTTACAAAAGCATAAATTATTTCTGTTTATTTGTCTATTATATTCACTGTAATATTCCAAGGAATAACATAAAACACGTGTTATGATAAATATTCTTTGTTTATTAATTATTAAGTGAAAATTGTATTTTGTATTTCTTGAGTAATATTATCCGTTGAATACAAAAAAAAAAAAAACACACAAAAAAAAAAGACGCGATGCTGGCGGTCTTCAGTGCGTGGTAATTTTTGCTGTTGTTTTCAAGACGACAAAACAGTGCAATCAAGTGAGCTTCCTTTAAGAAATAATAATTTTACAAAATCGAAAGAAGCAAACATAATGCTGCTGCGGGTGGTAAAATTAAACAGACTGCACTTGTGTGCATTTTTTTTTGTGTGCGTTATTTTTGCGACTCGATCCTTCAAAAATTAAAAATGTTTTCTAGTGAAAATTAATTAATTTAATAACAATTGAATGACTGCACCCCACTATTTTTTAGCATACCGAAAATAATATTTCTTCTTGTTATTATTTTTAAATTTGTAATTTGACCCATATTTTGTGTCGATAAATATTTATTTTTGGCGAATTATGCAATTCGATCCTATGCATTTTGGTTGTTGTGCCACTTTTCTAGCGAAAAACAAAAAAAAATTAACAAAACTATAAGAAAAAATTGTCACTCAGATTGACAAAAGAAATATAAATAAAAAAAAAAACGCAAAATAACAGAGAAATTAATTCAAGTAGAGATTTTTATCAGGATGTTGGCCTGTTAATGCTGTCAATTCAAGTAACGTTCAATTCGTTTTTATTTCTCTACTTCTGTTTATTCAACTCAGCTCAGCTACACTCAAACAAAGACTGGATAAGTACTTAACGATATACAGAAAAAAGGGTAATGTAATGGGTAACGGTGGTGTAACTAGTGATTGCTGCTGGCATTACGGATTTAAATAAGATTCATATCGTACACAAAACAACGACAATTTAAGTATCTAGCTGATGTATAGGAAAATGAAGAAGAAGAATACAAAAAAAAAACACTTCATCGTCTCATCAACATGGATATTTACACTTTGTTTTGTGTTTTTCTAATTACTTTTTTCATTTTTTTTTTTGCCTAGTAATTTTATTCCACGATTGTGTGGTCATACAATGTTTAATAAAAACGATGGAATTTTATTTAAAAAAAAAATGCAGGATTTACAAGGATAAAACAGTTATGAATTAAAATTTAAAAAAATGGAAAAATCTCAACACAATAGAAATTAAATTCTCATTTAAATTTGTTATTAAGCGGTGACGGCGTGCGCGGTTTTAAATATTTCTTCATTTTTTTTTTTTTTTTTTTGCTTTATTTATAAACAAACGTCCAAGTCGTCCTTTTTTTTACTGATTAGGTTTTCGTTTTTATTACTTTGTTACAAACAATGCTGTATGATAAAGAATAAAAGTAAAAGAATAAAAAAAATCCGGTGATATCGCCTCAGCCAGAGTTAGCGAGCATTCACCAGGCAAGCTGCAACCCTTAGAAATATTTTTTTTTTACATATTTTAATACACTGACGTGGTTGACGGCCACAGATAATTAATATTGACTTGAGAGATAAACTGGTAGCGATGGGCTTTTTTTTTAACGAAAAAAAAAGAAGAAAATGCTTTATGTTTTTGTCAGTGTTAAGTACAAGCAACGACGACCACCCTGTTTATAATTTTTTTTTTTATTTTTACTTCGTTGCTCCTTTTTTTGTGATTTAATACAGAAAAAATTATATTTTTTTCTTTAATCTTAAAGCAGGCCAAAATGAAAGCAAAGGAATAATTTTTCAAAGCTTTGTCGTTATTAATAATGACAAAACGTCCCGACCACTGGCTTGATTAATTAGAAAAGTTTTTATTTTCCTTTGGTGGTTGTTTTTTTTTTTGGTTGCCTTTTTTCGTATTAAATATTAAGCACTGAGTGAAGAGAAAAAAAAAATTATAAAATAAAAACTGAAAATAATAAAAATATCAAATTGATTGGACGTTATTTATCGGGTATGTCAATAAGATTCAATCAAAATTATTACGTTTGGGAGAAAGAATAAGAAAAAAATTATTTATAAATAAGAAAAAAAAAAAAAAATTTAAATAAAATAAACACGCAATAGGGAAATAAAAAGAAATTTAAAATTGAAATAATAAATACAATGAAGTAAAACGGGAAGAACTACCGGAAGAGGCGTATAGAAATAAAAAAGAAAATAAAATATTGAAGCCACCTCGCTAAAGAAAATTAAAGTGAAAGAACAGTACAATGTTTAGAAATTTATCGTATTAAAATCAGCAGGGATGATAAATCCATTTAAAACAAAGTATTATTTCTACTTTCTTATTTATATTCCTTCAGTTTATTAATAGACAAAAAAAAAACCAAGAAAAAATAAAAAGAAAAACGAAATAAATGAAGAAAACTTTCTCCATCAGTAAATACACCATAATCATATGAAATTTAATATTTTTCTATAAATTTTCTTATTATTTTCATATATGAATGGTTCATATTCAGTTAAATAATAAACTTAACCAATAAACACCCATAAAATCCTTTATATAATTTTCTTACTGTAACAGTATTATTGCTATATTTCCTCACATACAGTGGGTAAAACTACTCACCCTCGTAAAATATTAAAAAAAAGCAGCCCATAAAAACATATAAATATATATTTTAAAATACCGAAAATTAATACTTTGAAGATTCTTCATCGTTTTCTTAAATATATATTTTTTTTAATGAAATTTCATGCAGAAAACAAAAATTTTCATTAAATTAAAGAAAATTTTCTTTAATTATTATTTTTTTATGTTTAAATTTAAATAACATTTATGATGCAATAGATGTCACAAAATTCATATAATATTTCTTGACCTGATTTGTGTTCCTTTTTTAATAAAAACTATTTTACTCCCTAATTTCTTAAAATTTATTCAATTCTTGTTATAAATTTTCATTTATGTTCAAAAATTCCCTGTACACTGTAGAGAATGTCTAACCCATACTAATATTATGTACATAGTAATGAAAGTAAAAAAAAAAAAAAAACACCCACTTTAGACATATCACTAATAAAATATAATTGTTAAAATTTTATGCTGATTCAAGATATATTCATAGTCTTTCATATATGTTATATATATGATATTATGTGTATTCCGTAGAATATCACAAAATAAAAAGGGTTACATTTCACCGTATCCTTAAAGTTCACAGTCAAAAGTTTAACAAAGCAGGAAAGAAACATACAGAAATAATAATAATAATTATAAAGAAAAATAAATTCACAAATAACAACTAACTGAGAAATCATAAATTCCATTTTCATAAAAAACAATACAAAATTCCACATACTCGTAACCATTTTTGATGGCATAATCAAACCTTACAAAAAAATAAAAAATTTACTTATATAAGAACAAAAAAAAAAAAAAGTAACAAGAAGTATAATTTCGTTGAAATTAAACGAAAATACCTTAATTTAAACGTATTTTCTTACATATAACATATATATATATATATATATATGTATATAGTTACTATAATATTATTATTAATATTAATAAATAAAATAAAATTTAAATCTTAGATGGAAATAATATTATTATTTTCTTATTATGTTTTTCATTTTTCTTACGTATTAATAAGGGTGGTTATATGCGTATGTTAAGTTAAAGGTAGAAAATAAACGCACGCGACCCTGCCTTTGTTTTCTATTAAACAAATCAACAACAAGACATACAACAATAATAATAAAATGATAATGCCAGAGTATCGGATAATGTTTAGTATGAGAATGTAGAAGCAAAAAAATTTATTATAATTATTATAATTATTAAAGAGCAAATAAAAAAATACTTTCGTTATGTAATAAAAAGATTTTAGCATCCTGTTTGTGGGGTTTAATTGGAATGAAATGCCGGATAAAATTCGGTTTTATTTTTTTTAAATAATATTTAATTATTAATTATTTAATATTTGGTAACGTCAATAGATGGCAGTAATGTAATGTAGTTTTTTCTAAAACAATTTATATCCAGAAAAATAAAAAAATGAAACTTTTTCAGCTGTTTCTCGTGTGTTAATTATTATTATTTTTCCGTGTTATTGATAAGGAATGAGATTTAAATACATAAACATATGCATATAAATAAAAATAACAATTGTAAAGGGTAAAATAGACAAAAAAGGATTTAAAGAAAACAACAGAAACGGCATTTTAATTGTTATTTATAATAGAAATCATAAGGAGAAGACACTGTGTTTTCTGTGATTTAACAATTAAGATTATGTCACTTGATTATTTTAAATTCTATAATTTTTTCCACCCTGTTTAATTCGATTTAATCAATGTTTTTATATATTTCTTTTGTTTTCTTTAATAATTCGTAACCCTTTACACTACAATACTGTTACTTACAAAATTTATGGGGTGGTTTAGTATTTAGTTATTTTATTATAATAATTATTATGTATTAAAAATAATTTTAAAATAAAATATTTTTCACTTCATTTTAATATTTTTAAATAATTCCATTAATCCATTGTGACAACTTAAAAACAATATTCATGTATTTTCTACCAACATAAAATCTCATCTAGCAAGTGAAAAAAAAAACACTTTGTAAAGAAATCAGCAAAAAAAGCGAAATAAAATAAAATAAATAAACATAAAATGAAAAGTCGTTTTGTTGATAACACTAAAAGTGTTGAAAAAAAAATATAATTAAAAAAAAGCAAGTCCGAGTGTAATTAGAGACGTTTAAACATACAACTTTATGGCATTGTATTAACACTTGTCTATGTAAACAATACACATCATAGAATAAATATTAAATAAAAGGAAAGTTTGGACTTTTAATTAAATGCCCATTTGATTTGTGTTTTACGGTTATTGTTGTCCATTGATTGTGCTTGCTAGTGGTTTGATTTTTTTTTCTTCCTTTATTTATATATAGGTTGATGTGCTTTGTACTCAGCTAAAGACACCCTTTAGTCAAATTGTCAACCATTTAACATTTAGCCTTTTGTGATTTCATTTGCTTTTATGTTTTAAAATCTTTTTTGCATCCTTTTAAAGAAAAGAAACCGAAAAATCATTCTGTTTGTGTGTGGTGTCCAGTTGAGAACTTTTAATTATTTTTTTAAAAAAAAATTTTAACACTTATCGGAGGCGTTAACACTACTTTGCATAGCAAAAAAAAAAAATAAAATAAAAATAATATAAAAAACACGTGACAAGTCCTTAAAGGACATCAAAGTTAATTTTTTCTTTTTCATTATTATTATTATTTTGTTTCAATATTCAAAGTGAAAACAATTTGTTTGTATTGAGCCGGACGCCCACTCAATTTAAAATTCCTATTTTATTTTGATTTTAATTTTATTTTGATAAAAAGCATCAGTAATTTCATGAGAAATAAAAAGAAAATAAATAACAGGCTGTTTTTGTAACGTTTTTTTTTTAAAAAAAAAAACCCTTTTATAGTTGAATGGTGGTACTATATAACAGTAAAATCGTTTTTTTTTTTTGCATTGTTGCGAGGTGTGACCAGTTTTGTAATGGCTATTTTGCAAGTGAATTTGACATTTGTAAAGAATTTAAACGAGAGAAAAATAAAAACACTGTTCCATCAGACATGGGTGGTTTTTGATAAACAAAAAAAAAATATATCAGCGAAAAGTAGCTTTTTATTTTTGGTGACAAAACAAATAAATTTCTTGCTGTTGCTGTTGCGTTTTTATTCAACGTTTTGTTAAACCTTTTGATTTCGCAATGTCAGTTGCAGAATTTATTTACAGTAAAAAATCAACATTTTTTTTTTTTAAGTTAATCAAAAACCTATAAAAAATTGTTTTATTTATTCGTGGAAATTTAATCAAACAAAATTTATTGCAAGAAGTAACAATCAAAAAAACGTTTCGATATGGCAAAGTCGATTTGTCATCAGCTCGTTGCATTTGTTTTTATTCATTTAATTCTTTATTTGTAATTAAACAGGGTATTCCATTTAATAATAAAAAAAAATTTATAATTTTTTTACTGAACCCTTGTACAACGTGATCTTTTTTTTTTGTTAAAACAGTAATAAGAGCGCAATGATGCACTGTTGCGCTGACAAATAAATAAAATAATAATATTATTTTAAATGAAATCAATCGAAATGATTTAATTTGTATTCACGATTGAGTTAATTTACGAATTACTAACAAAAATTAACCAAAAAAATGAAAATGTAATGTCGCTGTCTTAATTTAAAATTTGTTTAAAATTTGTGAAGCCTGAAGGCTACAAAATAAAAATCCTCATCATTGGCATAGAATTCTAGTCATGAATATTTTTATATTTTTTTGTTCGTTGCTACTGCTATGTTGCACTGATTTAGATTTAAATACTGTGCTGCTGTGTTGTTTATTTATTTATTTATTGTTTTTTGCGCTACTCTTAAAACTAGCTGTCTGATAAGATTAATTTGACATGTCTTGTATACTGTATACTATATGCCAACAAAGGTTCGATTCGGTTCAGTTTGTTTTCCATTTTGCCAGCCAGTTAAAAAACAAAAACAAAATTATATAAATAAATCGTTACAAGAGTGAAACTTGACACCCGAATTTCTATTTAATTTTTGTCAATTGAGTTAAAGAGTTAATAAAAATTGCTTTAAAAATATATTTTTTTTTTGTTAGCTTTGCTTTCGATTTTAACTAGTTGAGATTTGTTGTAATTAAATGTTTTTTGAAGGTTGATGATAGTGATATGTCTGGGTTTGTACAGGTAAAAATTTGTTTATTTCGCAACGTTTTTTTATTATTAAGAAATGTTTTCTTTCACAAAAAACTGTTTAAGTTTTAATTAATTCATTTTTGAGGGTTAGAATAATAACAACAGAAATGAATAACCATAAAACTTTAATATTAAATAACCGCTAAAATAGAAATGGTTGGAAAAATCAAGGTAAAATTTGAACAAAACATAAGCAAAAATAATAGCAGCAGACCACATATTGTCAAAAGATTTAATACAAATTTTTTATCAGAATTAGTTGTTTATTACAAGGGAATATAGAAAATAAAATTGTGGGGTGGTTTAAGTGACTAAACATCAATATTTTCCACCAAAACAACAAGTTTGTTTGTATCACATATAACACATTTATTTTTTATTTACTAAAATAATACTATAAGGTGATGAAATATACTAATTTACCTTAAAAAAACTAATTTTAATAATGCATTAACAAAAAAGGAATATTTCATTGAAATGTAGCAACAAAAAAAGTACAATAGGTGTCAGGCGTTCAAATGACAACGATTATTTCACCAAAAAATATTCTCTAATAGAAAATGCATTAAAAAATAAATAAAATTTAATAAAACGGTTTTTTTTTCTTGTTCTTTTAGGGGTTAACATGGTGAAGTTTTATTTTTGTTACATAACAACAATAATAAAGCGATAAAATACGTGAAATAATAGAAAAAAATAAATAAATAAATAAATAGGCGCCACACCAAATTAAATTTGTTTAGACAGTAGAAAAGCAGAAGAATAAAAATAACAAAAAACCAGGAAAAATAAGGGATTTTTGGTGGAAATAAACATTAAACATTAGTGACATTTGCACTGTTTATTTTTATTGTTATTGTATTGTGTTGATTTTTTTTTTTTTTTTTTACTAAAAGGTTTGACTTTTAGGGTGTGTATGCGTGGGCGTTTAGTTTTAAGTTGAAAAAAGATTTGCAGCGAAAAATAAGCCAAAAATAAATGTTTTATTTTCTTTTTCAAAGGTGAAAAATTGTAATTAAATAATTTTAAAAAAAATTGTATTAAGCGATTATCAAGGAATTTAAACACTAAATCTACAGTTTTTTAAAAGGAAATTTTAAACTGTTTTACTATTGTTTTAAGTTGAACCAAGTTTTGTTTTAGAAACCATCGATTAGCTCTATTATTATAAATTATTGAGAAAAAAGCTAAAACTGCATATAAATTTAAGCGATTTTAATCATTTTTCAAACTAGCACATACCTGAGATCACAACAAAGTTTATGAAATAATTCTACTCATATGCAAAAAAAAAATTTCTTTCTTATTAAAAGAAAAATAAAATATCACTTCTGCCTTTAAATTGTTACAACAAGAATCAATAAATTTCAATAAAATTGTCAACAATCTGGTTATAATTAAATTTTCTTTAAAAACTGATTACCTTGTTACACAATATATTGACCACAAAAAAAAAATAACAAATTCTATGCGCTCATGCACGTCCAACAGCAATAAAAATACAAAAAATTTTCCAATCAATAAATTATTTATCGGATCATTCATATGCCTTTAATTATTAATAATTTTTTCTTTATTTGTTATTTAATTGTGGTGTTTTTTGGTGTGTGAAATACCTGTCTCGTGCCAATTGAACAGTTTTTTTTTTGTATTGTTAATATTAAACGTTTCACACACAAAAACCAGATAACAAAAAAAAAGAGTCACAAGTGGTGGATAAAACCACAAAATCTGAACAAATTTTTAATTTATTTTTTATTATTATTATTTCACTGTTTGTTTAAATTCTCCACATTATTATTGTTATTGTTTTGTTTAATTTTAACAATAAAAAAACATAATTTTAATATTAACACTTGCACTGTTATTAGCGCGTTAAATAATACAATAAAATTGACACACGACATGTTATTTGACCGTCAATTCAACACATTTATTTATAATGGAACAAAATAATAAAAAAAAATTAAATAAACCACAATTGACAAATAAAATGAATAAACGATGTGAGTGGTAACGATGTTAAAGAGTGGCCTATATGTTAATTGTTATTAAATATATATATAAATATGTTACAATGAAATTTCATACAATTGTTCTCGATTCTGTTCTGTTTATTAATTAAAATTTATTTATTTATTTTTATTTTGATCGCCTGTGATTATTTCAGTTGAATTATTTATGAAAAATGCTGTTTTGTATGCAATAAATTATTCAATATAAATTAAATGATTAATTAATTTGAATGAAAATTATTATTATTTAAAATGTAATTAATCGGTTATTAAATAATGATTAAACACGAAAGGTGTGTTGTATTACCATTAAGGATGTGTTTTTTTCCAATGAGGAGAAAAATAGAGTGCGGTAATTAAATAGTTAAAATAACTTTTGGAAAATAATTGATCATTAGTTTAGTTAATTAATAGTTTTATGTAGTTTTTCACGTTATTAACGAGTTAACTTGGCGTTGCATCGTTTAGAAATCATTAACTTAACAGGAAAAAAAAAACTAATTTCTTAAGCTTATTAGCACTTTCGCAGATAGTTGCCTTGTCTGCAAAGTGTACAATCTAATACAGTGCAAATACAATTGAGTTTTTCTATTAAATTTATTGACTACATTTCGAAAGATTTTAAAAAGAAATTAAAAAGAATAATAAAAGAAAAGTTATTTAGATAAATCTACGCTTGTCGTCTTGTCTTGTCTTAACCTTCTTCATTAACTCAACTGAAAGAAATAAATTAACACTTTTCACAACACAAAAAATCTTGAAATTATTTTTACATTTAATTTATTTTTATGACATTTGTCAAATGACATCATCATAACTCATTGTTTAAACAAAAAGAAAGCAATTAAAAGTAATTAATCGATTAATATATTGTTATTTTGTTTGTTGGCCTAACAAACCCTCAAATAACAGAAATAAATGTATATTGGCTTAAACATAGCGTCAACGAATAATATTTACCCGATTTTTATGTTCTTTTTTTTTTAATTTAATTTAATTTCATTGGTGTCCAATAACAAAATAATTGCCTAATCCTATACACAATTATACATGATTTTTAAGGTCTTTTATTGAACAAAACGGAAAAATAAAACATAACAAAGCCACCAAAATAAATAAAACTTTAACAATTTAATTGGCTTTTCATGTTTGAATGTTTAATGCTTAATTTAGCATATGGTAATACAAAACTTTATTAAATAAAAAAATTATGTGGTATGTAAAGGATAATAAAGGCATTTATCATATAACGAGAAATAATATTTTCATTCTGATTTAAAATGTCATTTTTTATATTTGTCGACGACAACAACACAACACAACAATAACGACAATTGTGTTTTAAAATTAAATTTTCTATCTAATTAAGACCATTGGGAATTATGAAGGAATAAAAAACAAAAAACAGAAAATATAATCGAACAAATTATTCTTTTAAACAGGTTGACAAGTTAATAAGAGTCGAATTTCAGTATTATTTTCATTTATTTAAATTTCTTTTTTTCGTTGACAAATTACTGTACTTTGTGTTTTTTATTTTTGGTTTAATAAAAAAAAAAAAAGCGAAAATAAAATATGATGAAATCGAAAGGTGTGGTGAATACAGTCACTGTTATTGTTAATTTTTTTTTGTTATTATTGTTATTAAACCAATAACACATGCTGTATGTCGCCGATGGCGATAACACCACATCCACCTTGTTAATAATAATTTTTTTTTTTTTTTGTATTTAGAAAAATAAAAGTAAAAATTTTTATTGTGCGGTCAGAATTTTTTTTTATTTATTTTATTTTATGGGCGAGAGAATAAGTTTTTCTTTCTTTTTTTTCTGTTTGCAATTTTTTTGTAATTGATTTTAACATTTCCGATGACATTCGTTACATGATGATGAAAATAGTAATTTATATGGTAGAACAAAAGGCTAATTACAGGTTGGTTATTATTGTTTGAAGTAAGAAATAAAAATTGTAAAAACTCGGCCTTATTTTCCGGATCTTAGAATTTGTGTGTGTGCGATTTTTTTTTCTTTAAGCTACATTTTTGTCCCTTTTGTTATGCTTTAAGATACTGTATCAAGGGGTTAAAAACATACTCAACTTATAAACGAACAAAAGCAGATGAATGATGACAGATTAGGTCTTGAGTTTACCCCTTAAGCGTATTATAATGTCCTAAAGGGATTTTTTTTTTGCTTCTGCTGTTTTAAATTATTTACATTAAACAACTAGCGATACAAATTTTTTATTATTACTTTTATTTGCAGATATAAAGGGTGTGATATAAGTATTATTTTTCTAAAGAACAAAAACCTCAAAAACCCATCCATAATCAATAAATCCTTTAATATATACTTTAGAAAATAATAGAAAAAAATACATAAAAATTTTAATTCAATTAAATTTAAAAAAGGAAAACTTACCTCGTAATTTTTGTTCTTCACTTAGTTGACGTTCTAATGAATCTTTTACCTCACGTTCACGTAATACATCCATTTTTAATTCAGCTAGAAAAATAATAATAATAATAAAATTTGATTATATAGTATTTATAATTATTTTATTTTATTTCTACCTATATAAGAAATGAAATAAATGTCTATCACCCTCTACAAATCCTTGTGGAAATTAAACAAAATACATCCCTAACTTATGATTTTTCACTGAATTGAAAATTCACCATAATAGTTTGTTAATAGTTTTGAAATACTAAAAATTACTTCTTTAAAGTTAATTAAACTAAGATCTTTCCAATGGTTTTATACTTAATGGTTGAAAATTCTTTACTATTGTAATTAACTTAACTTAACCTGACATTTTAAAAGTATTCTATTGTTTTCAAAATTTTTCTTAACCTTAGAAATAAATAAGCTTTTAAGAAATTGGTTTTCAGTGCTGGAAATCATTTATAATCCTATTCTAAAGTAAATATTCTTTAAACAAATATAAATTCTTCCGACACACAACTGAACAATTGACAGACTTAGACAATGCTATTAATAGGGCTGTTTTGATAAAATTTTGTAATTAAAAGAACTGTCAAATAGATCAGTAATTTTCGCTTATTAGATTCAGGACATCGTGTACAAGACACTGTTAAAACCATCGTACTAAAGCAACCCACCATTATAATAAAAATGTTTTCTTCTAATAAATAAAAGAAAATGGAAAATAAATCATAAAGATTTTAATTGAAATTTCTATTCGTTTTTGTCTAATAAATATTACTACATAGCAGCAACAGCAGTGAAAAAACCAACGAAAACAATAATGGAATTAAAAAAAAAGAGACGCAAATCCCCTCTATTTTAAATAAAAATGTGATTACAGCAATAATTTTTCAAGAAACAACAGAATTATATGAATGCTTATAATGATTTATAGATTTTGAATAATTATGTTGAGTATAAAGATGAAGAAACAAAACAACTATAGCAACAGTAATAGTAACTTTACCGATTCGCGGTTTACATGAATAAATATTTTTTACTTATATTGTTCTAAAGTTTTTGCTATTTTATAACGGAGATTATTTGCAAACTGATTCCAGAAGTATTAGTAGAAACGTAAGAAAAACTTATAGAATTCAAGGTGGATCTCGCGATTTGTGTTTTATTAGTAAGAAAAACATAACGCATCTTTTTCGTTATTGCTGCTTTTTACCGTCTTGATTAAGATACAAATAATTTTCCTTTCATTTATTAAAAATAAAATGAAGCAAAAATATGCAAAAGGGTGGGTTTAAAAGTCTTGTAGTAACGACATCATCATCTAATGTCTAGCTAGCTATTAATTTCACTTAATTCAAAATGTTATTTTATTTTTTAGACTTAAAAGAATTGGGTGGACCACCGTCAGCATATTTTTACGCGAAAATAATAATAATAATCATAAATAGGAAAACAACGAAAAACGTAGTCATTAGGGTAAATAATTTTTTTTTGTTCACTCCTCAAATCACATTAAAACATCTGTGTTGGTCTTATTTATTTGTTTCATTTGCTTTAAAAATAAAAATTCATTATTAGTGCCTGAAATGTGGTTACCAAAAAAAAATTCTAAATTCGCGGTTGTGTACTTTTGGAAAAAAACCATTCTTAACTTTCTATTAATTCATTTGTTGAATAGGAAACTAAAAAGCATTCTTTTTGTATTTAAAGAACAAAATAAAGTAATTTATCCCTATTTAAACATTAAAAGGTGGTTTAGGTGGCAAAAGAGGATGAGATAAATAGTAACAAACAAATCATTATTGTCTCTCTAGATATTTATTATCAAATTGCTAGTACTTCTTGTCTTCGTTTTAATTGAATTGATGAATAAAAAAAAATATGAACGAAAGAATGAAAAACAACATTAAGCGAAGTGGAAAAGTTTCTGAAGTAAAAAAAGCAAAAAAAAAATATTTTAACGTATTTCGCCCACTAGAACAATTAACAAGAAAAAAAAAGGAAAAGAATAAAGCAAAAATAATAGCCAACGCAATGGGATAATAGAAAAGTTTTTTAATTTCCTTGAATTTATCCTTATTGTTGCTGATTTTCAACGTAGACTATATTCTAAGCAAAGACATAAACCATTACCGCTAAACAATTGTGGGGTTTTAATTGTTGCAAAAAATATAATAAAATTTTATTAACGGGACGTTTTAAGAGGTAAAAAAAAATTAAATATTAAAAATTCAACCCCTAGACGGATCTCAGTTAATTGTAATATGCGATTCGCAACTTCTTTGCTCACTTCTAGCACACCCAGTCACTATGTTTAACTCAAGAAAAAACACAAATAAAGATGTAATAAAAGTAGTAAAAAATAATTGTTGTTTTAGGGGGGTAATTATCGCAAGATGAAAAAAAAACTGTTTCACCTACCCCTAGTGTAGTAATTTTAATTTAAAAAAAAAAAAAACGAGAAAAATTATTTTATTATAATTATTATTGTCGTGACATATTGCGCTAGGTGAGCGCACGTGAACAAAATTGTCATCATTTTGTATTTTTAATTTCTAAATGTACTTGTAACTGGGAAGGGACAGACAACCGGGTCATTCCAGAGAACATCTTCATTGTTATCCAATTTTATATTTAAAAGTTATTTTTCTTTCAGTTTTTTTTTTTTCTTTAATTTTTAATGAGTTTTAAAAAGGGACAAGTGAAATGGATGGAGAGAGTTTTTTTTTTTAAATTTTATTGCGCCACAGATTTAAGTTTACGATGGCGACCTTTAACACGCTGAAATGTACCCGATGCTGCGTTATTTATTTTATTATTATTTTTTTTTCACAGTAAAACAATAATTGAAGAATTTTTTATTTTTGGTTTTGTTAGTATTTTTGAAGATTAGGGGATTTTTTATTTTGGTGAAAAAAAGAAATATTTTTTTTTTATGGCGTTGAAATCTTTTAGTCGCCCTTAGATTATACATTTTTTTTTTATTTTTATTCATTTATGAAATTATCTAAGCCGATGCTAGTCATTTGTTGCTTAATAATCCATGAGGTTTTTGGTATTTTAATTTATTTTTATTCACTTGCAATGCGGCTATTAAAGTGCAGACCAAGGCGTTAAAATTATTGTAATGACTATGCGTAATGGGATAGAGAAATATAATTTTAATTTCTTTACGTTGTTTTTTCTTTCACGGTCTTTAATGGATTTTCTTTTATTTACACGAATTTCACCGTCTTTTTTTTAAGTAGCCTTGAAAGAATAAAAGGGCGATGTAAAAATGCATAAAGTCATAAAAACGACACGAGACTTGGTGCTTCTTCTTTTTTACATTTTTTTTTTTTTTTGCTTAAATAATAATGGAATTGTCTTGATTTATCGAATTACAGAATCGCACTTAAGTAAGTTATAAAAGTCGTCATGCTTCGTTTCTTTTGTTTTTTTTTTTTTTACTTTTAAATTGTAATGTAAATAAATATTTAGTTTACCACAAGTAACGAGACGACAGACCAATTGAATCATTAAAAATAAACAAACAAAAAAAAAACACAGATAACTTTTTATCACGATAAATACCAATCACATTGTTTGTTTAGAAGTTTTTTTTTTTTTTATTCTATAAAAAATTATTCGACTAATGAGACATTAAAGTGCAAGATCGAATCTGCAATCGAATAAGAAATAAAATTAAACAAACGAAGAAACATAAACGATGGAATAAATATATAAAGTAAAAAAATAAAAATAATTATCCATTATTGATATCTATATCTGAATTGGGTGATCTTTGTTTAAAAAAATAAAATAAAATAAAAGCACAATTGGAGAATTTCTGTTGCAATCACTTATGCAAGGTTAGTTATATGGAAAGCTGGATGGAAACTGTTGAACTATTTCTATATTATTATTATTATTATTATTATTATTATTATTATTATTATTATTATTATTATTATTATTATTATTATTATTATTATTCATACTTTTTGATCAGTTATACCTTCTATTACACGGTGAAAATTTTAATATGAAATTTTTGTAAAAATCCTCCCGATTTACTAAAAGCATGCAAAATTTTTTTTACCAAATAAACGTGCTGTGTAAACGAGTACTTAACATTGTAAAAAATATTAATGGTAAGGAAGAACATTAACAGTAACACAAAAATGCACAATATTGCTGCTTTGATTAGCCAACAAGAAAACAATACCAGCAACAACGAAACATTGGATAAAAACGTTTTTTTTTTTTAAATTATTTTTGCAAAGATTTTTATCAACACGGTTACAACGTCGAATAATGTAAAAAATAAAAGTAACTTATGCCGCGGAATATTTGAAGCAAACCAAAAAATAAATGTAAATAAATTTTATCTTAAAACAGAAACAAGACGATATCACTAAACATTGTGAATGGAAGTAGAGAAAAAAGTATTTAAATCGCGAAAAAAAAATTAAATAAAAAAATAACGCGATGGTCATAGTACGGCGATGAAATCTTGAACTTTTTTTTATTAATTTAAAACGTGTGGTGTATGTACTTGAATTTAAGTCAAGTTTTGTTAAATTAAGTTAGGTTGACTTAATGTTACTTTATTTTTGCATTTAAATGTTTTTTTTTTGTTTACCCAGGCGAATACAACGCCCAGGTAAAACATCAGAAGAGAAGAAAAAAAAAAACAGCGAGAAACCGCATACAAAATAAAAAAAAAACGTGAATAAGGCAGTAATAATAACATAATAGCCAAAGTTAAGACATCATTAAAAAAAATATCGCATTTAACTGCAAGGCATTTGACCAAAAAGTAAATAAAAAGAAACGAAAACAATAAACTAATGAGATGTAATGTTTTCGCATTGTTTCGCGTTTCTTGTTTAAAAACCGTAAAAATTGGAGTATTTTATCCATGGCGCGCGCTTACTTAATTTAAATTTTATTTATATATATATTTATTTATTTTTTGCTTTATTCCCTTTATCTGTAGATTCCTTGGTGATATATAAAGCCATACAAGAAAAAAAAATTATTAAAATATCACGGATATTGTACTCCTTGGTATGCAATTATTAAATGCGCGAGAAACATTGTTTGGTTGCGATTTATTATTTGTAATGCAGTAGCGCACGCATCTACTCCTGATTATCATTACTGATTGTGAACTGTTTTTCTTATATTGTTATCTCCTGATTTATCCACTATTATTATTTTTTTATCATTTTTAAAAAGTTTTATTTTATTAACTTATTTACATTAATTCGCTGATAATTATTTTTGTTAAAAATCTATATGATTTTATATGGATTCGCCTACATGACGCCTACGTAGTAAAATTGAATTTTTTTTTTGTTCATTATATACTTTGAGACGCGGACCAACCAAACTTAATGTGAATTTTTATTAATTTTTTATTTTAATTAATTTAAAACAAAGAAATTATTTATAATAATAGAATGTTGATACTAAGCTTGTTATGTTAACTGTCCGCTTAAGCTTTATGCTTTCATTCAGTCAAAGAATTATATCCGCGTGTGAATTATAAACTTATTTTAGTTAAAAATAATTTATAAAAAAAAAATTCTAAGCAAATATTATCGTAATAAGGGGAAAGACAAAGTTGAATTTATTTTGAGAAATTTTTATTTTTTTGTTTTGATAAGAAAAACACCTTTGGGCGTTTATTTAAGTAACAACAAAAAAAAAAGAAGAAATTTTATTTTATGCTTTTGCTATTATTATTGTAGCATAACTGTAAATTTTCGAAATTTATTATTTACCCTCGAAATTTATTCCGAAATATTAATATTATTAAAATAATAAACAATTTAAGATTTATGTCAGATGAATCAACATAACGAGAAAGTCATTTTATGTTTTTATTCTTTTCGGGAAGTATTTTGTTCCAATCTTATACTTTGGTTATGTTAAATTAATTTTAAATACAAATGCGTATTTCTCCAACCGGAAAGTGGTTGAATATTTTCGTATTTTTCCTATAACCGGCGGCAATTTGATTAATCAATAACGAGAAGAAGAAAAAGAAGCTGATGGAGAAATAAATAACCGTTAAAAACGGCATCAGTGGCAGCTACTTTAAACACTAAACGAAACGATAATTAATAAATGAATTAATTAATTAATAAAATAAAATTATTTTTAAGGTTAAGAAACTGCGAAATTATTGCTACTTTGCGAAAATATGAAGACAAAAAAAAAAACAACTAAAGGATAAAAACAAATTTTTATTTCTGGTTTGTTTGGGGGAATATGCATAGAAAAAATAAAATAAACGCTTTGGGCAATTTTATTTATGAATTAATTGAATTATTGAAGTGAAAAGAAATTAATCTTTTTGGCTTTATATTTTTTTTCACTGGATGTGAACAAGAAAAATAAATAAATATAATTGAAAAAAAAAAACATTTTTACGCGGAAGTTAACTAACTGTATGATACAAGGATAAAAATTGAAAGATTAACGTTGTTACTGCTGTTGCTGCTTAGTTTTATTTTTTTATGTTTTAGAAATTTAAAAGTAGCATCATTGGATCACCGCACAACGAATAATATTAATATTTAGGTATGAATGAATAGAATTTTTTTTAATAAAATAAAGGATAAAGAAAAAAACACGTGCAAAGGATCAGTTTAAACAAAAATACAAAAATTGCCAAAAGGTAGAAAACGAACGAACGAACTGTGATGAGGTCAATAAGAATTATTATTAAAACTATATATCTATAGTTCAATCCGGTTTTATATCCTTATTATTTTAAAGGATTAATATCTAGATTTTACAGTAAGATCTCACAAACTTAGGTAATTTTATCTAAATATCACTTTGTTAACTAAAAATCTCATAATTTCAGATACTGTTACCGATTGGAAACTGGCTTTTGATCAGCTTCTTAAAATATTTTTTCATTTTGCAATAAAATCCAGCATAAAATAAATCAAAACATACTAAAAAAAAATAATCAATCATAATTTAAAATATACAATTGCATATTTCTCAAGAGAAAAAACATAAAAATTATGATTGAATTATGATTTTTAAAGCAAATATGGCGTCACACAGAATGCAGCCAGTAAGGCTAATAAATTTACAAAGAAATTAAAAGAAAAAACCAGAAAAATACCAAAAAATTAATGTATTTATTCAATGGATTTATTAGCTTTTATGTAAAAAAAATAAGATAAAAGTTAGACAGACAACTAATGCTAGCAGCTCTAGCTAAATATAATCGTATGGGACATAAACGTGCTGTTACTGTTTTTTTCTTTTATTTAAAATTATATAAGTAAAGCACTTATAATAATAAAAAAATATGAAATTTATTTAATTCACCTTGGGGGCAAAAATATTATTTTTATTATTATTATTTTTCATTATGATTATTATTATTACTTCCCCGCTATTAAGTATATTTGCTATTTTATTTTTATTTATTTTTTTTGTTATTTATTTATTAAATATTTTCTTGTTTGTATATCATCGATAATAGCAATAGTTTTTAAGAATCAACTGTTAGTACTCTTCTAGGTCACCCATCATTGTATCTTTTATTTGGTGAAATAATGCTACAAGCAGTTGTAATCACAAAGGTTATAGTTAATTTTTCTCGGTTAATTATTACAAAGATAACGAAACTCATTGGTTTATTGACATTCTAGTCCCAAAATTGCAATTGAATTATTTTAGATACAAAAATAAACGAATTCGGGACGAATAAACAATTAAAAAATAAAATATTTTCTAAAAAAATACAATTCGATGGAGGTTACAGCGAAATTTTGCAATAAAAACATATAGAAACTTTACTATGATGATTTTTTTATTATTAATTTTAATATATATTTTTTACTTTAACGACATTACTGTGTTTTGTGTAAAAAAAAAGTAAAAACTGGACAAAATTCAATGTGAAAAATAAAGAAAATATAAATAAAAATTTTTAATAATAATGGGTGGCACTCAATACATTTTATAATAAAAATTTATTAATGTTGCATTAGCATAGAGTACTGTACAGTATAGTACATACATTATTACAGTAAAAACTACATAACAGTCAACGTTTCTCTCCTTTATTATCATTATTATTATTATTATTTTTTTATTTTCATTGGCATTGCATTGTTTATGGTTGAAAAAGATATTCATTTTTTTTTTATTAATAT
The DNA here is from genome assembly GCA_963942525.1 of Ptychoptera contaminata. Classification (NCBI taxonomy): domain Eukaryota; kingdom Metazoa; phylum Arthropoda; class Insecta; order Diptera; family Ptychopteridae; genus Ptychoptera; species Ptychoptera contaminata. Next base: position 11,014,408 of record OZ012636.1, on the reverse strand, counting down.
ATTATTCAACTACCACCAATTCTACTGTATTTTTGCCTAAAGGTAAATACATTTTTCTTCTACTCTTTTCGTTTTTTTTTTTATAATATAAATACATAAAAATAATAAGCAGCATTTTTGCCGCTGTTTATTTGCAAGAAATAATACTAAAAATAAACAAAAATAGCAATAATATTGTAGAAAGAAAAGAAAAAAACGCATCAGCATACACAGGAGTAAAGAAATTTTTTTTTTATATATAAAGTAAAATATTGACGGTCGTGTCAGCAGCAAGTCATATATTTTTTTTTAATAATAAAATAACAAAAAATAATTTTTATTGCATATGATTATAGAAAAATTTATTGATTCTATTTATTATTGATTATTTTTTCTTCGTTGTTTTGTTGTTATTGGATGCATTTTTTTTCTATTTAGTTTGTTAAAAATAATTGTTTGTTTGGTAAAAAATGATTTATTCGTTTTATTAATAAGATTAAGACAGTTATCAGTATAAATATTATCAGATTTTGAGATTTTTATTTTTGAAAAATAAATAGACAAATGTCATTTAATTATGTAGTTATGATAACTGTAGTAGTATCCTTGAGCTTTTCAATGGATTATGTTACATAAGAAATTGCTTTAATTTTGCAACAAGTATAATAAATATAACCGCTGATATAGGAAAAAAAAACATTGTCTATGAGAAACGAGACTTAAATGTGTCTTAATATCAAATTCATCTTCCAGCAAACAAACGTTTTACCAGATTAAACTTTAAGCAGTAAATTTTTGTACAGAATTATCGTTAAATAAAAGTTTTAATCACTTTATAAATGATTAGTTTATACATTAATTAATTAATATTTCTTTTTAGCAATAGCAAGTATTATTCTCAACAAATGATAATTTGTCTGTATTTTCAAGCGCACCCAGAATACCAATCAAATTAAATAAATAAAAAATATTTTCGCCTATCATGATTATTCGACATCGTCTTTGTTTAATAATTTAATCTTACATAAAAAATATAAGAATAATAATAAATATTATTATTAAGGTAAACCGTATCGTATTTACCTTTGTTTTTTCTTTTATACATTATTGTGATTGCTCTGTTTGTTCAAAGTTTTTATTTATTTCTCATTTCTTATTCTTACTCTTTAAAAAAAAAACCAAATCATAATTTATTTATTTATTTAGAAAAAAAAAGCATCATGAAAAATTTAAACTAATAATAAGAAAAACCAATTAAATAATTATGTTATCATTAGAAATCGTGAAAATAAAATGATTTATTACGAGAAAATATTATTGTTATATATGTATGTATATAGGAAAAGGAAAATATTTATAAAAACAAATAAATAATAAATATAAAGAAGAGAGAATAATTATTTACCTGTTGTTGTGCGGTTTTTTTTTTTAAATTCTTTTTCTTTTTATTCGCTTGTTTTTGCGTTTTTTTTCTTTTTATTTAGTTAGAAATACACAAATAATTAATGTAAAATAAATAAATAATAAAAAATGAATAATGATCGCGATGCCATTTTAATAAATAACAGAAGAATAAAAAAAAATATAATTTAATTTTTCTTTTTTTGTTTTACTGGTCGTGGCGTAATTATTTAATTGTTTTTTAATCATTTTATTTTTAATTTTTTTAAATTATTTATACGTTATCGTGTCTGTTCTTGTAACGTACAGATGTTTATTTTATTTATTTTTTTATGTAAGAGTTTTCAGGATTTTTTGGAAGATTAAATGCATTTAAAATAAGCAGAGTGGTAGTAGAAAGGTAGGAAAACGACAGATATTTTACTCCTTGTTTGCTAGTAGTTATTGCGCTATTTAATTTTCCAACGATATAGAAGTATTCTAGCGATTTTATCCATCATTGGAATATATTTTATTATTAAAACATTTCAAGAGAATAATAATAGTTCTAGGTAAGAGTTTATATTTATTGAACTAATGTTTAGATGTCTGGAAAACGTTCGTTTATACTTTTCTGGTTAAAATGTGCTACTCAAAACTGTTTAGATGATTGAAAGTACTTTAAAGAAATCAAACCATTTCTATTGAATAACTTAAATGTTTTCAATTAAAAGTCCTAAAAACGTACATTCTGTGAAATATTTATTGAATAAAGTTTAGCAAAACAAATTAAATAAATCTAAAAGCCCAGTATTTTTAACTTCCTCGGTCTAATAAAGCATTGAACCTGGTTATTACTAATAAAAAAAACAATATAAAGGGTTTAAAAAAAAAAACTATTAACCAATAAGGGTTAATTATTAATAAAAAAAAAAATAAAATTTAATAATAAAAAAAAAATGTCGCCATATGTAGTTTAACATTAACAAAATGGAGACAAAGTACCTTCTTCTATTTAAAAAAATTATAATAAAAAAGAAAAACGTAATTATGGAGTATTACTGCCGTTATTAAAATAAATAAATGAAGAAAAAACAATTGCAGCACTTCACATAAATTATATTTTAATAAATAATTAATTTATTTTTTATTTTTTCATTATAATTGATGCATTGAAATAATATTTATAAATACGAACAGCAGGTTTTTTTTTTAAAAAGAACTCAATGTGGGTGGATCGCTTATAATTCATTTTTTTTTTTTAATTGACAACAAATGGCAGACGTTTGATTATTATTATTATTATTAATAATAAAGAAATTTTATGTTATTATTATTTATCCAACCACAAATGACCATTGGTTTGTTATACCGTTTCCACTATAAGAAAATAAAAACCGTTTTTCACCACAGTATTACCTATACATCCAGTTAGACAATTGGTAATTTTTTCATTATTTTCTTTATTTTAACAATTTATATTCATACCCCCAATAATACTCGAGTTTACTTTTTATAACGCCACACCCCACACTTTTAATAACTAACATTTAATAATAATACTTTTTTTTATTATTATTATTTTTACCTTTTATTATCTATTTACCTGATCAAATATTTTTACTCTTTAGAAATTAATAAAAAAAAAATACGACAAATGAATGAATGAATAAAGAAAAAAATAAAAAAGCAAGCAAGAAGCAGCAAAAATACTGTGGTTTTGTCTTGTTTTTTTTTTTTATAGCAATTATAAATAAAAAAATAATATTCTGCCACCCTGTACCCCACTATGTAACCACAAGTCTGCATTAATTTTTAATTTTTTTCTTTTTCTCTTTTTTTTTTTGTACATAAATGACGCGAAGGTTTTTCTGTTTGCTTGATTAACCCTCAATTGTGTTATTTTTTTTTGTCTTTCTGTATAAATATTAATGTAAAAGTTGGGGGCGTTTTGGATACTGAAATGAAATTTTTTCTTTGTTTTAATAATTTTTTTTTTTCTAATTCAACAATAATTAAGCTATAAGCACTCGGTGTATGTACTTGAGAAATATTTTTATTTTCTATTTTTCACTATCAATAATTGAAATGTAGCATGTAGAAGGCTTTTACACTCTTTTCAGGTGAATTTACGTTTTGTTTTTTTTTTTTTGTTGTATTTAAAATTAATTACAGGTGTTTTGTATATTTTGTAAAAAATTTTATTTTATTTTATATTATTTATTATATTTTAGTTAGAGAGTGTTTGAGAGCGATGTTGTTCTCTTTACGAATAACTTCCTGAAAAGAATTATAGTCTATGTTCTGGGATTCTATCTTTAATTTGTTAACCACGACTTTAAATTGGCATTTAATATGTTTAAACCTTTTATTTAGAGATTTTTAAAGACACTTTTGTCTTGAAAATAGATTTAATTCAGAAAAACTAGAGGCTATGCAGATAAAAACAATTTTAAATTCTATAAAGCTTTTGAAGGGCAATCAATGATTTTCTTTTGAAATAAGTTTAAGTAGGAGAAAAGCTGTTTTTTTATTAATATTTGCGATTAAAGAGAATCAATTAGTCTTGCTTTGATTTAATTACAAACATTTTTCTTTTTTTGCAATCAAGATTAAAAGTTTTCTAGGTTTAGTCAGCGACCTTTTCTATGCAAAAAAAAAATCGTTTCTTTTTTTCATGATTTTATTGCCATTTCATTGCTATTTTATTCGCAAATCTGATTCGTTGACAATTTTTTTTTGTATTTTTTATTATTATTTATTTATTTGTTGAGTTTGCGCTCATATCTCCACCTGCTTACCCACAGAATAATTTTCAATTTTTTTTTTGCATTTCATTTCTCTAACTGTTTGTTTGTGGCATTTATTACAGAACTTTTGTTATTTAATTTTTTTTTTATGTATTTATTCTGTGCTTTTTTATCAAACCAATTTTATAGCATAGGCGGAGCTTTATGATGTGCGCTGGCGCTACTACCACCAGTCAAACGCTACAATGACATTATTTATAATAAAAAATTTACATTTATTTTTTCGCAACAAACAGCAAAATTACAATTTATTTCTGTATTTGCTGTTGAAAAGCGAATAAAAAAAAAATTGCAAAAAAAAAATACATTTCTGCCTGTATTTGCTTTCTTCTTCGTCTAAATTATTAATAATTAATTAAAAAAAAATTGTTTCAAATGGGCGGTAGCGAAATTTATCATTGGATTAAAATAAATAAATAAAATATATTTGCGAAAATCAGTAATGAAAAATAATTCGTAATCAATTTGAAAGTGAACATAAATTAAACAAATCAACTGTTGAAAAGCAATTTAAATTAAAGAAATCGCATAAACAACGATGAAAAACACGTTAATGTTTTTTCTTTCTTCAACTGACACATTGTTTACCTTTAATTTTTTGTTAAATACAAAATTTTATCAATTGGCTTCATCGAGCAATAACTATAAAAAACAAATCCATTAACGCGAAATATGTTTTAATTTTTTTGCTGTTTCTTTGATTCTTCATTTTTAAACTTTACATACTTTGTTGCTGCTTAAATAACGAAAACGAAAAAATAAAAAACTTAAATTACTTAACGTTATGTGGCGTAAGTTACGCTTATCAGTAATCGCGGGCGCACATTGTCGTTGTTTTATTCCTTTAATTCAATAAATAGCAAACATATTTTTATTTTTTAATGAATTAAATAAAAAAATAATAATAATAATAAACAAAGTGGAGGAGCTAAAGACTTTTTTTTCTTTATTCATTTTAATCAATTTTAAATCAAACAGCCACAACCGCATAGTACATCGAAATTCAATTGAAATAAAGCTAAAAAAAAAAAATTATAAAAATAAATAAACAACGCGATCAATAAAAAACATTAAAATAAAAAGCTTTCTGTGGTAAAAAGTTTATTTTTATTTATTGATTTAATTTGAATTTTTCTTTTTTTTACACACTTTACTGTGCTTTAATGTTTGTGGTATTATTAGCTGGCAATTACTGCTGCATAATCAATGTTTTTTTTTTTTGCTCGAATAAGATTCTTGGATTATTGGATTTAATTGTTATTTAAAAAAATAAATAAAACCTAATGTAGCGACTTTTAACAGAATAAACACTTTAAATGCATAAACAAAAATATATATTTGTAAATTTAAATAAAAAGTTTATCGTTTTGCCAATTTTATTACTTATGTCTAAGATACTTAAGTTCAAACATTTCGCTACTAAAAATTGTTTAATCGTTAAGAGACTATAAACGATGTCAAAGTGCTAAGTGAACTACTTAGCGATCCGAATAAATTGTAATTTATTTTCTCATTAACTGTGCAAACATCCTTTGCTAAGAAGTTAATTACAATTAAAAATAAAAAACGTGAAAAGATTTACTGTTGGTACGATGCTTCAATTGCATTAATTTTTTTTTCTTTTAATTGCTTTTAATTTATTGATTTAAATTTATTTCACCAACTATTCGATTTCTTTTGCATGTTAAATACCTGCTAGTTTTTTTTTTTTTTTTTTTTGGTTTTTAATTTTTTCTCTCTTCTCCATTTATTTATTATATTTATCTTATTGTATGTTATTTATGTGTTTATACTCTAACTGTGACATGTGTTTTAAAATGTACAAACATGTATTCATCGGTGTAATAAAGATTAAGAATTAAATTTAATAATAATAAGAAAATAAAGAATAAGAAAGAATACAGTAATATTATTTGCATTAAGATAAATTCAGGTAAACGAAGATGAAGAAAATAAAAGTATAAAAAAATGCAACTAAATGAATAAAAAAAAAATAGAAGTTAAACCGATTGGTAAAAAAAAAAGTTGTTTTTACTTATAAATTGTGGGGAAAAGAATTTTATTTAATTGATTTTGACAGTTAAATACGAAACAATTGTTTTTCAACTGTCATCGTTGGTGGTTACAAATTGTTATACCTCCTATAATGCGACCTACTATACAATTCACTTTAAATTACCATTAGGAATGTTAAATAATTATTAAAAAATTAACAAGAATTTACTGAACAAAATCACTAAATTATTGACAAACATTTGAAAATGCCTAAAATAATGTTTTATTGGTAAAATTTATTACGAAAAATAAAAATAAAAAAAACACAATTAAATAGTTAATCCACTAATATCAAATATAATCAGCTGTACAAATGACAGGTAGGTAAATGTGTAATACATAGTATTTAATGTAATAAATTATATTTTTATTAAATGTTAATTAAATCAAAAAAAAAATAATACTAAATACTAAAAACAAGAAATTATTTAACTAAGAGCATATGGTTTTTTTCTTTTTTTTATTTTTTACCTGTGATTAATTCCTATTGTTGTTTATTTATCTATTGATAACAATTCAATAATTGTAGTAATAATAATAATAATAATAAGTAATAATAATAAAAAGCTTAATTATTGATAAAATAGCTAACAGCAAACCGTATTTATTTGTAATGTTTTAACGTAAATTATGTAAATAATAATAATAATAATAATAATAGTAGCATTTGTCAGATATTATCAATTATCCTAGTTCTTGTTTATCATTATTTAAATAACAACAAAAAATCTATCTTTTACTATATTTTCCATAAATATTGACATATTGTGTAGGAGTGTTCTGTTTATTTATTTTAAATAAAAAAATAAAATCCTTTTATTATTGTTATCAAATTAATGTTTTTTTTTTGTATAAATAAATCGTTAAAATGATAGCAGCAGCATGAATTACGTTAAATCGAAAATAAAACACTTGTTTATTGTGAAATAAAATAATAAAATCATAAATGCATAAATAAATAAACAATTGTTACATTATGACTAAATGATAATAAAATAATAAAAAGAAAATTAACAAAAGTTAAATAGCAGGGTGAAAAGACACTTGAAATTAATTTTTTTTTTGTTGCTATTGCTATAAACTACTATCATTGTAATTGATAAGAGTCATATAATTAACCGTTTTTAGTTGTTGTTATTGTATTTAGCACATTCATATAAAAAAATAAAAAAATCCACCCTTACCCATTAACCGTTGATTACCCAACTACCTATATTTTCTAAGTGCATTTCGTTTAAATATAAAAAGAAAAATAGAAAACACTCACCTTTCTCATAGGTAATTTGTCTCTCCTGTTGTCTAGCATTATCCGCTGCTACTTTTAATAAACTTTGTATATTACGCAATAATGTTTCCGTTGATGATAAATTTTGCTCTTGACCAGGATGTCCACCGCTTGATGTGACACCACTAGCCGCAACGGCGGCTGCTGTTGCCGCTAAACTTGAATAATTTAATGCAGCCTGTTGATGTGAATCATTTGAACTAGGTACAGATGTTGGGGGTGGTGGCGGTAAATCACGTTCTACATCACTTAAATCACCTTTAATTAAATAAATAAATAAATATTAAATAATTATTACTATTTCATTTACAATAAATAATATATTTTATAAATATTTTGTAACAATAATAATAATAATATAAAGAAAAACTCCAGCACTACATCTTAAGATAATAATAATAAAAATAATAACAACATCGTCATGCGTTGATAGCATATAATCAACAAATAAATAACGCAGGTAAAAAGCCTTACATACTGAAAATAATTTTCATTCTACATCGTTATTATTGTAAAAAAGCAAATTATTATTATTATTATTATTTTTACTTTAACTTGTAAATGCAACACAAGATCATATCAATAATTTTCTTATTTCAAATTAAAATAAAAAAAAACGCGAATTTTGTGATTTATTAAATTAAAAGAAAAATATATCCTATATACAAATATATATATAAATTTATGAAATTCTACATTTGTTTGCTGTTGGTACTATTTCTTGTTGTTAATTTATATTGAATATCGACGGTTATGATGTGAATAACTCATACCACACACAGCAGACGGGGCAATACGTTCTTCTAGTAACAAAACAAAAAAAAAAAAAAAACAACGACTTAAATCGGGCGCGTCGAATTAAAAATGAAAAAAAAAACGTAAATAAATAATTTATTAAGTCGTGTAATAAAAGGACGTCGTCATCATAAAAATTATAAGTAAATAATTCGAATTACAAATACCTTCTGCCCACCATTTTTATTCGCTTTTAAGTTTCTCGCGCATGTAAAAGGTTTTTTTTATTTAATATTTGCGCTAAGTAAATAATACAGATCAATGTTTTTGGCTTTGTTTCCTTTCTTTTTTTTAATTAATAAAATAACAAATAATAATAATAAAGAAAAAATACAAATTAAAATCGTTTCTTTAATCAATAGTTATATTTGCACGAGATAAAGCAGCTTGAGTTTGCGCACTACAAATCATACATTTAAAAAAATATTTTTTTTGCTTTTTTCTTTTGAATTTTAAAGCATGTTTCGTTTATTTAATAATTTTTTTTTGCTGAGTATGAAAATAATTTCAGAAAAAAAGAAATACATAATGCTGTTGTTACTCCTAACTCATCAGAATAACATGGTAAAATGTCAGCGCATACTTAATGCTACTGAATCACGAAATAAGGTTTTTTCTCTTCTTGCGTTTGCTTCTAAATTAAATTTATTTAAAAAAAAAAAAACATAAAATAAAGCAATAAAAAAATTCCTTAAGTAAAAGTGTAATTGGCACGCAATTATAGTGCGCGTATAATAATAAAACAAAGTAAAACCGGCTTAATTCAGCCGTCGGCTTAAGTTAAAAATGTTTAAACATTTTATAAATATTTCTCTTACCATCTTCATCTTTGTCATCACGATCATCAACATCAGATACATTTTCATCGCTCATATTGTCCTCATCATCATGTACAGACGGTACAGGTGATTGGCCACCATCACTACGATCACTTTGTTCACCGTGACTCGAATGATCCATACCTGATTTTGATAAATTTAATACAGGACTTTGACCATTTGATGAACCTGCAATTATGCGATAAAATTTTAATTTATTTTACCCTAAAGTCCAAAAAAAAAAATTATTAAATACCATTATGAGATGAAAGATCACGCGGTTTTTGATCCATCGAAGCTACCCTATCATCACCTCGTTCTTCTCGTAATCTGCGGTAAAAAATGAAACATAAAAAAATTAATACAAATAATTCGAAAAACGTGAAAAAGATTTTGTTTTTTTGCAAATCAAATCACCCAGTCACCCTTAACTGTTCCTTTTTTTTACAAAAAAATATTTGGCGGACAAAAAAATATATCTCTGTGAAGTTAACCCCCTGTGGACTCTTACCGTCCCTTTTTTATCTTTTTGCGTTTTAAAGATTTGTTTTATTTTTTGTTCCTAAATGTGCCACCCTTTAAATGGGTGAAATTAAGCGAATAGTACACAAAATAAAATACACAAAACAAGATACGAACCCATAATAATTGAAGAAAAAAAAAATTAACAAAAAAAAAATACCCTAAAAGCATTTTGCCATTAAAATTAAAGCAGAGAAAAAAAAAACAAACAAAAAGTGAATTTTTGCTTAAAAAAATTCCGTGCACCCAAAAGTGAAAGTAATGAAATTTCACGAATTGACAGTAATATAAATGAATTAGATGTTTTTCTTTTTATGCCATCTCTCGCCGTTCTTTGTTCCTATATTCTATGATTTATTGTTGCTTTTAAGGCCAATTTTCTTTATTTTTATATCTGAACGCCTACCTATAGGGATTTTTCTCTCTTTTTTTTTTTTTGTTTCTTTATTTCTGTTGTTTTTTTTTGCGTTTTTAATTTAATTTTAATTCAATTAACGAGCAGTTAAATTAACATAGAAATTGAAGGAAAGGGTGGATTACTATTAAAGTAAAACAAACAGACAATGGTTGTTACGAATTAAAATGTCATTTTTCAAAAAACAATAGCTTTTAAATGTTAAATACAAAAACACCACTCACATGTATTATGTAGATCTACAATCAAAATACATGATCATCATTTGATATTTAATAAAATGTTTGTTTTTTCTTTCTTTATTTAATAACAAAAGGCAAACAACATTTTTATTACGTGTTAATGCAGCAGAGAGAAAACCCTTTTTTGATTCCAAAAAAAAGAAACTTAATAATCGAAAAGACATCGCTAAATAAGTATTTAATTATTTTCTATAACAATTACCACTCATTAACAGTCATTTTAACCCTTTTTAAACTGTTTTTATTATTATTACTATTTGAAATTAAAAAACACAAAATAATAATAAACGGAAAGGAATGAATGAAAGTAAATTAAAGCCACAGTTAAAATTAAATTGAATTTTCTCATTTCGTTGTTGTTGTTTAATTTTTTAATTAACTGTTTTTTCTGTTGTCTAACTAGCCAAATGAGACAATTGAAATTGTTTAAAATCAAATCAATTATGAGAAATACCCATAACACAATTCTGGGCTATATTAACGTTTTTAAATTAACATTTGCCTGGCATTCAATTGGAATGGGCCCTTAAATTGTTATCATTATTACTGATTTCATCAACAACAACAGCAGCAGCAGCAGTAGAAACAAGCAAAAAATGTTTTTGCTTTTGCTTTGTGTTCTATGTTTGGCGAAAAGGCTGCTTTTTTATTAGTTGTGTAAAAAACACTTTAAACTAACTAACTGAAAGTAATTTTAATTTTCTCCTTGTTTTTTATATTACATAGTAACTAAACATTAAATTCCTTTTATGCTTTATACTGTAAATTAGATTCCTAATATAAATGTTTTAATTTGTGATAAATAGAAGGATGAACGGTTCTCTTTTATTTTTATTGCAATTTTCTTGTTTAAAGCGTATATTAGATGCTGATTTAGCGTCGAGTACATAGATATATGTATATCATTTTATTTAACTAATTATACATTTGCCGGATTATTTTTGTTATTTAAATTCAAATTTTTGTTTTTCTAGTTGGTAAATTATTTAAATAAGTTTTTATTGCGTAATCAATTTCTGATTTATTTATAAGTAATTAACGCGGACATTGTTTTTATACATGTAAAAAATCTTGTTAATAAACAACACAGCATTATTATTGTGTCCTTTTAAGTTGAAAATTCAATTAAAATACCTTATAGTAAGGTATTTCAGTGTTCTTTACTACGTCCGCTCTGTTCTTGTTACAATAACTGCTGTTTGGGATTTATTATCATTTTTTGTGCTTTTTTCACTGTTTAGCCCCCAAAAAAACATTAACAACTTAAAAAAAGGCGAAAATAGAAAAAACGCGATTGACATCTCTATTCACACAAATATATTTCGCACAATGGGTGGCCTTGTAATGCGTTTTATTATTTTATTTAACTGCTATTGTTCTTATTATTTTTGATATTATTAGCATAGCTATGAGGAGCAATAACAAATGATAGTCTCAAATTTCTTGATCTTTTTATAAACTAAAAAATAATACATTTTTCTGTCTTTAAGCAGATTTAACGGATTTACTAGTCCGAGAAATGTATTTTTTTTTTTAAATTTTTCTCGGTTATTTCTTTGGGGTAATAAGAGGTATGTTTTATTTTTAGGATAATTCAGGTGTGAGTATGAAAAATGTAAGGTGTTAAGGATCAGTGATAAAATTTCTATTTGTATTTTTTTTTATCATTTTGCAAGCACAAACTTCTGTTAAGAATGATAAATTGTCTTTTGTTTGACTCTAGCCAACCCCATGTTTCTAACCGGATAAACCGTAAAACGTGAATTTTTTTTGTTGTTGTCTTATTTATATATTCGAGCAGCGTATGGTTTTTTCTAGTGTCACTTGGTAGTGTGATTGGTGTTTTCCTGATCGTGATGACATGCAACGTTTTACCAGGAATTTTCACTTCTTTAATTCATTGAATAAAAAAAATAAATTCTATCGTTGATGATGCTGGTGTTTATGTTCATATCCTGTCTTAATTTATTCAGTTGGTGATATATATTAACCGGTGAGACTTAGAACGTTTTTGAATTCATAATGAAAGCAAGAAAACTAGAAATATAAAAAGCAAAAACCTGCGGCTGAGTAGGTGAAAGACACATTTTTTTCCTTTTGATAAATGATTTTTGTTATCAAAGTTTTTTTTTTTGTTTTTTTTGGTTTCTTTTAAACCGAAAATTACTTTTCTTTTCTTATTTAAAAACCGTTAAAAGGCATATCCAACCGGCACCATCTGTGTTTAAGGATTTTATTTGTTTTTGAAAATTATAAATTTTTTTTTATCATGTTTCAAAAGCAAAACAACAATAATGAAAAATTATTATTATGGTACAGGTGAAATGAACAAATAATATGTTTTTTGTTAAATTTTTAAAGGGTAGTAAGCATTGCCTAATTCACCCTAATTTATAAAGAAAAAAAAAACAAAATTACTTAAATTAGATAGAAATGATGGAAGAAAAAATATAATAAAAACGCTGAAAACATGTGTCAAGATGCAATTGTTGTTGATTTTTAATGTAGAGACAAAAAAAACCCAACATTTGATAGCTGGGTGGTTAGTTAAACATACAAATCACCACTACCCTTATCAAAATAACAAAAAATTAAAATACCGACTTTTGGTTATCATTAAAAATAAAATTTAAAAAAAAAGCGAAAAACATTTTTTCGTGTAAAGGAAAAAAAAAGAATTGATCGCAGTTGGGGTTAAATATGACGACATTATTGCTGTAAATAAACCGCCCCGCTATTACACATTATACAGTCATTTGTCTGTTTTAATATTATATTTCAAAGCACGTTCATTTGCTAAAAAGTAATATTGCATCATCAAATGATATTAGGTTTTATTTAAATAAGCCAAAAGAAAACTGAAGCAAAAAAAAAAAAACAAAACGAAAAACATTTATTTGCGTGAGGCGCACGCTGTTACTTCTACTTTCGTTCAGGCCCCCATCCACCTATCAAGAAGAACAAGAAAAAAATATAAATAAAATAATAATAAACTTAAGTTATTAAATGACACAAAAATATTAAAAATCGGTCACCCCTCACATAAATGTCACCCACTGAGTCACAAAAAGCAAAAATATAAATAAATATATTTTGTCTTCTGAGTGTTTTGCATAAGATTTTGATTACTAAACGCAATAAGAACGCGACAAGACAAGATCCAACAAGAGGAAAAGTCATGAAATAAAAATCAAATGTACATAAAAACGCTAATAAAAAAAAAGAAACTTTAAAGTGCGGGCAATTTTCATTTTTTCGTTTTTGTCTCATGACTTTTATTTAAATTTCTTTCCTTCGAATAACAATTTGTCATTTTTAGCCTCAAGAGGAAATTTGTGCTTTAAAAAACGAATCATTTTTTTTTTAACTTTATTAATGGATGGAGTGACGACAAACGACTTATGTTAAATTATAAAAACACAAAAAAAAAAATTGTACATAACGAAACTACCCCCAATACACCCTAGAAAATTATTCTATTCGGTCGCAATAAGATATAGAAAAATAAGAAACAAAACGATTACATAAATCCCTTATGGTTGGTAAATTAAGTGTCCTTTTGCGTATGGAAGGTAACAGCGGAAATTTCCGTACAGAAAACTTTATATTATTTTCAGGAGTTTGTGTGTGTGTGTTTTTTTTTTGCTACTAAAAAAACGAATTTTTGGTATTTAATTTTAAGAAAACTAATTGCTTGACAATTAATTTTTTTTTTTTTGGTATATAATTTTCAGCGACCCAAGTGTCTACTTAACAGAAGAAAACTTTTCCAATAAGAAGAAAAAGTTAATTAATAAAGCAGAAATTGTTTTCTATTTTTCATAAATTTTTTCTTTTTTGCTTGTCTCGTGTAATGATTTTTTGATTGTTTTACGTAAATGTAATCGATTTGTTGTTACTGTTTTGCTATTATGTCTGATGATGATGATCATTGATGGAACAAATAACCACCCATCAGAAAAACATCAATTCTTAAGCATTAATGGTGAAATTGAAGGAATAAAAATGATAAAATAAAGTCAGACGAATGACAGCAGATGTGACAAGTATTTTGCATAATTTTCATCCCTTAATACAAGCCACTTACATTACATTATTTGGGTGGTACCCAGCCCACTTAAACATGTTATTATTATTATTAATAATAATAATAAAAAAAATAAAACTCACTTTTGACAAATGACAATTCGAATTTAAATAATTTTTTTTTTTTTAATTTTATATTTATTTAAAAAAAGGAAAATTATATAATTTTTTAAACAAAATTTCCCTTATCCGTAACAAACCATCCCTAAAATAATAATATTCGATTGCTGCTTGTGTACTTTTTGAATTATGATTAATCGATTTGATGTTTATTGCAGACAGATAATTTTTATTTTACTTTAAGAGCTTTAATTGGTTTTTAGCGGAGGGATTCCGCCGCGTTTTGTTACCTTAAATACGTGCCTACTTAATTTATTATTGATTTAATTTTTTTTTTTTGAACTATTATCAATAATAAGTACGTTAAACTGTGTGTGTATGATTTTTTATTGTAAATAGATAAAAACCACAAAATACTTAACACGAAAAAAAAAATCCATCCTTAAGCGTTATTAGGATCAAATTACACAGCGAAATGTGTTTTTACTTGAAGACATTTCATCTCGTAATTAGTGTTTTTGTTTTTTATTTTTAGGAAAAACTATTCATAATTTTAGTGAAATGCCGAAAGTCTGTCAGCTTTAATAAAGTTAAAAGTGACTACAGAATTCGTTACGATTAAAAATTTACGCGACTTTTTATTTTTTTACCAAATTGCATTTATATTCTTAATTTTACTGTCTTTCTTCTGCACTGTTTTTTTATTTCATATTTGTCCTTTTGAACACGTACATTGTTGGAATTATTATAAAATTAAATAAAAACATTAAACAATGAAATATGTGTTTGTCGTGCATCTTTTACTCAGGAATTTAATAATTACTTTATCGTTTAAACGTGGGTGCAACCCTTACCGCTTATTCACTTGCTGCTAACTAACTAAAACATGTGAGCATATATATCATGTATATAGTAAAGGTATATGAGGTAGATATATGCTTATATATATATATATAGATTCTAATAAACAATTTTGATATCAAAGAAAGAAAATTACAGTGTGGTCCCAGGCTATAAATAAAGGCGGAATATTATTGCGAGCGTTGTGACAATTGTTTAAAAGAAATAATTATCCGGATGGCATCTAGTTAGTAAGCACATCGAGTACGCACTGTCCCTTCTTACTAATAAATTATTTTCAAACGTTATTTTTTCACCTTTAAATGAATTTCATTATTAAATTAATAAAAACATTGAAGAAAAAACTTCATTTTCCAAATAATTTTCACATATGTAATGTTTTCCTAAATTTTATTATTTTTTGTATAACAATAGAATACAATGAAACAATGTAAAGCTAAAAGCAATTTTAAGGGTACACAAAATAAAAAATACTGCGAATATTTATATCTGTCGTCAGTGTATCATCGGTTATTTATTTAATTTTATGTTGTCTCCACACTTAATAAATTGTGTAAAAATAATTTATTTCTTTTTTTTTTTCTTTACAGTTGTGGAGTTAAATTTCTTCCTGTTTTCTATTTGAAACAAAATTGCTAATATTTGTGTGATCCTGTAAATTATTTTTAAAATAAAAAACGGGAAATTTAAAAAGGAAATTTTATTTATTATTCGTTGGCGTTTTTAGTCGATTTAAATAAAAATAAAAATAAAAATGCAGGAAATAGAATTAAAAAGGTCAAACGTTTTTTATTTTTTTTTTGGTGAATTTAATTTAATAATAAAAATAATTGAAAACTACCCTTTATTAATAAATTCACCTTTTTAAGTGCTTCAAATCAATTTATTTTTTGTATTTTCAAAATTCAAATATCATTTTTGTGTTATAGTTTTGCTAATAGGGATGTAAAAAATTTTCTTTTGGTTTTTTATTTTCGTTAATTTAATACTAAAATCAATTAAATATATTCCAAAATATTAAATCAACCCTCCAATAAATATTCTTAATATTATTTTTAATTTTTATTTTTATTTAATTTGCTTATTGCTGTTAACTGTGATGTCCTTGTTGATGCCGATTTAAATCATTAAATCGAATAAATTTAATTGTTAAGAATATTTACATAGAAATTTATTTTTTAATAGAAATTCATCCCTTACTAAATATGCTATATAACATTTATTTTATTTTATATTAATTTGCAAATCGAACGTAAACACAACTGGATTTAAATAGCTTTGATTTGATTTTGGAATTTGTTGTTTTTAATTTGTTTGTTTAAGAATATAATATATACAGTGAACGTCTTATTGCGTAAGAAAAATAACTTTATATAGGACTATTAAGGGATGTTTAATTTTAATTTAATCAAGTAAAAAAAAAAACAACAATTGGTATTAAGCATACTGTCTGCAATTGATTTGTTTTTTCATTATCATTCCAATAGATTTGTTATTTTTTCAAATATTTATTATCATGTTTATTGAGGGTGGGGTGTTGGTATATTTGTATTTTGATGAGCAAATCAATATAGGGGGGTTATTTTATTATTATTAAAAAGAAGAATTAAGAATTAAATAAGCTAATAAAAGCAGTTAAATAAGAAAAATAAAATTTAATTTGTTTGTTTCTTTGTTTGGATAATTTTCATCCCATAAAATTTGTTTATCTGTTATTTTTCTTTTTGAAATGAGAAATAAATTAAATTCTTTACTAAAAAACAAATAGAATAAATACTTATTGATTTGTTTGTGGTATGTTGTTTTGCTAATTTTTAATTTTATTTGTTTTGAAAAAATAAAGACATACAAACAACCCTCAAATCTTTGTTAAGTAAAATCTACTATACAAGTAAGATTTCTTATCAAAATTAAAAAAAAAACGTTGATGTAAAGTCTTCGAACTTTGATGCTATAAAGAGTTTGGTTAATTTTACAAAAAAACACCTCCCTTATGTTACTAAAAACCACCAGAAAATATGTTAAAAAAAATATAAACACTAATTGTAGATTTTGGCTGCATTTCAATATTGACAAAAAGAAGTCTTGCTTCGTATTGATACCGTGTAAATGGTTTTTCCTGTTTTATTTTCTGTTTTCTCCCCAAGGACATATCATTCGTTTTCCGTTTTAAAATAAAAGTATATATTTTTATTATATTTCATATTTTTTTATTGTTATTATTATTATTATTAAACTGGTGGATAATGGGTATTTACTTGCATTTGATACGAGAATAAAAAAAAAAACCGAAAGAAATCAAAAACTCTAAAGTATCGATGATATTGTTGCCGTTTTTTTTTTTATTATTTAAAGCGAATCGATGAGACTTCAATAGTAGGGTGGAGATTTTTTGATTTTATTCGTTTTTTTTTTTTACATTTTACAATATTTTCTCTGATTTTATTATTATTTTTTGATGATCCGAAACATTGAAAACACATTTATATTAAATAAAAAAAAAAGATGAAGCAAAATAACGAAATGGAACACATAAAGTAGGATGAAGGCTATAGTAGCTGGGTATAAAGTGAAACAAAATAAATAAAAAGAAAAGCATATGCTTCGTAGAGATAAGGATAAAGTCTTAGTGGCGGTTTGCTTTTTTTTATATTAAGGGTGGTTTAACGGTACTTAACTTATTTTTTAACATTTGATTTTAGAATTTTGTTTCTTCTGTTTCTAATCGGATCTGATATTCAATTGAATATTTTTCACATATTTTTCTTCCTATCTTTATGGTAATGTGTTTTTAAGGGTGGTTTTTGTGTTATTTTAAATTTTAAAAATAGTGCATAAAGGGACTGTTTATCACATTTATGCATTTTTTTTTGTCTATTATTTATTGGATTTCAGATGAAAACGCATTTATTAAAAATTGTATTTTTAAGTATGTAACGCATGCGTATTATAATTTTTAGTATTATCATTGTTGGTGGTTTACTCATGTTTCTTTTTTTAAACACCTTTTAGTGATTTTTTTCGTTTATTTTTATATACGTTTAATATTTTCGTTTATTTAGCGGTTTGGTGGCTACTGTTGCTCCTATTTACCACTATTGTTGATTATTTATAATAAATAAATAAATTATGTTAAATTAAATAAATTAATAAAACGGCTGCTGTTCTAGTTTTGTTATTTTTTTTTAAAGTAATTAACTGAAGTAGCAAACACTAAATGTCTGTTTAATAGCAGATGCAAATACTGTCGACTCATTACTAAAGAAGAAAAAAAGGTAGCGATAAAAACCGTAATATTTATCATGTTATTGATTTGTAAATATTGATTTGATGACCATTCAGTTTTAATAATTAAAAAATTATTTTATATTTTCCCCTGGTAAACAACAAAAAAAAAAAAATTTTAATAAAATAAAAGTCGAATCTCATCTATCACCTTTTATAGAAATTTTTTGTTGAATAATTTCAAGAGTTTTGTTTGTTTTAATAAAAAATCTAACCTCATCATCAGCATTTTTTTTTTTTCAAATTATTACTATTATTTATTTCTGTTTAATAAATAAATACGAAAGAAAAAATATAAATTAATAGTGGAATAAAAAAAAAATGAATTATAAATAAAGGGGTGCCACGCGACGTTTACCTTTTTTTTTATATATTTACGTTGTTACGTAATGTTAAAGTTACTCATCATTTGCCATCATCGAATAATAATAACAATAACAATAATAATAATACAGAAACGGACGAATACGACAACGCATTTTATATATAGTGTACTACTAGTGTAAGGCTACGTTAGGGTCATAATATTTACATTAACTACATATTTGATTAACTTTAAATTGATATTTACATTGAAGATACATTTTCTTTTTTTTTTTTTCAAATTTTATTTATTTATTTATTATTTACTTAATAAATGTGTGTCCATTTTAGTTATTATAATTGTCCGCCAGCTAACCACCCAACTTCACACCCAGAGTATTCACTTCATTTTTTTTGTAATATTTAAATACAATTAAAAATTGTTTTCTATGGACTTTCTACAATATTTTATTATTTTTAATTATTTTTCTACTTGTTTTATTACTTTTCTATGTTTGCTTCAATTTTTTTTTTTCAAGTAATTTTATTGGCTTGAATAGCGGAATAGAAATAGCGAGGATAAATGTAAAAGGAACAAAAAAAACTGCAGCACAAAAACCCTGTTAAATATTTAAAATGAATTTATTTCATTTTTTATACGATGAGAAAAATAATAATAATCATAATACGAAAAACGTCGTAGACGTAATTTACATAATTCAACATTGTGGATTTCAAAAATGATGAAAAGTAAGGAATCTAGCAACAAAGGAGAGAGAAAAAAAAATTGCTGTTCAGCTGTGTCAGCAAATTATTCTGCGTTTTTTATTTTTTTTTTGCAAGGTTTTTTAGTATGTGGACTGTAAGAGTACTGCGAATCGTTACGTTTACCATGTAAAGTGGATGAATAGGATGTAAATTTGTATTTCTACTCTTGGCAACAGAAAAAGAATTTTTTTTTTTTCGTTTCTTTCAGAACAATTTTTTCAAGTGGTTTCATCATTGAATAATTGGTAACAGAGTTTTGATTTTGTGATTTTAATATTTTTTGATCAAAATCGTAAAAAATTTTTATTTTTTTTTAACAATAAATGATATTGGTCGTCATGTAACCATATTTGTTGACCTTTTAATAAATTTTAACAGAAGCAAAACAGAAACAAAAAAAATTTAAAACTGTCAACCGCAGATGTGTAATGTAGGCGGTGGTTTAAGTCAACTCAACCAATTTTTTTTTTAGTCAATTTATCGTTTATTTTTAACAAATTTTATCGTTCTTTAAATTTTTTACTCAATAAGCCACTTGTACTTAAATGTATTCAGCAATTACTATGCAGTTGCTGCTGCTTCCTTTAAAGTTACAAAAAAAAATAACGAAATAAAATAGAAAATAGACGGACTTATCCGTAAAATAATTTATTTAAAATAAAAAATAATTAATTAACCAAAATATAAAACAATAATATTAATGAAAAAACACAAACAAGTCATTTATCATCATCGATGTGTAACAAATAACGTCATTAGTGCTACATAAGTGAGTGTAATTAAAGTTATTTAATTTTTATTTTTATTATTATTGATTTTTGGTTTACGAAAAAAAACTAAAAAGAATCTTTCAACACTGCACCCCCAATTATTATTATCTTTTTGTAATTAATGAAAACACGATATACGCCTAGTTTTTTAAATAATATTTTTTTTGTCGAAAAGAAAATTAATTAAATATTTTAAATTTGTTGAATATTTTTTGGCGTTTTTCATTAGCAAGATGTCACCACGGATCGTTAAGACGCAAATTGATTTGTTTTTAATTTTTTTTTTTGTAACTATCGAAAAAAAACTAAATTAAAAATATTAATTAATGATTTTTTAAATTAAAAATAAAAGAAAAAAAATAATAAATTAGTTTTCATGTGGTTTGGAAGTAGATTTGGTAAAAAATATGAATTTGATTGAAGAAATTATAAAAATTATTTATTTATATACATTTTTGTATTTAAAACCGCGACTTGGGTGTGCGTGGGAGTAAGTTTATTGAACATGAAATTAATCACAAAATGCCAATTTTTTTTTCATAAATTATTAACATAGGCAAACTATTAAATAAAAACGAATAAATATATTATTAACACATAACAAAGAAATAAAGAAAAATTATTTATTTGTATATCGTGATGATAAATAAAGAGTTTATCTAAAAGACATTTAAAAAAGCAAAATCGTAAATGTTTCACGTAATTATTATGTTTCTTTTGTTGTCTGCGGAATAAAAATTTAAACGAAAAAATAGTCACACAGGTGAATAATAACGTAAATAAATAATAAAATAAATAAAGAGAAAAAATATGAATCAAATTACATATGTGTCGAGATGATTTGTAATTCTAATGAAATTATAACAATAATAACAAGAAACACGTATCAAATACTGTTTCATATAATGTTTTTATCCAAAAGAACATTATTGTTGGTGCTTCAACCGCTACCATCATCAGTAATAAATTATGTTACCTGTAACATTTCATACATGAAACGATTATTGTAATAATTATAGAGTCATTAATTATATTTATTTCTATATTCATTTTTTTAAAAATCATTTCTTTAATAAAACTTTGATTGTAAAAAAGAATCTCTATATGCCAATTGAAACACAAAAATATGTATTATCTGTGGGATTGCAACTTAAATTAATACTTTTGCATCATTATTAGTGTACGCTCTTTATTAATTTTTTCCTTTATTTTTTACAGAAACGATACAAAGTAGAATAAAACATAAATGCATAAACACAAGAAACAGAAGAGAAATATTTATTGAAACATGAAACACGCTTATATGAAACAAAACGAGAAACAGTTTCATGTTTCATTTTATAAAATTTGCAATAAGAATTATAAAATATTAAGAAAAAATATTTTATTGCGAGGAATCTCACGTGAAATATTAAAGAAATAAATCAGAATTTCAGAAAATGTAATAAAAATCGTGTGTGGGAGAAGAACGATCATTAAACTTTGTTTATCTAAGAAAAAGTGCAATTCGGTGATAATAAATTTTAAGCACAAAAAAATAACTTCCATAAACCGATAAAAATATAAAAAAGTAAATATTATTATTAAAAAAACCACTAATTAAGATAAATGAATTGTATTTATTGAAGAAAAAAAAATTGTCGTGACACCTCGAATGGAATATTAATGGATTTTCTCTCATTTTTCATTTTTATTTTAAAACGCGAAACACGAAAAAAAAATTATGACCAACAAGGATAATAAAATGTGATTAGACTTATCAGTTGACATGTTTTCGTCTTAAAAGCAGAAAAGTTATGCAGGGGTTGCGAATTTTTTTTTAATAACTTTTCTATCGAAAAAAATCATTAATAATAAAGACAAAAATTAGCGGTAATGTTGATGGTGGTGGTGGTGACGGTGTTTGTTTTTTATATGCATTGTGCCTAATCTTTCTTTATTAACTTGAATCCGATGTAACTGAATTACCCATCTCTTTTGACGAATTTTTTATTTGCGTTTTTCTTTTTAATCTAATTGTTTTTCAAAGAATATGAATTTTTTTTTCCTTTAAACAGATTAAAATCGCGATGGATGGCTCTAAATGTATTATGTACGACTGATAAAACCCCTAAATTTAAAAGAAAAAAACCTCAATCACAAATAATCTCCATTTACAGGACAGCGAGCCCCGCACTAGATTAATGAATAAAAGACAAACTTAGTATTTAAAAAAAAAAGTTATTTAAATGACTCTCCCTTAGATATATGCTTGGAACAAAATCTCCATATTTTTAACTATCCTCCATCCACTGTACTGCTTAACGGTAAAACCACCAAGTAAAATAAAAAATTAAAAATCCATCTAACATATCGTGAAAACAAAAAAAAAGGACAATTTTGGTGACGACAGTAGGAAAAAAAATGATTTTCTGCAGAACCATTAATCATTGTTGTCGCCGTCAAAAGAGAAAAGAAAAAAAAACTTAATTTTTTTAAGGGTGAAAAATACTGTGGCTTGCAAATTTTTTTTTCGTTATTTCTTAAAAATATTAAACTTGTCGCCTAAATATCAACAGTAAATACAAGAAAATGAAAAAAATTAAAAATTTTTAGCTCACCGTTCCAAGTGTTTAACGATGTCTTCGTATGCCGCACGACAATTCTCCCAGATGCCCGATCTGTAAAAAGAGACTCTTCAAAAAACACAATTCATTTTTCACAATAGTCGTTTTGACATTTTTTAATTTTTTTTTCTCAAATAATTCTTACCTGGCGATCGCTTCCATACCCTGCATACCGGGTTGGCCTTTCATTAGTGGACCATCAGGACGTGGTATACCATGCGGGGGCATACCAGGACTCATTAAGGCTGCAGCGCCTGGATGATGATTCATTTGCATAAATTGCATATGATTTAAATGTGTCGGTGGTGGATTATAACCGTTAGCCAATAGTGGTGATTTTTCCAACCGGGAAATATCTGCAAGAAAACACAAAAGAAAAAATTATTATACTTTAAACAAATCTATCTAATTACAATAAGACAAAAACAACATCTTATCGGTTTAAAAACGAAAAAATAAATTTGTATGCTTTGCTACCCTTAACACCCTATTTTCCTAATGCAAATATTATCAATAAATAAAATAAAATCAACAACAAAAATTTTAAGTTTTTTCTTTGCAGATTTTTACGCTTAGGCCAATTGACAAAATAAAAAATAAAAGCTAAGGGTGGTTATGGCCTTTTTTCTGTTATTGCTGCCTGCCTGCCTGTCTATACGCTTTTAATACATTTTTTTCCTGTCATTATTTGTTATTTCGAAATTGATACTGGAACTGAACCGTTAAAAATTATTATTATGATTATTTTTTCATCCCTTATTTGTATATATTATTATTATTATTATTTTAATATTAAAAATCGTCAACCACCGTTTTATTTATTTATTTAAAAATCCCTTTTAAATGTAAAAAATCCATTTGCCTATCGAGGAAACCCATCGGTGTTATATTTGCGACCGATACCCAAAAAATTTTCGATTATTTGTTAAAAAAATATTTGCTTTGGTTGTTATCAATGAAGAAACAGTTGTATTATTAAAAGTGTGGGTGGTGGTAGTTTTTTTTTAAATAAGAAAATAACCGGTAAAGATCGGAAAAATTTTATTATTTTATCATTCACAAAATAAAAATTATTTAAAAATTTTATTTGTTTTTTGGTGAAAGAATACTCGTATAAGGGTTGCTTATACAATATACATAAATAACCGATTACTTGTAAATATTATTGAGTTAAAACAACCGGTAAAAACGTACTAAAAAAACAGATGAAATATTATTCAAAAAATTTTAATTTATTATTAAGGATGGGCAGTCAAGGGTTGTTAGTTGTTTTAAAAGACAATTTGTATTTTTATTATCATTATTATCAATAACGGAAAAGAAAATTTAGTTTATTATTAGGTTTATGATTATTATTATTATTGGCTATTATTGTTGTTAAGGGTGAGTTTTGAATATGCATATAATTTCAAAAAACAAGGTCGATTTTTCCTTTAACCGAATGTTACTTTTACATGAAAAATACACTAAGCATCAAGTACCAAAAATAAATAAAAACGTTGAAGGGTGTAGATATAAAAATAAATAAAATATTTTTTTAAACACCACAAGTGTATGCAAAGGCACGAATCTAATTGTTGCGAAATAACAACGAAATTATAATTCAAAGAGTAGATGGTGTAAGTGTGTAAGGGATGATTATTTTATTTAGTTTCGTTGTTATTTAATTGTCATTTGTTATGACGAAAGCGCTTTGCTTATAGCAAAAGTATACATTACGTTGGAAATGGTTTATGTTGTTGTTTGTTTTTTTTTTTTTTTTGCTTTGTTTCCTCGAGGGGGTGGTAATATTTAATGTTGATTATGATGAGGCGGTGACATTGCCATAAAGTGTATTAGTTTTCGTTGCTTTTTTATTTTATGTTTTGATTGAAGATCTTTAAATAAAGCTGAAAATATGATGAATTTACTCGACTTGATGATGATTATGATGACGTATTGTTAAAATGAAATGAGAGATTTTTAGTTTTTATGTAATGAATTTTTATATATTTTGGGAATGGTTGTGCTGTTTGTATGATGTTACATTACATTTTCTATTAAATAAACAATATTCAATGGGAGAAATACTTATTAACAACAATAGACAAAAAAAGGGTTATTTATGAGCAACAACGTAATAGCAATCGTATTTCGACAACGAGACACCGTGGCATAACAAATGATTAATTCGTCGACAATTCAAAATGAATTAATTTTTTCTTCTTTTTTTGTTCATTTATTTAAATAATGAAATAATTGGAAATTTATTATTAAATGTTAAGTATATTTCTACATAGATAAATTAACAGTATCAATTTTAATCAAATTTAATTAAATAATAATTTCTGTTATTAGTTAAATTTAATTGATTGACGACGTTTTGTTTTATGATTTTAAATTTATGTTTATTTTTTCAATTTGCAATAAGTTGCGTCGCAGGTGCTTGCGCTTACATAATCACAGTTGCTTACAATTATTTCTATAGCAAAGATTTATTTGAATAAAATTTATACTATTTTCCTTATATCTTTAACGATACGATTGATTGTTATCTGAAAATAAGGTAACGAAAATAATAATACAATTTGCCAGATCAGCGACATTATACCCAAATTCTATGCTTTTAGCAAAAAAAAAATTTTTTTTTTTGAATTTATTTTAAGGCGTTTGTTATATTAAATTTTTTTTTTTTTTTTTGCGTTACCGAAGAAAAAACCTCTTTGTTTGCATTTAAATTTAATTAAATTAAATATTGCGTGTTTCTTGTACTTTAACACATATTTTTAGTCATTTAACTAATTTTGCGTTTTACGTTGTATTTTCAAACGTCGCTATTATTATGTCACGGACTTTTTTTACACTGATTTTGCGGTCAATAATAATTACAGTAAACAGTACAGGTGTCGTAGAATATTTTATTTTATTTCTATCTCTCACCAAATTTTTGCAATTATTTAACCGCGACAAAATAGTTGACAGTTACAGTGCAACAATGTTACAAAAAATAAAAACTATTAAATAATTACATATAGTGGACTGCATTCATTAAGCATATGCTGTTAAAATTGCAACATTGTTCAGAAATTGATTAATATTTTGTAGCAGAAAAAATAAGAATGATAAAATGGTTTAAACATCGATAAACGTTTAATTCGTCGTTTTATAAAAAAAAAATAAAACACTAAAATATATATTTCAACCAATTATTAAGTTAATTATATTGATTGTTAGGGATTTGTTGATCGTTTTTTTTTTGGGTTATAGCATGGAAAAAAAATCAAACGAATTATAAGAATGAATAAAAAACAACAATAACAACCTTTAATTCCTTAAAAAATAAAATATTTATCCAAAGCAGCGCAACATCGATAAACGACAATAAACTATTCAAAAAGCAGGTATTAAAAAGCATTCGAAAAAATAAACGAATGAAAAATTAAAATTAATAATAATTATTAAATAAATTGGATTCAGTTTGATGATGTTTAGTTTTTTTTTTTTATTTATCAAGAAATCAAAAAAATAAAGTAGGGTGGCAACAGTGACGATAAAGTTGATGTTTTTATGTCAAGCAATAATCTAAGTCTTAAACGCCCACACTAAAAGTTAAAAGCGTTACAAAGTGAGAAAACAAGCGATTTTTTAAATATATATAAAACGCGATAACAATATGATCGACATCGATTAAAATGAAAATAAATAAAATTACAAAGAATAGAAATTAATGTGAAATCATAGTTAAAGACAAGTTGACGACGTTATCGGTGAATTTTGATCGAAAATAATAATAAATTAAATGAATAAACAAAAATAAAGAAATTATTTCCTTTTAAAATTCCTATCGATTTTATTTTATTTTTTGGAAATTAGCAAACCAATCATACAACAATGCAGACAAATTATTATTTTATTTTTTTTCAACAAAAATTTTTGACGGGACAAAACAATCAAATCTTTAGGCTATAAAAAATTAAAATAAAAATAAAAAAAAAAACTAATAAATTATGCAAATTGGTTGTCTATTGATTGGCTTTTTATTTTTATTTTGTTTCCTTCAAACCATAAGGAGACAATCAATAATTTAGTTAAAAAATTCCACGCGATATATGGCTCTAGGATTAAACTGATCAATTTTTAGTTTTGTCTGTAAAATGTTTTCTGTATAGATAGGTTGGTTGACTGACTGACTGACTAACCCAGACGCGCCACTTCAAAATCGTTTTATAATTTTTTATTTTTGGTAATTTCATTTCAACCAGTTTGACCCACAAATTATTTGTTTTTATTCTTTAATTTTATTCAAACAATATATAACCGCCGCTGGGTAAATAAATTAACTAGACGAACCGATATTGTACGTATTTTTTTGTATATAAAAATGTTAATTTGCACAAAATACAATACAAATTTGGTGCATTTTAACTATAGATGAACTGACAGACGCGGTATATTATAAACGTTGAATTCCCCGCAGCCAAGTGTTTATTTGTAGTTAATTTTCTGTTCTTAACTTATTTTTCTTAACTGAATTAAACATTTTTTTTTGTGACAAATTAAATTTATTGAAAATTTAGCAAGATTATTTACAAAGTTCTTCTAATAGCGAATAAAAATGAAATGCAGTCACTGAAAAGCGATTTTAACTGAAAATATTTCGTTAATAAAATCATCGATAATTTGTCGGATTTTTATTTATTTTATTTATGTTGGTTATTTTGCTGTTTTCAATCTTGCAAACATTTATAGCATTTTACTTTAATAGTATAATTGACCAGCCAAAAGCTATTTTTATTAAATAATATTCGGTGTTTTTTTCGTTTTTTTTTTTTTGCTTTTCATATATAAATAATAATAATAAAGCTAAAAAGATATGACGCTCAAGTATATCATTTCAATTTAATCGGTTCTTGGCTTTATTATTATTATTTTTTTTTTATTTTCTAGAAATAAAAATGCAATAAAAGAAGACAAAATAAACGTTTAAAATGAATTAAAAAAAAAAAGAAAAGAAAAGAAAACGACGAAGATATTTCCTAATAATAAAATTAAAAAAAAAAGTAAAAAATAAATTAAATTGTTAATGGATCTGTTGTTGGATTAATAATAATTTTATCGTTAAACAATTTATAAGGCACAATATGGCAAACTTTGTTGCAACAGAAAAACATTATAAAAATACAAACGAAAATCATAACAACAAGATTAAATCATTTAAGTTTTAAACGATTTCGCATTTTTATATGAAATTTATATGAAAATTATTGCATCCGCGAATAATACATAATAATAATAATAATTTTTTTCTTTATATATATTTTTTATTATTATTATTATTGTTTTTCCTTTATTTCTTATAGAATTTATTTCGTAAAATATTTATTTTTATTTTTCTTATTGTTCGTCCTTATACTTGTTATTAATGTTACCATTTTATTTCATTTTTGTTATAATTTAATGTTATCAATCAAAAAATTGAGGCAAAAGAAATAAGAGGAGAAAAAATTAAACAAAAGGAAAATTATATGTAAAACGACATGATTGATTACATTTTTCATTTTGACTTTATAATTTCTTCTTCTTTTTGATATATTTTATTTAATTTAAATGTAATTAAATTTGTTTGTTATTAGTATTTATATTTTTACATCGATTCAAATAAAAAAATATAAGACGAAGGGAATTTTTAATTTAAAATAATAATTATTAAAAAAAAAAGAAGAAATTGACTGCGCATGAACATAAGGATTAAACTTTATGTCATTTGGTAAAAAAATTATTTACAATGGAAATTTAGAAAATTAAAGTATTTCTACAGTTAATGTCATCCATAAAGGAACAGACTTTTCAGCAAATTTCTTAAGTTTGTACTGAAGATAGAAGATTACATTATTTTTACAATGTTAAGAAATTAATTCCTTAATAGGAGAAATAATGCTTTAAATAGGCAAAGCTTTAATGTTTGCGTAACGTTAATACATTACTTAACCCTTTTTAAGTTGTAATTATTGTCGATCACTTTTAGAAATGCAATATTAAAGCGATTTTAACCACAAATACCATCTTATAATTCAGAATACTAAACATATAAAAGGAGAAAAAAACTCATCACCTAAGTACCACAATTGTTAACAAAACGAGTGAAGCAATTCAACAATTTAAATTTAATACAAGAAACACTACTTTTATTTTTGTATTGTTAAGAAATTCATAAACAAAATAATAAAACCTACGTTTAACATATGTTGCAATTTTGTTGCTAATATTATATTGTTGCTGTGTTGTTATTATTGCTGCTGAAATATATACGTAACATACATATAAATCGTTACTATTATTAAATAACACTTTGTATTGTTATTAAATTCCTTTTATTAGCAAAATAATAATAATAATAATAATTTTTTTTTCTGTTCGTTATTATATTCCTTCAAGTGGCTGGATGAAAAAAAAATGCGGTTCTTAATCCGCCAAAATAAAATAATAATTTTGTAAGGAGCTAAAGCAAAAAGAAATCAACGCATCAATAAGTTTTTATAAAAAAAAAAATTAATAAATAAATAAACGTAATCCAAAACCGTTTTAACTACTCTGCACAAACGCAGATGTCTTATGCATAAATGTAAGAACAAATAATAAAATATGATTTTTAATAACTATTTTATTTTTTTATGTTTTTACTATTCTTATTCCGTTTATATAATATTTTGTCCATTGTTCAAGCATCGGTTATGTTTTTGTTATCAAAAAGCTGCAATAAAGTAGCGAAAAATATAAATAAAAATCAGTTATTTGCCATGACTTTAAGCTGGGTTTAAATCATAAAAAAGGAAATTTATTTATTTAGTAATTTTGCAAACGTTTGATTTGATTCTAAATATTTTTTCTAATATTTAATTTTATTTTTCTTCATACTGCTAAAAGTCACTAAAATCGTGATCAATTAATATGCTGAGTTTACCATGACTTTTTAATATACACAAAAGAGTTTTTTCCTCAGGAGAAATTGTATCATTTGTCTAGTGAATCAAGAATTTAACCAAAAGGTAAATCAACGTGGGAATAATAATAATAAAAAGATTAATCAGTTTTACAGTGCAGGTAAATCTATTGTTTTTGTGCTGAAAAATAATTACTGATTTTCAAAAAATTTCAAGATAAATAGAATTTCTTTCAGAGTAGCAACAGTTTTTAAGTTTAAATTGTGATACTAAGAGACCAACATATCAGATTTCTGAGCATTAAAAAATTCCAACTCATAATAAGTTTGTTCTAGTAAGTTTTCAAATAGTATTTGAAGGCAACTAAGCAAACTTGTTTAATTATTTCAGAACTTTTGAATGGAATAAATATCAGCTGTTTTGTCTCAAGTCTTAGACTTATGTCTAATGTCTTATTCACTTAATTGTAGCTACATGATCATCAAATCAAGTAAATTACCTAAAATATAAAAATTTCTATAGTATTTGTTGCGCAAAATAATAATAAAAAGTTTTACCACCACTGTCCCACCAAAATCAGTCAAAGTAATAATAATTTTATAATATTAACTCTTAATAATAACCACAAAAAATTAATTAATTAATAAAAGCTGTATCATAACTGTGCAATTGACCTTTAACAAAAGACTACAACATATATGTTTCTTTATAATTTTAAATTAATTTTCACCTTACAAAAATATAAATGAAAACAACAAAAAGCATACAAATTATATTCAATTAAATGAAATTAAATTGTCTTAATTCAATAATCAATCGATATTCGATACAATAAGAGAACATTAACAATAACAACATAAAAATATATATGGTTAAGGAAAGAACAATGGATAACACTTGTTTGACCTTATAGGTTATTACATATCTTTGTATGTTTTGTTTACGTATAATAAAAGGTAAACATTTAAAAACAAAAAAGAAAAATATAATTTAATTAATAATTAAAGATGGTGAATTAAAAGGTGTTGAAATAAGTAACAATCGTTAAATTAATTACAAACATAAGGTGTTGACTGTATTGATTATTGCTTTATTTATGCTAACTTATTAACGTGTTGTTGACCTACTTAATATCATAATTAATATAATTTTATATGATTTAACGCTATTTTCATTACTTAATGACGCTTAACATTATTTAACGAAGCTTAATACAACTTAATGATGCTTAATACTTAATTAATATTGTTATTATTCAAATGTTAGCCAATAATAATTAGAATTTATTTTGCGTTTTAATTTATTTATTTTCAACAATTAACTAACATTTAAATTCTTTGAATTGTGGTTAGTTTTTACTTAACGAAACTTTAAGTAGGATTTAGTTAAAATAATTTGAATTAAATAAATAACAACATGATTTCCTTTGAATTTTATTAATTGGAATTTTTATATCTTGTTATTGTGGTTAATTTTTCTTTAAGTTTTATATTATAAGAATCACCCCAACCAAATAAAATCAATTAAATATATATATATACAACTCTAAAGTCCTTTGCTACCTTCTTTAACATGTAATTCTGTTATTCTTAAATGCGTGCAACAATCAAATTAAAATTATTATTAATAACAATAACAGCAGCGGTAAGGACAATAATAGCAACAAAACATAACAATTTGTCGTCACCCTTTTAAGTTGAATTTAAATAAAGTTTTTTTTTTTTTTATAATTTTGTTCTACCACGCCCGTTTGTTGTTTTCGTTAAAATGAATTTAGATGATTTTTATTTTTATTTAAATTACAAATAAATATTACAAAAATAAATAATATAAATAAAAAAAAGAAGAAATTATTATTTAACAAATGAATATTTTATTCATATTTTTGTGTTTGCGTTTTTTTTTTTCAATTTTACATTGTTGTATAATTTGCAAAAAAAAAAAAAAGAAAACAATTCTACATGATATGGGTGATTAGATGGTAATGGACGTAGCGATCAGCAAATAGCAGGTTCACCAACAAACATTAAAATTTTAAATACAAAAAAATGAACAAACAAGTGGAAAAAAGTAAAATAAATAAAACAGCCGGCGCTTAAATAACAAAATAAAATAGCAAGGAGACGACAACAGGAGTTAAAAGTTAAATAAAAATAATCAAGTGTAGCAATAACAGAAAAAATAAAAACAGAGTGACGACTGCGTTCGTACGTAATAAACTTTATCTCTTCTGTCCATTTGTTTTCTGTGTTACTTTTATTTATTTGTAAATGTCCTGCAACAGTGCGGCTATTTAGCTAGTGGCTATTTTTTTAACCCAAGTATAAAAATTATACTCTATTTGTGTATTTATTAAAATATATATTATTGTCATTTTAACTCTGTGTACACTTGACAAAACGGCTGTTTAATCAAAAACAATAGATACGAAAGGATAGGAGACAAAATAAAATAAAAGAAAACCTTAACAAATCTCCCTAATAGCAGTTGTGTTATTTTATTTTATTTTGTTCTATAACTTTTTAATATTTATTATCACACGTCCTGGAGATATTTAAATAAAACAGAAATTAAAGAAAAATAAATAAAAAACAGGTCATTGCTTTTAGCTATATTATATGTATATCAAATACCATTTATTTAAAATTTGATTTATTTGTTTTTGGTTAATGATTTTTTTTTTCTTTTAATTGAATAAAGTTTTTCTTATAAAAAATTATATTTCATAAAATAATATATTAATCTATTAACTAGTCGCACTTAATTAAAATAAATAAAATACAAAAAATAGTATAAGTTGTACTGCGCGCGCAGCTTAAATTTATTTATTTAATTTTTTTTAATACTAGAAGCGACTTTTTTATTAATTTTTATTGCAATTTTATAATTAAAATAAATTTTATTTAAATTTTTAGACTTATAAAATTGTGTTCTTGAAAGATTTAAAAATAAACTGATTTATTAGGCTTAATTGATTAATTTTTTAAAACAATTCCTAAAAAAAAGTCATACAAGATTTAAAGTATAAAAACCGTTTAAAAAACTATCAGATTACAAGAAAACAATTAGAATTAAAATGCACTGACATGCAATTTTGTAACAAAAATTAATAAAAACTCAAAACGAAGAATAAACAAAGATTAATTAAGTGTTTGTTGTGAGAAAAAAAATTAAAACAAAATAATATTAAAGAAGCCACACTCAATGACAACAACTATGATAAAGTTGAAAACAGCAAGTACTATTACAACGATTAAAGATTAATTTAAATAAAAATAATAATATAAAAAAAAACGTTAACGTCCTGGCTGAGTTAACAAAGGTAAGTGAAACTACATACTTAATTATATTTAAAAATATATATATATATAAATTTTTTGTTTTGTTACCAACAAAAATTACCATAACATTGAACTTCAATAATAATAATAATAATATTATTAAAAAAAAGAATAATAATAATAAAGAAATTTCACTTGGCATTAATAATTATAAACAGATAAAAATGGGTGTTGGTTCGGTTATTTATACATTTTAAAACGTAGATTGCAACAGTAAATACAAACAAACAAGAGGTATTATTAAAAAAAAAAGGTATATAATTTTATTATTTTTTTTTTATTTAATATTTGCACATAAATACACATTGCATAGAAGAATTAAATATTTATATATATATGCAAAAAAAAAATAAACACCAACAAAGCTATTAAAAGCGCAATTAATAACCAGGTAAAATCAACAACAACAACAGCAGCAGCAACAATTACAAATAATATTTATTTATTTATTATTTTTTTGTATAATAAAGTAAAATAACAGAAATATTATTATATTTAATAAAAATTAAATTAAATTATGAAATTATAAACACATCTGTCATTTTTGTAACAATTAAAATGCAGCAGCAGCAGCAATTAAAATTACTCGTATCCGTAGATATAAAAAAAATTTAAATGAATACGTACGTTTGTGACTTAATTAAATATAAAATTTAAAAAAAAAAAATCTTAAAGCACTGTGTGGCGTAAGAAATAATAATAATAAAAATAAAAAACGCTAAAAACCAAAGAAATAATGCGACCAAGAGTTGTAATTTTGTTTAAACAAGAGACGACAAAAAAAAATTCTGTCGCGCGTGCTAAATTAATTTTCTTCTTTTGTGATTTTAATTTAATTGCGGTTATTATTGATTATTAATTATTTTTTACAGAATTCATATGTAATCTGTTTTTTTTTTGTGATATTTATTTTATAATTAATCAAAACTCAGGTAGAAATCAATTAAAATTCTTCTTATTCGCTTTTTTTTTAAACTTTTATTACTGTAAAACTACTTTTGTTTAAGATAGGAATTTTCAACAACTTTCAATTGACTAAAACACTGATTTTTATTTTAAAATTTACACAAGTTTAGGGTGTATTAATTAAAATTTACCTGTGAATAATGTATGATAGACTTTGGCTGATTTTTAACTATTTTTTCACTTTTATTTTAAGAGACTAAAAATTGATTAAGCACGATTGTAATAAGTTCCATGTTTTGGTAGCTTTAATAACAATATTCTGCCATGGAAATTTACGAATCTACCATGAAAAACCGAGTTTAAATTTTATTTACTTTAAAAAATACGTTAATTCTAAGTTCAAAAGGATACAACCCTAGTAAAAGTCACCAACCACGCAGTTCTTTTTCAATACAAAATTGGTGAATAAAAACATAGATGTTTGTTTCTTCTTCTCATTTAATCTAAAAACACCTCGTCAAAAGCAGCATAAAGCAAAAAATTTAAAATAAATAAACATCTTTCATTGTAAATAATAATTTTACAGTACAAATAAATATCACAACACAATTGACAGGTTGAAAAGTGTTAATTAAAAAAAAAGAATATGAAATAAAATGTGAAAAAAGTAATTTGAAATGGATAAATTGTGCATTAAAAATAATAAAAACATTTATTTTAAAATTTCATGACATTTATCATTGCAGAAAGAAATGAAGGAAGGTAAAAATTTTTTTTAATTTTTATTACTTTTCTACTGTGCAGAGCATATAATGTATCTGGTTAATTTACAAGTCTGTTCTTCCTTTATTCTATCATTTAAACAACAATTTCGCTACATTGAATTGTAAATTTGAAATTGAAAACCATAAAAAATTTGAAAAGAAAAGAAAAGAACAGAAAAATTTTTTTTAACGAAAAATGAAGACAAATAATATAACTGCAGATAAGTCAAGCGAACGTAAATCATTTGTAAAGAAAAATATTAAATATATATAAATGTGCTTAAGACATGTCATAATTTTTTTTTTTTATTTTAATAATTTGATGATTTTAAATGTGTTTTTATTTTTTGCAAGAATAAAACAAAAATATCAATAATTCAACGACCTTCATACAAAATAAAAAGTGTTTTTTTTCGCTAAATTTCTATTATTTAGACGTTCTTGCAGCAGCACATTGCGAAGAATACATATTATTGGTTACAAATTAATGTAGGTTGATGATTACTGTTTAATACTCTTTATGTAAAATAAAATAAAAATAATAAACACACATCCTGTGCATTTATACGCAATTATTAACACGTTTGAAATGAAAATTTAATCAACTTTGTTGCTTTTTAAGAATTATAAATAAAAACAGAGGTATCTTTTACAAAATCTAATCTTTAGTCGATGTTACGGTTTAAGGTCGCGAAATGCTTTTAATTTTTAGTTAGAAATGATTTGTCAAAAAGGACATTCACTTATTTAGTTCAATATATATAATTTTGAAAGAAGCTAGCAAGTATTTCCTTAATTTTCATCACGGCAAGATTGAGCAATACACCTTGTCTTTAGCGATAAACAATCACAGCAAACAATTTTACTTTCTATTTCTGTAGCTAAAAAAAACTGCCAAGACTTTACCCATCAATAGTAATTTTACAAAATTTTACTTATTAATTTCTCTTTGCTGACTTACTTAAGTCTATGCAGCAAAGTATTGCAGCATTAATATTTAATGATCTAAATTGACTTAATTTATATTTAACAAATTTACAATAATAACAACAGCAGCAGCAACAGAATTATTATTTTTACAGTCAAAAAAAAAAAAGAAGAAAACCTCACTCAGTAATAATAAAAATTTAATTAAATTATTTATTTATTTCTTTCGCCTTCGCTGATCATAAAATTAAAATTGAAATGCAGATGAAAAAATTATTTTTAATAATAAAAAAAAAAAGGAAAAAATTATTGCATTTACATAGTTTTGTTTGTTTGTAACCGAAACGGATTAACTTATACATGATGATTTTAAGTAATAAAGTTAAGAAAAAACACAAAAATGAATAAATAATAAAATAAAAAAAAAATATTTGGTAGCAACCAGCTTCTTGTATTTGCGCTAAACCATATTTTTATTTGTCTGTTTAATTTTCCATTTTTTTTTTATTGTGGTTTTACATGGAAACGTAATTTATATAAAATAATAATTTTATTTTAAAGAAAAAAATCAGAGACGTTCAGATTTAATATACATTTCTGTTTTTTGATATTTTAATTAAGTTTCATTGACTTTTAGGTATTGTGTTTTGCATAACCAAACATAAAGCTTAGCAATTGGTGTTTATTATTAAATTGAAATGTAACTAATTATGAAACAATTGTATGCAATGAAACAATTGTTGAAGTTTTTAATTATTTTACTTCTATAGAGTGTGCAGACGAACAGGCTAATTTTGACAGAACGAATAGCAAGAATGTTTTTTCCTAGTCGCAAAAACTTGTCTCGTTAAACTGGAACACCAGAACTTGAGCTAGAAGAATCAAAAAAACAAAAATTTGGTGTTCCAGAATGTACCTTAAATAAGGATAAAGACATAAAATAGAAGCTCAAATTAAATTATTAAATTTAATTAATAATTTATCACAAAGTGACTTAATAATACCACAAGAAAAATAATTATAATTAAGTGATTAAATTGATTATAACTTACCACCCAAGTGTCCATTCTCGTACGGATAGTCACCATTATCCAGGCGATGTTTCTTCAACTGTGGATGATGTGATAAATGTGTCGTTGCCGGCAATGATAAACCAACTGGTCCACGTTTTGGTGGTCTTCCAGGTCTGGAGCTGCACAATAGTAGAGAGTTACTGAGGTTAACAATGGGTGATGTTAGTATATGCATTTGGCGGTGTGTTGCTTATATAAAATTAATAATCTCCTTTTTCTTTCTCTCTTTCTCTCACTTAAATTTAAAAACAAAAAGCAAAAAAAAAAAAAAAACCAAAGCAACGTGCAACCACCGAATGCAATTTTTTTTTTTATTTTTTAATTAAAATTTTTCTTAATTAATTAACAAATTTTTGAAAAAAAAAAAACAAAGTTAAAAATAGATAGATTTTTTTTATCATCACCTTTTAACCATCCCAAAGGTTTCCCAGCTGTCGTATTTAAAAAAAAAAAATTTTTTTTTTTTCGTTAAAAAATTGTTTTCACGAGTTTTGCGTGTTTTTTTTTTATTGCAAGAAACAATTTTTCGATTTTTAATAATTTTTTTTTATTCGTGATTTTTTTTTTTTTCAGATAAAATAAAAGAGAAAAAGAAGAAAAAAGAAAAAAAAAATAATGAGTTATGAATTAAAATTATATAATTGTTTTATGTTTTTAAGGTTAATTAATTAATTTAATAAATTTTGTGTGCTTAAGAAGAGAAAAAATAAATAAAATAAAGAAAATCTGTTGTCTATTTTGTGGGTGTGTATGTTTTTTTTTTTTTTTTTGGAAAGGAAAGCGGATTTTCATGATAACAAAGGATCGTTGAATTTTATATTTAATGAAAATTTTAATTAGAAATTTTATATTTTTGTTACTAAACAAAATGGAAAATGCAACGAACTAATAACTAAACAATGAATTAAAATAAATAAATAAACAATGAAAGCATCCGTTTTTAGTATATGGCGAAAATAGTTGAAAAAACAACGAATTTAAATTAAGTCTGCAGTAAAATATTACTGCAATATAATCAACAAAAACATTGTGTATGCAACAATATTATAAATTGAGATAATGAAAAGTAGATAAAATGCATACACTGCAATCACATTGAACAATAGAAAACATTTTTATAAAATTTTCTCGATGAGTTTTCATAGGAGACGTGCAATGTGGACGTACAAGTTGTGTGTCTTTTTTTTGAATCTATTCAATTTATTTCACCCTAATTTAAATCACCACCTTCTTAACATTTAACTGATAATTGTTTTTAATGCAAAAATACAGCTAAAATTTGTTACTAAACTGTGTATTACGGAATTTTTTAGCGTTTCAATTGTAAAACAAAGGGAATATCAATGTATTAAAAAAAAGACGAATAACAATTCCATAGTCCACAGGTAACAAAACATTATTCAAAACACAAAAAAAAAAAAGCATAATTTTGGTAGAATAATATTAACTTTGCCATCCACACCTATGTCTAACCGTCATCAACATCCTAATTAAATGAAAATACAATCCTTCTGCATTTAAACAATAATAATAATAATAATAATCATAACAAACTTTTCTAAATATATAATAAATCGTAATATTATTAATAATTATTTGAACAAAACAATGAATTACTATAAATAGAAAATAAAAAATATATAAATTTTATATTCAGTGAATTTCGTTGATTGAATTTCAGTTTTAATTTTATTTCAGGTAAATAAATTAAAATCTAAATAAACAATTGATGTGCATAAATTTATAATAAATAAAATAATTCCTAATCGCTTATCAATAATAATATTAATAAATATTTTAATCAATAGCTTTTTTTAAATGTTATTCAGTAATCGAATTAAATACATTGTTAGTGGTAGAAGTGGTCGAGTATATAAATTTTTTGCATGTTTAAATAGCAGGTGTTCAGTGTTATTTTATGAATATTATAATTTGTTAGGTAAAATGATTTTCTTTTACAAAATTACTTATGATTGAAACTTCGTTACTAGTAATAAAAAAACAATTAAATAACTTTAAGGAATAAAATTCGTTTAATAGTATTTCAAGATGTTTATTCTTCAACCAATTTTACAAAATGATTGAATCTTTCAAAACTCTATATTTCTTCAATGTTTTTTACAGCAACGAAAACACAAAGTATCTAAATTTATAATAAATCATGTACAATGTATTGTAAATAAAGAATAATAGACGGTGGCCAGTATTTCAATAAATAAATTAACCTTGAAAATCAATTCAATGATTTATTTATTGCAGTGAAAAAAAAAACCCATTACATTGTGGGTGGTTTGATTACATTCATAGTAGGAATTACATTTATTTCTTCATTTTTTTTTTCTATTTTATTAAAAAAGGCAAAATTATGTGGCTGTTATATGAATTATTGCAATGAAAATAATAACCAATAACCTCAACAGCAGCAGCAGCAGGAGTAGAAATAATAATAACAACAACTATAGCAGCAAAAACAGTAACAACTAAATTAAGGTATAAAAATATTAAAAAAAAAAAAAAAATAGAAGAAGATATATGAAATAATAATAATATAGTAGAAATCCGATGATAAATTTCTATTATTTACTTCAATATTATTATTATTATTATTATTTTCTATCTAAAACAACAGTAAGATATAACTAAATCGCGGTATATACCATATATACACAGCATGGTGAAAAATAGTAAAATATATTTATTTATGTTATTAAATAAAATAAAAAGAAAATAATAAGGAAAAACACAACAAATAATAATAATAATAATAATAATAGCAAAACACACAGCAAGAGTATGAATTTGATTTGACAGTAGAATTTGATTTATTTTCATATTTAATAATAATTTTCCATTTATGTTTATATTTTTTTATATTTATTTATATATATTTATATGAAATAAGATATCCTGTAGTAATACTGAGTAAAAGCAATATTATAAGGAAAATAAATATTATTATAATCGTGTTTTGGTGTTTTTTTTTCTTTTCCTTTTAAACATTAAGACATTTTCATATTGAAGAACAATTTTCGTGTATTTGTTTTTTATCGATCAGGAAACAAAACTTTTTTTTGCAATAATTTAACATTGCAAAAAAATGAATTAAAATAATATCGCTTAATAAACTGTTACAGTAAAATACAAGAAAAATATATAATAATTGTGTAAAGTTCGTAAGAGTGTTAAGAAGAATAAATTAAACGTTTCTACGCACAGGATAAATAAGCCTCCCAATGAAGCTTCTTTTTCTTTAAAGTACATTATAGGCTTCAATCTTGCCACTAGTTTGCAGTGTTTGCTAACTTAAAAACCAAGTAGAGCCTACAATGTTTATACAGTATTTATTGAAGAATCCATCTCTGAACAAAAAAGTTTCGTAAAATTAAGTTAAGTAACCACAAAAAATCAAGAAATCAAAGTTATATTAAATAAATAACACAATTTACTATCATTAACACCCCACCATTTATATATTAACTAAATAAGTGTGTTTTTCTTTTAGTTCTTATTTTATGTTTACTTTACTAGTAAAGATTTTTTCTTTTTATAGAAAAACTACTTGTGATGGTCATTGGCTTGTCTTATAAATAAATAAAACAGAAATAAAGTAAAAACATAAAAATATATAAATGTAATATAGCTGCTAAATAAGGGTGTGATATATATATATATAAATATATAAATTTTCTGGGTATTAATATTATTTAGTGGTAATAATATAATAAAACAAGATGATGACAATTTTCTGTCTATTAAAAATGAAAGAAATCGTTCTTATTTTTCTTGTCTTTAATGCTAGCAAAAATTAAATACCAAAGGAAGATGGAAAGCATAAAAGTGAATGAAATGAAAAAAAAAAAAACAAAAATAACTGAGTAATAATAGGGGTTGGATATGGCTACAGTACATGAATTATTGCCACAATTAAAAGACTTTGACATTTAAGCGGATTTTCGATGTTTAATTATCTTTCAACACTTTTTATCATGTGGTTTTTAGTATTTTAGATTTTATTATTTGGACAAGTCAAATATAATTAAATTTATTTAACAGTATTGCTGTTGACTTGGCATCATTTTCCAGGACACGCTGTACAAGAAATTCAAATAAATATATTTTAATATTTCGCTGTTTTTTCGTTACCAACGCTATCAAATTACAGAAATACATTTTTTTCTTTATCTTTTGCCTTTTTAATAGGGTTTGGTTGTTCTTTTTTTCTTTATATTATTTAACAACCCTTAACAATAGCTAATCATATTTGATTACATTAAATAATATCATTTATAGAATTGTATTTTCGTTAAAAATAGTGATTTTATATTTTTATAAATGCAAAAAGTTACTTTTTGTTAAAGCAAATGGTTACCTAAGCAACTTTGGTATTCACTGCTGAAACGAATAACTTTATTTGAGAGTTTTAATTTTTAATTTTAATAACTAGTTAAGGGTATATTTTTTTCCTATATTATTTATTTTTCTTTAAATCTAAAAGTAAAAACCGTTTATACATAAAACAAAAAACATCAATGACTTGAGATGTAACTATTCAAGAAAATATCTTTTTTTCTTTATTAGAGAAATTAATTAATTGAAAATAGTAAATAAGCTAAATACATTTTCTAATGTAAATAACACCCACAGAAGAACAAAAACACTAAGGAAATTATGAAAATTTATACCAATAATCAAACAAATAATAATAATAATGATTATTAATAATAACTTAAGTGGAATTAATATTTACGAATAATAAATTTTATTTTAAATAAAAATTCTAAACATTTATCCCCTAAATTATCTAATTTTAATTCACAATAATAATAATAATAAAAATTATACAGGGAACTCAATACAACCAGCAGCACCTAATCATGATTTCAATAAAAAAAAAATTATAATTTCCATTAAATTTTATTCATTTTATGATTTCTCTTTTATCCCTTATCATAAGTTTATATATTTTTATATAAAAAAAAATTCTCTTCTTGTTATTGTTAATATTATTGTTATTGTTATTATTATGATTTTAATGTTATTAGCATTACCACTCTATGATTTCTATTGTCAACAAATTGTATATCTGTTTAAATAAACTGAATGAATTTGTCTTAAATATTATTACGATTTTCTTCTCTTTATTATTTTTTTTACTCTATGTTATTCGATTATTTTGACTAATGCATAGTATATTTGTTGATAAAATATTATTATTAACGAAAAAATGAAAATTATTTGTTTTACTCTACATTTAATATATATATATATTATTGCAAACATTAATGTTTATTCGATATCATATTACATTGCTTTGTTAATAACAATAACTGCGAAATAAATATGGCATTTGTTGCAGTAGCAGTAGCAGTGGCATCAGCAGCATCAATCGAATCAACAAAACTTTGAATAAAAGAATTTACTTCTATTATTATCTTATCAGAAAGAGTAAAAAAAAAACTGTTTTATTCTTTAAATAAATACAAATAGGGGTTGATATGCTTTTCTTCTTTTTTCGTAAATAAAATAAATTATTACAACAGAGAAAAACATTATACATAATCTAATTTTAACGAACAAATGTTCGAACGAAATAAAACGTAAAAGTGCGTAGCAAAAAGAAAAAAAGTAATAAAAAAAAATTTAAATCATATTTTCTTTTCCTTTTTGCTTTCTTAATTTTCCACTAAAATAAACAACCGAAATGGATTTTTTACATTTGTATTTAAAAAAGAAAAAAGAAAGTAAAAAAATAATGTGCACCCTCTGCAGACTCTGCATTGAATAAATAAAGAAAATTACAAAAACCTTTTAGACTACCTTGAGGCGTTTCTTCCTTTTTCGTTACAAACACAAAAAAAAAAATCATCATTTAGCGGAAAAATATTATCAATTTTCCGCTGAAATTAAAAAGCGAAAACAAAAATTTGTATTTCTTATTTTTGTGTAACTTTATTTCTCGCTATTGTTGTAAATATTTTTCATGTTTAGTGCTTGAGGGCTGTGTATGGTTTTTCTTCTTTTTTAATTATTACCCATCGCGGTTTTAGCAATCATTTAAATGTTTTTTCATTACTTTTTTTTTTGTTTATATTTTTTATAGATCAGCGGCATTTAATAAGCACAGTATAGTGATAAATAAATTATTTAAAGATAATTTTAATTAATATTATAATTTCTCACGGTTTTACGCGATTAAAAAAGTAAAAGAAAAAAAAATGATTTTAATTTATTTTCTTTTGAGGTATTGCGTTTGCATTAAAGATTTTAACACCCTGTTAATACCACTATCTATAGGTATATTTCACATTTTTTTCTATTAAAACCATTTTAAATGCTATGGAAAAAAAACTGTTTTAAAGTCCTTTTGACATGCGCTTAGTTTATGTTAATAAGTAAAACAAAAAACTTTTTTAAGGCAAGTAAAACGACTACAAGTGTAATAAATTAATTTTAGTAATCACAATTAATTTGTTATTTTAATTTCATTGTTGTTAAAGGTTACTTAAGGGTCATATAATAAGTAATCATCGACAATTGCATTTGCAACTGCACCATCAACAACATATCTTCATACATAATTAATGTATCATGGTTATGGTTTTTATTTTTTTCTTACCACATTTTTGCAACAACAACAACAACAAAAAAGGTGTGAAGTGTTAATAAGTGAAAATTACATTATGCAATTTCCATTTAAAATATATTGTTGAGCAGAGAAAAAAAAAACCTCAAAAATAAAGAAAAAAATATTTTAAATGTCGAACATAATTCATAAAAACGAATAAAATATTTTTTTGTTTAAGAAAAGATAAAACACCGAAACGAAACAAACACCAAAACCAAACCGACTCCTGCTAATGCTACTGTTAAAATAAAAAATTCTAAATATTGAAAAAAAAAATAAGAAAATATAATTTTTTTATTTATGTTTATTAGGTTTAAGCAGAAGCAAAAGAGCAGAAGAATACAAAATAAAAATAAAATAAATATATTTGTAAAATTAAATGTGTTGCGGCTTAAGCGTTTTTAATGTTTTTTGACGAATGATGATGATGAATTTTTGCGCTTGGTTTTTTTACTTTGATTTGTTACTTTGTCTCTTCTTCTTGTTGTTGTTGTTTTTTTTTCTTAACAAGATGCAAATGGGTACCATAATGAAAATGAAAAAACATAAACATTCTATTTCTGTTTTGTTTACCAGGCAAAATAAAAAATAATTATAATTGAAATCGCGTAATAATGAAAAAAAAAAAGAAGAAAATTGCAACCACAACAGTCGGTGGTCCATCAATGTTTTATTATTATTTTATGGTTAAGTAAAAGTAATATTTAACTTTAGCTTCTGTTTTTACTTATTTTTATTTAAATAATTCTCTTCTTATGTACGGTTAACGCTACGCAGTTTACGTTATGTTTTGTACAAAATATTTGCAAAGCACAGGGTTCATGGTAAATATTTAAAAACAGTTAATCAATGGACGAACTGCAGATTTTTACAACAAGAACCAAATTGCATAATTAGTACTGTTATTTAGCAGCGTAACGTTGTGTACAGTAGTGCTGACAATTCTCATGTTTAGTAATTGATGTCCCAATTAAAATTTACTACCATTTATCCGCTATTTTATTAATTAATTAATATTACAACGATATATACTCTGTTTTCGGTATTTATCGAATATTTTTTTTTTTACATTAACTAAATTATACATTTCTCGTCAATGAATAATAATTTTGTAATAAAAATTTATTGCATCATAAAAATAAAAAAATTAATTCTACTTTTGATTTATATAAAACGGATTTCTTTCATTATATAATTTATGTTTAGTTTTTTATTTTTATTTTTTTATTATTATTATTATTTATTAAATAATCTAAGGGATTGTGTCTTGTTTCAAAAAA
Organism: Ptychoptera contaminata; assembly: GCA_963942525.1. NCBI lineage: Eukaryota > Metazoa > Arthropoda > Insecta > Diptera > Ptychopteridae > Ptychoptera > Ptychoptera contaminata. The sequence continues at coordinate 10,969,532 of OZ012636.1, read as the reverse complement.
AATAAAAATTCTTGATCAATTCAATCAAAAATTAAATAATAAAAATTATTATTATGAATTTCCTATTACGTCGCTGACCACAATTTTACCTTATTTATTTAATTTTTTTTTTTCATTCATACCCTTACCAACCACAAAACCGTTTTTTTTTTTGCTCTTTTAAAGCATAATTTAACTGTTGAATCACATGCAATATTTATTTAATATTAATTTTTTCATCAATTTCATTTTTTTTTTATTATTTCCCTTGTATCTGTCATAATATTTTATGTTATTTTCGGGTAAATTATATTGAAATATTAGTAGCGTAAATTGAGATATCGAAAATCACACGTAAAAGGGTGATTTTTCTATATATATATATGATGGAGGATGGAGGAGAGTGTTTATCAACAACAAAATAATATTTTCGTTTTTAACAAAAACTGACCCCGTCTTGCATGTATTTTCTTTTTAAAAATATGCTTGAATGAATTACTTCTGTATTGCTAACGGGCTTAAAAATGCTGTTTGGTGATTTTATTTATCCTAAATTTATTTTATCTAAAGTTTATATCATCTACAGGCTGGTTTTTACAGAACAAACAATCTTATTCAGTAGCAGTCAAATACTAAACTAGGATTAATATTGAAACGAGGCATACACGATTATATTAGTGAGAATATACTGTAAATTTTTTAAGGGTTTTTCCTCTAATAAATAAAATAAAAAATCGATTAAAGTGAATTGTTAACCAGTAAAATGGACATCTGTATTATGATTACATTTTTTTTTTATTAATAATAATTTTCATATTTTTTTAGACGTTATGTTGCTGGTTTTAGGGTGGATTTCAAAATATTTCTTACACAATGTGAAGGTGAAGGGTATTGTTTTTACAACTAAAAAACGTTCAATTATCATTAAAATGATTTTTTTATGAAGAAAATAAATTAATTAGTATCGATATCAGGTGAGAAAGAGAAAAATTAACAATTATTAGTGAAAAAAAAGAAAATTTTTATTACTTAAAAATCAAAGAAAAAAATCAAATAAAACTGTTTGATCGTGGTAAATCAAAAGCGAAAAATCAAATAATTTCAAAATAATAAAAAGCAACAAAAAAAGCAAGAAAAAAAACTTAAAAAGTGTTGAAGCGTTAAATATATTTTTATTTTTTTTAATAGTGGCGCCCATTAACACTGTTTTTTTTTTTTTTTTTTAATAAACTTTTTATTCGTCTTTTTTTTTATTATTATTTCGTTTTGTTTCTTCTCCTATCTAGATTTTTATTTATTACTTAATTCACTCGTTTCATTATTATTTATTTTTTAATATTATTATTTTGTTACTTTAATTTAAAAATAAATTTTAATAAAAATGACTTCAGCATGGTGTTTAAAGTTTTCGTTAAATCATCATCTTATTTCCTTATTTCTCTTCTATGTTTACATTAAATTATTATTATTATTATTACTATTATTTTCTTATTTTTTTTTTTATGTAATAAAATCATTTGTGATAGTCGAGGTGAAGTGAAAATGTAACATAAGAAATAAAAAGCAATAAAATATCTTTAAAAATTATAATTTCTTCTTTCAAAAAAAAAAATAAAATAAAATAATAATAATGTTCGTGTTGATGGCGTCGCGATGTTACCAAAAAATTTGTAACAAAAACATTTTTTTATTTTACTTAAGTCAATTGAAATTTTCTTTTTCGGTATAAAAAAAACGAAAAACAAATTTGTAATAAATAATAAATAAGTAACAAACGAGCAGCAAAACATAAACGATACATATGTTAACACTCAATTACAATTTACTTTACATTTATTGTCTTGCTAAGCAGCGAACAGATTAAGTTAATAAAATTAAAGTAAAAAAAAAAATAATAATAATGAAACGAAATGTATTAACAAAACGAAAAATTAAGTAAATAAAATGTTTATGATGATAAAATGTATTATTTTTCGTTTTTTTTTAATTTAATTAATTTTGTTTTTGAAACAAAAACATGCAAGCAAAGATTTAAGACAAGAAAATCATTCGATACTGTGGTATCCTTCGTTATTGATTTCGTTTTTTCCAAGAATTTTTAACAAACAAGATTTATACTTGGATCATATTTTTATTAATTATTTATTTTTTTAATTCGAATTTTTTAATTATCTGTAGTAGAAAATTCGCTGCAGTTATTGGCCACAATAGAAAAATAACCCTTTTCTTACTTTACTGTCTAACAACAGGTGTTACTTCTTCTGATAATGTCTTTGTCAAAAGTCTGAAAAAATTCAATTAATGGCTCGAGCAGAATCAACGCAGCCCAATCAGTTTCTGTTGATTCTGTTCGGGGTATAATTCCTTTCACAACACATTCTTGAGTTAAGTATTTCGCTTAAGAAATTAAATTTAAACGAGAGTTTGAGAAACGCTGATTTTTTATTTTAATTATCATTGCTTAAAGTTAAAAATAATAAAAATATTTTTTTTTCTGTCTAAAATATTCAATAAATTTTGACATAAATAATAATAATTTAAAAAAAAAAAGAAAATTATCGTTTGATGTAAATTTTCTTATTAAATAAATTTAAGTATCGCTATTAAACCGATTGATTAAGAAAATAATATTTTGATTGGAAACATATTAAATATTAATTTTTATTTTTCAATTTTTCATGTTGTTAAAAGAAAATCAAAAGGAAAAATCAAATTTATTAAATAATATCCATAATAATTACTTGTTTTATTGATTGAAGAAAAAAAAAATTATAAATAATTTTGTGATTTTATTAAGTATAATACACATGCGCAATACATGATTGTAATGAAAATTTAATAATTTGTATGGCGCTTAAAAAATTATATTTTTTTAGTTTATCCTTGACTTATTTTTGCGCTATAAATATGCACTCAAGACTAGACCATTTAAATAGAAAATTCCTTAATAACAATTTTATTACATTTTTCCTTATTTATTTTATTTAAATATTTTCATTATGATTATTTAATTAAGAAACAGGAAAGGAACTACTGTTTCATTTATTTACTTAATATTTTATATTATTTATTTTTGTTTTCTAGATTTATTTATTTATTTAACTGTTTAACAACGCTTAATAAAAAAATTAAATAAACCCTCACAGACACAACTCTGTAAAATGTAAATAAACAAATTTCTTTCACAAAATTTTAATTATATGTTTTACTTTTTTTGTACATGGATTACACGTTGACAGTGCGGGACACAAGTAACTACTTTGTTGTATTTAAATTAAAGTAAACAAATCTAATGAAAGTTAAAGAAATGTGTATGTAATGTTATCAATGAATAATTAAAAAAAAAAACGGAGAAGATACAAAAAAATGAATAAATTTTCTTATAATTTCTATTGTACAAAAAAAATTAATAAAATAAAAAACGTGGGAGAGTAGAGTCTTGAGATAATTCTTTTAATAATAATAACAGTGGCGTCCGTTTTATTATTATTTTTATTTATATAAAGCAAAAATAAATTAAAATTTGGTGTTAAAACCCTTAAGGGTAGAGTAACGAACACAAAAAATAAAATTATTTTAATAAAATTTATATGTTTTGTTGCTTTAGTAATACAACGTAACAAAAATTATTTAATCCTAAGCAAATAAAATACTTAAGCTTTTCTCCCCGTTCATTGTCTGTAGTAAAAACTTAGTGAGAATAATAATTAGATATTTTTGTGAATTAATTTCTGTAAACTGTAATCCTATAAGACTAACAACTTAGGTGAAAATTTTTTGTGAATTATTAAAAGTACTGGAGAAACTGAAAATAAACAAAATATATTATTTTTTATTAAATGTTTTATTCAGTTATATTCGGTTAACACTATGTTTATAGAAATTTAACTCTATTTTTCATTTTAGTTTGTTAGATTTGCTACAATTTTCCTTCAAAGAAAAATATATCAATAAAAAAGTAACAAATAAAACGAATGAAAAAAATCACTGAAAATTAATCGTACATCCCAAGAGCCGATAAAAATAAATTGATTTTAATCTATGGCCACTATAAGACCCTAATATAGTAGCCCTGGAAAAGCAAAAAAGAAAAAAAATTACCGCCGGTCAAGAATTTTACTGATTTACTGCTTTTTTTTACTATATTTTATTGATCGTAGTACATTTAATAACTACCCAGTCTCAACGATTTTCAATCATTGTTCAACAATTCAGTGAAATTTCTTTTAAATAAATACAACAAACACCCTCAATCGACAATAAACGAACGGACAAACTATTTTCTCAGTTTTATTTCCAAAAAATAAAAAAAAAATAAAAAAATTGTTGGGAATTAAAGTGTGTGATAAACACAGAGTACAGTGTTTTTGTAGAGATTGTACCATTTATATGTGGTCTTTTGGTTTATTAATAATAAATTATGAAAGATATTTTCTCATTTATTTATACATATTTCGTTATCTATTAAACGTTAACCAAACATCAGAGTAGCGAAGAAACAACAACAATAAAAAACCCCTCGGAATTTCATTTAATTTCATTTCATTTCGTTTTTTTTTTCTGTACTCCTCCACACGAACCGATCAACAATTATAATAAAATTGATAAAAAATAAATTGTTTTATTATTATTTATTTTATTTTTTTTAACAATAATTCATAAACATTCTGTTTGTTTCCCCTAAAAAAACAAAATATTATTATAATCAAAATTCTTTCTAATGCAGTTTTTCAATTAATATTTTTCTATAAAAGTTTCTATCTGTATCGAAATTCTATTAACAAAAATATTTATTTTGTTTTTATTCCTGATAATAAGGAAGTAATTTTTCGTTTTACTTAAGAGCAGTGAAATTAGTGTTATTATTGAATTAAATAAATTATTTTTATTTTCCAGATGCTTATTTGTTGTTATTTTAGTATTTAAATTTATGAAAAGGAGCTTAACTGGCTGCCTTTAAAAATAAAATAATATAAACGAAACACAGAAGAAACAATCACTGGTGTTGTCTTAAATGATGTTAGAGGATTTAAACTCACAGCCATCAGTTAATGTAAGTATTTTTATTTATTTTTGTAAAGCAAACACATAAATTTACGATAATATAAACATAATTAATTAATTCATTTTTATGTAATTATTAATTTAAAAAATAAAAATCAAAACGAAAATAATTGTCTGGGAATTTCGCTTTGTGCTTGACGCACTTTTCATACACGTGTCAAAGTAAACTATTTGCTTTTTTTGTCCTGTTTTTTAATTACAAAAAATAAAATTCTTTTCTTTTCAGCTAAGAATTTTATTATAATTTCTAAATATTTATAAAAAAGTGTTCCGCGTAACATATCCCGCGTTTTAAATATTAAGAATACAAAATAATAATAAAAAAAAATAAAATTTTTAACAATAAAACATTAAAATCTTAACAAATGTTGTACCAAAAACAAAATAATGAAAAATAACAATATCATTGTGTATAGAGAATTAGGCGCCAGGTCAATTTCTATTTTCTTCTTTCGCCTTTTTCATCTGATTTTTATCGTTTTTGTGTTTTATCTTCTTCATATATATATTTTTTTTTTAATGTTGTTACATTTCGGTTTATTTTTAAATTCGTTGCAGTAGTTTTACGATGTTTATGATTTTTCAACATTTAATTTCTTTGTAAATAAGAATTGTAATAATAAAATGTATAATTCACATGATTAACAACCAGAAAAACCACCCGCTGATTAACCATTAACTACTGAACAAGTAAGAAAGATAAAAACACAAAACATTTATTTAACTCAGCGCCAGTGGCTGATTATTTTTTTTATTTTTAAACCGCGGTTTATACATATTTTGTGTTTTTTTTTTAAACACTGTTTTTTTTTTACCTTTGTTTTGATTACATTAAATTGGTTTCTGTTTAAACTAGAGGAATTGAATTTTTATAGTAAATTTTTTAATTTAAATGTATCTAAAAAATTGCAAAGAAACGTTGCGTTACGGTAACGCAATGATTAAGCTAATTTCTCAAATAAATACTCTGTGTTACGCACCTCTAGAGCAAAGGTACAAGTTTTCTTTGATTTTTATTTAATATTCAAAACTTGTTGTTAATGTTACAAAATATAAGGAATATAAATAAAAAGAATAAAAGGAATTAAGGCAAAAAAAAAAACAAAATCAATCTTTTATTATGCCGACAAAGGCATTATCTAGTTTCAAACAATTTTTTTTTTTTATTTATAATAAAACCGAGCAAAATTATATTTCAAATAAATCGAAAATATTAATAGAAAAGAAAAGAACAGTCAAAAAAATAAATAAAAAACGCACCGAAAATTAATCATTTATTATAACAAATTCATTTAGTTAAAAAGAAATAAAATAAGCAAGAAAAAACCGAATCAAATTGAAATTGTTTATTTTAAACAATAGCCAACAATGGCAACAATCGTAACATTGATGGCAAACAATTCATTTCGATTGAAAAACATAGGTAACAAAATATAATTATAATAATAATAATTATTATTATAATTAATATAAATTGTTTATTCGATGTCTGGCTTTTTGTGTACAATTTTATTGACGCAGCATACGCGAGTTAACGTATTCGATTAAACAGCACAATGCGTTATTTATGTATAGAATAATGTTTATTTCGATTAAAATAAGATTCGAACTTGTGAGTTTTAAGTAGCAAAGAGTTTGACTAGCAAAATAAACGCAATTATTTAAATAATTATCACTGCGACACAAACATTTTGCTTAATTTATTTAATGCGGCGTTATGCTATCAATAACGTAGTTTTAGCTTAACTGTATCGCGAAGCAATAAAAAATTATTTCATAATAAGTAATCACGAATAACAATAGTTTGTTGATACTTCAATAATGTGATTTGATTAAATACGACTTTTATTTTTAATTAAAATTATTTTCTAATGATAATTGTTCATTACCTTTAGCAGGTAACGTTAAAGGTTCCCAAACAAAAAAAAAATGAATTAAAATTTGATTAAAAAAAATATATACAATTTTTTTTTTGGTTAATTAAATGATATATTAAGCCGCGTTTTTTTTTTTTTTGTTTTGTTGTTTAATTTTTATTTGTTTATTTTTTGATGTTAATAAAAATGAAAAAAAAAAAAAACGAAAAATTCCATTAAAAAATTTCTTGACTCATTGTTGGGTGTTGCTGTTTGGCTGTTTTCTGTTGTTGTGCTATTGTTGTTCGTTTACAAAAAAAAAAAATAATTTCTTAGATAAATTTTGTTACATTATAATTCCTCTACCATACTGTTGACACAACGATTAGAAAAATAATAATTATAATAGACAAAAAAAAAGCAAAGTAAACGTAAACGCGTTTTCTTTCGTTTTTTATTTTTTCGTTTTTTCATTACAAATTTTGTTTATTTATTTAATTATTTTTTTTTTATATACATTTCTTCTTTCTTAATGGAAATTATTTAATGAAAAATAGAAAAAAAAAAATATTAAATAAAAAGCTACAACAAAAACATTAACAATTAAGCTTCTGTATTCCGCGCGCGGAGATTTTTTTTTTTTTCGTTTCGTTACTTTTATTCAAAAGAAGAAAAAACCATTTTTATGTTTTAATCTAAAAAAAAAAATTTGTTTTTCTTTATTTCTTATTCACATTTTATCATTAAGCAAATAATTATGTCAAATGTTATTTGTGTGTATGTGTATTTTATTAATTAAAAAATAAACAAGACATTAGTTGATACAAGAGAATGCAAAGAAGAAAATAAATATATTTTTAATTATTTAAGAGATATATAATGTTAGGCATTGTCTGGCTGCTACTGTTTTTACGTGAAATAGAATTTTTTTTTTCTGTTAATAAAAAATAACATTTAAAGACAAATAACAATGACGCCATCGTTGATGTGGGTGGTGATTTTAATCGGTTTATAATTATAACAAAAAATATTTCATTAAGATGCTATCGAATACAGAAATGGTTTTTACCTCAGGAAATACCAACTAATTCAATTATTTGTGTTTCCTAAATACAAGTTCTAGATTTAACACTTTCAGAAATAACAGCAATTGTGTTGACTGTAATTTCGGACAAAAAAAAGCATTGAAAAACTATTTAAAAAACACAATCAAAGGCTATCCAAAAACTCTAACAACAATAACAATACCAAATATCCACTTTACCAATAATTCTGTACATTTATTTAGTTTATTATGGTTTGCCACACGGAATTTCCGTTGTCAATCGGAAACAATTAGCAGACCAAATGTCAGCATGACGGCATACAATTTTAATGTGTTTTGGGGTTATTTGATTTTACACCGTTCCCAATGGTCAAGTATTGGATAAATCTCTATTATTAAGTTGTTTCGTATTTTGATAAAATGATGATGATGTTTATTTTATGGGGTGTGCTGGCATTTATGTATATATGTGTTTGACTGCGTGTGACTATCGACAAATAAAATAAAATCAAACAGAGTGCAGCACGCTAAATAATAGATAGACATAGGATTCACTTGATCAAATATTTTATAGAGAATTATATACATATAGATATATATATAAATAACTACATATACATGTAATATAGTTAAATCATTTTTGCATTGAAAATAATTATGTTTCAGAGAATGAAATCTGGTTGAAATTAATAGAATTCTATAAGAGATTGAATTTGACTAATGAAGTATTTTGTAACAGCGTGCCAAATGTCACACATCGTTCCCAAAAACTAGACATAGATTAATTACTATCGAAATTTATTTACGTTGTATTATGCAATCCTTTTAAACCCCTTTGTTGGTTGCCTTTAAATCCTTGCAATAAAACAAATTCCGTCTTTTTTTATTTTTTGTTCTTTCGATTTTGTTGACTTTATTTCTGATTCGATAAATAAATGAATTTTGGCATCAAACTACGAGATAAACAAACAGTAAAAAAATGGCGCCAACCACAAACCAAATATAACCCAAAATAAAATAAAAATAATGAAAAATACATTTAAATCCAAAAATATTATAGAATTCCGTAAAATTAATTTATTTCAATTTACCATCAGAGCTTTTATCAGTCTGTCAATTTACAATAAAATAATACAGAGGAAAAAAAAGATGCAGAAATTTCTCATTTGTATTAATTCGCGTTACATGTGTGTGCACAACCCCGTTTACGTGAAAAAACTTAACAAGGGAAATACTTCTTCTTTTTCGTCTTGTTTTTTTTTTTGTACAAATTTTTTATTGTAGATTAAACGGTACGTACGATTGTGATGGATATATGAATAAATAAATCTAAAGGGAAATGTTAAAATGAAATAAACTAAACGTAAAGTATCTTCTGGACACAAATTTAACAATGCAAAACCCTACCAAAAAATATATATAAATAAACCTCATGATATCTACACGCAGAAAGACCGCTAGTAAAATATTGGAAATGAATAACAACGGCAAACACCCACATATGCTTTATACGAACTCTATAGAAAATATGTAGAAAAACACCCCAAGCATTTTAAATATGAAAAATAATAATCAAATAATCAACGAAAAGAAAAACGATGACCAATTGATTGAAATATCCAATTCAATAATAAATTTGTTAACTTTACACACGACTGACTATTTTAAAGAGACAGAGAAATATTATTATTACGAAGTAATAAAATTCGTATAAAAAAACCAAATTAATCGCTTTTGTCATGCGCATTTTAGTAAATTTTTCCTTAAATAAATTTTTAAATAGAATTTTTGTTTGAAATATTACTTTCTCTTCTTAAATGAAATCAAAAAATCAATTTTTCACCCTTATATTAAGTAAATCTTCTTTTAAAATAAGAAATAATTTAATTTTCATTTTCAAATATCAAAAAATACAAAAATTGAAGAAAAATGAATTAAAATCTAACGCATTGAGTGTTTTTTCATTGGATTCTTTTTCATTTCTTCGCCTATATTTTTTTTTAACGTTAAAAGGGTCACATGACTTTGCTTTATAATATTAATAGTAATAATAATAATAATAATGATGATAATGGTAAACATAGATAGAAATACAATTCTTATGTATAACACACATGGCAAACGATAAATGTAATTTAGGCTTCGTTTAATGTTGAAATAACTAACAAACATAGCGCAAAACAGGAGAAGATATACAAAAAAAACAGATATGTTATGCTAGCAGACATCACATATAGCATAGTAAGAGTAAGAATGAGTATATAAATGACAATCAAATGTAATAATTAATTTATCACAGAGTAATGAAGTCTTGATTAAATATGAAAGCTTTCAGCGGTTGTGACAGCAGCAGTGGTTAAATGGATTTTTTTATTCTTCTTTTTCATCATTCATAACATTTCAGAAAAATATATACATAAATATATTTTCTTGTTGCTAGATTACAAAATAATTGTCGAAAAAAGGGTTAACAGAGAGAACTTGGAATGTTAATAATAATGAAAAATAAAAAGAAAAAAATTAAAACGTTATTAATGAAAAAAAGAAGAAATATTATTCGGTTGGTTGTTGGTGGTTACTTGCTTCTGGGACTTTAACTTAGGCGGAAAATAATTGCATTTTAATGAAAATATTTCGTTTATTATTAACATCCGTGGTGCTTATAAAGAATTTATTATTTTTACAGACATTATATTCACCCTGTTTTAACACTGCATCTTTATTTAACAGTTTTTCATCGTAGGTAAAAGAAAAGTGTTAATGAAGTCCAGTAAATAAGTAATTTTTTTTTATTGTACAAAAAAAAACGTGTTAAATAGAGATTTAAATAAATATTTATTCAAATAACAATTAGTTTGTAGTTTGCCGCTAAACACTCAACCATAATACTGAATAAATTGTTTGTCATTAATAAAAATAATTTCCATAAATGTCATTTAAAATTTGGTTAGAAATCAATCAAATAATTAAAATCCTACCGAAATCAAAACAATAATAAATAAAGATTAGAAGGAATAAAACAAATGCCGTGATTTTTTGTTGTTGTTTAACCCTTTTTATTCCTTTTTCTTCTTCTTTTATTCGACTTTAATTTAAGTCTAGTTTTTTTTTTTAGGTATAATTCTATTATTAAGTCATAACAAATAAAAAATAAAATAAATAAAAGCCCGGAAAGATGATGAAAAAAACAAATAATTAAATAAATAAAAAACATATTTTAATCCAAAATAAATCGCCGTAAGAATTATAAAATAAAATTTATACGAATTTCAAGACATGTCACATTCAGATAAGTGAGTAATCCTGTCTTATATATTTGCTGTTTCTGTTATTGTCTTGATTCTTTAAAGATTTATTATTATTCCTAAGTAAATAAAAACAGGGTAACGCAGTATATGTCTCTTAAGTGTTTCTTTTAATTTTTCAAAAGTAAGTGAATTACATGTGACTGATGCAGGTGTTTATATCATTGAAACACCTTACATTAAATTATAAATTATAAAAAATCTCCTACGCAATCAATAATCAACAATAAATCAATGAAATGAATTAATAAAATGAATTCCTAATGTCATTCAATTTTATACTATTTCTCAGGATTGATATTTTTTTTTGTTATAATCAAATCAATAACGATGATAGATTAATCTTTTTTATATGATTTTTTAATCAAAAGATTATTTTTATCAATTTTAAATCGATTAGAATTTTGTTAATTTTGATAGAAAAAAAAAAAGAATTTTTATTTCTGTTTTGCAAATAAGAATTGGTAATTAAATTGAATTTCTTTTATAATTTTTTATGCCTTAAGGCGATGCAGCGCAAAACGGTAATAACCGCATTTATTAAAAACAAAACAAAAAACAATTTCTAGTTTCAAAGGAAACTGAGTTGTAGTAAAAAAAAAAAACAACTTTATAAAATTTCTTTCTTTTATTAATGACACAAAAAAAAAATTAAATCAATCATCCCGTAGAAATAATAAAATATATATATCAGAAATCTGATGACAACATCAAATTTATGTACAGTTCGTGCTTGATTATCAATTTCTCAATTACATTAATAATAATAAAAATTTTATTTTAAAAAAAAACCTCATAATACAATGATTAGAGTTGTATAAAGCTGTAGATAGTGTCATTTGATATATATATTACGATTTTCTTTTTTACTATTATAATACAAACACGCAGTATTCTTCATCTTTCTGTGTCTCAATATCGTTTACATCAATTTGTCTGTTGATAATAATAATAATAGAAAAGAAAGCAAAAAAAAACACACTCAAAAAATCACTCAAACTTTGTTTGACGTTTTGAAAACAATTGATTTGTGTTTTTCAGGATTTTGTTTTTTATAAAATTTTTCAATGAAGAAAAGAAGAAGAGAAAATGAAAAAAAAAAACTAAAATTGATGAATATAAAACGCCAATAACAAACGCGACGTGCCGAGTGTTACATTTCCGCTATGTGGGTACCATCATTATCGTTTATTTGATTAACTGCACAATACTTTGCCAAACAAACATAGACGCTTTTTGATTTGTGTTTTTTTTTTTATTTTTTGTTATGTAATTTAAATCTTTGATAAATAAAATAAAAAATGCGAAACATAAGAAAGAACGCGAGTGAAAACAGACCTAAAGAAAAAAATAAACGACAGAAAATTCCTTAAATAAGTGAAATTGAGGAAAAACAAAAAAAAAAAATTCTATCAAACAAACGGTGCGTAATTTAGATAAATTATTTATTTTATTTAAAACAATATAGTTTCTGTATATCAATGTTATTTAATATTGGGGGAGAGATAATTGTCAAGCTTGGATTAAATCACAACGGTTGGAAACCTTGTTTGGATTACAATTGGCTATTAATCGGTTCATTTCTCTAATTTTGTCAACCAGACATACATTGTTTTTTCGCTGATGTTACTTTTTACTTGTTCATCTTACTCCTTAACTATCATTAATAAAATCTATTTTAAACAGGGTGATTTATAATTGCAAAATTGTTTTTTTTTTTTTCTTATTTATTTCAGTAAAATATTTAAGCAAACTGAGTGTTTTTTTAATGAAACGAAACGATACGTATAAAATACTGAAAATTTGTATAAATTAGTCACAGATGAGTTAATTTTCGTTAATTTATTTTATTTTTTATATTTCGGCTAAGATAATAAATAATAAAAGAAAAGAAAATCTTATTTTTCAACATGACAATTGGGAGGAGTTTTATCTAAATTTAATTTTTAAGAAATAATTTTATTATTATTATTTTTTTTATTCCTATTGTTTTAAATAAACATAATCCATATGACGTCTTTAGAGTTAATTTAATTAATTAAAAAAAAAATAATAAAATTATTTTCAAGTAAATAAAAAAATATTACAAAAAAAAAAAAAAAGATTATTAATTCGTGGGTCGCGACAAAACATACAAATAATTAAAAAAAAAGAACAAAAAATTGTAGGCGGAGTAAAAGAAACAAAAAAAGAAAAAGTTTCATTAAATTTCGCGTTTAAAATAATAATTTTTTTCTTCTTATTACTGTTACCATTACTTAGTTGTTTGCTGAGGGTAAATTAATGTTAAATTAGTGAATTTTGTTTATTAAAAAATAATCAGAAAAATATGTACTGTATTTTTTTTTTTTAAATTTTTCTTGTAAAATTTCCCTTATTATTAATTCAATCGTGTATTGGGGGTGAACAAAATAAAATAAATAAATTGTAAATATTAATCACAAAAAGCATAATTAAAATTGTAAATTAATTAATTTAATAAAATAGAAAAAAAGAAACAGAAAATTTATTTAATAACAAAGTGAATTGCCTGGAATCGTTGAAATAAATCTTATTTGTAAAGAAAGGGTGGGTCGCGTAACACAGTAACGAAAACAATTTTTTTTTTATTTTAAATAACAAAAAGGTTGAGATCATAATTTTTTTTATTAAAAAAAAATAATATTAATAAAAATAATTATAAAGAAGAAATTGAAGAAAATAGCGAAAAATAAGTACAATTTTAATTAGTATTGCTAGCCAAAGAAAGAAAAAATAATAACAATAATAATAAGGGTGGTTAGAATCAGTAAAACTCAACCTAAATCATTCGTTTTATGAGAATTTAAAATATTTTATAACAAAAATAAAACCATGCAACACCTGTGACCTACTAGTAACCCACTCAAACCATCCGTAAAAATGTTTCCACCGCAGAATTAATAATTTTTTTTCTAAAAGCTTATACAGCGAATTTTTTTTTTCAAATTTATTAATCTACCCAAAAGGACCATCCCTATTTTGCATTTATCTAGCATAAACAGAAATAAAAATATTAAAATTTCTTCTTTTTTTTTTCAGAAAAAAATATTCGTGTATCCGCGATACTGACAACCCTCAAATGAAGACACGTGTCATGAGCTGTTTATTACCATATTGTACACTATGAGTAAATCCTTACTGATCCATAAATACTAACGAACAATATTTTATTTAATTATTTAAAGTTTCTTTTACGTACATTTCACCACCCGGCGTGTATCACCCAAATTAATAACGAAAACTTAAAAGAAAAATAATAAAATGTCTTAACAGACACACTTATAGAGGGTAAATAGTTATAAAACAATAACAACGCCAAAATAAAATAATAATAAACAATACGAATTTTCAGAAATCTTTAAAAAGCTTAACTAAGAAATAATAAAGTTATAAATCGGTTGCATTTATATGCTTTGCGGTTGTTAATTATAACAGAAATAAAAAAACAGTGCATAGGTATTTTCGGTGGTTTTATTTTTATAACTTTAACTAAAAGTAAATAAAACAAAATGACAAAAGGACTAAGAAACACAGCTTAATCCCAGAATAACAATATTAGAATTTTTATTCTTTAGAATACAAATAAATGCGTAATAAAAACGAATTAACAAACTAGGACAGCACATTGTTATGTTTAATTTAAGGGTGGATGCTGACTCTTAAAAAAAAAACATTGCAATTAAAACCCTTCTGAATTAAACACGTGTAATATTGTTACATAATCAGGACAGACAAACAGAGAAATTCATCTTCTAATTTTCGTTAACGTAAAAACATTTACAATTATCTTAATATTTCATTGAAATAGTACAAATTCCACAGTTGCATCACCTTTTATTCGTGGAAATTAAAAAATAAAATCACCAAGTGTTTTTGTCTTCACAATAATAACATTATGTATATTTCGTTGAATAATTATGATAAAAAAAACTTTCCTTATGAATTTTTAATAATTTTTTCATATTTGGAATAATTGTTGGTTGCTAGAATAGAAAAATAAATCAAAAGTCTTCATGAAATCAGAAATTTAATATTATGCAATCATGGTAACACGAGTAGGAGTTATTTAAGTAAGCATAATAATGAAAATATTAAAGTTTTAAGGTATTAAATGGGTGAATGCAGTGTTAAATAACATAAACATTAAAAAAAAAACAAAAATTATCATTTGACGTCTCTTTCTCAAAAAGATATTCTGTCGTATTTCGGGTTTTCTACCCTTTAAAAAACCATTAAATTTTCTTTAATTATTAATATTTTTAAAGTAGTAAACGAAAGAGTTTAAAGAGTTTGTTGGTAACAAGAAATACAATATAGGGAAATATAGAATATTTTCATTAATTTAAATTTTATTTAAAATATTAGGGGTAGGCAATACCATTAAATGTTCACTACTTAACCGTAACATAATTTTATTTTATTATTTTTATGCTATGTTTTTAAAAAATTCATTGCTGTCTCGAAAATAATACACACCGAGAAAATATTAACAATAATAATTTTAATTAAATAGACAGTGATTCCACCCTTAACCCACATTTATCATAATAATAAAAAAAAAAATTTACACAAAACAAAATAGAAAGAAAAATATATATTAGAAAAATTGTAGAAATTTCTTTTTCCTGTTTTCTTTTTTGTTTCCAGAATAATTAAAAAATTAATAGTTAATTCGCTTTTGTTCAACAAGAATAAAAAATTTCCTTATTCAGAGTTCTTTAAAAAAAAAAAACATTTCTTTCTCTCTATGCTTTTATCAAATCGACTGATGGCGTATGCTTAATGTTAGTCGCGAGACCACTAAAAACAACCAAAATATTTATTCAAAAATAAAAAACAGATAAATTTGAATGTGAAAAGTTTTTTTTCTTGTCTACATTAATGTAAATGTTCGGTTGAGGGTAGTTTGTTTTTTAAAAACTTTTATCTACATATCTAGCTGAATAATCAACAAAAGCAATCACTTGTAAAATACAAGAAAAACGCCAAAACGAAAAAAAAAACATTAAGGGATGATTTGTAATCATTTGTCTTAATAAAAAAAAATTATTTAGAAATAATATTCAAATTAAAATAAATGACTAAACAATCACCCTTTAAGAAATAATTTTTCTTCTAATTTTATCCTCAGCTAATTTCCCGAAAAACTTTTCAAATAATTATTTTTCACATTTTTGTGTTTCTTAAAAATTTAATCGATTTGTAAACAAAAAAAAATTGAATTTATTTATTTTGAAAAAAAAAACTTAAAAGAAAAAACAACATAAGCAGTTACCCTTATTTTACCACCCGTTACAATTTACTTGTGAAATTAAGTAACAAAAATAACATTTTTATTATTTTTTTGTTTTTGACTAGAATTCGTCAAGTTTAATCACAGAAATGAGAGAAACACTAACAAACAACCAAAGATCAGAAGAAAATAAATTGATTTTAATTACATTGCAAATGATCATCCCTTAATATACAATGTTTTAGTTATGTATAAAAAAAAATTAAAAACTTTTCCTAATAAGAAAATCAAGTGAAAAGTGATTATTAATTGAAATGCTGCTGTCGCTATTTTAGTTCCTTCTGCTATAAACGCCTTTCTACTAAGGAATTTTATATTATCTTCCATACCATCGACTGTTTTTTCACTTTTTACGAAGGCTTTAAACTTTTTATTTTAATTTATTTTAATTTTAATTTATTTATTTAATTCGTTAAACTAACTTTTTTCCTACTTTGCCACAAACAATGTTTTACAGTATTAGTAATAACAAGTGAATATACACAGTTTGTAGCACAGTGGTAGATCGCGTTTTATAACACTCAAACAATTTCTAATGATTTTTATTATTAATTAAATATTATCTAAATACATCTATTATGTTTTATATTTATTTATTAAATTATTTATATATTTTAATGTCTTTATATTAAAATTATAAATGAAAACAAGGCAAAATGTGCTGTGGTGATGGAAATAACGAAAAATACTCAACTCTAACAGAATGTAATTTTTCTTTTTATTAATTTTATTTTTATTAAACAATATTAATTAATACATTCGATTTAATATAAAAAAAATACTAATAAGTAACAACAAATTGAATAAATTAATAAGAATTTTAATTAAATAATAATTGCAGAATAAAAATATAAGAAAAAATGCTAATCAATAAGAGAAAAATTGATTATTAATTGAATTTAATTAATTTGATTTCATTTAAATCAGGACAAGTGTTTACGTGAAGGTTATTTAAAAATTAAAATACTTTAATTTATTTTTTAAGGTGTTAGAAGTTATTAAAAGTTTTTGTGAATTTATTGTGTTAATGAATTTGCCATAACTCGCTAATCTAGATTTAGCTCAACTTTCCCAGCGAATATGAAAACTGACTAAGCATCCTTTACCGATTTCTTTTAGGAATAATATTTTAAATAAATAAATATGACATCTTATTTATGTATTTCCATGCATCTAACATACATTTTTACTTGAATATAATCCGAATGAACTTACTAACATAGAAATTAATAAAAGTTTTAGATTGGTAAAATGCACCGAAATTAAAATAACATCATAACAAAAATAAATTAAAGGGGATGATTATGGTATTAAATATAAAGTAATAAAAATTGAAATACCAAAAAACAGTTAAATTTATATTAAAAAGGATATGCTAGAAAATTTTTATTATTTATACGGGGTTGGGATTTTTATTTTAGAAACTAGAATAATTTTTTGAATTATATAGGCCGCGAAATATATTCAACACATCATCATCAGCATAATCATAATAATAATAATTATTATTATTATCATCATCTGCATCCTTATTTATAAAACATTTTTTTTTGTATTGTTTTTCCTTATCCTTAGCATAAATTTCTTGTTAATAATATATGAATTTGTTGTTTAACACAATACACAATACATGTGTTAAGATAAATATAAACAAATGGTGGTACGACCACCAAGGCACATATTGTTTATTTATTATGCATGAAGATTAAAATGATACAGAAATTGTATTTAATGGGTACATGAGTAATAATAGCAAGGAACAAAAAAAAAAACAAATGGAAAAATATATGTAATAATAATCATAAAGTGGTAAAATATTGTATATATGTTAAAGATAGAAAATATTAAAAGAAAAATTAACAAACAAAAAAAATATTAAGAGAAATTTTATACCCCGCATAATTTATTTAAAAATTTTCCTCTATGCTTTATGATTCACATTACTATGTATATTCTGTAATTTTCTGTAAATCAATAATTTTATTTTTTGGTAATTTAGAGCAATCAAAATCATCTTCATAGAAATCTTGTTGATGAAAAATAACGTGACAATCAATACGAGATAAAATAGCATTTAAAATTATAAGAAATACTTAAAGAAACTATTAGGTTTTTTAATTTGTTTATTAATCCTTACAATTATTAAACAACGCCTGAAGAAATTTAAGGATGAGGATGTACAAATTTTTATTTTATTTCTATAAAACATTAGAAAAATGAAAACAAAGAAACATAATTTTAACCCCAACGAATACCCAATCGTAACCGATAATAGTCATAACTTGTTTAACCAAACATAAGCATTACATACAAACAGATGAGACAAATAATTGACTTCGGCAATAATCATAAAATTATGATATACACATTTTTTTTATTTATTATTTTATTACTTGAATAAAACACCTACTAGAAGTGTCACAATGTCTTGTTTAATTTTATTATGCTAAAACTACGATAAAGTAATAAACTTTTCTGTATTTTCAACGATTTTAAGTGTTTTGTAGCCTGATATACTTTGTACAGTTTATTCGGAGAATGGGTTTTTGTAGTCACTTAGAGACGAAGAAAAAAAATATACAAATTATTTCACTCTTCATCAGGAACATCTGTGGCTCCAAACCATTACACCATTTACAACAACCCTCAATACAGTAAGCGGTAAAGAACGATTGTTTTTTTTTTTATAAATGAAAAAAAAAATAATTTTTCAACCCGAAATAACCCACCGAACCACGTCATTGTTTCTCTTATTACAAAAAATAACAAAATAAAATTAAAAAATTATTTACTTATTTATTTACTCGAATATTTTGCTTTTTTTTTTGTAAGGGATGAAAGTGGCCAAAAAGCACATTAATTGCAAAACTTTTATAAATTCTTTATAATAATAAAAAAAGGAATATTCTCGAAAATCGTGCAAACATTTTTTAAATTCTTCTTTTTTATCTTAATCAACTTGGTGTTGATTACCCCATCTTATTTAGGGGATAGATTTTCTTTTACTATATATTTTTTTTTAAAATATATATATTGATAAATATTTTTTCTTCTTAATTAAATTGTTATGTACGGTTGTAGGAACTAAATAAATATTTAAACTTTTATTTTTAAAAATATTTTTGCCTAATATAATAGATATATTATTTTTTTTACCCATTCTGACCACCCACAATACTACCTCGCTTTTAACGAACGGGAATTCAAGTCCTTTTATGCGTTTTATTTTTTATTTTTAACAATTTAACGAATTAAATTTAAAAAAAAAAAATGTAGCAAACAACACTGACTAAGCGATAAAGGACGATGGAAAAGAATTTTTTTTCTTTATAACATAAATACGCGGAATTTGTTATTTTTAAATTGTGTTAATAAAAAATTAATTAAATTAAGATATAACGCCAGCAAAAAAAAAAACACCCTGGACAGCAGATAATAATGAATAAAATGTAGAAAAAAACTTATTGAAATTCTTATAAATAGAAAAAAATTAAAAATAATAATAATAAAGCAAACACCATCGCTAACCTGGAGGAAAAAAAATTGTTTTCCTTTAATGAAATTTTTCTTTTCTTTTTTAAGAATTTATTTCTTTTTTTTTTCATTAAATTCTTTCTTTATTTTTTAATTAATCTATTGCGTAATTTCTTAACAAAGTAGAAAAAAAAAAGATTTTCTTAAAAGTGAAATCAAATAAAACAAAATTAAAATAGCGAAAATAAAACTTTTAACTCACCCATCTATCACACCCGATGGAAACATTTTTTTATAACTTCTCTCTAAAATAATTTTACTGTATCAAATGGTACAAAAACCAGATCAGCTTACACAGAGTTAATACAATTGAATAATAAAACAACGAAAAACCATCTCTGATTGCAAAATAATATTTATTTTGTTTTAAAAGAAAAATAATGTATATAATTCTCCCTTACAATCGAATCAAATAACAAAACTAATAATAACTGAGTGAATATTTTGCATATTTTAATGTAATTTAAAATTTTATTTTATTTTAAATAAAACCCTTGACCAAGTAATGTGCGCTAAAATGCAACAACGTAAAAAATATTTATATTTCTGCTGTTTGTTCCCTTTGGTTATTTTTTTTTTTTTTTTTCGGTAAAAGGACGCTTAGATTACGCATATAAAATTGAAATAATTATTCATTTTTATAAGGAATTTGAATACAAGAATTACTTTTGTTTGGTTAAAAGGTAATTATCCCCTTCAATTACCTTTAAAACAACATCTGATATCCCTTAAGCAATTTTTTGTTGCTTTTCATACAACTTTCTCTTTGGTTAACAGTTTGATAAACCCACACTATAAACAACACAAAGCAATGAGGAGATATTTATGTTTTTTTTTTTCTAATAAAGATAAATGAATGATTTAATTTTAATGAACATTTTATTATAATTTTTTAAATTCTTTTTCTTGTCCAATAGTATATCTATTTAAATTAGGTAAATTACTGCGTAAATTTTAGTAAATGGAAAAAAACATTTCAAATAAGGAAATTAATTTTGAAAAATTTAAGATTTATCAAAGCTTATTTATTAGAAAACGAAACCAAAAATAATAATATTATTTTTATGAAAATTGTATTTAC
This sequence comes from Ptychoptera contaminata, assembly GCA_963942525.1. Lineage (NCBI taxonomy): Eukaryota > Metazoa > Arthropoda > Insecta > Diptera > Ptychopteridae > Ptychoptera > Ptychoptera contaminata. The sequence continues at coordinate 10,948,354 of OZ012636.1, read as the reverse complement.
TTTGCACAATTTAGCACCGTTTAGCATTACGCAAAATAAAAAATTTAAACTGTGCTGATTTCTAATTATTAATATAAATATTTTTTTTATTATTTATTTTCTTTCTTATTTATTAACTAGATAATTATTTATTTATTTATGTTTAATTTTAATTTTTTTTTTTTTGCTACATTATTACGCAGATTAATTTATGTAATTTAATTTAATTTTTTTTTTTATTAATTTAGCTCAAGGTGTTTATGGTTATTTATTTATATTTATTTAATTTATTTTGCTGTATATTTCATGTGTTGAAACATGTTTTTTGTCATTGTGAAACATGTTTCATTGAAAAATTATTATTTCTCTCAAGTCATCAAATCGAAATCTTATTAAGCTAATTCGCTATTTATTTTCTTTTTTATTTTAAATTTTATTATAAATTCAAAGCTATTGTGTCGTCAACGAGGTTATAATAGGAAAATTGTGCTTTTTTCCGCATTTTTTTATTCCACCCCTAATAAAAAATTGAAATAAATAAAAAGAAATTAGTTTCATTCTTTCTTATTTATAAATCGAAAATAAATATGTCTGTGAAATGTATAAACGAGCAAGTAATTCCCTTGACGATGCCAATTTGATACGTAAAATTGCCTCCCAATAAATATGGGATGAGTTTTCTACAAGGGATGTGAATATGGATTTCTTTTCTTATGTTTTCTATACAGCGAACATCTTTATTTATTTTGCTTAGACGCTTTTCCGATCCATTTCAGAATACTTTTGCCATCTTCTTTTTATTTCATCCCTTTTTGCTAAACGCCCCGTTTAAAAAAAAAGTATCGAGTCACCACTGAATGCTACTTTATATTCATATTACACAATCGACTTATTTCTTCTTTCTTTAGTTTTATTTAAAAATATCCCGAAAAAAAACAATCCCAAGATTGCGACTATTAATAACAACAAAAAACCCTTAGCCAATATAAACATAACAAAAAAAAAATGTTTACATCCCTTCAGCTACCATTTTAATTTTACAAAGAAATAAATTTTTCCATTTCGATTATTTTTTAAGCAAATTTTTCCTTTAAAACGACTTGCTGACTGACTGACACAGTTTTTTTTTTTTTTTTCAAATTATTTTCGTGTACCAAACATCCCCTTATTATTGTAATGGAAAAAAGCAGTTTTTCTGCTTAGTCATTTGATTAGTCGTTATATCAGTTAATCAAATGTTACTGAGAGTTCTAAGCAATAGGAGGCTATTAAAGCGACTTGTGAAAGCTTTTTAATTTTCTATGTTGGAAACGAAATTATTTAACTAGCTTTCTGTCTACCAGATGTCTAACACAAATAATAATATAGAGAAAAATATAAATCCTGTACACAGGTTATGACCTTCATAATAACGCGTAAGTCCTTCCACCCATTAGACACTCAAATATTCATATTCACATTCAAACAAAACTTCCACTCAATGTTTGTCATTTCAAATAGTTTTTATTTTCTTTAAAGATTAAACCAAAAACTATAACACGCCCATTACTCTCTTCTAAACTAATAATTATTTTTAAATAAGTTTTTTTTCCTCTATTATATTGGTGAGCGCAATATGTCAGTTTTTTAATTGTATTTTTAAAAAAAATTTGTCAAACTACCAACCGAAAGTTACTTGAAGCGTTAAATCCCTTCTATTTTCTTATTTAACAAAAAAAAAAATTATGATTATTATTATTATTATGATTGCCATTATTATAATTATTATTATTTGTTACAACAATAAAAAAATAGAATATTTTTGCGCCCCACTGACTATTGTTACAATTAATAATAATAATAATAATAACAGTATAATACATTTTTTTCGGGTATTATTAGTTGAAAAAAAAATTAACAATAGAAAACTAAACCAAAATGACACTGTTTTCAGCTACCCAATTCAATCGAATAATAGTATTTTTTGGTGACCGAAAAGAAAAGAAACTAAAAGGTGACAGATAGACAGATAGTCAAACAAATAAGCAAACATATATATCCTAAATACATTGTATATTATTAAATAATAACTAATCAATCCCACCCTTAGATAGTTACATGTAGTAGCGCAGCTACTTGTATTGTTATTACCGTCAAACAGTAATCAGACTGATGGCAGTCATTGCCATACATAATTCGTAAAAAGAATTAAATCAAAACTAATAAATGTGTAATACAAGGTACAATAATAAGATAAATAATAGAAAGATTATCTTTAACAAGAAGTTTTAATGCATCTTTCATCGCTGTTCTTAGTTGTTTTGTTTGTTCGGTGAGAAAGTAGCACAATAAATGCATTTTTTTTATATTTGTTATTTCCTTGTATTATTTTTGATCGCACTTAGAATTGGCATTCACACTTTGTGTGATTTTCTTTAGGCTTTTAATGTTTTGAAGGATCAATGTCATTTATGTTCTTTGTTAAAAACAAGTAGCTTCTTGTTTAGGGCGGGTGTTTTTTTTTTTGTTCTTTCTTTGAAAAAGTATCTATTTCTGGGTTATTATTTTCTATTTTTAATTAATTATAGACTGTTTAAAAATAATTAAGTAAAAAATATACCTTTATATGTACAAAATTAATGAAAATAATATTTTTTACAGTTGTTTATTCGAAATGTACCTGATATTAATTGACAAAAGTATCTATTGAACTACATCTCATCAAGTAAAAAAAAAAAATGTTAAGGATATATGTATTTTTTTTTTGTTTTAAACGTAAAAGGAAAAAAATTCATTAATCACAAAAGGCAACACTAGAGAATATACGACAAACATAATTATAATTTTTATTTAATTAAATAATGTGCGTCATTGGGTTTTATAATTAAATTACAAATAAATAGAAGCAAAATAGAAAAAAAATTCTTTTCGTTTATTTATTTATTATTATTTTATTATTTTTTTTTTGTGTTTTATTTCGCTAAATTGATAAACATTGATAACATGCTTTTATCTTCTAAAAAAAAAAAATTATAAAAAAAGAATCCAAATAAATAAATAAAAGTAATTAAATAAAAATAATAAATTATCTACAGCAAAATCCGTTTATTTACAGGAATTTATTTTTTTTTTTTTTTTTTTGGTTTTAGAAAAGAAAAAACCAAAATAAAAAATTATAATAAATAACGAACCGCAAACAACCATTTATTGGTTGATTTTGTTTTGCTTTATTTGTTAGATTTTCATTAAGGCAGCCCATGCCAACCTAGTTTAAATACGCAATAAAAGCATAAAACTCGTACGATTTCAAGTGTGAAAAGTGTTTTACATGTGGCAATACGTGTTTTTATTTTCTTTTTTTTTAATATGTTATTATTGTCGATAGACAAAATGTGGGTGTAGATGAATATAGAAAAATGAATAAATAAAATAAAAACTTATTGATAGTGAGATGGGCATTATTGAACAAAAACAACATTGTGGAATTGCCTCACTCATATGTTTTTCATTTTGTTCTTTCACCATTACGGAAGATTGAATTTAATTAATGCGTGCATGCTTCAAAAGGTGTGAAAATTATTTTTTTTTTAAACAAGACAATTTTATGCTTTTAGATAAAAACAAATCTATTTTTAATAAAAAAAAATAAAACGAACAACAAGAAGAAAACGAAAACAAAAGTATCTACGCAGCATTTGTTTTTATTATATGGAAAAAAAATTCAAATAAACAAAAATGGCGTTAAGAGTATGTTTAATACGTTTATCAAGGTATATTTATGTATTTATTGTTGATAAATTTAAACTTGTGTCGTTTTCTTGTTCACTGAATATTACTTTTCATAACAATAATTATTTTGTTTGCTTGTTTTAGTAATAATAATGACACAGTAAGGGAGAAATGAGCAAAAATAAAACAAGCTGACAATATTTTTTTTTATTTTACCAGAAAAATAGAAGAAAACAAAATTACAAACCAACATTTAAAAACAACAACAAAAAAAAGTTGTTATTATTATTATTATTGTTGCTTTCCAGTACGTAATTTTTAACCTCTTTTATTAAAATAAAGGAGAAAAACAGCAAAAACTTCACGAAATAATAAACGCAAAGACGATTAAGGGTAGCAAAGTAAAAATAAAACAAAACAAAAAATTAAAATTTGCAAAGTACTTTAAGGAAATTTTCTTAAAAAAAAAAAGCTAAAGAAAAAAATCGTTTTGTTTGTTGTGGGAGTTTAAACAAAACAAAATAAAAAGAAGAAATTAGGGTGATAAAAACATAACAGCAACAGCAGTAATGGTAACAAAATAAGGGAGGTAAATGATGTGGGAAAACATTGTGGCAAAAAATCAGTATATTGTCAATATTAGTGTCACAACACTAACTAAAATGCACGATTTACTACTGCGAATTTTTTATATTTATCCCTTATATCCGGGAAAGTCAAATGGCAATCATCCCCTATTTTTTAAACGTTTTTTTTTTGCCTCTTTTAACATTTTATTTTTCTTCGCTTTTTTTGCAAAGTATGTTTGTTTTGTTTCATCGAATTGAAACCCCAAATAGTAGGAAAAACAACAATAACAGAAAAAACGCTTGTCACCCCAATTTAATGTTCATAAAAACAAGTTGATAGATAGAAATCCCCCCATGAGACACAGAAATATAAAAAATATTACAATTGTTGTTTAAGCTACTACCACCGACTACAATCAAATGCAGAGAAATAACACAAAATAAATAAAATAAACCAATTTGGTGTTTAACTGCGATACGGATATTTCATTGCTGTTTTTTTTTAATGTTTTTATTCCCGTATTACAAATCAACAAGTTGTTGTCGTACGACAAATATTTTTTTTTTATTACGGATAAATTACAATTGAAGAATCAGAAATAAAAAAAAGAAAAGAAAATTCAATATTTAGAGGCGGTTATTGGGTAATCGATAAAAATAAAGGATTCACGGTAGTCAAAACCAATTATTCCAGGTGTAATAATTTTTATATATTAAAAAATGAACTAAAAAAGATTATAGATCTAGCCAATTGTAATACAAAAAATTTATTAATATTTATAAACGAGAAAAAAAAAACACCTCAGAAAACCACTTTGTTTGCCACAAAAGACTGTACTAAATAAGCTCCCCAATTTAACTGCTCATAGATGGTTTATTGTTTATATTTAAATGGTTTTTTGCAAGTGAAAAATTATGGTAAAACTATTTTTAATAATAATAATAAAAATATAATTTTAATATAAATACTAAGTGTTTACCACATAATAACACAATAAAATAAATAATTTTAGTGAAAATATGTATTTAAATTTTCAAAAAAACAATAAAAGCGTTGATATGTGGTAAAAATTTTTAAATGAAAATGAGAAATATAAAAGCACTAAACTAAAACAATTTATGTGGAGTAAAGAAGTGTATTTATTATGTGCGAAATTAATAAGGGTCAATTTGTTTTTTCTTCTTTTATATTAAGGGTTTCTCTAACCTATAGTTTCACTTGAAATTTATTTTCTAGTTAATTTTTATGCCTCCGGTAAACTGTTTTACATGAGATGACCACAAAAACCTAAATAGCCAATGTTAATCTTCGCACAAAACTATAGAAAATTTACTGTTGTATTTTTCTTTTTTTATTTATTCCAATACGAATAAATAAAACGTAAATAAGGGTTGTTTTAGTTTTTAAAAACATTTTTTAACTTCTCAAAGCAAAAAACCACACAAAATTAACTAATTAGAATTATTTTTATAATCAAAGTGAATTTTCATTTAATTTCTATCAACGCCTGAAAAAATGGTATTTTTAACTTATTACCCTTAATATTTTCTTTAGAAACAACCCTTGATATATTTATTTATTTATTTATTTTCTATATTTGCTAATGGTAGAAAAATAGGTAACTAAATTAAATGCTCATTTGAACAATAATAACACAGAAACATTTAGAAGTTAAAATTTTAATTTTATTTTTTTCCATCAAAATTCAATAATTATTTTGCTTTAATGGTAAAATAATAATAATAAACGCAACTAAAATGGACATGCACTTTTAACTTATAATTAAAATTGATTATTGCACCCTAAATATTATGTTTTTATTTGTTATTTATTTTTTATTTTCTTGTTTCAAAACTAAAACAAAAACATTGATAAAATGGGTCGGCATATGCATTTTAATTAATTAAAAAATAGAATATTGCATTTATATGCAAATATATATATTAAATGTACACACATATTATGTATGCTTGTTATTTTAAAGCAAATAATCTCAAATATTATATATTTTGCATAGTTGAATTTTTATTTAAAGAGAAAATTTCTTATATATATTTTTTATTATTTTTTAAAGGTGAATAAAGGCGTGAGTTACCTTGCTAAAAAAAACTATTATATCACAAATTATTCCGTGATCTATACTACTACAATTATTATCTACGCTTAATGTAAATTATTTCTATAATTTCTATAAAAACAACTAAAACCCTTGCAATAGCACGAGAATAAAAAATGAAATTAAAATATTAATAATAAAGGGTAAATTGGTGGAAATATTATTTTCTTCTTAACATATTTACAATTGCATTTTCTTTATTTATATAATTTTTAATTTGTAAAATAAAAAAAATAAAATAATAATATTATTTAATATCTAATAATAAACAAACAACACACATAATAACACTGACACTGTACTACCTTTTGAGTTTCCCTTTTTTTAAGCTAATGCTGCAAAAATTGGAAAAAGTCGAAAAATCATTCGAAAACAAGAAGCAAATTTTTAGTTGATTGGTTGGTTGGTTTTTTTTATGTTTTTTAAATAATGAAAAATTAAATAATGATTTTTTATAACAAATAAATAGAAATTAATAAATAAATAATATATTACTCGCGAATAAAATCGCAAAGAAAATAAAATAATAACCAATAAACTGGGGATGGATGAAATAACAAAATTAAAATAAAAGAAAATTTACTACCGATGACTTTTTCGTTATACTATGCAGCGAAAAGATGTAGAAGAAGTATAAAAAAAAAATTAAACAAAACACAAAACAACTCATTCAGTGGAGAAAAATTGTTTAAAAATAAATAAAGAAAAGAAAATGATAAAAAAAAATAATAAATGGGGAAAACCCGTAATGCATAATATTTAAAGAAAGAAATAAATTTTAAAAAATATAAATAAAATTAAAAAACAAAAAAAGTTTAATTAATGGTGATAATGGCCTGTTAACTCGTCCTGAACACAGGGTCAACACGGGGGTGTAGCCCGCTGGGACCCCTTTTTTCACTCCAAATTCATCAAATAATTTTTCTTTTCTTTTTGTTCGGTTTTGCTTTTTTTATTTTTCTTTTCGTTGTGTGTTTGGTTGAGTTGATTATTTTATTCATTGTTTTCTCCAAAGAAACCTTTGAATGAATATTTGCTAAGCTTTTCTATTGAATATAATTTTTTAATTATTTTATAAGCGCGCACTTTCACCAAACAAAACACAAAATAGAAAGAAAAAAACAAACAAAAATTATCTCGTCCTTGTTAAATTAAATTTTTATTTTTTTTTTAGTTTTTAATTAATTCTTTTGCGTTGAATTTCTCAGCTATCGTGTGCATGAATAGGATGAAAGGTTGTCCCTCCCTCAGCTACACCCCAGGGCCGCCACTGCATTCACAACGATGTTTAGGACGTGTGTCGCGCCTTTTCTCTAATTAATTTAATAATTTTTCATTTTTTTATTTCTCGACTTTTTCTCTCTAATTTCTTCGTTTTTCATTCATTCTTTATTATTTTCTCTTTCCGTAATTCTACTTTATATTTTTATTTTTTTTAAATTATTTTTGTTATCATTTTCATTTTTATTTTTTTTTTCAATTTAATTTAAATTTAATTAATTCTCAATATTGCTAAAAATTTTTAATTTTCTGATTTTTCTATTGCTTTTTTTTTTTTTGTTTAATTAATAATAAGAAAAAGAAAAAAAAATTTCTTTTCTTTTTTTTTTTTTTGGTTTTTTCATAAAAAAAAAAAAAATTCCCACGCGTACCTCTCAGGCGGTTTGATCGACAAGCATCTGAAATAAAAAGAAAAATCGACCGTTCGTTGAATGAATTATTTTCGGCTTTAAAATATATTTAAAAAACAAAAAAAAAATCAAACAAAATTAAATAAATTAAAACAAAACAAAAATTAAATTATTTAAATGAAAGAAAATAATAAATAATTAAGAAAAATGAAACTAAACAAGAAGAAAATTATACAAAAAAAAAAGAATAAAACAAAGTACAACAACAATATTTAAACAACAAATATAAACGACACAAAATAGTTAATTATTAATTGCTTAAACACTAATTAAATAGAATATAGAGAAAACATAAACAGTAACAACATAACAAACACAGGTAAAAAAAGGTTATTTGATGAACAAAAATACAAAAACAGAAGAGAATTGAGTAAATTCACTTTTTATTATAAAAAAAAAAGTATGTTGGGTGTTTTGTTAGTGATATCATTCTATTTTCTATCCGAAAACAATTTTCCATTGCAACGTTTGCTTTAAAATAAACATTCGCGTATTTTTAATAATCGCAAATTTCGCGATCGAATACAAATCAGTAAACTTCTTAATTAAAGAATTAATTATATAAAAATAAATTTATAAAAAACAATAATAAGAATATAACAACAGGTGATTACACCACCTACAATTTACTAATAATAATATTATAAACAATTAATTACCAAATGTGTCTTCGATTTTAATAAATAATGTGAGAACTTTTTTTTATTGATTAAAGAACCAATAAAACTACCTAAAAATGATATATCTATATATAGCTAATAATCAACGAAAAATTGTAAGAAAAATCTTTAACGAAATTATCTTTAAAAGGGCATAGATGGTAAATAAGAAAGCAGCAATCAGTATCAAACAAAATACATAACAAGCAACAGATAGACTTACACCCTGTACTCTATCTTATTCACACGTTAATAATTTAATGATCTATTCTTAATTTTTGTATTTTATATTCTTTTAAGACAAACAAGGTTAAGATCAAACATTAAAAAAGCATTAATGGTATGAACAGCAACAACAACAAAAACAAATCAAATCGATTAACAAAAATACTCAAAAAAAAAAATAAATAAATAACCGAATACAAAACAATGAAATAAATAAAAATAAGTGGAAACGCACTCAATTAGTTTCTAATCAGTCTTTCAAAGATGAAATAATAGGTAGATAGAAAAAAAAAACATTAAATTTATTCCAACTGTGAGTAATAATAACCATGTGAGCAGTGATTTTCAATCGGTGTCTTAAATTTACCAAATAAAAGTGTTTAATTATCAGAGTGGCGCTAATAAATAGAAAAAAGTAAAAAGCGCGAGCAAAGATGATTTGTTTAAATAAATACTAAGCATATTTTTGAATATTAATAGTTTGTGACTAGTACAAATGATCCTTGAACTGAGTGTTTCTAGCCTGGAACTATCTTATTTAGATATTGCCGGTTTTTAATAAAAAAAAGCCAACCTATTTACAGTAAGAAAAAACTGCGAAACGCAAGTTTTATCGTATTACTAAGGCACTAGAAAATTTTTCCCAAAGTTTTTATCATCCCTTTAATACACTTTGTTTGAGAAACACTGCTGGACACAGTAACAATTTATTAATATTAATAATAATTCTTATTTTTGTTTAAATTAACAACAATAACAGCAACAGCATCAGCAACATTACGATTAACAGAAATAAACAGGAAAAATAACAATAAATATTAATATTAATAATAATAATAATAATAATAAATATGAAATAAATAAGCATAACTAATTATACCACCGTGCCACTAAATTAATTTGCTTGTTATGTTTTAAATACGTTTTGTTATTACTTGTCTTGTCTTCCTTATAAATACATTGTAGTTTCTGTTTCTCAAGTTCGTATTTTTACCATTCGCTATGTACAAATAAATAAAATTTAAATACAAAAAAAAAGCACAGCCACAACCATTGACTACTTTACTTATGAGTAATTTTCACTAATCAATAATTATTTTTAATTATATATATATATATATATATATATATATATATATATATATATATACATTTTTCTCCATAAATATTTATTTAAATGTTTTTTTTTTCTACAATAATAATTTGTTAGGAATTTTTTTTTGCTTGTAAATTATTTTTTTTTATTAATTAAATTAAATTATGTGAATTTTTCTCTTCTTTTACCGTAAAAATAATTTCTTAGGGTAATTTCAATGTTAATTGAAGTTAAAATAGAGAAAATTCCTATTGTTAATTATAATAATAATATTGACGTGTGATTTTTATTATTTAGAGATAAAAAAAAAATTATTTAAATTAAATTAATTAGCGCAATGATTGTTGATCAGTTATTTTTCTAAAATAATTTTTTTTATTGACATTTAACTACATAGTTGAATAATTATTTTTAACATTACAAGGCAGTTTAAACAGTCGTCTTAAAACTAAAATGTTACAGCTTAAGTCTATAAATTAGTCCTTAATTTCCTTGTTATAGTAAAAATTCGTTATAAACGAAAAACTATAATTAATTACCGCAAACATAAAAACATGTCCTTGTCACATAAGATTTTTTTTTATACAAAATATTGTCTGCCCAAAGTAAAATTAACAATAAAAAAGCAACAATTATTTGACAATCGATAAATCAAATATTTTTGTTAAAGAGTAATATTAATGGGAAAACTACTGGATAGGCATTATAAGACGGGTCAACATCTAAGTACCCACAAACTTAACACTTTTTTATCCATTGATTTGTTTTTTCTCTGTTTCTTTACCTATTTTTCTAATTAAAATAATAATTATTAAACCAAAAAAAAAAAAAAATCGTAAGAAAGGAAAAAAAATAAATAAAGAAAAATAATAAACATAAACAAAATGCACATAATTATAATTATTATGATTATTTATTGTTTTTTTTTTACATACATATATTCTACTCTCTAGCCGAATCATTAATCATTGAACAAGATTGAATATTGAGCTTAAACAACGAAGAATTAAATAAATTATAAAAATAAGAAAAATGGAAAATTAATGAGCCTAAAAATAAATTAAAACAAAAAAAAAAAAGAAAAGAAATTATTATTAATAATAAATAAACACCGTGGCTTCTTTTTTTTTGTTTTTATCGCAGAAAAATTATTATGTTATGGTTTATTAAGCTGCGCGCGCACTATAATTCGCTTTAGTTTTTATTGATTTTTAGCATTTTTTGTTTCTTCATGTTTTATTTTCCTTTTTTTTAAATTATTCATGTTTTTAGAAATTAATAAATAAATGAAAATCATTGCATATACCCTCTAAATACCTGGTGATTTCAATATTGTAGCTAATCTAGTTCATTTGACGTTTTAATGAGTTCTTTATGATTTTCCTATTACTATAAAGTTTACTTTAATAATTTTCTATTATTATTGTTTTTATTAAGTCAGACAAATAGGCGCACTAATTTTATATTTATTTCATTTGTATTTGATTTTTATATTTTTGTCTTGTTTCTTCTATCGACGTCAAAAATACAATCATTTAATGATTTTTAATCTTTTTTTTTTTGTTTTTTGTTATGTTATTGTGAGTTTTTTTTCTCTCTTCTTCTGATAAATGATGATAAATAATATGTGAAATTGTTAATTACACACTTTTATACGTTTATTTATTGTTTTTGTAAGTTTAAAACAATAAGAAAAAAGTGACTTTAAAGCAGGTTTCGTTGCGTTTACCAGCCGTTTACTAAGTGTTACGACATCGCCTCTTAAAAATAAATTATATAAATACAATTTTTTTTTTTTTTGGTTAATAATCAGTGGATGAATAATTGTATTTTTTTTCTTTAATTAAATAAAATAACACGAAAATTTAATTTAAAAAAAGAAAAATACTTCGATAATGTTTTTATAATTTATTGATTGGAAATGTCATGTATTTTATTTTTTATAATAATTATTATTATTATTATCAAAAAACACTTTGTAATAATATTTACAGTCAATATATTTAATCAATAATAATAATAAACTGTATTAACAGGTTCAGCGGAAATTGTAAACACAATAAAAATGAACAGGAATACAAAGAATAACATTACTTCAAATATTATTGTATTGGTTTGACATAATATGTATTTATTGTAAAAATTGGGGAAGAATAATTTATATTATTCAAAACAGCACCTGTACCTCGCACACAATAACCATATAAAATAGAAAAAAAAAACCGGTATAAACCACGAACAACCTGTATCTTATGATTTCTATATAAAATTTTATTTTATATAAAAAAAACCACTTTTTGTTGGTCACTAATAAGCTTTCATAACAGCTTAATCATAAAGCCTTATTGTAAAAAAAAAAACACCGAAATGTCCGCGTGATTAAATGAAAAAATAAAACTATCATTTATCAAAAAGAGAAAATTAATGAATAATTATAACGAATGAATAATAAAAATAATTATTATTATTAAAAATATTAATTATTATAATTTAAATCAATTTAACAGTGGCAATAACAACAACAGCAACAGTAGGTAATCATCGAAGGTAATTTTTTTTTATTTCAATTAAAATTTAATTAAACTCACGTTTATGATTATTTTATTTTTTTTTTCTCTCTTTTTTTTTTTTTATTTAGTTGTTTGTTCATTTTTTGTCATTTTTCTTAAGAAAAAACAATAAATAAATATTTAACACAACAGGTGAAAAATAATTAACTTCATTGTTCAAATTGTGCTAAATAAAATCTCCTTAATTTTTTTGTCTTTTTATTTTTGTTTATTAATTATAGAATAAATAAAATGACATTATTTACATGTGATGTTGTGCGGTTTTTAACAGGCGTTTGCCTTTGATCACCAAAAAAATTAAAATCTTTTTCATTTTTTTTTTTTAAATAATCAAAAAAGCAAAGTAAATATTAAAAAGCAAAAAATAAAAATGTATGATAAACAAGGTAGAAATTAAGGTAAAAAAAAAAATAAAATAATTCAAATATTGTCACATGTATTACGACGCTTAATATAAAGTAAAAACACAAAATTGTAAATAATCGTCATGTCAGAAAAAATACAAATTTTACAATTATTTCTATTTTGTGTTCAAAAGCATCCTTAAACATACGGTTATTGTTTATTTATTACAATAATAGAATATCACGTTGATGGTATGTGATATTAGTAAGCAGAAATCTATTATACTTAATCAATGTATTCAAGAGATTGTATCAAAAGCACCGAATTCCTATACACAATTCAAAATGAGATTTCTCTACAATACATTTATTGAATTTTCGTTTAACGAAAAAAAAAAAAAAATACAATTAAAAATCCTTTTCAGGCAGCATAAAAACGAAAAATATTTAAAACATTAATTAAATAATAAAATATTTCAAAAAAAAAAAAAATATATAAAACTCTTGCAAAAAATCCTACCACACGCATAATATTTTAATATGGCATAAAAAATAAAAAAAAATAATAATTTCCCTTAAAAATATAAAGAATAACAAAAACAATATTTTTTTTTATGATTTGACATAGTATAAAAAAATGTATATTTCAGTCAATAAAACCATAAATTGTATTTAATTTTTTGCGTGAATGTTATAAGGGATGAGTTGTTAATACTTTTGTACTATTTTTTAAAAATATATTTCGTTTTGTTTTGTTTTTTTATTACATATTTGTTTTAACATAAACAGAGAAAAAGAATATTATTATTAATAAAAATAATTATAATAATAACTTGACCAAATAAATAACATAAAATACCGATCCATTCATCCCCTATGGTTTTTATTATTTATTTTTATTTAATATTTTAACAAAATAAAAGCAACAAAAAAAATTCCCTGAATTCAATTTGATGCAAAGGATGCAGGAATATATATTTAATTTTTTTTTATTTCTTGCAATAAAAAAATATTTACAGGTTGGCAGCGAGTAGCACATATCATTGGTAAAATGGACATTAACTGATTTTACAAAAATATTTACGTTTTATTATGTATTTTTATTTCTTTTTTATGTAAAAATAATGCGGATTTTATGATAATCGGACAGTTTTTAAACAAGCAATTTTAATTTTCGAACATACTTGAATAGTTACTAATATTCAATAAACACGTTTTCAAAAGTGTATCTATATTTCATCTAAAAATCTATCAATTAGATAATAATCAATAAAATAAAATTAATTTAACAAAATAATAATAAAAACAATAGAAAAAAAATACAGAACAAGACATAACATATTTTTAATAAAAGAAAAAGGGTTTCAAAGTGCCCTTACATTACACATAAAAAGAACAAAGTAAGAAACAAGTAAGATCCTCTTATATTATTTCAAAATTTAGTCAAAGATCTGTTTCCTATTATTATCTTTATCAGTGATTTATTTTTAATTATAATTATTATTTAACAAAAATAATGAAAAACGAAATATATTACTTAAGGTTTGTTCACGGCACGTGGTCGCGTTTTGAGAATATTTTCTTTCGTTTTTTTTTTTTTTTTTGTATTTATTTGTTGCTGACTTCACCCTAATATTATATTATATTTATGATTTTCTTTTGTTTTCTGTTAATAATTTTTCCTGCAATATGTAAGTCATTTTAACGGGAAATATTCATTCATTAGATCCCTTAATTTAAACAAAAGAAACGATGATGCTCATCCTACATTCAACGAAATGATAATAATTTTTACACAGTATGAGGGATTCCCTATGTTAATACTTTTTACATTACTTTCATAATTTTAACATTTATTTATTTTTTTTGCTATATTCTATATTTAGTTGTATATTGGGTGGCTTATGGCTTATTTTCGTGTATTTAAAGGAAATTATTATCTTAAAATTGAAGGTGGACGACGGTTGAACGCGTTTCTTATTTATTAAATTTATTTTCTGTTTTTCTGTTTTTGTTTTTTGTTTTATTTTTGTTTCCTCTAAATCATATTACATTACATCTAGTATTTCAATTTACAACTCGACAAACATTAAAATTTCTTTTACAAGAAAAAATTATAATAATAATAAGCAACAAAAATATGGGTGTTTAGGGTAGATTTTACTTTGCTTTTAATTTTTACATTACTTTATTTTATTATATATATTTTATTTTTTTTAAATATGCAAAAAAAACCTAGAGCAACGCTACTTAATTTACTTTTATAATAATAATAATATTAAAATAAAAGAAATAAAATTTATATATAATTACAATAATCGATTATAGAAAGATAATTATTTAGCATACATTAAGTCAACAATAAACGGAAAATATTATTATTATTATTAATATTGCGGTTTATTCGCTGTTTAACAGTAAAATAAAGGAACAATTTTTTTTTTTTGGTTTTGTTTGATCTTTTTTGTTTTTTATTTATTTATTTTTCTTAACTGAATTTTTAATGTTATTTTCTTTAAGTCTTTGCTCTCAGCTTAATTTATCTCACAGAAAATGTTCATTTTCGTTTGGCTAAGTACAAAAAACAAACCAGATTAAAGATTCTTTTAATTGCTATAATTTTTGCATAATTAGCTAATAAAAATGAATAAAAAAAAGAGATTTAATCAACAGAAAGTAAATTGAAAAATAAAAAATTCAGCAATAAAAACAATAAATGCAATTTTAAAACAGACGTAAATAAGGCGTGAGGTGAATTATTATTAAGACAATGATTGGCGATTCTAATCAAAAGTTATAATTGCGTGTTGTTATTTCTATTATTGCAGTTTAATATATGTTTATGTATATATACATATAGGTATTTATTTCTTATTTAGTAAACTCAATGCGTTTTCTTCTTTCTCTTGTTTTCATTTCATTAACGATTTTACATATTCATTTTCTATAAAGTCTGCCTTGAATATAATAACAATAATAATTACATTAAATTTATGAATATTTGCATACCACCCACCAATATATATATTGTTGTATTTATTTGCGTGCCACCCTTAAAATTAAAAAAAAAAAAAAAATATTCGAATCCACTTATGTAACTTACTTTGCATTACGTTTACTCAACATTTCACTATTTGACTGTTTTTTCTTTTCAAAATTGTTTTGTACTTGAAATAATTGTAAGTTTAATGAAATGCAAGTGTTAAAGGTAAATCTAATAAAAATACAAAAACATAAATGTTATGAAAATTGCATTTCTAAAGTGCATTTTGTTTCTATTTATTAATCAATGTTTAATAGTAAATGGTGGAATAGCTATGATTTAAGGGTTTTACTAACATCAAATGCATTACATATATTTATTTTTTTTGTTATTTAACGTAACATAACGTAACAGAACACACATGTCATAATCATAGAATATTTGCAGAAAGAACAATAAAATGGTGAAAGGTGAAATTTATTTTGCATTTTGGCGTTCTTTAAAAGAAAAACAACAATAAAAAAATTATTATTGCATGTTCAATGTGTTATTTTTTTTTTATTACTTAAAAGTGCATTTACAAAATAGTTTAAATACAAAAAAAAATTATTTCTATTATTATTTACAAATAGAAAAAACAAAACGCAAAAACTGTCTGCCATTTTAATAGTGAAAAACAAATGAAAAACTTATAGCACGCACTAGACATTTTGTTTGTCAAAAATAAAATAAAAAAATAATAATAAACTTTACTAACTTAAGTCAATTAATTATTGAGAAATTATTTCTTAATTTCAAAGCGTCAGTAGTTTTACCAATTTCAGTAAGATTTTCTGTTTTGGTTTTATCAAATTATAGCTGATTACGCGTTTTGTTTATGACTTTATTACGTGTGGTTTGATCATATGAAATTAATTTAAATTTAAACTTTTAAAAACAAAAAATATACAGACAAAATTATTTAAAACAAAAAAAAAGCATTTCTTTGTAGCTTTGTAGGCGAAATGGAAACTTATCGTCATTTCATTGTTGTAAAATAATGTAAGACGGTAAAAATGAACGCAGCATAAGAATCTATAAATCAATAAGAATTATTATTTTTTTTTTTTTGCTGGATTGTGCTGCTTAAATGTACATGTTGAAGGGGGAGTGGTTGGTTTGGTTTATTCTTAAATAAGAATAACCACGAGTAATGTTACATTGTTTCATAATTTTTATTTCTTATAATATTTAATTTAATGTTTCATGTTGGAGATTTTCTTTTATTTTTTGCACTCTTTATTTATTTGTATACCGAAAGTGAAACATTGAAAAATTAATGAGAAATAAAACAGAAAAAAAATATATATTTTTCTTTCAACACTGTACTTTTTTTTTAGATTAAAAATTATAGAAAACTCTACCGATTATACCAATAATCTTCTGTTATTATTTTGCTTATTTATTGATTTTTTATTACATTATAATTTTGTTTTTGTTTTACGTTTTGGTTAAGGAATTAAATCGCCTTACGGTTTTGTTTTAAAAAAATAACGTACACAAAGCTGAAAATAATCATAAAAAATCTTAACAAACATAATTACTTTGGAAAAATTTAATGAAAGCAAGTTAAAATGATATCGAAATTGTTCTGTTTGTTGCTGCTACACCATTTTAACCGCGTTGTTGTTCATTATTTACTAATTTATATGTTTTGCATATTTTGAACATCTAATTAAAAAAAAAAAAATCTCTAAAATTTAAGCCGGGCACAAAAATTATTATTAACCCCGAAAGACCGACCGCCCACACTTCGCGACGCTTCTTCATAATTAATAAACTTGAAAAACAAGAAATAAAAAAAAAAATGCTAATCCTTTTCTCTTTATTTCCTTGTTGTTTGTTTGTTTATTCATTTGTTTTTTATGATCTAGTTAAACAAAATAAAAAAAAAAATTATCAAATTAAAAAACGGCGAAAATAAAAATATTTTCTCATTGACTCATTTTTCAAACGTGACATAACCACCTGGTGCTGCTATATAGACCCGTCGTCTTTTACTTTATTAAAAAATAAATAAATATTTTGTTTTAACCCTATTACTTCTGTAGTTGTTTCTCTAGTGGTGATACTTAATCCTATAACACGTAATTCATTTGTGTTTTTGTTTTTTTTTTATTTTTATCCACCTTGCTGTTTGTCTCATTGTTTTGCATTTATTTTGAGAAAAAAAAAGCGTTACGTAAGGTTGTTTTTGCTGCAATTTAAACTTAACGCAAATAATGCTATTAAAATAACAACAACAATAGCAATACTGAAAAAAAAAATTTTTCACTGTCCTGATACTACACACCCACTGCCACCTTACATAAGTAACCCTATTTTTCTGCTTTTAATTCATTTGTTATTTTCGTGGTTGTGATTTCATTTCTGGTTTTTTTCTTTATTTATTTAAGTTTTTTTTTTCTTTTTACCATTTGTTTTTTTTTTATTATTATTATTTTTGTAAGGCGAAAAACACGTTAATTTTTTAACGAGATGGCAAAATTTTATTATAAAAAGCAAAGATCTGCTAGTCAGGTTGACCCTTTTTTTATTATTATTTTCTGTGTGATAAATTTATAAATTAATCCACTTGTAATATTTATTTGTACATTTTAAGTCAAAGAGGGTGTTTAAATTTTGATTGTTGGCATAACAAGCTACTTGCACAAGTAAGCAGTAAAATAAAATCAAAACAAAAATGTATCCAATTTGACTTAATTTTCTTGTTTTTTTTTATTCCTCTTGAAAAATTATTTCAAAACGAACATGTTGACCTTTTGCACTGCGAATATATATTTTTAAAAGAAAGAAAAACGCTTAACTGTCCAGTGTTTTTGTTTTTCTATAAAATAAAATAATCGCTGTTTACATGTGCACAAACTGTCATTAATTTGCGTTTTATAATTAATTTTTTTTTTTTAATAAGACATTGTTTTCTAAACCCTTTTATGATTTTGTTTTGTTTTGTATTTTTCACCTTTTTGTTCGTTAATTGTTTACGAAATCAAAAACATTTATATTGTTTTTTGCTTTTATTAATTCAATAAATAAATTCTTTGTAAAAGATTAACAGCTACGGAAAGTGGGTGGACATTTCGTGATTAAAAAAAGTGCACTTCAATAGATTTGTTTTATTTTTTCATTATCGTTTTTCACTCGATTTTTCTATCATTCAAATGATCAAATCTTAAGAAATCAAATTTTATTTTATTTTTTTTTATTATTAATTTTTATTTTAGGTAAAGGCGCTAAAGTTATTTTATAATGTTTTGATGATGATGCTGCTGTTGTTGTTATTATTAATGTAAATGACGATATAGACATGTCATAATTTTTATAAAGAAATTATTTTTTTTTCTTTAAATGTTATTGAATTTATTGACAGTTTGGTTGTAAGAAACAAAAAAAAATCTCTTTTAGAAGACAGGACGGCGCTTTAATTTATTTAAAAAAAATAATAATAATAAATTAAATAAAAAAAATGCTTTGATTGAATCGGCGGTATGACTGTGGCAGCCACAATGACGCTGCCAAACTATTTCTGACTGATTTATAATAAATATTATTTTTTTCTTTAAAGACGACTACACGATGACGTGAATGTATTTGAATTGATGTTTAAATAGAGAGTAAAAGCCGCCCTGTAATTATCACTCGTATATGGTGATTTGAATTGAAGTCGCGCGTTTCGCCCAAATAAAAATAAAAAAAAATTATTTTTTTCTTTTTTGTTAGATATATTATTGTTTGTTTTTTTTTATTGTATTATTTTATGAAATAATAGAAAAAAATTATTAACATGTTTTAAACAATAATAAATGAGGGATTGTTACATATTTTTCGTGTTTATATTTTTTTTTATTAAAAAAAAAACTAAAAATTCTAACTGTTGTGCTATATCAGAGTTTGATCTAACTTTATAGGGTTTTATTATTAAAAAACAATATTTCACCCTCAAATAGATATATTAAAAAAAAAATAATAATAATGCTGTACTTAAGCCTAAAATTGATATCTACCCTTAATCCCTTTTAGTTGTTTTACTATTTTTTTTTTTATTTATTATTTCATAACTCGCTTTGCCCGTATTACTTCCAAAATCATAACCAGTTGGTTATTGAATTCAAAGATGTAGTATTTTTTTAAAATAAAAATTATTATTATTATTATTATTTCTGCATTATCATTGAAATCTTAAAAACAAAAAAACTTTAAAACCCCCTAACATATGCGTTTTTATAAAATCAAATATCAATGAAACACTCATGAAGCATTATCTGAATTATTTAAATGTTTTATGTTTTGTCATGTTATTAACATTTAAAAACTTTTTTTTAAATTATTCTTAAATTTTGTTCATTTTTTTAATAATAAAATATTAAAAATAATTTGCAAAGGTATTAAACGTATTCTATATAAAAGCAAAAAACATCGATGAAACATTGATGAAACATTTTTTTTATAATGTAATTTCACACAAAAACTAATTAAATAATTTTTTTTTTCTTAATTAATTATTTAAAAAAAAAAAAACACAAAATTTAAAAAAAATAATAATTTTTGTTTATTTATGGAAAAACTAAAAAATAATAAACACTGAAGCATAACATTGAAACAATAATGAAACATATAAATGAAACATTTAATAAATAAAAGCCTCGGCTATTAAAAATCATAAATAAAAACGCAATCAAAAAAAAAAAAAGTGGGATGAACGGAATTTAATAACTATTATGTGCCCAATCGACAATACAATACAATTTCATTAAGAAACAAAAAAAAGGAAAAAAATTAAATAATAAAAAAGAAAAGAAATACAAAAATAAAAAATGCTAATAATTCTGTATTATTGTTTAATTTAATGTTTTTTTTTCTTCTTCTCTGGCGTATGTTTCTGTTTGTGGCAATCAAATAAAAAAACACAGATTTATTTTTTTTGAAATTAAAAATAATTCCTTTAAATACAGTGAATTAAAATAAAAGAAACAGACACAAATAAATATCCCTTCAAGGATTTTAATGTCTTTAAAATAATCATTTTTCCATTTGATTTAAGTTATTTGAATTCGAAACAAAATGAAATACGATGAGCAAATAAAATGTTTTTATTTCGCAAAGTACAATAATAAGAAAGAAAAAAAAATTAAAATGATTATCGATTAACCAGCAAAAATGATTCGTGATGAACAATTTTAAATATAATTTTAATGTTTTTCTCTCTGTTCTTTTATATTATTATTATATATTTCTCTGTTTCTTTTATTTAAAAAAAAAATATTTATTTCGTTTCTGCTATTTTATTTTCTCATGTTACAAGCGCGCAATTCTTTACTGAATATATGAAATTAAAAAAAAAAATGAAAAAGAATTTATTTATATTCGCTTTTTACATCAAATAAATAAAACATATTTTTGCTTGTCAATAATAATAATAATGAAACGTCGTACCTACAATTCTAATATACAATAATGATTTAATAAGAAAAATGCGAATTTAATTTTTGTTTATTATCTGCCTCGTAACGTATTTATTTTTTTTTTTTTTGTTTTTTAATACTTAAATATCCCATTAAACCTTTTACTTAAATATTTTATGCAAAATTATCAATTTAATAAAGTTGTAGCAAAAATGGAAAGATAAAGAAAAAAATAATTGAATACAAATAAATAAATTCAAGGACGGGACGAATGAATATTTTATTTATTACACAGGTGAATTACAAGGTACAGTGCGTGCACAAATGCATAAAACATCATAATTGATTTTCTATGTTCAACAAGATTAAAAAATAAATAACAAATTTTATTGTATTAAAATTTTATTTTATTTTAACAAAAATCTCTTACACTCCTAAAATTTATTCTCAACAACAAAAACAAAAATTAATTTTTTTTATTTTGCTTAAAGCACAATCAATAACGGATCAATTAAGCAGCTACTGTGCGCCAATTATATACAAAAATTAACATTACATTATAATTACAGAAAATAAGTGTAGAAAAACATAGGAATTCATCATAATTTATTTGCATAATACACATTTCCCTGCATTTTATTCAAATTTTAATATTAATTTAATTTAATTAAGCAGCAATAACTGTAGAATTGCTAAAAGAACAATCAACAACAACAGAAAAAGAAACGAAGAATACTTATGGTAATAAATACAAGAATAACAAAATTAAAAAAAAGGTATTTATTTAATTAGTAATTAATACAAAATAAAATGTTTTTTTTTTGTTTTCATTCTGCATTTCAACAAATGCAAATTTATTTTCTTATTCTTCTTTAGCATTTATTTATTTCTTTTTTTTTTACTCATCGTAGTGTTATTACCATGTTGCTGTTGTTGTTACAAATTTTTATAATTTTCCTTTTAACAATGCAGAGAATATGCTCCGATAAAGATGTTAAAATTATTTTTTTTAGCAATAACAGCGAAAAATATGCAAGCAAAAAAAAAAACAATAATAATAATATATAAGCGCCATAAAAATAATTGTTTCTTTTTTTATTTAATTTTTAATAGTTTTAAACAACAAAGTAGTAGGAGTTTGGATAATTAAAATAAAAAATAAATAAATACAGTAGAGCCGCAATAATACGTTTTATATATTTTTAATGATGGCAAATAAACAGCAGGAATCCTTGTTAATTTCTGTTCTGTTCTGTTTTTTTTTTATTTTCTTACAGAAATCGCAAACCAAAAACAATTTAAAAGTGTTATAAGTTGTGAAAGTACGCATTTTGAAGATTAATAAGACCAGTTACAGGTTAAACTGGTTAAAACAAATGTATAATTACATAAGTTCAGATAAACTTTACGATATTTTAATAGAAGAATTAATTCAAAATCCATTTATTTAACATTTTTAAAGCATAATTTTTTCCAAAATAATGCAATTTCATGTATAAGTTTTAGTTTCAGTAATAATTGAGGTTACCAAATAATATCTTTGAAAGAATTATTAAACATTTAAAAAAAAAAATCCACCTTTAACAGTTTCGCTGTTAAATCCACCGTCTTATTAAAGTAAAGTAAAATTAAAAGAAAAAATTAAAGAATTATTTTTTCTAAATAAGATAAAATGTATAAAAAGTGATTTTTATCGCTTAAAACATCATTATAATTACTATAATTAAAATTTTAACGACTTAAAAGAAACAACAAGAAATCATACACATAGCTGGATGCAATATTATTATTATTTTTTTTGTTTTTATTAAAACATTAATGATCTTTATTTACACGAAAAATAAATGCAAATAATAAAAAAAAAAAAAAATTGAAGCAATTAATGCAATCAATGCAATGCATTTATGGTCCCCCATTTATCGCGCTTATTTTATTTATCATCTCTTTTTTTATTTGATATATACATATGTATTCATATATAAATTTTATTCTTAATAAAAAAAATTAAAATAAATTTTTGCCAATGACAAAAACATTTGTCGCATTAAATTAATTATAAACGGTTTTACACAACGCACGCGTTTTCTGTTATTACTGCAATTATTATTAATGAAATTGTTTTGTTTGCAAGACATACAAAAAGAAATAAAAATAAAAAATAAATTTATTACACAAAAATGCACTATTTATTCTATTTTTTTTTTTTGCAGTTAATAATATTCGATTGCATATTTGCATAGAGAAGTGAACCCTTTAATAGGGTGTTTTATTTATTTTACTTTATAACGCATCGTAACGTTGCGTTGCATTGCCATTGATAATGTAATTTACATTTTAATGAATTAAATCAAAATATAACAGCGCTATGTAAATACCCATAAGGCCACCCTATAGCCAATATTATTACTTAATATTTACCGACTGAATATAAATAAATATTTAAAAAAAAAAAAACAGCAAATTCATATAAAATTACCTCAAAATATGCAATGCACTCGATGTTATTTAAGGTTTTTTCATTAAGGTAATTTTACTTGAATAATAATAATAATAATTGTATGCAATATTGCACAATACTGTTATTATTATTGTTATTATTGATATAACGTCGCGCCAAGTAATAATAATAATAATTAACAAAAAAAAAAATTTAATTAAATAAATTAAAACAAAATTATTAAAAAAAAAGGTTAAAAAAAATAATAACAAAACCAAAAATGATTACCCCGCATACAGTATTTTGAATATATTAAAACTCTGATGACATTATTGTGTTTCGTTGTAACAAATAAATAAATATAAAAACTGCATAAACGCATAATGTGAAATGCAATAAGTGGTTTTTCCTATAATAACTATATATATATACGTTATAAAACGGTATTTACATAACGCGTGATGGTAATATTTTTGTTTATTGTTTTTATTATTATTATTATGATTATTTTTAGTTTAATTTTTGCAATATGTTTGGTTGCATTCGTTTTTCATTGGTTCAACTCGTTGAAATTGTTGTTTTGAAAATTACCTTCTGTGTGTGTTTTTTGTTTAAGTTGTTGTTTATAGGACATATTTTGTGGTTATGTTTGTTAAAACAGAACACAATGTGACAGTTTTGTTTGTTGTTTACTTTGTTAAAATTTTCTATTAGAGTAATAATTATTATTAAATATTTTTCTTTATTCATTTTTTTTATTATTATTATTTAATTTAATAATTAATAATAGAGGAACGGCTGGAAAATGGTGGTTAAACAAACAAAACAATAATAATAATTATAATTATAATATGGTAAAATGGCTGAATAAATTTATAAACGTTGATGAAATGACACAATAGTTTCTATTCGATATTCATATTTATATGTATTCATTAAAACTATAAATAAATGTTTTTAATTATTATTGGGCGTTTGACTCTATTATTTATTTTTGTTTATTATAAACAAGAAACATTTTTGATGTTTGGTCAATTTTAATTATTATTATTTTACAATAAACATTTTACCAAAATTTTCTGACTTTTAATCAATGCATATTTTTGATTATTAACGATTTGATTAACAAAAACAAAAGTAAATTACTATCTTGTAAGCTTTATAACGAATGACATTCGTTATTCTTTTATACACAACTACCACTCACATAGCAATTAATTAAATAATATACAGCAGAAATAAAAACAATTAATTAGCCCAAAAAAAAAAAAATACGCTCAACGATCCAGCAACAAATTTTACATAAATTAAAAAAAAAATTAAATTAAATAAAATGGCTGCTAAAACATAATAAAAATAAAATAAAAAATATGCTGTAATAACAAAAAAAAATTAAACAATTGTTTTGTTATATTTATTTAAACAGTACACGAACACCCACCCGCCCAGTCTACCAATTTTTTTTTTAACACATTTAAAGATCATAAATTCTTTGTAAATAACAAAAATAATAAAATTTGTGTGTTCGTGCGACACAATAACACTTTTTATATGGTAACCGATTAATATTTAATAATTTTTTTTTGTTTAATTTTACTGTTTTTAATAACATTGAATCATTTATGTTTCTTCTACCCCTATTTTTTTTTTTTTTGCAACCCATATGACAAATGTAATTAAATGTAAATAAAAATAAATAATAAAAAATGATAAAAAAAACGCAAACGTAATGAAATTTTCTTTTGTTTGTGTGTTCTTTTTTTGAAATAAATTTAAATAAATAAAAATGGCGATTTTACTTTGAAAATAAAAACAAATAAATTTAAAAAAAAATAGGAATATTAAATTAATAAGAATTTCATTGTTGACAAGAACATAATAGCGAAGTTATGAAAAGAAAATAATAAAATTATCGCAAGTGAAAAAATAAACATGACAGGAACAAATTAGCCACCTGTAGTGGTAAGAATATTGTAAGACTTACCAAAAGAAAAAACAATATAAATGTAGAATTTATCGTTCTTTTTATTGTTTTTTTTCCATTAATTTTTTAAGGGATTGAAAAGAAACCAGCATACCGAAAAAAAATAAGAAACTAAAGGGATTTGTCCGCTGATTTATACGATTTAACATTTTACTGTTGAAATGAATCCGTTACCAAAGATCTCAATCCGATTCATATTATTATTATTATAATTTTTATTTAAAGGGAAGTGAATGAACGTAAGGGTCGTTTTACTAATGCTAACCAAACAACCCCTAACTAGCAAATAAGAAAAGCAAAGATTTCTGTTACGCACGGTTCAAGTCATTCACACAGATAAATCTTACAAAGTGGCTAATCTGGTGTAGGGATTTTTTTCTTCTGTTATTCTTACTTATGTCTAAGGAAAGAAAAAAAAAATTGTAGTAACAGAAGCAACTACCACCTTCTTAGAGGTAAGATTTATTAATCTACTTGTTTGTTAACTGAAAACATAACACAAAAATAAATTCGTTTTTAATCGAAATGGGAAATGATGACAAAATAACTGTCGCAAGTTATCACAACAACTATTACTACCGCCATCACAATTTCCTAATTTATTTTCATTTTTTCTTTTCACACTTTAAGTAAACAATAAACTAGTTGAACACCAACAACTACAATAACATCAAAAAAATCCTTTTGTAAGAAAATCTATCGTAATCTAAGACACGAAAAATGTTTGTTTTTATTCTGGTTTTCTTATTAAGAAATGAAAAAATACTAAAAATAAATCTTTTAGCGCTTGTTGCGCATTTTCCTTATGTTATTTTGTTAATTTATAATCTACTAGCTGGTATTGCCCGGCTTTGCACGGCGGTAAAATAAAGTTGTGAATATAATGAAACCCCGTTTATGCTAATTTTTAAAGTCCCGACAATATTTAGTTTTTATATTTATTTAAAACCTCCGATTTGCCTTTTCCCATTAAAAATAAACATAAAGTAATAAATTCCATAGCCTGTTGATGTATTGTTAATGCAATTCAAAATTCTATTTCAGGGATGAAAATAAAGTTTTTATCAGAGAGCCTATATTTTGTTTTACGTATATGTTCACTTTCTAAAGAGCCTATTTTTAAAAAATCAAAGCATTTATAACAATTAATAGAAGATTATTTTTCTCTAGTTTTTACGTGCATGCGTACCTGAACCAAACAAAAACTACCTATTGTAAAATTCAGCTGCATTTCTCTTTACAGTTTAAAAAACAATTAAAAATAATTAGCAACAAAACAAATTTTGTTTTTGTTTTGTAGTTTCTGCAGGTATATCGGTAGCCCGCAATAAAATTTTGTTAAACATCTCAAATCGGAAAAAACGCCGTCGTTTTGTTGTCTAAAATCAAAATTAATTTACCAGTATAACGATTTCTTTTAAATATCTAGAGTAATTAAAAAAGGTATAAAAAAATTAATAATTTAATTTTTACGGTTTCATTGTTTAAGCAAATTGAACTTGCCGTAATAATTTTTAAATAACCTTTTAAAACATAACATAAATATTTTCAGGACAATAACATTTTCTTGTATTTATAATTTGACAAATATTTCAAATAATTTGAATGATTGATCCTCCTTTTTTTAAATTATTTATTTAATTTGCAAAATACAATTAAGGATTTATATGATTCAAAAGCATATTTAACATTTTTAACAGTTGTATTTTAAATTTTTAACAGTTGTATTTTAAATTAAGCGCTTTTATTTTTCTAGTAAACAAATCTTTGCTAAACAATTCATATACTCAATCCATTTTAATTTTTTAATAGTACTTTTTCAAAAAAGAAAAAAGAGGGAGTGAGTTGTCATTATTATTTACATATAATCTAGTTTAGTTTCTTCCCACTCTACCTAAAAAGTATCAATTTTTTCCCTTATGCAAATAGTGCCAACATAATAATACACATATAGTTTTTTTCGCAGTTCAATTCATTTTAAAAAATTGTTACTTAGTTAAAACGTTAGTATTTATTTAATAATTTAGTTTTGTTAGTGGTGAAAAGAATAGTGTTGTTAGTTTCAAAAAATTATTTTTATTATTTTTTTGTTAAAATTGTTTTATTAAATAGAAATTGTAACTAATTTTAAAAGTGTAATTATTAAATAATATTCATTCATATGAATCATTGAAACAAAGAGAATTTCTAGTGATAGGTATGTATGTATATGTGTTATTGTATTTTTGTTAAAAAACGTAATAAATTTTTAATTTTAGGATCTGCTATAATAAAATGGCGTTACATAAAAGGTATTTCAATAGTACATTTTCAAAATAGAAAAGGAGAATAGAGAATAGAGAGTGAGTTGGAATTATTATAATATAGTTTAGTTTCTTCTCCCTCTACCTAAATAGTGTCAATTTTTTCCGCTTCTACAAAAATTTTTCCACCTCTACAAAATGTTACAGAAACACACGAAAAAATCGGACTTTACTTTATATATTAGATGAATGGGATATGGTGTGGATAACAAGATAAAAATAAATAAACTAAAGAAATATGGTGTAGAAGATGAAGAAAATTTATTTGTTTTATTTGTTGTCCTGCTTAATTTAATAGGGTGAATACAGAATGGGTGAATAGTAAAATTCATACAAAAGGTTATTTATAAGGTGTTTTGTGTTCGTTTCTTCTATTTTGCAAAACACAATATACATATATATATATTGTGACACATTTACTAACACCTAATCGTGTTTTATTGTCCAGATTTATAAATAAATAAAATTGTTTGCTGTATGCTTGTCGTCTGTTATTGTATTCGGTGTTTTTTTTTTATCCTTTTTCTTTTCTCCTTTCTTTATTCTCTGTGCGTAAATTTATGTGGCAAATTGATAATCAAGAATTGAAATAAATTGTATTTATGTGTACGAAAATGTGTTTACATTTATTTACTACGTTTAACCTAGTGATTTAATATATATATATATATATACTGTGCCTCGGGGTTGTTTAACTCCTACATATTTTTACCTATAAATACCGAAACAAATACAAATTTACCAAACATAAATACGAACAGTAAAAGTTACAAAAATGATTTTTTTTTATGGAAATAATCAGTGTACCGCCAAACAGTAATCGTTTAATAAAATGCAAATTAATTAGCATTAACGGTATATACGATTAAAAGTAAGAAAAATTATCAAAACAAACTTTGACCGCGTTGTTGTGTTAACTTAACAACGCACACGACTTATAAACGCAAATAATTTTTTCATTCTTTTCAAAAAATTCTTGTGCATTAAGCATTCGTTAAGCAACAGAATAAAATACATATATATCTTTGACTGTTAAAATCGCGCGCGCCTCAAGTAAGTTATCAGCGATGGTGAGTTTTTTACGTTATTTTTTGTAATCATAAATATTAAATTTTCGATTTGTAATAACAAATAATAATAATATTAATAACAAACAAACAACAAAAAGGTGGATAATTTCAACAAACAAATAAAGGAAAATTAATATAAATAAAAAATCATTTAAATGATTATTGCGGTTTTTGTTGTTGCTGGCTGACTGAGTGAATTTGTCTTTACTTTGCGTTTCTTTTTTTTTAGTTTTTTCAATACTCACCGTATCATGATTGCTTTTTTTTACATTCGCAATTTTGATTTCCTTCGCGATTTCTTTTTATTATTTTTTTTTATAATTTTTTTTATTATCATTTTTATGCATTTTTGTAGTTGTTTTGTTTTTTTTTCGATTATTTTTTAATTTATTTATTTAAATCAAAACAGCATTAATTTTCCGCGTTTAAAATAAAAAACATTTTTATTATTTGTTTTACTTCGATTAATACGCGTCCATATGTATCGCGAAATTATTTATTATTATTATTTAATTTTCACAGCAGAACTACAAGTGATTTTTTTTTTCTATTAGTCTTTGAATAAAGTGTATCTTTGTTTTTAATTAATTTGCTTAAATAATAGAAGAAAAAAAATTCGATAATAATACGCTAAGCTACTGTTTAGCAACTTTTTCTGAGCTTCTGTTTCTAGAAAAACAAATCAGCTTTAAGAGGCATTTATCGCGGATTTAAAATATGAGCATACTATGGCGCCTAGTTAAATAATTTAAAGAGTATAAAGATTTCTGCGCTGTATAAAATTCCTAGTCATTGTTTCATGTAAAAAGGCTTATAAGTCGGTAAAATTTGTACTAAAAGTTTCTCGATAAATTAAATAATCTTTCTCACGATTTTAAATATTTAATAATAATAATGAAAAATTAGCCATTCTGACAGAGAACGCACTGTAAATTTCTTAACATAAATCATTGAAAACAATTAAAAAAAGAAAACAAAAAATAAAATTATTGATCATCGTTAACAACAACCCTTTATGCGCTAACATAACGCGCTACCTTTTATAACATTTATTATGATTTTTTTGTTTTTCTTATTTCATTTCATTTCTTTCTTCTACAATTCGTATTTTGTTAATTTTATTATTTTTTTTTTTTTTAATAATTTTTTCAACAATGTAGATATTTGCAAAACTCAACAACAGCCAAAAGTAACAAACTGAGAAGCAACGAAAAAAATAAAGAAAGAAAAAGAAGCAAAATAAAATTTTTTGCACGCATTGGAAAAATAAATTTATACAAAAAATAAAAATAAATAATAATAATAACAAATCGCAAATTAAAAACAAAAATAATAAAAGAAAATAAATGTTTTTACATGAAAACAGTGGCGGAGAAACGATTTTTCATTTAATTTTAATTAATTTTTTTTTTTTTTTTTGCTATATTTTCATTGATAAACAGCCTATCTATTCAATATTTTTATTAACAAAACGTAGAATGAAGTACCTATGGAGTGAAAAAAGTATTTCCTTTTTTATTAGAAAAGATTTGTTGCTGATGGCGGTTGAAGTGACCACAAAAGCAAACATACTTTGTCTGTGCTAAAGAAGTGAAAGAAAAATTTCAACAAGAACAACAAAAAAACTGCAGCTCATTGGTCAATTTTCTTAAACAAAACGACGGTTGTATCGTCTGTTTGTGACATTATTCACTATTTAAATTAACAATAACAGTAACACCACATAAAAGGTGTTAATAAATCTCACAAAAAAAACGAAAGAAAGCATTTTTCTGTTATTAATTTGTGCAGGAATGAAAATACTAATACGGGAGTGACAGGGTTGTTTGTGGCGATCTCTCAGAAAAAATTGTATCGGACACTTTCGAATAACAACAAAACAAACAATTTTCTATGTAAAAAACCTTATGTTACACATTAACACTTAATATGGGTGGTGTTAAAAAGGCATTTAATATTTATTTAAAATGAAAAAATAATATTCATTTAAACTGGACAATTGAAGAAAAATGGGGATAAAAAAATTGCTTTGTTATTTATTTAACATTGCCATTAACACTGTTTTATTAGCACTGTAACATCTCAATAATTAATATTTTATTTATTTCCTATAGAAAAATAACCCTTAGTGACTACTTTAGTTATTTGCATGTCAGTAATCTAGAGATTTTTCTTAACAAGAGATTTTTCTTAAAAATCCATCAAATTGCAATCAGCAAACATAAATAAAGTCACACACAAAAAAAAGGTAAATACTAGTGTAATTAGCTGTGCTTAATACAAAATATACTGCAGCAAAATCATCATTGTTTGGTTTATGCAGGGTTAAATGTACCAATGGTCAGTTTATTAAAATATAAAAAAATATTTACATATTTAGTTGAATGAAGCATAGAAAAATCAACACAAAACAACGAGAAATTATTAAAACATGAAATTAAAAACAAAACAAAAAATAAAAATAAATATATATTTTTTAATTAAAAACTTTCGAAACATTCAGTCCGGTTGTGTGTCAAACACTGACCATCCAGTTGCATTACATTTTATTTATTTATTAAAAACAGCAAAATACAAAAAAAACTTCTATTATTTTGTTTGCATTTAATCAAACTCAGGTCATTTTACCGTTTTGCATCCCTTACTCAGGGTGTATTATCATTTTATTTTTCTATTTTTATTATATTTTTTTTTTTAATAATAAAAATCATAATTACAATTCTGTTTGTGAATTTATATTAAAACACTGTTGGTGTTTGGAAACAAGTGATTACAAAAATGTAAAAAAAATAAACACACATAACAAACAAGGTGGACTTTTGCTATGAAAACTGCATCATCAAATACGTAGATCAAATGTCATTGCGCCCGTATAACGAGCAAATAAAATAAACAAAACAAGGTGAAAAATTACAGAAAAAAAAAATGTACGGTGTGGGTGGATTTTCTGTTGATAAATTAAACGGTTATTATTATTATTATTATATATTTTTGTTCTGCTGTTTGTCGGCTTATTTTACTTTATGGCATTTTTATTTACTTATTTTTTTTTTCAATTTTTAATTTTAATTTTAATACAAATGTCTGTCTACTTAGGTATGCAGTTTATAATCAACAAACAACCGCAACAACACCATTCATGATTTAAAGTGACACAAACGCGCTTGATGTTTTGTTGATTTTATTTCTTTTGCCTAGTGTCCTTTTATAACACGTTCAAGACGTTTTTAATGAAAGTATATACATTATTGCCGTTTGTGAATAATATAAATTGCCGACTTTTGTCAGATCAAAGTAAACAACAAAAAAAGAAAACAGAAAAAGCGAAGAAATAAATAAAACATCAAAAGATGTTTAATCCCTTTCATTAACACGGTTTTTTTTTATTAAAATTGTTTGCTTTATTATTTGCTAGCAACGCATAAAGGTGCAAAAATTAATTATTTTTATACTTTTAATGAATTTTTTAGTAAGAAAAAGTTTTTCTTTTTTTAAACCGCGTGTTTACTACAACCGTGTTAATTAATGCAATAATATATTTTAACGGATTTAAAATTTAAAAAATCATTTTAATTAAGAAAAACAAATTTGCAAAAGGCACAGTCAAACACACGTTAAAAATATTTATTTCCGTATTTCACTCAATTTTAAATTCGAGGTCAATTCGTTCCCTTTGAATAGCAACAATAGTCGAATGCACCGTGTATTTATCAATTAATTTCATTTAATACACAAATGAACAATTTTATTTTATTATTCAGTCACATAAATGATTTTATTTTATTTTATTTTATTAAATATTTTTCTTTATTTTGTTTTGTTCCGTTTATTTAGCGATGCAACAAACAGAAGTGCACTCGATATTAGCGAAAAAAAAAATCTCTTCAATTAGGGAGTAAATTGCAATAAAAATGATTAATGAATTAGGTCAAAACGTTTATTTATTTATTGCTCAGTTATTTATGTAACAATGTGTAAAGCTAAATAAATATTTAATGCAGCGAAAACAATTCCACCAAAAAAAAAAAATAAATAAATTCCACTCATAAAATTCACTAGAATTGTATTTCACTCAATAATCACTTAAATCAAAAAAAAAATAATAATTAAAAATAAAAATATCAATCAAAATTATGTAAATAAACGAAATATAATCAATAAAACCACTCAAAGTTATTTTGTTATTTATCAAACAACAAAAAAAAATATTAAATTCCTAATCACTTCTAATAATCAATTTTTGTTATTCGTTGCTTTTTTTTATTGCCGTTTTTCGATTTGAAATTAACAAACAAAAAGAAGAATTTTTATTTAAATAAAACGATAATAATTACACAATAAAACACCTGTCACAGACTACATGCGATTTAATCAAATTTCCGAATAAAAGAAACAAATAAAAAAAATACAAAACTAAAATAAATTAAAAATAAAAACATTTTTGAGTGAAAAATTTAACACCCTAAAATCGCGAATTAAAGCGTCGGGAATAAATTTTTTAAATATTTTTTTTTTTTTGTTAAATTCTTTAATTATTTTTGATTAATTAATTGAAACAGAAAAAAAAACAAAAACACACAACAATATATTTGATTAAACAAAGGGTAAAAGGACATCAGACAACAGTAATGCGGATATTTTTTTTTTCTTTCTTATTTTTTTTTATAGTTTGGCACAAAAAAAACATAAAACTCATAATTAATTTACACAAGAAAAAAAAATAACTTATAGAAAAACATAAATAAATGAAACATATAATTAAAAATTAAAAAAAAAAAACAATAAATGATAACAAAACATAAAAATATACAAAGAGATTTGCAGTTTTTTTTTTATGTTAAAGAAATGAACTTTTTTTTGGCAAAAAAATTTTTTTTTTTCTTTTTGGCTTATGATTTTCTTGGTTTAATTTTTTTTTAATTAGAGCTGAATCGAGATCAGGCACACGTACCTAGCTGTGGTGCAGTCACGGTAAAGGATATCAAAGTCCTTGCAGGAGAGCAGCTTACAACGATTAACACCTGGCTGAATGGCACCCAGCCCACGTAAAATTCGTACTTGTTCAACGTTACAGACAAGCGGAACAATGTCGAGACGCTTTAATTTTGTATAGACGGTGTGGAGGCCACCGACTAGGTGCTTTAGAAATAATTCAAATGCCTGCGGCAGACATAGCATTGTGTCACCGGCAATTATAAATGCGGCAACTTTTTGACCACGATAATCGACCAATTTGCATTCATTTGCAGTTGGATCTGATGTGGAGATGGGCGGTGGACTATTGTAGGATCTGGGTGGCACATGATGATGTGCCGCGGCCATTAACTCCAGCGGATTTGCATGGTGCATCATTTGTAATGAGTTGAGCAGGCCTAGTCCGTGCGGCGGTAAATGTGGCATGCGAGGCATTGCCGCTATACTATTCGGTGTTGACACCTGCGGTGGGCTTAGTGGATGCGGCATCGGCATCATATGTGGCCCTATAGATCCCAACGGACTAGATCCTTGTCGGCCAATCGGACTCACCGGGGTCGGCGTTCGATTATTATTATTTATATTTGTTTGGTTTGAATTTGTGTTTGGATTACCACCAGGTGGACTACTCCGATGGCTACCACTGTGATTTGTCAAGGATGTGGCTTGATGCTGTTGTCGTTGTTCCTGATTATGGCGTTGTTGTTGCTGCTGCTCCTGCAGATGACGTTGTTGTTGTTGTTCCTGTTGATGCTGTTGTTGCTGTTGTTGTAAACGATGATCCTGTGGACTATGTGGCTGCTTAATATTAGCTGGTGATTCTGTCGACGAGGCAATACTATGCTCACTAGTTGTCGACAAAGAATCCATAGCCGAGTCCATGCTCATTATAATTAAATTTAACAATTGTAATAATTTTCTTTTTTTTCGCTAATTCTTTATTATTATTTATGCGGTTTTTCTCCACTTTGACAGACAAAAATTAAATAGCAGAAATAAAACCCTAAAAACCGATTACCAACCCGCACTAGTAATTTTATTATTTGCGCACTTTAACTGTGATTAATACAATATAAAACCAAAAAAAAAATTAACGAAAATCACTCAACTATTACTACTTTGCCACTGTTTTGCGTCCTTAAAATAACAATTTTTTTTTCTTTACCAAATTATATTAATTTCGTGATTTTGTTCCCATTATTTAATGGAAAAATTAGATAAATTAGTTTTGCTATCATTTTGCCAGAAGATTAATTAATTTTTTGATTTATTTTTATTTTATTTTTTTTTTCAAAAATCACCTCCACTTCCTGTACCTGAGTGTTTGGTTTTTTTTATAAATATGATAAGCTAGAAACGCAACTTAACAACAAAAAAATAATTCATTAATCATTCCTCATGTCAAAAACAATAGATTTTGCATCCAAACTATTTCAAGAAAAACTAAAACTTCACAAAGGCAGAAAACGCACTTAATTTACCCAAAGTCACTTTTATTTAATTTATTCTTTCTTTTTTTTTTGTTATAAATTAATCAACAGATCTTTTAATAAAATTTAATTAAAAATAAATTAATTCTTGATAAAAATCACTGAATAATATTTTTATTTTTTGTGGTAAAACACGATGCCTACACTTTGTTTAAATTAATTAATTAAAATACACAAAAATAAACAAAACGACACACTTGAAATATTATGCAAAATTTCACGTTAAATTTTGTGTCCACTTTAAACCAAAATTAAATTTAAAAAAAAAAAATAATAAGCGCCACCTCACTTTAATTAAGTAAAAAAAAATAATTGTTTTAACGCAGCGTTACACAGTAAGTCAGTTTTAACACCGCGCGTTATAGAATTTTCTTTTCTTCTTTAAACCGCACACGTTAAAATAATTAATTTGGTTGTTGTTACCGGTATTATCTAAACCACAGATAAAATTAATTTAAGAAAGACGAAAAAAAATACAACAAACAAATTATTATTATTAAACAACACTTCGCGGTATTTCTTTTTAAATCATTTGTCCATCAGCAGCAGTTAAACGCCACAGATAAATAGAAATTGTTATATTGTTGATGGACGACGACGCACTCGGCTAAACACAACAAACAAAACTTTATCAACCGTTTGTGTTAAAAGCTTGTCTCAATTGCATTTAAAACCAAAAC
Source organism: Ptychoptera contaminata (assembly GCA_963942525.1). Classification (NCBI taxonomy): domain Eukaryota; kingdom Metazoa; phylum Arthropoda; class Insecta; order Diptera; family Ptychopteridae; genus Ptychoptera; species Ptychoptera contaminata. The sequence continues at coordinate 10,912,034 of OZ012636.1, read as the reverse complement.
AACTGATTATTTTTTTCTTCTCAATTTTATTTATTTATGTTTCCAAAGAAGCAATATTAATCAACAAACAACAACAACAAGACACTTAATACGAAAACGCAAAATAAAATAAATAAATAAATAAAGAAAAACTAATCAAAATGAAAAAAACATTTATCGCGAATATTGCTCTCTTTTAACTGTTTTTATTAACTGACTGCGTTTCTATTACCGAAAACAATCCAATCCAATCGAAAATTATTTTTTATCTGCTTGTTGTATTGGTTGTTTCTCTTATTTCCCACTGTGTGTGTGTGTGTGTTATATATAAATTTTCTTTTTATTTTTTCTTCACAATATTAGTACATTTATCTAATTGTATTGTGCAATTAATTAAATTTTTGCTTATAATTAATTTAATTAACGCACACATTTACGCAACGAGAAAAAAAATTTTAATTTATTTTTTATCATCGTTCATTAAAAAAATAAAATTAATTTAAATTAATATGCAAAAATGTATTTAAAAAATAAAGAATAAAACGTAAAAAACAACAACAAAACCAAACAAACAATACACACACCAGCGATTAACGTTTGATTACGACGAACCGTATAAACAGACAGACAGACGTACCTTTTTACAGTACGTACAGTAGTTAGTTATGATTTTATTTTATTTTTTTTCTTTTATCTTTATTTTTCTTTTATTTTTCTTCTTTTTCTTTCATCGTTTTTACTTTTGTGTTATTTGGTTATGAAAATGAGTAGAGAATATATATTTACGAATGTATATATGCTGTGTATGCGGCTGTGGGAGCCAACAATTCAACCAGCCCATTCAGTCAGCAGTACACAACGTATAGAAGAGTATTTGATTATTTATTTTTATTTTTCCATTTGTATAATTGTATTAGTGAATAAAATATTTCTTCTTGATTTTTATTTTACGTTTTCTCATTCGTTGTTCAAATTCAATTCGTCTGTTTTCGCCTTGTTTTTTTTTTTTTTTTTGCTTTTCATTTCTTATATTTCCATCAGTACAAGAAAAGAAACGAAGAAGTAAAAATTCTTTTATTTATTTTTGCAAATAAAAAAAAAATTATTATTCTTACCTCCGCCTTATAGAAAAAAAAATTATTTTAATTCACCAACACATATGCAATTAGAGTAAATATTATTCTTATTCTCCAGCCCAGCTTAGTTGTTTATTTTTTATTTCATTTATTGTTTCTCTACATTGCTTTGGATTTATTTTTTTATTTTTTAATAACAAATAATAAAATTATTACATTTGTGTATGAGAAACTGAAGAAGGTGTGTTTTCAATTCCATTTCCACTGTGCATTTGAATTGTTTCTTCTTTATTATTGTTTTTGTTTTAAGATTTACGATTTTTAATCATTCTTTCTCTGTTTAGTAAGAAATTATATATTTTTCCAAATAAGGAAAAGATCCTTAAGGAAAAAACAATTACAAAATTTTCATAATAAAAAATAAAAATAATTCTAAAAGAAAATTATCGTTATGAAAACCCCCTGTAAATGGTATGCGATTGCTGAACAAACGCAAACATACTGCAAGCAGTTAAATCTTTAATTTTGTACATTCTCATAATAATTGTATTTATTTATTTTTCATTATTGAGAATGAGAGAGAGAAATGAGCATGAATCGTACAAAAAAAATTCATATATATATATATATGATAAATGAGATATCAAATAGATAACTAAAAGTAATGAAAAGGGATAAAAGAAATAAACTCAAAGCGCAGCATAACCAACAATAATAATTTTCATAAACATGCGCGCTGTCATTGCATTTACAATTGGTTGATTTAAGAAAATAAATAACAAAAAAATAAATAATACATTTCTATAGTACGATTCGATTTATTTTTGGGTGCGGTTGTTATAACTAGACGCCCACTTTTTTATATATATATTTATTTCGTAGTTTTCTTTTATTTATTCAAATAAAATTAAAACGGAAAAAAAGTATTATTATTTGGAAATGAAAAACGAATTAAAATAAAAATGAAAAGATAAAAAATTTATTCGCTGTTTTCTTGGTTTTCTGCATCGAAATGTTTTAATTAAATAATTAATTATAGAATTTTGGCACATTTATGGTATTAACCAATGTTTATGCTTTGTACTGCATTAAAGCACAATATTAAGTCGTTTTATTTATTTTAAATTACAATCGCTTGTTTTCACCTTTTCTTCAATAGTTTTCAATTGAAATACGCATCAAATTACAAAGAAAATTTTTTTTTAATCTGGTAATGTATTAACCGCTAGTCTGTTGATTTTTCAGCGGTTTTTCTAAACGAAAATCTATAGTAAATAGACAGAAAAAAATATACTAATCTCCCCCAATCAAAATTTACGTAACTGGGTTAATGCGTAACGCAGACGCTTTTATTAACGCCACTGTAATTACAGCAACGCAATACAAATTTTGATGATTTAATTAGTTGCGTTTTCTGCTGTTTTATTTTTTTTAATTAAACAATTTTATCGCGATTTTATAATTTTTTTTTATTAATGTTTACCCGTAATTTTACTACTTAAATTTTACCTTCGTACAAATTGCTGTGGTGAAGACAAACCGCGATTTTAAAACAATTATTTCGCCTTTGGCAACAATTGTCTGGAATTTTATATGCAAAAATCAAAAACAAAAATAATAAAAAACAGAAAATATCGCGTTAAATAAATTACAAATTATGCGTTTAACGAAAGAATTCAAACACTAGCATATTCAACAGTTCGTTAATCGTGCAAAAAACCACCGAATGAAAACCACTGAAAAATAACAATTTTTTTTTTATTAATTAATCAAAAAATCTAAAAAATTCTAAAAATAAAATTGCGAAAAACAAACAATAAAATCGCTGCGAAATTCTCATTTTTATGGTATTTTTTTTTTAACCGCGTTCATCAGTGTGTTAAACACGTAATTTAGGCCAAATGGATAAACGCAAGCAGCTGCAATAACTGTTTAATTTGTTATTAACGCGTTCTGGTTAACAAAATAAAGAAAAAATCAAGGATTTATTTATTTTCTCAGTTTCAATTAGCAAAAATCAGAAGTACTTAGATGTTTTAGGTAAGCAAATAAGAAAAAACTGGCAATATCTAATTCGGATAACAAAGAAAGTACAGAGTTAACAACATTATGATACCTTTAATCATTAAATACACGTCCTCGCGTGCATCATTTGTATCCAGTTTCTAGGTAAATTCTATTTAATTACGTTAATTAAATTAATTCTGATTTAGACTTGTTACATGATAGATAAAAGGATTTTTTTTTATTTAATTTTATTGATTATGTTTGTTTGTTTGTTAGTTTTGCACTTTAGTAATTTAATAAAAGGACATCAGAAACAATCAAACGGTCAAAGTAGCAGCAAACAAACATTATTATTAAAACATTAAATGGTAATATTAACATAAGCATATTTTACCATTAATTCTATATAGGTAAAATCATTTAGCTAATTATATGCAATTTATTATGTTACATTATTTGTTTGTTTATCTGTATATTTGTTTATTTTTGCCATATAAATATATGCAATATGATCTATGTACCTATATCTATGTACCAATACCATATGCAGTTGTTTGCAAAAATGCAGCAACCCATTCACCCACAATCATGCAAATAAAAAAAAAACTTTATCAATAACGTTTTAGATGTAATTCCACTTGATTTCTATTTACAAATGTCAATAAACAAACAAATCAATGAATTTATCAACATACAATAACGGTAAACTAGCGATAATAAAATAACAAGAAATTTAAATATTAAAATTGTTGTCTTTTGCCCGACATCAACGTAATACTGTTTGTTGATTTTATTTTTATTTTTAGCCAATAAATCGATTCAAGCGAATAGAAAATAGCAAAAACAAAAACAAAAAACACCCAAACACCCACACTTTTAATTAATTAACATCAAACAAAGATCATGTCATTGATGATTGAACAATTTAATAATAAAATAAATATATTTATTTTTTATTGCAATAATTTTCGTCATAATTAAATTAGTTCACGGATGTCCACGGAACAAACTTTAATATCTATAAAATTTACATTATATTATTACAGGCCAGTGTTACGCTTATAAAATAACAATTGTTAGCGAAAAGTTATAATTTATATTTTTCAAAATATTATACAAGCAAAAAAAAACGCGATTTTTGCATAATTTCGCAGAAATTTAAAAATGGTGAAAAAAATAATAAAAAACTTTCGATTGCGTTAAATAACGCAGTGTAATAACGCATTAAATCTAGTACATTTTTGTGAAAAGGAAAAAATAATTTAGAGGATAAAACTAAGTGGGGAGTAACACTTTTCAACAAGAATGAGACAACATTATGGGACAGTATTTTTTTTTTTATTATTATTTATTATAGTGGGGATAATTGTACGCTCTCTTTAGGTTTTTTTTATTATTATTTTTTCTTTGTTTTTGTTTACTGCTTTTAAGGAGTAAACGATTTTTTATATATAAAATATTGTACGATTGCTCTCTGTCTCTCTTTTTTCTATAAATACAAATAGAAAATGCAACGACGCAACGTAAATATTAGAAGAAAAAAAAATGAAACATTTTAAAATAAATAAAGAAAAGACGACGTCGTCGCCGTTTTTCCTGTTTTTTTTTTTATTATTTGTTTGCTTCTATTACATCATAATCATTGTAATCATCATCATCAGCAACAGCAGTTAGTAATATCACGAGTTGTAGCCTTTGTTTTTGATTATTTATAACAAAAATGTTTTAATTTTTATTAGAGATGTTTTTTTTTTTTGGACAATATTTGTTCCGTTTTGTGTTTTTTTTTTTATTTTATTTAAATTAATAAAAAGTATTCTGGCATTTAAGATGTTAAAAAATGATTTTTCATACGAAAATTGCGAAATATACGCGACTTAATCAATCAAAAACAAAAGAGTGAAGCTTTTTATATGTAAAAACGTTTTAGATACTATTAAAGTGTTCATTACATTGCTTAAAGGGTGCCTAAATAAGTATTAAACACTGAATGGCATATCAGATATCTAGAAAATAACAAAAAACCACTTAAAACACTGTAAACGCACTATAAGTATTATAAAACCGCGAAATATATCTCATAAATAGCAGTCAAAACTTTTAAAGAATTTAGAAAATAGAAAATGCCATCGAAAAGCACTGTCAACACTGCAAAAACGTTACGAAGCTACAATCAAAAAATCATTTTCATCCAGATAAAAATTTATTTCATTAATTTGCATAAATTCTATAAACAAAAATTAGCAAAGTATTCAAAAAGAAAAAAAAATAATAAAACAACCAGTTTCACCTCCTTGAACACTATTGGCAATTTTCAGAATAATTTTTTTCTTCTTGTTTAATTCAAATAAAAATTCTACAACAAATATTATGTGCATCAAGCCACTGCATACTGTTGCCAAAATCAACGGCGAATTAATTTTTACCTAAAAAATGGCCTAAAAACCTAAAAAAAAAGGTAAAATGAACAATAACAAGAACCAACCAGAGAGGGGACAATGAAAAACAATAATTTTGCTTAAAAAAATCTTCTTATTAGAAAATTTTAACAAAATCAAGAAGGAATAAAGGCAAAAGGAAGAAGGCTGTGCCGCCTTAGTTTGGCCGTTTCACTGTTGTTGATCTCGCAAAACAGATTTTTTATTGCATTAAATACGACGGACACTTGCAGAAGACGCATTTTGTTGCGTTTTTTTTTCATTTGTTCTTGTTTTTTTTTTATAAAAATTTTTGTGTCTGTACATCGCGGATGGCCCCAGGCGAAAAATCTTCTTTTCTTCTTAGATTTTCGGTTGGCATTTTTTTTTTGCTTTTATTTGTGTCTTACTTTGCTTCTGCTTGAATATGAATGGATTTAGGCGACGTTATTAAGGTCCCCTCTTATCTCCCCATTGCTTTAACATTAAACTACCCAACCCCTGTGTACACTGTGTTGTACAATTCTGTTTTTCATCTTTAATAAATTTTTATCCTGTTGCTGCTGCTGACGCTGCTGGATTTTCTCTGCTATTGTTTTGTGGTTTTTAAGCGGCACAAAAAGAATTTTTCATAATTTTTTTTTTATTATTTCAAACTGATTTTGATGATATTGGACCGATTATTATGCAAAGAAAAAAAAAGATACAAAAAAACTGAAGCAATTTAATTCTTTTTATTTTATTTAAAATAAATCGCATGCATCGCGCATTAAAAAAAATTAAAAAAAAAGTGAATCAAACACAAAAAATGGTAAATTTTGCAGCCTATTTTGCATAAATGTTTTTTTTTCTTTTGGTTCCTTCAAATTTAAATGCTTAAACCGATTGTGATCGATTGGTTTCGATAGTTTTTTTTTCTTTTTGTATTTCGTTTTTTTTTTTATTTACGAGAATTCAGAGTCCTAATTTTATATCAAAAGGCTGTAATTTTAGCATTTTTTTATTATTTTTGCTGCATCAAACGAATGAATAATAATTTTCTTTTTGTTTTTGGTTCACATTTAAACGGTGGACGATGATGATTATGATGATGATGGGGCAAAACTTTTAACTTAATTTCAGTAATTTTCTCCTCTCATTTGAATTTTCTTAGTATTTTTTTTAATATTATTTATTTGTTGACGGTTTTTTTTTTTTAATTATTTATTGATGATCCAGAATCAATAGCGCACCAAAATTGCATCAACTTTTAATGCAATTCCAAGTTCATAAAACATATTCGAATAAATAAGTTTTTTTCACACAAATTAGCAGCGTGAATCCTTTACCGCAAATCATCTATGATTATAATTTATACAGAGTGGATTAGCTGGACTTAATGGTCAATAAAGAAGTTCATCCGAGAGACTGCTTACCATTAATCTAGAAATAGTCATAAAATCCTTTTCTTTAATTAAGAATAAAGCGAGTTTTATTAGCAAAACTACCATAACAAATTCGTGATCGAATGCTTGTAGTTCGAAATGACATAACATCGTCGTCGTTACAACTAAGCAATTCTATTTGCATTAAAATTAAGTTTTTAACCAAAATAAAGCTTAAAATTAACTCAAAAAACTATTTCTAACAATGAAAACTCATTGCATACTTTCGAAGTCAATCGATAATTAATCAATAAATTGGTCTTAAGATTTAACACAATTTTTCTTTCATTAAATATTAAAGAACTTTCTGTTGAATTTTTATTTCCATCGCTGAAAAGGTACCAGCATTGTTAAAATTTTTATTATCGCTGCTGTTTGCATTACAATAAAAAAAAAACATTGCAAATTTTTGCATTAAATTCATTACAATACTGAAGCAGTACCACCACCACCACCAGCAGCACCAGGAGGAAAAACATCAACATAAAAATTAATTAATTTAGAAATGCAAAAATTAAAAAAAAAAATTATATTACTCCGAGACTACAGTTAACAAAGCAAGGAATGAATAAAAGAAAGAAAACATTCGCGAAAAGAAAATTCTACTCAACACAAGAAAGAAAAAAAACCCCAAGTAAAATGTGTGTACATAATAAAAATAATTTTAACAATACAATAAGGTACAAACGAAGGTATTTTCCTTTATTTTTTTATTATTTTAAAAAAAAAATGCAGAAAAAAACGATTTTTGCACGATTTTTATTTTTTTTTTTTTCATTACCTTGTAAAGCTCTTCAGTGTGCTCGTATTGTAATATATTTTCAATTTACATTTTTTTTTATTATTATTATTATTCTCTTTGCAAACACAATGCACAGTGCTTAAAAATAATAATAATAATACTGGAAGCTTTTTAGCTACTGCAATAACAGGAATAATAATTGAAAACAGCAGCAGCAAAAGCGGCAACAGCAGCAGCAACAACAATAGCATACCGTAACAAAGTACCAACAATAATGATTATTTAATTTTTCTTTTTTTTTAGGGAAAAACTAATGGAAAAGAGCTTTTAACTGAATTGGTCTAGTTATTACAACTATTATTATTGTTATTATAAATTTTCATTAATAATAGTTAAAATTGTTTTTTTACTAAAAAATAATCAAAATCAAATAACTATCTGAACTACCTGGTTACGTGGACACAAACAAGTCATATTATTATTAAAGTGGGTAATATTTGAATATGATATTTTCACAATTTTTTTATAATAATAATAATTAATATTTTAGAGTATTTTGTGTACAATTTACCACTATCAGATAAAATATTATTCAAACGATTGTTAATGCGTTAACGTTCAAAGTTTTACGTAAAAAAGCTCAGTTAACGTAAACCTCACAATTCTCATTGAACCTATAAGTCAGATTCAAACAGTCAATCATTACATCTCTGAAAACCAACAAAATGTTTCCCATGTAAAATCTCTGATATATAACAAAAAATGAACCAAAATGTTCTAAATAGGATATTTCAATAGGAAAATCAGCATTTTCTAATGGCATTTGGGTGGTTTTTCATTAATAAATAAATAAAAGAATTTTGAACACAATATTTATCCACTGGATGTTGGCATGTGGTTGTGTTTGTATGTTTATGGTGGTGTAACAAATCCTTAGCACACCGAACAAAGCAAGAACAACAACTATAAGTTGATAAATCCTTGAAACAATGACATTACAGTGTCTATTGTACTAGTTTTTTTCTATATTAATTTTAGAAGCGCTTCGCTGGTAAATTAGAGATTTTTGGATAGTTTATTTATAATCTCTTAACAATCTCGTAAACATAAACATAAAAAAGGAACAATAGAATGGAATAAAATTCATTGCATCTATCGAAAATAATCGGACACCACACACTCCACAAACACCCAAAAAACTCCATTTTTATAATTTCATTATGTTTTGTCTTCAGTTAATTTTAGTTTTAGATATTTTCGGTTTTGTTATCCAAAATAAGTACAAAAAAAAATGACCATATTGAGTCAAGAAAACAGGGATGATTTCTTTTCTATTATTATTATTAATATTATTTTGTTATTTTGTATAAAAAGCCCCTAGGCTACTCGGTACATTTTTTAGCCGCCCCTAGATATTTATTTTCTTTTATATTTTTTGGTTATTTTTCTTAAATCCAACTTTTCACGTTCCGATGAATTTTTGTTGTTTTTAATTCGCGGGTTAAGCAAAATACGAAAAAAAAAAATCAAATAGAAAGGGTTTAAGACAGCACTGTTTAACCCCTTGATAAAAATGTTATTTTGCGACTTTTGATTGTTCCTTACTCGATGCTATTGGTGATAATCTTTAATAGCATCACAGTTATGTTTTGTTATGTTTTTCTTATTTTTATTGTATGTTTTGTGTGAATTTTTGGCTTTTATTCTATTGAAAATTTTGGAAAATTTTTTTGTAACATAAAAATGATGCTTTTGTGTGAGAAAATTCATACAAAAAACAACAGCAGTAGCAGTAATATCAGTAGTAGTTGTTGCTGTTTTTTTGTATCAGCTAGTAGCAACAACAGCAGCAGCAACAATACTCGACGACAACGACAAGTAATAACAAAATATGCAAAATATTAGACGATATGATGACCAAAAAGTTTATTTTAATAACAACATCTAAAAAAAAAAATATATAAAAACATAAAACTTTATTATGCTTATATCAGTTATTAGATTGGCTATTTTATGTTTTTAATAGAATTTTAGGCTTGACTCCTTATAACAATTCAATATTTTACTAATGAAAATTTTCCAAATTTTCAAATTTTCTAATCAAAATAAAATTTCCCTAAAATACATACATATATAAAATAGAAATATTTGTGTTAATTTTCCATTTATTTTAATTATTATTTCTAAACAATAACAATCAATATTATATTATCATCATCATTTAAATAATAATTTAATTTTGTTATAAACTTTATGTTCTTTTATGATTTGAATATTAATTGGAAATAAAGTTACCAGAATAAAGTACTCGTAGTTATACACAGATGGTAAAAACCATTGTGCAGTTATTTTGATGATAAAATGAATTAATTTAAATTTAAATAACGCTTAGTAAAATAATTACCAAAAAAAACTAATAAGAAACTAAACTAAACTATATTCCGCGGAATCGCTTTCAACCTTTGAAACAGAGAAAAAATGAAAGAATTTTGTCAAAATTTTCACAGTAAAGCTTGTACTAATCAGCTAGAAAAGCTTTTCAAAAACTAGAAAAATAGGCGTACAAACTCCCAAAACTTAGTCCAAAAGACGGCTGGTGAAAAAGCATCTCTAAAAACAATCATTGGCTACCAGACTTTTAATCTGCGACCAATAAACCAGAAACCAATTTTTTGTTTTAATTAATAAATCCATTATCACTTTGTTTAGATTTAATTATTTGTTTCCCAGGCGGACCAGAGAAAATAAATAATTAAAATTAATTAGGATAAGTTTTTTGTTATTAGTTTTCAAGAAGAAAATTCGAGAGCACGGAAAAGTGTTAAAAATGTTTATTTATTTTTTTATTTAAACAGTTTATATACTTATTTTTTTGTTTTTTAAAAATTAAATTTTAGACAGTGTTGAAATAAGGTAAACGTTGTACCTGGATTAATTATTTTTATTAACGGTTCTTAGATGAAAGACTACTCTTTTGATTATGCAAATTCTAGAACATTGCTATTGTCATTCACTAAAGTAATAAATGTCTTTTAAAATTTAAATTTAAAATGATTTTGTTACTAACAGGCTGAGTTTAGAGCTTGTAGTTATGTAACGAATCTTTCTAGTTCGAAGTACAACCATAGCAATTCCTTCGGCACAGAAAGTGCAATACAAAAATTCTGGCGAAAACTTCAACCCTGTATCCAAACTAATTGCAACATAAAATTTATTTATGTTTCGATGGAAAAAAAAATATAACAAAAGACTGCAAGAGTTGTTCGAAACAAAAACAAATAAACGGTTTTTTTTTTTAGTTTGTTTAATTTTTTTCCATCGACATATGTTCAATGTTTACTCGTTAATTTCGCTGTTTATTTACTAAAAAAAAAAATAATATACTGTATATAATATTTTCGTTTATTATTTAATGATAATAATTTTGGTTTAACAAATTCAATAAGCTGATATTTAAAAAAAAATGCTTATATTTACCGCAACTACGGTGCATGTTGAAATGTCTTTTATTTTTTTATTATTGGTTTAATTTTCCTCAATTAGGTGCACCAAGACTAATTTTTATTGGTTTTTAATTATCTTGGCAGATTATGCTTCATCTTTTTTTGTCCCTTTTACATGTTTCACTGATATTAACGCCGATGTTTTACTGAATAAAGTACATTGGAAAGGTATTTCGCGTTGTTCAAAACACTGAAAAATATTAAAAAAATATTTTTTTGATTAATTTAAAGTGCTCAAAATAAAACCTTTATTTAAATAATCAAAAAAGGAAATAATTTGCAGAAAAACTAGGTAAAATCGATTAAAAATTTGAAAGGAGAGCGTAAAATATTAATGATTTTAATTGAAAAATCATTAAAAAAGCGTACAAATCATCAAAAAATTAATCAAAACGCTTTAAAATCATCAAAATAAATTTGAAAAAAACCTCATTAGTATATGGTTGCCATCAGTTTAAAAGAAAAGAAAACTCCACAGTAAAAAACACTCTGCAAATACTGTAAAAAAAGTCAATAAATATTAGAAAAGAATAATTAAGTTTTCTTCTCTAAACTATAATTAATACCGAATAAACCTTCAAATGTACTAATTAAACAAAAACCTCACATAAAAAAGAGAATTTAATTAAACTCCTTTAACCTATAATTGAGGCTTATAAGTAATTAAACAATAAAAATAAAACAAAATCAAAGCTAAGCAAATTCTATACCCAACCATGGGTATTGTAGTTGTTTTTCTATTTTTCTCTTTTCACATATGAATAATTAAGTAACAAATAAACATATATGATTATTTTTTTTTTTATCTCTTTTTCGCTTAAACATAGAAAATACAACAAAGCAAAGAAAAACATAAAAAAAGAACAAAATTCTACAAGAATTACAAAAATATAAAAATGAAGAAAAATTCTATGTAATTAAGTAACATTGATCAATCCTTTAATGACAGAAATTATACTTTTATAATTTCTTTACATCAAAACAGAAAAAAAAAATTATACACATAAGCAAGAAGAAATAATAAAAATGTAAAACAATGTGTAATCATTATTAGGACTGTATTAAGGATATAAAATTAAGTCATAAAAAAACCACGAGACGCACAATTTTGGTTTTAAATAAAAATTACATTCCTTGGCTGAAAATTTATAAAGCATCATGATTCCTATTTTTTATCTCAGTTTTTCCTTTATCCTAACAAAAGATCATTCGTTTATTAGAATTCTAATTACGACACTGTGCACTATGTAGCACATGTGGACTGTGGAGAAAAAAAAAAACAAAACAAAAACAAAACAAAAGAAAATCAAAGCACACGTCAAACGTATTTTTTATTTTATTTGCAATAAAGAAAAAAAGCATTAATTAAGCATAATTAAAAATAATTCTGCTTGAATAAAAATAAGGAGTAAAAAAAGTTACTTTAAAATAATAATTAAATTATTTTATATTTCTATTTATTTATTTATTTATTAGGCAAAATCATAACAAGAAGAACAACAAAAAGAAATCTAACATAAAAATGTATATTTAATTTATATGCATACATATGAAGGCAAATCAAATATCACACATGAATTATGATGAATAGAAATTGAAAAGAAAGAAAGAAATTTTTATTTTGTTGAAGAAAAGATCGATTGACATCAATTTGTTATTATAACCGGATAAAAATCGTACGTACAAAGCAGACAATATAAATTGGGGTGGTTTTGTGTTTATTTTTTTTTTCTTCTCAAAATCAAATAAGAATAAAATAGAAACCACCCAAACATGGTATTTTTTTGCTTTTATCTGTGTACCACTCGTGTGTGTATTTTGCGTATTCACTATATTATTAACTTTGACTTTTCTATTTATTTATTTTTGTTTGGATAGAATATTGTCTCGTAAACTCTATACACCATTTATATAAAGTGCAATTTGAATAGACTGAAATGTTTTCTTTATTGGTATATAACAAACGGGGTAAAATAAACCGCAACACCAAAGAAATAAGCGTATGGCAAGGTAAGATGTTTATAATTTATTTTATTTTCAGAACCGATTTATAACACCTATCATCGTGAATACAATTGTAACGTTCTTTTTGTTGAAAAAAATAAATATCCACCACCCTCTACAATACACCCGATAAAACTTAATCCAATATACATTTTTTTATTTTGTTTTCTTATCTTTTAAAAATAAGAAATAAACACGCATATGCATAGGGTTTTTATTTATTTATCTTTTACCTATCATCCAACCAACCCCAATTATTATTATTATTATTTTTTATTGGTGTTATTGGGATGACAGTAGCACCCACTTTTTCAGCTTTGCTTCTACATTTTTTATTTATTCGGTAGAAATTTTATTTAAATTTTTTTTCATTTTGTTGCTTATGCTGTTGCGTCTTTCGTTAGTTACCTTTTTCGTTATATCGCGGTTTTTTTTTTTTTTAATTTATTTAATTTGCATTAAAATACGTTTAATTTTTCTGTTAATATTTTTAAAATGCAAATATATTTTCCGAGAGATAAGATATAATTAAATATTATGGGTGATTAGATTGGGATTTAGTTTTTTTTTTAATTAATTAGTATTGTTACCTGGTGCAAAGTGTATTTTCTTTATTTTTTTAAGATTTTATTTGAAACCTGAATACTGCTAACGGGATAAAGAAAAGGAAAAGAAAATTAAAGCATTCTACAAGACTTAAAGTAACGTTATTATTAAGTGTTTAACACTCTGCTGATGCTTAATTACGAATGAGTAGCGCTTCTCCAATGCGTTTTTATCATGAAAATAATTCAATTTAAGGACTGCTGCTCATGATGCTATTACGTAGTTACTTTTCTTTTGCATTTAATAAATTATTTAGCGCTTTGAAAAAAAACCCCAGTAATAAGTAAAAAAAATAATAAAAAACGAATTAAATTAGGAGAAAAGAATCCTTTTTTTGTTGCCGGTTTTATTATTATTATTATTATTATTATTATTATTTTAAATAAAGTAACAGCCGTGTGACATTTAAAACAAACACACAGTAGCTGTCGCAGTAGTTGAATAGTTAAATCAACCAAAATTAAGGACATAAATCATAAATATGACAGGCTGACTGAAAGATTGTTGTTTACAATTTTATTTAATAAATTCTTAACTAAATAAATGCTTCTATTGTGCCTGCCTATAGAGTTATTTTATATTTAATGATGATGATTATGGTAACGAAGGGCGCTAAAATATTAAAGTATCCATATATTGTTGCTATTTTTTTGTCGTTTTTATTTCATTACTTAATATTTTATTTAAACAATTTTATTTTTGCATATGATTATCCTTTAATTGTAGCTGGAATGAACTGAAATAGGATTTAGAATGTGCTTGTTTCTACCATTTGCAGTTTGGCTTTCTTTAAAGCGTTGGAATGTTTTCCAAATCAGCTGAATCGCTAAAGTCATTAGGTTATTTTTTTCACCTTTATCGGTTACAAAGATAAACCTCTTAGAAACTCTTACTGTTGATGCCCTTTTAAAGTCTTCAATCCTTTTGATTTCGTTAACAATCAAGGCAAGCAAACTATAAGGAACGTCAACTAATTTCTTTATTTATTGTAGCAAATCGAAATGTCATCAAATTTAATCAGCATGAATAAAATTTTCTAATTTAAATAAATCGGTGAAGAAAAAAACAAAAAAAAATAAAGGGATAAAATTTTAAGGAACTAAAAGAGAGAAAAAATTAATTTTTTTATCACACATGTGGTGTTCAGTGTTCACATTTCTAATATGTATGATTATATCACCATTGTGGCTGGCTGCTTGTAATGCTGTCGCTTTATTTATTTATATATTTTACACACAAATGGCAAATACAATAACAGGCGATCTACAGAGTAGAGATTTTCATCATTAAGTCATCCATCATAAAAAAATTAAAGAAAAACTGTCAAAAAATTTTTATTTATTTTTTTTTTAATTTAGAAAATCAAATAAAAAAGAGGCGAAAAAAAACTGCACCTTTGTCGTCGTCGTTGTCCTATTTGTTTGATTTAAATTTAATTTTTTTTAGTATTATTATTTAAAACTATGTCGTTTTGTATATAATGTGTCGTTTTTTTTAAACAATAACAGATTAAACTGCAGTTAGAGTTAACTGCAATCGAGGGCATTCTAATAACACAAAAGCTTTTGGTTTTTAAGCCATTTGTTGCGTTAAACAAGAAACGCAGAAAGTTTAATTAAATTGGATTTACTTACCAGCAAATAAATAGATTTAATTTTTATTCATTTTTAACGAATTAACATGGATTAATCTGCATAATTCATCAATATAAATTGTTTTAAATAAACATATTTAAGCTGATTTCCAGTAAAAACTTAAAGCGATTTACACAATTAAAACGCTATTAAAAGCAAAGAAAATACAAATTTTTAAGCCATTTTATTTTTATTTTCGCCATTTTTCGTATTTAAAGTAATTTTGTTTAATTAAATAAACAAAATTCGTGATCGTTTAATAATAATTTTTATTCTTTTTACGTTCCTAAGTATATTGTTAAGTAGCGAGAGTAAAACACAACCTACATTTACCAATAAACAGCATTTACCACCCCGGCATTTAAATTAAACACAAAAATCATCTCATGATTAGCAAAAAGCTAAAGAAAAATAAGAAAACAAAGATGAAGTGAATTGAAATGAAATCAATAAAAAAAATGCAAATGCAAATGCGGGAGGCGAAATTTTTAATTTTGCACGTTTTTCACATCTCTATAATTCAAATAAATTATTTTCTTCTTCTCCTTTTGTTTTATTTCTGTTTTGTTGTTATTTTTTTTGCAATAATGAAGAATTCAATGAAAAGAACTGGAAAATATTTAATTAAATGACTGCAAGTGATTTACCTAGACTATTTTATCATCAGTTAAAGTAAAATAAAATTTGAATTTAAAAAGAATAACTTTTGTTTTTCACGCTTAGATATAGATGGCAGTATAAACTGTACATAAAGGTAATAAAATTAACTATTGTGAATTAATTGTGAATAATCTTTGCCGAACTGTCAAAAACATTTTTTTTATACATATATTTTTGTGTTGATTTTTGTGATAAAAAAAGAGTAAAAGAATTATCCTCCCAAAATGACCACAATGCCAGCACCCCAAGATTTATTTCTTGGTGAACGTCCCCGTTCATGGATTGATTCAATTTGGGGACCATTACTTGGTGGTTCACTTGGTTTTGGTGCTGCCTGCTACACAAATTGGGCAACGCGACGACCAATATTTAGTGGTTTGTACATGTAGTGACGTAACTTCGACTACATAACCAATAAATGTTGAAAATTTTTCCAATTATTAATTGTAATTAATTTTTATTTATAATTTTAGGTATACAAAAACATATTGCTTTTACATTAATTTTTGGCTTAGGAGTAACAAAAATATATCAAATGCGAACCGATTACCTATCAGAAAAAGATGCTGTTTTTAGACATTACATTGAATTACATCCAGAAGATTTTCCACAACCAGGTGAATTTTTGTTGTTGATTTTATTTAGTCATTCTGCAGCAGAGTATTTTTTAATTAATTAATTTATTTATTTTAGAGCGTAAAAAGTGGGGTGAAGTATTACTTTCTTGGGCGCCCATACGATAAATAGAAAGTACCAAAGGACAATACTTTCGATATTATCTGCGTGACGATAATAATAAAGAATAATAAAAAAAAAAGTAGTGTTTTGTGTAAATAAATGATTTAAAGGATAATAAAGATAAATTATTAAGGAAAATAAGAAAGAAAACAACGTAAATTAAATATTTTTTTTTTATTTTTTTTTTTTTACTTTTTTCATCATATTTTATATCCTTTTTGAGCTCATTAAACATATTTTTAATTTTTCTTTAACAAATATAAATCTTTTTTTTTATTTTATTTTTTCTTTCTATTTTAACATAGACAAAAATCATAACACAGTTATATAACGTAAAGAGATTTAACAAATAATTAAATAAAAAAAAAAATTAGCATAAAAACAATTAACAAAAAAAAATAGAAGAAAATTTAACAATTATTGTCTTAGACTTTTTATTAGTTTTAAATAAATTAAATTAAATTAATACTTAATTAACAAGAGATTAAAAAATAATAATTAATTATTTAACATATACATATGTTGATAAAACAACAAGCATTTTTATAGTTTATTTTATTTATACTTAGGCTGCGGTATATCTCTGTCCTTTATATTCTATCTTAGTTTTATTTTATTTTTTCTCTTTGTTAATTAATTATGGAAGTACAAAAAAAAAATATAATTTATATAACATATACACACAAATTTCCCTATACGTAATCTCTATTTGTTAAAATATCTCGTTTTGGTGGCGCCTCAACAATCACCTTACTCAATTTAATATCACCTTGTATATATACAATATCGGCATCCTTGGGATCATCACGAAATGCATACTCGGCAATAAATTGATCATTCACATATATGTGATATGATGAGTCACAGCACTGTATTGTTAGTAAAAAATCTTTACCCGGCATAAAATCATTTGCTTCGGTACGTTCCTCCTTATCCCATTTACCATCGCGCCACGTATTTCGACAAATCACATGCTTACTGCCGACATTCGCAAAGCGTGGATTCAAATGGAATAATATTAGCGGATGTGGCCATATTTTATTACCAATTTGTAAATTAACGAAAAATGAATGCGGTAATAATTTTATACGGCCAAACACATGCAAACGATAACCGTTCACAAACGGTTGCACCAATTTACCACAATATGGCATTTCTAAATATTGCGTATCACTACTACTCTTAAAGCAATTTTTTCTTAAAAATCCTTCACAAATATCACTATATTCAATATTAATCGGCATCGGTTCATTGTCAGGCACTGTATCTGGATAATTTTTAATTACTTTTTGATCGATGCTTACATTTGTCACGTCTCCTTTCACCTGTATTGCGTGCACCTTTGCATAAGGCAATCGATGTTGAAATGATGAAAAATGTTTACCATTTACCGATATTAAGTATTCATTATCGGTTATTAGTATTGTCACTGTAAATGGTTTGCCACGACGTAAACTAAATGGTAATGGTGATGTTACCTCTTCAATACCCCAATTATTATTAACACGACAATTTCTTACAATATAATTTTGTGGTAAACGCGGATTAAAATGTAATGCAATATCTTTTGCAGGTGTATTCAATACTAAATTTATTGAGAATCTAAAATAGAAACAAAAAAAATTAATTAAATTTTACACTGAAACACTGATAAATTATCTCATTTACCTTTCACAAGTTTTGATAACAGCACCCTGTATTGTAAAACATGTGCCAGGTGATAAATTTTTTAAATTACTACAACAAAATACAACGTCCGGTTCCAATTCTAAATTCGCCTAGAGAAAAAAAAAACACGAAAAAACATTGTTAATAAAAATAATTAATGAATTTATTTAATTAATTAACCAGTGATTGGTATAGAAACAAAATAGAAGAAGAAAATGTCTCCCGATAGTATACAGTTTTAAAAAAGAATATATAAAAAAATTCATCACAATACAGGCACAAATTATGATAATTGATGGTAAAGAAGTGATATTACACCATTTGTAACAATGCCAAATTCAATATATGTCCTTCCTTACCACCCACAAGCGGTGCCTTCTTAAAACAACAAATTGTTAGAGAAATATTTCTTATTTTTTTCATAATCGATTACATAAATAATATTTCTTCTTGTTCTTACACAATCAGTTAATTAATTAAATAATTTTCAATACAAAATTAATTAATTTAAAAAAAAAACAAATCAACAAAACTCTACCGATGATGATGAATTATCATTTGGTATAAGTGTCTCTTGTTCAGTTAAAAAACCACAACAAAATACTTTTCTCAAACAACTACATAGGGATGGCATTTTAACTTTTATTATTTAATTTTCTTAATTTAATTAAGAATATACTTTAATTATTTTTTTTTTATAATTATTAACTTTTGTGTTTCATTTGTTTGTATAAAGAAAAAAAAACAATTTGCAGCAAATACTTAAAAAGAATTATAAAAAAGACGAAATACTATAGAAAAGTTTAGAACTACTGCCGGTGTACATCAGGGAAACTAAGAAAAAAATATTCAAAAGAAGAAGTTAAAAATTAGTTGTATGTTACAGGCGAGAAAAACATTTAAATTTAGATAATCTTGCACCTTCACCATTATGTAAATAAAAGAAAACAAATACGAAGCTTTTATTTAAGGGAAAAAACAATAATCCTGAGAAGTTGCACACCAACGCAGAATTTACTACATAAGACAAAAACACTCTTAAATCATTTAAATTATCATTACGGAATTAAGTAGCAAATAAAATAAGGACTCTACAAATCACCAGAAAATGAAAGTTCGATTACACCTAATTTAGTTAAGTATTTCTAGTACCCAAACAATTTTATAGAAAAATAACAATAATCCTTACAAACATAGAGAATAATGCAGGTAAAATTACGAATCCAGAAAAACCGAAAAACTATTTTCTTCACATAAATTAATACAAATATTTCACACTCAGCAAAAACGTCCACAACAAAAGTAAGTAACAACAAACCACCACAAATATCATAGTTCTCTATTTATTTTAATAATATTTATTTTCAAATATTTTTCAGAACAAAATTTAACTTTAAAATCCGCTGTAAACAACCCACAAATGAAAAATTTTAAAACTAAAGAAAAACCTCCCAATTCCAAAGTCTCATTGCGCATTCATTTATGACTTATTAATGTCTTATCGACAAATTAATTATTTATTTAAAAACGTTTCTTTTGTGTATAGTTTTGATAACAATATTTTGTAAATGGCCATAGTTTAATTAATTATTTAAACAAGGACAGTCAGTAGAAATCAAAGCACATAAAACTCAATTAAAAATTTACATAAATATAAATAATCAAAAGTAAAACACAGAAACAGCTAAGTCAATAAACACTTGAAGAAACTTTAAAAACAAAATATGATCTCATCGTGAGAGCTTATAGAGCTTATGCAGGTAGTTGTTCGTTATTCGTTTAACAACATAACAATGCTTTGCAACCTACAAGTCACACTACAATGTCTGATACAAACAAACAAAATTATAATAAAAATTAGCCTTAACACAATAAGAATATTTATATATTTTTTATGTGCGATACAAAAGCTGCATAATAAGTGACTTAAAAGTAGGTCACATCCGATAATTACTCGACTAAACACTGACAGAACCATCAATTTGTAATTCACCACAAAAGAGGAGGAATTTATAAATATTTACAGAATCATATAGACCGGAAATAAATCAAGTTTATTAAAAGACAAAAAATAATCTAAGCTTTGTATTAATATTTAAGCTGTCTTAAATACTATCGAATTAAAGCAGATAATCCGGATAAATATCATTAATTCAATAATT
This sequence comes from Ptychoptera contaminata, assembly GCA_963942525.1. NCBI lineage: Eukaryota > Metazoa > Arthropoda > Insecta > Diptera > Ptychopteridae > Ptychoptera > Ptychoptera contaminata. Next base: position 10,891,414 of record OZ012636.1, on the reverse strand, counting down.
ACATATATATTTCAATGTTCTTAGTGTTCTATCATCAAAATTAATATAAAAGTAAGAAAATTGAGACACCATCGTATAAAAACATAAAAAAACACAAGTAAATTATGTATAAAGCACCGAAAAAAAAAACATAACCAATGGCAAGAAATCACAGTAAAAAGCACCACTAGCAGCAACAATAAAAAATGTACTTAAACTTTCATTGAATTGCTTTACGTATTGACACGCGCAGCAAACACACACACTTTTTTATGTAATTAAAATGTAAAACATAAAAAACTACACACACAAAATCCATCATTAAAACATAATTAAACAAACAATTGATAAGCAGATCCCCAAGCGTAAACACAAAATGTATTTTTATTGTTTTTTTTCTTTTTTTTACTTTTAATTTAATTTAAGAAAAACAATTTTTAATTAATAATTAATCATTGCGTTGAGAGCTTTATATAATTTTTAAAAACGTTTATAAATATTTTTATTTATTTATTATTAAACCGATAGAAAACAATACGCCTATGATTGAGAATTGTCGATGATTAATAATTTTTTGTATTTTATTTATTTTTATTTTGTGTTTACTACAAACAACTATTATTTTTTTTTCAGCACTGTATTTGTGTTAATTAAAAATGTTTTTAAGTAAAAATTATAATAATTAAATACAAAAACATAAAACATATGATAATAATAGCAGCAATAATGCACGGCGCACATACAAATAAAAAGACATGTAGAATAGAAACAAGGTAAATCGAAAGTTTAATTTTTGCCAAAATTTGCTAAAATTTTGTAATTTTAATTTCCTCATTATTTAAATTATAAAATAAAATGATAATTATGGTATAAATTAATTCAAATTCTTTTATAAATAAGCAAATAACTTCAAGAATGAATAAAAGATAAATTTTCTTAGTAAAATCCCAAGAGAACATCACAAAAACCAGACACAGAATAATCTGAAATGTTCAAGAATGAAGACAAATATAAAAATTGATTCAAACGATTAATTATATCTAGACATTATTACTCCTAAAAGTGACAATAAAACGCGGATACAATTTGGCATACCCTGTAATTATTGCAAAAAAAAAAGAAAATACTGAATACAACCGCAAAAAAAAAAGTAAAAACATTTAATAAGTCAAAAAAAAAGTTGATAAAAATAACAAAAACACATTAAATACGGTTAAAAAAGTCAGTTGAGAAGTTGAGTAATAACGCAATAAAAATAAATAAAATTCCATTACAGGGTGACGCGATAACGAAATAAAGATCAAAGTATTGAAATTTTTATTTATTTTATTTGATAAAACAATTAAATGTGTTTTTATATTTTTGATTAAAACAATCGCGGTTGACATTACCGCCTGATAACAGTATTATAAGGAAATAACCGCAGATATTAGATTTACCATATTGTAGCCTGATACAAATTGGAATATTCCCAATCTTCTCTGGATAAAACAATTAACAATATCACCCAGCAAGTTGAAAACAAATCAAAATAAAAAAATTAACTAATTAATACAAAGCCAAGAGTGATCCAGTGGCAAACATTTGTCACATAGAATGACTCAATTATCAAGTATTTCTTAGTATGTATTTTCTTTTATCAATTTTATTCGATATTGAATACAGTCATTGTTGCATTAAATAAATAAATAAACCACAAAAAGTCTCAACACATAAAATTAAGTATTCATTCGACATTATTATGACACACATAAAACGTATAAATTGTCGTAAAAATTAAAACATAAACAAGTGTACATAAACACATTAATCTACAATTAATGATTTACTTTGTTTTGATAAATAATTGACTAAAGAAAATGCGACTTATTAAAGGAACTACTATTTGTCAAGAAACCATACCGTCTGTATCTGTTGTAAACTAATTAAATGTTTTAATTTCAATTAGCACTGATTAAACACCGTGTAAAAGAGGAGGTTGGCAAAACTAATAATAATAATAATTAAAAATAAACTGCAGCATTAGCAGTATGTAAAAGCAGACAAAGAATGTCCTTTATAAGCAACCGGACACAACGTGGATAGAATAATATTTTTTCTATTGATTTTTTTCTTTCCTTTTTTTATTTATTTAATTCAGGACACAAAAGAATCTGTCAAACCACTTTACACAATTTAATATTATTTATTTTCAACCAAAAGAAGAAAAAAAAATCATCATAAACTTTTTCTACGTGTAATTAGACAACAATACAAGTGATTACACTTTGCAAACGATTTAAATTGAATAAAAAAACAAACAACTAATTAATTTTTAAAGGAGCAAATCAATAAAAAAAACGAAATTTTTTTATCACTAACAAATAATTAGTAAAAAAAATTGTAACCAAAAAAAAAAAACAACAAACTAAAGCATATTGTAAACACAGCCACACACAGTAATCGTTGAATAAGTAAAAGAAAAAAAAACAATTATATTGCTCCCAATTGGGGTATTTTTTTATTCTTTTATTAATTGAACCGATTCAAATCAAAACAGCTGATTGGCTACACAATAATTCTACGGAAAATCTCCTTAAAATAGAAATTTTTGCTAAAGGATAAATAAAAAAAAATCGATACACTATCGGGTATTCACGCACACAATTGTAAACAAAGCAAAATAAATCTCTATTCTCTCTCTCTTTCTCCTATCACTAGATATTATTTTTATCACAATTATAGGAATAAAAAAAATATTATTTACTCTTATCAATGGCATTTTTTCACAGCAATCAAAATAAACTTTATTTATTTATACAAATCCTCGTCTAATTATAAATATAATTCTATTGCGTTTAACACGCAAGTGTTTTTTTCTCTTAGAAAAATGTTTAAAAATAAATTATTTTTATCGTAATTGTGTGTACAAATTTCGTTACGTCACAACAGTTAAGCTAAAAATGTGTATAGATCAGCCAATAAATTAGCATTTCCCCTTTTTAAGATATTATTTTCACACTCAAAAAAAAATTGTTTATGTTTAATCTTTGGTGGAACTATACACTGTTTTGTAGAGATTACTTTTTGCCTTTATTTATAAAATTGCATGTGGTTGGATTTGATTACACAACAGCTCTAATGGATTTGTTTTGTATGTGTATTAGTATTATCACTCTCTGTATTACAGAATGTAAAATAAAAAAATACTCTTTTTTGACAGCTAACAAAAATGTGGATTATTAAGAAAAAAATTAAACAAAAATAAATAATTTTTTTTAATTAAATTTTCTTAATTATAAAAGAAATTACCTTTGGCATTGTTGGCGAACCATCATAATTAGAAATCATATTAATATGTATTTTTTCTTCGGTCATTATGAATTCCCTTATATATTGTTCGTTTAATAAATTTCTACGTTTTACGTTCACAAAATTAATGCATTCGTGTACTGAAAATCCAGAATTTACAAAAACATAACCAACACGTAATAATTCAATAGTTAAATCACATAAATTATAAACTAATGCAGCCATAACAAGTGTATGGGTATTGTTTAATTTATTTTCTTGTTTTCTTTACACTTTTTTTTTATTTTATCTTATCTTTTTTCTTATTCATTAATTAATTATTTTATTTAATCTAAATTGTTTTTAATTTTGTAACTAAATTATAATTATTTCGTCTTTATCTATCGCGCACAAACACATCGTGGTTTAGTTTTTTTTTTAGTATTTTTATCAAAATGACAAGAAGAATTTTTATTATTTTGATTAAAAAAAAAAAGTTTTTTTTTCCAACTGTCAAAATATGTTTGTTTGTTTTTTTTTTTGTTTTAATTCTCTCATTTCCCCTATTTTTTGTTTGTTTATTTATTTCAACGCGAAATCATTTGCTGGTGATTATTTATTAGGCGTTAATACACATAATATTGTGTATTTATCGGTTTACGTTTTTAATGAATTAAAAATAATTAATTAATTAATTAATTAATTAATTAAGCTAAATTAGAAGATTTAATTTAATATATTTATTTTATTCAATTTTACAGCATAAAAATTATCTTATTGTTTCTTTATTATAAACAAGGGTAATCCTATAAATGCCTAAATTAGGTATAATAAAATAAAACATGTGCTTAGTTTAAATTATTAATTAGAATAACGATAAAAATATTTTATTATTTGGTTAATTTTCTTTTAAATCAACATCAACTAGTATTGTTTCTTCATTGGATACCATTGTGGGTCTGTTATCGCTAATAACGTTATTTTCTTCATTATCGCTGTCGGTGTCTGAATCCCTTGCTGGAGTAACGTCGACCATTTTAACATTACCAACTTTCTCGATGTCGTCTTTATTGTACATGGGATTATTAAAGCCAGTAGATCTGCTAGACATTACTTTATCTCCAGAGCTTTGCTGAAAATTAATCTCACTAGCAGCGTCTAGTCCCACTGTTATCCCATCATCTGCGTTATCCTCAGTGTTATCGAAACGTGCGAAAACAAATGGCGAAGCAAAGAAGTGTCGTCTAAAAATTCCATCCAGATTCAATAATTTTTGCATTTTTTCATCAAAAATCACACAAACAACTGTGAACAGCATGCTGACCAGAAACAAACACCCAAATATAAATAAAGCTGCATGACCCGATCTAAAGGGAGTATACGGTTTTCCAGCACTTTTTATATTCACCTTGTAACCTACGAAAGATACAAATCGGAATTATTTTGAAATAAAACAGAGAGAAAAGTTATCGTACTTGGGTAAATTAGATCGAATAATTCTTTCTTAAGTTTTTTAACATATTCTGGAGCGTATTCATAATATGAGTCGTAATCGACGAAAATCAATTGGAGACTAATGCCGCCGTCTTTGGGCACAACACTTCCATGAAAATGTATCCACATGTGATCGTATTCTTTATTTACCCGTTTTCTCACTCTCTCGATAATTTGCTTTGCGTTCTTGGCTTGATTCTCTTCATCCAGCGCAACATAAATGATCGCACCGCAAATATCACAACAATGACCGATGGGACGTATAGGCTCCAAACATAATGGAACTTCACATAATTTAGCTTCATTATGACACAGAATATCATTTGTGTTATCAAAAGTGGCTCCCTTGTGATAACAGGGATTTAATATGTCGTCACTTAGTTCGTTAGTCATTTCAAAAATTGTATCCTCACTGTTGTAAAAAACAGTTTGACCTATTTCCGTTGCTAGAAACCGTTGAATGTCAAAATTCTCATAGTCCTTAAAGCCACGAATTTTTAAATGAGACATGTACTGGAAATCCATACCAAACGTACTTCCGTTACCCGGGAATTCTAGTAAATCATCAGCACAAGGAACCTGTTCACGATGTGGCACAGCGCTAGTATGCTCCACCACTTCACCATCGACTATTGTCTCCCAGTTTTCCGAGAATAAAACTGGTTTAATTGAATCACCGAAAAAAATAGCTGCGCGTCTCTTTTCGCAATATTCATCTTCTTCCATTAAATTATTTAATACAAGAATATTATCCATTTCTGGCATCATAATAATTCCATTTATGGGAAAAAAAATTTCTTGTGTAGTTAAATTTTGTGTCAGCATTATGGGAATTTTTAAATCCCTAAAATCCATTTTATAAGATCTGCATCGATAAAAAGCCCACAAAGATTTATCATCAAAGTTAACTGTTGGTAACCATTTTTTCACTGCACTGTTCACCATTATAACTGTTAAAAAAAACACAAATAAGCCAAAGCGTGACATTTTCACCCAAAAGTTCAACTAAAACTGATCCAACTGATGTACAGTTCATCTGCCAACAGAAAAAGGGGCGTTTAGGTTGAGCATCAAACAAACAAAAACACAAATAAATTATTTGGAAAATTATTTATTTATTTATAATAAATTCTTGTCAATACAATCAGTTCAAGATAAGAAATAAAATTCGAAAAAATTAACAACACATTAAGTGACGGAATATTTGTAAAAAAAAAAAGAATTATAAAAAATTAAGTAAATATTAGAGGAAAGTCATGGAAATTAAAATTAAAATAATTAAACACTGTTATTAAGCATCTCCCGGTTTGGTTTTTAACTCGGCTGGTTGTTGTATTTGCTTTTGTTGCTGTATTTGAGATTGTCCCGGATTAACATAAGCTATTTCTGCATATTCAGTTGAATTTCTCTTTGGATTATTTGTATCATCGGACGGTTTAAGCATTAATTCGGCATACACTAATGTTTTTTCAGTCTAAAATGTTTAAAATACAAAAAAAAAAACAATTATATCAAAGACAAACTAAATGCTAAATTATAAATAAGACTTACAGTATTAATCGGTACAGCATCTTCAATAACAATCGTTGCTTCGCTAGGCGGTGCATTTTCATCATAATCATCGCCACCACTTAGTTGCTTTCCTTTATTACCAAGATCATTATCCTCATTATCATTTTCCAATTTTGTTTGATTTGTTTTCTTTGCAAAAAATGAACGAATATCAATCAATTTTATTGGCTTTGTTAAACCATAATCAGGTCGAATTTCTGCACTTTCTGTATCGCTTCTAAAATCAATTATAAATTATTATTATTAATATTATTATTACTATATTTTATATAATAATTAATAAAGCCACCATTTAATTACTTAAACTATATACTTATTACCCATTAATGCAAATAAAATAGAATTTTATTTCAACCAAAATAAAAATAAAAGTAAAATAAGCGGTGATCAGATTATTATTTTACAAAAAAAAATAAAATATTTTAAATAATAAAAATTATTTGTGTTTCGTTTACAGTTATTATTATTATTATTAAAAATACAATTATTTATCAATCATGCAATTAAATCCGAAAAAATAATAATATAAAATAAAAAGTGCATAAAAAATAACATTAATTAATTAAACTTAAAAATTATTTACAAGTAGAAAAAAAAACATGAAATTAATTTTCCTAGAATTGTTTTTTTAAATGTTAGTAAATTCGATAAATTAGGATTAAAAACAAAAATAAAAATAAAAAATTATAGTAATATTTAAAAAAGAAATAAATATTAATTAATTAAGTTTTTTCTTTTGTGTGATTTTGTCGTTTTTATGTTTTTCTTTTCTTTTTAATTAAAATATGTCGGTACTTTTGCTTTGACTGTTAACGACAATAAGCTCTGCATGCTTTTGTAGTAAATCTCTTTGTTGCGATGGTAGCCATCTGTTGGCTGGCGATGTCGGTATACCTAATTCATTAACATCACCACGTTGTAACTGTTGCATTTGATAGGGTGTTATGCCACAACTGTAACGTGTACCATCACTACCACCATCCATACTGCTGGTATATGATATTGGCGGTGATGGTGGATTATTGTAGGGAAATCGTTTTGTCATCAATGGATTACCAGTAAGATACAATGAAGGTGACGGTGAATCTGATGCATTTGACATAACAGCTTTATTTGAAATTGTCGTTGGATTATATACACCAGTACCACCGGTTGTTGCCGGTAATAATACTTGTAGCTGCCGAGCTCTACCATAAGGTATACCTTGTGATGTTGTCGATAATAATGAACCATCAGCACCATGTGTCTCAATTCTATGTGATTAGTTATTATTTTTATTTTATTTTTTTAAAAGAAATTCCACCAATTTAAACACCAAATTAAAAAAAAGTTAATATTATTACTACGCTATTTTTAGTGATATTTTTGCTTGTTGCTTTATACTACTAATTAATTAACAAAGAAAAATTAAATAAAAGAGATAAAGATGTGTGCATTTCATGCAAAAAAATAGTTAATAAAAAATTCCCAAAATAAAAAAAAAAACAATTTAATTTAATTATTTATAGTAAAAAAAACAAAGAAAAATATTTTTAAAAAAATTACTCACGTTTCGCTACCACCAGCCTTCTTTGTATTACGCTTTATTGTGAATGTGTCTGTAATTAGTTAAAAAAAAAAAGAAGAAAATAATGAAAGCTTTCATGTAATTTTATTTTATTTTATTGATTTTGGTTTTTTGTTTTTGTTTTTGTTTTATTGATAACAGAAATATAAAATGCTAAGCTTAACGCAGCCTACGCTGTTTATATATCCTCGGCATTCAACATTTTTTCAATTATTTTTTATATATTTTCAAAGTATGTAAATTTACTTTGAAGAATTTAACATTGTTTTCTTTTTTAATTATCATTTTCCCTCTAAAAAAAAAATGCTTAAAGCAAGCAAATTTTAATGAAATTAAATTAAGAAAATGTAAAAACCAAGGAAATAGGAATGAATTTTAGTTAAATCCATAAATAATTAATTAATAAAAGCAAAAAAAAAAAGAAAAAATGTTTTTTATTGAATTAAATATTGATCTTTGATTCTGTTATTATATATATATATACATTTTTTTTAATTACTTAAGGAGCTTTTAGCAAGTATTTTTTGCGAAAAAACACTTGTCGCAAATGCCCTTGTAGCTGTGATTTATTTTTATACTTTTGTAAAAAAAAAAACTCTTCACAGAGGGTGGATTTAGGTGGATGAAAAATATTATTTTTTATCATCAGTTGATGCCCGCATTATTGTCATCAAATATATTTTTATTTTTTAGCGTAATTATATCCAAAAAAAAAAAAAAACCCCAGCTCACCAATTTAAATGCACTGTAGCAAAATATTTATAAGCAAAAAATAAATAAACATAAAAAACTTTACACCATTGTAAAACCAGCAGCACCATAATCAATAATCAAAATAAAAATAAATAAATATATTTTATTAAATAAAATTAATTAAATAAACAATAAAACATATTTATCTTTGTTAATTAGATAAAACGGGGTAAAATAAATAAAATAATAATAATATAAATAATAATCAAAAAATTAAAATAAATATAACGAAACATGAGTTGATATCGGTTTTATTATGTTACTTTTATTTTTATTTTTTACTTTGTATTTATTTACTTTTAATTAATAACTTGTTGTTTTATGCTGTTTGATATTGTTTATTAATTTTATTCAATTAATTAATTAAATTTAAATAACAACAAGCATATTAGTCATTTAATTAAAATTTTTATTTAACATTTAATAAAAATAAAAATTTAATTTCATATCGAATATTCTATCCATCCAGTCTTTAACCAATCCGTTTATTTACTTTTTGATGCTTGTCTCTGTTTTTTTTTTTGCATGCATAAACACTTTTTACTCTTCGCTTTGTTTTGCTAATTTTTCAATTAATAATTATTTTGATGATTTTTTTTAGTTCTCTCTTATTTTTGTTAGGTTTTCTTTTGAGTTTTATTTACAAAATACATTTAAAATTTAATTATTATTTTTTTTTTTTAATTAATTAAATATTATAATTATTTGATTGTTTTATTTATTTCTTTTGTTAATCTGTTAATTAGTTAGTTAATTAGTTAGTTAATTAGTTAATTAATTAATTCTATCGTGACAATAGCAATGCGTTTTGTTTTCCATTTTTTGCGTTAACATCTTATGACATTAGCAACGGTTTTGTTAATCTTTTTGCATTTTAAACTTATACTAATATAGTTAAAATCGATTTTTGTTAATTAATTTATTTAAAAAATCATGCTACTACTGTAAAGCTTTTCCATAAAGTATTAAGCTTTTTGAAAAAAGCAATTGCAAAGCATTCAAAAGTTTTATCACTTTCATTGCTAGTGTAACAAACAGAGTAATAAGCTATTAAAGAAGTACAATTGATGGATTTTGAGAGTTTTGTTACTTAGTTACAAAGCTTTGTTTTTATTGGCAAAAAAAAAGCTTAACCAAATATCTTAAAGCTCTTAAGTATTTTTCAAAAATAAACACTGATGACTATATAATATTGCTATCGTCACGATATTATTAATTTTAAAACACACAATATTTATGATTTTTAATTTAATTTTTTTTTTAATCTTAATTTTACCATTAATTAATTAATTATTATAATTATTTTATAATTAAAATTCATATAGATAACAGTATTTATTAATTAAATATTAATTTTTTACTTTCTTATTTTTTTTTTGTAAAATATTAATGTATGTAGCTTTAACAGGTTTTAAATTGTTTATAAATTATTAATAGAAATATTACTTAAATTCACATTTATAAATATTTATATATATATTTACTTATTTATTAGAAAATAAATTATTATTTAATTAATTTTAATTAATGATAAATATGTTAACAAAGTTGAGTTACATTCATGAAGAAATACATTTTATTTTTAGTTTAAGAAACAAATAATAGATGGTAGTATTTACGATAATTTTAATTAATTTATTTTTATAAGCTTTCGATGCTGATAAAAGTGTTTTCTATTCGAATTATCAGAATTAATAAAAATTTATAGTGACGGCACGATTTTTACGTAGATTAATTAATTAACATAAAATCAGTTTACATATCGATAGTACTTTAGTGACCAGTGTGTTTAACCTTAGAGAAAATAAACTTTTCCTGTGGTTATACACTTTGGTCTATAAGATAATCCTAATAAGACAGAAGATTTTACGACTGCATTGTTAAGGGTTATCTTATATAACCGAATCAAAAACTTGGAACAAAGCTTTTTCAATAAAACTTTCAGTGTTCTTTGTTTTTAATAAAATAAAGCAGCTTAAACTGTTAAACAACTTATGCGCGTGCTATATATACGTTGTTAACTGACTTTAGTTAATCAATCAAAAAATATACAATATTCATTTTTACACAACGAATACAGAAAAAAGAAATTTATTAAAATTTACAAATTATGTGTTTATAAATTAATTAATTATTAATATTCACCCGTCAACAAGGGACAGAACAGTACACTAAGCAAAAAAAATAAATAACAGGACGATAATAGAAAAAAAATAAAATATAAAATGTGCTTTAAGCTTGTGTCAAGTAATTATTTATATAATTAAATAATAATCTTTTGAGTTCCGTTGATAATAAAGAAAAAACATATTTTTCTCATAATTTAATTAATTAATAATAAAAAAAAAGTAAACTTTTATCTTATATGTTAATTAATTACAAGTGTATTTTATTTGTGCGTTAATTTAATTAAATGACAAAAGCAACAATAACAAGACAAAACAATGCCAAACGATAAAAAAATTGAAAAAACATTCACATTTTATTTATTTTAAATTAAAAATTTATTTATTTATTTATTAATTTAATCTTAAAATTAATTATCTAAAGACAATAATAAAATAAAATTTAAAAAAAAAATAATAATAATAATTAAATCATTAAATTTAATTTAATTTAATTAAATATATAAGAACAAAAAAAAATTATAATATGGAAGGATTTAGCTTTTATAATTATTTAATTATTTTATTGTTTATAAGAGAAATTATTTATTAATTAATTAATTATATTTATATATATATATATAAAAAAATTACAAAACTAAAATAGAAGAATGATTTTTTGTTTGTTTTTAATTAATTAAATAAAATTAAAAGAAATTAAAAGAAAGTTTTGTCTCTTTCAAGGTTTTTTTTAATCAAATTATTACTTAGAAAAACATTTTAATTTCATTTAATTAATTACTTAAATTAACAATTTTTTTTATTAATTCTTAATTATAATTACGAAAAATGATAAAATTTTCTATATTTTTCATTACTTTCTTCTGGTTTTTCTTTATTTTTCTTTTAACTTAAGTATTTTTTTTTTTTATTCTTTTCTTTTTTTTTTCTTTAATTATTTTAATACCTTATGAAATATACATTTATATATATATTTATAATTATGTAATTAAAATAAACACAAATAAAAATTAATAAAATTTTAATTAATAATAAACAAAAAAAAAAAAAAATTGGGCACGGGAATGATTGTTTGTTTTACACATTTGTGATGAGATTCTTTAAGTATTTTTAATTTTTCTTGTTAAATAAATAGAATATATATAAATTATTTTTCTTCTTTTCTTTTCTTTTAAATAATAATAAAGGTGCATTTTTAATTGTTTATTTATTTAATTAGAAATAAATTAATAATTTATTTTCAATACGAATTGAGTAGAAATATAGATTGTCAATACGTCGCTTGTACCTTGTTATTCTTGTTAGTTTATATTGCTGCCAACTATCGTTAATTATTTTTACTATCGTTTTTCTTTTAACGGAAAAACCATATAAATGCATTTTTAATCTTGTTTTGCATTATTTTTAAATTTATCTACATATAAACTATCTAATTTTAATATTCTTAAATGAAACGTTTATTTAACTAAAGAAACTTTTATAAAGAATTTTTTTTTTTATTTTAGTAATTAAACCACGTAATGTCTGCTATTTTAATTAATAAAAATTAAAACTATTTTTAATTAGGTAAAAACAAAAATAATAATAAAATTCATTTTAAATGCGAAAATAATCGATAAATATTCTTTTGTAATAAGTTAAACGCGACATTAAACAAAGAATTTAAGGTACTTGTAATGAATTTTTAATTAATAAATGAGTTTATTGTACTTTTTAAATTAAAATCATTAATTACGTGATAAAAAAAAAATAAATAATTAAAACAATTGTGAATAAATATTTTTTAATGTCATCATCTGTTATTGTTTTAATTAAAGTTTATTGACATTTTAAACACTCAGATATAAATGAAAGTTAATGAGATAAATCACCTTTACTAAATTAATTAATATTAAATAATTAAGAAAAATAATAATAATAATAAAACGGCGTTTACAAAATACATAAGCAGCTGGAAAAAAAAACCCCATTAAAAATTTGTACAAATAAACAGAACAAAAGCCAGACAATCACAATAAATTTAATTTCATGAAATAAAATAAAATAAAATAAACTAATTAAAATTGATTTGTTTAATAAAATAAAAAACAAATCAATTGTTAATTTTAGCATAATAATTGACGGGGAAAAATAAGAAAGCTTTTTGTGGTAAAAAATTATTAATACATTTTCTTCGGTTTTTTTTTATTTTATTCGAAATGCACCTTTAAACGCAATTTAATTACTTTTCTTTATTTTTTTTTTGCACTTTTCTTGCTTTTAATTAACTTCTTTATTATATTTTCCTTTTGTTATTTTTAAATTAGAGAAACATTATTGAGTAATTCTTTTTTTTTTTTTTCTTTTCATTTTTCATTATTTAAATTAATTAATTTTTATGCTTTTTTAAAAATATTTTTAATTACAATTTCTATTACCAACAGTAATTTACTTACTTATTTAGCTTTAATAAAGTTATTATTTATTTTTTTATTATTAAAAACCGTGAGGAATCTAATGTCCAATGTGTACTGGGTACACCGGAAACACAATATTTTTTGATTAAATTTCAACGGAAAATACCAATCTAATTTGTAAATAATTTTTTTTTTTGATTATTACAAGTTCACGGCATATGTTTCTGTATTGATTTAAAAATAGATTCTCGCTGTTTTAATATTGAAAAATAATGGTATCGTGTCGCGACAATGTTGTATCCTTCTTTTTTTTTTTAAAAAAACTAATTAAAACTAAATGATAAAATAATAAAAATTACATTGTTGTTTACTTGAAAATTCAATTAATTACAATTAAATCCTTAAATATACGAAATTATTTTTTATTTTTATTAAGTAGGCAACTTAAATACGTGAGGCGACTGATGTTGTCTGGGGATCGCGGACATGTATTGTGCGTTCTGCTCTTTTGTAGAGAAATAAACGTTTATTTTTGTTATTTTTTATTACATTCTTTTCATTTTAATTTTTTTTTGTTTTTAGTATTTTTAATACTGATTTATGTTTAGATTATGATTTAAGTTCTTTTTTTAATTATATTTATTATTTTTCATTCTTCCAAATTTATTAACTTATTTACCAAGCAATTATCACTCGTATTAACACGGTGTATACAATTTTTAAAGAAAAAACATTTTTTTAATTATTTTAATATATAAAAAAAAATCTGCATTAAACTAGCTGCGACTGCGTAGAATTTATTTAGCAAACACCAACACATTTTTATTATTTATCAACTGAATAGTTAAATTTTTTAATCGTGCTGTACGAGATACAACATTTGTTTATATAAAGAAAAGAAACTTTTTGTAATTTAAAACTTATAAGTAGGATTAAGTGAAATGGATTAAAATTTTTATTTTAAAAATACGTTAAACGAGGTATAAAAGTGTTGTTATTCCCGTAAATAACCTCGCAGTCATTAAATAACCGAAAAACAATAAAAAAAAATTGCAATAAAACGTTAATTAATTTCCTAATGTAACGACGAAGTAGCAGGTATGGAAGTAAAAAGGATTCTTGGGGAGAGCAAAAAAAAAAATAATAATAAAAATATTTTTGCTTATGTTGAAAATATTTAAACCGGTGTATTGGTTTTTGGGTCCGTTGTACCATTTTGTGATTGATTAGTGGCGGCCGTTACTACTGTTCCTGCTGTTATATTCTGTTGTCCATTTTTAATATTATTTTTTTGTTGTTTTAATTTCTCATTTGTTATCTCTGTATGCTCATCATTCTCATGATTTTGATTATGCGCCTCATTTATTTTCATATCATCATCATCATGTTCGGGTGTTGTTATATGCGCCTCTGAATCCGGTCCAATATCAGTATTTAATGAGCCGCCTGTAATTAAATTTAGACAAAACAAAACAAAAAAAAAAAAAATAACATAACAATACACAAAACTGATAATTGACAATTTAAAAAAAAAATAATTTAATTAATTTAACGAACTAAAATTTAACTATTGTGAATTTTTTCTTTATTTATTTTTTTTTTTGAAATAAAAATCTACTGCATTGTGACCTACCAGCACTTAATGTGATAAAAAGGTAGAAAAAAAACAAAATTAAAAACGCTTAAAAAATAATTAAAAATAAACATGTGTTAGTGATTAATGATTGATAAAACAGAAATTTTAATCAAATTAATTAAATGTAAAGAGTGTGTTTTTGTTTTTCTTCTTCTCATGTAATTAATAACTTTTGTGATTTGTTGGACTTTGGTCGTTACAACTATAGTTTTTTTTTGTTGTAAATTAACCATTGCGACCTACTTTTAATTTTATTGCTTTTTTTTTTGTTTTTATTAATTAATTAATTAATGTTTTATTTTATTTTTTTTAATTACGGAACAAAAATGTGCTTTTTTTTAAATGATTAAAAATTTTGTTGTTTTTTTTCAAATATAAAATGGAAAAATAAAATATGTAAATTTAATTAATAAATCAGCTTTTTTTGTTTGTTTATGTTAATTAATTAATATTTTAGTGAAATCGTGCTTTTTTTTTAAATAAATAAGATTATTACTTTTGTGTTTGTTAATTAACTGATATCTGTGGCGAAAGAAAATATGTTTTTTAATGTTAAAAGTCAGAATGAATTTACTATTTCGATGTATTTTAGTTAATTAAATTTTATTTTTGTATGGTAGGAGAGTAAGAACATACAAGAAATTGTGATGGAACAGGTGAATGTAAGCTTTAACTTAAATGTTTTATAGAAAACTTAAAGCCTTTAACAATCAAAGTTTTATAAAAAAATTCCTTTTTAATAATTTAACACAGTACCGTGCCACGACAATTACTTTACCGAATAATCGCATGCTTTTATACAGCCAATATCAGTAAAAAATAATAATAATAATAATAAAACTTTTATTTGTAACCAAAGTTAATACACCGATATTCAATAAAACACCTCATTAATCCGATCACAAAACACTTCATTTTACCATTCACCATATTATTAAAGAAATAAAAGAAAAAAAAAATAAAAACATTAATAATAATGGCATTTGCAGCTATGAAATGTCGCGCAATAAAAAATATTAAATAATAAGAAAAGAAGAACAAAAAAAAAAAACTGCATTACAACCGTTAGTAAAAAAATAACCTTGAACATAAGAAATCCGCTAGCGGAAAAAAAATAAAATCGCAAAACAATAGCAAAAAAACACCTTTCAATAGTTTTTTTTTTTTTTTTTGTTATTTTGCCACATTAAAACCGTTTTTTTTTTTTCATTTTTATTCTAACAAAGCAATAAAATCGTGAATAAATTATTAATATAATAATAATAAAGAAGAAAAAAAATCTTTCAGAGTTTCACAATAAGTATTATTTTTTTTTTCTATTACTCTTTGCATACGACATATATTTGTGTCATGATTTTATGAAATTTTAAATGAAAAAGAATTCACAAATTTTTTATCTAGTTATTTATTAGGTAAGGAAAAAAGGGTCAATTTTATAATTTGGACAAGAGAAAGAAATTATTTTAAATTTATGTTAATTACATTTTAATTAATAATAAATGAATGAACCGGTTATTATGCTTTAAAGCATTTTTATTTTATGACTTTTTAAAGTGATTTTAAAAGTTTTCTTTTATAAATATTGTCTTTGTCTCGTATTTAATTCTCAAATTTTATACTAATAACAATATCTGGTCAGAGGAAAAACCAAACATATATATACCAAATCACCACAGATTAGAGCGGATAAGATTATCAAAATTATTTATAATAAAATATCCTGCTTTTGATCTTCTATTATTATTGCTTAAATATTTCAAAGGATTTATAATAGAAAAAAAATATATAAGAAAATAATTTTGTTCAAAACAAAAAAAAAAAGCTCAATTTCATTAAAGCTTTTAACACAGATTTAATTAAATATAACAGCAAAAAATGTGACATTGTGCCGAATAAAAAACTAATCATTTTCTGTGGTTAAATATTTGTAACGTGTTCAGTAGATTCTCAGACGTATCATGGATTATCTGGTAAGGATTGATAATCTGAGTGTTTAAAATTGATACATAATTGCAGGTAGTAACAAGGATTTATACTACAGGATAAATTAAAACTAATCAAGTGCCTACAATTTCTATATTTTAATCATTTTTTGTGTATTCTATTAATTAAAAGTAATTAATTTTAACTAATTACATCATGCGGCATGCATAGAAAAAAAAACCACTAAAAATTAATTAAAATTAAATAATTGTTTTTTTTTTTTAATTGTTTATTATTTTTACCTGAATGATTGTTACTCATTGCTTTATTGCGCTGTTTTTGCTTTTCTTTTCTTTAAGTTTATTTGTTTACAGATTATTATTATTATTTTCGTTTATTATTTGTTTTTTTTTTATGAGAAAAAAATTAAAAGAAAAGAAAAGAAAAAAATATTAAATAAATACAAAATAAAAAAAAACACACACATTTTATTAGTATAATTAAATAAATTAATTAATTAAATTTAAAATGTAAAATAATGAAAATACTAAGTAATAATTGATTAAAGTAAATAAATAAATAAATAGTCACTGTTTCTATAATAATTTTCTGCTGTTAAATGCTATTAACTCTTAATTAGTATTAATTCTTAATGACGTGCAACACATTTTCAATTTTCTTTTAAATAAATTATTATTTAGAAAAAATTGTACAAACCAAAAATAATGAAAAAAAAACAATAAAAATATAATTAAATAATAATAATGAAAAACCAAAATAATAAGAAAAAATTACTCATAATATGTGTCGCGTTAATTATAATGTTTCTCGTCGTTATTGTTGCTATTTGTTGCTTTTGCATAACATTATTTATTATTTTTTAAATGAGAATAATTTTGCTGCACTTTGGTAATAAATTAAAAAAAAAAATATAAATATATATAAAAACATAAATAAATTATTAAGAAAACATAAAGAAACAACAACTAACACACAATGAAATAACATAATGGCAAAATACAGGTAACAAATAAAAAAGAATGTTTTTTTTTAATTAAATAGAATAATTACAATAAGAAAAATAATAATAAAAAAATAACACACACAAGACAAAGACATTAACAAAAAAATAAAAATAAACAGAAAAATAGGTAAAAATATAATAAACAAGAAAAATAATTAAATGAAATAATAATAATAATAAAAATAAAAATAACAATTGTTAATTCATGAATTTGTAATTTCTTTTTTCGCTTCCTTAATGTTAAGATAAAACACACAAAATACAATAATATAAATGGAATGAAATTAATGAACAATAAAACTAACCTGAAAAGCACCATCTTCCTGTTGCACGAGCAATAATGATTAGGGCGATAATCAATACAACGACAATACAGCCCACAACAATACCGATTATTGAGCCCATACCAATGCCATTGTCTGTAAAATATACAAAACGAATTTTTATTACAATAAAATTAATTAATTAATTATATAGAATTCAATTACCAGCAGCTGATTCTGATGAACTGATTTTTACAGTGTACTCATGGTAACCAAAGTTATTCGATGCTTTTAATAAGAATTCCTTAGTGGTGTCCTCTAAAGTCAAACCGGCAATACTTAAAGTCACATTGAAATCACCTTGTCCCTGAAAATTATAAATAAAATAAATTTTAATAATTAAATAATCAAAAAAAAAATTAGAATCTTCAATCTTACCAAATCTACTGGCTCATATGACTCGTATCGTCCATTTTGTGTGCCTTGGGGTATTGAAATGCCATCAACAATCCATTCTGTACGTGGTCTTGGATTAGCTCTAATCGTTACATTTATTAAAGCGGTTTGTTCAAGAACTAAACCGAAAATTTCCACAGTTGGTAATGGTTGAGGGCGGACTATTAGTTAAATAAGAAATAATTAAAAAATTATAATTATCAAAAGAAAAAAAGTAATTTCCTAGAGTAAAATCCACTTACATTTAACTTGTAATTGAATTTTAGCGTCTTGCGGAACACCACGATCAGCGAAATGTGATGTTCGGCATATTAATGTTTTGCCATCATCGTCAGCACGTAAATAGCGGGATATTGTTTGTGTAATTGTCGTTAATGTTGTATTTTTACTATCTTGTGTATCGACAATTTCGTATTGGCTAAGACCATCAGTGATTGGTTGATCGTCTATAATAAACATATAAAAAAAGTTAATAATTTAATAAAAAAGAAATTTAAAAAAAATGCTAATTAAATAAAATTACCTAAGAACCATGTAATGTTTGCCGCTGGTCGTCCATCACGCGATATACAATTCGCTTTTAATTGTTGATCAACTTCAAAAGCGCCATTGCGTGGACGTGTTAATAATTCCAATTCCGGACGTAATGGTGGTACTAAATAATTAATAAATTTTATTAAAATAATTATAAGAAATAATCCAATGATAAAACTTACATGCAACAATAATGTCAATCGTTGCCTGTAGTTCAACACCCTCTGAACCCAAGTAACAACCCATTGGTCCATGATTACTTGCTTTAATAGCTTCAATTGTGACACCACACTGTCCAGCATCTAATCCAGCACCATTATATGTAAAACCTGGTTGATTCCATGATGGCGACAAAACTAATACTTTTTCACCAGGTATTTGAATTCTAAATAAAAGTAGATGTAAATTAATATAAATTTTGTAAAAATTAACAAAAAATAAAATTTACCGGCAGTAATTAATTGGTTTTCCTGAGCGACACAATAATGATGTACGATCACCTTCTAAGACAACAACACTTGATGGTTGTGTGTCAACTTTTTGTGCTAAGTTTTCTGTAAGGAGAATAAAAATTTATTAGTTTCACTAATTATTTATTAACTTTTATTAAATTTTTTTATTAATTTCGTACATTTTGTTGCAAATGACAAAGTTTTTATAACGGAATTTAGGATATTGGATTATTAGAACGTTATGCAAATTTATTTTTCACTGTAAAATAATTTATTAAACACAGTATCTTCGAAAAAAACGATAAAATTATTAGCTGTTGTGTAACTCTAAACTGTTTAGACTTAAAATAAAACATTAAATCTTTGTACACGGCAAACAATAATACTTCTGTAAACCAAAGGAAGATTTAAATGATAATCTTAAACCACCGAATTAAGGAAATACAAAGTTTTAATTATAAAAATGTAAATAAGTGACAAAGTAAACCACAAAAGTCGAGTATCTACGGTAACAATGTTTAAAATTATACAAAAAATTTATATCTTGATTAACGGAATTGTATAATTTTGCTGCTTTCTGTTTGCAAATTTAAAATAAAATAATTTACATTTTTTGCTTTAAATTAGTAACCTCACTAGCGGACCCAGGTGTACGTTGTACTTTTAATATTTTTCCTTGTATTAGTTATATGCGAATTTTTTTTCGCCATAAAATCATTTTGGCATTTAAATTAAGACAAAATAATAAAAATAAAAATGTAAATAAAATTAAAAATATGCGACAAGACAAATAAATAATAAAAAAAGTGAAAACTTGAAAAACAAGAACGTCAATTGAATACCAAGGAAACGATGTTAAATGAATACAGAAATTATTTTTGCAATAAAAAATTATTTAGTAGAAACTTTAAAGCAACCACAACAGATCGCATTAATTAAATTGCATTTTGTTTAGAATTACAAGTTTCCTAAGCAAATTAAAACTTAAAAGTTTAAGAAAGACATATCCATACGACGATAACAGATAACGCCTAACAATATCGATTAAATAATATCCTTTGTTTTGTATTGTTGTAGAAATTTTATTATTTTTTGTAGTGATAATTGGATTAAGAATGCTATAAAAGCTCCAGAAATATTTTTTTTCTCACTCATTGCATCCATCATTATAATTTTAAGCGATATACGACGAATTTTCTACTAAAAAAATTACCAATTTCAGGGTTAAGGTAAACTTCAAAAAAAGGTTAAATGTCTCACTGTTCTGCTCTATAAACTATTTTTTTCTACATCAGAGCACACATCCATAAACATTTTTATTATACTTATTTTACGCAATAGTAACATTTCCGGTAATCATTATTTCATGTTTAATTAATAATAAATCAATTTAAAAACAAAACATTATTTTGTAACTTTTATTCAACTAAATAATCGTCATTTGATTATTCATTTACCCGCTCATAATAAAACCCTAGGCATTAGCGTAAAGTAAACTAAAATAACGAAAAATAATAATTAATTATTTAATCAAGGGAAATTTTATCTATTTATTTATTTATTTTCATGTTATGAGAGGAATTTACTGTTTTTCTTTTGCTTCAAAATAAAATAAACAAAAAGTTAAAGAATTTATTTCATAACGAAAATACTTTCTCAAGTATTTACAGAACCAAAAAAAAAAAAAAAAAGTAACAATATTAATTTTTGGCGAGAGACAAAATGTTCGTTTTAGTTCTAGAGAATTGTACAAAAAAGAAAAAATACAAAAATTACGTGGTTATGCAACAAAACTTTCCGAAATAATTGTAAACAAGTTTTTCGTTTACCATACAAACTTCTTCTATAGAAAATAAATTCATTGCTCCGGAATTAATCTTAATCTCGAAATCATTCATAAAAAAATAATCGAATTTCACCCCAAAAATTCATTGAAAATTTCACTATAAATCAGTAGAAATGTTTTTTTCTATTTTATTTAATTTCCGATTGACCTCAAAATTTTTAGTAATCAGAATCGATTAAATTAGAATTAGAAAAAAAAATTGAAAGCTTTGTCAGAAAATAAAATATCCTGACGAAACTTCAATCGTTTCCAAAAAAATAAAAAAGGTTTTTAAGTAGGCACAAAACACTTTAATTTAAAAATCAAAATAATAAACAAATTTTTTAACTCACTGCAAATAGACAACTCTATTTACGTCTTATATTACAGTAAAGAGTAAAGCACTAACAGCATGCTGAATAAAGCACAACAATTCATGGTAAAAAAAAATCTGTTTTCGTTTGATTTTCTTTTTGTTTTATATTTTTTAAATTCCCAATTCAGTTGTCAGTTAATTAAATTTTTTTTTTGCATCAGAAATGAAAAATAAACTGAAAATTGTGTCCTATATTTCTACACCCCACTGAGCAAAAATATCACAACGTCCACCTACACACTGAATGATATTTTTGTTTTGTTTTTAGGGAAATAAAAAAATCTGCTTCTATTTTTCGTTTGTGAAATGTTTGATTTCTCTAAATATAATGATATGGATATGACATGGACAAGCAGCCTCTCAATGTCTACTCTGAAAACTACCCCAAAAAGGAAGGAAAATGGTGAGTTTCAAGTATTTTTTTGCTTTTATTTTGTTGCTGCGAACAATCAATTTTTTTTTTTTTTTATTTTGCTGCAAATAAACCAATATTTTGCTGCAAATAAACCAAATCTGAATAAAAATTATTTAAAATATAAAAGCTCAAAATAATTATATTGAAAAGCATAATGAATTCAGAATTTTTTTTTTTATTAATAATATAAAATTTTTTAATCCATCTATATCCACTTGTTCGTTTCATTCAGTTTGATAAAAGCAGAATAATTTCTCGATTTTATTTTTTTAATAATTGTGATGTATTGTGGGTGTTATCAGTGTTAGCAACAGCGCACCACCAGTGCTATTATCAGCAAAGACAAAAACAAAAATTGAAGGAAAATACAATAATAATAACAACAACAATGAAAGAGCTTTAATAGTGACGACTTTAATCCATTTATTTTTATATATTTTAGCTAGCTGGATATTTTTCTATATTTATATAAAACATAATTTTGGGTGGTTTAAATGGTGGTGTTGTTGTTACTTTTTTGTTCTTATAGACAATATACAACGCTATACGTACATACATACGTACGTATCGTAACGCGACCAAAATAATACAAAAATAATAAAAGAAAATGCAAATTATATCAATTGAATAAAATTTCATTAATTTTAAAAATAAAGTTTGTCTTCGTTTACTTGTGAAAATTTATAGCGTTTTCTAGTTAAATGACAACAAAATAATTATTTTATTTAGCGACAAGTGGATTAAAATACAAAAAAAAAAATAAAGACAAATTGAAATAAATTCAACAACAAGACTACAATGTACTTGGCAGCAGCGCTTTTATTTTTTATCGCTTATTCTTTTATAATGTTTCTTTGGTTGTTCAGGTTCCCATGCCTCCCCAATCCATTAAAATAAACACAATTTTCCACGCAACAACGTGACACAATAGTAACAACAATTATAGATTTTTGTTTTTCGGTTTTTTTTTTTTTTCATTTTGTAACTGACAATAGAGGTTTTTGTGTTTTTTAAATTCTTTTTTTTTTATTATGATATTCGTTGTTCAGAGTGAAAACAACAAAATACAAAAAACCGAATTGAAGTAAAAGAAAAAATATCAATTGACTGAAAGAAGGTGTTAAACAGGTCAATGTACTGTGAATATTTTACAGAACAAAACAACACCAAACAGACATAAACCGAAAAATCAACCGCCTACCTACAAAATTATATATTTTGTTTTTATTCTAATTTACCTATATAGCGAGGTGATTATCTCATCCACGAAACTTGGTTGTTATTCAGAAAAACAGAAAAACAGCGAAATGAAAAAGAAATTATTCAACATTTATATACGATAAAAGGTAGGAGGTTTGGATGAAAATTGGTATTCAAAGTGAGCCTGCAATGGAAATGGAAATAAAAGCAGAGGAACAAAGGACAAAACGTATAGTAAATAAAAAAACAGAAAAATGGTTTAAAGTATTTTTTGTGACTTTTTTACCTTTATTTTTTGCAAGAAATAAACTTAAAACCGCTAATAATTCAGTGTTTATGACAAATGGTTTTTGTATGGTTTGTTGTTTATTTATTTATTTTATTTTTTCTTTCTTTATTCATTTTAATAAACATTAAAACGAAATTGCTAGGATACTACATACACCTTACTAAAAGCGGTAGTTAGTCGGTTTTTGTGTTATTTCCGAAATTTAATTTTTATACTTTTTTTTTTGTTTGGTTTACTGCTGTTGCTGACATTATTCCTTGGTACAGCTGAATTTTTTAACAAAGAGAAAATAACATTACCAAAGGGATTATTATTATTATTATTTAGAAACCAGTGAAGTATTTAAATTTGATATTATAATCGCATAAGAAAGAACGAAATAAATTTAAGTAATGTTGGCATGCGCATTCAACCAAAAATAGTAATTTATTTTTAAAGCATCAACATTTTTAAATATTATCCAATTATGCTTAATTTTAATAGTTACATAATGTGCGTGTTTTTTAGATACAAACGGAACCGATTAACCAGTTAAACAAGATTTATCAAATAAAATAAAAAATTCTTCGTTCATTTTAAGGAAACATTACATATAATAATCAAGTTAGAAAAAATAAATTTATTTATATCATGTGGTTATTTAAATATTTTATATTGTCCGAATCTGTCACTGTATATATTTATATCCTTTAATAATTACCTTTTGTTATATAAATAAATATTTAAATAGTGCAGACAAGAATAAATAACTAGAGAAAAAAAAATAAAAAAAAAACTAATGAGAGAAGAAAATAAACATTTTCTTCGGTATATATATATACACATAATAGGGTCAAATAGAAATGAAAATAAAAATTTATCTAAGGTAAATAAAACTTGTTTTTTTTTTTTTGGTTTTTTGTTCTACCTTGCTTATTTATTTAGGTTTTTCTTCGTATATTTGTTGGTTTTAGAAAAAAATAAAGTTTTTTGAATGAAACCCGTTGATTAACGTTGCGCAATCGAATTAGTCAGTTATAATAACGCAGCGTTATCGTGATACAATGTTACATCAATGCGTTATTATAACTAGTTTGCTTTTTTTGTAAATTTATTTAAATGACAAAATAATAACTAAAGAAAAATTTACTTTTCTTTGAATTTAAAGAACAAAAAAAAACAACAAATTACTTAATCAAATATATATTCTTTAACTAACAAAAGAAAAATATCATGAAAAACAAATCTTCATTAAAAATGTAACGAAAAAATAAAAAATATTGTTATGTAAAGGTTCTTAGAAAATACAAAATAATGTTCAATTATTGATTTTCTTTTTCTATATTATTTATTTTCCACATGTATAAAAAAGAAAAATCAATAAATTTTCATCGAAAAATTTCAATCGAGAATACGAACGTTTCCTGTTTGATTAAATATATATTTTAAAATAAATAAAAATATAAATATATACGTCATCAAATATATATGATGATGATGACGATGATAAAATTGTCTTGAAACAAACAGAAATTTTAACATTATTTTAATGTTTATTGTGTATATATATATATATATTGTGCGACATGATTTTATTTTTCTACCAAACAACTATGTCAACAGTGTTTTACAGTTTTAATTTTCTCTCATTGTTTTTTTTCTTCTTATTTAGTTAATAATATATCGCGTTGCTGTTCTTTGTAACCATTAATGTGTTCTTTTTTTATTTAAAACATTTATTACCTTTATAAGTATATAAAAAATAATAATTTTAAACAAAGTAATGTTTCGTAAGCAAAGTACTTAGATAAATAAATGTAATATTTTTGAAAAATTATACAAAATAATTAAGTAATCATAATCAGATATAATTCCTATACATTAATTAGACTTTCCTTTAGTATTTTAGAAAAACATAAAATAGCAGCAAAGTTGTTTAATTAAAAGAAACAAATTTTCATCATTGACATTGACCTGAACACAGAAAGTACATTTTTAACAAGAGAAAAAAAAGGTAAAAATAGAAAGAAATGAAAGAATGTGAAAGGTGATAAAAACAACACAAAACACAAAAAAAATAAGAAAACAATTTTTTTAATTAATAATTTATAAAGAGAAAAAGGTTCGCTTTGTAACGCCTGACTGACTATTGAATTTAAAATTAAAATTTATAAGAATATTTCTTTAAAAAACAATATACAGGCCACTGTATCACCAGGTGTTTTTTTTTTTGTCTGTTCTTTTACATAATTTAATATTTAATTCACATGTAAATTACAATAAATTAATAATTTTGTTATTATTTTTTTATTTTTTTTTGGAGAAAGATAAGTAAATAAATAAATTAAAGAAATTAATTTAATTTTTTTTTTTTTTTTTCTATAATTTTTAATCGAAAAAAACAACGAAAATTTCATGAAAATTAATGATCCTGTCATAATTTTTCTGTTTATTATTTTTATTTTTACTATTTTTATCTTCACCTGAATTGAATTGTTAATTCAGGTCACTTGCAATGCTTTTGTTAATAAATTATTTTAAATAATTTTAAATAAAATGATAATATTATTAAAAATGAAACAACGAAAAATGCATTAATATATTCAGTTATTCCTGTTTATTTTTGCTTTTTGAAAAAAAGAAAGAATTTGCATAATGTGTATCAGATATTTTAAAGTTTAAGTTAAAAAAACAACATTTTGTCTGTTAGAAACAAAATTTTTTAAGGTAAATAATTAATTACTAAATTATTTCTTTAAGACGACATTAAATACTAAAAAGTGTCATCAAAACAAATGATGTGCTTTTATCTGGTAATAACCTGGAATACAATCCATGTTTTTGTTTTTTTAAAAATAATTCTTTAAACCAGTAAGCCTTAGGCTGACCAAAATAAAAAAACAAGAAGAATAAGTGGATTAAATCATGTGCATAGGAAAAAAACGTTTTTTTTTTTAAGGGAAATAAAATACAAAAATTGTTGTGTATTAACAGAAATAAAAAATATATAATAATAATGGAAAAATAAAACTCCCGACAACAATAAAAAAAAGGACAAACAAATTAATAACAGTTAATAAAATAGCCCCGGTTAACCCTTGCTTTATGTTTAATAAAATTAAATAAACAGAAAAATACTTAAAAAGCAATTAAATTTATTTAAAAAAAATAGAGAAAATAAATAAAAAATCTTAAAGCCACAACTGTCAAATTGTATTTTTAATTTTTTCAGAAATTATAATGGCAGAAAAGATAATATTTATATTCGTTTGGTTTTTATTATTATTATTATTATTTTCGTATCATTCGTTGGATAACATTTGTCACATGACCGGTTCAACTTGACTTTGACTGTTAATGACAGCCAACATATGCAGACAAAAGTTTATTTTTTGTTGTTGTTTATTCACTATTTATGTTTCTTAAACCACAAAATAATTTGTTAATATTTTTATTTTAATGGGCTTTTGCTGTCGTTTTTCTAAGCATAATTTAGTATATATTTTTTTTATTGCTTCAGCTTACTGACATACCTCCCTTTCGGTTATGCAGTCTGATTGTTTTTTTAATTCGAGATATTAAAATTAATTTAATTAAAAATACAGAAAAGCAAACGATGGAATTTTAATAAAAAAAAAAATTATATATGTATTCGTGGGTGAGCGACAGACCGCACAATAATTCATAAAATTAAAAGAAAAAAAAAATTAAAAAATGAAATATTTTCTTTTAGTCGGTAGAAAAAAAAGCGTAACTTGTGCTGAGGGCAGGTAAATATGTATGAATACGTTCACCGCCTACAACTCCATGTTTTACAATAATATTCCCAGCTGGAATAATAACAATGAAAACTCCATTAACTGAACTAAAAAAAAAAAAATACTAAAAAACATTACCACCTGCAATAAGAAATTTGATTAAAGACTCCCAAACCCACAGAATGATTAATTAAAAATATCTTTACATGACTTTGAAGAAAAAAAAAAATACAACAACATTGAATTAATCTATTACTTTGTTAAATACATGTAATTAGTTACAGTATAATCATGAAAACTCCTTGTAACAGCGGAAAAAAATAATAATAATAATTCTGCACTACCACTACCTGAGTATTTTTCTGTTTTTGGTGTTAATTTAATTTTTTTTTTTGTTAATTAACCGGTCACATTGTTTAATTAATTTTTTTTTTTAAGGTTGGGTCTTTTAGCTGTTTTTTTTTCCTGTCATTTGTTGACATTTTGTCGTTCTATAATTCAAAGAAAAACCAAAAACAAAAAAAAAAGCTATTTAACGGCATCAAAGATGAATAAACCGTGTGTGGTTACATAAAAACCAAAGAGAAAAAAAATTGTATGCTTTTCAGGGTGTGTTTTGTTTTCGATTTTTATTTGTTTTTCTGTTTTTATGTTACTTAAAGTCATCTACAACCGTAATAAAAGCCACCCGACAAAATTTTCTTTTTTCCTGTACTTTACTTCTCCAAAGAAATATAAAAAAAAAAAAAAAATGAAACCAACAATAAATGAAGAAATAAAATGAAAAATATATTTATTTATGCTATGCTTATGTTTCTGCAACCCGATGATGGAGGAATAAAAGGGAAAGTATTTTTATTTCTTAGGAAATAATTTTGTTTTAATGTAATAACAGTAACAACTTGTTGAAAAGAATTCTTTTTTTTTTGTCCTGAATTTTCTTTTTTATACCTTCAAGCGATTACCTTTTGCAATGGCAATGGAAATTTATGTTATTCGAGGTTTTTATTTTTGCTTAGTGGTGTGTTTTAAGCATTATTTTTATTTCATTTAATATTCCTGAAATCAATAAACTGGGCAACAATGAGACGCATTATTTTTAATAATCGGTTTTAAAGTGTATTCCAGAATCTAACATAAAATAAAAAAAAAAAAACGGTATAAAAAATTAAAAATAGAAAAATCTGTTTAAACTGCATCCACAGTAAAAAAAAAACGCCAAAAAACACCAACCGATAATAAAAACGTTAATAAAAATAAAATAAATCAATTATGTTGGGTTTGATTACCAAGTCGGTTTTATTTTTTAAAGGTATAAAAAGGTAATTTTGTAAAACAAAAAAAAGAAAGCCCCCACGATTAAAGTGAAAAAATAAAAAAAAATTGTATTTTGCTCGTAAAAATAATACAAAAAGAACAAAAGCAACCACCACAATCAGCGAAAGTTCAACAACAACAACAGCAGCAGCAAGACAATATTTGTTTAACAATAAAATAAATAAAATTAGCGATGGCACGTCTTTATCGTTTTGTTTACACTAAGTAAATCGCATTGATTTAATTTTCTATTGTTTATTTATTTGATACATTTTATTTACGCCACAATTATCACTGATTTTTATATTTACATACGATATACATATATGTTCGCATCTTTAATGCTGGTAGAATTTAATTCATTTAAATTATATTCACTTTGCGTTACAATGTTGCTTAGACTTTAAAAATGCAAAAACAAAAGCAAAAATAAAAATCGTTACTTAACATGCCACCATTTTTTTGTTTTATTTTTGTCAATCTAATCTCATTTATATAATCATTTTGATACCTTTTACCATCACCCATTGTATAAATGTATTTTATGCTATTGTTTAAACGATATTTTTTTTTACTTTATTATTATTATAAATTACAATAACAATAACAACAAATGATAAATTAAAAACCTGTCGCTATTATTTATATAAAAAAAAATATTAAATAATGAAAAATACCCACATATGCGACACATGTAAAAAAAATAAATATAAATTAATATATTCACCCTACAATTTACTTAAATATTTTCTAACTAAATTATTATTTAATCAACATAGTTATATGGATGTATGGATGAATGACTGAATGAATGAATAAATTCGTTTGGACGATGGGTATTTTTTTATTTTTACTTATTTTTCATCTTCTTCTTCATCAACGACGTTTGTTCATTTTTCATTTATTTAAATGCGAATTTATTAATAGCTAAATATACAAAATAAACCGGAAATATTTTCACAAAATAACAAAAACAGTAAAAACATGTTAAAATGAGTCACGAAGTGTTAAAGTAGTATTTTTATTGTGTTTATTTTAGTCACAATTACTATAAAACAACCAAAGTTCGCCTTTAATTTCGATCGTTAAAAGGTTAACATTTTTGGCATTTATTATTTTATATAAAAAGGGAAAATACTTCAAACAGTCTGTTCTCCTTACAATTATTATAATAATAAAAACGAAAAATGATTCATAAAAAAAATTTCATAATTAACCAAAATTTTCTTTAATTTCGAAAATAAAATTTCTTAACATTACAAATGGGTGTTAATTGAATGAATAAAAATATTTATTTTAATTTTTATTTTTCACACAGTTTTCTTTAAGAAAAACTTTTAACAATAAAAGCATTAATGTTTCTTCAATTAAATGTCTTATCATTAACATTAAAACAGCACTCACACTTATACAATAGACATTTTTTTTTTCATTAATTATATAAAGTTTGTTTTTGGTAAAATGTCGCTACAATAAAGGGAAATTAAATAATTAAAAAAATGTAAAATTTAAACAAAGAAAATGAAAAATTTTCCATCAACAGAAGTTATATTTAATGTAAAATGTTTGCTGTTGCTCAAAATGTGTCGAAATTACAAACGAGAGCTTTTTAGGGCTTTTAATTATTTAAAAATTTCAATGTGAAAGGAAATTTTTATCGTTGCAGTCGGAAAATTGTTGCTTAGAATTTTAAAATGTAGATTTAAAAGTTGTACGATTTTCTTAGATTGTTTCTCGCCCACAAAGCAAGTAGTTAATTGAATTAAGAATAAAAATCAATAAACAGAAGAAAAATAAAATAAAATGATAAAGGTGAGAAAAATTGTATTTTCTTTAATATTATTTTAATAAAATATTTATTTAAAAAATTACCAAAATCTAAAAGAAAAAAAACGCGCACGCCTTATTATTATAATACAAAAAAAAAAAAATTAAATAAAAATAATAAATTTATTTACATATTTATTTAGCATAATTTGTCTTCATTTAATCATTTTTTTTTTATTATTATTTTCATTATTATTTTAGTAGCAGTTGCCTGCCCTTCTTTTATTATAATATAATATTTGTATAAAACAACAAATTTATGTTTTAAATTCGTTCAAAAAGAATTTTTTTTTTTTTTTTGCAACATTAAAATAAAAATTAAATTTAATTTAAAAAAAAAAATAATAATAATAAAATGGAAAATAAATTTTGAACAAAAATTAAAGGCTAGAAGGCCGAAGGTAAGAAAGAAAAATTTGGTTTTTATTTTAATATAAAATATTCACGATGCAGATAAGTAAAAGGAACAAAAAAAAGTCAAACAACATCACCAAATACCACAATTGTTAACAATTTGGGTGGGGTTTAGTATAAAGAAAAAATATGTTTTTCTTTCAGTTATTTTTTTTTTTTCTGCAAAAGAAAAACAGCAACCAGAACAAAAAAAAAAAGTCATGTAAAAGCAAACATACATCTATGTACCGCGATGTAAAACCGTCAAAAAGTCAACCAACAAAATGGTTGTAAATTAACAAACATTTCTCTTTTCACTGTTTTATATTTATTTATTCAAAAAATTAATTTCAATTATTAAAAGTTAAGCGAAAAACAGCAAAAATTTAAAATTAAAACATTTTTAAACTTTACAGAAGTATTTTTTTTTTTTTTGCCAACAAACGATTACAATTTGAAAGCGAAAATATATAAATATGAAACGCATATTAATAATAATAATAAAAGCTTAATAAGCTCTCTAGAAATACAACCGGAAATAAAATTTACATAAAAAATGTATTTTTGATTAAAAGAAAACAAAGCAAAGCATATTGTTTGCTTTAAAATTCGGCAAAAAAATAAAAACATCAACAAAATACACATATTTTCGTTGCTATTGACGTCTTGATAAATAATCAAGAACTGAGTTATTTAACGTTGATTATGCTATAATTTTATTGTTATATCGTTTTTCTGTTTATTAATTTAGCTTAACGATCATAATATACATTACACGTAGATTATTTTTAATACAAAAAAAAGCTCAATCATGTTTAAAAATCAATTATTTCAAGAAAAAGAGAAAAAGAGAAAATATTCAAAAAACATTTTTTGGTAAACAAATTTTTGAATGCTAATTTATATCGATTCGTCGTGTATCACGTTGTTATTATTATTATTTTTATGATTTTCATCTTTTTCTTGTTAATTTTTATTTTTAGAAAATAATAAAAAAATAAAAAAAACTTTAACGATTTCACTTTATAAAATTTAAGCCAATCATTTAAGTATTATTTAAGATGAAATAAAGCAAATAAAAATATAAATCAATGTTTGATAATTAATTTGTTGAAAATTTTACCTTCTACGCATGACATGATGACTTAAAAATTATTTCTAAATTTTGGAATTATTTTTTATTTTTTGTTTTTTTCGTAAATTTTCACAGTTAAAACGTTTAACACAAAATTGTTTAGCTTTAATTAGCATTTATTAACTATTTGTTGTTTATTTTAAATGTTTAAACCAAGCCATACAATATATATATATAAACAGGGTGATCAAATAAGAGCTATATACTTTTAAATATAAATAAGCGCTATGCTGTTTAAAAAATCTATAGTACTAATTTGATCACTCTATATATTTATTATACGATTAGCTTTTCTGTATTACTGACTGTAATTCTCATTCAATGTGCTTAAAGCGGATTAAAGCTCAAAACAATAGTATCAAATTCTATCGAAGATATAAACCCCTGTACTACGGAAAGCAAATAAATTTAAAAGACTTATTTTTTCATTGTTAAAAATTTAGCAATACATTTATTAAAATAATTATCTATAATGCATAAAATTTATTGAATCAACGATGTATGACCAATATTTAATAATTAAATTGAAAAAAATAACAAAAATCAATAAAATATAATTTATTAAAGATGGAAATTATATTGTTTGCGGAGTGTACGAGATCCATATATATACATATCCAAATATAATAATAAAAAATTAGCTTTATTTTTTCAGTGACTTTTTGACGATACCTTCGTACAATATAAATAAAAAAAAAAACAGCAACTGGTCTTTATTTACTTTGGTTAATACAGTGGCAAACGTTGTGGCATTTTTAACACAGAAATATTATTTGCTCTTTTCTTGTTTGTCCAGACTTAAATCCTTTATTAAATTAGAATTAATGCTACTTGTATCCCTTGAAACAAAAATATAGAACAAACTTCATCCGTAACTATATTACTATAATCCTAATAGAGATGTAAAATTCACAAAATAATGGTAATCAGTTCACCACTGTATAATACAAAGAATTATTCTCCAGTGATTAACTAACCGTTAAATAAAAAAAAAAAAACCATAAAGAAAAGGTCAGTGCTGTCTGTTTTTTGCTTGTCTTATCAGAAATAATTATGTGAAATAAATTATTAACGAAATTATTATGTGTGCGTGTACAGGGTCCTAAAATCATCATCATTATTTTTATTTTTATTAAAAAAAAAAAAACAAAAGGTTATGATAAGATAATAAAAAATAATAATAAAAGAAAAGCATTAAACACCAAAATAACTCTTTTATAAATATAATATTAACAGTCTAATTTTTTAGGAATTATATTTATTTTATTTTTTTTATTATCAGGTGAAAAATACATTAACAGGTGGTTTTGTAATAAATTTTCGGTTATGTAGAATTATAATACTTATTCTTATGTTGTAATTATTATTTCCCAATTGTCATGTCAGGTAATATATATTTTACTGCATTAAAGAATGAATAATAAAAAGCAAACACGACATCGAAGTACCTTCCTCATCTTTAATTGAGTTTTTATTAAAAAACAAAAATAAACACACCCAATTCGCTAGAGCTCTAAAAATAACAAATTAAAATATGTTCGCCAAACAATTTATAAAATTATATCATTGAGTGTTAGGCTTCTTCTACGACAGCAAAATTAAATCGAAAATAAATAATAACTGGACCGATAAAAATAACAAAATCAATGATAAACAAACATTTAAAACGGTAATTTATGGTTAACTAAACGGAAATTAAATTTTAATAAAAAAGTGAAAAAAAAAAATTAGAAAAGAAAACAATAATAATAAAAATCGTTTGCTTTGATTACATTTACTTGGGTAAAAGGTAGCTTCATCATTTTAAAGAACCTAAAAATATTTCATTATCGAATATGAAAATAGAGAAAAAACACTTAAATTAAATGATGTGCTGCTGGCTGCTTATGAAAATATTTACTTGATAATTTAAAAATAAAATTAGATAAATATCCACCCTCAACTAGTATATATATTTATTCATTTGAATATTAAATTATTTAATGAAGAGAAATAATCTGATTTTTTTTATTTTTTAAATATTTTTCACCCCTAAAATTGAGTATTATTTTAACTAGAATAAAATCGAGGCGATGACGCGACTACAGGAGGTTGAATTTATAAGGGAAAATATAGCTTATTTTGAAAACAAACATACAAAAAAAAAATTTTAATAGAAATGTTTCTAAAGTGTATTTTGTTGTTGCCAATGTTGATGTTGTTTGTTTGAAAGTAGCAAACTACATATCGACTTGACGACCATCATGGGATTTTCACTCATTTAAAATTATTACTAAAGACAAAAAAAAAATAACAAAAGACCCATTTACACTCCCATTGAAAAGCAAGCAAAAACCAAAACGAGAAATATTTTCATTACGAAAAAAAAAAGAAGAAATGTCTCAATGGCAGAAAAAAAAAACCGAAAAGTTTAAACTAATTAACATTAGTTAGCTAACTATGAATAAATAGCAGTAAAATGTAAGTACACATAACAAAGCCAAAAAAATTAAAAATATATCCAAAGGGTTGTATTACCCCAAGTGTAAATGTATTAACAAAAATTATAATAAATGACCGCTAAGAATAATCACAAAATTCATATGAAATAAAATAAAAAAAAAATTCTCAGAAATAGTTTCTTAAAGCCACCCTTAATAACAATAATAAAAGCCCTTAAAGAGTGGAGAAAGAAATATTTGTATAATAAAAAAAAAAAAAATAACAGAAAAAAGCATACAAAAGTGCTGAGCAAAGCATCATTTCATATTACAAAAAGAAAATAAAATTACATAAATAAATAAATAAAATTATTTATTATGTGCTTAGGGGTTGGTAATAACTAAGTAAATCACAGAGAAGTGTACACACCCACATATCATAATATAAATAAAATAAAATAAAATAAAAAGCCAAAAAACTTCACACATGAAATGAATAATTTTTTGTTTATTATACATTGTTTAGGGTGGTTTAACGTGACTACGCTGTTTATGCTTCAATTTTTCTCCATACACCAAAGTACCTACAGATACCTATTTATTCATGTTCGGTGATTCCCTTTTACCTAATCATTTTTTTTTTGTTTGTTATTCCTTTACTGTATCAAAGAGAAAAATCTTCTATTTTTCCACGTGTGTTGATTAAGAAAGAAAAAACGAACAAACAAATAATATATAGGAAACGTGTCACCAGATAGGTAAACTATATATAAAACTTGCCACACAAGATATGTCATTTGTGGTTATACATAATTATTTTACCGTTATTTATGTTTTAAAAATAATTAGTAAAAAAAAAAAATTATGTTTTGTTTACATTCCGCAAATAATATGAAATTAAATAACTGTTTTTATATATATATTTTTATTTAATTACGAAAATAAACATTGAAAATGTGACATAAATATTATTAAAATTATTTATTTATTTATTTTTTTGCAAATATATAATATATTCGCGTGTATTCATATAGGTGAATTGTTGTTTAGCTGACACAAATATTAATAATTATGTTTAAATATAGAATTTTATGCATAATTATTATTATAACTAAAGAGAAAATTATTAATTTAATTAACTTACGTAGAGAAAATAGATTTATGGAAATTTATTATACGGATTATCATGCTCTTTGTAAAATAAACTACTTTAATTGTTATTTTTACATTATTTTTGTGTTTAACGAATAAAGTTATTTTTTGTGTCAAATAGTGTCTCGGATAAAACTTTAAGCTTCGATAAGCTCTTTTTTAAAATAATAATTTCTTGCATTTGCAAATGGTTTAAAAGACAAAAACATAACAAAAACAAATTCCAGTCTAGTGACTTAAAAGCATTTTAAATGTAAAAAAGAAAAAAAAAAACTGTCGTTGAACATGAATTAATATTTGCTTTTATGATAATTTCTACACATTTTTTTTTTTTTACCTTTATCTACAATTACACCCCCTTTTATATTCAACAACGTACTAAGAAAACATTAGACATTAGACAGAGAAATATTTTTGCAAAAATTGTTTAAAGTTTTACCTGAGGTAAAACTAGGAAAAATCTTAAAACTTTAGTTTTTTTCGTTTTTTAAATAAAGAAAGCTCCAATAACACTGTGGAATTATAGAATTTTCAGTTTAAAGCAGATGTAATAATTACACCACGCTACCAAATATATACGGTAATAAAATAATTACAAACTCAGTGATTAAATAAGATTTATGGTTACGATGGAATTTTGTATAATTTTTACTTTTCTTTTTACCTTCTTAATCATTAAAATAAAGCTTTCGTGTTTATTTTGTGCTTAAAATTTCCATCACTCTAATGCATATAAAAGTAAAATAAATGAAAATCAGTCAGTTAAAAAAATAATTTTTGAAAATTTAAACACGTGTTTTAACTAAGTTAAAATTATTTGATAAAATTAAATTAAATAAAAATTTTCTACACAATAAATTCCGCCCTAATGAGATGAGCTTTTTTTTTTTTTGCTTGCAAGAAATAAAATAAAAATCTGACAAAAACAAAAATATTATGATTTCAAAATTAAAAGGAGAAAAAAACAATATATGTTTTTTTGAAGAAGAAACAAGAAAATATGTGGTGCAAAAAGGGTTGTAAATAAAATAAGCAAACGAAATGCCTTGTGAAAAGTTTTACCATTATCATTATTATCGTTAACATGAACAAGCAGTAGCAGCAACAACAAAAAAACATACACATATGTCTGTGTTTGGTTAAAATAATATTTTCTTTTGGCATTTTTTAAATATAAAAAATTATTATTATTATGATTATCCTTACTATTGTAACCCAGCGAAGGTAACTCAACTACAATCAGAAAGCACAGTGTGCTAGAATTTTTTATTTATAAATAAAAAATATTAAGATGTGAAAATAGCTGTTTTATTGTCATTGTTCTGTGTTTCACGTGTTTTACTTACTTAATATCCATTTCTATTTGGACGACTAGGTGGCAAAAACAAATGTTTTAAATCGGAATTTTAATTTTATTTCTTAAAAGCTTTTTTGTTTTATTTTTGCAACTCGTTGCTCCCTTTTCTTTCAACACGAAATAATTTTATTAGCAGGTAAATTAGTTAAATTAGTTTAATTTCTCTACAACAATAGTGGTAACAGTAGCAGAATTAACACACATATAAAAACTTCTTTTTTTTGAAAGAATATACTTAATATTGTGAATTCATGTGAGTAGAATTATGCTTTGAGGAACAATTTTATAAGAATGGGGAGTGCTGAATGGTTTTCTATGTTGAAGAATAAAATAAAAATAATATATACAGAGTGAATTAAGTACATGCAAAAAGGAAAAAAAAGAAGAAACATGTAGATGCGATTGAATAACAAAAAAAAAAAAGAAGTAAAATAAAAAATCCCTTTTAACTTTAAAAGCAGTGCTGGTAATGGCAATGATAATGGAAGTGGCAATTTCTTGCTAGAAATTATTAGTCATTTATGTCTAAAAACAACAGCAAAAGAAGTAAAAATTTGGTTGCATTATTTTCTTCTTCTTTTTTTTTAGTTTATTTGCTTGAACGGATTAGTAATTTTACATTACAAAAAGGTGCAAAACGGGTGGTTGAAATATACCCGATTAGCACGTATGTAATAATATTGAATATTACATGAGTAAAATTTAATGTTTGTCTATTACCACTAAAATTCATGGTTTAAAATAAATAAATATAAATTTCTGTTCATTTCAGTTCAGCTCACTTGGTTTTATTCATTAAAGTAAAGCGCAAACATTTATACCAGCAGTCCAGCATTGAGCTTTTTCACAATTTTATCTAGTTTTTTATTCTTTTATCTAATTTTCGGTTTAATTATTTCTTGTTATCCATACAAATATATACACCACAAAATCACAATTATATCCAAATGTGTAGCATGCAAAATGTTTAAAATTTAATTCAAAGGCAGACAGAAATAGTGGTTTAAAGTTTAAACAATGGGAAAAGTGCATTGAAGCGTTTTAAAACTCGGTTAAATGCGTTTTGTTTCTGTTATTTTTTTTTTTTTTCAAATATGTTTTCAGTTTTATTCAACTGGTGATGATGCTGGGTGTTTATTCATTCGACAATAAAACGAACATAATGGGCCTCGGATGTCAACAGTATCAGTACGAACGTAACATATGGACAATGGCCAGCTTGCAATCAGCAAAAATATTTATAATCTATTTTGAAAAACAGAGCTTTACCACAATTCTAATGCAAAAATATAGAATTCTATTCTGTTTAAAGTGTTATCAATGCTGTCATTTTTAACCTTTAATCCTAATACAACTACAAAAAAAAATAGAAAATAAAAACTAAAATCACATAAAACTGTACAGTCCGATTTTAAGTATTAATTAAAAAATAATTTCTATTGACATTTAACCACCCCACAAGATTACAAGATTGTAGGAATGTAATCAAAATTAATTTATATAATAATAAAAATTTATTTATTAAAGGAAAAAGGCTAATAATAACAATAATAATAATATGTTGCACGCCACTGATTACATGCGAACCGAAATATTATTATTTTTTTGTAACACATCTATCGTCCAGTTTTCATGCAATAATACATTTAATAATATTTATTTTATAAATAAAACATCGTAACAACATACAACATAACGCATTTTACATAAATTACTAATAACAAAGAATTTTACTCTGTTTTTATTATTAATAATATTATTATTTAATATTTTTGTTTTTTTATTTAACGTAAAGTTTTTTCTGGCTATTTTTTTTACTTATATTTAGCACGCAACAATGGTTTTTTGTTACAAAACAAATGTGTGTATGAGAGTTTTGTAATTCAATATTAATGTTAATATAATATTGCATTAGGAAAAACATTAAAATAGTAAAAATAGTAAATGAAAAAAGAAAGAAAGAAAGAAAAAAAAAACAGAGAAAAACTGGTGCAAAAAAATTTTATATAAACATTAAAAATACACGAAAAACATGAAAAGTGGCCACCGCCCTGTTATGTATTTTTGTTTAGTTTAGATTCTTCTACATTTTTTTTCAGTTATTTTTTTTTTGAAAGAAAATAAAAATTGTATCATTTTTGATAATAAAAAAAAAATACTAAAAAAATGGCAAATAAAATGTAACAAAAATAATATAAAAAATAATGTAAAATGCACTGACTGACTGTTGAATGGCAGGATTATAATAATAATAAAAAAAAAACTTTATAAATTTTCTGAAAAACAAAACATTTTGTCTTGTGTTTTAGATCAGAATTTATTTAAAAATATGAAAAAAGAATTAATT
The DNA here is from genome assembly GCA_963942525.1 of Ptychoptera contaminata. Lineage (NCBI taxonomy): Eukaryota > Metazoa > Arthropoda > Insecta > Diptera > Ptychopteridae > Ptychoptera > Ptychoptera contaminata. The sequence continues at coordinate 10,852,179 of OZ012636.1, read as the reverse complement.
ACGCTTTAATAAGAAAGAAAAAGTGTCAAAAATCGAAGTGAATATTACAGTGCTTTTCACCCTGTTTTTACTGTTAAATTTTTATGCAAAATTTAAGTAGCAAACTTTTCTTACTTTGTTATGATTACAAAAGTTTTCATTTGACATCCCTGAGAACTTTTCCAATGTCAAAATGCAAATCTATCAATTACAGTGATCGCACTGAAGTAAGAATTCAATTTATTTTTTTTGCGTTAATTTCCACCTTTAATCCATCCCTGTATATTTACACTCTATACGCGAATTGAATAATTTTTTATATTTTATTCTGAATAATTTTTAATATAAACAAATTTTGTTGCTTATTTATTGCAGTAGCGAATATTAAACAAAAATAACTTTGAATCAAATTGCATAAATTTTATTTTGTTTTTTTTTTGCTCTTCTGTTATTTATATTTTATTTTTGTTTAATTTATTCTGTTTATTTACTCTTTTATAAAAATACATAATATAAATGAAATAAGAGTAATAACGGTCAAGCTACCTGTAAACAAATAACAATATAAGCGAACCGTACTCCAAAACACATTCAGATGTACATATATATGTATGTTTATATAGTTAGCTGGCAAAATGTAATTATTCCTTAAATTAAGTTTAGATTATTTATCTGTGTATTTGGCTGTGTGTATGTTATTTGTCATTTATTTTAAACAAATTTTACTTTATTTTAAGCATTTAGATATATACAATCGTTAGGTATGTTAATTAACATTCGTGTAAAATCGAATATATATATAGTAAATTACGTGATTTGACAGTACATTACGTTTTAACTTGTAAACTTCTATATTAATTTATTTAAATAATTTATATGCAATATTATTTATACAACGGTAATACTTTTTAACTCTTTTAATTTTATTGCTATAAAATGTTACGATAATAATAAGTAAAGAAAAATAAAGAAAAAAAAACCCCATTACCTAAGTACGTGCCAGGTTAAGTAACGATAATAGCGTTCTTTTTATTTTTCTTAAGCGAATTTAATAATGAAAATAACAAAATGTTTGTAAAATTACAGCAACAGACATCCATTATTTGTTTATAAATTTATTTTAATAAAAAAATTTATTCCCCTTTCAGTTTAAAATAACATTTTTTATTTATTAATTTATTTATCTTTATATATATATATGATTAATAATAAATAAATATAATTTTTCCAACACATTAATTATTTATTATAAACAATAAACTAATGTATCATCATTTTTGTTTTTTATTGTAATAATTCACGTAGATGATAGTTTACTTTAGAAAATATGCTGCAGAAGCAGAAAAATAACGAAACAAGTGTCAAATTAGTATTACCAGGTGGTTGAACAATGAAATTAACAAGAAATAAAAGTTTAACACAATTAAAACTGAAAAATATTTAATTAACAAATAAAAAAAAAAAAACAGTAATTAATTAAAATATGTAATCTCAGAGTTTAATTCCTAGGATATCACACTATTCACAATAAAGCAATCTTTTGTTTTTTAATCCTGACAGTAACACTTTTTTCACACGATGTTTTTACAATTTTATGGTTTTCTGTTTCATTTAACTAATTTAATATTGTTATTTATTTATTTATTAAAAAAAAAAATTGGAAAAAAAAGAGTTCAGACTGTTATCATCCGGAAAACACTTGTTGACAATTTATCACAACTTATTTTTCATCACTTTTAACAGTGGTTATTTTCACTAGGGTGGTTTCGTTTTTTTCTTGTTTGTTTGATAAAACATTTTTTTGTTCAGACAAAAATTACGAATAATAAGTTTCATCCTGTTTTCCGGTATAAAATAAGTAATTCAGGAAATTACAGGTTTTTGGTAAGTGGTAAATTCTTTAAACTACAAATATAATTTAATTTTAAATGAAAACACCGCGAAAACTTTAAATCATACAATGCTGCTAGCAATGTTAGAAATTTTCTTATAATCTAAAAAAAAAAAAAAATAATTTTATTACAGGTCAGCAATCAACATTTGAATATTATTTTAATATAATTTTTTTAAATTACATTTCTAACTGTTTCTTTTCAGTGTTTGTTTTATTTTTATTCAAATTTTAAGCCTATAATTATTACAAAAGTATAATGTTTTTGCTTTATGTTTCTGGTAACCATAATTTGAGTAAGTACTTTAGAGGTTTATTCTCTTTTTTATATGTCTAAAATAAATAAATGAAGCAAAAAAAAAGCACATAAAAGCAATAAGTAAATACTGTTGCTTATTTTTTGTAAGGTTGTTTCTATGGATAAATAAAATTGTTGGCAGTGTATTCAGTTCGCGGTATTCTTGTTAGTATTTATTGCTTAACCATACAACAACATTATATATTAAAAATTACTTTTCATAAAAGCTTCTCTTTTATTTATTCAGTTTTTTATTTTTTCAATTATTCTTTTGGTAAAGGTTTGATGACACTGAAATAAAATGAATTTTACGTTGGTTTTTTTTTTATCCATTGTTATGTGAAAGCCGCAGCCAAAACAGTAGCCACAAATAGTATTAATGCATATTACATACACACACAGCCAAACACAAAAAGCACAATTATAGTAATTATGTAAAAACAAAAAAACTGGACTTTATCGGTTTTTGCTTTTATTTTATTATTATGTTTTTTTGTAAAACGAATAATTTACTTGGAAATAAAAATATATATAAATTTTGTTTATAAATAATTTTTACCTTCTTTTGTTGCCTGTTTTTATGCTTTTTTTTCTTTTTTTAATTAAAGTAATTAAATGTTTTTTTTTCTTTTTTTAATTTTGTTTTCAACGAATAATAAAATTAAGGTCTATGAATAAAAATGTCAATACGATTATTGCTTGTTATATTCGTTGACCTTTAACGGTACGTATTTGTTGTTTGGTTTTTGTTTACATTTTATATTGATGCTGAATTGTGTGATGAAGTTGATATAACTATATAGTTTGATGCTGTTGTTTTTTTAAACTAAATTTTTATCATATAAAATTCAATATATAAATTTTAACAGCTTTAAGCTAAACCCACCTGAATTAAACCCATTATAATCAAAACAACTAATCAATAAAATGACCTTTATCATATAAAGGTTTAAGTTTAGGCCATATAAAACCTTATGAAAATTATTAATAGAATATATAACCAAACCATCCACTGTATTAAATATTATTATTATTCTTGCTGTTATTATTTAATAATAAAGTAACAAAATCTCTTCGTACAGTAAATGTACATTTTATTTCTGTTGGGGCGTTATATTATGTCGGTAAGTAATATCCATTTTAAATATAATTATGAAAGCAAAATTTCTGTGTAATCAGTAATATTTGCAGTTTAAAATCATTTTTAAATATTAATATTTAAGGGCAGAGTAATAACAGTAAATATATATATATATACAAACCCTGACGAGCTCTATTAATAGAGAAATAAATAGAAATTGAAATGTATATTACATACATGGTACGTAGAGTTTCCTTATCAAATACAAAATTTAACTACCTATCTATCGTCTTTAATCACATTATAACAACATAAATGTATATTGTTGTTGAGTTTAGATATACATACATATTTATGCTATATATATGTTGATTGGTTGCTTATATAATTTTTTTTTTTTTGGTTTGGCTGTCCGTGTATATAATGTTAATGTAACATAATGTAATTTTATTTTATCAAAGAACTTGTCTGTCATGTTATCATGCCATTGATGTCATTAGACTCACACCCCTATGTATAGTTATTTACTTTATATCTTTGATAATATTACATAATATTGGTACACAGAAAGTAATACAGGATGTTTCATTGCAGTTAAAAAGATACAAGAAACAAGTAGATATTACTATTATTTATGCATTTTTTTTACCGTAAACTGTATAATTAGTAATTTTGGTGATTCTTATCGAAAAACACTTTGAGATACATTTTATTTTTTTATTAAATCAATTTTTCTTTTACCTCTCGTTTAATGGTATTTCTTTTTCTTATTCTAACATAATTAAATTAATTCAATGGATTGAAAATAAATCAATTTATGATAATTAAATTATCTAATGAAATGCTTTCGAAATGGTTTTGTCATTTTGGTACTATTAGGGTGGTTTAATATTAACAAAATTATATCTAATGCATTCTATGTCGTTAAAAACTTTTCTTCTTTTTTTTTTCGTGCTATGATTTGTACATTAGTAATTGATTATGTTAAAGTCGTTGGTAATGTTGGTATATAATGAGTTTTAGTAAGTATGTGAGACACTTGTAACACCCAACAGTGGACACTATTAAATTGACAAAGTTGCAAATTTTTATCCATCATAAGTGTACAGTACAGCGGAAAAGTGTACTATTATTTAATTAAAACAAAAAGCAACCCTTAGTTGCACACTAATGAAATTTTAATTAATAATGAAAAAACACACAATATTCTTTACAATCAACCTGTTGTGTATTTATACATCCAATTTACCATTTTTAATCAATTTTTTATCATTCAGTTTTACCTGTTGAAGTTGTTTTTATTTATTTATTTATATTTAAATAGAAGAGTAAAAAGTATGGCAAGCAATTTTTATTTTTCTATTTCCTCATTTTTTTTTACTGGTAAAATAAAGTAATGAAAAAGTAAAATGTTTATTTAATTTTTTTTTTAATATTAAATTAGCCAGCAATAGTAATTTGTAAATAAATTTCTCTTTATAAATGTCTTACTAGTCCGACATGTTGGCTTTTAATAATTATTTTTAGTTAGTTAGTTTTTTTTTTTTTTTTGTATATTTATTTGCTGATAAATTAGTACAACTTAATTTTCATTATTTTACAGCACTTATATGTTGTTTATAAAACTTCTTGTATGTTTTGCTTTGTATGTTACCTAACATGCACAAACAAAGAAATATAAAGTGAAAAGGGGGGGATTAACAACACAATTCACACGTTAAATCAAAAAAAAAAATAATTTTTTTCTTCCAAAGTATTTACACTAAACAAAGAAATAATAGAAAAAAAGTAGCATAAATAAATAAATAAATAAAAATGTGGAAATTATAGAGAAAGTGTCTTATAGTAAGAAGTAAATAATGTTGCTGCTAACAATCTTAACAAACTGTTACTCTACTACAGCAGAAATGAAATTCATTAGGATTTTACATCAATTTTTATTCAAGTTATATTATCATTTACAAAGTAAGAGCACAGTAAAAGCCACAGCCAAATAGAATAATCGGTGGGGTATAAATAAATTTATATAAATTAATATAAATTAAAATAAATTACCAAAAAAAAGAAGAAAAAAAACTTCATTTTCTTAATAATAAATAATATTTTCTACACACGTTCTGTGCACAACAAAACACTGAGTAAAAAACACACGCGTGGTATTTACCATTTAAACCTAATATTCAAGTAAACACCGTTAAAACTTTTAATAATAAAAAGTAGAATGAGTAGAAAAAATTATTTCGCTATTTATTAAAATGAAAATTAATTATTAAAAAGAAAAAAAAAAACTAATTATTTTTCATCACGAAATGAAATGGAAATTAGTTTTTTTTGCTTATTTCAACTTTATGCAAATATACCTTGGATTATGAACTGTGGTTCAACCATTTCTTAATAAAATTGCTGAATGTATGGAAATTATAAGGTAATAGATGTGCTTAAAATTGCTTATTTTAGGTAATAATTATTCTGTGTTTGTCCCTTTGAAAACGTGCGTATGTTATAATTTTATCTATTTTAATTATTCTAATTCTAAGGCTTGATTTTAGTCGATTTTCAGTATTCGATCTGCTTTTAACAACCAATTGCACTGTATTAAAGCACTCAATTTGATTTAAAATTATTTTAAACGGAGGTTAATCAAAGCTTAATTGAAAATAAATATGCTAATAACAAACTATGTTTAAACATATGTATAAAAAAAGCATTTTAGCCACACATAAAAAAATTAAAATAACATAATAATTACTATTAATTAATTAAATAAAATGCACTGATTACTCTTTTCTCTCTCTCTTTTTCACTCTGTTTACAAACGCGCCGATTACACAACAATAATAAAAGTAATTATTTAATTAATAACAAATAAATACAAAGCAGCAACAAGCAACGAATTATTGCATAAAGAAAAAATCATAATAATGAAAAAAAAAATTATTTAATTAAATAAAAAATTAAGCGAAAATTGTGTAATTTGAAAAAAATAATAAAAATAAAAAAACAAGAAAATTACAAAATAATTTTTTCATGATTTTATGATTATATGATGACGTTATTGCTGTAGAATTTTTGTTTTTTTTTTTTTAATGTTAATTTAATTTAATTTAATTAAAAATTAATTCAAGAAATTTCTTATTGAAAATTTTAAAGAAATTTAAATTTGTGGTTCCAAATTCATGTCAATTGTATTACATAGTGTTACTGTTCAAATTTTATTTAAAGAGATAACGCATTAGCATGCATTTTAAGAGGCGCTATTCTGTTATTTTTAATTTTATGAATTTATTTCATTACTGCGCATGTTAATTTTACTTAATTTTATAATTAGAGAAAAAATTCGTTATTTCATTCATTAGTTTGTGTTATAATAAAATAATAAATTAATTCATTTTCTTTTGGGTCTCTAACAGCTGATAGAAATAATACATTTTTTTTTACTTAAAAAAAATAAAACAATTAAAAGAGACGCGTGTATACAGTTAAATAATAAAAACATGCGCCAGAGTATTTTCTTTAAATGTCACGCGAACAAAATAAATATAGTTTTTCTCGTCAATGAATGAAATTGTAGTAAAATGTAATAAAAATTTAATTAAAATGATGATGTAGTAGCAAGCAACTTACTCAAGTAGTTTTTATTAAGAATTTTATTAAAATTAATAAGAAATAAAAATTAATAATAATTAATTTATAATAAAAATTGAAATTAGTAACGGAAAAGGAATTGGAGTCATTTCTAGCGTTTAGTTATGTTTTTTTCGTATAAAAAAATTAATAATAATAAAACCGCAAAATTATCAAATGCGATTAAATACATTTAAATGATTTCATTAATTATTCATTTATTTCTTTTTCTTTAAATATTATTATGAATTTTAATAAATATTCATGGAATTGGCATTTTTATTTTCGCTACTTTTACGTCATTTTTTTTATTTAATCATAATTTATTTACTTATTTGGCTTTATTTAAGAAAGAAATTTTTTATTTTATTTTATTATTTTGTTATTAAACTGTGTCATGTTTCTAGTTTATTAAATTGTTTAATTCTTTAAGTATTATTTTATATTATTTTTGTTATTCAACTGAATTTACAGTACTTACGCGTTATTGCACGATTCGTTGTGGTTTTTAAAAAGAAAAAAAAATTTAAATAAAACTCATAAAGCATTACTTAAATATATATATGTCGGAATTATGACTAAAGCGCATATATAATGGTGTAATAATTACTTTAGCATATTAAAATAAAATTTTGTAATTAATTTTCCGTCGTATTTTCTTTTACTTTTAGTCAGTTGAATCAGTGCTTACAAAAATAATTTAAAATAAAATAATAATAGTAATTGTAGCAAAGTGCAGTTTTAACTTATCAACAACAATAAAATGTTTATTACGGATGGATTAATTTGTTCTGGATAAAAACAAGTAATTAATAAAAGTATGTACTATGCTAACTATGACAAAATAGAATATGTAAACAAAATAATTATTGCATTAAATGACAAAGGTCAATAAATTTTAATATCTTAATGGGAAATTTAAAATTAAAAATTAATTTAAATTAATTAATTAGATTTTATTCAATTATCAATAAATTTACATAAATCACAGATTAAATATATACAATATATATATGTATATATTTGCTAGATTCATAGAAATTTATTTATATATAAATTACTTTTGTATTTATGTGTTTTCAGTATAAATCTCTGTACGAAAATACAATTTTGAACAAACAAACCACCCAGACCAAACCCCATCTGCAATTGTGACTAAAGAATATTTTTTGTTTACATTCAATTAAAACAATAGAAATTTGTTTTTATTATATAAAATAAAATACAAGCTTATGCTATTATATAGAGATGATGATGATAGTAATTATAATAATTTTATTCATTACTAATCGGTTTTTATTTGCTTTAATAAATACTCTATCTATCTATGTATTTCTATCTACCTTCAAGTACTTTTCATATTATTTCATACATTTTTAAAGCAATATATAAGTATAAGATATCTTTCTGCTTTTCTTAAGCAACAAAAACAATAAAATAATAACAAAACTAATTATTTAATTAATTAACAAAAAAAAACAGTTAAATTAAAAATTATAACCGGAAAATACTATTTTAAGAAAATAAAAGCAAAAGAATAATAAAACAAATTGACACAGCCTTATAATATATTATTAAATAAAATTATTTAAATTTTACTAAGAGAAATAAAATCAATAGAATGACGATTAATTATGCTTTTTTCCTTAAGCAACAGATTTATATGTTTTAAGGAAGTTTTTTTCATTAGCAAAATTATATTTTAAATATCTATTATGACTTTTGTCCTGGTAAACATTATTTAATAAATTTATTTTACAATGAAATCCTGTTAATAATCTTCTGAAGAATAAAACGCTTAAATTTTAATTTGTGGATTTTACTAAAATCAAATAATATAAAATTCTAGAAAACAATAAACAAGGACATCACAGAAAAACTTCATTTTGATTTTCAATTAAGCTATAGCATTATTTAGTTTCTTGTTTAACATGAATAAATAAAAAACAAGAAAGCTTTTGCTTCAATTTTCTTATCTCTGTTACTGTTTTATTAACTTTTCATTCTATCAATAGAATAAACTGTGTGTTTGTGTGTGGGCGAGCTATACTGGTGGGTATGAGATAAGCTTTTTTTATATCTCTTGTTTAGTATTTGGTTTTTTTTTTTTTAACATCTTTTACTCAATAGCGAATTTGTTATGAAAAAATTAAAAAAAAATAATAATAACAGACTTTACATGTCAAGAAAGGAAAATTAAAAGCAACATGAATATAAAACAAGCAAAAAAAAATTTATGTTTTTTTACTAACTAAAAAGCGAGGGAGAAGAAAACAAGTAGTTTGATATATAAAAAAAAAAAAATAAATAATAATAATGATAAAAAAGCTAAAAGCAAGGTGGTTTTTAATATTAAATGAGGTAAAGTAGTATTGTGGGTATATACGTCTAAAGCATTTGCTTACTATCTTTACATTTTTATTTATTTATTTTTTTGTGTTTAAACCACATAAACCATCTAACCAACCAAACAAGCATGAAAAAACACTGTTTGATTGCAGCAAAAAAAAGAAGAAAAATAATAATATGAAAAACAGCAGCAAATACAAAGCAAAGAATATAATAAAACAAAAAAAACCGAAGTCGACATTTTCAAAACTGTCTTTTTGCATTAAAAAACGTAAAAACACAAAAATAACGAATAAAAAAAAAGCCCCAACAAAATGGGGCAAAAATAAAAAGTAAACGAAAATCTTCTGCTAAACTTGATGTTTTTAAAAAAAAAAAATTACATGATGACGACAACAACATCGTTACAGAGATTTAAAGGCGATGAAATTTAACTGTGCTGAGGAATCAGACTTGGAAAATGTTTATTACTTTCGTAGAGTTGAATGTTGAAAACCAAAAGGAATGAATGAAAAAATAAAATGAAACAAAGCAAAAAAAAAAAAAAAAATTAGATAAAATCCTCATAAAGGAAAACCATGAAATAAAAGTAAGAAAGAAGGAAAATAAAAAAGCTTAAATAAAATTAATTCACCCTGTTCTCTGTGTGCGCTCGTTGATGTTTCTACTTTATGTTATCTTTTAAGCTTTTTTTTACACTGTTTTAACTTTTCAGTTAGTTTTAGTTTCATTTTTGCGATTTTTTTATTTATATTTTTTCATTTTGAAAAACTGAACGAGTCTGTTCCTTTGAATTTTTATTTATTTTTGTTTTTTCTTCTTGTCATTGAATTGTCAGTCAGGGAGTTATATTTATTTCAAAAAAAAAGGTTAAAATTAGCTGACACTAAAAAACGAAGAAGCAAAAAATTGAAGCTTAATGTTTCGTCATAAAAAAATTAATCAAACATCAAAATTTAAGTCTAGAAAAAGCTTAAAATTTCAACCGATTAATAAAATTAATCTAAACTTTACGCACTGTTGTAAATTTTTTGATTAAATAAAGAGTTAAAAAATTAAAAAAATTAAACAACAATCAAACAATGTAGCAACAATTTGTGTGTGTGTTTTTTTTTTTTTGTTCAAATTTAATAATACAAAAAAGAAATTTTAACATTATTATTATTATTATTATTTATTTGTTGAGTTTTATTTTATATATACAGCAGAAAAGAAAAGAAAAGAAAAGGTAATTTGCTGTTCATATTGTCGTTGTTGTTGGTTTATTAAACTTTCACCATCATCTTGAGAAAAAATGTTTTCTTATTTTCTTTATCTTGAATTTAAAAAAATAATAATAAACGGATAAACGTACGAACAGAGTGTACTTACGAATGAATTTTATTTTTGTTATTTATAACCAAAAAAAAACTGAAAAAACAAACCAACAAAACGAAGAATTTATTGCTTTTTGGTCGAGTTAACGTAACCTGAAGACCATTCACTTTATTTTATTTATTTTTTTGTGAACTAGATAATAATATTGTAGAATCGTTTTTATTTTTTGTTCTTAATTTTTTTTTTTTTTTCTTTTAGTTTGTAATAATTTTTTTATATAGCTTTTACTTCAACTTAAGTTAAGTAACGTCAAGTCGGTATGTTTAAATTTTTTTTTTTTATGTTTAAAAATATATAAAAAAAATAATAATAACAAAGATTGAGAAAATCTTTCGACAACAACTTTAGATTTTTTTTTTTTTACTGTTTTTGGTAAGAAAACGACAATATTAGAAAAATCGTAGAAGAAACAAAAACGACTAAAATAACCGGTGGCCCAGTGTAGTGTGGTTTGAGTTTTAAAGTTTATTTGTTACAGATGTTTTAAAGCAGTTCTTCTATAATAACTGAACCACAAACGAGTAAATTATCAAAATGATGATCTGTTTTTAGTAATTTTTTTAAGTTCAGAAAGTATGTTTTTATTTTTTCTGTTTTAAAATTGACCATTGAAGTAAATCCAAACTGATCTAGATTAAATAAATGTAAATTATTATTATTAAAATGCAATAAAAAAATTTCACTTTTACAAAACTGCACATTTGTTAAATTAAAATAAAATTATTGCCTGAAGCTGAGAATGTAGAAAATCGCATTAATAAATTTCACAAATTAAGACAAAAATTAGGTCGCAACACAATTGCTGCATATGAAATAACCGAAAACCAAAAAAAATACTACGCTAAAAACTACAAACTTTAACAGATAAGGATTTAATTTCATTAAAAATCCTTGGTATCAGTAATTCACTTAACTCATAGCGTTTAAAACAAAAAAAATTCATTTAAGAAGAGAAAACCGGAAAAAGCATCAACAAAAAACTGTCAAATGTAAATTCAAATCTAAAAGAGAAAAAAAAAATTATATACGTATATTACCGGATAAACTGTAGCTTTAAGTTTGTATTTATTTTATGATTTTTAAATAATTTTTTATGTTTGTTTTTTCTACTAACAAGTTTTTCTTTTTAAAACAAGTATAAAAAATGATGAAAAGTAAAAACTACACGAAGTTGAAATAAAATTTAAAAAAAAAAAAAAGAAACGCAGATTGAGAACGTCTGTTGCTGGCCTTAATGTGAGCTTAGTACAAGCAACGGATAGCAACAAGAAGATATACGAAAAAAAAAATAAACCTAAGTAATTGGCCAGAAGTTAAAAAACATAACAAGAGATTTTTTTTTTAACTTATTTTAATAAAACAAAAGCCATCATAAGACGTTGATGTGTAAAAAAATGTAAAGAAAACCAAACTCGAAGAACACAGACTTAACAAACTACACAACGAACAATGTATAAAAAATATACTTTAAGAAAAAGCCATGAAAGCGTCTACAAATCGGTGAAGTTTTCGGAGCATAAAGCCAAAATTATAATCAAAGTAAGCAAGAAAATCACTAACATCAGCAGCAACAGAGAATCAACCATAAATCCATCAACAGGTCAAACTTATACCAATACTACGATGAAGTGGAAAAAAATAAATTTAAATAACAACTTTATATTGCAAATTTTTTTTTATTATTATTATGATAGTACGACGTTGCCATCGTTGATTATTTATCCAAAAAAAAACACATTTTATATTCGCTAGAAAGCGAAAAAATTGTAACAAAATCATAATCATTTAATATTTAATATTTAATCCATCCATCAACGACGCGGATTTTTTGTATTTTGTATTTATTTTTTTATCTTTTATATTCACGTACTGTGTAAAACGTCTTAACACGTATTTTTAAAGGGAATTTTTATTTATTATTATAAATTTGCTGTCAGCTTTATTAGATTAGATTAAGTATTTAAATTTTATGTTTAAAAATAATAAAAAGAAAACTATAAATAAAATTCTTAAATAACGCGGGTAATACATGAAAACGTGTTATTTGAGTTTAATATTTTAGTTTAACAAAAAACATGAAAAGGATGCACCGTGCGTAAAATTGTAATTCGTTGCAGTTATAACCGATGGATATTACTAGATTTTTCTCTAGATGCTAACAGTGCAATTCACCGTGTTTTTGGAAAGAAAAGGAATTTTATTTCCTCATTACGAATTTAATTTAAAAAAATTCTTATTTATACCAATTTAAAAGTTAAAGTTATTGCCTTTTCTAGTTTATTATTAGTTTTTTTTAACGTTTTTTTTCTATTTTTTAACTCTTCCAGGTCTATAATTACCACAACATAGTGATGCTAAGTAAAGCAGCAACGTTTTTTTGTTCTTCATTTTATAGTTTTATTATTATTTTCCCCTGTTATTATTATAAAACAAGTTTATCGTATTTAGATAAACCTCAAGAAGATTAGTTTCTGTTTCATTTTTATAAGTTTTTCTTTCATTACTTTGCTTTAGTTTAGTTTTTTTTTTTAAATATAAAATTGTTTTAACAGATATTAGAGTTTTGTAGGTATTTCTTATTTTTATCTACATACATTTAAAAGAAAAGAAAAAAAAATGATACACCAGACAGACGTACAAAAACAAACAAAACCAAGAAATACACAAACAAAAAGCATAAACGCTAATGAAAGAGAGTTAAACGACTTTAAAAAAAAAACTTCTTTTATTATTATTACAAACTTTAAAGAAAGAATATTATTATTTTTCCTTTAATATAGAAAACACAATTGGTGAAAGGAAAGACGCTATAAAAATGAATAAAGATACAGCACAAACAGAAAACCAACATGAGATTCATCAGAGGGAGTAAGTACGCATACATGCTGGGTTTTAAAGAAACATTTTATTTTTTATTATTATTATTTCTTCTACTTCTTATTCATCTGTATTTTTTTATCTAAATATGCTTAGACGAGAGATCATTATAACCTGAACATTGGTTAAAGGAAAAACATAACTAAAAAAGAGTGGTCTCGACGTCATCATCATCATTATCTCATTCCCCCAGCATCCTCAACTAACAAATAATAAAAAAAAACTTTTTCTCTTTATTTTTTTTTTATCCAACGTAATTTTTTCGTTTTTTAAACATAAATAAATAAAAAACAATTTTTTTTTATTCAATTTTCTTGATGTTAGAAGAGAAAATAAATTTAGAAAAGTAAAAAAATAACGACAAACACGAAGTGAAGTTTTGAACTGAAGATAAAGTAACTGAGAAGATGAAATATAAGAAAAACCGGTAATAGAAAACCAATCAAGCAACTACACCTATTCAAGTTTGTTTACCAAAAAAATATAAAAATATAAAAATTATGTACATAGAATGACGTGACAGAAGATTGCTTTAAACACATATAAATATTCTTATTTTGTTTATCACTTAATACACAGGTAAATGTTGGTTAATTCATTTATTATCGCGCTTTTGATAAATATATTCACCATTTCTGTTTGTTGTCTCATTTTTATTTATTTATTTATAAAGAAAACAAAAAACAAATCATAAACATTTACTCAATTACGATCCATTAAACAAATAAAAATTATAATTTTAACATATTTTTATGAATGCCAGACAATTTCGCAAAATTATATAAAATTATTATGGAAAAAAGAAAAACAATTAAATAATTAGCCAAAAGCCGCTTGTTACATTGGCAAAGCATAAATTATTGGAAAAACAAAACGGAATAAAAAATTAAATTACAGGTAAATAATTAAACGAAAAAACTCATTAAAATTAACAGAAAAATAAATAGCAGAGTTGTAAAAATATTGTCTGGGTACAATATAAAATGCTTATAAACCAAAAGAAAAATTATTGTTTTCTTCTAATGCATTAAAAAAACGCATGGGAGTTGTATGAAAATAATGATTTAAATTTAAAAGTCATCAATTCTTAATGCATCTACATCATATTTAAATTATTTTTTTATTTTTATTGTTAAATTAAATGTAAAAGTAACACCTTAATGTTTAATATTAAAAATTTTTAACGCATTTCTTGTACACAGTGCGCGTCTAAGCAACAAATTTACTATCGCTGCTGTTTAGTCAATACGCATTCAAAAACACACAAACAACCACAAAAAAATATCCAAATTAAAAACAAACAAGAATTATTAAATATAAACAGAAAAAAGTAATAATAATAATAATAAAAAAAACTTACAAAAACATTTATTTAATTAAATTAGAAATAAATAAAAAGTAAGAAAAATAAGCAACCGCAAACAGCATAGCATGATATTGAAGTTTTATTTGGTGCTGTTGTTGTCTGCCTCCTGCAAAGTTACTCAAAGAAACGCAAAAAATATATTTTTTTTTTATATATATAAAGAATAAATTTAATTAAAATAAATAATATAAAGAATATATATATATATATATCTGTGTGTATTTATTTTACTTTGAAATGTATAACCAAATTAAAAATTATTCAGAAATTTAAATAAAAACAGATGAACAAAAATAATAATAATAATAAAAATAATTGCAAAGTGGATGGACGCCCAATGTATTAGGAAATAACAGAGAAAAAACAAAATTGCTAAACATAAATATAAAATAAAATTTTTATTATAAAAAAGTTCGCGAATTTATTAATTAAATAAAAAATATTTTGTATTTTACAAACAACATTGTTCATGTACGTTGTTGCTTTGTTTTGATATCCGATTAATATTTGCGTTATTAGTACTTTTTTTCAATAAAACAGCGATACACGAAAGATAACAGAGATATATTTATTAATTCTTGTTGTTATTATTTTTTTGTTTTCAATTTAAATAATTATTAATAATTTTTTTTTTCTTTTTGTTGATAAATTCACATTGTACTGCGTAAACGGTTTATTTATCGCAATAAACAAACAGACTTTAGGGTAAAATAATAACAATATATGCCGCCCTAACGATGTCTGGCTAGTAAACTGGTTAAAGGTAAAAACCATAAAAAATAATTAAGTTATAAAAGGTAAAGTAACAAAACAAAGAATGGTTTTTATATTTATCGTATTTCAGAAGAGTTTCCTGAGTATAAACGTTGTGATTAATTTTCTTTTATTTATTCAACTGACTGAATAATTTCTATAGAAAATCTTAAAATTACCAACAAAAAAAAGATATAGTAAAATATGAAATACACCTGAAAACTCGTGTAAAACCACAAGAAAGTTTTTCTCTTTCTTTAAAATGCAAATTTAATTCTTAAAACCTACCCTGATTATAAAAAAAAACAGCTATTATTATCGTACCTATCGTTGTTAAAATACTTATTTTAATAACCTTCAAAATAATAAAATGGAAAAATGATTAAACCCAAAAATTTATTTTAAAGGTAAACATAATTTTCATTTTTATTGTTTTTACCATCTTTAAGCCGTCTTTAGCCCTCTGTTAACACTCAAAAAAAAATTTTTTTTATTATTATTATTTTTCGGCCATAATGTAGACACTTGCCGTGTCACAGTAATAATAATAAAACAAAATAAAATATTTATAATTTACCTGTTACCCAGTTTAGCAACAAGGTACAAAAAAAAATGCAATTAACAACAAAAAACCATAAAAACATATAAAATATACATAAAATTTCAATAAACTTGTTGAGTTTAATTTGCCAGAATGATGGACAGACACAACCCTCTTGATTAATTGATTTTTTTTTTTATTTATTTAAAATCGATAATGCTTTTAGAATCAAACTTTATTCAATTAATAACTGAAAAATAATTTATTGTCATTAAAGCGCCCTCGTTTTATGGTAAATTAACCAAAAAAAAAATTGCAATAAACAGTAAACGCCCAATAAATTTTTTTACTTTTATTTAATTCCGTTAAAGGAATATTTTTAAGCAACTCAATGGACAACCTTGTTAAATAGTAATGAATTAACCTAAAAAAAAAAAAAAAAACTCGCTCAACAATTTTTATTAATCTTATGAAAAAAAAAAAATTCTCGTTATCAAATAAAACTTTTATTTTGCAACAAAAATACAAACAAAATAATAATAATATTATCTAATCTTTAAAAATAAAATAAAAAAATTACTCACCTGTTAATAAAATTATAACACAAAATAAAATAAATAAATTTTTATATTCAGCCATGGTGAATGCTTTTGTTGGTGGGATTTTTATTAAAATTATTTAATTTAATAAACAAAAATTAATTTTGTTATTTAATTCACAAAACAATGATGAAATCCAATTTAACACATATGCAAAAAAAAAATTATTAATTTAATTAAATTAAATTAAAAATCACTTGATTTACACCAACACACCTGTTTTTTTTTTAGCGTTATTATGTTAATTAGACCGCTTTTTACGTTCAATTTCTAAGTGAATTACTAAAACAAGAAATGTTTTGCTTATTAAAAAAATACCAAAATAATTATTATTTATTTTTTAAAAACTCAACAATAAACACAGTACACGATTTTTAATTTTGGAATAACAACAATAAACAAAAAAAAAATTAATTAATTAATTAATTTTCAACACGTTGCAATATTATTCACAGAAAAAAATGACTCACTGTTACAATAATGACACAATTTAATTGCAAAAAATATATATATGCTATTATAAAAAATAAAAAAAATACACCAGAGCTAGTTAATTAATTATCCAACGAAAATATATTTAAAAATCGCGGACAGGTGAATTTAAACAAACAAACAAGTAATGCAAGCAGCAAAACTGTACTTAAAAACAGCAAACAAGTTTAAATTTTCTCACAATTTTTTTTTATAATTTTTAATTAAGAAAATTAATCTTTCTTTATTTTAAAAATAAATAAAAAAAAAAAATTCCTTCAACGAACTTAACACACCTTAAACAAAATAAAATTAATGCTTTTTCTGCTATTCCGCTCACTTCAATGTTCTTCGACTTAATATAAAAAAGTAACAGAAAAAACTGGTAAAAAAAAATTGTTTTACTTCAACGATTACGTTACTGCTCTCACTGAACTCAGTAAGACCGAAATATTCAAATCGTATCGTACTTAAATTGTTGGATTTTTGAAAAATATTTTTAAACAATTTTAAACTCCAGAAACATTGAGAGAAATAAAATTTTTTAATTAATTTACACTGTCTCAATAGCAAGTTATCAAAATTTTCTGAAAAATAAGATTAAATGGATTTTATTTTTCAAAAAACAGGGAAAAAATTAACACTTTAAAATAAGCTACAGGTTGTTACTTGGTATTAGCTTAAACGCAAAAAAAACTACCTTACGCGTTTTCTACCGCCTAAAACTAATTGATAATATCGAATTCAAGAAATCAATTCTCTTTAATTAAACGCATAGATCGCTAAATTTATATAAGACTCTAGCTAGAATCCAATACGGATTTAAAGCACTGAATAGAAATTTATGCTTTTTCTCGCGTAATTTAAATTTAAAAATATAAATTTCTCATTTAATTCCAAGTAGTTAATCTTTACAAAACAACACTTGCCATTATACTGAATTTAAAATAATAAAAGTTCTATGCGGTAATAGCCGTTCCAATATGTAAATTGCGCCGGCGTAGCATACAATCTACCAACGCAATTACAAACGCAGCGGGAGACGTTATAACGTCTACTATAGTATTGAATACGATACAACACTTGCAGAACAATAAAACGCTGCGTTGTTTTAAACACGCGATATTAAAGTATATTAAAATTAAAAAAAAAAACTGAGCATTAAAATCCCTTTTTAAAGATTGTATTTTCCCATCTTGAAGAGAAAGATTTTCTTTTCTTTTTTTTTTTATTTTGCAAGAATTTTCTTTTAAAAAAAGCACTTTATTTTTTCTAGCTTTAATGCCAACGATAATTCTGAGGCATTAAAAAAGGAATTTAAAGGTTAATCAAAGAATGCGATGAGTAACAATTGAATGATGATATGTCGACCTACCTTTATTTATTTTTTGATTGACATTTTTCTTTTCTTCCTATTTTTTTTTTATTGTTTTTATTTTTCGTTGGTTTTGCTACCCTCGGTTATAAGCATTTTTTTTTTGCTTTGTTGCGTAGTCAAGTAACAAGAATTTGTGAACAAACAAACACATATATTTCAAAATTTATAACTTGTCAAGCGTTGATATTAATAAAAACAAAATAAAACCAAAAAAAAAATAAAACACCCACACAGGGCGTATGCCATTAATTAATACAATGTTTTACCTGAAGAAAATGTAGCAAATAGTGCACGCAACACGAATAAAATCTTTTATGCAGAAAATTACCAACCAACTAAAATTAATAAATCAATACTTTTGACTTATAAAAATTCCAATAATAATAGTAATAATTAACCGTTAAGCACGCACAACTTTAATAACATAATTATTAGTCGCGACAAAAATACAAAAAAAAAAAAAGAGGAATAGCGAAATATATTTCTTTTGTTTAATAAAAATGAAATAATAACGGAAAAAACCTCATGCGCTCTATCGGACTCGGCTTAAAAAATTCGACAAAAACAAAAGAATAATCAAACTACCAATAGTACCGCGTGAAACATATAAAATATTAATCGTTATAACTCAGTGATTTTGATAAAAAAAAATTTATATCTAAAATTGCGGTTCTGTCATTTTTCTTGCATTAAAAACCGAGTAATTACAATACAAAACGGTAAACAAAAAAAAAGCAGCAGTCACAGCAAAAAATCAACAATAAACAAGAGAAAAATTAAAAACAAAAAAGCTTTTCATGCAATAAAAACTTAAATGATAAATGTAATGTGACTACCGCGCCCACCTGCGTCATTATCACTGTGTCATCATCTGGATGCCTTTATCCATGTATTTGTACGTTGTTATCGTTAACATTTTTAAAATTTAATTATTATTTATTTTGTTTCCTTTTATTTGCGGTTTTTACGGTTGTCAAAGTTTCTTTCGTCTTTTTATCTTGCAATAGATTTTGTAAAGCTTATAAGGTAACTGACCATTGTTATACGCACTGATGTCCCTTGATGAGATAGGAGAAGCACATATTTTCCACGGCATTAATAATAAATTTAATTTCTAGAGTAGAATTTAATAGTATTTAAGATAACAGTGTTATACAATCTGTGTTAAGATAAGCGTCAACAAAATATTACTCTATGAATCTACTAAAATAATTTTATTTTGACGTACTTGTACTGTATTTTCAACAATAATGCTATACTTTAAGAGTTTTGTATACGCAAGAACCTCAGGGCTAGTTCGCTATTGAGCAAAAATCCTCAAGACAATTAATATAAGAGCAACTTTTTCGTGGAAATTAGCCATTTATTAAAATGACGTTATACTTCCACTTGCGTTTTTTATTTTTAACAATTTTGCTAACTTTGTAATTAAATTATTTTATGAGGAGGCCACATGCATAACAAGGGATGCATATAGTTTTATAACAAAAAAAAAGTTGTACGGTCTACAGTAATGTTACTAATTAATGCATTAAATTTATTATTATCTGGTACTCTGACCGCTAACCCACTTAAAAGTTAAAAAATAAACGAAATATACTAGTCAAGTAAAAGTTATTACTTATATATAATGTTTATTTGTTATTCTTTTCTCTTAAGCCTGGCATAAAATCATCAAAAACTAAGTCACATCTACATTCAGCATTTAATAAAAACAACAAATATATTATTTATAAAGCGAGAATTAAAGTGGAACAACGACTTATTTACGGAAAAATATAATATAACAACCAAAAAAAAAAAAAAGAGTTGTTCTCAACTGACTTAAATTTATTTTTATTTGACTTAACTAAAGTCGTTGCTTCTCTTGTTACAAACATTGTTTGTTTCTTATTTCTTTTAGATTTTTACTTTTTTACAAATTTTTTCTACTGGAAAGAGAAATAAAAATCAAAGAAGAAACTTAAATAACAAATGGTAGAAAAAAAATTTTACCTTTGTGTTTTGCTGTTGCTGGCTATGCTGTCGCTTTTATTATTTATCAACTTCTTCACTCCAATTCAAATCAAATGTATATAAAAAAAAAAAAAAAAACAGAAAAAATTATAAATCCTTTGGTGTTTGTAAAGATATAGTATAAAAAAAAGAAGCAAAATACTTCGATGTGCTTCGCTAGACAACGATGCATTACAAAACATCATCGCGGTTTTTATATAAAAATAAAAAACAAAAAATTTAAAAGCCAAAGTCCGGCAGTATCAACAATATAGAAAAAAAATAAATAAAATTAAAACAATACAAATTCAGAATAAAAACAAAATTGAAGAAAAGAATTAAAGAAAAGCGAAAAAAAAAATTAAAATACAGCCAAACACAAAGGTATTGCTTTTGCTATAGGTGAGGCAGGTATTGAGCGTTTTTTTATATATTCTTTAAGTTCTTGCTTTTTTGTATTATTTATTCTTAAAGTTAAAAAAAAAAACAAAGAAAACCGTTGAAAAAAGTTTTATTTTTATTTAAAATTAATGTTTTATACCGCGAACGCTTGCTTTATAACGATAAAGTTACAGGTAAAGTAACGCAGCGTTCGATTTTATTTTTTTTTTTTTGAAGAAATTTATAACAAAGCGGCACACAGATAAAACTGACTTAAAATTCAATAGGTAAAATTGACGACGACATCGCAAAATTAAAAAAAAAACGCATTTAATTAATTTTTTTTTATTAATAATTATCATACAAAATGGTCGCTGACACAATTCTTTTTCTTATTCTTGCTGGTATAACTAGAGAAATAAATATAAATATATATACCAGCAAGTATAGTCAAGATTTTATTCATCTTTTACCTTATGTTCGGTACAATTAATACTTTTTTTTTTCTTTACTCTGTTTTTTATATGATTTTCTTCATTTTTTTTTCTTATTTTTTAAACAGGTTTAGGCGTTGTTTGTTTGCATTCGACAGAGTTTTTATATTGTGCTTTTTATTATTTTATTTTATTTTATTTTATTTTTTTCTTTCTTTCTTTCTTACGCTGCTCTCTCTATGTTTATTGAATTGATTTTTCTTTCAAAATATATATGTATGTACATATATAATAATAAAAACAAAAATTATTTATATTTTTGTTCAAAGTTACAGGCATAAAAAGTTTTTCATCTTTATTTTAACCAATTTTTGATTAGATCGCGCTTTTTTTTATTTAATTTTTGTTTTTTTCCTTTTGTAAATCTTTAGTACTCGTGACTCGTGTTGTTGTTGTTATTTTTTTAAAGACGTTTTTCTTGTCTTATCGCTACTTTGCTTTCTGAAAGATTTAAATTTTTATTTATACGAATCATTTTTTTTTTTCTGCTTTGCATTATTCAACGGCATAAAACATGAACGAAACGAATTTATTTCTATATAAAATAAATATAATAATAAATAAAATATTGTTTATGAAGTTAATCATTTTATTTATTTTCTTAAAAGAAAATCTTCTTCATTCCATCTCGTCTCATTGAATTTTATATTATTTTCTGCCATTTAAAGATTTGTTTTTCTTTTCTTTCCTTTTAAAATGATATTAAATTATATCTAAAATAACGAATAAATTATTTAATGACACTTTTAAGTAAGTCTTTCGCAGTTTTAAAACAAAAAAAAAATCTATAAATATCTAGTTTATTGAAAAAGATCAGCGCTTGCGTTTACAACTTATTTATAATTATTTGATAAAAATCATGTAATTAATTTATAAAACTAGAGTAGATATTATTTAATTGATTTTAATTTATGTAAATCTGTGCACAATAAAAATGATTTTATTGTTTTAAAGTGTGTTTTTATTTATTATGTAATTAAATGTTCTTTATTATTATTTTCCTTTGATTTTAGCTCACTTTAAAGTACAGTCAAATTTTTATTTGCAGAGAAAATAGAAAATAATTAATTTATTTTATACAAAAAAAAAAAATTCAAATTTTCTTTAATTATACAATCAGCTAGACTTGTTTGTGTTTTTTTATATTTTTTCTATTGTTTGCTTTTATTACATCACTTTTATTCGATTGTGATTATTATAATTTTTTCTGTTATTTAATTATATTATGAACTTTTCAACGCGTTATTATAATATAATGATTTTTCTTTTATAAGAAAAACAAAAATAAATAAGACGTAACTCATTAACTTATGTTTATTCTGAGTAATGAGAATAATTAAAATGTATAACGAAGATAAAATATATATATATATATATATATATCAACAAAACTGGGTTACATTACTAGATATAAGCATATAACACGTAGATTAAATGATAAATGTTGTAATTTTTTAAATTGTGCAAATATAATTTTCTGTTATTATATTAATTAATTAAATTCTCTTTGGTATATACATAAAAATTTGTGTTTTTTTTACTTTTCAAAATAAATTTTTATCATAAATGAGGTAATGTTAACTTGCACAGTATTCCTACAACATAGTATACTTATTAACACTTTTAAGTATTCTATCCAGCACTGTATGTGACAAACATCATCATTCAATTAAAAAAAAAATTATACAAAATATATTTTAATAATTTAAATTTATTCCCTTTGCGTTATTTTACGAAAGAAATAATAAAGAAATAAGAATCATAAAAAGGTCTCGTATCCCTGGCCCTCTTTATTGCCTTTTTCTTTTATTTATTTAAATTTTTATTTGCTTTTATTTATTTTTTTTTCTTTTTTTTTAATAAAAATCTTAAAATCTTTTATCCAGTTTCATTTCAATTTTATAATTTTCTTTTCTTTTTTTTTATTTTAATTTTAATTTTTTCTGTTCATCTTTTAACTAAAGTACTTTTTTTCTCTTGATTCTTTCTTTCTTTATATAATTTTCATTTTTTACTGGTGTACTGGACTGGATCCACCTACAACATTAAGGAAAAAATAATAATAATATAATCTTCATTGGTTTTATTCGTTTTGAATTAATTTCAGTGTTACGAACCGTATGCATTTATTTAATATGCGTTTTGTCTGGCTAAAGTAGATACAGGTAGAAAATGTTTATAATTTTGGCAAACTTTACTGATTATTCTTCATTGATTAGATGAAATTATAATGTCTGCTCAACACAAAATACCGTGTCTACATTATCTTACGTAACATTTTCAAATCAGATAACGATTTAACAGACAAACCATAGTAATTTATATAAAAATCAAAAATTTAAATTGTCACATGACAATCAAACAAGTCAAACATTTTACGGTTCGACACCCTGATATAATTATTGTTGAAAAGTTACAAATAAAAAAAAAACTAAGTAGAAGAAGAATAACACCAAACACAGGAGAAATATTTATAATCTATCATTTAAAACGATTTTTATTTATGCTTTCTATATTCTATGTATTAGAAAGAAGGAAAAAAAAAACAGAATAAATACGAAACGAATAAAACTCTCTTATAGATTTAATTTATTAAAATTGTTTCGTTACGACATTTTAATACAAAAAAAAAAGTAATAATAAAAAACCAGCAGCAAAAAAAGTAGCTTTTTTGAAAAAAAAAAAAAATATATTTACGTCGTGATTTTATGTTTTTTCTTTCTATAATTTATTTTATTTTATTATAAAATTACGTTCCTTCTTATAGATTTTAGTGTAAATTAAAATTGTATTGTATCAGTGGTGGAGTTCTTTGAAAAGTTCAATAAATTCGTCTTTTAATACGTAATTGGTAAGTGTAGATCGTATTCGTTGAATCAATAAAAGCGACTTAAACCGAGTAAAAATATTCTTGTAGCAAAATTTTCCCCCAAAAACACCTAATACACGAAAGATAATAGCTTTAGTAATAAATTAAGTAAATAAATTCTTAATTCATTCAATAATTCTTCTTGTTTTGTTTTCTCCATACTATTTAAGCTATTTTCTAACATTACATTTCTATGGCATCCTTACTCGAATCAAGAATAACGTTTATAGGACGAATAAAATTTCTTTTCTATTTTATTTTTATACAAAAATTAAATTTCGATACTCTGCAATACGCTCCAAGATCGTCTATACAATAAATAATATTTTTCAACTTTGTTGACATAATTCGACGCTGTACATCACAATTAACAGAAATATTATAAACCTTTCATCACACCAATAAAACCCCTATTATATATCACAGATCATATACAAATTACCAATTTTACATTACCTAATTAATTTAAACAATTTAAATGATTTCTATCTGTTCTAACTAACAAACCGCAAATTAAACAAGGTAAACAAAATAAAAATACAATTTAAATTAAAATCTAATTACGAAATTTAATATTTTTAAATGAAAGGAATATTTTTTTTCGTTTTGTAAAACTAAAGCCAAACATCGTCTTTTACCAGCAATTTTTGTTTAATAAAATTTAACAATTTTATTATATATTAATCATTATTGATTGGTTTTTATTGAACCATTATAGTCCTAAATTGAATAATATTTTATCAAATTAAATGCACAAAAGGAAAAAACAATTTTTTTCCAGTAATACAATTTAATAATTGAATTATGAAGGCGTATATATCGCCTACGCTTAAGTATCAACTGGATGCCTAATAATAATTAGCACACTTTTAACGGGGTTAAAGCAAACCCTTAAATTTTGTAAAATTATTATTATTATTATAATTATTAAGAAAATAGAATAAAAGATAAGAAAAGAAAAATACAAAAGCTGAAAACAGGGTAAATTTTAAAGTAGCTTAATGAAGCTCGCGGGAACAATTGACTGTACAATATGACATGGGGAAGTATTTTAATTTAATTTAATTTAATTTTCTTAGATATTTATTAAGAAATTTATATAAAAAAACGAATAATTATTATTAATAATTATAATACGCCCTTAATCACTCATCTGCATATCAACACTTAGCATTATTAAGAAATTTTTACTTTGCTTCATAGTCGTGACTTATCGACTTGTTAAAATTTTGTAATGTATAAAAGCTAAAAATTAAATAAATATATAAATCCCAAGATTATAATTAACAAAGCAAAAAAATATAAAATTTATGTAAATAGTTATATTCAGGACAATAAACTTATATTATAATAGTTTTTCTTATAATTGTTTAAACACGGTACCATGTTAAAATCAGTACGCTTTTGTCACTACAGCATAGGAAACACCTCACCAAATACATCTCTGATTTTAATTTAAAATATACATTTTTTTTATGTATTTATTATAACAATTCATGCTTTTATGTGTTGAGAAAAACATAAACAGCATAAACACACATTGCAAGCATATTTTTTAATAACCAAAATAATAATAATAATCAAAAAAAAAAGTATATATATAAAAAACAGCATTATTATGGCTATAAAGGTGTTTCGTATGATTTTTAATTAACATTTACCGATAAAAAATTACAAGAGAAGAAAAAAATGTTTTTATTGAATAAAAACAGAAACAATTTGACATGCATAAATTATAATAATTAGCAATGATTACTCACACTTTTTTATTAGAAATTGTTGTGCAGAATTTATGTTAATTTTAGAATAATTATCATTATTCAGGAAATATTATTAATTATTTATGATTTCTTATGATAATTTCAATATTAAATCATTTAAATTCCTTCTGTCAATCTCTGTGTTTTTATTATTATTAATAAAAACAACAGCAGAAAGCTAAAAATAACGGCTGACATTACCTGTGTTTAGTTAATTAAAAATCCCTCAGATCACAGTGCAAATGTATGACTTCTGTTGCAAATATTATCAGTTATTAATCCTCTAGCCAGTTTGACATCTACAAAATGTTAATTACTTATTTTGTTAAAGAAAATAAATTACTTTTTGTTAGTGAATAAATAAAAAACAAAAATGTATACAAACCCAATTACTGAACGAACACAAAGCATAAAATATGATTTCTTGTTTTATTTTTATTCTCTTGTTAAACAATAACAGCAAGCAACACACAAAAAGTAAAAACATCAACATAAGACATTTAAATACAGGTTTTTCTGCTCTTTGCTTTCTAAACAATAATTTATTTTCTGTTTTTATTATTATTTATTTATTTATTTCATTTAATCAATTTGTTTCATTTTTATTACTTATTTTAGATGTTGTTTGATTTTTATAATTCTTATGATTTTATAGGCGGAGGCGGAACACATACGTCGTTCAAATGATAAAGAACATATATTTTAATAAAAACAATTTTATTCAATTGGAAAAAATAAGAATTATTAGTAACAAAAAATAAACATTTCAGAAAATTTTACTTCTCTAGAAAATGCTGTGATTTTTACTATCCTTTAGTAAATAAATTAAAGCTTCGGTAAAACACGACACTATTATACCAATAACGATTAATTTTTAAATATTTCATTGTGACTAACGTCATGCATATTTGTTGGTAAAATTTTAAAATGAATAGTCTAAGTAATACTTTTAGTCTACATTTTGGTGTTTTTAAATTTCTTTATTGAAATGCAAGTTGTACGAACTTTTCTTGAAAATCTAAGTAAAAATTCCATTATCTGGTTATTCTGCTAAAACTTATCCTGAGATTCTTATTTTAAAATTCTTAAGATGCATAATTTTAAATTGTTATCCTAAAAAACATTCTTTTGATGATAAATTCACTCAAATAATTGTAGACAAAGTTGCTTAACTTAAACTTTTAAAATGAAAAACACAAATTTCTTTTTGTTTTTGAATTTTATTGAATTCTACAATATATATATTTATTTATAATTAATTTATTTATATATTTATTATAATTATAATCAATTCATTATTGATCTTCATTATTATATTTATTTATTTATTTTTTTATAAGAAATATCACATACATAGCGCAGTTTACATTAGTTTTTATTATGAATTTCGTATGCAAACAAACTTTTTATATTATTTACTTTTAATAAATTTTAATTAAATACAATTTTTAAGCTTATTTGTAGCTATATTAAGTGCTAATTTATAATACGCAAGCTTTTTATTTTACATTATTTTTGCACGGTTTTAATTGTTGTTTAACAGTTTTCATAACAACAATTTAAAACATAACCAGATTTATAGATAAAAAAATATTTCATTCTTACAAAAATTTAATTAGAAAAATTCTTTTGTATACAAATCCTAATTAATTTAAGAAAAATAATAATAATAATAATAATAATAATAATAATAATTAAAATTCGTTTTTAATACAGTTAATGGCACTTTGAAGCAATAACTACTTTGTTTTTATTTATTATTGCTCGTTAGACGTGTCCACACGTGTACCATTGGCACTTTAATTTTACTTAAATAACAGAAAATACTAAACTAATTAGGATTGAATATAATCAATTATTAATTTTAAACAATTTTTAATAAGAAAGTAATGATAAATTTACAAAATCATATCTATAATTTAAATTGTTACTTCAATTTTTGCTTAAGTTTATCACAATTGTGCCGATTGATGTTGATTTTTTTTCGTTAATAATAATTCATACACAATACATGGCTATTTGTAGTGTAAAGAATGGTTTTTAATTTATTATAATTATTTTTCTTTACTTGTTTAAATAAATTTTTGTACAATAATTAGTTTAATTTATTAAATTATTATTTAATTTGTAATAAAAGAGAGATCAGTAATTAATACTAGCTTCTTAAATTACATGCAGCCTGTCCATTGCTATTTAATTTTTCTGTTACATAAAACCATTCGCTTAAACGTGGCGCACACATTAATGCAATTTCATTAAATCGTCTACGTCCCATAAATACAAATTCACCATCACCGTGCGATATTAAACAGTGTTGTGGCCAATGAAAACTTAATTTCATTTCTTTACTGTTATTATTTTTACTTGTTACCACTTTATTATATTTATATTGTTTTAAATAATCATTATCACCATCATTATCATTATCATTTAGAAATTTTATATTAAATTCTGTCCAATCGTTACAACGTAATATTTTTGGATTCTTAACAATAATCTCTGATGTTTTAATATCATAACGTTGCTGGATATCTGATATTGTTCCACGTACAACTAAAAATAAAATAAAAAAGGTAAATATTAATTTATTTTCTACTAAAATATATAAACGGTAAATTGCATTAATTTTATATTTAATTTGCATTTTTAAGTAAGCAAAAAATAAACACCAAAACCACACCAAATGTAATAAATTTCAATTTTAAGTAGGACAAAAATAAATAAATAAATTTTATTAAATAAATTTTTTATTAATTTTCTTTTATGCTGTTTTATCATGTGGATTTGGATTATTTGTTTTAGTTTAACTCTATAATTTCACTTTTGCTTGTGAATATTTCATAGTTGAGAAATCTTTACCGATTCTTTGAAAATAAAGTTAGAAAATAAATATCTGTGATTAAGTCTTAAAGAAAAATTTATTACTTAGTCGTAGTAGTTTAGAACAAATGTTTTTCCAGTAAATGAATATTCATTTGATTTTGTAGAAATAATAATTTCTTATTAAATAAATTTACATGATTACCAGGAATTCAAATTTAACAAAAACAGAACAGTAGCAGCATTAGCAAAATAAAGAAAAAAGATTGAAATCAATACAGAGCTGTCTGTAGTCTTAAAATAACGAGAATCCACTATGTTTTACAATTTTATTTTTTTTATAAATAATAAATAAAGACAAGATATTTATTAATAATCTCTAATTACAAATAATTAAAGATAAAAGAAAGGCAAGATAAATAATAGATTAAATTGAAAAATAAATATTTATTTCTCAAAAAAAAAAAAAGAAAAAAATTAAAATAATGTTCGCGCAGCTCAGCTGCATATAAACAAAAGAAAATTATTATTTTTTGTTTAATTTCAAAAAAAAATTAATAAATAAATAAATAAAATTATTTTAATAAATAAATAAATAAAAAATGTTTCTCTATTTACCAATATCACTAGCACAGTATGCATTTGACATTTCATATTCTGAGCACGGTTTACAATCATTCCATGATTCACCAAATTCACTTAGTATCTCATCTTCCATATAATTTCGTTTATTTTGTTGATTTTTTATCGTCTTATTATTATTATTATCATTATTTACATTATTTATATCAAAATCATTTATCATTGAATCATAAAAATATTTATTATTTATATATTCTAAATCGTATTCAAATTCAGCTAGGAAATTCTCAAATGGCCGATCTAAAATGATAAAAGAGAAAAGAAATTGAATATTTATTTATATAGAAAAATAAGAAGATATTCATCATTCAATCAGTTTATTGTTTCGTTTCGTTTCTTTTTCTTTATATATTTTATCGCTTAAATATTTGCTTAAAGAAGAACAACAACAAAAAAAAATACGACTTTAACTCTTACTATCTTTATTCCGGTTGTAAAAGTAAACAAATAACATAAGCTTTTAAAGAATTCTTCCTCTAATTTTATCTTCTTCCAAATAAACACGCATCACGATTTAAACAATTTAATATTTATTTTCTTTATTTACTCGTAAAAAAAATTGTGTTAATTAAAAATTAAAAAAAAAATGAATTATTTGTGTTAATTCGTTAAATAAATAAAATTTAAAAATCAAAAACATCAAAGAAATAAAACAATAAACCGTCGAGAGAATGTAGAACATTTATGAATAAAAAAGAAAAATTTTTACCAGAATTATCTGCTTCAACATATAAAGCCACCTGATTATTTGTACTACGAAAACAGAAAACAGTTTTACTATCATCAGTTTCACCACTCATCGGATAGAGTGGTATAAGACGTCCTGGTTTCTCTAAAAATATACGTGCCGGAAAACGTTTATTATTCTCATTTTCTATTGATTTTTTTGTTATATTTTCATGATGTAACTGCTGATTGTGAGAATGATGGTGTCGACTGTGTATGCTAAAAATTAAAATTGCAAAAAATTAAGTAATGCCATTTTTTTTTTGTGATTTAATTACTAATACAGTACCTGACTGTTGTTTGTTGCTTCTTTTGAATTACCGGATGAATTTTAATGCAACTTTTAAATTCTCGTTTCATTGGTTGACGTAATAGGACACGTATAGCACCACGCGGATAACGCCATGTTATTTTACCAGCTGTACATCGTAGATATATTGGTGTTATTTCTCTATTTTTACTTGTTGCTTTAAGACCACTAAAATATATAAATAAGAAAAAAATAAACAACATTAAAAATATGTAATTATTAAATTTTAAAAATATATAAGATTTATCACTACTGAGTAATTGATTTTAAACAATAATGCTGCTTGTTTCAACATTACCATGAAAAAAAAAGCTCTTACCAAGTAATACACTTTTTCAATTTAATTAATTGAAAGTCTTTAAATTAAAGAAAGAAATTTTAAAATTAAAAATAATAATAAACATATGTAGATACTTCATTTATGCCAAACCAATTAAATTTATCAAAAAAAAAAGAAAGAAAAAAAAATCAACAAATACATTAAGCTTTCTCTATTTCTATATATGTTTGACCATTTATTTTTTTTAAATTTTAATTTTAAATTTTGGAAAGTGAATTAAAGAGCTTTAGGTATGTTTTTTTTTTTTTTTTTGTACAAAATTATTTATTTATTACATAGATTTATGTATATTGCAGTGGCGTTACATATTTTTCTGCCTTTTTAATAAAAATAAATTAAGGAATGAGCAACACAGAAAAAATGCTCGATAAAGGGAATTCATTTTAGGCGTTTTTCAAAAGCCATTTAAAGAGATTAAATATTAATTTATATAATGTATTTCAATATATAATAAAATTTAATTTATACAGAATTTTGTTTATATTATTTATTTTAATGTTTAATTTTAATTTCTATAAGCAAAAATATTTTACAAAAGTATTTTTTCAACATAAAATATCCTTTGGCAGTATTATAGCTATTTGTATCATATAATATACTAACAAAACATAAAAAGCCAACCTTAAAATCACGTTTATTTGTTCATTTATTTATCTATACTACGTGATAATTTAATAATAATAATTTTTTGCAAGAAAAACATTTAGTAATGAAGTTAAAATAAATAAAACAAAAGTTTCTCTATCTCATTAAAGACTTTATTTGCTACCGATTAATAAACCAGATTAATTAACTTAATTATGTTTATTGATTTTAACATTTTTTTATTTCAGTTTTAACCAATTTTAACCACCCACATATTAAGCCAATTACTTTTATAGTTAATTTCAAAGAAAATTACATGTCTATCTTGAAATTTTATTGTAATTAATTTATTTCGATTTTCTTTTTCTATTTTTTATACATAATTAATTTCATAAAACGAAGACCAAGAAATAGCTGAATAATAATATTAATAATAATAATAAGAGTAATATTAATAAAACTAAACTAAACACAACAATCAAAGAAAAGGTAAAAGAAAAATAATAATCTAAATAAAATACAGAGATATCTACTCTTAAGGTAATCTAAAGGTACAAAAAAAAATTATAATAAAAAACAGAGTAAATTGAGATCAGAAAACCAGTTTATTTCATAAATAATTTGTTATTGTTGTATTATTATTATTATTATAGACAATTTTATTTTATTTAATTTCGTTGGTTATCGGTATTATTTTTATTATTATTATTATTATTATTATTATTATTATTATTATTATTATTATTATTATTATTTTTCTCTTTTTAAAAAACACCTTCAGGGCAATTTATCTTGTTCAAATAATAATAATAATAATAAAATGTTCTTATATTTGATGTATAAAAGCAAAAATACCATCAACACAAAATGCTATTAATACAAAATACCACCAACTACAAACAAGCAAATAATAACAATTTTCATATTTATCTATACTTTGTCTATCTACTTTTTTCTATCATAGAAAATATAATATGAAATGATAAATAAAGATAATAATATAAATAAAAGCTTCAATTTAATAAACTGTACAAATAAATAAAAAATAGATAAATAAATAATTTTTAACTTAATTTTCTCAGTTAAGTCACTAAGTTAAGTCATGTCCGTAGCGGGTAGAGTTAGGTACAAGCATTGCAACTGCATTCAGTGCTGCACTTTTATATTAAATCAATAATAAAACTATCAAACAATCATCAATTATATTGTAGACCGGCCCTGACTTAACTTTATATTATCCAGCTAAGTCTATTAATTTTATTATTAAATAAAAAACAATAAGCAAAAGAGAAAACAACAAGAAAATAACTAAACATTTTTTTTTCCATAGAAAACAGAGACAAGCCACCTTTTTACAGTTTTAAAAGGTATAAATATATATCACTTAAGTCTAAGATTTATTTATTGTAAAGAATAAAAAAGAAATAACGATATAAAATCACAAAAATATAATAACAAAATAAAAAAAAAAGACTATAAGCTTAAGTTTAGTTTAAAAGCAGCTAAACCAGCTTTAATCCACCTTAGTATAGATACAATAAAATTTCATGTAGTGATGGCGCATGGGCATAAGCACGCGCACGCGCGATATATTTAAACATTAATAATGGTAAAAAAATAAAGAAGGAAGAAAAAAACAAAACAAAAACTGGTTAAACTGTAACGAATTTTCTTTTCTAAATAATAACGCAACGACGACATAACCAATGCTAATGACAAAGTTTTTCATCGTTTTTTATGTTTTATGATTTTTTATTTAAATAGGCTTTTTTTTTTTTTTTGGTTAAAATAAAAATCAATACGGCTTAAGTTACGACTTTAATTATAGAAAACAAATAAAAAAATTATTTTTTCTATTTTCATAAAAAGCGAGAAGATGAAATAAAACTCTAAGAATATAATTTATTATAGATAAAAATAAATAATAATAATAATAAAAAAAAATACTTTACGCCATTAAATAAAATATATTAGTAAAATAAATAAATAAAATCGAAAACTTAACAATAAAATTATATGAAAAAAAAAAAAAAAAAAAACAATGGAAAAACTAAGAAAAACGCCATTTTGAATGCACGTGTGCTTTATTAAGATTATTTCTTTTCAAAAAATAAACTTATTTATTATTATATTATAACAAAAACTATTAAATTTGTATATTTATTTCTTTTACAGCGCTTTCTCGTTATTTAAAGCGTTAATTAATAATAAGTAAAGTGATCTGATCCTACTACCGTGTAGTATTAACGAAGTTAAAAGATAAAGCCTTAAGCTTAACATAAGAATACCAGGAAACTTTCATAAAAGTTATGGGTAAATATTAAAAAAATTATTGATTTGGAAAAATTTAGCATTTAAATAATTTTCTTTTAATTAATTAAAAGTCAGTTTTACGGATATCATGAATTTAAAAATATAAGCCAAGAAAATAACATCCCTGTAAATCTTTATTATAAATCACAGTCAAATGTACCATTTCATCTAACCAAATATCTACTGTATACAAAATTATTTATGAATCACAGGTTAACATAATAATAATAATAATAACAACAGAAAAAAAACAAAAAAACATTTATAGCCCGTATAACAACTGAACGTTTAGTATGTACTTATGTTGAAATTTAATGTTTTGTGTAGATTTTTATTTTATTATTAATTTCATTATTTTGCACACAGCAGAAAAAAAGTTTAATAAATAAAAAAAAATAAAAATGAATTAACTAAAGTCATGTCGTGTTTAAGTTAAGTTAAGTAATATAACGCCATTTCTACACAAATATTAATAAAGACAACAAACATAAGACCTAGTTTTTTAAAGTTTAGTTTTTTTTATAAAATGCTATTCATAGTGCAACACGATGTAGTAATCGTGCACATATATCTATATATATTATTTTGAACTTTTAGTTGACTTAAGTCAATTTAATATAAAGCAAATAAAAGAGAAACAATTAAGCAACATTTAAAAAAAAAAGAAAAATAAAAACATATCTATTAAAATCAATCAAGGTAATGCAGGAAGGTAAGTGAGTAACAAAAATAATAATATTATTATTGCAAACTAATTGAAAAGCAAAAGCTTTTAGATATTTAAATCCGTATTTTACTTATAAGATTTAACACGTAATTTTTGCTTGGCAACAAACAATTTCTACTTATTTATTAATTTCTCTGTTTCATCTACAATCAATAATTAATTTGTTAGTAGAACAATAGACATTAGAATTCTATAAAAGATTTTATAAATCATGATCTTTTACTATTTACATTGTGTTTCTGCTAATCAAATAACCCTAAATCTCAAAATACACCATTTTCCCTACGTGAATATTTTAGTAATTACTAAAATCATAAAAAAAAAATCGCAACGATTCTTAAACTGCATAATTATTAATTAACTATACTCGAGAGGACTTTATAAATGAAACAAAATAATTAATAAAATAAAAATAAATGCCAAGAAACAGATAGAGAGTGAGTTAAGCAATTAATGACTAAATAAAAATAATAATGACAAATATAGTTTAAAAAGTAAAGACAAAATGGAAACTTAAGAGAAAATGAAACACTCAACAGAGTAAAGGAAATAAGATAAAAAAAAAGCACGTTTAAAAGCAAAATCAAGAGTAAAGTAATGTAACGAAATACAATAAGAAAATAAATTAACTTTTTGGCTTGTGCCACACATAATAATAATAATAATATTAATAATAATAATAACGAACAACAATAATGAACAATGTTACCAAAGTCGTTACTACCAACAACAGTATACATGTTACGAGAAAATTTATTAAATAAAAATAATAATATTAATAATAATAAAATCAAAGAAACAAGAAAACCAGAATCTGAATCATAAAAAAAAACTATAGTAGAGGAAAACAATAGAGTATGTTGTGTTATATATTTATGCTCTCATGTTGGTTATGCACTGTACAAAAGTCAACCATAGTTAATGTTTTTCTTATTATTTAATGTACGAATGAAGCTTTTTTTTTTTCTTTCAATATTATTATTTTTCTTGTTCTTAAATTTCTTCTTCTCTACCGTATAGAGAGTCAAACGTAAGGAATTAAAAGAACAACAAAAATGGTTAAATAAACAGCGCAACAAAACACAACAGTTTTAATATCACTGTGCATAGCCAAACCCAAAAAAAAAAAATAAATAATTTACATCAAAAAAATTATAAAAAAAAGCTCTTCTCTGTCGCCTACTTATATCACGTTAGATGTTTCAAAATATAAAAAAAAAAAAACTTATTTTTAATATCAGAGATTGCGTTTTGCTGCTTTTTTTTATGACTTTTTATTTTTCTTTTCTCTTGTTGTCCATTGTTGTTAAGTCTGTTCTTAACTTTTTAGTTTATTCTTGGTATAAATATAAAAATCAAAATAATAATAATAATAAAATGAATTAATTTTAACAGTGTTTATAGGAATTTTTGTGACATTTTTATGTTTTTTAAGTGCAGTAGAACAGTAAACCAACCAACCATCTTCAGGCAACTTAATTCTACTATTACTGATGTTGTTAATAGTTATTTAGATGCACCCATGGGTAAATAATAAATAAGAAATTAACTTTAAAAAATATTTGCAAGACTCTGCTGCTCTGCTTTATTCATTAATTAATGTTAAAAGTTTTCTCCAAAGATTGTTTGCAGCAAAATTGCTATAAAACCTGGTCTATGCACAGTTTATATTCAACTATAAAAAACTACTTTGTAGTTTAGAAAATGGTAATAAAAATAAAAATTCTACTCTACAACAAAGTCCATCCAAGACAAAAAGAAAAGAATTAATCGAATCAAACTATTATATCTTACAGAAAAAAATCCTACTGACTCATCAACATTAAACAGCACTGTATTTATGACTTAAATAAAAAAAAAAAATAAAACACATAAAACTACAAAGTAGAAAAGAGTTTTCTTTATGTGTTTCTTTACAGCCAAAGGTAGAAATAATGATACAAAAGGAATAAAATATAAGAAAAAAATTAAATAATAAGACAATGAGACAGAAAAATTAAATAAATAAAAACTGAAAACCATATAAGTAATGTTGTTTTAGTTACGCGTTTTTTCTGTTCTTTTATTATTATTATGATTATTATTATTATTGAATATAATCTACGCTTATAATGTTCACTTACACGTTTTGAGCAATGTTACCGAAGGTTACGTTTAACATTTTATGCGTTTTTATTATTAAATTACCTTTTTTTTCGACGCAAGCTTAGCAACATAAAAAAAAATAATAATAAAACCAACAAAAAAAAAATAAAAAAAGAAACACAGGTAATCGTGTTTTTCTAAAAAAAAAAAAATACAGTTTTTTTTTTGTTTAAATTATTAAAAATAACAAAACAAACCGTAAAAAAACCCAAAACACAAAAATAATTCTAATTAAATTAACCAATTATCCCGCCGAACACCTAATAATCAAACAAATCAAACCGCTAATTGGAACACTTGGAACATTTTTACTTTTTTTATTGAAAAAAAATTCCAAAACCGAAACGAAATAAAAGAAAAGAAAAGAAAAAAAAACAGAAAACATTCTAGACCCTTTATAACCGTTAAAACAGAGATGAAGAACAATAAGAAAATGAATAAATTGAAAACCAGAAGCATAAGCAACAATACTATCCACGAGTTGCAGCATCAACAAACATCCCACCATGCAGCAGAATAATAATAATAACAACCAAAACCGTTTTTTTTTTGTCTTACTTGAAAAGCTAGATTAATTAATTTACGACAAAAAAACGATACAAATCAAGCAACCAACGCTTTCTCGAAACAAAATTAACGAGTAAAAAACCAAATAGCAGCGGCTATAACAGCATCCAACAATAACAGCCTACAAATATTCATCTCTAATTTTTAATTAATTTAATTGATGAATGGATGAAAAATAAACTTAACTAATAAGAAATATAACTTAAATAATTTTTTTGTTTCTTATAATAAATTAGCCAGAAAATATGACTTAATATTTAAATTGAAAACAATCAGAATAAGAAAAACAATTTTATTAAAGAACAAAAAAAGAAATTCCATTTATTTAGCTGCGTATCCAGTAGTTTGTTATTACAGTGCGCGCGTTTATTATAGTTTCAACTCATATTAAATTCCTTTCCAAAAAAAACTTATAAACAAATAACTAATTATATTATTTTAATCGATATAATTAAAGGTTTAATACTGCGTAAAACTTTAATCGGGCATTAGGCAGTATTATAATAAAAACTGTTTTAATACAGATTCTTTTTTTTTGGATTATCTTTAGAGAAACAGAGCAGACACACCATTAAAATTCCAACAAACGAAAAACCACTCTGCGGCTAGTTTTTATTTTTCTTTTTGTACCTTAAAAAAAAAAAAGCGCAAAAATTAAAATAAAATTATTCAAAAAACCCTGAGGTAAACTAACAAACCTTTAAATAATAATTATTCCAGTAATACAATTTCAACACAACGGCTCTAAAATACAAAAGGATAGAAAAAAAAAAGGAAATTAAAATTACATTCAATAAATTTCTTACGCTCTACGTAGTTGGGCACGGGCTCAAAATTAGTAAATTCTTCCATCATTGCGTGTTATTATTTTTCCTCCAAGAAACAAAAATAATAATAATAATAAAAAAAAATCGCAATCAAACAATCTAAAAGCAAACATCAAGCAAAATGAATGATAATGACTAAAATAAAGCAAAAATTATTCTCTGATTATTTTATGAAAAATAAGAAAAACCGCAAAGTGCAAAAATAATAAAAATATTACCGGAAAAAATAAAATATTTTGTATTAGAGTTATGTTGTCGAGTTATTATTACACAAAATCAATGATGAGTTTTTTTATTATTCATTCTTAGCTGATGAATTCGGTTTTTATTAACTTCAGGTAACTTTAGAAGACATTATTCAAGTCTAAGTAGATGAAGAAAAGCAAAATTGAAATAAAATTAAAGACAGTAGCGGCGGCGACAAAAATAGATTCTTTTGTTTTACATAGAAATATTGAACAGTGTTTGGCTCGTGCGGCATTTTTATTAGCGAATAATGAATAAAAAAATGTTTAAGAAATTTAAGACAAAAGATCATTTGATAAGCGAACGATAAAATTACATTGAAGTCATTTTAAAAGCAGAAAACTCGAAATTATAGCTACAGGATATACATACATAAAAAAATACCTTGAAAAGCAATAAAGCATATCAAATAGCTACTAATTTAAGCAAAATATAATCCAGTTTTTAAAAAATCGCTTAACTTAAATAAAAATCTAATATTTTTAACAAACAGTAAATGCTTGCCAAGACAAAAACCAAAAATAATAATAATAAATGACAATAAAAAATGCGAAAATCATTTATTATTTGGCGTGTGGCGGTTGGTTATAAAACTTGACTAATATATAGTCGTTCATTAAATCAGACCAAATCAAATAACAGAACAAGTATTAGTTTAAAAAACAAATTTAAAGCAAAAAAATAAATATATAATCAGCTAATTTCGGAATTAAATAAAAACCAAAAAAAAAAAAAACTAACTGACTTAAATTGTTGCAGATAAACAAAAATAAAATAAAAACGAAACAAAAAAGCACAACAGAAAAGTTGAGCTAAAAATAAAATTAAAGCAAAATTAAATAAAAGAAATAAAACTTTTTTTTTTTTTTGCTTCTTTAAAATTCTTAGTAAATTAAAAAACTGACGACGATGACGCCAACTTAAGTCGCCAAATGATTTAAATAAATTTTCTTTTTCTTTTAATTTTTTTAATTCATGCAAAATATTAGCTAGTCAACAAGAACAAGAATAATATTTTTGCCAAAATACTGGGTAGAGAAACTGATACATACTCGGGCTGGAAGAGATTTTTTTTGTTTCTTAAACACTCAACAAGTGATAAAAAATTTATATCTAAGATTTACTCTAAGCAAAACAGAAAATGATGCTAATATGTTATATATTTTATGGTTAAAAAACATATACAGCGCATGTGCCACAGGTTTATCATACTTTTGCTTAATGGCTTTCGTTTTATTTTCTTATTATTATTTTTTATTCTTTTTATGATAAAAAAAAACATTTATTTTTCTTTCCAATATCAAATGTGTGGAGGTGGATTAATAGCGAAAAGAGTTTGAACAAAAAAAAATCATACATATATATATTTAATAATAATGGACTTGACTTGACTTAAGTCAAGTCAAGTTAACTTAATGTTTAACTAAACATGTATTGACTTATCTTGACTGGACCTGCAACGTTTTGATTGGATTCGTATTCAATTTAACTAAGCTACGAGAGACACAATGTAATTTTATTTTATTACTCGACATGGGCTGGGCGGCTTAATAATTTATATATTATATATTTTTCTTTCTTATAACTATTAAATACAAGAAACCGTGCTTTTTTTCTAGCTATTTTTTTTCTTTACAATAATAATAAAACGTTAAAACCTGAATTGAACTTATCTGAACTAAAAGCCTCAGAGTACAATAGAAAAAACGGAACAAAACAAAATATAACAATAAATAACCAGTGTGTTGTGTATGTATTATACATATGATTATGAAACACACCTAACCATGTAGAAATAAATTTAAAAATAATATATTTAATAATTTTTATTTATTTTTTTCGTTATTTATCCACACGCGACGCGCGTGACAAAATCACTTTATACGATTTTCAACAGAGAAAATATTTTTTATGTTTTTTTTTTTTTTTACAAAATATGTATATGTATAAAAAAAATGGTGAACAATGGTAGAAATATTAAAATAACAAAAAGAAAACCAAAGCGGCAAATAAAACAATAAAGAATTAAATAATAAATTTAAACCGCATGCGCAT
This sequence comes from Ptychoptera contaminata, assembly GCA_963942525.1. Taxonomy (NCBI): domain Eukaryota; kingdom Metazoa; phylum Arthropoda; class Insecta; order Diptera; family Ptychopteridae; genus Ptychoptera; species Ptychoptera contaminata. Next base: position 10,811,793 of record OZ012636.1, on the reverse strand, counting down.
ATTACTTATTTACATTAAACCATTTGAAATTTTAATCATTTGTCAGAGAGAATAATAATAATAAATAATAAAAAAAAAAAAATTAAGCTTTTACAAATTTCAAGAAAAGATAAAGCTAAGCTTTAATCATCTTATGAAAATAAAGAAAAAAAAATTATTTAAATTATTTGCGCATGCTTAGAATACTTAAAAAAAAAAACAATTTTTTTTCCTTAAAACAAACAAAAATTTAATTAATTAAAAAATAAAATATAATTTAAAATCTCTATGCGAACAGGAAAAAATTATTAAATAAAAAAAAAAAAAGATAATAAACAACAAAAAAGAAAATAAAAAATCACTTAGCAATGCGCTTAAGTATGCGCAAACCTTTAAACAAAAAAATATCAAAAATCAACAAAAAAAAATAAAAGAATACTTATTTTTTCAAAAAATAATAAATAAACAAAAAAAACCTTCTTTTTTTAACGTTTTTAAGTCAATATTAAATATTTAACGAAAAAAAATAAACAAATAAACATTTTTTTCATTATTCGACTTTAGATTACTTTAACAGCGGATCGTTCTTTAGCCTTTGCACAAAACTACTCAATAAAATCGAAAAAGCAAACAGAAAATAAAACAGACTAAGGTATATTGCTTGCATTTTATTGCTTAGCAAACGTGAAAATTTTTATTTATTTCGTAAAGGATTAAAGAATCCTTAAGCGGATTAGTATTGAGTTTTTTCTTTCTTTTTTTGTAGCAAAACGAAAAGCAAACATAAGACAAGGGAATTAAAATGTCTTTAAAATTTTTACTGTCCTTATCTTCTTGACCTTTTTTTCTGTAAATTTTTATTTTTTTTTTTTAATATCAGGAAAAGTACTTGCCCAGGGTAGGATTAAACAAAAAAAATTTTTGTTTTTTAAATGACAACTTTGATGACAGATGAGATAAAAATAATCATCAAACCCACTTAACCTTGGCATGGCACCGTGGTAGGTAATTTGTCTTCATTAATCATTTTGCAAATTATTTCACCATGAAAAAAATAACAAAAATTATTCGAGATTGTACTAACAATTAACACGCTTACAAAGGCTAAATAAACCAGGTAATTGTGGTCAATGTAAGCGGTAACGATATTGTGCCCCGTCAAACATGTAGGTGGATGGTTGGCTGCATTTCATTACTTTATTTATTTACCAATTTTATTTTTGTCATTTTGAGTGTGTTTTATTTTATGTTTTTTAATGCATATTAAGTGGTTTTTATTAAACAATTTTTAAATAAACAAAGCTTTAAGCACACCAGCAACAACTATAACCACCACCTCCACTTATGATAATGACGTGATGTTGATTTTATTTTAACGAAAAAAAAAAACAATTTTCTTATTTATTTATTTCTCACAAACAAACGAAATTTTATCTTGAAAAATTTAAAGATAAAAAAAAAATAAAAATTATTAACCAATATTTGTATCCGATCCTATGGTTTATTTATTTATTTAAATTTTTTTTTTTAATTAATTTTTATGTGTAGGTTGGGCGTGAGCATAAATAACCGTGAGTTTTTGGTTTTGAATTTTTGCAACAATTTTTTTTTTTTTGCTCACTTTATATCAAAGTGTTGCGGTTATATTTTAAAATAAATAAAAAAAATTAATTAACATCACATTTAAAAGTGTTTTATTTTGTGGTAATTATGTCCATTATAACAGTTTTAATAAACACAATTTCTGTTGAAATCAGGTAGAGCAAAGTGTTTTTAAATATTTCGCATATAACGAAACAGAATTGTGCTTAAATTTACTGATTTACAAATTTAATAAAATTCTCAAAAGTACCATTAATAATAAATAACTTAATGGAAGTAAGAAACTAAACTACATTATATATTTCTGAATTAATTTCAATCAAACATTAATAGTTTAAAGAGCATAGTTTTCCTATGAAATCTATATGCCTTTAGGTAAATAATACAAATTGCATACGATAAAGTACAATTGTACTTGAATTCAAGAATCACCTAGCAAAAAACTGTTTGGAACATTATCATTAGCGGCCAGAAGCACTGTCATTTTAATAAACCTCAACGTGTTTAACTAAATCACATGAAATATTATAAATTGTTAAAAACTCTCGCTAGATAAACACTTAAGTAATAAGTTTTACATTTAATATTATTTGTAAGTGTATACACTTCACTAATAGTACTGTAATATCTCCACTGTTTGCATTATTTTTTATATTTAAATTTTAAAAAAAGTTTTTATTAAACAAATATTTTGATAAAAAAAAAAATATTTTTATTTATTTTTTCAACGATTTTAACCGATAACAGAGCATAAAAACCGATAAAGTGTACGAAGAATAAAGGAATAAATAAAAAATAAATAATATTTTATGTTAAATTTCGTTTAAAATCAACAAACAAAAATAATTATAATAATAGTTAAAGGGAAATATATGCCACACATGTAATCTTTTTTTTTTTAGTATTTACATATTTTTTTTTTTCTTCTTTTTATAGACTTTGGTGTGTGGTTTGTACTTTTTTTTTTTCATTCTTTCCTACAATATTTTTTATTATTTTTTTTTTTTTCTTTTGGTAACCAAAACAAATATGTTAATAAAATTATATATTCTGCCTTCCCTTATTCACTATTTTATTAACCATTTATGATTAGAAAATAACAAATAGTTTGAGAATAAAATAAATAAATATATTTGTATCCTGGGAATGCGAGAATATTTTTATTTTTTTTCTTATGCCTTTCGTTCAATAAAACCTCAGATTTCCTTTATAATAAATAATTTTTTCTCACAAAAATAAATTTTTCACATTGTTTTATTATTGTTCAAGAGAAAATACAAATTACGCGGTATTGATACGAAATAATATTCTTAAAGGAATAAATAGCATTACTTTTGCTAGATAAGATTATTAAATAAAGGATAAACAATACATAAAATAAAGTAAATTTAAAATAATTTAATTTAATTAACGCTTACCTTCCTGTCCAATCACATTCATTGCCAATTGTTCGTACACCATGTGTATACGGTATTAATGCTAATAATATTGATAATATTAATAATAAAAATATTAAATAATTATTTTTTCTATAAATTATATCTAAATTATAATTAATATTATTTATTGTTTTTAATTTTCTATTGTTATTAATTGTTTTATCACATAAATACTTTATTTTTGACATTTTTCGTTATTATTATTATTATTGTTAACTTTTCAACTGAATTCAATATTGTTTTGATTTGAATTTCTTTTTTAATTATTTAATTAATTAGCACTGATAACTTATTACTTTTTAGCATTTTTTAATGTCTGTTTTACTATTTTTATTTTTTGTATTATTCTTTCTATTGTGTTGTTTGCTGTTTTCCTCTTGATTGTTGTTGTTCGTAGCTGATGTTAGTTGACTGTTGCTTGTAACTTTTAAGCCTTTTTTACGTCATTTTCTTGTCTACGATTTCTTTTTTCCAATTCTAAAAACGCCATACTGCTATTAAATCTGTAATTTATGCAAATAAATGTCAAAAATAATAATAATAAAAATATATATATAAAAAATTAAACAATAAATAATAAATTTATAGCTCGTGGTAATGTGAATAAATTTTTTTTTTACTACTTCTTATTCTTATTCTTCTTCTATAAATCCTGATTGGAATTTATTTATATTTTTGTTAATATTACTTTTAAATATTCAATTTTATTAAAAAAATAGTTTCGAATTAAATTAATTTCACACGCAAAACACACAAAATCAATAAAAAAAAAAACTTTAATATGTTCGTCCCATTATCACCTATAATCATCTCTAATAGGCCACGGTTAATAATATTTCATAATTTTCAAATAAAAAAAACTAAAATATTGAAAAATTATGTAAAAATATTATTTTTTTGTAAATTTTGTAGAATTTATTCCAAAAAAAAAAGAAAAAAATCAAATAAAATTGATAAAATGTTGCTACAGTATTTGGCAACATTTACCAAACAAATCAACCGACCACCCAACCGACTCAGTTGGGAATATCTTTTTACTTGATTTTATACGGAATTCTCCAAATTGAAATAATTAAAAATAATTATTTTACTTAATAATAATTAAACAGAATTTAACGGAAAATTTTTGTCGACCAGTAAAGCTTTACACTGTGCTATGAATGGAATTAAATGTTGAGAATTTGTCCTTTAACTTCTTCTTCTTTAACTAAATCCCACAGAAATATTCTATCTACATCCCATTTTTCATAATTTAAGCTAATTACATCAGTTTAAAAAAAAAACTCTGAACGAACAAGGTGATAACAACCATCTCCAAGCAGTACATTAACTTCTCTGAATACAATAAAGTGAAAAAAAAAAATATTAATAAAATAATCACGTTTTCTCGAATTTAAAAATTTAATTATAAATATATTTATCGATAAATAATCAATTTTTTGTTATTATAATTACTTTTTAAATGAAAAAGCCAAAAAGAAAAAAATGAGACAAAGAAAACAAGTCAGCAAACAAGTGCATTTTATATATATTTGTGACGATACATTGTGAATAATCAACAGTACAAACAACAACCGACTATAAATGGTAAATTTTACACTTAAATATGGTGAGGAATTAAATAAGCGATTAATGCACTTAGATATCATAAAAATAATTAAAATAAAATATAATAATTAAATTAGGGCAAGAAAAATATAAACAATATTAAAAAAAAAACAAGTAATGTGTTATCGTCATCATCATTGCCATCATCAACCGTGTTTATTATAAATCGCGATAAGCTGGCAACAGGTTTTAAATTAAAGAAGAAAAAAATATTTACTTTAATATTATTTCTGTAAAATATATATAAAAATCTCCATTAAGATTAATTAAGTTAAGTACGTTAAAATTATAATTTTTTTATATATAAATCAGTGTTTAAACAGTTAAAGTGGGAGACTGTTAATTTAGTGTTTACGTTTACCTTTCTAATTGAAAGATTTAACACGATTATTATGAATTTATTTGGTCTTTTTGTTTTCAATCAAGAATTAAACACTAAATTCAACAAAGCAAAAATTCAAACGAAAAATTATCACAGAAAATATAAGTAGCGGAAAAGTCCTTTAAGTTATATAGATATAAACTTCAACTGACATCGGGATTGAAGACCAGAACCACTAATTAAATGTGATCTTATTTCCCTTTATTTTATTTATATATAATAGTTTACTCCTGGGAGTTAAGAATCTACAAAAAAAAAGAGCAAAATGACAGAAAAAAATCATCAGGTAATTAAAGTATTTACGAACATTAAGTAATTTTTCTTTTACCTTTAGTATAATTATTGTTTTGGGACTTTGCTACTGATTTCCTAATCTTAAATTTCAAATGACTTATTATTTTCTTTACTTTTAAAAGACCTAAACGTTTCCACGCCTTTAACATTTAACCGAATGATATTTTTAATTACAGCAATTAAGCTATGTAACTGTGCGCTACGTTTATTACACAACAAAAAAGCAGAAGAAAAAAACTCATATTAATTTCGACCACATGTTGTTTAAAACAATTTAAAACCAAGAAAAATATCAATAGGGAAAAGTGTCGGAAAATTCATATAAATTTTTTAAAATAATTGTATTTGAGATAAGACATTTGTTTTTCTATTTTTAGGCAACAAGTGGCTTTATTCAATAATATTATTTCATTGAAATTTCATGTAATTGTCAACAACAAGTGACATTTTATTCCCCCCATTGAAATTATATATATTTTTTTAAACGATTTCAGTTTTGACATTTGAGTAATTTTCAAATAAAGAAAAAATAGCGAATGGTGGTTGTGTTATAAATGTACAAAAAATAACAAAGAAATTAATCGAATAAAAACGCATCAATAATGATTAAAATATTATTTGCGTAGGCTGAAAAAAAGGTTTTCTTTATTTTTATTAATAGTTTTACAAAAAAAAAAATAGGTTAATTGATTTATTTAAACTTTTAATTAAATAATTTCCAATTTACCATTTATAAGGAACGTTTTACGGTATTTCTGTTTTTTTTTTTTCTATTAAAAACCTTTGACTTTAACAGCGTTGTTTATGCTACCCACACGCAAAGTGCATAATTTTCTGCATACAACCAGATAAAAAGAATTAATTTAAACAAAAGCAAACGTTTAATCATTATTAAACAAAATTAAAAAAAAAAAGAAATCATTAGCCAAAAACACATAATTAATTAACAATCCATTGCCAATCTCTATCCGCAAATTATGCAAATAAAATAAAATAAAAGAATTAGAAACGTGCGCTTTAAAGATAGAAAAAAAATTATTTAATTTCGGCGCCAAGGTTTAAAAGAAAAAAAAAATCAGCTATTTTATTTCTTTTTTTCGTATCCATTTTTCTAGTTAAATTTAAGCAAAAAAAAAAAGAAATAAAATAAACCAAAGTAATGGGGAACAAGACAAGATTACAAAGAAATAATAAAAATGGATAAAAATCAGAGCAGCAGCAGCAAAAAAAAAACAGATTTCATGTTTTATTTTATTTAATTTCATTTTAAGTCGCATGTCATCATCATCAACAACAACAACAACACAACCGTCATCATCATTTTTATTATAAATCCATGGACGGGGCATATAATAACAATACGGCAATGATTGTCTTTTTTTTTTTTTTTTAATTCGTATAAAATATATCTCTATTTATCTCTCTTTAACACACGCAATAAAAAGTGTTATTTTTTCACCATTAAATTAAGTTTATTAGTGTTAGTAGGAATAAACATAATGTTTCAATAAAAAGTAAATATCAATCGACTATACACATAACTACGTGTTGCTAGTTGCATTTTTCTTATTGTCCCCTGTAAAAATAATATAAAATTACTCTCTACAATTGTGTTAGTGAATATTAATGAAATAAAAAAAAAACACTTTATATGGATTAAGCATAATTTTAATTACCTTTAAAAACTGATTTTATGTTGCTTAAAAATTATTATAATTTTTATTAATCAGGAAAATTAAATTTTTGTATTTATTGCACTTAGTATGCGTTTTTAAACATTTTTTTTATTTCTGCTCTCTTTTTTTAAATTCGTTTCGTTTATTTGCTAAACAACTTTAAACATTAAAAACGAAAAATCAACTTAATTAATGTTAAATAAATTGATTTTGATTAGTTATGTGTTTTATTACTTACTAAGGTTATTTGTTTTATGATTATTATTAATAAAAATATTATTAATAATATTAAACATATAAATATATTTAAAGTCAATTTAATATCGAGTCATGTAAATAAGGGGATAAAAACAATTTACTAACACATTTATACAAAAAAACATAACAAACGAATTAAGTCTGACAACACAAAAAATTGTAATAAATTTTTTTTAAAAAGCAATTCAAGACACTGCACACTGCACAGGGACCACACAAAAAAAAACCCTTATTAAATATTTATTTTTTTAATTGTTATTATTAAATTTTAATTAAAAAACATAATATTTTAATTTTAATTAATAAAATATTCGTTATTGTTAATATTTGTTGTATACTTTTTGAACAATAAACTATTAACAATACAACTTTGTTATTGCACCACTATTCCCTTGAACAGATTTTATTGTACTGAATTAGATTCAAAAATCAAAACAATTATTTTCATTCTTGAAAATCTTAACAAACGTTTTCAATACGTATTAGGAGATTGTTTGTGTTTTTTTTATAAGCTCTCTCCGTTATTGAAGCAATTATAGCTCTATAGAACAATTATGGAAAAATATATACAATCACTTACCGCTAATAATGCCATCTGTTGTTCAAAAGTAATATATCGATTTAATATTATAAAACCGCCATTAGCCACAAATTATTTGCCGAAATACAGTTAATTAGTATTACATTGTTAAGTAAACATCACAAATATCAAAATTCTTCAATTCACTACAATTGATAAGAAATTCTATTTTTTTAAAAGCATAATTATTGGATTAATATATGTTCTAGTTGAGTGTGCTATAAATATAACTAATAAATTATTTATTGATATGACTTATCGGAACAACTAGATTAAATATAATAAAAGCAAAAAACAACGAATAAAAATCTATTTAGAATACAAAAAACCGCCGACGAAATGTGAGTATTTTTAATCAGAAAAAAATTAACAAAGTTCATTGACACAAATCTGTGCTTGTTTGTTTTGTTAATTTTAGCATTTTACCAAAATAAAAATAAAAACCTATAAAATTTTTATAAAAGAAAAACAGATTTTAATATTTTTTTTTTTTTTTAATAATTTAATTTTATATTTTATTTAACGAGTTTTCTTTATAGACTTTTAATTTAACTTTTAATATAATTCATTTTTTATTTGCGATTGCATGTTAATCATTTATATTTAATTACAGAATACGTTAAAGCGTAAATAAATTCATAATTTTTTCAAAAGTGAATAAAAAATAAAACATCAACGGCCATTATGTTTACAGAAAAACGATTTGTTTTTTCTTTCTTTAGATTTTTATGATATCAAAATGGCGTTAGACGGTTTTTATTTTTTTGCTTTAAATTTAATTAACAAAATTTGTATATTTCATGACGAAAAGTATGAAAAAAATAAACATTAACAAGATTTAAACCAAATTAAAATCACAAACCAAAAGGATTATTATTATTATTGCTTTGAAAATAGATTCACAAAATTTATCACGTGCTGTTCACACATTAACAAGAAACAACGAACAGCTTCTTATTAATTTAATTTAATAAAATAAATTTAAATAAATAAAAAATATTGATAAATAATTTTTATTTAATTGAATAAAATAATTAAATAACGAAATAAGAACAAAAAATATAAAAACGTTAAATTGAAAACACAAACAACAGCAGCGACAGCAGTGCAAGAGGGAAATAAATTAAAACAAAAAATGGGACATTTCTAATAAGATTTTTTTTTTCTTGAATTTATATATTATTAATTATATAATTTGCTTTTTTAAATATATATATTCTTAATTATATAATTTTATTTAATTATTTAATATATTAAACAGTTTTTCATATTAATTTTAAATTTTAAAAAGGTAAAGGAACACCATTTTGATACCTTTTTCTTTTGTTATAATTTTTGTTTTTTCATTTTATTTTCCATTCGGTAAATAGCCATTTTGTTAATTAATTTATTCTTATTAAACACTAAAAAAAAAAAAAAAATTCATACATCAATCCATTAATTAATTAATTAATTTTTGGCATAAAAATTAAAAAAATATTTTTATTTTGTTTTTATTTTTTTGTAAATTTGTACAATTTGTTCTTCTTTTCTTTTTTTTTGTTAATTAATTAATTAATTCTTTTTTTTTTATATTTTTCTAGTTAAGATTGTTTTTTATTCAGAGAGAATTTTTGATGACGTCGACATGTACAAAAACCTTTCCTTTTCTTTTTTCTATTTTTTTTAATAAACATTTTCTTGTAAATTATAATAAATTAAATTGAAAAATAATAATCCATATAAATAAATAATAAAATAAATAAATAAAACACTCAAGACGGCAGTATGAAATTCCATTTGACGTGTGACAAGTTGATGGGTGAACGAACAAGGGACATTGAGTGTTTTATTAAATATTCATGTTTTTTTTATTAATGTATTTTGCTTTCCTTTCTGTGGGTTTTCTTCCTCTTTTTTTTGGTTGTAAAAAAAATATATTTGTTTGTTTATAAATTAGTAACAGGACAAGGAAATTTTAAATTTATTCGCGTGGTTCACTTGGTGGTGGTAATTTCTCCCATGATGGTTCTACACCCCAAATTTCACGTGCATATTCGCAAATTGTACGATCACTTGAGAATTTACCACTTGATGCAATATTATGGATGGCCATTTCCAACCATTTTGCTTGATTCTACAATAAAACAACGAAATAATATTATCAAATGAATAAGGAAAAAATGCGATGATGAAAAAGATCATTTACCTGATAAATAGCAGAAACTCTGTCTTGTGCCTTAATGTAAGCTTCATAATCGGCCAATAAAAAGTATCTATCGTATTTCAATAAAATATCAGCAATGTCTTTAAATTCATTTGGATTTCCGGGACTGAAGAATCCGCCAGAGATTTGATCAATGCATTGTTTAATGTCGGGATTGCTATTGTAATAATCATATGCGTTGTAGCCGCGACGTTTTAAGTCTTCGACTTCTTCGACGGTCATACCGAAGATGAAGATGTTCTCGTTACCCATTTCCTCGGCCATTTCAACGTTGGCACCGTCTAATGTACCAATTGTAAGAGCACCGTTCAACATAAACTTCATGTTACCGGTACCAGAGGCTTCTGTACCGGCTGTCGAGATTTGTTCGGATAAATCAGCAGCTGGCATAATATGTTCGGCTAATGTTACACGATAATTTTCCAAGAAAATGACTTTCAATTTGTCACCAACGATTGGATCATTGTTAACAACATTACCGACATAGCAGATCAATTGAATGATTTTTTTGGCGGTATAATAGCCCGGTGCGGCTTTGCCACCAATCATGATTGTACGTGGTGTGAAGTTGGCAGTAGGGTCACGTTTAATACGATTGTACAATGTGATTATGTGGAGACAATTTAACAATTGACGTTTGTATTCGTGAATACGTTTCACTTGAATGTCAAACATTGAAGCAGGATTTACTTTGATACCGTAATCCTTCTCCAACAATGTAGTTAAACGTAATTTGTTCTCTTGCTTAACTTTAGCAATACCGCGTTGGAACACTGGATCTGTTGCCCATTTTTTCAATGCGACTAATTGTTCTAGATGAACTGGCCACTCGTCGCCAATTTTCTCGCAAATTGCATCTGAGAGTCCAGGATTGCAAAGCAATAACCAACGGCGTGGGGTGATTCCATTTGTTTTATTTTGGAATTTTTCTGGACTCATTTCAAAGAAGTCCTTAAAGAGATCTTCTTTAATAATTTCAGAATGGATGCGGGCAACACCGTTAACAGCATGAGAACCGACAATTGCCAAATGAGCCATATTGACACGTTTCTCACCATCCTCTTCAATAAGTGACATACGACGCATACGATCCATATCGCCACCAAATTTCTTTTGTACTTCTTGCATGAACAAAAAGTTAATCTGATAAATGATTTGGAGATGACGAGGAAGGATTGACTCAAGCATTGATACGGGCCAGCGTTCCAATGCCTCTGGCAAAACGGTGTGATTGGTGTAGGCGCATGTACGAGTTGTAATCGACCAAGCTTCGTCCCAAGACAATTTCTCAATATCAACCAATATGCGCATCAACTCTGGTATAGCCAAGGATGGATGAGTATCGTTCAATTGCATTGCAACTTTATCGGGGAAGCTCTCAAACGATGTGCGTACAGCTTTGCGTTCACCGAATTTCGACGCCTTGTACCGACGGATTATATCTTGTAATGTAGCAGCGCACATAAAGTACTCTTGTTTCAAACGCAACTCCTTACCCTCAAAGAAGTTGTCATTTGGATAAAGGACACGTGTAATATTCTCAGCTACATTACGATCCAACACAGCTTGAATGTAATCACCGTCATTGACTAAATTATTATTTTCAAATTATAAGAAAAAAAGAGTTTAAAATTAATAAGAAGTTCTCAATAAATCTCAGGTAAAATAAAAGAAAATACTTACAGAACTTAAGGTTAAAGTCAACTGGTGACTTGGCAGACCATAAACGTAGAGTATTTACAATATTGTTATTGTAACCGGGAATTGGATTATCGTATGGCATGGCAAATACAGTTTGGGTGTCAACCCATTTCTTGCCTTCAGGTGTGTCAATAACACGACCGTAAAAACTAATAGGCAACATAAATTCAGGGCGAGCCTTTTCCCATGGATTACCATAACGTAACCAATCGTCAGGCTCCTCAATTTGTTCGCCATTACGAATTTTTTGTGCAAAAATACCGTACTCATAACGAAGACCATAACCGTAGGCGGCCAAACCCAATGTTGCCATTGAATCTAAGAAACAAGCGGCTAAACGTCCTAAACCACCATTTCCCAAACCGGCATCCTCCTCTAATTCTTCCAACTCTTCAATATCCAAACCAATTTGATACATTGCCTCATCGCATGCCCCTTGAATACCTAAATTGATCATGGTGTTTTGTAATGATCTTCCCATGTAGTACTCGAGTGACAGATAATAAACACGCTAGAAAAAAAGTAAAAAGAAAGCAAACTTTAGCATTTTTGTTTTAATTGATTATTAATAATTAAATAATTAATCACGATTTATAAAAATACTGAAAACGTGATACATTTATTATATAATTACATTTTTATTTTATTCATGATTATTGATAACATTTCTAATCTGAAACATAAATAATATAAAATTACACACAAAATAATAATAAATGATTAAATAATTGCCATCAATAAGAATACGCATACAATACCGTTGATGCATTATTCGCTGGTAAATTTGATTGGAAATAAAATATAAAAAAAAATATATGTATGAAAAAAATATTTCCAAAGGTCAAAAAAATGTCATTTCAAGTATTTTTCGTTATGTAAATCTATAAATTGTGTTTAGCTATTTATGTAATTATTGTTGATGTTTGTTTAGCTAAACAAGCGTATGTCAACAGTACACTTATAATTACTATTTTGTTAATAATAATTATTATTATTTCTTATCCAAAGTCATTTAAGGGCAAATTTTTCTCTCAACGACATTTCCTCGTGCTTTTTAAATTAAGTTAAAATTTGTTTTGCATGATTTTTAAATTATTTCCACTAAACAAACCGATTTTATTTATTTTAGAAAGAAAAGAATTATTAATAATTTTTTTTATTATTAAATCTAGTTATACTTGGTATTCTAAGCTAATATTGTTCTATTTATTATAAAAATTATTAAACGTAAATCAAGGTGTTTTGTATTAAAGTAACAGCAGCAATCACATGGCTATTGCAAAGCAAGTAGTGAAAGGGATTTAAACAACTTTATGTTTTATTTAAACTATTAACTCTTAATCAACACTATGTCCATCTATACGCGTTAAAACATAATCGATTACATATTTACTATGTTGAATTAAAATAATAATAATAAAAATAACGAAACCTTCTAAAAAGCAATTATTTTGACATTGCAATACAATTAAAATTATAATATTAATAATAAATAATTTAAGAAACAGCAGCAAAAAAAAAAAAAACCTCAACCTTATTAATATTAATAAATTAATATTTAATAAATAAATAAAAAAATCATTGAGAATTCATTTTATTTAATTTCATTTAGCTTAAAAAAAAACTATTTTAATTCATTTAAAGTTAAAAACAATAACAGAAACAAAATTAAAATAGATTAACTAAAGCAAAGTAAAATTGCATCGTTATCACTTAAGGAAATTATAATTCAATGAACATAAATATTACATTAATCAGAAATGACTAAAGTCTTGTTTGCGTTAGGATTTAATCGTAATTTTCTTGTTTATTATAGTCATATTTTTATCAATAATAAAACCGAAAACAAAGTAAACAAGTAATTAAAATTATTATTACAATTATTATTTTGTTTTATTATTAGAAAATTAAAAATAATAAACAAAAACAAAATGCAATAACGAAATAAAAGTCATAACTATTCAATCATTTTAAATAACGATTAAAATAGCAACACAATCATTCAATGACCTTATATATTTAGCTGGAATAAACAACGTGTTATGACTGTGTTACATTCATTTCATATTGAAAAATTCTATCTCAGCAAAGTAAAAAACGTTAAAAATAAAGTTAAATTTTCAATAAATTATTTTTACCAGGCAAAGTTATTAAATTTTTCCCAGTATCAGTTTAAAACCGCATTATACTGGGTCACAATGAGACTTAACCACCACCAGACCAGTAAAATAAAAAGAAAATTGTCCTATTCTTAGCTAGAACACAAACCATAAGGATTTTTCTAGAGAGAAAAACATGTGTTTTCGGTTTGTGCCAATCATATCTTACTTAACTTCGTCATCATTTCATATTTTTAATTAATAAACTAATTACTTTAAATTAAATTAAATTTAATTAAATCAATTTTTATTTTATTTTATCCATTGAGTTGAAAAAAAAATCACAATAATAAAATTAATATATTAATTTCAATGTGAAAAAAATCAAGTGAAAAAATTTATAAATTTTTTTTTTTTGCTTTTTCAAAGTTAAAAGAAGGTCAAGTTATCAGCATAAAAAAAAATTAAATATATTTTCGATTTTATTCTTTTGTTTAAACAAAAAAAATAAGAAGTTATTATTATTTTATTTTTTTCTTATTTTTTGCACAATTAACGAGAAATTTTAAATTTTTTTTAACTGTCGTTTTTTACAGTCTTACGTAGGAGATACGAGCGACTAACAATAATTTAAAAAAAAACGCAACACTAACATATACAGCAGCAGTATGTACTTAGGAGAAATTGTGTAATCACAATCATAGCATTCGCATGAGTCATTTCAATTAGATAAACGGTGTCGTAATACATTGCTTATCAAATGCAATAAATTTAATAAAAGGCAAATACCTTTTGACGCAAATGAAATGTTAAAATTTTTATTTAAAAAATCCTTAAATTTTCTTTCTCTTAATTCTAACAATAGAGCTTAGAATTAGAGATATTAAGTATAAATTCTGGCGAAAAAAAGGATTAAAAATAAAATCAAATTTAAACTTCACGCACACAACGCTCATTGGTCGAGTGACGACGGATTCTTAAAGCAATAAAGAAAAACAAAAGAAAAAAACATTAACCTTTAGCGACCTTGAAGACTTTTGGTAGCCAAAATGTATTTTATTTTTTGTCTTTTTTAACAGCACTTTGCATAAATATTATTATTTTATAGAAATTGTCTTGCGATCATGATGTTTGGTAATAGCACGTCCCATTAAATTGTTTTTTGCACTTCTTTAACAAATAATAATTGCAGCATTGACATAAATTAAACAATTGCCAAAAAAAAAAAAATAAATAATAAAAATTTCGATTTATTTATTTTTCTATTGTCATTTATTTTTAATTAATTCGATTTCAATTGTTTTATTTTTCATTTAAATCAATTTTTATTTATAATATTTCTATAATGAAAAAGAAAGTTAACTTCGCTGAAAAAAAAATAAAAATTGATTATGAAATTTTAAGAAAAAGAAAAAACTTTTTTCTTTTTAACAAATGTTTAACAGTGTATTGAACATTTGTGTTTATATTTCGGATGCCTGTGACGGCGTCGTACTGTTTTTAGCGACTGCAAAGTGACAAGTATAATAATGAGAAGAAAAAAAATAACAAAATAAACTCATAAAATGTGGGAGTATGCGCAGTTAGTACAGTAGGCAAGAAAAAAATGTCAATTTTTATGTTTTTCAATGTGGTAGTAATATTTAAAACCTTTTCTTTCTTTTTGGTAACACGCAAATACACTCATGCACGTTTTTCTTACTTTTTTCTCTTAATCTTTCTTACTTTTTTTTTTCGGTAAGAAATAATAAATGTCAAAAAATTTAGTATGAATTTCAGTTAAACAGAAATTATTTAATTAATAACAAACCTTGGGATCCTTTTCATAGTAATGTTGTTGTGTCCTTATCCAACGGGATACAAGATTATCTTTGACACAATGTGCCAAGGCGAAATAATAATCACGGGGTGTCGATACATTACGATCCTTAACCAATGTATAATGAAGATGACGGTTAAATTGTTTTTTCACTTCACTAACACTTTCCACCTGTGCAATACCACGAACACTAATTTGTTTCCTTTTCTCAATATCAGACTGCGGTGTGGTCATGATGATTGTTTTTTTTTTCCTTTTATGTTTTAATTAAAAGAAATTATAATTTTTATTTAATTGTTCTTGTTAAACACTTTTCTTTACTTTTATAATTTTAATTAAATAAATTTTTCTTTAAGAAAGAAATAATTTACGATGCGATCACCACAAAATCCAGACCGCGAGTAAATATATTTTTCTGTCTCTTCTTCTAATATCGGTCACCTTGTCAGAAGGTCAGGCATGCGCAGCTGATGTAAAGTATTATTTTTATTCTCATATGTCCTCTATGGTTTAGTCAAAAAAGCTCTAATGGTTTGTTACACCGATGTATGTTAATTTTGGCTTTTTTTTTTTGCAAGCAAAAATAGAAAACGTAAGACCGCCGTAACACAAGCTGGCGCTGACGTTAGCACTGTATTTCTTTAAAATTTAAATATATTTAAATCAAAATGGTTGTTATTTATTATTATTATTGTTATTATTTAATTCAAAAACGTGTCATTTGTGACGTTTACATCATAATAAAAGTAACAGCGCTTAATATATTAAACGTCACTACACTAATCATGTGATTCAACACACGTCCAACTAGCGCTTTAGGTAACAATTTTTTGAATTAAGAAAAAGTGCAAAATTACGAAAATTATCAGTGTACAAAAAGTAATCTAATTTTTGGCGAAAAACATAAATGAATAAAAATTTAATAAATCAGAATAAACATCCTTTATTAGGTTGATTAATTTTCACCTCAAGAAAACACTGATTTACATAATTTTTATTTTCTTTATTTATTTTTTTACTGAATTATTAAATAATTTTTCTTTTTGTTTTATTGATATCAAGTGATGTTACTTGTGTTTTTTTTTTTAATGTAATTCCAAAATTTCTTAAATACATTTAGCATAATTAAATTGTTTTAATTTTATTTCACCTTAATATATAATTTTTATTTTACTTTTTTTTTTTTAAATTAATTTATTATAATTATTTTCATGATTTCGAACAGTTATTACAATATAAAGTTAATTAATTTATTATTATATTTCTTTTCATTAAATTTTATTATTTAAATTTATTAATTCTAAGGTGATTAATTATTTAAAGTAAGAAGAAGAAGAAAAAAAGCAAATTAATATAAAGAAATAATGAAGAAATTAAATTAATACAAAATTTTTATCTTCTTCCACTTTTTATTTTCTTATTAATCTGATTTATCTTATTTTTTTTGTTTATTCTTCTTTTATTAATCTTTTAGTACGGACAGACTCGGGCCTTTTTATTAAACATTTTCTTTTTTTTTAAATTAAAAAATATAAAATATTTAACAACTAATAATAATTAAAAATTAATTTTCTTTTTTTTTTTATTTATTTAATAATAATGAGTTAAAATTTTTCTTTTTTCTTGTTTAATGCAACCAAATATTAAATTTTAGCAACAAAATGTATATAAAAAAAATGATTACTTTATGCAACTAACAACGAATTACTCACAAATTTAATATTTATAAATAATTTTCTTTTATATATATGTAAATATATTTAAATTACAATAAATTTTTTATTAAATTAATTAATAGAGAATTAAAAAAATCATAATAAAGGACAAAAAAAGAAAACGAAATTTTATTTAAAATAAAAAATAAATGTAAAATATCATATGGTTGTTGACTTTACTTTGAAAATACAGGGAAAAAAAAAAGCTTACACGGTTTGTCACTTGACTTTGCATAATATATATATATTCGCTTACGTAACAGAATTTTTCACACTGATACGTCTCAAACTTTACAAAAAACAAAACATGAATAATTTTCTTTTTTTTAACATTTAATTAATTAAATAATTAAAGAAAATGAAACTTTTACTAGTTTTTAATAAATAAAACTGTAATCAAAATTAATGACAATTATATTTAATTTTTTTTTTTTAATAAACTAAAGCAAATAGCAGTGATTTAGCTGCTGCTACAGCTGGCATTTCTTATGACATTTATCTAATAATATCGTTAAAAAAAAAACATTTAAAAATTATTATGTTGCTCTGCTTAATGCTTATATAAATATATATATATATTTCTTATTTTATCATTTAATAATTTAATTTAATTTTATTTTCTTTTTATTAAAATACAAAAAAGCCAGGGACACAAACATGACACAGTTATTTAGCTTGCTTTGTTTTTTTTTTTTTTAAATATTATATTTTTGTTTTTCTTATTAAAAATTCGCTGTTAAAGCTTTTAATAATAATAAAAGGGATAAAATTTGTTACAAATTTTTAAAAAAATAATTAATTTTTATTACTTTATGTAATTTTGTTTAATAATAATTTTTCACGCATAAATAAATTTTTAGTTTTCTTTTTTTTTCTTATATAAATGTTTTTTTTTTTCACAATAATTTCTATTTAAAAAAAGAAATAAAGAATTACAATGGGATTAATTAGGGGAAAAAAATAATAAACACAATATTTTTTTAAGAAAAGAAAATTATTTTTAATAAACACTTTGTTTGACTACAGTTTTAGAAACAACGCAGCAATGTCTTGCGAATTTACTTTTTTTTTTATTTGTGTAAAACACTGTGCAATGTAATTAGAAATTGTTTTATCGTTGATTTTTATACATTTTTCAACATAAAAACATATTTTATTTGTTTTACCACACTTTAACCATAAAATAAATTGATTAAAAATACATTAAACATTCAGCAATAACTAGTGTTTTCTCAGGAAAACATTTCGTTTGTCAAACAAAGTAGTTATGTAGTCACAAACAACAATGAATTATTTAATTAATTGGCAATTTAATGAATTTTAAATAATTTTATCCATAAATAAAATTAAAGTGAAAATAGGAAAAAATCAAAATTTAATGAAAGGAGAAAACAATATGTAAAAGAAAATAAATAATTTTTGTGTTTTAATAATTATGAATAATTAATTAAAAAGGCAATACAATATATATATATATTAATATATTTATATATAATATAATTAAATTTGTTTTTCTTTTCTCTTTTCTTTCTTTTTTTTGCATTATTTTCTATTATTATTCAGGATATTAAATAGAATAAATATATATATATATAATTTTTTTTTTTGTTTATAACAATAATTGTTATTTATATTTTCTTTATTTATTTTTTAAATATATAATTAATTTAATTATTTTATTAATTAATTAAAAGCGCAGACAGCAAATATAACAAATTAAAATAAAGAAAAAAAAAAGATAAAAACAACAAAACAAAAACATACAATAAAATTAATAATAATAATAATATTTATTATTATTATTTAATTATTTATAAATATAATTTCATTTCTTAGTTTAATTATTATTAATATTATTATTATTTTTTTTAATAAATTTATTTAAGAGTTTTTACTTTAATTTAATTTAAAAAAAACGAAATTTAAATATTTGCTTTATGAGAGATACAAATATTATTAATTTTTTTTTTTTATTTATTGTTTTTATTTTATAAATAATGGTTGATAGCGGGGGCGTACATAATTTCTTTTGAATTAATTATTATTCTCTTAAAAATGTTTCATTTTACATTGAAATAATATTTTTTATTTTTAAATAATAAAAGTTTTATGATTTTTTTATTGTTAATTGTGAATTTGAATTTCTTTTAATTATTTTATATGTTTTTTTGTGTAATTTTATTATTATAAATCCCTATTTACTACACTCTCTTACAGTAAAGTAATTTAGTATTTTTATATTATTAATTATTTTAATTTTTATTTATTTTGCTTTATGAAGAATTAATTTTTTAATAAATTTTTCTTTTCTTATCGTTTCTTTATTAGTTATTAAGTTTTTGATGTATAATAATTAAAAATAAATAAAACTTTTAATAATTGATAATAAATAAATTTTAAATATTTTAATCAATATAAGTAAAACTTAATATTAAATAATTTAAAAAGCAAAAGCATTGTTGCTTAAGCTTCAAAAAAATCAAATAAAAAAATTTTTAAACCATTACTAACGTTTTGTCAGAGACACAGTAGTTTTCTTGTTTAATCATTACAATTCGAGACTCGTAAACTATTATTAAAAATTGCTAGAAAACAACTTCCCAAGAGTTTACAACTTATCCTCTTCTCATAAAAATACAAGTACATTGCACTTATCTACCTCATTAAAACGTCTCCATGGTATTAATTAATTAATAATAAAACAAGAAAAGAAAAATCATATTTTTGTCTTTTACAAATTTTAAGCAAAAACACATAAAATAAAATAAAAATTTAAACAACAATAATAGTAATATATTAATAAATAATTTGTTTTAAAATAATAATAATAATAATAATAATAAAGAAACTAATAATCAATATAGATGTTTTTATTGTGATAAGAAAAGAAAGAAAATAAAAATTAAATTAAATTTAAAAAGAGGATAAAATTTTATAGATAATTTATTTATCTTTTTCACTTTCATGTTTCTTGCCAATTGGTACAGCAGTCTTCACCCTGTTAAATAAAAAAATACAAAATTAATATATAATATTCCATAACATAGGATAAAAATAAAATAAATTCCACTCACTTATCAGTAACTTCTATAATCTTGCTTCTGACTAGATCCAAATATGTATCGATTGATTGTTTATTATTTTCGTAAACTTTTGGCAATGTGAATAATGCAACAAAAGCTAAAACAGAGAAACGTTTATTTATTTATAAATGAAATGGAAAATTTTTATATAAAAAGCAATAATAACTTACCAATAATAACCAATGTCATTCCATTAAACCATGAACCCAAATATGTTAAACACCACAATAATAAACCAAATTTAATTGAATCAATTAAATCCTCAACTAAAAATAGGCGACGTAATTCGGCCATTGTTGCATTAAAATGGGCAACAGCAACACTGATTACCTGCTGTACTTTATCCTGTGACAATGTTAAGTCAAATTCCAAATATTCCCTAAAAAAAGAAAAAAATTAATAATTTTTGATAAAAAAAAATAAAATTTAAATCATACGACGGGCGCACACAACAATACTCACTTGAATGGATGACCTTCGGATGTTTTTTGTACAGCTTGTAATACATTTTTATAAATTCTAAATGATATTGTACCAATTAATGCCAACAATGAAACATAAGCGAATACACTAATCACCGAAAAAAATGATATTGCTAATAATATAGCCAAACCGATGCCAAATACAATTCCAGATTTTTTTGTATCACGCCAATAAATAAGTGATTCCACTGTGAAAAAAAAAAGAAAGAACAAAAAAAAACAATTATTATTAAAATAATAAAAAACTATAAATTTAAAATTAAAAGAAAAATTTATTTTGTTTAATCAGAAGGAAAAAAATAATATGTCAAAAGCACACAAAAACCATCTCATTACAATCTTGTAACAGAAAGCAAATAATGAAATGACAAGAAAATATTTTTTTTTTTTAAAAAATCAAATTAAATTTCCTTCCAGAAAGAATTCACAAATTTCTCATTTTAAATAAGAAAAAATTTGAATTCTTGTCAAAAAAACACAATAAATTTATAAATTTAATCCTTTTAAAAGGTTTTACGATTATAAAATATTTTTTTTTAACCATAACACTATCATTACTCACTGATTTATTAATAAATTTAAATATTTAAAAATATTATCAAGTACTTTCCACCAAATATAGTTTTTCTCTATATTAAAAGTAAAAATTAAAAAAAAATACTCAAAACTTTCAATAAGAAAAATTAATCAAAAATTATTCACTATAAATAAAATCCCATCAAACAAATTTAATTATTTAAATAAATTAAAGAAAAAAAAAATTGAAAATTAAAAACTTAAAAAGAAATAACTTTTGTCTTCAACAAATCTTAAAAATAAAACAAAAAATCGAAAATAGAAGCAAAATTATTTATTAAAAATAGGAAGAAAACAAAAAGAAACAAAAAAAAAAAAACGGAAAGTAAAGAAAACAAAATCTATCTGGTGCTCTGGGTGTTTACTGCATGGAAAATCGTTTTCATTTTCTACATATTTTCATCTACTGTATGTATATATTTTCTAATACAATAAGAATAATATAAGCATATTATAGACACGAAAAATGCTAAGAAAATAAAATATACAAATGAAGCTAAGTGAAAAATTTATATATTTATATATATTTAAGACGAAAAACAACGAAGAACGTCATCCTTATTATATATTCGAGAATAAATTTAGCAAGTATGTTTTTGACTTTTTAAAATAAGAAAAAATAAATTTAAAAATTTAAATATAGAAAATAACTAAATAAAAATATAGTAGAGGTTACTGTGGATGATTTTATAAATTAAATTTATTTTCTGTTCTTTTTTTTTTTTGATGCAAAAATATACGCTGCAAAAGTTCTGAATAACAAACTTCATACAATACAATGAAAATAAGATGAATTTGTTGTTTCAGACAGTATCTCAATTGCTAGTAAACATAGCATAAATAAAATCTAAAAAGACTTTTAGTATAAAATTAGTACATCTAAAGCTTCTTAATCAATAATAAATGATAAACAAACTTGAGAACTGTCTGTAAAAAATATTTTCCACAATGTGACACAAAGAGAAAAACCAGCATAGAAAATTAATCAGCAAAAAACTAAAAACAAAAAAACATTTTTTTACAAAAATACATCAGGGAGAA
Source organism: Ptychoptera contaminata (assembly GCA_963942525.1). Taxonomy (NCBI): domain Eukaryota; kingdom Metazoa; phylum Arthropoda; class Insecta; order Diptera; family Ptychopteridae; genus Ptychoptera; species Ptychoptera contaminata. The sequence goes on along the minus strand of OZ012636.1, from coordinate 10,789,253 downwards.
AATTTCAAAAAAAAAAAATCTTTTTTGCTATTATTATTGGCTAGTGCCGAGAGTTAATAATTTACAAAAAAAAAAAAATTAAATGCATTAAGCAATTTTAAAGAAAAATCAACGATGAGAAGCAAGAATTTTTGATTTCTAGAATAAACAAAAAATAGATAAATTTAAATAAAAATTTAATTAGCAATTCAAAATACTAAATGACTTCATTTTTGTTTTTTATCATTTAGTAAAACTTTACAAATAAGCAAATAAGAAAAGAATTATTTCTCTTATAAAGAAATTACAGTTAAGCTTAATTAAATGTCATCAAAATTAAAATCAACGACATTGCACTTATCAGTTGAGTTAACCACAGACAATCTCAGCACATTAGAGAGTAAACCATTTAATTGCTATAAATACAGCAAAAGTATAATTTTCTACAAAACGATTATTTTTTTATTATTCTTAACATGCAAGCAAATAATTAGCAAATATAAAATAATTCATCACACACAAGAGTAGCCAGCAGTTACGTATGTATAACAATATTTTAATTCGAGTCATAAAATTTATACGAAATAAAGAACGAACCAAAAAATAAAGTAAAATAGAAAATCATCTGTTAAAAGCGTGTAAATAGAAAATTTCAGTTTAATAAGCAAAAAAAAAAATAAATAAATTAATTAAAAAATAAAATTTAAATAATTGTATTCGTGGATGTTATATATGAATAATTTTTATATACAAAGTCTCTATCAACAACTAAACAAGTAAAATGTAAATCATCTGCTAAAAACAGCTGATACTGTCAACAGTGTTATATAGAGGTAATAATACTTTGTATAAATCGATTACACGACTTGGACTAAATTAACGACAAATTATTAAAAGTTATAAATAATTCTAATAATTATTTCAAAGTCAAAAAAATAATAAAATTATAATAAAAAATATTTTCTTTCTCAAAAATTTTTTTATTTTGAATTAAATATTTATGCTTTCTGCATTTAAATAAAAATTTATTAAATTATTTTATTATACATTGGCTACACCTACCATTACCATCAGAGAAGGTAATTAATTAAAAGCATAATAAATTAACAATTTAAAGGAAAATATAAGAATAAAATTTATGCATGTAAAAACAACTCGATTAGTGCTAATCCACTTTCAATCTTTACACGTTACGCTACGTTAAGCATTTCTTTTCTTTTCTACGATCAATCATCATATTATTGTAATTTTAATTTTATTTTATTGCCATTTTCAGTGAAAATATTGCATAATTTTCTACTTTTTTTTTTATTAATAAAATTAATTTCAAAATAAGAGCAAAAAAAAAAAAATAAGCTCATAATATAAAACGTCGACAATATAAGCAACGCAGCAGAAAGTGTAATGTGACAATGTTGACGTCAACGACGACGAAATCAACACATATTAATTTTCTTATTCGATTGTTGTCTTGCAACAATTTTAAATGTTGCTGGAGTATTTTTTTTTATTCCTGTATTCTCTCTCTGGTTCAACTTTTATTTATTATTTTGCCGTGTTGGCTTAACTTAAGAAAAAAATAACACAACCAGCAACAAGAGCAAACCAAAGTTAAGCGGAAAAAATAAATAGCAAAAGACTACTAAACACTCTACGACGCGTCTACGCCACAACACACAATCAAAGGTTAATAAATTTAAATGAATAAAAAAAAAATAAACTAAAAATTGAAATAAATAATAATAATAATAAAAGCAATATAAAATTAAAAAAATCTTGTCCAATAATTTTATCGGTTTTATTAATTAATAAAAAATCTCATAAAAAAACAAAATTAAATTTTGATTGAATGAAAATTAAGCCACTTAGGAAACAACAAAAAAGAAGAAGAAGATTTTATCGATAAAAATTTTCTGTAACTACAATTATTAAGGCTATATATAGACAGTACTAATGTGTAACTGCTCCCACCCACAATCTCTTATCAACAATAATCCTAATCACTTTAATTATCCAAAAAACAAAAAAACGAAACGGAACGAAGGAACAACATAATATTATCAGATAGCTATATAGTTAAATATAAAAAATATTAATTTGTTGATTGTTGATGCGTTGGCTGGCTAGTCACTGTGAGTTGTCCAGTTTAAACATAGTTAAAATCCGCGTGTATGTATATGTGGCTATTACCTGCATATCGGTAATTTTTTTTTTGTTACAAATTACAAAAAATAAAAAACATTAAGTAAAATCAAAGCTTCTATTTTTTTATACAAATTTAGTCAAAATTGACTTAAATAAAAAACTTCACAAACTGACACGTGTACAGGACAGTAAAACCAAAAAAAAACTCACATTCACTGCCACCACTTGTTATGCGAGAAAATATTTATTTTCTTTTAATGAAAATATTTTTTTTAATATTATTATTATTGCTATAATTAATCCAAATTAATTTTTTTTTTTTTGTAAAATGTAAATTACCTGGTCCACGCTCAGGTAATTGTGTGCCAGCATAATTATTGCCATTTGTATAACGTACATTTGGTTTTTTACCCATTTTTAATAATTAATATTTTCTTTTTAGTTTAAAAGTTAAAAGATTTTTTTTCTATTTATATATTAGCAACAATTAAGAGCAAATAAAAGCGAAAACATAAAAAATAATCACACAACAATAATGTTTTAATAACTAATGAAAAATTCACTGCATAAATGAATTTAAAAAACACTAAGAAACACCAAACAACGTAATGTATTGTTGTCACCACGTCGCGGTATTAATCAAATCACAAAAAAAAATAAAAATTCTACTAAAAAATTACTCAAAATGGAATTAATTATTTTTTTGGTAACAAAACAAAAACACGTCCAAATACGTTTTCTTGTCTTTTATAACTGTCTAAAGTCTGTATTTATTTAATGATTTTTTTTTTTTTTTTTTTTTTTAATATAAGTTAATTCTCTCTTTCCATAGTCAGCAGCTTTTATTTATTTATTTTATTATAATTCGTTTGTTGTAAAGTTTACTAAACTAAAAGCAAACAATACCAGCAGCAACAACAACAGCAACTTAACCACCAACAAAAACCACCACATAAAGAAAAGTAAAGAAAAAAAAACCAACGAAGCAATATAAGCAAAAAATAAAAAATCACCTGAATTTGTTCTTTTTATTTTACTTTTTATATTTCTTTTTTTTGATAAATAAAATGAAACTTGTTCGTATTTTCTTAACAAAAAAAAAAGACTCAAGAAAGAAAGAAGATATTCTCAATTGAAAAGAAAAAAAATATTAAACGCTACGGTACAGTATCACATCACATATAGGTAGAAAGAAAAATATTTTACACAAAAAACAGTAAGAAGAACAGAAATTATAATTATTACTTTGTTTTTGTGATTTGAATTAACAAGGTTGAATGGATAAATGCATTTCATTAGAAATGTTTAAAAGCTTTTACTTTGCTTAAACAACAAAGAATTAAGTAAGAGAAATTATTATTTTTTTTTTTGAATACATTATTATTAAGGCAAAGTAGTTGGTAAAGTAATATTGTTGATAGATATATAATTCGTGATAGTTTCTGGCAATATTATAATAACTGCATTAATGAAAAAAAAAACACAAAAGACTTGAGGCGACGAATGAACAAACAAACAACAAAAACGTGGCAATTTTGACTTTATCATTCATTTAAAAAAAAAATCTCCATATCTCTAAACATACCTACAGGAAAAACTTGCAATAATTAAGTAAAAGTAAAAAAAGCAAATAAATAAATTTTCATTATTCAAAAATATAATATTTATCAAGAAAAAATTAAAATAATTAAAAAGAAAGCAATAATTTTAATTAAAAAAAAAAAAACTTCTCACTGGTGAATTATTTTTTATAAATAAATTAAATTTAATTTAGAAATTAAATTAAGTTAAAAATTATTTAATTTTACATCATAATAAATAACGCAATAAGCACTGTTGCATAATTTCGGGTAACAGACAACAAGTGCTTTCAAAGTAATAAATAAAAAACATAAAGCTTTATTACTTTCCTTACTGGTGAAATAATTGTAAGGTAATAGTACTGCAAAAGGCAGCATTTATAGCATATTCTTTTAAACGGAAATACGTTTTTGATTAATTCTATTGAAAGTATTAATATTGTTTTCTTTTATTTATGTATTAACAGTACAGTGTTTGTCAAAGGAAGTAAGGTAACGTTATTTAATTAAAAAATATTTTTAATAATAATAATAATTAATTAATAATATTTCTTTATGTCAAAATTTCTATTAAAACAAAGAATAAAAAAATACAATTAAAAAAACTGTTATATCAATTAAATTACAAAGAGAGACAGATAACAAGATGAATAACTTAATTAAATAAACCTTATCTCGTATATAAACTAACCGAAAAAAAAAATGTTACTATGCAATAATATTAACAGAGAAAATACACAATCAAAATAAACATATTACCAAAGTATAAAAAATTTACGTCATCAGGCCGCAAATATTATAAATAAAAAAAAAATCAAAAATAATAAAATGACCACAAGGTGACTTTATCTATATCTATTTATATTAATAATATATTAAAAGACCAAAAAAAAAAACGAACTAACTAAATAATAATCAAGATTTATTATAGCAAAATATTTTAAACAACAAAATTAAAGGAAAACAAAAAATATTAATTAATTAATTAATAAATGACAACAGAACTCCACATCACCACCACGCAAATCGAACAGTAATAGTAAAATATCATCACAATAACGCGACTTATAAAAATTATAACATTTTCATTCTTTTTTTTTCCCATGAAATATATTTTTTCGCTTGTTATATTATATTATTAAGTAATTAATTAATAAGTATTAACAACACACATAATTTTTCATTAAATTTATTTATTAAAATGAAAGAAAAACACAAATCAAAATATTTTGATAAGAGAATAATTATATTAGTGCTGGTGTAATAGTATAAGCAAGTAACTTGCATATAATAATAAAAAATTACTTTAATCGTATTTTAAGCTTTCAAGCAACAATCACGTGTAATGTTGTAATTATAAACAAATATATTTAAACTAAACTGTTTGTTTAAACATCGAAGCGCACTTTAAACTTAAGAAGAAACAAAACCATATGGATAACTTAGTCTTAGCCTTACATGTGTATCTTCATTATTATTATTATTACTTAAAATATAAACAAGAAAAATGAACAAGGAAAAAACATGGCAGTGTTTAGTCTGGAAAATAAATATTATTAACCAATGGGTAGTGTTTAATATGTATTATTTTATTAAATAATGCTGTGTTGCTTTGTATTGCATATTTTCAACATTATTTCATGCTACGTTTTGACTGGTGCTCGCTCTGCTATACTTTTAATTTTATAGATTTTTTATTTAATAGCCTCTAAACTACTAAAAGATGCTGGGATCAGATAAAACAATAAATTAAATGAAATAAAAATGCTCCGTTGCCATATTTCAATCATTTTTTCTTTTACTTTATGTTTTCTTGTAAAGTATTATTCACATGTCTATGTTTTTTTATCGTTTTCTTCTATGACATTTATTTTTCTTTCTTTCATAAATTTAAAATAAAATTTCACTTTCATCAACCAATCTAAAAATATATACAAAACAAGTAAATAACTCCGTTAACAGTAATTACTGTCAACATAAGGTCCCCAATAGACTATATTATTTGCTTTGCTACCATGGTAATGTAAAGCATATATATGATTAATTCATAATAGCTGCTAAAAAAAAAAACAAAAATCAATACACACATTAAAGGTAAAATATACTTTTAAATAATAAAAATTAGAATAATAATATAAAGAATAAATACTTTTACGCATCATAAAATTCCTTTTAATAGTTATTTTTTATATTTTGCTTTTAATTAATAAAAAATTAATATTCTCGTCATATTGAATAGTTAATTTTTAATTTTTCCTACTAAATATTTATTTAAATATAAAGCAAAATAAAAGATTAATATATTTAAAAAAAATTCCTCCAATCTTTTCCCTCACCCACATATATTCAATTTTTTTCGGTTAAACAATATTATTCTTAATTATTACAGGATGAAACGCAAGTAATAAAAATATTTAACAATTTTTATTTTTAAAAAATACACAATAACACTACTAATCTTACGATAAATTTTTTTGTGCTAAAAATTAATAACTTTGTGTACAAAATCAATAACGAATTGCGTTTTAATCTTGATATGCAAAATAATGTCAACATATTACGTAATAATTTTATTATTTCTTCCTTTTTTCTTTCTTAAATTAAAATAATCAATATTTTGCAAAACCAGTACTAGAGAATTAGCAGTAAAGAATCAGTAAAAGAAAATTAGCATTAAAAAAAAAAACAAAATGATTAGCAATGTCAAAAGAACAGACGATACAAGTGTCATTGCATTTTTCATATTAATGCTGCAAAATTTTCTTTTCTACGATAAAAGATAAAATAAAAATTAATTAAAATTAAAATAAAAACAAAATCTGTTATTGGCAATGTAATTATTTTATTTCAAAATAAATATTCGCATGTCTGCTACGATTTTCTTTATAATTAAGCAACACACAGAAAAATAATATGGTAGGTGGTAATGACAGGGAAATTAAATAATTTTATAATTTAATCGAGACAAAAAAAACATTCCTTTAATTAATTTTTTATAATAATTTGGCAAAATAAAAATATTTTAGCAATTAGATTAGATAATAACAATTTGGTATAGACAGAAAAGTAAAATCACACAACATCTGTGGTAGTTAGAAAAACATTTCAATAAAATTCATGCGTAAAAAATTACAATAAATGTCATTGTGTATGAACGTGACTTTAATTCCCAAGAATAAACTTAAAGAAAAAGAGTCAACTCTTAGCAACCACATTTAAAACATGACATTTTGAATAAAAAGAAAAAACATTTATATTAAAAAAAAGGCAAGAAAAACAGCAAAACGGGACGCGTTTTTATTTTTGGATAGCAAGTTGCTGCTGTTTCTTGTATTATATGCTGCTGCCTCTATTTACTGTTGTTGTTGCCTAGGTAGATTTTTCAAATTATTCCTATTTAATTTTTTCTTTTTTTATTTTAAAAATAAAATTTAAAATGAACAAAAACAAAAAAAAAAGTAAAACAACAGCCGCTGAGTGATTTAATTTTTTTTTTTAAAGATTCTTTTTTTTCTAAGAAGATGAAATATTAAATAAATTTTATCCTTCAGAGTTTCTTACGTGTCAGTCAAGAAAAAAGACTCTATTTTTTTTTTTAATTATTTTAACATATAAAATAGTAAATAATTGATAAAACAAACTTACTCTCTTCACGAGTGAATTTTATATTAAGATTTAAATCCGCTAAGGAAACCATTTTTTATTGTATTAACTGTATCTTTTTTTTGCCTTTTAATTAATAAAACTTTTAATCAATTTTATATTAAAGTAAAAACACTTTCAAAGTGCACAATTAATATTAATATTAATATTACACTTTACACTTTTAGCATCGATTTTTAAACATAAAAATTTCGGAATAAAAAAAAAATCTTCAAAATACTAAAAATAAAAAAATTAAATTTTCAATAAATAATTAAACGAATAAACTATTTTTTCTTTAATCTCACACACACATTAAATAAGGGAGAACTTTTTTTATTAAACTCGCGTCGCTTAAAGTAACAAAAACAAAAAAAAAATCAACTAAAATTAAAATAATCGAAAATCATCTCTCAACAACAACGACAAACTATTTCTTTAACCAAACTGGGGACAAAAAAAAACTAATTTTACTTGGCTAAAGGATAGAACAAAATTTCACCAATATGTAATTATAAAACTAGCAGCACTAAGATAGAGCACAAAACACAACAAATATAAAATACTTTAATTAATTATAGTGAACAACTAGAATAACACCAACAGTAACAAACAAACACTACCACTTCTAGAGGGACAATAAAAATCTAAAAAAAAATTTTTTTTTTACTAATTACATTTATTAATAGAAAATAATTTTTTTGTTCATACAAAAAATGAAAAAAAAAAAAAGTACAATAGTAGTCGCTTGTTGTCGCGGTTGATCGTAAATAAGTGATATCAGCGGTCGCGTAGCTACTTTATTTTTTTAAAATTAAATTAATTTTAATTTTTTTATAGTTAAGAACAATGTTTTTTTTTTTTAAGAATTAACTTAAGGTTCATTCAGCAAATACACAGAATTAATTATAACTTAAATTTTTTATTATAAAGCAAAATAAAAAACTAATAATAATAATAAACTGACTCAACTTGACTAATGTTCGTTATGTAGTGAAGTGACTCGACCGCATTATATATTATCGATGTTAGGGTCGTATCGTAATCAAAAGAAAAAGAAATTATTTTTTCATTTCTTTTTATCGTTAAATTCGTTCCCTTTACCAAAAGTGAAGAAAAAAAAAATTCTGACTCAACTAATTCATTGAACAACCACCACATATATTTCCGGGAAGAAAACAACAAAATTATTATAGTGTCTTTAGCAATAAAGCACTAGAGCCATTCAACCTACATATCATAATGATCAATAAAATATTGAGAACATATTATTTTAATTGGAAACTTTTATGTTATTAATGAAAATAAGCAATAATATTCTTTATTTACTGTGAAAACAAATAATTAAATTATTAAAACAAAAAACGTCATAAAATAGTAGACTGAAGGGTTAAATTATGTCTACATTTATAATTAAAAATCAAAAAAACACTTAGGGGTTTTCTTTAATCAAACAACAAAAAAAACTAACATTCTATAGGGCAATTCGCCATAAATCACATACGACAAGCAACAATAATAGGGTAAAGTGTCTGGAAATATTATTTTTTTTCATTCTTTTGAAATACACCCAGAAAAATGTGACCAAAAAATAAAAAATGACTCACAAAGCCTATCACTTCTCTGCTTAGTCATTTTACTTTCTGTCTAAAATAATTATATAATAAATATATTGTCGACGCCACTGACCCAAAGTTTAAAATAATTTAAAAAAAAAAATTAAAAAGAAAATAGACCTAAAGTAATTAGACAGAATATCTATAGAAATAACATTAAATCGATATTGATGATAAAATGGGAAAAAAAAAAATATAAAATAATAAATATTGACCCACTACCATAACTAATATCAATTAACTTTCTTTGCTTTATCTTATCTCTATTTTTACTAATTTCTATTTATTTATTAATATTAATATTAGTTATGTGTCATAAGGTTGATAAATCAATCAATAAACATACAAAGCATACTAACACGAAAGATGACTGAATAAATGTTTTTTACTTTAAATTATTTTTAAATTAATTAATAATAATAAAAAAAAACATTTTTAATAAAAATATGATAAAAAAAATATATTTTTACCTAATAATAGTTTAGACAAGTACTTATTATTATTTATTAAAAATAATTTAAATATTAATGAATGCATTTCATGTAATAATGATGGAAAAATCAATAAAATAGGTCATGTTAGTGTATTTCCAGTTTAATTCTCTATACATTACACAAAGCAGATAATCAGTTGTAAATTACAATCAATGTTCGTTCTTGCTAATAAATTTATCAATAGTACAAAAGCTTTTATAAAAGTTTGAAAATATCATTAGTTCCATTGGGACAGTATCAGTACCGCTTATGATTCAATAAATTTTCAACTGAAATCTTCAAATAATTTCATTGAAATCAGTGCACAAAAAATAAATAAAATAAAACATTCAATCATTTAATTTAATAAAAAATAAAACATAAATTATATTTTATTAATGCATGCAACCCAACCGCCGAAAAACATTAATTTATTATTTAATAAAAAGAAAGAAAATTAATTGACCTAATCTGACCACAATAATTAATTAAAAATAATTACATCAAATTGTTATTATTTTTATTTTTTACTAAAATAAGGACGAGGTTATGTTTATAATAAATAAAATAAAATAAAAACAAAAAAACCTAGCCAGGATCATAATTAAGTCTATAATTAGTAATAATAGACGAAGAATAAAATTCATAGTTGTTGGTATTTCTTTCACCAAAAAGACAAAAATGACATTTTATTTTTCTGTGTTGTCATTTTAATTATTTATTTTTTTTTCTTATTGTAAAATTTGATTTAACGCCAATTTTAATTAAATGACCACAGCAAAAAATATATATATAAAGTATATTATTTATAATCTTAATAAATAAAATTGAATACTTGAGAATCAACAGCAACAATAGTAAACTCAACCATTAAAATCATCATCATAACCAACCATATCGCATGTTAATTTCCCATTTAAATAATTTACAAGCATTTTAAATAAATTATTTACACAAAAAAAAACGGGGTTAAAAAGAAATGCATTAATTAAAATAAACTATAGCAAAAAAATTGAAAAAGACAACTATTACTATGGGCGACACCCTTATTGATTTTTACAATTCTGTAATTTCTTTTAGTTTTATTAAATTTTCATTTCGATTATAAATTTTATATTTAGTTATCTTGTCCGAATAAAATATTTTTTATTATTATGCAATAAAAATTGACAACACTGAAAACGAAAAATATATATAGAGATAAAAAATATATATTTACAGGTAAATAACCAAATAACAGAAAATAAATAATTAAGTAGATGAGACTTGGTAGTAAAAAGAATCATTGTAAATATTCGTTGAAACTCAGAATATATATTATATTTTCTAAGTATGTATATGTAACAAAATCGTATTTATACGGTTAACTTGTACAAATAAATAAATAAATAAATGAAACCTAAATAAAATAAAAAACAACTGACTGAAAATAAAGTAAAACATAAACAGGTGCATTGCGAGTAAAGGTAACATTATCAAAACAGTGTTGTCATGTCATACTGGGGGACAATTGATTATTATTTTTTATACAACTATTTTGTTACACTTATTACCACAAATTTTTGCAAATATCGTAATTTTGCTGTTTTTTAATTACATAATAATATATAAAAAACCATAAAATAAAGAATATTTTGCACAAAAGCAACCACATGCTCTTCGAAATGTAAAATTTTGAAATCAAAGCTTATGTATTAGAGACTCTACTATATGTACCGCTTATCAACGAAATTTTTAAATAAAAATTTGAAAAAAAACTGATGGACACTCCTTGAAGAAATTTTATTTAAAAAAATATATAAAGACTCTACTGTATATTACTTAATTTAATCCAAAGACTGATGTCTAATCGAAACAGTAAAAACAGTAATCATAAATCAATTTAGGTCATTTACTATGTAGGATTATAAGTTTGTAATAATAAATTTCTTTATTTTTAATTAAACTAACAAATTTGATTATTTTTAACAAAATAATTATCAGCAAATTACATCCATATCCATAGTGCAATTGAATTTTCATTACAAGTTGCAGGAAAACAAGAAATAAAAAAACTTTAAACTAGTCACAACTAGATGGCGATACTATTAATTTATATCAACCTGTGCTTTAGCATTCTGAATAAAAAAAAACTCAATTAGTCAGTGAAATTTCATAATTAATTACTTATAAAATAATTCAAAAAATAAAAAAAAAAAGATAAGACACTTTTTCTAATTCATTTATTTTCTAAAAATAACTTACCCATTGGATGTAATCGATCGGGTTTGAACCAAGCGTCTGCAATCATTTTAATGATGTAAGGCAATACACACAGAGGATAGCAAGTTCAATTTATTAAAAAAAAACGCAATGTAGAAAAAAAAGGAAGAGAAAAAATATTTTTGTTATTTGGTTAGTAAAGAACATAAATTAAAAACTTAATAATTTTAATTCGTTAAAAACAAGCAAATAAATTTGTTTTTGTTTTTCTATCAAAATGTTATTCAGTGTTTGTGCTAATTGTCAATATTTTCTTACTTGTGTACGAGTGATGCAATCAATTGTAAAAAACAATAAAAAAAAATCAAAAAATAATACAAAATAAATTGCAAAATAACAAATAATAAAAAACGCGAATACATAAGCAAAATTAAATAATTTATATAATAAAATAACCTTGATAATGACTTTACTCATTTTTATTTGTATTTTTACTTATTATTTTTATTAAATTTTATTAATAAGAAAAATAAAAGCAAACAAATTGCACTTGTTTTGTTAGATAAAACACAATAAAAATATTTATATATTTCAACGAAAAAGATAACCTACATGGATCAATTAAACAGCAAATCAATGGTCTAGTTTTGCATACACCATTTGTTGGTTTTGATGGTGGATCACCACCATCATCCAATAAATTATTTTTTTCATGTATCGATGATGACGATGTTTGAAATTCGGTATCCATTTTTCTTTGATTTTATTACTTTTTCTCTACGTCACACTTCCCGAAAACAAAACAAATTCTAAATTGAGACAACGAACTAATCAAGTACAACCGCACACCACAAGAAACAAATTTTCTACACTTAACAATGACAAAAAAAATACAGAATAAATTTAGAAACCACAAGGAATACAAATTTTCCACTTAACAAATTAATATATAATTAAATTTTTCTTTAGGAAAAATATTTTCAAAAAATAGTACACTTCCTGCTTTCCTTTGAAATAGTTTTTTGTTTCTTTTTAACTGTATTGCAAGGAGCTACTACAACGTTTTTATTATTGCGAAGTAGACAGATTCTAAACACAAAGTAAACTAAAAACACAGAATAAATTATGCTTTTTATCACTTTTGGTAAATGTCAAAATTTGTTATCAACAATTTTTGCATCAATTTAATTAATTATTGATTTTATTCAATATTTTAACTTAAAACAAATAATTTTTAAATATATATTTATTTTATTATTTTTTTTTTGTATTCTCTCGCCCTGTTTAGTACGTTAGTGAAACTTATTTGATTTTTTTTTTTTTTAATAAAAATTATTATGTCGAAATAATGTTTCTCTGCTATACTGTTATTATTATTATTATTATTTGGAGAATTGAAAATTACTCTTACATGAAAAGAAACAACTATATCTATTTATTGCAAAATAACACCCAAAAAGAGCTCTTCTAGCAATAGCAATAACATCACCAGTAAAGATATTCTTTATATAATTTTTATTAGAGATGAACAAAAAACGTTTTTTTTCTTTTACGTTTCTACAACAACGCAATAATGAAGAGAAAATTAGAAGAAAAAAAAATCCCAACATATTTATCGATTCTTTTATCCTTTGACTAAGGTAATAGAATTATCCGCATGCGCCCTTAAAAATTATTCCCAGAACATTGGCGACGACGTATTACATACACTGGTGAAATAAAAAAAAAAAAACAAATTATTCCAACAGAGTATTCTCGATTATTCTTGCTTTAATGACACATTTCTTTATTTTCTCCTGCGCAGTAAACACTATATAATTCGTAATAGAAATTTCATTAAATTTTTTCCGACAAGGAACAAAAAAATTAGGGGAAATTTCTTTTAACCATTCGTTACAAAAATGACTAACGACAGGACATAGAAACAAAAAAAAAAGGAAAACAAGTATGCAAAAATATGTGAAATAAATAATAGAAAAATTCACTTGTGCAATATAATCGTTTCGGTTTTATTTGTTTGCTTATTATTTTCTCAATCCCTCTATTTCGTTTTATTATATTTTTAACCTTTGTTTCCCATTTAAAGTTCATTTCCATAAATTTAATTTGTCTGATTGGATTCGACATAATATGACATTTTTTTTATTTTGTAAGAAAATTGTATTAGTCCTAAAAAAAATATTAAATTACTAAAATATATTTGTTTTCTTTTATCGTTCCAATAAAGTTGTTAATTAAAATCATGACAATGTGTATGTATTTTACAAATAAGAGTTTTCTAGGTATCATAAAAAAGAAAAAAAGGAATAGTTGGAAACAGGAAAGTATTAAATATTGAACATTTTTTTGAATTATTTATTTGCAAAAAAAATTACAAGAGAAAAAAAGGTTCGACTTCACTGATTCGATTTTCATTAATACTATGGATAGTTGTTTGAAAACTTTTATTAAAATAAATACTAGATACAATATCCAACCACAATGAGTCATTAAAAACGAAATTTATTATTATTGTTATTATTATTATTATTATTGCATTAGGCTTTTATTGTAAAAAAAGGGTCAATAGTTAAGTATATTTGCCGTTCAAAACCTCGTTAAAATTTCCTTTCTATACTAATATTAATAATAATCACAAGGAATTAAAGTAATGCAATTTTTCAGAATCAAATAAATCAATTTTATTGCAAAAAAAAATACAAATCCTATAGCATAGTATTAACAAAATATTCTCTAATGAAAATGACTAAAAGCTGAATTTATTTCACGTTTAATAACTAAATTAACATATTATTATATATAAATTTTAATTAATAATAATAATCAATGATTATAAAACAAAAATTATTTTAAATTAGAAAAAATAAAAATACGCCTAAATGCTGGTTGCACACACAACAAATTTTCAACATTCATTTTTATTCATTTTCATTGTAAAGCTGTCTTATGCGACATAATTTATTTATTTTTTTAATTCTTTTTATTTGTAATAATTATAAATTTATGAATAATTTAAAATAATTATGCAATTCAACTTTTAAGAAAATGAAAAATCCATTTTATGTCATATAAATATGGAAAATACATTGAAATACAAAAAACCCTGCACACATAATTTACGGTTAAAATAATTATTGAAACTCACTATTCTAGTATTAATTAAAAATATTTATAAAAGAAAAAACAAATTCTTAAATTAAATAAAAAAAACGATAAATGAGAAAATTTGCAAATTGGAAATAACCAATAAAATAAGAAAAAATATTGCAATTAAAATAAATATTATTAATAAAAACCCATACTGCTTTTGTTAATAATTAAAATTACAAATAATTAATTTAGATTAGAAAAAAAAAAATAAGAGCAGAACAATATTTGTGTGGTATTTTTGCGTAGGAAAAACCATTTTACTAAGAATTTTTATTTAAAAGAAAAAAAAATATTGATTACTTAAAATTGCAAAAAACAAAAAAAACAACTTGAACGTTGATGGGGAGAAACGCATTTCTAATGTCGCATCATAATTTTTATTCAACATATTCATGACACTGTACTGTGGCTCAGATAATATTTTTCTATATACAAGAATTTTCAAATATAAATTTAGCTTCTTTTTTTTTCATTTTTTTGTTAATCTTATCACTAAATACAACATCAATAACATAAATTAAAAAAAAAATATATAAACAATGTCATTTATGTAATAAATGTATAAAAAAAAAATATAGAAATAATAATAAACATCATTAACAGGTGATATTTAAGTATTCTAAAATCTGTTATACAAATCTATTTATTATTATTTTAATTTTATATCATTTATTATTAGAATTTAATTAATTTAAAAAAAAAAACGAACTATAATGATTGCGCACAAGGAAACAATAATGATATGCATGCAATTTTAGAAAAAAAAAAATAAATAAATAAAATTAACCAAAGATTAAAATGACATTTATTAATAATTCAAACATTATAAATAAAACCACAGAGATAAAATTAATTATTATTGATATCAGTAATGTATCAATCATACGCAATACCATATGGAAATAGATTTATATTTTTTATTTCTACCACAATGAGAGTAAATGCCAGAAAAGTGTCATATAATTAAAATTTTAATATTCAACCATTTCAACTAAATATTCAAATTAAGAATAGCCATAAAAGCTAAGACTGATTGAGAAAAGAAAAAGATTAAGAATAGTCTTAGTTTTTTAATTAGAAATTAGTAAACGAAGAATAATCACCATCAAAAAGAAACTAAATATATGTATACATTAATACATATTCATTTAAACATCTTTATATATGATAATTAATCTAATTAGCATACATTATTATGATTGATAGCTTTTAATTTGTAAATTCTAATAACTAAAGTTGATATTTTGTAATTTTAAGTGGCTTAGTTTTAACTCGGTTATATTTAACGCGTCCAAAACACAACTTTGTAAGATATCACGGTTAAAACATAAAAATAAAGACAAAACTATAAATTTTGACTTAATTCCTTTAAAAAAAAAAGTCATCAGTGCGTCTTCTCAGTGTAAATATCTCATCAAATTTGCTGTAGTATGACCATGTGATGCACATCACGAAACAAGCGACAAAAAATTAGGTGTCTTGTATCGTTGCAAGTCATTTTTTAACGCCAAGCAACTCTGCCTCATATATAAATCTTTCACCGGGCCATACGATTAATAAACAATCCCGAAATCACTGATAAATTAGACTCGCTTAAGCATCGTCGGGACGTAGCGGACCTCACGATTTTTTACAAATATAGTTACGGAAATATTTCCAAAGAGGTCTTCGAAATAATGCCTTCGCGCGAAAAACGTGTACGAGAAACAAGGGCTGGAACTACCACCCACAGTCAAGCAGTGACTTCAAGTACTCAATTTCATTATAAACAATAACAGTGTTTTTAACAATAAAAAAAAACCAATCCTGACAAAATATCTATCTACAGCACTGTGTAACTTTATTACTCTTTAATAAAACTATTTTAATCACATTAGAAAACATAAAAAATTACTTAAAACTTAAAAAAAAAACAAAAAATATTCATAAATAAATAGAAATTAAATTAGAAATAATTAAACAGAAATTATGAATGTTTTAACTCGTAGCAGTATAAATATATCACAAAAAAAACTTTTACTTTTACTTTTGCGGCAATACAATTACAATTTTTAAGAAAATCATTATCTTATCTAATTAATAAAAAATAAAATAAACATAACTAATAATTTAATACTTTAATGTAATTAAATATATGTATATTTATTTAATTTAAAACTAAAAAAAAACAGTTCTTCAACAATAAATTCTTTAAGAAGAAATGAAATTGATATAAAAATTGTACCTTTCTTATTACAGTTTTTAATAATATATACCGTGGATTCCGCTTAATCAGGACACCGGTTAATCGGGACAGCGGCATAGTTGGGACAAATTCTAAAGAATAAAAATAAAAACAAGGAAATAACACAAATTTTCTTCGCTTTAGCGGGACAGTTGAAGTGACGAAAATGATTTTATAGAAGATTAAGATTTAGATTTAGACTAGTATAAATGTGTCGATTAAGCGGAATCTACTGTATTTAAAAAACGTCATTAACATTGTCTGTAAAGCATTTTTAACTTATTATATTATTATTATACCAAAAAGCAATGAAAATTATGCTATCTTTGCACATAAACATAACATATGAGGAGGGCATTCTCCAATAGTTTTTTTTTCTGTTTAAATACGTAGTACATATAAGTATTTAAAACGTGTAATGAAAAAAAATAAACTTCAATTTAACTAGATCAAATTGATTTGCTTAATTAATAATAATAACAGAAATAAGAAACAAACAAAAAAAAAAAACGACCTACGCACTGGATATCTAGACAAACCAAAACCAAAAAAAAAATCTCCACAAAATTTTTGCATAATAAATTTTTCTTAATTAATTTAAACTGTGTTAAATAAAAAAATAAATAAAATCAGCAAAATAGTATTACTATTATCACTATTCTTGTTAAAATTGCCCATATTTGTGTGATTAAAATTAAATAATTGTATTTTAAAAAAATAATAATAATAAAGAAAATTACCCACATGATAGTACTTGATATTTGAAAAGTTTAATTGTATTTGAAATAAAATTCTATTTTCGAACACACATATATTATACTTACTGCACATGTATGCTATATATTTATACAATTAAATTTATTTTTATTTAAATTAATATCAAAAAATTATATACTTGTATTGGCGCTTAAATTAATATTAATTTTTATCAGCAAAATATAACATATACACAACACATGTATATATTTATATAATGACATTTCTCGTCTGATTTTTATTATTATTATTTTTTTATTTATTTATTATTATGTTGTTAAACATAAGAGAAGCAGCATAACGAAATAAAAATTCTTTATTTTTTTATTTTTTGCTTCATTTGTTGCTTATAATAAAGTTTTAAGTGACATTTCGCTGTTTTATATCGTACACGCGGTTGCTTTATTAAAAAAAAAACTATAATTAAAATTTAATAAAAAAAAAAACGTGGTTTTTGGTTAATTAAATTAAATAAATTTATAGAAAAATTAATAGAAAATAGAAAAAAAAAACAGTGACAAAGTGTAGTTTGTGCCTTGTCTTGTAGAAGTTTATAGTGTTAAAGTGAAAATTGTATAATTTCTTAAGGGAAAACAGGTAAAAAAATCTTCTTTTTTTACATTAAACAATTAATAAAAAATTAATCCAATTAAGTTAAAACAAAAATTCAATAAAAAATAATTAAACGAAGAGAAATTCTGCTTAATAATCAAAAAAAAAAACAGTATAATAAAAAGATATCTAAAAATAATTTTCATAATTAATAAATAAAATATCTAGACTTGACACTTGAGCATTAAACAGACTATATAGTACAGAGTAGTTCATAGCAAGTGTTTAATGAATTTGTTGTTGAAAAAAGTGTTCTTCTATACAATAATAAATTAATCAAAAAATTTACCGAATAAATATTTCAATTATAATAAAAAAACGTCAAGAAGTTTATGTTATATATTTCATTGAAAAAAAAACTAACCCACAATTCCGTAAAGTTAAAATAAAGAGCATATACGTAACTAAAGGAAAGCATAAGTCTTGAATTTAAATTAATAAGCATTTAATAAAAAGAATGAAAAAAAGACATGAAATAAGCGTATTAACAATTAGAAAAAATGCAAAAAAATGCAAAAAAATAGCATAGGAGGTTTAAATTTCAATTAAATAATCGTTTTATATTATTATTCTTATTATTATTATTTAACCAACTCCACACACAACATGCTTTTAATTTTCTTTTAACATTTATTTTTTTATATAATTTTAATTAAAAAAAAAAATTTCTAAATCACGAAATTACAATAAAACGGTTAATTATGATTTAAAGTTTATAAATAATTTTACAAAAAATTTTAATAATAAATAAATTTATATTTTTAATTAGTCCAAAAACAAAAAAATAGTAACAAATAAAATAAATTAAAAAATTAATAAATCGTTAAAAATAAAAACAAAAAAAACTCCTTATAATCGTGATTAAATAAAGAAAAAATAATAATAATAATAATAAAAAAATTGATATGAAGAAATTATAAAATAAAAAAAAAAAAAAACATATTCTAAGTGATTTTTTATGCTTCATGGACTCAATTAAGAAATTTATTCACTAAAAATTCTTATAATATATCTATACTAACACAACAATAATTTAAAATAATAATTTTTATTAATATTTTTCTATCTAATTTGATTTTCATTGAACTCATATAGAACAAAATAAATAAAAATATAATCAGTGTTAAAAAAGCATATACAAAAATATATATTTTTTATAAATAAAATTGTTTAAATTCCTCCAACCGTTATTTAATAATAGTAATGTAAAAATAATAATAATAATAATAATAATAATAATAATAATAATAATAATAATAATAATAATAATAATAATAATAATAATAATAATAATAAAATTCAAAAAAAAAGAACAGGCAATAGACAGCAGTATCTGATTTAAAAAATTTATATAAATTTAAATAAATTTAAGTATTTCTAATTAATTGATAACTTATCCAGTTGTTCTTGCATGATAACAATCTAAAACATGATAAATTATAAAATGTTATAAAAAAAGTAATTATTATTATTAAATTATATTCAAAATTATTTTACATCTGTAATCAAAAACCAAAAAATGTGTAATCATATTGATAAAAATCTAATTCATATTATAACATCAGGTAATTAGCGAATTTAGCAATAATTATTGGTCTTAATATTTCTGTTATAATTTTCATTCAACAGAAATGTTATGGTAAAACGAATAACAACATTTATTAAAAATAACTAATTATTGTTTTTACTTAAAAAGGTGTTTAAAACGCTTAATTGTTATTTTTTACTTACAAAAAAATTAAAAAACTGTTTATAACAAAAGAATATAAATGGACTCTAAACTGTGAAAAAAAATCCACCAAAATTATGTTAAACAACGAAAAAAAAAAAAAAACTTATTAAAAAGTCAAAAATGTTGATTAAAAAAAAAAAAAAACTTAATCATGACCGTGACCCTCATAAATCAAACATTTGTAACCCTTGACTGTCTAATAGTTTTTTTAATTAACAAAAACATTCTAAATTATTTAACAACAAAATGTTACAAAATATCGTAATTAAATATTATAATTATTTTCAATATTATTCAATCAAATTTACCTATATTTTATGCAACATAAAAACTAACGAAAAACAACTTTAATCTACTCATACAGCTATAGTTTAGCTAAAGAACAAATAATAAAAAAAAAAAACAAAGAAAATTATAAGCTTCTTAAGTTAATGAACCCAAAATGATTAAATCTCGAAGCAAAAGAAATAAAAATTTGTTAGAAACATGTTTTATTTAATATTGGCATATTTGTTGTTACATTTTATTTTTATTTTAAAAATAATATACGAGCATTGGCAGTAGTACATAGAGCTATTGAATATGTAAAAATAAACGATCCAAAAATTAAATTTATATCTCATGCACCATATAATTTATAACAAAAAAATAAAATAATAATCAGCACGTTTAACCAAAAAACTCGTACTACGTAATGCATCACAATATTGTCATTCGTTATAATTATATTATTAGAAAAAAAAAAAATATACCTTAATAGTAATATATATTTTTTTTTAATATAAATAATAAATATCTTTCCGAAAATGATAAGAAAATTAAAATACAAAAATCATGATTACACAACACAGGTATGGTGCGATATTTTATAGACATTTTTTACCTTTTAGATATTATTTTTTTTTTCCTGTACATTAGTAATATGAAATATTCACGATGACTAATTACTGTTAATAAAAAATAAAAAAAAATTTATTATCTTTAATTTTTAAGACAATCAAACAACACCATTTATTTGTTCCTTGATTTTACTATGACGTTATACACGCGCACGATAAAATACATTTATTTCGCATGTGTGTGAGGATGAGGAAAATCAATTAAAAGTTATTATCGAAAGAATAAAGAACGAAAAAAATAACTCAAAAAATTGAGTGAGTTTTTTTTTCCTTCATTCTTGTCTCTAGTTTTACTTAGAGACTTGGTGCCAATTGTTATATTTTGTTTCTAACGTTTTAATAAAAGCAAAAATAGCTGGAAATTTTATAATTTTGTTTGTTTAAAAACAAACGTTTAAAACTGTTTCAAACTATAATACAAAGTTTATAAGGTCATAAAGTCTGTATACAGTTTTTCCAATAATTTATAATTTTTCATAATAAAACAAATAAATAAAATACAATTTCTGATACCAAAGATAAAGAAAACTAAATACAGTATTTGATTTAATTGAATTGTAAATATTTAAAAATATTTAATCAAAATTTATCGAATAAACCGCGCAAAGAGAGTTAAAATCTCAAGAAAAAAGAAAAGGCAAAAAAAAAAGTAAGAAATTATTGCAATAAAAATCCATAGAAAAATTTTACTTTACTTATTTTCATAACAATGAAATTCATTTTACTTGAAAACAGGCATAAGAATATAAAAGAAACAACATCAGTATTATTATTAATAATAAAAATAATAATATTCGATAAAGTTTATTTATGTTTTTGACATTAACCTTCTCTTTTAGAAAAGAAAATTTCATTTCTTTATTTATTTGTGAACGATTTATAGTCTTAATAACTCTACCACTTTCTCATATGTACCATAAATAAATGATATAAAAATTTAATAAGAAAAAAATTTCATATTTTCGATTATTTAATAAATAAATAAACAACAACAAAACTGTATAAATTATTCCACAAAATTATTACTTAAGCAGGTAAACACTGTATAGAAAAACAAAACGAAAAATATAATTTTTCGGCGTATCGAATGCTAAAGCCCATACGTAAATTGGAAAATTATAATAATTGCTTAAAAAAAAAATTGAAATAACAAAATTAATTAAATTAATTGTAGAATAAAAAAGAGAAGAAAAACCAGCAATAAACCACCACAATTTTATTTTTCTTATTAATTGATTAAAGTTATCGAGAAAATTAATCAAAAAAAAAAAAAAAATTCTCTTAGTTTTTTATCTATAAATTTTACTTTTCGCAAAGTTTATGGAAATTCTTAAGAATTTTTAAATGGAAAAACAATTAAAACAAAATCACAAAATGAATTAAATCAAAGAAATGAATATAAAGTTAATTTTTCGCTAAAATAAAAACATAATTAAATTCAAGTGTTTTTTAATTTTTGCAAAAATTTTATTCATAAGACTGTTGACATTTTATTTTAAAGATTAGTAGAGCAACAGCTTAAACTAGCTTAAAATTCATTAAAATCAAAATTATTAAAAGATTTGCATTAAAAATTACAAGAAAAAGGTGAGAGTAGAAAATTACCACTACTAATCCGACTAATAAACACAATCGAAATATCAAAGATTACATTTGTTGGTTTTAATTCATTTGCTTTAATTATTTTTAATAATTTAAAAATATACATTTAAATTTTCACTTAAATAGCCTTGAAAAACGCGAAATGTACACGATTTTTGTATATTTATTTAAATTTTTTTTTGCATGTTTGTTTGCTGTTTTTTTTTTCATTATTCTAATTTAATTTATTTATTTTAAAAAGCAAAATTTTTAAGAACAGTGAAAAAACGATCAGAGCTAAAAGAGATTTCTTTAAAAAATAAAAAAATCAAAATTTAATTTATTTACGCAATTTTGAATTTATTTTTTCATTCAATTTAATTTATTTTAAAATAAAATTATTTTATTTTCTCAAGCATCTATAGTCATTAATAAAAGTCTATAAAAATAAAATGAAATTTTTAAATAAAGAAAAATTATTTCATGTAATCTTTGACTCTTTTTTTGGATACAGAATTATTTAATAGAAAAACGGAAAAATGTTTACATAAAGCTTTTTTAATGTGGAAAAGCTTTTCCATTTTTTTTTTTTTAATTTTATTTTGCTTTCTATTTTGGCTGACTGACTAATTTATTCGTGTATGAGCTATCTTTTTACAAGTAAAATATTGCGCATCATGACGTGATTTTAAAAGAGTTGCATAAATTATGTTTGCTAATTCAAACAGATTAGAGCAATTAGAGCCTAAACGCTGAGTTACACAATACAAAAAAAAAACACTCTAATAAAAGCATAAAATTTTATGCATAAATAATTAATAAAGTGATTAATAAGACTCATTTAAAAGAAGAAAATTCTTTTAATCATTGAAAATTTTAATAAACCATTTTTTTTTAATAATATTACTAACAAATAAAAACATTAAAATCAATAATTTATGAAAATATTTCTTTTTTTTCCACCTATATCAATAATCTTTATTTAATCTAGAAAAAAACAAATATTGTTTGAAAAATTTATTCGGATTCTTTGTCATAGTAAAAAATTTTCTAATATGACGTAATTAATTCTAATTATAAATTTTATCATGATTATATGTTTATTTTTTATTAATTTTCTTTAATTTTTTTTTTTTTTATCCGGATGTGTGACATTTTTGCAATAAAAATTATTTTATTTTGATTATACAAATTTAATTAAATTTTTTTAAACAGTTTTAACTTGAAAATAAACTGTTATAAACAGCTAATCGTTTTTTGCTGTGCACCACTATTGTACTGTACTTATTACTCATTAGTTAACTGCTCAAGACACGAAATTCAATATGCAAGTGAAGAATCGTTTTCGTCAAACAAATATGTTTTTATTTTGTCATTAAATAAAAAACAAAAACTAAATAACATCCTCCTAGTGTGATCAGATTACAAGTTAGAATACATATCATTGTTTATTGAAAGGACAATCTACTGTATTTGCTGTCAAACAAACCATACAAAATGCTGCAAAATCCATGAACAAATATTTTTTTTATTATTAATAATAAGAAAATAATTTATATATACATATATATATATTTTTAATGATGATTTAACGTAGCTACTACGTGGTAATTTTTATTATATAGAAAAAAAAAACATTTTTTTTTTGACTTATTTTATTTATAAATTATTCACTGTGGCAAAAACAAAAAAGAAAATAAAAATTCACTGAGAAAAGTCAATTCAAGAAACAAACAAAAAATAAATTGAATCTCATAAACTATATAAAAAAAAATGCACAAAATAATTTTTCTCCAACAAAAAATAAATAAAAATTAAAAATATTTATAAATAAATTATAAATAAAGTGTGATTAGCAAATTAGCGTGTATTGTATACGTAACAAAAGAAAAGAATAAAAAAATGTTGACACTCCTTTTTGCTAATAAAATTTCTCCTCATTCCAATAAGAAAGGAAAAACGAAATAAAATAATAATCATAATCATAATAATATTGTGAAATAACAGAAAAAATTCATAAGGAATAAAAAAAAAAATAATAAAAACTTACCCAAACCTATTCGGCAGAACATTTCCTCTGCTGAGATCATCTCTTGGGTTTTCTTTGATGAAACAGTCGATGATGGTGGTGTTATCGGTTTTTTAGTACTAGTAATGATCTCCTCTACCTTGGAGTGATCATCCTGAACATTTTTTATATCTTTTTTTATATCAAAATCATCATGAACTTTTGTGGCTGGTTTTATTGGTGGACTTTTCTCTTTAATTATTGGTTCATCAATTTGTTTTATTAAATCACCATAACTAAACTCAGGCTTTGGTTTAACAATTGGTTCTGGTTCAACATTCTTAATGATTTCTATTTCTGGTTGTTTTTCTATTTTTGGTACTACTGGATCAAAAATAGGAACAGCTGGTTCTGGTATGGTTTTTGTTGTTGTTTCTACAAATGAATCAATCGGCTTTTTATTTACTTCATAAATATCAGCTGATGGTGCTGATGGAGTAATTTTTGTTGTTGATGGTATTGAATCGGTAAATGGTGCAATTAAATCTTCTGACGATATAAACTTTTCACTGGATTCACTTAGATGTTTTGCTGTTGAATATGGATTTAAATAATCATCTTCGATTTCATCTACCAATGTTGGAGCAGCAGCTGCTGCTTTTTTGGGAGTACGTTCTGGTGATGTTTTAGCACTATTCCTTTCGGCATCCATGAAATTTTTTAACGATTCTGCATTATCAACCATTACTTGTTTTTTAACTGAAATCACCTCTGGCTCATCGACCTTACCGAAATTGTCAAACTTGCTTGGAATTTCTTTTAATGTGGATGCAAACTGCGTAAACTCATTATTCGCTGTTTTCTTAACGTCATCGAAATTTGACATTAAATCATCAAACATTGAGGTTTTATCCTTGTGATCTTTTTCAATCTTTATATCTTCATCGAATTTCGGATTAAATGATTCCGTTAAAATTGGATGAACAACGTCACTTGTGCATTTTTCAAATTCATTAAATATCTGATTACCACTGCTAAAATCACCAAAAAGTTTCTCATCAGGTGACGAAGATGACAGCTCGTGTTCAACATGCTCAAAATCATCTGTGGAACTTGAACTTGTTTGTTGCATTTTACCAACATTTTGACCACCACCACCATTATTACCAGATAACGTTGCTAAATTATCACCCGGTTGGGAGTGGCCAAATATATCTGATTTCAGATAATCATTTTCCATATCTAATAAATCACTTGTCTGACTTAATTTTCCACTATCTTTATCCATGATTCAATTATTATTATTCTTATTCAATACTTTTATTTTAGAAAAAAAAATTATTTTTTAATTTTAAAAACAAAAAACTGTTTTCTTCTCTGTTCCAAAATGAAAACTGGAGATAAGTAAAAAAAAATATACTGCAGCCGGAAAACGTCAATACACTTCTATGCTAGTGTGTTGCGTTAATGTTCTACAACAAAACGGTGTAACACAATGATATACCACAAAAAACAGACAAAACCAAATAAAAATTTATTTTTTAATGTTAACTCGCTGGCTGCTGATTATACTTTATGAAATTGTTTTTTGTTTGAGTTTATTCTAAAAAATTAAAAAAAAAAAATTATTTTTTTATACAGTGTAAATGTGTTTCTTGTTCTTATTGAAGTTTTGTATGTGGAAACAGTAATATTCGATACACAGTCGCAGTTTCTGCACCAACAATTATTTTGTGTACTGTTCTTTTAGTACAGTATGCGCTCCTTCTGATGATAAATAAATACACTTGATTCAGATATATGTCGGTACATCTGTTTATAGACAAGGGGGCTTTAGAATTTCCTTTTCAATTAATATTTGTATTTGTTGCTTACCGGTTGCTAGACAGAGTTAATATAATGCATTGCGAATTTTATTCCATATTAAGAAAACCTGCGCAATACACAAAACCTGATTGTGCCAGTTGTGCTTATATGTTTTTTTTTTTCCTGTCAATTTACGTCTCTTTTACTTCCACTCGTATCCAGACATTAGTATATGACTCATAATATTTGTTATATAGAATAAATATTATTAGTAATTCTTTTTTTATACTTATGTGCAGTCAGTCGAATCAGAAAACAACGTAATTTTAACAATGCCTGCTGCTGCTTTAAATGACGTCACTTTATCGTTTAACATAAGCTAAAATATGAATTTAATCGATATAACTTTATAAATTTCTAATTAGTTATAAACGTTACTTACATTTTATTTATTTATTTAGCATATGTATATATTTAGTTAATATTTATCATAATATAATTCAAATTTGAAATATAGTTTGCGCAATGTTGTTTTCTATGCGCCATCTCTTCTGAGTAAAATTTTGAATACCAACATTGCAATATTAAATTTTGTATAAGAAAATTATAAACATTAAAGTTTTATATACATAAAAATATTTGTTGTCATTTAATTTTAACATGTTATTTAATAATATAATTAAATTATAGTTGTATATTTATATAGTTTAATGAAATTAATTATTTAAATAATTAAATACGGTATTTTATCTTTTGCAGTTGGCTAGTTGACATTTAGTCGAAAAAAATGGCGACCCGGAGAAAGATTGGAACAGCAGAGACCGGCGATAAATTCACAAATAAAAATTTATTGGAAAATGGATATAATAATATTTCACAAAATTCTATGTTGGGAAATAGTAATTATTCGAATGGAATCATAAAAAGTGAATCAAATGGATACTATAAGGTAATTTTAATACACATTTCTTGTCAACTTGTGTAGTGGATCACTACATTTAGCATTGGAGATTCGGTTTCGGTCACACCTTTTTTTAATGCGAAATTTAATATTAAAGTTGTAAAATAATTTTCATATGACATAAATTTTATTTGCAATAATATCATGTATCATTTGTAGGGTGATTTATCAAATGGCACTTTGGGCAATGGCGAGTCGCATGGCTTGAAACATGAAAAAGAAAGATCGAAGGAATCATTTGAAGAAGTGCCAATGGTAATAGCATGTTTGACATATTTAGGATTTTACTTGCTGATGATTATTGGTTACTTCAATCAATTTTTTTTCACACCAAAAGTTGCAACAGAAAAAAATCGAGATGTAGGTGAAACTGATAATATTATATTCAAATTAAAAAATACTTACAAAGAAAGAAAAAATTTTTGTAATTGAAAATAATATTCTTTTAGGGATATGTGCCACTGTATGATACATTTGAACGGTTTTACTTAAGATATGTTTATCGAAGAATTCGTGATTGCTGGAATCGTCCTATTTGCAGTGTACCAGGTGCTGAAGTAGTAATTAAAGAGAGAATTACCAGAGATTATGGATGGACTTTTGAGTTAGTTTATTGAGTTATAAACAAAAAATAAATGTTATTTATATTTTTTTTTTATTCTAGATTCACTGGAACAGAAACAAAATGTCTTAATTTAGGATCGTATAATTATTTAGGTTTCGCCGAATCGTCAGGTGCATGTGCTGATGATTCTGCACAATCAATTAGAGAATATGGTTTAGCCTCTTGTAGTCCGCGTAGTGAATTGGGAACAAATGATTTACATATTGAGTTAGAAAAATTAACAGCCGACTTTGTGGGAACTGAAGATGCTATAGTCTTTGGCATGGGTTTTGCTACAAATTCACTCAATTTACCATCGCTACTTTCTCCGGGTTGTCTTTGTGTTAGTGATGAAAAAAATCATGCATCTATAATATTAGGTCTCCGATTATCTGGTGCTGCAGTTAAAGTATTCAAACACAATAATATTAAAGATTTGGAAAATGTTTTAAAAACGGCTGTTCGATGTGGGCAACCAAAAACAGGAAAGCCTTGGAAGAAAATAATGATTATTGTTGAGGGTGTTTTCAGTATGGAGGGATCCATTGTTAAATTACCAGAAATAGTAGCTTTAAAAAAACAATACAAAGCGTATATATATCTAGATGAGGCGCACAGTATTGGAGCACTTGGACCACACGGACGTGGCGTTGTTGATTATTACGGTCTTGATCCAAAAGATATTGACATCTTAATGGGAACATTTACAAAAAGTTTTGGCTCCGCTGGTGGCTATATAGCTGGATCAAAGGTTTTTATTTAATTTTATAAAATAATGTTATTAAACTGAAGTGACCTAATTTTTAAAATTTTTCTTATAGAAATTAATAAGGTTTTTGCGTGCCAATAGTCATGCCCATTGTTACGCAAGTAGTATGTCACCACCGGTCACACAACAAATAATAACTTCAATGAAAATAATTATGGGATTAGATGGTACAAATGAGGGTAAAAAACGAATTGATCAATTAGCTCGAAATACAACATATTTTCGAAGAAGATTAGCTCAAATTGGTTTAATTACATATGGACACGAAGATTCACCAGTTGTACCATTATTAGTTTATTTATTTTCAAAAATTGGGTAATTAAATTTTTATTTTATATTATAAAATTTTAATTAATTCTAATAATTTTTATGTTAGTGCTGTGGTTCGTACATTAATTGCAAGAAAAATTGCTGTCGTTGGTGTTGGTTTTCCAGCAACACCAATTATGGAGGGCAGAATACGTTTTTGTTTATCAGCAGCACATACAAAAGAACAACTTGACTATGCATTAGATGTCATTGATGAAATAAGTGACACATTAGGTATTAAATATTCACGTAAACCGCGAGAATTAAATAAAATTGAATATTAACTTAATATGAGAGAAATAATTAATTTTTAAAAAAAGAAAAACAAAATATATATTTATATTTATATTTTACGCGGGATGAGTGGGTGCCTTTATTTTTAAATTAAGCTAAAAAAAAAATGAAGAAAATAATTTAAAGTAAGAAAAGAAAAGTTTATTAATAAAAGTTCTCAGAGATTTTTTTCTTTCCATTTATTGATTTTTCAATGGCAAAACATTAATTATGCTTATGTTTTTTTTTTTTATAAAATAATTTTATTTTTATAAAATTTATGTTTTTTATTTAATTAAATAGTATTACTGTAAATATATAAAATAAAATGTATTTATGTTTATTTCTGTTTTTCTTTTAGTTATTAATTAATTATTGTTTGTTTCATAAAAGAAAAAAAAAAGTGCGTTAGACATAAATATTATAATCAAATCGGCTCTTCTTCTTTAACACCGTAATGAGCTAATTTGGAATAATATAAAAGTTTAATGCCACTAAGCCAAAATAGAAATATAATTATTGGTTATGAATAATATTTTTTTTTCTGTTCTTTCTCTTATCGATTAAATTTGTGTTAATAAAATAATAAAAAGAAATGCTTAAAATTTATATATATATATGTATATACATATATACAAAAAAGAAGAAAAATAATTCTATGAATTATGTTTTAAGATTAATAAAAAGAAAATATTGCTTTAATGTTAATAAAAAAAAAAAGAAATTAACTTAATAATAATATAATTGTTAAAATTAAAAGTAAAAAAAAAATCATTTTTTAAATATAATTTTCGTTAATAAATATATTGCATAAAATAATAATTAAATTAATTAACAGATATTTAAAATAATGGCAAAAAAACAATAAAATAGTAAATATAAGTTAAGTCTCTGTATTCAATTTGGATTTTATCTTTTACTGTTTGTCATTCTTTTCTTGAATTAGTAAAATAATAATTTTCTTTTTTAAATATTTACTTTACATTCCGATTATTTAATTAGTTAATATTGTTTAAATTATAATAATTAAAGTATTGCTATCAATGTATTTGAACATTATTTTTTGCCGTTTTAAAAGATATTTAATTAATTAATATTATTGAATTCAATATTATATAAAACAAAGCTTATTATTTATGTTTAATATTTTTTTTGAATAGAAATAAATGCGTTATTATAGTAAAATTTTTATATAAATTTATTTTTTCCTGAGTAACAATTTAATGGAATTTTAATTTTTAATAATAGATGCATGTAGATAAATTAATTGCTTAATTAAATAACTTTTGAATTTAATGTAAATTCTTCTTTTTTTACTTAATTATTTAAAGAGAAAATAAAAGTATAGCACGTACTTACATTTAAAAATAAAACGCCACAAAAACACGCCAAAAAGAAAAACTTTCTTAAAGAAATCATAATTAAAAAATAATTATTAACATTAAAAATTTTCACTAATTAAAATTTAAAAAATTAAGTTAACAAATCTATAATTATTCATAATTAATAAAAATTTGCAAAAGAAACATTTTTACAATTTTCACTTCAGTTTAATTAGGTGACAATTAGTATTTACAAAAAAAAATTAATTAAAAGTTTATTAGAAATTAATTAAAGTTTTTTAGAAAAATTAAATTAAATGCGTAGACTTGTTTAAAGTAGATAATTAATGTTTTTTATTTTAATTAACGAATACTGCACTCGATAGTTTTAGTTTAAAAATAATAATCAACAAGTGCAAAGAAAAATATTAACTTTCTATAATTAATTCCTAAGGCCAATAATTTTTTTTTTTTATAAAATAATTAATTTAAAAAACAAAATAAACTTTTTATCTTTCGCTTTAATTAAATTTATTTAAAAATAATAAAAATTTAAATCATTTGTAGAATAAACAAAAAAATATTAACATTAAAAAAAAAATTGAATTAATTACACAAAAAAAAAGAAACAAAATCATCATCAGCGCCTTAATTAAATTAAAATTAAAATACCAAAATAAAATGCTGTGATACATATCAAATGCATTAAAAATGAATGAAAACAATATAAAATAAATAAAATTTTAAATAAATTATTATTAAATAATAAATATTTAATCATATAAATTAATAATTAAAAGAAAACTGTTTTTTATTGTTGTATTAATTAATAATTAATTATTTTTTCATAATTTATTTTAATTTTTTGTTCTACTTTTCCTATATTTGTTATTGGTTACATTTAGCAAAGACACAATCGAATGTCACAAAAAATATCGTGCGTAGATCCAGTTATACCACTTTAAATCTTACAGTGGTATACATTTAAGAGAGCATTTCTATACTCTCCAATATTTGAATTGAGTAATATATTCTTAACAACAACAAAGGTATCTGTCAAAAATATTTGTATTTAAAAAACAAACACTACCGGTCCTTTCATTATTAAAGTTCTGAATTTTATTTAGTATTTCTTTCTTCCTTAATTTGTACGTTATTTAATAATAAATAAATAATCCACGATTTTAAATTTAAATTTTATTGAATTGCATTCTTTTTTTAAAAATTTCCATGTGCAGTATGTGCGACTAAGTTAATCATTTTTTTTTTTTATAAACAAAACAGATTTTCTTATTTAGGATATTTTTAAAGATAACAATTCAGAAATGAATGATATTGTGATTGCCGATATAAATAAATTATGTCGTGGATGCTTATCTGAAGATATTAATAAATTACAGTCAATATTTGAATGTAATACATATGAAATATTTAAATTGTGTACGAATTTAGAGGTAAAAACAAATAAAATATAAATTAAAATGTTCTTGATCTCCACTAATAATATTATTTAAGATTTTAGATAATGATCAGATGCCAAAAAATATTTGTTATTTATGCATTGAAAAATGTACCTTATGGTTTGATTTTAAACAGCAATGTGAAAGATCAGAGACTATTTTAAAAAAAATTTTAACAAAAAATAACTCAGAAATAAATGATATTTTAAAAGATACAAAAGATGATATTTTAAATAAAAAAGATGTAGAAGATACCGAGGAACAATATTATAATGTAGTAATTAATGAGAATGAAGAGAATAATGAATTGGATGAGGAATTGAATAGCAATTTAGCTGAAAGTGATAAAGATAGTTTATATAAAATACGTAAAGTAACGAAAAAGTACAAAAAGCATAAAATAAAAAATGGAAATTCAACATTGAAAAAAATTATTCGTTATCCGTGTACAAAATGTGACCAAACATTTCGAAATGATGAACGTTTAGATGCGCATATAAGGCAGCATTTAGGTGAACAGCCGGAATTGTGTAAAATATGTAACAAAGGCTTTAATAATTTACGTGCATTACGTCGGCATAGGTTAAAACATAATGATTTGAAACAATATGAATGCAAGGAGTGTGGTAAAACATATAAATATGCCACATCTTTAACTTTGCATAAAAAAGTACATCAGAACATCAGAAGTTTTGTATGTGATTTATGTGGAAAATCGTTTGTCCGTGCACATGGTTTACAAAGTCATCTATTATCGCATTCTACAGAAACACCATATCCATGCGATGTATGTAATAAACGTTTCAAGAATCAAGTTATGTTAAGAAATCATCAAATGCGTCACAATGGTGTTAAGAAATTTGTTTGCTCTGATTGTGGTAAATCATTTACAACTTCTGCCGAACTGACAACACACAATCGAACGCATACGGGTGTTAAACCATTTAATTGTTCCATGTGTGATAAGTGTTATAAAACAAAAAGTCATTTAGCAGTGCATATGCGAACACATACTGGGGCACGACCGTATGCATGTGATTTATGTCCACAAAAATTTGCACATAACAAAGTAAAGTCATCAAACTTCTTGCATTTAATTTTTTATTAATTTCTTTGTCATTATAGGTACTCAAACAGCACCGACTTACTCACACAGGTGAACGACCACATATCTGTAATATTTGTCAAAGGCCATTTCGACAGAAAAGTACCTTAAAAGTGCACATGAGAACACACAACCAATTAACGGTTTTAAACCCTTCGTAAATAATATATCAGCTAGATTATGTTGTACAAATAAAATAAAACGAAAATAAAATCTATGCTTTAATTTTGTATTTCATCTAAAAACATTCTACATTTTTTCTTTAAAGACTTTACAGCTTCAATAAATATGTCATGCGGCTTCATTGCACCGACTGATTCAATTGAAAATATAAAATGATCTCGAACGCGTGACATTGTCACAGCATTGCATAATTGAGGATACCTATAAATATTTCTACTACAAGTATCATAACGTGCATTGTTTACATAAGCTCTACCTTTTTTATCAATTTCAATTACACCAGGTGAAAAACATTTTTGCAATAGTTTCGCATCGTCACCAGAAATTACTCTATTAATTTTTATTTCCGGTAATAATCGATAAAATGCAGTCGCAACTGGTGAAAATTTTGCATGATCTTTACCAATGCCTTTAACAGCAACTAATTTAAGATCTAATTCATGTCCAGGTCGCATTTTACTTATCAAAATATCGCTATGTATTGGATTAACATCAGTATCTTTGAAAATTGTAGCCTGTTTTCCCTTAGGTAGCCATTTTATCTGTCCTGAATAAACATTTGGATTATTGTACGACATCGAGTTCGCTGATGAATCTTTATCTTTATTTTTTCGACTACATTTTACTTTTAATTCATATTCTAGTGTGTCATGTTCTGTACCCTCGTCATTGTCCTCCACTTTATATTCAAACAATTTGGGATCAGCATGTAACGGTATTAAACCAATACGATGAGCCAACACTTCATCTTGTATTATCGACGTGTTATTGTAAATTAAGACTTTTTCAATGGCCATACTTGGCACCTCACTCAACATCAATCTTCTAAAAGCATTAGCAAAGGCCGGTTGTACGCCTATCATATCAAATTCCAATTCCATATCTTCATATCTAAAATTTCAATTTTTTAATGAATTGTAATTCATTTATAAAACTGTAATACTAACCTCACAATCACTATTTTCATTCTTTTTTTAAAATCTTCAAGATCCCAATACGTATCAGCCATTCCATAGTCATTTGGGTCTTGTTTAATTTTACATTCTTCTAGATATACCCTTGGTTTTTGCTCCGACATTTTAAAGTTTTAAAATAAAGCAACTATACTTTATTATTAAAATAACAATTAATGTTTAATCAGTAGCATAAATTTTTTTAATATAAATGTTTTAATTTTATAATTTCACGTGCACTTTATCGGTGTTTATACTTTGAGACATAACCTAAAGTAACAAGTAAAATAAAAAATAAATAAATATTGACAGTTCTATACGTTTTGCACCAAACGCTAGATGGCAAAGGTGTTTACTTTTAAGAAAACGTGCTCAGTGTAATTCAAAGAGAATATTCAAGCACATGATTATTATTAATTTTGCTCTTTACTTATAAACTAAAACATGGCTTCTATACTTCGATCAAGTAAATTTGTGCGTTATTTTGCTGGATTAGCACGTAATATTATCTTTAATACCACAAAAGAAGTTGAAGGAAACTTTGTGCAACAATCACAATGTTTTTGCAATGGCTTATCACAGTGAGTTTCTTTAATATATTTTTATTTGTGTAAAACAATTTGGTTAGAAAGATGACACAAGCCGGACAGAATCTTACGCAATAGTCTTGCTTCATAAAAAAATTAATCTAATTTTAATATGTTATAGAGGATTTGCCACAGCTATACCAAAAAATGATCAATCCTTAGATCGGTCACTAAAGAAACTTGATCAAGATGTAAGACGTTCTGGTCGAATATCACGGCGTGATATCGAAGAAGTATTAGAAGAAATCCGGCAACACAGATCAGCAACGAGTTCCCAATCGCTTTTAGTTATTCGTTGTTGTGGTAAATGAGAGAAACAACTAATCTTTAAATAATTCAGAATCACTTATGTCATTATAAAATATTTCAGGTAACTTGGTTCCTGAGGAATTACCTGAAATTCGCACCACACTTGTTCAAGAAATATGGAAGACTTTAAACAATTTAAATGTACCGATGGATATTTCCCATTATAATGCCTTGCTTCGTGTCTATTTAGAAAATGAACATCAATTTTCTCCTACAGAGTTTTTAGCAGATCTTGAAGTAAAAGGCATCGAACCAAATAGGTAAGTCAATTTACTGATATATCACTATTACAAACAATTTCTTAATGAAAAATGTTCTTTGGTATTAGAGTAACATATCAACGATTAATATCTCGATATTGTCAACAAGGAGACATAGACGGTGCAACAAGAATTCTTGAATTTATGAGAGAAAAACAGCTTCCAGTTAATGAAAATGTATTTAATGCACTTATTATGGGACATTCTCAAGCAGATGATATGGAATCAGCTGCTGGTATATTGTCTGTCATGCAACAAGCAGGACTTGAACCTAGTGCAGATACATACACAATTTTATTATGCGGTTATGCAAAAACTGGTGACATAGCTTCGATTCAGAAGACACTAGATATTTGTGAAAAGAAAGAAATATTTTTATTGGATAAGGACTTGCTAGATGTTATATATGCTCTTGCTATAAATGGTCATGATAATTTAGTAGATGTTATCTTAACACACCTACGTAAATCGTCTGGTTTTAATCAGGACGCAGTAAATATTATTTTACGTTTGACAAATAAAGGACACGAAAATGTAGCATTTAAAATATTAAAGTCAATGCCTCGAAACAGTAAACCTGATGGAGAACTAAACGATACTGGTCATTTCTTTATAAAACAATTAGTTAAGGCCAACTGCTCACCAGAGAAAATTTTAAGTATTTGCAAGGAATTAGAAGAGCAAAGTTTAAATAAGCGAGCAATATTAACAGCTATTGAAGCTACTCTAGTACAAGGAGCGACTGCTATCGCTTTGCCATTATTAGTGGAAGCTAAAAAAAGAAATCTCTTAATTAGACAACATTATTTTTGGCCACTTATTTGCACAGAAGCACAAAAAGGTTCCGATGCAGTTTTAGATGTATTAAGAAGTATACAAAATGATTTTGATATATCCTTGAACAGTGAAACTATCCGTGAATACGTTATACCAAATCTTAGAGAAAAAGATTCCAATAAAATTATAAACTTATTGCGTTCTGTTGGCATTTCGATCTCAACTGCAAGCTCTTCTACCGCTTTTTATTTTCTAAACGATAAAAATGACATTAAAGAAGCTGCAGAAATTGCTAGCAATTATGCAGCATATTACGCACCCGGATTGTTCAGGAAGCCATTGGTTCAGGCATTGATAAAGTCAAATGATTATGCTTCTTATATTAAATTAGTAAGACAAATTCATGATAGTTTAGTACGCCTAGACCATTATAAACAGGATCAAGAAGAAGTTATAGATGAAAGTACAGTATTAGAAAAATCCTCACAAAATGTTAATAATCAGGCAGACATTCTAGGGCAAATAGTTTTCGATGTTTTAGTACATCTCCGTAATAATCGTGCTGTAGCAATGGATAAAATATTAAATGGTCTTGTCGATCAAGGTTTATCGATTAGTAGTAAACAAGCAGAAAAAATCCAGGAAAAATTGGGTTCAGAGTTAACACCAGAAATATCGACCTTGTTGGGTAAATTAGTGACAGGAGATTTAGAACCAATTCCAATTGAAAGATCAACAAAAATGATAAATTCTAACACTAGCCAGATGTCAGTAGAACAATTTGAAAAATTAATTGAGACATTAGACGCAAAGGGTGAGAATACAAAATCTTTTAAGCGCTACTTATTAGCTGCATGCTTCAAGAGTAAAGATGTAGCCAAATCTGAGGAAGTTGTTTCTAAATTAGAGAATAGTGGTTACGTACTATCATCCGGTGTTTACGCCCAATTGATTGATTTATATTGTCAGAATAATATGGTTGACAAAGCAATTAAAGTTTATGAAAAGGTTGTGTCCAAGGAGCCAGACTTTAAGTTGGATGAAATAAAATCAATTAAAATGGCAAATGCCTTAGTGAATGCAAATAAATTGGATGCAGCCATAGAGTTTTTAGAAAAAAATAAAGCTGATGAACAAAAACCAGAAACAAATTCATTTAATTACACAACTACTTGTTGGCGCTTTTTAAATTCCATGGCTGAAAGTGGAAAAACAGAAGAATTAAATAAACTGTTCAATGCGATGTGCTCAAATAGTTATATTATGCCAAACAATGTTCTGTTGGGACCGTTGGTCAAAGTGCATTTAATTAATAATGACTTAACGAAAGCTGTTGATACATTCGAAGAAATCTGTACAAAATACAAAATGACACCGTGGAAGAATGAGTTGGCCTGTCGCTTAATACAAAACGAAGACGCAACAAATTTACAACGATTGACTGATTTAAGTACAAATATTCATGGGGAAGTGAACAGTTTGTACGATTTGGTATTTTCCTTTGTTGAATGCGGTCGTATAAGACAGGCACGCAAAATATTAGAGACACCTGGCTTAAAGAATCGTCCACAGCGTATAAATATTGCATGCGAACGTTATCGCCATGAAGGCATGACAAAACCATTAGAAGATCTGATGGAAGCGACTAAAGATTTAAATCACATTGATCGTGCTGATATTTATTACAATTTATTATTGAGTTACATTAAAGCAGATCAGCCAGATAAATCATTAAATTTATGGACAAAAATGCAAGAAGAGGATATTACACCAAGTGATGCATTTTTAATTAAATTAGCAGAGTATTTAAAATCAAAGGATTACCAGGTACCGTTTGTTGTTCCAACGATACCAACTCAGCCAAAGGAGACAACAAATGTTGCAAAAGTCGAAAAGATTCAAGTAAAAAAAAGAAATGAAAGCAAAAAACCAACAAGCAACGAGACTACTACTATCAAAGAAGATAAAAAGGCAAATACGGCACCGATTTCAAATGAATTACAAAATTTAAAGCAGGCCATTCGTGCCGGTGATGTTGACACGGCATTAACTATGAAGCAGAAAATGGTCGAAACTAAAGAAAAACTAACAATGACAGATCAATCACAGTTGATTGAATTATTGGTTAAAAACGATCGTCTGAATGAGGCAACAAAATCGGTTTTAAGTATATTGGAGACAAATTTACATCCCATTCCAAGAATATTTAGGTATTACTTAAATAAAGTTGCATTGGTCGGTGATGTTGAGACATTGGATAAAATTGACAAATTAATTAAACCGGATATCAAGAAAGTCATCTCATTCGATAATCGTTATTGTCATGCGAATATTGTCGCTGGTAAAGTTGAAGATTATTTAAAGAAATTAGAAAATGATATTGATACGCTAGAAAAGGATGCCGATGTGTCTGTTATTGCTGAAAAGTTTCCACGTGGTGGTGCTGTTGGCATCCTGGAGGTCCATCCAGAAATGAGTCAAAAATGTATGTTTTAATAGATTTTCTCTTTACTTCTTTTAAATTTAATTAAATTTTCTGTTTTATTTTTAGTTGAGGAAATTGCTGAAAAATATGCTAAACGTGGTATCATATCACCAATGAATGTCCTTTGGATGCACTATTTTGTTAATGACAACACAGAGGGTACCAAACGTATATGGGATAAATATCTATCAACAGCACCCCGATTAATGTTCCAGCGTATCGTACATTTGGCACGTGACAAACAAGATGAACATTTAATACATAAATTAATTAATGTTATAAAGACAACAAATGTTAGCGAAGGTGCAATCGGTAATGCATACAGTTGCCTTTTAGATATATATTCGGCAAAGGAAAATTACGATGGTGGTCTATTGGCACTGAATAATGCAATAAAAGATGTATGCTTGGAGCAGATAAATCGTACGGCATTATTACGAATAAAAACTGGCTTAGAGAAAATGGGAAAGACATTCCCGCATAAAATTCCTGATAAAGTAAATAATAAAAATAATGCGGGAAATAGTAGCAGCAGTAGTAGTAGCGATGATGAGAAAAAATAAATTTATTTTCACCTCTTTTCTTTTAAATAAGTTTTTTTTTATTACATTATGTTAAAATATGCTGCTAGTCTAGAATTTATTTACTTATTTGTTTTAAAATAATATATAATTATGTTTAAGTTGCAAATTATCTTTTGGTTTTATTAATCAACAATTCATATTCCTATCCTTTGACTGTGATTACATGGTTGTCGAATTATTTTTGACAATTTTTGAGTCTTAACCTAAGTAATTTTACTTAAAAAAAAAACTATAATCATTTTTGCATAATTAAAATTTTTATTTTTTCTTTATTATTTTTTATATATATTTTTAAAGAGATTATTAATTATATTTATTTTATTTTTTATATACACATTTATTTATAAATATTTTTTCTTTCTCATTGTATTAACAAAATAAATTTGATTATTATTGTTTGCAATTTGTGTTAATAAAATAAATATCATAATGTAATTGTAATAATAATAATAATATTAATAGAGTTGTATGAAATTTATGTGGAATATTTTCGGATCATGCCACAAATATAACGAAAAATATAAAAAAGAATATTAATACACCGAATATTTTAATCATGAGCCAACGATTCTTTGTAACACTTTGAAAATATTTTAATATTTCACTGTGCGCCGATTCAATATTTAATTCAGTATCTTGTACATTTGTATCGATACGCTCGACCATTTCCTCTTGTTCTTTAACCATATGGGCTAATTGCTGAAATATTCCACCTAATTCGATTATCGTACTTTCAATATTTTGCATTGTTTCAGCACGTTGCTGTACATAATTATCAGTTTCGTTGTAAATCATCATTTGCTGTTGTTGTTGCTGCTGCTGCTGTTGTTGTTTGTGTTGTTGATTGTACGGTAATAATGGTTCTGACGCACTTATATCGATACTCACTTGATCATCTTGTTCACTACTTAAAAGTAAACTACGATTATGCGGCCCTCGTGTTGTTGATGGTGGAGGATTCATTGCTATTGGACCTTGACTGAACTAAAATTATAAAGAAAAACAAATTATAAATCAATGAATACAGATTCTTATTGGTAAATAAAATTACATGATCTCTTCTTGTTTTTTGTTGTTTTAAATTTTCTGTACGCACTTCCAGTATCTGTTTAAAGTCAGTACTCATATTCGCCAATTTCGATTGTAATGCTAGCACCATATTTGAGGAATGTGATAATAAATGTTTTCCATTTGTGATTTTTCTTTGTGACTTTGATATTTCTTGTAAACGTCCGATTTGTTGATTTAATGAATTTAAATCACCTTTAATTATATAGGTTAATTCCTGTATCTCAATTGGTCTATCATCAAATAATGATTTACGCTTCGCCACTGTAATTAATCAATTTAAATGTAATTTTATAAGAGAAAGTTTTTATTTTATTTTCTACTTTTACTTACATAAAGTTAATTTTTCTAATTTCGTATATGTACTGGCGATATTTTTACCAATATTTTTAGCTATAAGCATAAATTCAGAATAACTTTGTAATTGTTTTACTTTACGCGGATCCTTTATGTTAACAGCTCTGGTTATGTTACGTCCTTGAAGTGAACGTATTGCATTTGAAAATTCAAATGTTCGATCGCGGGACGTCATTACAATTAATTCCTCTTTCGTTTCTTGATCAAATATTAATAAATCACGAACTGATGTAGTATCCTGTTGATTATAGTTTACTACTTCTGGTAATTGTTCTATGTTTCCCTTTGGATAATTCCAACTTTTCTTATATTTTTTATTATCACTGTCATCTGGTATCGTTACAATTGAAATATTATCACTATCTGACTCTAAGCCGGTTATACGACGTCTAGCTGACATTGCGTAGCCCCATTTAAAATATCTTTATTTTCATATAATTATATTGAAAAAGAAATTTTTATTTTCATTCAAATTTTTAAAACATATTTTATGTTTGAAATTTCTGCAAACAAAATAATTCGACCTCGGTATTAAAAAAAAAAAAAAAAATGAAAAAAGAACTTTTCCAACACGACAAACTGAGTAATATTTTTTAAATAAAATTTTTTTTAATTAATTTAAATAATAAAATACAATAATTAATTGAAATAAAATGTTATAAATGGAATAAAATTAATTAATTTATTTATTTTGTATAAAAATGAAAAACTTTTATATTTTCTATAAATGACGTGTGACAAATAGTTGGAATAAACACTCAATACCTCACATACGTTTCGTTGGCTGTAAGAATAGTCGACTTTTGTCGATATTGCAGATTTTAAATGTCAGCACGACATATGAATTTAGCTCAGTTTAAAATTTAATTTAATTGACGGGATCATTTGATGATTGGTAAATAAAGTGCTATGAAATAACTTAAATTTAATGTTAAGACTTTTTTTTAGTGATAAGAGAATAATTTGAATTAATTAAATTAATTAAAAACAATAAATAAATATGACACTGTATCACTTTGGTAATTGTGTGGCATTAGTTTATGTGCCATATTATTTAACATATAAGTACTCTGGATTGTAAGTTTCATTGAATTTTTAATTAAAAATAAATTTTAAAAATTTAAGGTTATAAAAAAATGTAAAATTAATTAGATCAGAATATGGTGCATTTTGGAAATGTATTCAAGCTGGAGGAATTTATATTTTTACACAATTATGTAAGATGTTAGTGTTGGCGACATTTTTCCCAGACACCGATAGCTTGACGTCTGGAGAAGGTTTTAACGTACTTGCAGAATTTCTAAGATGTAGTGTCGATTTAGCCGATTTACTGGGATTAGCATTTGTACTATCCAGAATACCAGGAAAAGGGCACAGTAAATTAATAACAGCGGGACTAGGGTGGGCAGCAGCAGAAGTTATATTGTCGAGAGGTTTAATGTTATGGATTGGTGCTAGAGGTGCCGAATTCCATTGGACTTATATACAAAAATGTCTGGAATCAAATATACTTTTGGTGAAATACAAAAATAATAATAATTTCTTTAAAAAAGAGAAAAAACAAGAAAATAGTTTTATTGATTTTTTTGACCTTATTAGATTCAGCATTTAACTACATCAACACTTTTGTGGCTTTTCTCACGACATGATTTAAGCAAGAAATACGTTCCAGTTGTGACAATTTTGCTAGGAGCCACTGCCTACCGTGGCTTATGGATGGATGGAATATTCCGTATTTTATCCACTGGACCATGGCTATCAATTGCTTTAAGAGCTTTACTTACATCCTGTACAGGCGTCTTAACACTGCACATGTATATTGGATTAGCTCAGTCAATTGGAATTTAATTTAATTTAAAATTCATATTTATTTCATGGTGTTTTTTTATATTTCATTGATTTTTTCAATAAAGTTAAAAAAATTATATTTAGTTTATTTAATTTAAGTAATTCTTAATTTATTTATACAAATTTTCTACCCTTTTGTATGTATTTAATGGTTAGTAATTTATCCTCTTTAACTATTCCAATTATTTCATTTTTTTTCAATACTAATGAAATTAATTTATTTATTTTTTAATATGATTGTATTATTTTTAATTTAATTTAATTAATTTACCTAAAAGTGAATAAAATATTAATGCGGCTGCAGTACGATTTTTCACATTCAATGTTAATGTTTTCATTGTAATTGGTGAATCGTTTTTTATCCACGAATTTTTAATTTTTATAAGTAAATTTTCCGGATCACATAATTTCTTATATGCTTCCGGTATATTATTTATTTCCACAGACCAATTAAACTCTACATTATTACTATTGTTATCACAGATAATTTCATTCGAATAAGATTCAATTAATCTTCTCTTATAGCTTACTACATTGCAATCACTTTGTGAAACAATCAGTGTACGTTTTCTAATACTTTTGTTCCGTTGGTTAGTGGGTTTTTTAATATTGGAAAATTTTCCATAAATGAATTTTTTTAATGTAATCGATATAAATCTACAAAATCAATTAAAAATATTAATAAATAAATTCAATTAGTTAAACAATTAAAATACTTGTGACATGGCAAT
This sequence comes from Ptychoptera contaminata, assembly GCA_963942525.1. Lineage (NCBI taxonomy): Eukaryota > Metazoa > Arthropoda > Insecta > Diptera > Ptychopteridae > Ptychoptera > Ptychoptera contaminata. The sequence goes on along the minus strand of OZ012636.1, from coordinate 10,745,903 downwards.
GTAAGTGAAAACTCTTCTTTCATAAATTGTATTTTATTTAATTTAAAATCTGTAAAAGTTGTCTGTAAAATTAATTATTTTATAATAATTAGAAGATTATCTTAAAATGATCAATTCAAAAAAAAAAAAAAATTACTGTGCAACGCATCGTATCATCGTATTCAAACATCTGTCGTTGAAATTTTCTATTATTAATTTCAATTAAATTATCTAAAAGTTTCACTTTCCTTGTTTTTATTGCTTTATTTTTACAAATTTTATCTAGTAATATTTCCTGGGTAATAATCTCATTATTGTTATTTTCCTTAAATTAAAGAAAATTACATTAAAATAATTTAACAAAAAACTAAATAAAAAACACGAATTACATCTTGTATTTCCAACGGATAATTTTGTGAAAAGATATCGTTAAATATTGTCATTTCTGGTGAATTCGTTATCTCATCAAGAAAACTATAAGAGAACATTTTTTGTTTTTCAAAACTATTCAAATAAGAAAAAAAAGATTGAATTAAGCTACCTGTCTTGGCCAGGTTGAGACAATAAATGCAAATCGGTTCTTCTTAAAGAAATGTTTTCAATAAAGCATTATAAATATATTTTAAAAATATAATAAATAAACTCACTGATTAATATTTGCATTTTTTTTAATTTTCTGCGAGGAAAACGTATCTTCATTAGCTAAAATAAAAGAAAGATTTAAATAGAAAATTTGTTTTTTGTTTAATAAATCAAAGTACAAGAAATTAATGATTTTTTTTCAGTATTTCTACGACGATTTTTAACGCTTAATGAAGTATCAGCTAATAAATCGTTTATATTGATACGTCCTTCAATTAAATCAAAAAATTGGATTTTATCATTCTGTGACATTTCATCAAACTCATCATCCAGTAAATGTTCTTTCTATTGTGTTTATAATAATTTTGTTATATAAATAAATAGAAAAATGTATTTATTATTTTAAATCCTATTTACAAAATAATTTGTTTCCCTTAAATTAAAATCACGTATTGAGATCGCATCATTGCTTTTTGGCAATACACAAAAATTCATAAGTTCCTCAAATGTATTTGATTGCTTATTGTTAAAGTAAAACAAATAAAGAAAATAATTAAATGTATTTTTGTTATCGCTGGTTTGTTGAGCAAGTACTCAATCAAAATTACCATGATATCATTATCATCTAAAGTTTTATGGACTTGTTTAAATATATTTGTTTTAATTTGTACGAAAATTCGATTTTTTATATTTTGAAAAAAATCCTTGTGATCTTTAAGTAAAATAATAATATGTGTAAATATTATCATATCATATAATATAAATGAGATATGTGTAGCAAACCCTTGACAATCCAGAATAACCCATCAACCTTATGTCGGTAGATGCACAATGTGCCATAAAATAAATCAGATAATTGATTAAATGAATATTTCGTCTTTGTATTATTGTCAATAAAATTTTGTAAAATTTCCTCACTAAAATCGATTAACAAAAAAAAATTACCAAATAATTAATAATACATGTTTGATTCTCTTACCAAAGATCTGGTACATTTATCGCATCTAATTCTCTGGCATCAATTTTATTTTTAAACGCTTTTGGATATGCTGCCGCTATCTGTACAATTGAGAAACGATGATTTTCTTTAAATAATATATTCTCATAATACATATTAATTGATAAAAAATTTAATGCTTTTCTTGTAATTAATTATTTGCTTATTTTCAATTAAACTCTTAAGAACAATGTGTGTCGTAGCACGTGTAACGTATGCAGATAAGGAAACAAAAGAAGTTTAATTTTTTTTTAATTATTCAGTAAATTACCGTCAACCAATCAAAGTGATAAGAACTGTTTTAGAACAATTTATTTGAATTTTTAAATATTTAGAATAGAATTTAGATTCTATTCGTAAATTTATGTGACATTTTCGTATTTTATCTTTAATTTAATTAATTAATAATTATTATTAATTCATATTATATATATATATTTTTTATGATTTTTTGTTTGGTTTTCTTTATTTCAAATAAATATTTATTATTATTTTTTTTTTATTAAACTTTTATTGATTTAAAATAAAAGAAAAATAATTTAATACATTATTATTGTTATTATTATTATTATTATTATTAATATTATTATTATTATTATTTTTAATATTAATATAATTATTTATTATTATTATTATTATTTATTATTTATTATTAAATACAAACATCAAATTACTTAAATGTAATATTCTGTTGATTAGAAATTATAATTAAAAAATAATTTATATTTGAAATATCAGACTTTACGAAAAGTTGTTTCATTTGAATTAAAAAATAATAATTTAAATAAATGTTTAATTAATTGTTTTCTTATTATTTATTTTTTTATTCATTAATAAATTAAATTTTCCTTTATTATTATTATTAGCAAGCTTTATCAGTTTTTTTCTTCATTTTATCTTGTTTAATTCAGAATTAAAAAACTTCTTGGTTTATCATTTTTGCTGCTATAACAAGTTGAGATTTCATTCATTGCTCGTCCATTTTATTCTTTTTAATTTTAATAATTAAAATGTTTTTATTAATTAATTTAATTATTATTATTATTATATAAATTTTGTATTGTTTTATTATTATTTTAAATTCTTAATTTACATTTAATTTATTTGTTAATTTTTTTTTCTTTATAAATATTTTTTATAACTACAGTTTTTAATTTTATTTTTAAATTGTTTGTTTTGTTTGGAAAAAAGCTTAAGAAATAACAAAAAATATATGTTTTGGAGATAATTTTAACATAAGATACACTTAAATGATTGATGATTATAATTTTAGTGCAAATAATAAGGTTTTTTAAAGCTTAATTCTCAATTTTGCTATATAATCTGCACTTTTTTTTTTGTTGACAGTGATGTCTGCCCACATGGGGATGTTAAGCTTTAGTGGATTTCAATTCAGCCATTTGAATATAAAAACATAATTACATAAATAAAATAATTAATTAACATTAAAAAACTATTTTTCGCCTATTCCAAATTTAATTAATTAAAAATAAAAATTTTCTAATTGTTTTTTGAGTAAAATAATTTTATTTGAAAATAATATTTAGCACTATAAAAATGATTTTAATATGATTAATTTAAATATTCATCATAAACATAATTCTAAATTCAGCAATCAAATGGTATTTGCATATTTTTTAATCTCAACACGGTTATAAATAATTAAATAAACAAATGTATTTTCATTAAAAATTATTCTTTAATAATACTACACACCGGTTTATAGTTGTTATCTATTAAAAATTAATTAATTTTACGAAATGAAAAAAAAAATAATACTCATTAAATCTATAATTATAGAAATTACCAAAAACAGAAAAACTTTGAACATAAATGAAAACAGAAATTAAAATGTTTTATATGTTTGATTTCGAATTTATTACAAAATAAAAATAATTTTTATTTTTATTGTTGTTATTCTTCTGTTGTTAACTTAATAATTTTTATTTTTTTACAAGCATATTATTATTAATTATTTATTTTTCTTATTGCTTTAAGAAATTTTCCACATTTGTTTTGTTTTTTTAAATTAATTAATTTGTTCTTGTGTCAATCTTTAGAGAAATATAATTAAATGTATGTCCTTCGGTTTAGTTTTAACAAAAATAATATTTATAAATTTATTAATTTTATTACAATAATAATAATTATTATCATTATTCATGTCGTTTTTATTAATCAATCATTTTCTTTTTTTTTTATCTTCTATTTATTTAAATTAATTTATGTTGGTAGTTTTATCATTAATATTATTATATACCTATAATATTTTACTAAACGAGCACATTTATTATAATATTTATTTATTGTACAAATTGCTTTCTATTTTTACTTTTTTATTTAAAAATAGAAGAAAAAAAGAATAATAATTTAACAATAGAATTTCTCCATTTTGTTTAATTTAAAAATTAGAAAAGAATTGCTTCACCCAATCATTGGTTAATATATCGATGGCGGGCGTTAATATTTCAATAACACAACGAAAAAAAAAATTAAAATAGAAATTAATTCTGATTTTATTAAAAATTTAATTAAAAAAAAAAGGTAAAATCCTTTAAATATTACCACATGATTTAAACGAATTAAAACAATAAAATTAATAATCGATAAGTAAAATAGTATTTTACACACTTTTAAAGGTTTGATTGACTCAATTTTTTTTTTATTGTTTAAATAATTTTTATTTTACTAAGTTTATATATTTATAATTTTTTAATTTAAGATTTATCTTATTATTATTTTCATTTATATAATAAATATTCTATATAATGGATACATATATATATATATATATATATATATATATATATATATATATATATATATGTATTAGGCGAACTAATTTATTTTATTTATAATCAAGGATGCCACTGCGTGGAAGTATTATGTGATAATTTAGTTATTAATGAAATGCATGTTAGTAGAGATAGACAACATTGTATGTTAATAATTAATTAATAAATAATTTTAGATCTGTTCTCTGAATCGGAAGTGAATTTACTAATTTTAATTTAATAGTATTTAAACAAGTGTTTTAAACACGTCTGGAAAAATTGGAAATGATCTTTGCCAACAAAAGACCTATTCGTTTTACATAGTTTAGAATCATGTATTCAAGCAAACGAAACATTAATCATCAGTAATAATTATTTCAAATAATATTATTTTAATTTAAGGAATGAACAAGTATGCGAACAAAAATAATTTTATTTTCTTCTCCAAGACAGGACATCCCTGATTATTATTTGTTTAATTAAAATAATAATTAAAACAACATTAAATAAACAAAAAAAAAAAAAAATGTTTCTTTTCCTTTTTATTTACTTAGAGTATTTTTCATTTATTTACTAAAAAACTAAATAATTTTAATTAATTAATTTGTTTGTTTATTTATTTATAAATAAGTGTTTCTAATATTTGTCAAGTGCACGTTTATAAGTTTTCTTTCTTTTCTTCTTCACCTTTTTATTTTATTATTTATATTTTTCTTTTATTTTTACACTTTTTCATTGAATTATTGTTTGTTGTTTTCAATTTTAATTATTAGCTTAAGATAATTAAGCAATGCTTTTAACATTTAATTAAATTAAATTAAAAAAATGATTTTCTTTTTTTATTATATATATATATATATATATGTATAAATATATTCAACAATATTCTTTTTTACATATGATTTATTTTATTTTTAATAAAAATTATGTAGGATTAATATTTAAGTCCTTTATGATTATTTAATTTTATTATTTAACTTTTATAATTAACGTTTTTTATTTTTGAATTAACAGAAATTATTATTTTTTTTTTTTGCTACATGAACAACAGAAAGGGAAATGAAGTAAACGTTTATCCGCCATTTGTACAGCACTTGTTGTTTTATTGTACAGTGAATAGATGATTAAATCGTTAAATAAATACAAATTTTACAATTTATACGTATTTGGAAAAATAAAATAATTAAATAAAAAAACAATTCGAAAATAAAAAAGAATGATCAAATATTATAAAAAGGAAATTTATTTTAATTATTTTACTTTTGATAAATAATTAATTAATTTAAAAAAAACTATAATAAAATTTAACAAATGTAATGTAAAAGAATAAATCATAGAAAATAAATTAATCAAAACTCAAGTAACTTTAATAATAATAATAAAAATGATAAATTAAGGACAAAAAAAATATATATAATTTCTTTAATTAAGCAAAACAAAAAAAAACATAGTAAATGTTTGTATAATTTTTGTTAAATGGATTTTTTTATTTAATTAAAAATTTCATTTCAAAGGTTTTTTTTTTTTGCTGAGTTTTTTCTTTTTTTATGAAATTTATTTTGTATAATTTATTATTAATTATTTTTTTTCTACTTAAATAAATTAATAATTATAATTATTATTTGTTTTTAAACTAATGAATATGAAAATGATTTTTGTTTATAATTATTATTATTATTTAATCTTAAATATTAACATGAATTTTATTATTATAATATTTTTTTTGTTTTATCTTTTTTTTTTACTAATTTGTTATGCATTTTTTTTTTTAATATATTTATAATTAATATAATATTATTGATTATTATCTTAATTAATTAATTAATAATATAAATTAAAAACAACAGAAAAAAAAAATCTCTTTTATTATTAAAATAAATAAAATACCACCAAACCATATTTTTATATTTTTTATGCTTTTCTTAATGTTTATGCGAAAAATAAACGCGATGATAATAAACGTAGTATTTTCGTTATTTTACATTAAAAAAAAAACCGCAATTCTCTAATAAAAGATTAACAGAAAATAATAATACATATATAAACAATATTCGTGTGGTCAGATTTATGTTAAATTTATTGTGGAAAATAATAAAAAAAAAAATTATGTTAAAGAAAACATAGAAAAAAATTTTACTTTAGTTAAAAAAGTTATTTTTTTTCGTTATTTTTTTTCTTCTATAATCTCAAGAATTAATTTTAAAAATAAATAATATTCCTTCTTTTTTTTTTGATTTGCAAAAATGATAAACTTATTAACAAGATTTTTTCCGTAATTATTTATAATTTTTTCTTTTTGCAAAATTTATAAAAATATTTTTTTTTTTTTAATGACTAAATAATTTTATTTAATTTTTTTTTTTATTGTTTTACATAATATTTAATTAATAATAATAATAATAATAATAAAAAAAACAAACAAAAAAGAAAAATTTTTAAATTAAACTAAAACGACAATCAATTAAAAAAAAAAGAAAAAAAAAATCTTAATTAATAAAAATTTTCCTTCATTTTCTTCTTCGCTTAATTAAATATTATAATAAATGGTTTTTTCTTTTTCTTATTCTTCCTTTTTCTTTTAATTATATAAATACATACAAATATATTGATGGATACGAGAGCAATAGAGCACCGAAGCTAATTATGTTTTATTTATTTATTTTTGTTTATTTAATTAATTTATTTTTAACAATTATGAAATGATGATTTTAATTTATTTATTTTTTTTTTTATACAATTACCAGACGTATTATTATTATCAATAAATATTTATTCAAATTTAATTTTGAACAAACTTTTAAAAGTAGTGCAAAATAAGTTTACTGAAATGATATTTCATTTAGTAAGACAGTAGAGAAATTTTTATACGTCGTCTAAAGTTATATTTATATATATATATATATCATTTCATTTTGCAATTAATTAAATTTTAATTTTTATATTTTGATTTTGTAACATTTTGTTCTAACATTTTTTTTTCCTTTTTTTTAATATATATATATATATATATATATATATATATATAAATATATATATGTAAATTTATTATTAATTTATGTATGTTATGTAATAGTTATTATATAATAATTGTTGTTATTAAATTTATTTTATGATTTATTTTTTTTTTCTTTTAATTAAAAACTAAATTGTTATTGTATGTTATAATAATTGTTATTAGTTTGTTTTGTTTTCATTATATAGAAGTATATATATATATATAAATATATTTAAACAAACACTTTAGCTAGACCATCAGCACCAGCACTAGCAATATATGGTCTGGATGGATGAAAAGCTACATCTAAAATACTTTCATCGAATTTTTTACGATGTGCTGTTATCTCTTGAACACATGTTTTATTATCTAAATTCCATAGACGTATTGAACAATCATGTGAACCGGACAATAAATATAAACCATGTGAATCAATAGCAAGACTAGTTACAGCATCTAAATGTGCTACCATAGAATGTACCAATGTACCAGTTGTATTATCCCAAAATCGTATATGTCGATCCTCATGAGCAGTTATTGTTATTGGTAATGTCGGATGACTTACAACTTTATTTATGAATTTACCAACGTTACCGCTCATTTCTTGGGCTGCTTCTAATTTTATTACTTGTTTACCAGTCTCTGTATCATAAATAATACAATGGGCACTGTTATAAGCAACAACTATTCTATCCAGTTCATCTTTAACAAAATCAACTGAACTTGGTATTCCTTCTGTTTCAGATGCAAAAGTATTTAAAAGTGGTGTTTTAATTTGTGGAGACCACAATTTTACAGTACCATCTGCTGATGATGATACCAAATGACCCTTTGTATGATTCACGGACAAGCCCCAAACAGCATCTGTATGACCTTCTAATGCTACGCCAACTACGGCCGGATCATAAGTATCATATGGATCAATATTAGCATTTGGTAAATTCCAGCAATTTATCAGACCATCTAAACCACCAGAAAAACACTGTTCACCTGATGCAGACATTGCCAGGCAAAGAACTGGTCCGGTATGCGATCGAAAAGTATATAGTGGTTCAACATCAAGACTGGTTGATTTTTTTGCCGGAACAGTTTTCTGTAAATTCCATAATTTAAGTGTATGATCTTCAGATGCCGTTATTAGCACAGGTTCTTGCGGGTGGAAAGCAAGTGCTCGTACGCCGTCAAAATGTGATCTTAATGTGTATTTTGCATTCCATGTTTTTCTGTATGATTCTTTGGCATTAGCAACATCGTAAGTTGATTCAGCTTCATTATTAACAGTAAGCTGTGCTAATTCACCAAGGCATGCGTCAACATCTTCTTCGCCCGGTATTATTTGTCGACGTGAACCATCTGCATTTGTAAAGCCTAAATACATATTAAGAACGATCAAATATAATATAATAGAATATCACTCATGTTTGGCTAACTATACAGACCAATTGTTTGACTCCAATCAGCATTCTCAATTTGACTACGAATTCCTGTAGTACCATTATCTTCACCAGCTGATAATGAATTTAATTCATTTAAAACTTCTTCTGCTTCAGCATCAACATCGTCAGCTAGTTTTTTTTTTTAAGAATAAACAAAAATTTGTTAATTAATTTGTGAAAATTGATTAAATAAATTAAAACATTTTACCTTCATTGATCATAATTCGTTTTGTTTTTCGTTTTCTTGACTTAACGTCAATGTCACCGACTTCAACAACTAAATCCAATTCATCTGAAATTTCATCATCATCAGATATTTCCACATCTGTATGTGCTAAAAATTCAAAATTGGCCATTACAGCTGCTTCAGATGCTAATATCATCGCTTCAGCCATTGTTGCTGGTTGCGTTTTTTTAGCTGGCGTTTGACGTCCTATGATTCAATAAATACGAAAAAAAATTAATTAATAAAATTATATAATTTAAAAATGTAAAAAGTGCAATCATTACCTTGATTTTCACTTGGTCGCTTATTATTTTCATTACCATTTATATTCGGATTAACGTTTTCTTCTTGTTCTGAATTATTATGCAAACCAAGTAATGAACGTACACGATTCGAGCGAACATCAATTATTGTATCGGTGTAACCAATTTCTTGTAAATATTGACGCAAAAGTTGACGACCCTGACGCCAAGTTATATTTGATACAGAACTAAATGGTACCTCTGGATCTATCGAAAATACTTTCAATTAATTAATTTTTAGTAAAATTAACCGTTAATAAAAAAAAAAATACAAATTAAATACCTGGTGCTACTTCATTTCCGATGCCTGGTTCATCAGTTGGTGGTTTTATATCATTCATTGTTGGCGGATCACATCCATATTTTAAACGATAAAATTTTGCTCTTTCTTGCTTTAATGCATATTCAAGCATTTTTATACGACGAATCAAATCTGACTTTAATGACTCTTGTCCCTTACGTTCACCCAATAATACAGCAATTCTTGCCTAAATTTCATTATTGAGCAAAAGTATTAATAAATAATAATATAAACCACAAAAATATTATATTTAAATAAAAAAAAGAACAAGAAATATTTTTAAACTAAAAATTATATAAATTTTTGTGTGTGTTTCTGCCAATTTTTTAAAACCGACTATATGCGGTTGTTTCTTATACAGAAGAAAAATGAACAAAAATAAAATAAATAAAAAGAAAAAAAAACTCAATATTTCGTTACTCGTGGTCTATTCTTAAGTGAAAGTTTTTTTTTTCTTCTGTTAATAAAGTGTTAATAAATAAATTTATTGTTATTTTCTATTTTTTATTTATGCCTTTATATGCATTATTTATATTTTATATATATATATATATATATATATATTTTATTAATTATTTTCTTCCAATTAAAAATATAAATCACTGAACAGAATAATTATTAATTTTTCTTTTATTAATTATAATATAGATATATATACGTATGTATATTGTTTATGGTGGAGGTTCTGTTTTTTTTTAGCATTAAAAGTATAAACAAACATAAAATTATGAATTTCTTCTCAATTAATTATTATTGATTGATTGATAAATTTGTATTGAAAAACATAATAAATAAATAAATAAATAAAAACTTATATAATAATAAATGCAAATAAAAAATTAAACAAAATAATAATAATAATAATTAAACATTATCTATTTGCAATTGTTGTTTTCAATAATAATTTAATAAGATAAAAGAAGAAGAAAAAAACACCAAAATCAACAACATAATAGTCATTGGGTGGTTTAATTTATCAAAACATAATTTATTAGTAAAATAATAGCATTAAAAAAAAATTTAACAAAAACTAATGAATCATCATCACCATCATCAGGTAACGAACGAACAACAACGAATTATTTTAATTCAATTAAACTATAAAATTTGTAGTTACTTTTTTTTTTTCTCTTTTAAATAAATATAAAAAATTTGCATTTTTTTTTTTTCAATTTTATTTAACAAAGTTTTGTTTGTGTCAATCAAGTTGTGTAGTATTTAATCAATTAAGCTTATAGAGTACGGAAAACATAAATAATACAAAACAAAGGTCATTGTCCAATTTAAATTACAATTATTAATATTATTATTATGATTATTGTTTTTAAGGTAAAAAAACTTATTATTGGCAAATAAATAAAAAAAAAGTAAATACAGAAAAAAATAATTATTATAGAGAAAGTTGTTGTAGAGTTTCAAGCTGACGGAGGAGCTTAATTTTATGCCTCTCTCTGTGTATGTGTTAAATAGTAAACAAGATAAAAATTAAAAATACTACATTTAAACACACAAATTGATGATACAAAAACATGTGTTTCAAAAGTGCTGATTGATTAAAATAAAAAAATGAATTTTAATTGTTAATTAAACTAGAAAACAGAATTTTTCTTTTTCATCGATAGATAATTTTTTATTTATTGAATTTAAAATTTTTAATATAAATTTCATTGGAAATCATCATAGTACGTAATCATCAACAATATAAACATCAATTCATGGTACTGCTGACAAATTATTTTCTATCTAATAAATAAACTCTCTGTGGACAATTAAATTGACTGCAAAAAAAATAAGAAAAGAAAAAAGAAGAAAAATCTTCCAATATTTTAAAGATACATGGAGATGACGTGATAAGTCAGATTCACGTTATTATTAGTTTTATTGTTTTTTAAATTATTAATTAATCACAGTAGCGGCGTTTCTTTGTTGTTTTTCTTTATCATTTATACTTCTTAATTCTTTATTTCACATAAAAGTGACAAGAGTTTTTATTATGTATTTATATCAAATACACTTATTCTAATTTTCATTAAAAGATAATAAATCACTGATAAATCAATTTAATAAAACACAAAAATTCCATTATAATCAATAATAGTAAAAATATTTTTTCTTTCATTTTTTTTTTAACATAAATCTAACTTTTCACAAAATGTTTTTTTTTTTATTTTTAGCATCTTTTGAAAATTACTAATTACCAAATCATCGATAATTAAAAGAATAATTAAATCAATTATTGCCTTTAAATTTTTTAGGCGTTTTCAAATTGTAAATCTTTAGATTATCAATAATATACGTAACATAAAATATTGAAGAATTTTCTTTGTGAAAAAAAAAAAAAAAATTACAATAAACGAAAACGTTTATAAAATGTATGAAAAAAAAAAGAAGAAAATTCATTTAAATCCATTCAGTAATTTCCGTACCTGTAGTTCGGCTCTATCAACATCCCATTGGGAGCGTTCAAGTTCAAAACGGGCCCATTCATGTTGAATAAAGTGCAATATGGCGGGGATCGAATATTGTTGTGTATTTGGTGGATTATTTCTATCGTCATTTCCCTTATTATTAATGGCAGTTGAATTATTTTGATTTAGTTGTCCTGATGAGACACCACCTAATTGTCCACCAACACCGCCTCCATTGCCACCGTTTTGATGGGACAGTGAAGAATTGTCATCCATTCTGTCTTCTGTTTTAATTCTCATGACATGTCCACCATTACTGTAAAAACTTTTATTAAACTACAAGAAAGGGAACAGAGAAAAAAAACACACTCTACTATAATAACTCACACAAGCAAAACTTGCACCAAAAAAATTTTTTTTTTCTTTTTTTTAACACAGAATATATTTTATTAAATTTGTTAAAATTAAATTATAATTATATAACACTATTTCATTTATATTTATAATTATTTATTCAATATTTTACTATATTTTTGCAACAATTAAATAGTTAAAAATCTTAATTATTTAGGGCCAAAGATTTTCATTTAATAAGACGATTGGCTGACGATGACGGCCGACTCGACAATCGCGTATATAGGAAGAAAAAGAACGCACTTTTTACAAAGGTTTCGTATTGCCAGATATCAATATTCGATAATGAAATTGTACAAATTTTCGAAACTCTCCAAAAACGTATTATTTCCTTATTACACTATATAAACAAATTATGCATTGTTAATTTAAGATTTATGATTAAAAACTATAGCGTTTGATGTTTTTAATAAAAAATATATTTAATTATACACAAAAAAATTATAATCATGAACATTTTTGTTAAAAATAAAAATTAAATTAAAATTATACGAGATAAACACACATTATTCCGACAATTACTTTGTTTACAAAAATTCTTCACACCAATCATTTAAACATTGATAACAATCTGCTGCTTGTTTAGAATTAGCGTTGCAAGTGTCTTTCATCCATTCTTTAAATAATTCGGCGTCCTTTTTTAAAATTAAATATTGTCCTAATACGGTATATGCCTATAACAAAAAAAAAATTATTAGCAATAACCTTGACAGATTTAGTCATTCCGAAAAATTTACATAACCTTAAAATGTAAATAATAAATAAACAAATATTTACCTTATCAAAGCCGGCAGCTTCCAATCTTTTTCCAAGAACATCACCGACTCCAGCTAAATCAGTTACAGATTTCTCACCCATTGGTTCGGCAACAAAATTACGATGCTTCTGTGATGTACTAGACATTTTTATATTTTTTTATAATAATTTTTGCAGTAAAAACAAATTAAGTATATTCGTAAAAGCTTTTTTCTTTGATTAATCAATATTAACTTTTTATTGTTGTTTATATTTCATAATATCTATTAATATCACAAAAATATAACTCTTGAGTTTAGTCTTTATGCCGCAAATACTTATTAAACGAAGATTCTAATGCGCTTTGTATATTAGTCAACAAGTTTGGTATTTGGTGGTGTCACATATAATAAAATTATTGTTTAATAATTTTATCGTAAGGCGGCGATACAAGAGTTATAAAAAAGTTATAAAAAATATTAAATTCTCAACTGCCAAAAATGTTTTGTTTTAATTACCATCTAAAGCCTATCTTTTTTATTATAAATAAATAACATTTAGTTATATTGTAACAAAATATTGTTTTTATTTTAATATGTGTTATCTTATCTATAAACTTATTGATAAAGCAAAACACTTGTTGTTGTTATTAATCTAATGCATTATTATTATTGCTCCATTTTTCCAATAATATTAAAGTAAATTATTAAATAACCATAGTAATATAAGTGCATCAGGTGTAATGTAATTATGAATCTAATTAAAGAAGAACCGTCTAATAATTTAGAATTATTAAAAATAGAAGAAGAAATATTGCTAAATTCTGACATAAGTTCAGATAAAATAATAGAATTACAGTCGATCAATATACTAGCAAATGATAGTATAATTGATATACCTGAGCTTAGTAATAACAATAGTAGTAAAAACTGTGTCCATGTGCCTGTAAAATTAAAAAATAAACAGAAAAATAATTATTTAATTAAAATAATATACAGATTTTCATTTATAATTCCCATCAGCATTGTACAGGTATATTTTTTTAAATAGATTCTTCTTAACATTGATTTATTTCTGTGCCATATTTTAGGTTGTGATATTTTATACTTTAAATAAAAATATTTATGAACACATAGTTTATGTGCCGTTTAAAAAACAACAAGAATTTTGGCGCCTTCTGACTTATGGATTTATACATGACAATCACTTACATCTCTGGCTTAATATTATATATCAGGTACAATATATTACTTATTTTAAAACGAAATCATATATTTATTTTGCACATTTAGATTTTTTTTGGTATACCTTTAGAAATTGAACAAAATTCGATCAAGATCTCTATTGTGTATGTTGTTGGAATAATTATTGGTGCACTTGGAACTTCTCATTTTCATATAAACGAAAAATTAATTGGATCATCAGCTGGGGTTTATAGTTTATTTGCAAGTCACATGTCACATCTGATTCTGGTAATTATTACTTTTAGTTATACATTTATTTTAAATTCTAATAACTTTATTTGGAATTATATGCAGAATTTTGGCACACTTTCATATAAATATTTTCGTATTTATTGTTTTGGAGTTTTGTGTTTAAGTGACTTTATGTATTCAATTTATATAATAAAATTCAATCCAGATTCAATCATTTCTATTGTTGTTCATTACTATGGTGCAGCAACAGGTATTTTTATCGGTTTTTCCATTTATTCTCAATCATCAAAATTAACGAAATTAATTTTTATAATTCTCACATTTTCGTGGATAATCTTTATAAATGTTTGGCATAGTTAAAATAATTTAATAAAGAAAAAAAAAACAATTATTTCTTATTTCATTTATTAAAAAAAAAAAAATACATTCAATTGTTATAAAGTTAATTAAAAAAAAAATCTTTTAGAAAAAAAAATAACAAAATTAATTGATTTTTTTATTATTATTATTATTTTTAATAATAGTACAAATAAAATTTCATTACAAAAAATTTTATTATAAAATAAATAATATTAATTTGGCCTACGAACACAACAAATAAATAGTTTTTTTGATGCAAAATAACTATATATCTCTATATTGTTAAATTATAAATTATTTAATTAATATGAAAAAAAAAAAATTAAATTGCTTTTGCTATGCTATTTCTTATTTAATTATTGTAATTATAAATAATAATAAGAAAATAATAATTTATATTATTATTATCGTTCAGCTTATTATAGTGTTTTTGTATTTTTATATATTTTCATAAATAAATTTTATTAATTTACTGAGCAATAATAATTTTAATTTAAACGTTGAAAATTTTTTCTAATGTTTAACAATCCTATTTACTATACATAATTTGTTTATTATTTAATAGAAATGTTCTGTAACCGATAATATTTTAATCACTA
Source organism: Ptychoptera contaminata (assembly GCA_963942525.1). Taxonomy (NCBI): domain Eukaryota; kingdom Metazoa; phylum Arthropoda; class Insecta; order Diptera; family Ptychopteridae; genus Ptychoptera; species Ptychoptera contaminata. The sequence continues at coordinate 10,730,359 of OZ012636.1, read as the reverse complement.
TTAATCAACTGTAAATGCTAGCAAAAAACCATTTAATTTCTTTAAAAACAAAATTTTTATGGCAAATAATTTTTTTTTTTTCGTTTTTATGTAGGTGTGTGTTTGTGTTTAAAACTTAAAAGTGCTAAAACTGGGCCACAAAATTAATTAACAAGAAAAATATAAAACAATAAAATAAATTTAACAATTAAGTGGTGTACAGTTAACACCCACTTCAGTACATTTACATTCTATGCATGGACCAGACAATTCAGAAATAATTCTTCCAACTCTATACATTCTACCGTATATATTACAGCCAGCTAATTTTAAAATGCTACCAATTGGATTATTTAAGCTGCTCCAAGGTTTTTTATTTGTTTCTGACTCATTACTTTTTTGAAATATTTTTAATGAATTTACGTCTACCGGATTAACAACATATGATTCCGTATTTGTTATATCAGTATCGTCTTCAGCCGGTATACTTTGATAATCTGCATTACGATTTCTGGAATCAATGCCAATTTGTGATAAATATGCATCATGATTAAATTCTGGAATTATTAAATCTAAATCAGATCTAATTGGATTATAGTTGTACGAATCATTTAGTTCTGGAACAATGTCATGCGGATTTAAGTGAATTCCTGGACTCAGAGTATTTGTGTTATTTAAATTTGTCACGCTATTGTTAACATTTTTTTGCGAAACGAAGATTGGATTTAAGTTATTTGATGAGTTAAACGATGACGAATGATTCTTTCCCGTTGTTTTGTTATCATGAAGTATTGATTGATTTTTATGTTGCGTAATCTCTGAATTTGATGTATTATTTTTTTTCACTTGATTTACTTTCGTTTCATTTAATTTAGTATGATTTGACGAACTCTGAACCATTTCTGATGAAGATTTTTTCTTGTCAGATCCAATAGTTGATACAATACGATTCTTGTTTGGTTTCTCATTTAAAGTCTCTGATACTTTTGTGTTATTTTTCTTAGAATTTATTTCATTTTTTGTAAAATTAACCAGAGTATCGTTTGGCATACTATTAATTACAGGTTTTGTATTATTAACTGGGAATGCAGATAGATTTCCTTGCACCAGACGTTCATCATTAAATTTAATATATTCCGATGTTTGATTATAGCTGGAATCTGTAGTAATTGATATGACTTCATCTCCTTCGGAATTATTTGAGAATATATTGAATAAATATTTTTCTTTATCTTCGATTAGAGAATTAAAATCGGGTGCTTGCTCTGTTTGTATAACATCTTTAAATAAATCTGTATCCATTGATTCTGTTAATATTTATTAAATTAAAATTATTGTAATTAAAGAAGTACAATTTTGCTTTTAATAAATGATTACATACCGGATGAAATATTTGCTCTTGAATTACTTTCTGTAGTCAATTCAAAGTTAAAGAATGTTGTATGATAGGAATCATAATAAAAATGATTTTCACTCTCTGGTTTTCTCGGTACAAATCCTCCTATAAGTAAAAATATGGAACTTTAAAAAAAATCCGGGAATTATAATATTTTATTTGCTTACCTTCAGTTTTAGTGGGTGGTGAAAATCGACTCAAAGTATCATAATTTAATGTAGGGAAATCTGTGTTGTACTTAATAGTACCGTAATTATTATTACTGTGATAATTTTGATCATACTTAACATCATAGTTTACATGATAGTCATAATCCATTCCTAATTTATCTTTAATAATTTTTGACTCATCTATTCCTGCATAATGATTTTGAATATCTGGATAAACAGTTGGATTATTTTCAGACTCAAAACTACCTGTTATGTAAGATAATGAATCATCAAAAATATCATAATTTGGACGACTATTAGTCTTCGGATTCAATTCAACTAAATCACCAAGCGTTTCAGCATTTACTCCATAGTATTTCTCATTTGGATAAGACGTTGGATTTATATTAAAAAGATTGTAGTTATTTTTTTTTAAATTGGTAAATGTATCATGCATATCTGTTGCCGAAAATGTTGAAGTTGGTTCCTTTTGCAAATCACTTATTTTACCATTTCCATTATAAATTTTATGCTTTTCAGGAACTGTTCCTGGATAAACAGTTGACGAAAACGAACTGTAATAATTAATTTTAGGTCTGTCACTTTTAAGAGCGTCAGTCGGTAAAAATGGTATTATTTTTAAATTTGGTAAACTTGGGGGTAGCGTTGGATCATTGTAATCACTATAGTGGTAATCCTGTTCAAATATTGTTGGATTTGTTTTAATTATCACTGGATTTGTTGACACTTGCATTTTTATTTGATTTATATCTGACGACTGTGTTGTCGTGGTTTTTATTTCTGGTTTTTCAGTGTTAACTATTTTTGGTATTTCGGTTATATTGGAAACATTAATCTGATTCACTGTTGTTGATAAAGTGGTTGTTGCTTCTGTTGTTGTAGTAGTTTTTTTTGTTGTGGATAACTTTGTTGTAGTTGCCTTTGTTGTGGTTTTGGTTGTAGGTCCTTTTGTCGTTTTTCTGCTTGTAGTACTTTGTGGTAAAGTGGTAAGCGTGGAAATAGTACTTACTATTTGTGCTGCAAAAGTGGGTTTGGTTATATTTTTTATTGGAACACTTGTCGATGTTTCAAGTGTAACAGGTTGTTTTTTTATTGTTAAAGGTTTTGCTGTCGTTATTATTTTTGTTGTAGAATTATTAACAGTTTTCACTGTACTTATTGGAGCCAATGTTGTTGTTATTATAATTACTTTCTCTGTTATATTCTCTACTTTCGCAATACTTATATTATTTGCCATTTGTTCGGTTAAAGTATTATTTTTTTCTTCATCGAAAATACTGGCGAATCCACTGAAAAATGCGGACAAAAAGCTTGTTTCTGTTGTTGCATTTCTCTCTGTATATTCTTTTAAGTATAAATCTAAATCTTCATCACTGTTTATTTCCGTAGTATTATAATAACTATCATTTGGCTTCTCAGTTTTCAATTGTATTTCCGGATTTTTTAATAATATATTTTCATTTTTTACCTCCAACGGTATCTTTTCTGTTTCATTTATAATTTTTTTTGTTTCTGTATTTAATTGAATTGATGAAGGCTTAACATTGGATTCGGTTGTCGCCTCTTTTATATCTTTATTTGTTTTATTTATATTTATTTGTTGAATTTTCGTTTCCATGAAATCTTTATTGACCCCAAACTGTGTTGTGTTTGATTTTGCTGTGGTTTTTGTTATTATTTTTGTTGTCTTACTTGAGCCAGTATTGTTTATTCGTGTGGTCGTTGTGGATGGTGTAGATGTTGACGTTTTAAATGTTTCTGATGTTGTTATTCCTTTTGTTGTTATTGGAATTAATGTTGACGTTGATATTAATGTTGTCAGATTATTTCTAACTGTAGCTACTTCAATATTTTCATTAGTTAAAGTTGTATTTTTTAAATTAATTATAGACTTATTTGGTTTTATTTTTGATTCTTCTGAAGTGTGTATGGATGTTTTGTTTTCTTTCTCTACTAATACTTCATCTTCTGCTGATATGTTAATAAGGGTTTTAACAGCTATAGTTCTTTGTGTTGTTATGTCATAAATTTCTGTAGATTCTTCTATAGATGATGAATTTGATGATGTCATATCGATTATATCACGATCTTTAGGAAAATCATAATCAATGCCTGGAATATTTTTAATATCATGTTCGGTTGTATTAAATAGTTCAGTTTTAATTGGTATAAATGGTATCAAATCATTGGGATTTGTTGTGCCTATTTCACTATCTAAATTCTCAGTATCATCACTGTCATTTATTAAATCTAAACCTTCTCGTATAACTTCGAAAAGACTTTTTTGTGTTGGTCTAATTTCGGTTGTAAAATTATCATCAGTTATCCATGCTGTATTAATTATTTCAGGAGAAACAGTTGGACTATCGATTAATGATTCATTCGTGTCATTCAAGTTAATTGATTCATCATCAAAACCAAATAAAATTGATAATAAATCGAATTGTCGAGTAGATTCAACATTTATACTACGATCGCTTGAAGTATCTAAATTTATATAAATAAATAAAAATATAATTCAATAAAAAAGCAATCTTGAAACTAATTTAAAAATAAAATAACTAACTGCAATCATAGCTTGAGGGACAACATTGTCCTGCGGGTATAATCGGTACACAATTACGTATTGTTGGTGTGCATACTTTGTGTGTACATTTCTGGACGCCCCTTATACAGAAACAAACATCACACGCATCATTATTTTTCGATGGCATTTTTTGCCCTTCTGAGTAAAATTGTGTGTCAATATAGCACCCTAAAATATAATTAATTGTAATGTTTATTCAATAATTTACTTAATTTATATTATTTCTCATATTTTTTTATTTACCACGACTTCGTCGAATTCTTGTTGTGTTACGTAAGTAATGTTTGTTCTCTATATTACCTAAATTATTAAGTGAATTCGTTGCACTTGTTTTAAATGAAGAAAACGACGATACCTTTCCAGTGCAATCATATCGTATTGGACAGCATGCAGAATCGATAAAAATTGGTTTACACCGTGGTGATGGTAATATACATTTTGGTTTTACACACTTTTGACGCCCTTCAATACAATAGCAATAAATACAAATCGATGATGTTGACATTGCTGAGCCAGATTTGTAAATAGTTCCATTTTCTATACAAACTATTATTAAAAAAAAAAATTATAATTTATTCACGATTAGAATTTAATTTTATTCACCTTTGCTATTCACATCCGCATCGTTTGATCTTCGAAAGAGTAAATTATCACTATTTACTTGTTGAATATCAGTTTTATAATGATTTCTTGTATTTTGCATATCATCTAAAAACTTAATAACAATACGTTTATGATCATTATTATTTGTTGCTAAATTATACTTAGAACAAGATAGGTATGCACAACATGAATTTGAACGTTGTATTAAAATACAGCCGCGAGGCGGTGGTATCGGTTGTTCTAATTAAAAATACAAATAAAATTCAAATAAATTAAATAAATTATCGTTACTGTTGTTCGGTATTTAATCATTTTTATTACCTGGACACACGCGTAAAGCACAAATAAGTGTTTTATTTGTACATTTGCAATTTAAGCATGGTTCAACAGTTGGAACAAATGAACCTTCACCAAAACGTGTTCCGTTATGAATACACATTGACACTGTAAATTACATATATTATTATTATTATCATTAATTCACTTTTCCTTATTTCTTTATGTAATAATGGCGTTTGTTAATGTTTAATTTTTAATGTAATTAAAAAAAAAAATAAATAAGAAAAATATTTATAAATGTTTACTGCAATTTTTTATGTTTTTTTTTTTCTTCTTATTTTATGTTTAATGAATTAATTAAAATTACCGTTATATGTATAAGATATATATACCTGTTGCGTTATACTAATAACAATAATTTAAACAATTAAAGAAAAAATTTATCAATGAGAACTACTTACTGGCGTTAGGGTTAATGAGTTGTTTATTTGAAACAGTAAATCCGTTTGTACCTTTCAATATAATAATCACAAACCATATGTACAACATAATTGTATGCCATTGTAATAAAAACATTTTGTCCTAGCATAAATTCAACATAAGCACAGTGAAAAAAAAAAAACAAATTTAATTTTTATTTTTATTTATTTAATTTTTTTGTTTAATCAAAAAATAAACACATTTTAACTTATAAGCACAGGTAAAAATTTAACATAAATTAATATGCAAGAGATTACTTTATCTGTTTAACCTTATAATGTTTTTTTTTTTTTTGTTTTTGTTATAAATTTCTTTAAACAGTTAATCACATTTTTATTAATTTAAATTATTTTCGGTTTTGTTCTTTTATTTTATGATGAACTTGCTTATATATGTTGTCACTTACAACGGTTAATTAATCAATTTTTATTATCAAAGAAATAAAATATTTATATACTTATATAGATATTAAATTATTGAATATTTTTCATAAAATGCCTATGTCTGCCTCTTTTCTTAAGAAGAATCAATATAATTTAAATATTTAATTTTGTCAATTTTTGTTACTTAAGAAGAATATTTATTTTTTTAATATTTTAAGCCAAATGTAAAACATAGCCATTATATCTTAGTTCAATGTACTGTTGATGAGCAAATAATTTATTTATTAATTGTTTTTGTATTTTAATTAAGAAAATATTCACAAAATTTTCAGTTTTATTAAATTATATAATTTTTTTTTTAGAATTATTTTATAAAAATAAATTTTTAAACACAAAATCAGTTGATAAAATTACAAAATTAATTAAACGTAACCCGCACTATGTTCACAAAAACAATATTATAAGATTATTAATTATTAAAGCGAAAAACTGCATTAGTGATAAAAGCTTTAAAAAAAAAATAAAACAGAAACTGTTTTCGCTTAGAACTTTTATAAGAATATCAACCAAACTCAGATACCATTTAAACAAGACTGAAAATTAATATACAAAAAATAAATAGTGGTAATGGTTTAAAGAAAAGAAAGAGTTCTTTGACTTCAAACTTTAAAATACAAGTTTTTTTTTTTGTTTTTGTTTTTGAAGAAGAGTTTGTTGATTTTTTTTTTAGTATTTTCGTATTATATAATAATGAAAAATAAATAATATAACAGAACTTATCAACATTTTATTTTATTTTTTTGTTGTATGTAAAAAAAAAAAAAGAAAAAATTATTATTTGATTTTTTTTTTTATTTGGTAATTCTTGAAAGGTATAAATTACATTGCGTTTTATTATGTATGTTTATTATTTTTTTCTGTCTTTCTTTCTTTCTTTCTTTCTTTTATTCTTTCTTCTTTCATTATAACAGCAGAACAACAGAACAACCACTCAATTATAAAAATATTAAATGATAAACTTATTCATTAATTTTTCTTATATTTTAAACAATAACGTTAAAATTATTATTTGATTTGTTTATAATTGATGTAAGAATTATTTGTTGCTTAAAAAGAAAAATTGATTAAATTTTATAAATCATCATACTTTAAGCATAATTTTATGCTTAAATTTATTTTGTTTTTCTTGCAAATATGGAAATGGTTTTATTACCGTTATAACGTTTTTTTTTTTTTAGATAAAATTTATCATAAGTTGAATAACGAAAAAAAAAACGAATTATAAGAATTAAAGAATAAAAAAAAAAATGAATTAAGTTTTTAGACAAATGAAGAAAAATTATTAAAATAATCGCATTATGCAAATTTTTTTTGTTTTCGTATTCTTTTTGTTTCTTCTTTCTGTATATTATTATTTTTAATTATTTAAATCTCTGGTTCTTAACCTTTAGATCGCGTATATTTGTTAATCATTTATTTTTTAATTCATTTTTATGCAAATTTTAATTTTATTTAACTCTGTTTTATTGACAAACCCAGATACCAATAGTAATAAAGGATATATGTGCTAAATTTAACTATTTGTAAAGATTATTTGTTTTTACATTAAATATTGTCTTTTACAAACGGATATTGCAAAGATCGCTAGCATTGGAATGAACAATTGAAAGAAAACAGGTAAAATATGTAAATAATAATATTAATAATAATTAATAAATAAACTCATCATTTATAGCCAAAGTCCTCAGAAGTCCTTGTAAACTGATATTATTCCATGATGATTTAAACAATATTTTGTTCGCTGACATCTCCAGATTTCTTTCATTAACAATAGAATCTTAACACCTACTAACATGTGGTAATATTTACATTAATTATTTAAAGTTTAAATCAACAACAAAGTATTTCTTTATCATGCAATTAATTTTCTTTTTTATTTTTTCAGATAAAACGAAAAATTCTGGTATGTGGTTACTGCCGCCACAATAAAACATAAAATAAATAAACATATAGATAAAAATGAGCAATAAAATGTTTAGGCATTATTATTAATGATCCTTAATTAATTAGAGAAATGACAGGTGAGAAATTATTGTTAATTTAATCACTGCACGTCTCGTTTCATCTTCATCTAAATCACAATAAACGAAGAAGTCTTGAAAAACGTACGCTAAAGCTTTTTATAATAATAATATAAAAAAAATCTCGTTGATTTCTTTCGAAAATATAGATAATCTTCGAAATTAAAAAGTGGTTTTTTTTTCTGTGTGTTTTCTTATATGAATTTTTATAAGTCATCTTGCCTTGCGCAATACAATCAATGTATCAAACACATGTTTATATATATTTATTTAAATACCATACACATGAGTATTTCCTCTCTCGTTGCTGCTTTCACGGATTTTACTATTTAATACCAATGCTTAACATTTCTGCATGCATATGAATATAGTTAACGCCAGCTTATGTTTATTTTTTTCTTTTTTAAAATAAACATTTGTTTACAAACATATGTTTAAATGTATTTCTGTAGGAAAGAGTATTGCGTTGTTTTGTATATTATGTACTGTGTACTAGAGTGTTATTCTGTTTGTGTTACTTAGCCCTTACCTTTAATTTCATTACTAACGCTGAGATTGTGTGCATGCATACAAAATGCAATAACACAACAGAGTTCCCCCTTTTAAACAGATCAGTCTGGTTAATATTAAACATGCCACTATTATTAAAATTTGTATATACATACATAGCTTGTATGTGCTTCGAAAATTAAAATAACGTATTTTTTTTTTTGTGTATTTATTGTTTATTCGATTTATTTTATAGAATGGGAAAGCAAATAAGTTAACAGAATTTGTATTACTTAAAGCAGTGGCGTCGTGTTTAGATTCTCCCTATTCTGCAAATAAACGTGTTTGTTGAGATATTCAAATGTTTATTTGATGATAGAAGAAGAAATTTTGCAATTTTACTATTAATTGTATATATATGTATATGCGAAAGCAAAGTAACTAGAAGCAACGTCACTGTTATTAAACAAATTTAAAGAGGAGCGAGTACATTGTTGTATTTGTCTTCTACTTCTTTTCTTTTACATGCGATCGCTTTACAGCATGCTTTTTAAACATATATATAACATTAATTTTATTTAATTCTCGCCAGTAAAGCAGTTTTTTCAGTTTTTATTTTTTATGTTATATTTATATTTTCTTTATTTTTTGTTGAATAGTTTCTTTTATTATTATTATTTTATATTTTTTTTCATCAATTTATACATACAAGCCATCAGTTAGTAAATAGTAATTGACTATGAATGACGACGCGTAGTGAATTAAATGCGGAAGTATCTTCTAATATATAAAAATTAAAAAAAAAAAACTACTTAAACTTTTCTATATCTAATTTAATAAAATAAATAGAAAGATTATTGTTTTATTTAATTAAAAATTTAAAAAAGAAAAGAAGTTTATATGTAATTAAAAAAAAAAAGAAGTGATTGTTTTTCTCTGTGAACAAAATTATTAATCAAAAAAGAAGTTTCCTCTTTATTTCAATAAATATTTCTTATTTATATGATTAAATATGTGTAAATAAAATGGTGTCAAACATTGAAATTATAAATTTAAAGTTGTATTGAAATTCATTATTTATATTTATTATTATAATAATTATTATATTTTTTTTTTTGGTTAAGTGAAATATAAGAGAGTATACAACAACAGCGACTGACGAAAAAAAAAAAGAAATTTTTCTTTAAAAAAAATATAATTAACGGTATATTTTATTCTGGTTATTTTGTTTTGAGTACTGAAGTCTTGTTTATTATTTCATTTATTTATTTATTTTTTTCTGTGTTTAACGTGGTGTTACTTTATGTTGTTTTATGAAAACACAACTCATCATCTTTATAATAAATAATTTCTTTTATTTTCTTTATGGTTTTTCTTATAAACTATTATGAAATAAACAGTTTTGTGTATTCCAATTAAAAAACTAAAACTATATTAATCTTAAGAGACGAATCACAACCAAAGTTAAAAAAAAATATTTATAATAACAAAAAATAAAAAACATTTACAATGAATTTAAATTTAAAAATAATAAATAAAGCAATAAATAATGATCGGATTTGTTTAATTGGTTTAATATTATGTTTATTTCTTGTTGGAGAAACATATAGTGCCCGTGCCCATCCAACTGTTACAATAAATAAATGTTGTTATATTGGTGAACATATGGATAAAACAGAACAATGTGTCGCTGGATCATCAGAGAAATGGTTTCCACAAGTATATTTATTATTGCGTAAAGAGAAATTTTCACCGGTTGGCGAAGCACCTAGACATTTTCAGATAGTTGAAAAAAGTGTACCGAAAACATGTAATAAATATGAATATTTTACCGGCGATAATAATATTATAATTTTATCAAATGGTACATTGTATCTTGGTGAAAAGTCTATCAATGTTTTATCAGAAGATTATTGTGTGGATAAGGATACCGCATTAGTTTGCTTAAAGAATGAAAATAACGATATGGATAATCTCTTAGCGCCAAAGAAAACAAGCAAAATAAAAAAGTGTTGCGGGCCGAATGCAGTTTACAATCAGGAAAATGCAACATGCGTATTTCTGGATAGAGAACATGAACTGTTTGACCAGGATATTATCACTTTGCCAAATGTTGAAATAACATATGGATTACCAGTGTGTAAAATACATTCATTCGCTATAGCTGGAAAGTACATAGATGGTAGTATCAATGAACAGAATGGATCAATAGTATTAGAATCTGGAAAAATGTTTTCATGGCATGAATACTGTTTGGAACATACTGTGACCGGTGATCGTACTGTTATTAGTGTTTTTGCATGCCCAGAACATTTTGAAGCACCACAATCGAACCGTATTCCAACAGATGTATGGATTTTAAAATGTAATTTATTATTACAGACAATATATTTATTTTTGGATTTTTTATAGGATTTTAAATTCGCCCTGTACTCGGTTGGACTTTTAATTTCGGTGATATTTTTACTAGCAACATTGGCCACCGGTTTTTTGGTTCCATCAAATCATCACGTTTTGCATTGGCGATGTCAAACACATTATGTTGCGTGTTTATTAGTTGGTGACTTGTTACTAGCTGTTACACAAATAGGAGGATCGGCTATCATTGGACCAGCATGTTCTACAATAGGTAAGCCAACTGCACAGATTTTATACATATTTTTTATTACTATTATCGTTATATGGTGTCGAATGAAATGTATTTATTTTTGGTTTATTTCTTTTTTGACTGATTGAGACATTTGTTATGGAAAAATAAAATTTTTTATTTTCAACTAAGACGCGATTATTTTTGATATTTATCATCGGATAGTTCACTATGCATGATGTAAATATTTATTTATTTATATATTACGATACGGTTTATTGATTTTTTCAGTTTATTTATATAATTTTTATTTTATTATTATTATTATTTAATTATTATTGTTACAAAGTGATAATTTTTTGAGTTAATTTCATTAAATGTAATGAAAATAAATCCATATTATATAAATTAATAATATAGAAAAATTTCATTGTTATCAAGTATTTATTTATAATAAGTGAATTTGATTTAATCGAAAAAATAATACATTAACCTTGTTTATAATGTGGTACATAATTATTTATTTTTGGCGCAACATAATTAACTGATAAACCATGCAAAGCAAAGTTATAATTATTTTTTCTATAAGAAATTATTCTATCTTAAATGAATAAGGTGTGTTTATATATTATTATCTAGAACTTATACATACATATATTTATATATTTATAGAAAAGAAATCTTGATAAACCAATTAATTTCTATTATTAACAAAAATAGAATTATTTTATGGTTAATTTAATGTAAAAACCATTTAGATAAAAAATGAAAAATAAATAAAATCATTAATAAAGGTGTATTAGTTATATGAATGTTGGATAAATAAAATAACGATTTTTATTATCATTTATTTATTTGCTTAGGTTATTTTGATAAGAATATAAATGCTGTAATAATAATAAAATTGATAATATTGAATATTCTGTGAGCATTTAAGATTTTTTTTTAGAAAAAGAAAAATTCTATACAAAATGGCAAATAAGAATAGCAACATGGTGGTCTGTTTTTAATCTACGTGATATTGCCAAGAAATATTAATATTTCTTCGGTTTATTATAAAAATTATTATGATTATTATGCTTTATTATGTGATAACCCCATAGCTTTATCTTATTTTGTTCTCTGCTTGTTATATATGAATGATGTTTAATCATTTTTAATGAAACATAAATCATAAAAATAATAATAATTATAAACTTTATGTTTTTATTTATAAATTAATAATTAAATTATCTATTAATTATGTTTTTTATGTTTACTTTTAGCTATTATCATGCATTTCTTCTTTTTGGCTGCATTTTTTTGGCTTAACACAATGTGCTTTAATATTTGGTGGACATTCCGGTAAGAACATTTATTTTAATTCAATTAATTTTATCTTTTTATTTTTTATTATTATTATTAATTTTTATTTCTATTAAAATTAATTAATAGAAATAAAATTAAGTTATGGCAAATATCTTAAATATACATATAAATAAAACAAAAAACATAAACAGTTTAATTAAATATATATAAAAAAAGAAAAAAACGATAAAAATTGGCTTTAGCAACAATCAATCAAAGTTGAAAATAATAAAAATTAAATTGAAGCAAAAAATATAAATTATGGATAAAATAGCAAATGTGTAGAAATATGTTCTAAATTTATAATAATATTTTTATTTATTTTTATTTTTTTTCTTAATAAATATGAAAATAATAAAAAAAATATTAAATCAAAAAGTAAAAACAACAAAATGGATAAAAAAAAATGAAGCAAATTAAAAACTCTGGTTTGGCTACATTTCAAAAAAGAAAGAAAATAATAATTTTATAAAAATATAATAATTTGTATATATACATATATCTCTGTTAACATCAAACCATACAATTTAAAAACATATTTTTTGATTAAATTTTTTTCTTTTAAAAAATTTATAATAAATAAATTTATTATTTATGTGGAAATTATTTTGCGTTCCTCTTGATAATTTTAATATATATATATGATGGATTTTCTTTATTAATAATTATAATTATTTATTTAAATTATTTTCTACTGTTTTTCATTCATTTTATTAATGTTAAATTGATTTTGTGCTAAGTTATTAGTTAATTTTATAAGTGGTATTTTCATCTATAAAAAAATGTAATTAAATTTTATTAATTATTATTCATCCGTTACTCATTCGTTTAATTATTATTTTAAGAATAGATAGACCGACAAATTTTGTCTACAATAGAATGAATTAATGTATAAAATTGAGGCTAGTGGGATGTACCTTTGTATTATGTTTAGATGATGAATTTTTGTTTTTAAGTAAGAATTTTTTTATTGTTTTTAATTTAATATCTTGATGAAAAACTTATAACCGTTTAAATTTTTGTGACATAAAACTGTTAAAGTTCACTCTATGAATGACAGTCGTAACACAATTAGTTACAATGAATACGTGCTAAATTTACTCGACTGTATCGACGACATCAATTGCTTATACAAAGAATTTTAGTTTTTATAAAATAGGACAACAAATAATAAATAATAATCTCCTTGAGAAGAGACTGCCTGAAATATAATTAAATAACGTATGGTCAGGCAATTATCGAATAATTAAGCAACATTTTAATTGAAATATAATAACAGTTTTAATTATTTAAATAAAAATCATTTATGACTCAAAATAAAAAAAAAAAAATAACATTTTAATAATTATTATTCATAATTATGAAATAAATAATTTTGATTTTTCTCATTAAAATTAAAAACTAAAATAAATTACAGACATATGCCTCCTTCTAAACACTGTACTCTAAGCAGCAATAACATTAATAATGTGAAAAACAGTTGAAATAACATTAATTTGTTTATTTTTTCTTGATGCCTGTGCTGCTTGTAATGAATTAAAAAATAATAAAGAAATATATATATATATATATATGTATATATGTATATTAAAAGCATTTAATACAATAAATAAAACAAATAAAATTCTCCATTAGCCGCTTAAGTCTGTTTATATATATATATTGAGACAGAAACAAGTAATTCGGTTTCTTTATTTTGTGCAAAGTACAGCACAGTAAAAAAAAAAAATTAACTAAAAGAAATATTTCTTAACTTAACGTACCAAGGTCGTTCAACAACACTTTGATCCCGATCTTTAACTACCATTTTAATGAAACGCAAAAGAAACATTAACACACGTACGTATATATGTACTCTGGTTGTACACACATGTTAGTTTTATTAATTTTTTTTTTGTTTTTACTTCTTCTTACTTGATTGTGGTATTTTGTTAGTTTTTAGTGCCACACATATGCAAAAGTTATTAGAGCTATCAAAACGCGTTGTTGAAATATTATTATTTTTTTTCTTTATAATTTAATTTATTTTAATAGAAATATTTAAATTGTATTTTGTTTGACATAATGGAAATATTCTCGTGCAATACCTTATACGTTTTTTTTTTCTTTTGTATTTTTATTCTTTTATATTTGCTTTTTTTTATATAAACGAAAGAAACTGACTGATTTAAATAAAAATGACAAAGCAAATTTTTGGCGTATATGGTAAAATTTTTTTGTTTTTTTTTTTTGAACAGTGAGAAAATCTTTAAATTCACATTAAAAGGTTGAAAGAAAGAAGCATAATTAAATGAGATTTCTTTAATTAATGTAAATATTTACATTTTCTTGTTAATTATTTGTTCTCTTTATCAAAGCCACACTCGTTTCTTTTTTTTTGTTTTCTTTTACATATATGTTTAATTAAGAAAAGAAATTTTAAATAAAAACCGGATGTACATTTACTTGTTTTTGTTGTAAATAAAAATAAAATAAATGATTTTGCAAAAAATGTAATTGTTATTAAAGATGAAGAAATCACATGACAAAGGAGGGAATTTCACTTTCGCTTTAACAATTATTTACATTTTAAAGTTAAATTAATTTATGCAATTAAAGAATGTGTGAAATAATTTATTATTATTATTATTATGATTAGTTAATATCAATAGAAATAAATGTTATTATTATTATTATTATTATTATTATTATTATTATTATTATTATTATTATTATTATTATTATTATTATTATTATAATTGTGAAATTATTTACTAAGAATTAATTAAATAATACTTAATTTAACCGTTTTATGGAAATTCAATTATTGCAAATGTTATTATTATTTTTTTATATTATAACTAGCAATAATGTTTCTATTACCTCTTGTTGTTTTTTCAAATCCGATCGCTTTAAGACGTTAACCCAAGTATCTTTAACAATACTTTGGTTAAGAAGAGAAAAAACCTATGAACATTCATCAAAGAAGACTTTTAAATTCTATTTAGCGAATAATTTTATGATGTTTATATATTTAAAGTTAATCTGTTAAATGATTTATAATTGCAAAGTAGAAAGAAAAAATAAATATTTCTGTATATAATGTATCTTTGTTTAAAGCCATTTGTTACTCGCGATACCATAAAATATTTATTTAATTGCAATTTATAGAGAAAAAAATAATTTTTGTTTTTAAATTAAATTCTAGTGATTTTCGCCCAACATCAATGGAAAAAGGTCAGGAAATATGTCGTTTACGTATTTATCAGGTATATGCATGGGGTGTACCACTGTTAATTGCCGGTTTAGCTGCAATTCTAGATAATTTACCAAAAAGCCCTGACGATACATTCTTACGTCCGAGATTTGGTGAAAATAAATGCTGGTTTTATGGTAAGTAATTTTATTACAATTAATTTTTCTTATTTAATAAAACCGCACGCTTAGTTAGTTTAATTAATGGAAATACAATTAAAATTTTTGTTTAAAAATTAATTAATAATTATCTCTAAAAAAAAAATCATATATATTCTTATATTTTCTGTTTTTCCTTTTTAAATTAATTATTCATACTTATTTATTATTCATAAATCGTACGTTTTGAGTGTAGATAAAATTATTAAAAATTAATTAATTATAATTCATTTAATATGGTGAAGAAAATAATTATTCATTGGTAAAAATAAAATTTTTATAAGTATAACATAGAATATACTTAAAGAGAAATAAATATAAATGTGTGGTTATTCTATAAAGAGTTATGATAAAATAATTATTAATATTATTATTATTATTAAATATTGCGTAGGTTGTTTTCGCTATATACATACATACAACACTCGCACAAACTGCGAATTATTTAATAAATATATATCTAATAAATTTTCTGCAATTAATAATATGATTGTTTTTAATAAAATAAATATAAACAGACTTGATACTGAATTCTTTCTTTGTTTTATTTAATTCAATTTAATTTAATTTAATTTTTTTTTTTTTTTTAATTAATTAAAAAACAGAAATAAGAGTTTGTTGTTTTATTTTTTTCTTTTCTTATTATTTTAATTTTAATTTATTAAATAATGTGAAATAATACAAAAAATGTATAAAAATTACTTTAATATATATCAATGAATTAAACATATGCGGTTTGGTGTTTAGAATGTTTGCTTGTTTGTTTGTTTGTTTGTTTGTTTGTCTGTTTGTTATTTAATATTATTATTATTATTCTAATTTTCAAAGTAATAAACTTTTCTTCTATTTAAGAATTTGTTTATATAGCAGAAAAGTTTGTAAAATTCTTGGAAAAATTATAGAAAAAAACTTCATAACTGATGGAAATTTTTTTTTTTTTAATGATAATTTTTTTTGTTATTTTTTCATAAATTAAAAGTAAAATTATTCTTAGAAGTAAAAAAAAAAATATTTTTATTTAAAACAGTTTCTTTTATTTAATTTCTGCCATGCAATTTTGGAAAATTATTCCAAACATATAACACAATCATGTTTTTTTGCGAGATTAAGTAACGCAGTCTTTTCTACATTAATTTTCGTTGTTTTTAAAGCAAAAAAGAAGAAAGAAGCGAATAAACATTAACGTAGGTGTCGACCCGGTCATGAGTCATTTATATATATATTATTTTTTTCTTTTGCCTTTACATTAAATTTATTTCTTAATTAATAATTGCCAATAGAAAGTAAAAACGTAAATGTGTTTTATCGCTCTGGCATTAAACAGCTGAAATTTAAATTATTATTTCTTTTATTTATATTTCTACAAAAATACAGTCATGATTTTTGCACTGCTTAATTTTATGAATAAAGTTTATGTTTTTCTGTAGTTTTTATATGACTATTAATTATGTTTTCTTTTTTTTTTTAGTTTAATTTTCTAAAGAAAATTTACTTTAATCAGTTTAGTTTTTCCGTCACTAATAAACCGTACAGTTTTTACTGTATTCTTTTATATTCAGAAGTTGATTCATTAAATAATTAATATTTTTTATTATAACATAAATACTAACTTTCTTAATTAATTATTACACTCTTTTTATTGTATTTTGTTGTTTAAATACCGATTTATTAATTATTTCTTTTCTATAAAAAAAAAAATTAGCAACAAACAGAATATTTTTTTCATCTATTTAGCATTTATTGTTTATTAATGGAATGTAGTTTGACATAGTTATTATTATTTTTTATGTGAAATAGCAAAATATAAATAAAACATAATTTTCTTTATAAATTTTTTTATTTCTTTTAATGTTACATACTTTATAGTACGAAAAAATATTTAAAAAAAAAAAAAAAAATTAATCAACAAAAATGTCAGTTATTAAAAAAAAATTATTATTATTATTATTATTATTATTATTATTATTATTAAATGACCTTCTTTAAAATTTTATTATATTCTTTCGTGTATTTCATATTTATTTTTATAAAGAAAACGTACAGTCTAGTGTCAATTTAGCAGAGTGTATTTGAATTGAATTAAACGTCACTATGTAGAAGATGAGGACATATTTGAATTGAATAAACGTCTATCTATGTAGCAAAAGCAATAACTTTAGTTTCGTAGGTAGTAATCTTACTTAATGTTTTTACAATAATTTACTAGAAGTTTAGTTTTTTTTTCTGTAATCTTTAAATTATATTAAATCAAAATATTATATAAAAATAAAAAATAAAGCAAACTAATGATAAAATATAAATAATTTATTAATGATTCTGATTAATGTGGTTAAAGGTGTGACATTTGCTGATTTGTTGCGACAATATGAGAAATAATATTCAAAATTTTTGATATTCTTTTTCTTTTGAAGCATTTTCGTCCAGATAATATTCTTATTAATAATTTTTTTTTTGCTTTTGGTGTATGTTATCAGTGTTTTGGTAAGATTTTTTACTTTCAACGATTTTTATTTCTTGAGTTTATTTACTGTGCTTAAGGATTCATAAGTTCAGATATTTTTTAATAAAATCTAAAAGATTTATTTCTAACATTAATAAAATTGAGTTATTACTGTATTTTAATATTTTATGTCGCTAAAATAACATAAACATTTGCTTGAAACTAATGAAAAGGAAACTATATATATATATATATTTATTTATTTTTTTTGTCTTATGTTTTTAGTACTTTTAATCAAAGAAGAATTTTTTTCAAATTAATAATTAAAAGTCATAAAATTTTTGTTTTATTATTTATGAGGTTCTTTATTTTTTTTTTTTTTTTCATGTTATTTATCAAACATAGCACTAAAAAATCAAAGAAATATAAGAAATTTTATTATTTGCCTAGTAATTAAAGAATTAAAGAAATTAATTTAATGAATGACTGCAAATAAAATATTTATTTAATTTAATTTCGTTTGTTTTTTTTTTTTATTTGCGTTTTGAATTTATTATGTTACCGATTTTTATGCAAACAAAGCTTAAAATTTGTATATATATATATATATATATATATATATAATGTATTATACATATAAATAAATAAATAAACATTTGTAATAAATTAAAAATGAAAAAATAATGAAAGAAATAAAGAAGAATAAAATTGTGCTAAATATATACTTTGTATTTTGTCATTTTCTTATATTATTATGTATTAATTTTCTATTTATAATAATTTTTTTATGTTGGTAAATAAGATTAATTTCTTAATTTATGAGGCGGAGTATTTTTTTTTTTTTTTTTTTTGATTTGTTTCTTTATTTTATATAAAAATATAAATTTACTCTTTTTTTTTTGTCATTACTGATAATAATAGAAAATAATTTTGTTTTCTAATTTATTCCAGGTGATACAGAAATTTTTATATATTTCTTTGGACCAATTGGATTTTTACTTTGTGTAAATTTATTACTATTTGCATCGACAGCCAGACAATTAACGTGTGGATTATGGAAGAGGGATGATGTTAAATCAACTACTGAACGGTATAATTTATATTTCTTTTAATCTTTTAAAATTTTTCTTTTATTTTTATTCAAATGTAAATAATAATAAAATTTAATATTCAAAATTCAAATAATATAAACAATTTGATTCAATGGATTTTTCACTGTGAGACAAACAAAGAATCTTATTTATGATTTACATATATGAGACTAGTTTTTTGTTTATTATTTTATATATAAATAAAGAAACTAATAAAAGAAATCAAATTATAATAATAATAATATAAATACGTTTATTTATTTATTTATATTTAATTTTAGTGCTGCTCTCGGACGTGTTTGTCTTAAGTTAGTAATTGTGATGGGTGTAACATGGGGAGCCGATGTTATTTCATGGGTAATTGGTGGTCCACAATATATATGGTATGTGACAGACTTAATAAACGCTCTACAAGGTGTTTTTATATTTATTGTTGTCGGATGTCAGCCTCAGGTAAAGTTTTTATTTTTTTTATAATTATTCTTATCATTTTCTTATCATTAATTATTATTTTCCGTTTTTTTTTATTAACAGGTTTGGTCAGCTATGAAACGTATGTGGAATTCAAAAACTGGACGTAATGTAACAAATACAACGCATGGACCACAACATTCTAGTTCATCGCATGGTCTGCCATCAATGGGAGAATCTGTAACAAATAATACTTTCACCAGTAATAAAACACCTATGGAGACTGTCTGCTAAATTAAAATTCGATCGAAATTATTAATTTATAATAAATTTCTAAAATAATTTTTTTTTTTTAAATGCTTGTTTAATTTATTTTGTAGTTTTTAATCAATTAAATCTTATTTTTTTTTTGTATTCACTTTATAATGTATGTATATTTAAAAACTCATTGTTTAGTCATTTAAATTTAGAATAGTTAAGTTTTGTAGTGACAAAGAAGAGAAAGAAAAGAAAAATTGATTAAAAGAAAAGAATATTAGGAACAAAAATCAATTAATTTCCTAGAATTATAGAATTTCGTAGAATTTAATTTAATTTTGTTTTTTATCAACAATTCATTGTTTCATTTTAAGAAACTTGTATTGTGTTTAATATTTCTTATTCATCAAGCATGAACTCTTACTGATTATGATGAAATTGCAGTAATTGATTTTGTTCCTTTTGTTTACAAAAAAAAAGTAAAATTCATAATTAGAATTTAATCAATTTAATGTATTTTTGTGACTATGCATTGTGATTTAATAATGTTTATTTTTATTTTACTTGTTTTACATTCGCTTATGTTACTTTGTGTTTAAAGAAACGAAAAAATTTAATAAATATAATAATTAATGAAAAACTATAAAAAAATGAAACTTACTTTAATTAAATACTAATTAATAATATAATTTACTTTATATTTTATAAGTATCAAATAATAAGATAATTTTAAGTACTGCCAATTTATAAAATAATGTATTTTTAGAAGAAGAAAAAAACAAACAAAAAACATTTTTTTTTTGCCAAATTTATTACTTATAATTTTTCATCTTTTCTTTGCGATATTATTTATTAATTTTGCCTAATGTATTAGCTCTTAAAAATATATATATTTAATTATTTATAAATTGAGCACAAATAATATTAATTAAAAAAAAAAAAAATAAAGAACAAAATTAAATAATTTTAATTACCAAGATAGGAATATGTAAAAGGCAATCCAAAATGTCAGAACAAGACTGAATCAAACAAAAAGAAAAACATTTTCATCAATAATTAACAATTAATAATTATCCAGTTAATTTAATTTTTTTCTTGTATTATTTAATTTAAAAAAAAAATGATTAAACACTTAAGTTTTGTACAAATGAATTTCTTGGACTTTTTGTTCCCTAGTCCTAGTCCTTTTTTTTATTTTTGTAACATTATTACAACGAAACGATATGATTTTGAAGTATCTTAAAAAAAAATAAACGTAACAAATAAATATATATAAAATATGCAAATTAATAAGTAAATAAAATATTAGTAAAGAAAAAAATGTGTAAAATGTATGTATAAATTAAATAAAAATATTTAAAAAGAAGAAAACTAACTATTTGATTTATTATTATAATTATAACGATTTTTTTTTTTGTTATTCAAAATGTTTTACGATCCTGAATAATAATAATAATAATCACAAAATGTAATTGAAATACAATAAACAGTAAAATTTCATTTTAATTAAAATATTTAAATTAAATGTAAAGAAAACAGTAATTGATAAATTTCAGTCATTTTCTGATTAAAGTCATGCAATCACAAGATTATTTTTGACTTTAAGCAGAATTACAATAAAATTGAGATTTTCATGTGACGTCATTAATAATAATATTAATTGGAGGGGTAAAATACTCAAAAGAATATCGTGACAATAGAGAAGAGGTAAAATAAGTGAGAGTAAGAGAGAGAGTTTAAAGGCGATTTATATATTGTAAATGATTTTTGATATTTTTTCAGTGTGTTAACTGTTATAAGTTAAAGTTATACAGAAAAGCTAATGCGCATGTAGGACGTATAGGTTTGAATTAATAATAATAATAATAATAAATTTTTTTTGCTCTTGTTATTTTTGTGAATTGCATTGTGCGTAATGTGTTTTTTTTTTTTATTTTAACATAATACTTCTCGTGTTTTATTAAATTATAATGTTTATGAATACAATCTACAAATTATTTAATTTTAATATATATTATTGATATGTACAGTGTGTATAGAAAGAAAAAAAAACAACAAAAAAAAGAAAAGAAATTAATTCAAAGAAATTGTTGTTTCGTTGTTGTGTTGTGCTGTAAAAGTGACGTTTCTTTAAGTTTCTGGTCAATCATCCGTCAAATAAATAAATATATTATTTAAACAAAAAAAAAAAATAAAATAAAATAATAATAATAAAAATAAAAAATGGCGGATAGTAGTGGATACGGTATCAGTGGTGGAAGATTTTCTAGATTTTCATGTGCCAGATGCTGTAGTGATTTATTTACATATATATTAAGACTGCGAGTAAGCCCCGAGGAATTAGAACAGCGTTACAAATCAAGAGAAATTGATAAATTTTTGGAAAAGGATAAACAGGCATTTCGAAGACAGGTAGTTGTTTATGTTTTTGTTAACCAAAAAAAAAAAAAACACTATGGATAAACAATTTTGCTTTATTTATATACCTAAAAACATATAATAATAAAAAAAAAAACTTTTTATATTTTCTTCTCTCTTTTTTTAATTTTGTCTTTTATCATACAAAAAAATGTCCGCTTACTTAATTTAATAAAAATATTTCTTTTGTAGTGCATATTAAAAAAAAAAAAGAAAGAAAATAAAAAACGAAACGAATAAAAATGTCAATTGGCTGAAAACATGAATGACATTAAAAATTCCATAGATATACATAGTTGTATAATTAATATACTTAATTATTATATTATTAGTCAGTCGCTTTATCACTTAATTTAAAACAATAATTATTAATATATTATTATTCTAATAACACATATTCTCTTTAATATTATTATTATTATTATTTCTATAAATATATATTGTCACTGATGATTCGCTTAGTAATAAAACATAAAACACACATCTACAGCTTTAAAAATGTATAAATAAATAAATAAAGAAGAAAAAAGGAATATTTTCTAAGATTAAATATGTTATTAAATTAATAAAATAAAATAAAATAAATAAATTAACGCAAAAAAAACAAAAAAAAAAAAACGCTTTTTAAAATTTAAGGTTAAATTACTACTTCTTGGTGCTGGAGAATCCGGAAAATCAACATTTCTTAAACAAATGCGGATTATTCACGGAATTAAATTTGAAACAGAACTTTTAAGAGAATATCAGCATGTTATCTATCAAAATATAATTAAAGGTTGATTAAATTCTTTTATTTTATTTTCTTTATTTCGTATCTGTAGTAATATATTATCAGTAATTAATATTTTGCTTTAATGTTTTAGGAATGCAAGTGTTGATTGATGCACGTGAAAAATTAGACATACCTTGGGAACATCCAAAAACAGAAATAGCGGCAACACAAGCTATATATTTTCAAAGTGGTAGTGGCTTAAATGTTGATCAATTTTATCAATATGCACCACTATTGCATACCTTATGGCAAGATAGAGCAATTAGAAAAGCGTATGATCGACGAAGAGAATTTCAATTAGTATGTGAATTTTATTTAAAAAAATATATATATTTTCTCTAATTAAATAAATGAATGCATAATTCAATGAATATAGTATTAGTCATTAATTACACTTAATTATGGTATTATTTATTTTTTTAGAGCGACTCTGTTAGTTATTTTTTTGAAGAATTAGATCGAATATCAAGGTTAGACTATATACCATCACATAAAGATATTTTACATTGCCGGAAAGCTACAAAAGGGGTTTTTGAATTTACAATTCGAATACAGGTAATAATTAATTAGTTATTTTCCATTTCATTATTTAATTTAATAATTTATTTTCTTTTAGAACATTCCATTTGTATTCGTAGATGTAGGTGGACAACGAACACAACGTCAAAAATGGACTAAATGTTTTGATTGTTCTGTTACATCAATTCTGTTTTTAGTTTCTACATCTGAGTTTGATCAAGTATTGGCTGAAGATCGGTAAAGTATTTTTTTTTTTTTTTTTTGAAATTGGTGTAAAATATTAATTTTTTTTTTTTTATTTTCTTTTAGTAAAACGAATCGTCTTGAAGAATCGAAAAATATATTTGATACAATTGTAAATAATACAACATTTCAAGGTATCTCAATAATATTATTTTTAAATAAAACCGATTTATTAGCTCATAAAGTAAAAAATCCAGAGACTGATATACGTTGGTACTATCCACAATTTACTGGTAATCCACATTCAATATTAGATGTACAAAATTTTATATTACAAATGTTTATGAGTGTTAGAAAAAATACCCGTACTGCCATTTATCATCATTTTACAAATGCTGTTGATACACAAAATATACAAGTTGTTTTTAGTTCAGTTAAAGACACAATTTTACAAAGAAATTTATCTGCATTAATGTTGCAATAAGAAATTATTCTTTAAACTTTGTATATATTATATATATTAATAAGAATCTTTAATAATTTTTTTTTGATATTCTGTGTATTAAATTAAAAGTAATATTTAAAGAGAAATTAGAGTATAGTTGAATGAAGATAAATGCAAATAAAATAAAATTTTATAATATTAATAGATATTTTTTTTTATTGGTAAAATAAATAAAAAAAAAAAAACTAACTGATAAAACTCAAACACAAGAACAAGTGCCTTAAATAAGAAACAAAAAGAATTCTTCTAAGCAATTGTGAGTGCTGTTATTAATAATAATAATAATAATAATAATAATAATAATGATTCCAAACAAAAAATTAGTTTATTTTTCCATTTGATAAATAGCGAAAAAAATAAAATAATAATAAAAAAAAATTAAATTTTGTGATATAAAATATCCACTAATAAAAGAGAAATAAAAACAAATATTTAAGAAATTATAGAATTAATAATAATAATATATAAATATATAATAATAATAATTTTTTTTTTTAAATAAATCTTAATAAAACTTTTTGATATTTTTATATATTTATAGTTATTTAATTTTTTTTTTTTGTATTTTTAATATTATTATTATAAAATGAATAGAATATTTGTGTGTGCGTCTGCCCTGTGTAAATAATGAAAAGAAATGAAAAATTAATAAACATAAAAATGACAAGCATTAGTTATATGATGCTGTAGTAGATTATTTTCTATAAATTATATATTTATTTGATAAAAGAAATGTTAAAAAATAATAATAATAAATAAAATTTATGCTGGAGAGTTACGAATTACAATTTATTTATTAAAATATCATTGTGCGTCCACTTGAGACTTATTAAAAGAATAAAAGAAAAATCTTTAATTTTTTTTTTTTTTTTGTATTTATCATTCTATTAGAAAATTAATTGATAAAATCACAGCTTTTGTGTTTAAGCAATTGTCATAATAATTATTTTTTTTTGTGTTATATAATTTATTGATTGTGATAATTACTTAATCATTTTTCAGTTTAATTTTTCTTTTTTTTTTATGTAATTATTGTTATTTGTTAATTAATTTTGTTTTTATCCATTAATTTGATATATATATATATATACATATAGATATATATATTTTTCTTTTTTTATTTAATGATGTAAATGAATCTTTTTACTATAATAATAATATTAATATTAATTATATAATAATGAAAAAGGAATATTATAATAATCATAACAAATATGTTTGAGGCTGAACACAAAGCTATCAACCAAAATAATTAAACAAAAAATAGAAACACAAAACTCAATAACAGTATTTATATATAAATAAAAATATAAAATATAAATAACGTCCAATTAATTGATTTTGTTTATAATTTTTAAGTAATTAAAATGTATTTAAGAAAGATAATTATTAATAATTTTTCGATTTTAATTTTTCGTTTTCTCATTGTTTTTGTTACATTTTGTTATAAAAAAAAAAAAAAAAAAATGAAAAAAAAAAAAGAAATGAAAAACTTGTTGAATATTTAATGAAAAATTTTTATTTTAACAAAATTAATTAATGAATTTTTGTATTATTATTTGATTATAATTTATAAAATTAATAAATTATTTTCTTTAATTAAATATGTAATTATTTATTTTTATTTAATACTTAATAACCGGTTATATTTACTATAAAGAATTTTTTAGTAAATATTTTATAGAATCGGGTAATACTTATTTAACTGTTTATTTAAATTTTCTTATGTTGGCAATACAAATATAGTTTCAGCTGCTGTCAAATGTTATGCTTGTAACTTCATTGTAAATTTTTGTTGAGAGAAGAGTTTAGTGGAAATCGTTTGGTGCTTAAAAAGTTTGTTAAAAAAATTACAATAATATAACTATATATATATATATAATATATATATTCAATGAACATATGTATATATATAATATCTATTAATAAATAAATATATTTTAACTAAAACATTTATTATATAATATTTTCAATAGATGTGATTTTCAATATCATTTTAATTAATAAAAGAAAAAAATAAATAAAAACGTTTTATTTTGACAGTTGTTCGAGTATATATATATATTTTAATATTACATTATCAGAACTAAAACAGGGGATAACAAATTCAGTAAATTAAATTATATATATTTTTTCTTTTATGTTTATAGTGTTGGATATTGAAAAAAGAAAATAAATAATTACTTATGTTTATAAATGTAGTGAAATGTCAAAGAAACTTAATTTAAAGGTAAATTGGATTATAAAGAATCTGTGATAAGTTAATATTATTCTTGTGTTTTATTGATTTGTGGATTACCTATTGGCAGAATAAGACATTTAAAAATCGGTCGACAACCTCTTATTTATGCATTATATTTGACCTCTTTCGAAATAATATTTTCTAAAAATATTCTTGCCAAAATAAATATAATGCATTTGAAAAAAAAAATTCATCAATTACATTTTTTATTTTGTTATTCGTTCTAAAAAATAATAATGATTCATTGATAAAGAGTGAAAGCATTATCAAAATCATAAATGTACTCACTGTTATTCGACGTAACACTTCCTTGTAATTTAATATTTATTTTTTTATCTTCATTAATTACTTCTATAATAAATAATTCGTAAATTCTATTAAAATATAAGTGACTAATTACTATTTACGATTTGTAACTTTAACAATCGCTCTAAATCAGGGATGCCCATTTATATAATGGTATTGTAAGAGCTCTCATTATTAAAATGCAGTTCCATCTAAAAATAAAGAATATAAGTAATTATTTATAACTTTATTATTTATTTAAATATTATTTTAAAGAATTGTACCTAAGTTAAACACTGAAACAACGAAAAATGTATTCAACTACATGGGCATCCCTGCCCTAAATAAAATCATTCTGTTTCAATATAATTTGTTGGTATTTATAAACTTAAATAATTATATATTAATTATTAACTGTTAAAAACATAATTTTTTTCTCTTTTATTGTTTTTTTTTTATTTAATTATTATTTTATTTTTTCTTCTCTATTTCAGTTATAAAAAATGCTTAAAAAATATGTGCATGAAAATTACTGTACAAAGTATAATAATCAATTAAAAAAAATTTACCTATAAACAAATTATAAGGTGAGTTTTGTTGGTATATATTTTTTATTTCGTTTGTAATAAAATTTATTTATATTTTATTATTACATTTAATCCTTTGTTGTTTATATTTATTTTTTTTTTATATTGCAATAATGAGACAAAAGAAAAAAAAAGAGAGGTTAGGAATTATGTGAACATAAAATATGAAATGCAAAGTAAATAGATAAGAAACGACCTCCTCAACAAATTATGATAAATTAGAAATTGGCAAAACAAAAATGGTTATACAATTAAACAGTTACGTTATGATAAGCAATTAAAAAAAAAGCATATGTATAATTGCATTAAGTAAATATTTATAAATGAAAAAACATTAAAACTTCATTCATCGCTGAGCTATTACAAGGAATGCTTTAAAAGATTTCTTTTTATGTTTTTTTTTTTTTATAAATATAATACTTTTCATGTGACTTGGGGGCTTTTTTTTTTGTTTGTTTGTTAAATTTTCTGCGTATGTCTTTTGTTTATAATCATTCATTTTTATTTATTTATATTTTTGATAATTTTCTAATCCTATTTTTAAGATTTTAATATTTTTCGTGACCTTCTGCGTCAATTCTTCATATAAATGTGTAGTAATCTGTTAGTTAATATATAATATCAGTATATCAGTGTATTATCGAATAAAATTTGACTTAGCAATTATTTATTATAAAGTTAGTTTAGTTTTCAATGTATTACTTTTCAATAATGATAATTTTAATTTCTTTTTTTTAAGCTTCTTGTCGATTTCATCTATTAATTTGTCAAATAATTATATGACAGTAATTAGCAATAATTAAGATATGCTATAACCAGAGATAACACATTAGCACATATATTACGTAGGCATCAATTTACTTTGCATATAAATATTGAGAAAACTAATTAGACTATGATATTGTTGAAAGAAAGATTTTTTTATGTGTTTTATGTTACTAAAATATATAAATTTTGCGGTTCGTATAACACAAAAGCATCATTATTTGCTTAATAATATAGTAACAAAGGAAAATAAATTTTGTATTTGCCTCTTTTTTAAGTTTTTTTATTAATTTTTTTTATTTTTATTCACTAGATAATTGTTTTCTTGATAAAGAAAATAAAAAAAAAATACTCTGCAATCAATACATTTTCTTTTTCTTATTGTACTTTTTATATCTTATCTTTATTCATATGTGTTTAACTTGTTTAAACAAAATTATATGATAAAAATTTGTAAAGTATTAGAAATATATGACGTAATAATAATAATAATAATAATAATAATAATAAAAAAAGAAAAGAATTTATCCAATTATTATTGAAAATTTGCCAAACTTGTAAATAATCATTAATAATTGTTTAGATGTATGTATTTGTTTATTTCTTGTATATATAATAAATAAATTAATTGGTTTTTACGTCAGTAGATTGGCCGAGACTTTTGAACTAAAGGAAGTAATCTTCATTTTTATTTAATTAGCTTATCAATGATTTATTTTTTACCTATTCTCTGTGGATATGTTTTTCATTTTTTTTTTTATAAATAAAAACCTTTGATAAATATAACACTAAGCTTACTGCATTTGCGTACATTACTTAGATATAATAAAGCCACATAGTAGGTGCAAAAAAATCAGAACAAATCAATTATTTTATAAAAAAAAAATAAATCATAGTAATTTATCTTAAATAGTAGTAGCGGCTTTAATAGCAATAATTAATAAATGTGTTTATAGACTTTCAAATTTTTTTATTTTGTTTTTCTCTCCATTCTGTTATTATTATTATTTGCAAAGGTCTAATTTGATGGTGTACGTGACGTTTTGCACAGTTTGAAATTAGAATTTCGTCATTAATTTTCCAAAAAAATTAAAATACCCAAAAGAAAAAATTATTATTATTATTATTAGTGTTAAATTCAATTACTTTATAATATTGTGTGAATACTTATTATTTTTTTTTTGTAATTTATAAATAAATTCATTTTATCTGCGACAAAAATCAGAGTCTCGTGATCATTTTCAAACATTATTGAAGATTTTTTTTTTTTTTCATAATTTTTATTCGCTTAAATTTGATAAAAAAATAATAATAATAATAATAAAGACTGCCACATGATTCTATTTTATTTGCTAATGTTATTGTTAATAAATTTATCAGCGAATAAAATAAAAATATTATTGAAAATAATACATTGATGAAATAATTGTGGAATAGAAAATATATATCGCAGAAGAAAAATAAAAATTTCAGTAGCAAAAAATAATAATAAATAAATATTTAATTACAATAAAAAAAGTTAAAAAACACAAAATAATTATTGATAAAGATATTATTCCATAGTTAAAATAATATTAGTGTATTATATATGTTCGATTGTTCGCCAAAAATTCATTTTTAATTTATTTGCGTTTTTTCGCTGTTTATTTATGTTATTTTTATAACAATTGTTTGTTGCAAATTTAAAGTAATAAAATTATTAAATAATTAATAATAAAAATTTATTATTATTATTATTATTATTATTATTATTATTATTATTCTTTATGAAATAAATAATATATTTTTGTGATAAATTGTTTTAATAATGTGTCTTGGCGATAAAAATTTAATTTCTTTACGCACTAATGTAAGTTTATTTATTAATATTATAATTTTATTTTTTTTGCAAATTTATTTATTGTGGCTGTTAATTCTTGTGTGATACAATAGAAACTTAAAAATTTGTCGTTCTTTAAATAACTATTGCATTAAATAATTAATAGAATTAAATGCATAATGAATCATAGAGCGGAAAATTTGTTACTTTTTCTTTATAAAAATTATGTTGCGGCATTAAAAGAAAAAAATATATTTTTTTTTTAGATATAAATAAATATAATTTTTAATTAATAATAATTAATTTAATTAGTAAAATATTATTTTTTTTTATTACAATTTTATTGTTATTAAAATGTTTTCTTTGCTATAAATTTTATTATTATTATTATTATTTCTTTTATCAAATCTTTTGTTATAAACAGTTGATTGATTATTTTATTGTGATTTTAATTAGATAATTATTATTATCATTTTTTTATTTATTTTATAGATATATAACGAGCCGATGTTGACTGCGTCTAATTGTGGGGTAAGCAATCGTGCTTCTCTCAGCCCTTTAGCACAAGCAACACTTGAAAAACATTTACCTGGTTTACCAACAAAATTATTTCTACAACAGAATAAAACACAAAAACGTGATGTTGGCTGTAGTACAGGTAATAATTAATTGAATAATATATTTAATTGTTTTTTTAATGTCTTTTTTTTTTAATTAAAAACAAAACACACAGACATATACTTGCTGTTGATTCATTACAATGATTATAAATATAATTAAAAAGAAAACATACATAAAAACAGAAATATCAAAGTCTAATTGTAAAATTAAAAAAAAAGAAAAATTAAAATGTTTTCTTATTTATATATTTAGTGACTATAATTTCAATGCGTTAGTCTCACTCAGTTTTGTCTGTGTTCCTTATATATATATATTTATTTTGCTGTGGCTTTTTGCCAAAAAGAAAATCTTGCTTTTAAAAAGACAAAGATAAGAATTAAAACTACAAAATAGAAAGAAATAAAATAAAAAATTAGAAAATACTTTGAAATATCTTTGAACTTAAAAATAATTTTCTATTTTTCTTTTATTAAAATTAAATAAAATTTGTATTAGTCGTCGCCGTCGTCGTGACAGACATTAAATTTTGTAGTAATTTATTTAAATAAATTATTTTAAAATAAGAAAAAAATTACAATTTTAATTAATATTTCATTCATTAAACGAGTATAAATAATTGTAGCAAAATTTTCTATAAATAATTCCAAAAAATAAACCTAATGCAAAGCAAAAGAAAAAGGAAAATGACTTCTGTGTTTTTTTCAAGTTTAAAAATGTTTTTCTCGGTTTTTTTTTCTTCTTTGATTTGATTACGTAAAATAGCTTTTCTTTATTAATATCAACGTTTTCTTGGTCAATATATATATACACATTATGTTGAAAGACTGTTTCACACTTGATATTTGTTTTTTCTTTTATTAATAATCTATTTTAGAGAATGACATAAAACTATTTACATAAACCAAAAATAAATTTAAAATAAAAAATAAACTCATTTACAGGCTTTAGTTTTGTTTTAAAATTATTGAAAATTAACTCAATTATCATAATTTTCCTATTTTAGATATGTGCAGTTCAGAGTATCTTCCAGAAGTGGAAATATTTTCACTTCTTGAGGAGCAAATACCAAAATATAAAATCCGTGCTGATTCTATGACACAATTTGCCGGCTATGGAAATCAGGTACTTAAATGTTTAATTTAATTTTAATAAAACAATTGTGATGAAAAAATAAAATAAACTTGTTATAGGATTGGGTTATACCATGTCCAGCACTTCCGATACCAACTGAAGGACTAGGATTGACCAAAGATCAAATTCGTGAAACACTTAATTATTTTCGTAAGTAAACTTTTTTTATATATATTTTTCTTGGCAACGTTTTACATAATGAAATGATTATTATTTTATTATTACAAAATTTCATTTTACAATTTGTTCTAATTTTTAACTCACTCAATTCTATAAAAATACAAATTGTAAAATTTTTGTAAATATTTATATAATTTTGTTATTAATAAAAAGAAAGGAAAAAAATTTATTTTCGATAAAAAAAAAAATAAAATAACAATAATTAGCAAAGTGACCAACCTGATTGTTTATATTTTTCTTTTCTATTTGCTCAAGTTACCATTTATGTATATAATTAATTATCTATTGTTAAATAGATGGCGTTATTTATTTTCTCTGTTGATTTCTTGTTCATTGTAGTTAAAGGTGTGAAAATGGTTTTTTATTAGTTTTTAATTAATTTCATTATTATAACATTTTTCCTCTAAACTTTTTTTTTTACTATTATTATTTACTACTACTTTAGTAGTACTATTATTATTTACTACTAATTTACTATAAAAAATTAAAAACACTAATTAAATATTTATATTCTGTTGTTAGTTTTTAATTATTAATAAATAAAAATTAATATTTTTAAAAATGGCAGATAAAAGTCACAAGAAATATTTTAATATTTTTTGTTCAGATATTTTATTATCAAATAAATAATAATTATACTAAGTGTCATGTCTATATCACGTATAAATAAAATTCATAAATTCATAAGAAAATCTAAATTAATAAAATGAAATCAATTGATATGAAAAAAAATAAATACAAAAAAAAAAAAAAACAACTTGACAATTTTTTTTTAATCTCATTTTTTACTAATTTATTTGATAAAATATTTAATTTACACTTTTTTTTTCTGCGTTTTTTTTTTTTTTTAATTTTTAATATTATAAGCTCTGCGCCAAATATTTCTTTGTGAAATTTATTTTGTTTTTATGCCTTTGGTCTATTTTATTTTGGCTTAAATATAACTATTCTTTGTGGGATCTGCTTGGGTGGAAATTTGTAACATGAGAAAGGTTTTTTATTATTTTGATTCTATACTTTATGGTATGCACAATGACAAAGTGATAATTTTCTTAGTTATAACAAAGGTTTATTATAGACTGTGAGAGATAACACCTTTTAATTACCCAAATGACACTAAAACCAAACACATTTTATTATTTCAAACAAAACTTTTAACAACTTTACACTATATTTTTAGTTGACTAATTAATTAATTAATTATTTTGTCAAGAAATATATATTTCTTAATTAATTCCAAAATGTCTCGTTTTTTTTTTGTTCATTTTTAATTACAGACCTGAATGATTTTAAACAAATATTCTTTTAAAAATGAATTATTTATATTTCTGGTAATTAAGTTTGAAGTTTTTTATTTTTTGATATTTTTCGTTTTGTTTTTATCTTTGTCGATGGAAAAAAAAATATTTGTTTTTTACAATTCATAAATCATAATATCATATTCGTCTTTATTTTAACCTTGTTACAAGAGGATAAAGACAAGAAAAGAAAAAATTATTAACAAAAATTATAATAATAAATAAATAAATAAAAAAAAAAAACCAATTCAGATTTTAGAATCAGGAATAAGTGAAGATGCAAAAAAAATAATTCTGTAATATATATATTCAGAGGTTAAATCTTCAATATTTTTATTTATATATTTCCAATTAAATATATTAGCGAAAAAATTAATAAGAATAAGAAATACTTAATAAGAAAAATATTGAAATTTGTTTATTTATTTAATATTTTTGCTGTCTTTCTAAAGCTTTTCTTGCTGAGTCATTATGATTTTAATACATAACTTGAATACCATTTTCGCAATGTAAATTGCTGCAAACATTAGAGTTTTTTTTAAACAAATAAATAAATAGAAAGAAAAAAATATATATCATTGAATTATATTTTTCTATTGCGTAGTATTTAATGGTTTTTTTTTGTCTATTGTTAATTTTTTTTCTTTTTTCTAATTGTTTAATTAGAAAAATAGAAACTTTGGCGTTTATAAGAGTTTTGAATTTTTATTTTTGTAGAATATTGATCTGAAGTCGTGTTATTGATGATCGCTGATTTTCTCTGCTTTGATATTATAAATTATGATATAAGCTATCCATGACGATCTTTTACTTGATTGATTTGAATAAAACATGAAAAAAACCCAAATTTTAATTTATTTGCATATCGTTTTATTATTCTTATTATTTTTTTTTTTATAATTTATCTTGTTAGAGATATTTTCTAAAACAAAGTGTTTAAATATATTGATCGACATTTAATGTTTCTCCATTTTTTTTTCTAATGTCTTGTTTGTGTAGAAATATTTTCTTTTGTTTTTGGCAACTATTCTCCTCTTTTGTTTATTTAAATTTTTCTATTCTCTAATTTAAATAAAAATTAACAATCAGAAATAACCAAGCTAATGTTAATAGATCTATTGTTACAATTTTTTGTGTGTGTGTTTTTTTGCTGATAAAATTGCATAATAATTTTTCGTTTAATAAAAAACCGATAATTTTCGCTTAGTAATAATAAGTTTTTAGCAGTTCGTGTGCAATTATAACCGAACTCTGCTTAATACAAATTTAATTTTAAAGTTATTTTTATTACATATTTGTTTTTTTTTCTCTATAAAATATCTTTTATCAATCCCTGATTTTTTATTTATCAATATGATAATTTTTTTTTTCTTTTTTATTTAATAATAAATTAATAATTAAAAACAAAAAAAAAAAAAAAAAAAAATTAAATAATAAAAAGAAATCTCTTATCTTGCGAATATTTTTCTTTTTTTTTTTTTTTTTTGCTGTTGTTGGGTATTTGCGTTTTCATTCCTTTCACCAAATATTAATTACATTTATCTAAAATAGAGAGTGATTAATTTTTTAATGGAAAAAAATTGTTTTTATATTAAAAATTACTATGCATGCGACTTAATTTAGTTATTTTAATTTATTTATTTATTTTTTTTTCTGTTCTTATAATTATTATTAATTTTTTTTCGCGATAAATACACATAAAAAAAATGTTATTTTTATTCTTCTGATAACTTATCAATTGGTTATCAGTGTTTGTTGTTATGATTAAACAACAAAAATGAAATGTTTTATTTTTAATTTAATATATTTTAATGACTTTTAGTAACAATACATGAAATTTAGGTAAATTATTTACTCTATAAAGTGACTTTTAATCAATAATTAAGGAAGTTATTTATGTGGATCATTGTTAAACGGATAATTCTCTATAAACATGCATAGAAAAATAATTATTATTGTGACGAAGAATCACAGAAATTAAGTCTTTCTCCTACAATATGTTATTCACTATTCTGGTAAATAAATTGTCCACTTGAATCTAACAATAACAGAAAAATTAAAATTATAAACAACAACCATGTAAATATTAACCTACTCATATGCACATATTAACTGTTGAAAATAATTTCAAGAGCTAGAAAACTCTTTAGTAATTTTAATATCATACAAAATTCAATAGAATTAGCACGCAAATTCAAAATTATTTTAGCAAATTGTATGTATATATATATAAACACCTCAGTATAACAAACATATAACAGTCATTATGTCATCAAATGTAATAATTTTCTTTGCACTAAAAAATAGAAAAAAAGGAAATATAAATTCTAACAAGTTATAGTTAGTAAAGTAGTAGTTATAGTCGGGGCTATATAATTATATGAAGATGATAGATGATTTAAAAAAATAAATAAAATCACGTACATTGCTGATAAATAACCATTTGTTTTTTTATTAATTAAATGCATTAAATAGAGGAAAAAAATTATTAATTTTATTACTCATTGTATTATTGATTAATCTTGATTAAGAAATAAATTAAAAATAACAAATGTTTTACTGATAAACGTTTTTAATTGATTCAGGTAAATATTTTTCTTTTTATTAAAAATTGAACATTTATTCATTGTTATTGAGATTATTGATTTCTGTTTTTAATTAATTGACAAATATATATCATTTTTTAATACGTCTTATAGGATATTTGTTTATTTATTTATTTTATTCGCTTTAAATAAATAATTATTGTTGATTAAATTCATTAAAGTGTTATTGTAGCTATTGCTACTATTTTTTTTTTTTTCTTATAAATAAATTTGTATTTACGATATGAAAAGGATTTTGTATATAACTTTTTTTCTTAACTTTATAAATAAATAAAGAAGTTTTACAAGAAAAGAAAATATTTATTTATATATGGTTATGGATGAATAATATATAATCAACGTTAAAAGATTCTTTCATTTGTAAGAGAAATACATACTGTCAGTAGTTAAAGTACATTGAACACAGTAAATGTTTTTAAAACTAAAGTATGTACACGAATGACGTTACTTCTTGCGTGTCTCTTGTACACTTATATTCTGAAAAACTGGCAACTTGACCGCCAATGTGTTTGATTATTAATATTATTATGTAAAAAAAAAATTCTTTGATTTGAATTTTTCTACATATAATATAATATGAAATATAAAACTAATGTATTAGTTAGATATTAGAAAAAATATTTATTTGTATATATGAAAAGAAAAAAAAATTAAATGAAGTAAAAAAAAAACAAAATTTACCGATAGCAAGCGCAGACGCATGTCTCTCTAAAAATAATATTTTGTAATTTTTTTTTGACTTCATTTGTTTTGTATATATTTTCATTCTTTAATTCAATGTTCGCCGTTGTGTGTCACGACTAATCGTAACGTTTACTGTTTTTGTGTTTAATTTTATAATTTATAAAATTTAATTTTAATTTTTTAAATTTCTTCGTTGTAATTAAATAAAGTTGTGTGTAAATAAAGAAATGTTTTTAATTTATAAAAATTGAGTTGAAAATAAATATAATTTTATTAGTGTTGGCTAAAATGTCATACAGAGAAGATGTTTGGTGATTTAAGTTAGTGCTGTTTAAAGGAAACTTTAATATGTATATAAAATTTTTTTTCTTTTGTATCTTCTTCAAGTATTTGTAATTTAAAAGAAGAAAAAAATTATTCGATTTTTAAATCCTTTACAAATACACCATATCGAAAATAAAAAAAATTATTTAATTTTTTTTTTTTATTTCACGTGATTTATTTTTAGACAAAAATAAATGAAAAAAATTACTGTTTTTCAACGTCAATAATTTTTCTACACACTTAACCGAGCTGTGTATTGTGTACACACCACTGTTTAATATTGTTGAAAATAATGTGGAGATTAAGATTGTGTGTTAAATGCTAATAAAAGTGATAGTTTTTACTGTGTTTTTGCTTATTTATTTATTTTCAAAGTTAATTATTTAATTAATTATTTTTGATATTAAATATATATATTTTTTTTATTTTATTTATTTTTTCTTGTTTCAATTATTATTGTATTAAATTATTTTGAAAATACACAAAGGGAGAACAAAAATATTATATCGTTTCATGTGCTCAGCATATGTAATCATCAATTAAGATTACAGACGATAGGAAATCATATATCATATGTTTTATTAATATATTTAAAAAGAAATAAAATAAAAATTGTGTGTATGAGACGACATTATTACTATTTTTATTAATTGTGTTAGTGTAATTGTAGTAAAATAATTATTAATAATTTTATTTTATTAATTTGAAATTATATTGAGTACGATACACTTGTTTTTACACATTCCATTAAAATAAAGAAATATTTTTTAATTAAAAATAATTAATTTAATCATTCATAAATACATCAGCTAGAAGAACATACATAATTTAAGTATTTATCTACTTTATTTCGGTTTACTCTGTTTATGTAAAGATTAATTTACTTTTGTGTTAATTAATTGCATCGGTTTATTTTTTTTTTTTGTTTGTAGTTGATTTTCTCTAATTCTAAAATTAATTTTGTTTATGCAAATTACAAAAAAATAACTCATCTACATAGTAATTACGTAATCAATCATTTAAACAAAAGCGAAAAAATAAAAATGTGTATTTTCTATAAATTTTGAAGAAGAAATTTTTTATTTACTTTAATCAGTGTGACGAACCATCGAGTTTTTCACTTTTTTCATTTAGATAAAATAAATAATTAATCATTTTTTTGGTTTTTGTTTAATGATATGATAGAATGGATAAGCAGGTGTGAATTATCTGTGTAAATTATTTATTTTAAATTTTAATTAAATTTCTTTTGGTTCATAACACTGATTAAATTATTTAAATTTATAATTTTTAATTGTTGAATTTAAATAGAAATTATAATTAGTAATCATACGTTTTTCTTCTTTCATAATTCTTTTAAAAGAATAATTTCTGTTTTAACTGTATTTTTAATAATTTTATTTTATTTTCTATAATTTTATGACATCATTCTTATAACTTTAAAAGAAAAAATAGAATTTTTATATTTTTATTAAAACATAATTTTTGTTCTATTTAAAAAACATAATTTTTAGACTTTAAACGCAAACTTTTTGTTTTTTTTTTTTAAATAAATTTAATAACATTTTATTATATATACACTTTTTTTTTTTTTTGTTAATTAGTAAATAAATTACAAAAATTATTTAATAGTTATAAACTAGTAATAGCAGAAGCAACAAATTTTTATTATTATGCTCACCTTTAATTATAATTTGTTGCTTCTATTTTTATTTATTTTTTCTTTATTTGCGGTGTTGAGAACCAAAAATTAAATTTTCTTTTTTCAAATCGTGGACGAAAGTAATCTTTTTGATAAAAGTTTTCTTTTTTGTTTAAATTTGATTTGATTTATTAATTTTACAGTGAATCCTGTGACGCATTGCAGAGATATATTTAGTGGAAATTAGGTTACTAGCGAAAAACATTTTTTAAGGATTAAAAATCTCTTGTGTTTTCACACAATAAATTTTTATTTAAAATTCTTAAAAATCTATTTTCAATCTTTAGAAAATAATTTAATTGTTGTTTGGTTCGTTACCCTGATTTTTTTTTTCTTTTACATTTAAAAAATATTAAATAATTTTTCTAAAATATTTTTGTGAAAGTTCACACACGTACAACAAGTATTTCATTTAAACATAAATAATAATAATGCAAAAAAAAAATAAAATAAAATAAATAAACACAATTATTTATTAAAACTAGCAAAAATTGTTATAATTTGTGCGATTTTTCTGTTAAAAAAAAAATTATAGAAATAAAAATACCACGACGACGACAAGTTGCAATTCTTATTTTCTAAATTTTTTGCAATAATAATTTATTATTTTTATTTTGTTTATTTTATTATTGGAAAGTAATTTTTTCTCGTTGTCATCGTTCGTTTTACTTTAATTATTATTTAATTAACATTACTTTGATTAAAATTTGGTTTAGAGGAGTGTTTTTATTATTATTAAACCGGTATGTGAACTTTTATAAACGTGACCATCGACTCTTATTCTGACATATACATAGTATTAATAAAAAATTAAATAAATTATGCAATTCTTAATGTTAAATGGTATTTTTAATGAGTAAATTCAAATCGATAAACAATTTTCTTGTATAAAAACAAAAATAGAATGTTTGAATAGTCCGTTAGAGAGACTAATTAATCATATTAATTGTGTTGATAAAGAATTTATTTATTATAATAATAATAATTGAAACAATATAAATAATATAAAATTATATATTTTAAATTATTTATTAGATAATATTAATCTGAAGTTAATGTTATAAAAGCACATAAAGTGATAATAAAAAAACAGCGAAAAATAAAATAGAAAATATAGAAAAAGAAAAATGTAATGTGTTTAGTGCATTAAGAACAATAAATTTTTTTTTTTAATTATTATTATTATTATTTTATTGATTTAATTTCTTAGAAGCAAAAAATATTTCCACAAGTGTGGTGGTTTTTTTTTTTCGTTTTTGTTAAGAAATTTTTTATCAATTATAAAAAATGACTACGACAAATAATTTATTAACTATTGGTGCAGCCATAACAAATGGTAATTTATTGTGTATAAATGAGACAATGACAAGTACTGTAGTATCAACTAGTTGTTTATCGGATAATAAAAGTTTACCAATAACAATTTGTACACAAATGTTGCATCCAAGTGATTCTATAAAATATGGTGACGATGATTTATCATCAAAACGTCGAAAAGATAATTTTGATAAGAATATTGACTATGATTTAGCATTTACATCAGATTTACTAGATGATGATCATCGTAATAGTTCTATGATTGATAATTGTAATTTAAATGAGACAATACAGCAGCCTATTTCATTAGATTTTGTGTACAGTCCTGAAAAAAAGATAAATAATAATGGAACAAATAATGACAAGTCTATTGATTCGGTAGATGTTGATGAATTAGCAAATACAAGCGGTTGTTTTAAAAATACATTTAAAATTCTCGAAAGACAAATAAATGAAAAGCCACGACTAAATAAACGGCAAATGAATATATTTTTACGCTGTAATGAAATTGCGTCAAATCCTATATTTGCCGATACTCCTATAGTTAGAAATGCTGAAGAGAAAATTCTGGAATTTGGAAAAGTCGAAGAATTTCCTTTGACTGATCATACTGGCGGAAATGATTGCTTGGACAGTATTAAGGATACACATAATTTAGAATTAGAATTAGAGGCAAGACGTCGTATGCAGGAATTATCTTCGAATAAAAGTAAAAAGAATGGTCCAGAAGGAGATGATGAGACTAGTTCGTTATATAATCTATTAAATAATTATACATCGAAATTAGCCGGTAAACAAATTATGGAAAATCAAATAGCACTTTCTAATGATAATGAATCATTTGATATTGGTGAAAATGGTGACTATCCTGAATATTTATATCATATTGCACGTTGTAAAAATGGACGACTTTATTTACGTGTTGTCAGAAGTTTACTTGTTGATAAAGGTAAAATTTATTTGTATTTAATTTTTTTTTACATTTTTAAATAATAAATATCGATGTGTTAAGGTGAGGCAAATGTCTAAAATATTATTTATGAGATTTATTAAGGATTTATGAGGGAAATTAATTCATTTGTTGTGGCGAAAGTACATGGATTGTTTTTTCTCATTGAAATTGAGGGTTAAATTTTATAAAAGCGAAGAAATATCGTTACTTTTAATGTTTTATAGAAAGAAAAAAATAGAGTAGTTTGTTAAATAAAATTTTATTTAAGCGAATTTATTTTACAGCACATGACATGCACCGACACTGAATGCACTAGATTTGTGACATTTTTTGCTCAATGCTATAAATATTTTTTTTCTTTAAATAATAATAATAATAAATTACTTATGTTTATTATTTAAATTGTAAATTTAATTATCTTGAGGTTTTCTATCTTGTTAATAATGTTTTTTAATTAAGGTGATAATTTTTTTTTTATATTAATTTATTAGCACACCTTAATTAAACTAACTACGCCTTATCTTCCCGCATGGACCTCGAATTGTTTTAAAATTAAGATTAGGGTTATATTATGTTGTTCAATTTTAATCAAATAAAATAAAATTTAATTAATTTATTATTTTTTAGAAGCGAATTTATTGACCAATAACAACATGTGCTTGTTATATTTATTTCTTGTGTTTTGTCGCATCGAATCAATAGTTTTTAGGTGGAAAAAGTGTGGATTATGATGAGACGAAAAAAAAATATAATTTTAGGTCATTTGTTGTG
Source organism: Ptychoptera contaminata (assembly GCA_963942525.1). Taxonomy (NCBI): domain Eukaryota; kingdom Metazoa; phylum Arthropoda; class Insecta; order Diptera; family Ptychopteridae; genus Ptychoptera; species Ptychoptera contaminata. The sequence continues at coordinate 10,688,704 of OZ012636.1, read as the reverse complement.
TGCTTTGTTGTCTTTTTTGCCGTTTATTTATTTACATGATTTTGATCGATAATATATTTAGATTTATGTCTTTTTGTTGATAAAAATTTGCAAATAATATTATAAGGATAAAAAAATAACAATACTGACAGCTTAACAAGCCAATAGGTTTATTTTATTTTGGGCGGTTATTGGTTATATGTGCAAAATATTTAATACACTATATATACATAATTACGTAATATTTTTTATTATATATTTATAAACATTAATTATGCTAAAATGTTTTCGATTAATTTTTATTTATTTATTTTTTAAACAAAAAGAATTTAATTTTTTTTTACTTTAACTTCCTTTCCGTTATTGTCGTAACATTACCATAATTTTAGTTATAATTGATTTGTTTTGTTTTAATTTAGTTTATTACAGTTTTTTTTTTACAAGAACATTTATATATTTAAGTAATTAATTAATTTTCTAATAATTTTTTCTACTCTTGCTTATATTTGTAAACTTTTCCTATTCACATTCAGATGGCAATACAAATTTCTCTATTTTTGGAAAATATAAAAATGGCGTTTTATAGTAACTTCCTATAAAATACTCATGTTTTTTTTTTCACAGTGTTTTATGCTAATTTTTTTTATTGAAATAATTTGTCATTTAATGTTATTGTACTGATGGTGTAAAAAAAAGAAATATATACATATTTTTTCAATGTGATTTATTATTAATAAAAAAATGTTTCTTCGAAATTATAAGTGTTGTTAAAGTGCTGTATTAAATTACAAAAAATAAATAAAATTATAATTATAAAAGTGACGACTATAATTAGGTTTAAAAAATAAAGAAAAAAAATAATCAGCACCCAGTAATACATGTTTTTTTTTTGCATTCTTAAATATTAGTTCTGCTTCTTATACGCTTCAAATTATAAGATTAATTTATTATTTTTATATTTTGTAAAGGTTTGTTTATTTGTTTTTTTTTATTATTACATATTAATTAATTAGTTTTATTTGCATTCCTAAGATTTATTATAAATAAAAAAAAATTTTTTTTTTGAATGTAAAAAAGACGTTTCTTGTTGTTGTATTCAACTATTATATAATAAAATAAAATTGTTTTTTTTTTTGCAATACACCGTATTGAAATTATTTTTTTTTTTAATAGATTTCTTATGAGTATCACGAGGTTTTTTTTTTTCTTATTTTATTAACACCTTTTTAAAAAGTTTTTTTTTTTTGTGTGATAAAAATTTAAATAAGAGCCAATTATGACAGTGTTTGGTGAATATTTTTGACGCATGATATTTTTTCTTACTACCCCTAGAAGTCTCCACTAAACAACTTCACTGTCAAAATGCGAAATGTCAAATTTATTTTCACTTTTTTTTTATGTTTACTAAAAATATTATTATTTTTATTTAAAAACACTTTTATTATGTAATAAATAATATATTTATATAAATATAAAATTACTTTTCATGAATTTTAATTAAATGATATTTAATCATTTATATAAATATTTAAGAATTTTTCTTTCTTTTCTTGTGTAATTAGATATATAAAATATTGTGCATAGTCTATGTAGAGCATATCTATGATATTTTATTGTATTTTTAATTTCTTTTTTTTTTTAAACGATTAATTAAATGTGTAAAATAATTCAAGCGATTAAAAAATTAATATATTTTTGGTGTACTACTCGTATTTCCATGTTATTAATTTTTTTTTTACTTAACTTTCCTTTCTTTTACTTCCTAGTTACAATAGAACTTCTTCGAGCTTTTTGACTAGACAATTGAAGTCCTTAAATCTATTTCATTGTATTTTGTTACCTGATTTGTTGTTTTTCTGTTCCTTTGTAGTTAAAAATAATTAGTAATTTTAAATTACTTAGAAAATGATTCATAGTTTAATATCAGGAACGACCTGGTTTAGTAATATTAAATGAGTGAATGAAATATTTTTTTCTGCAAGATTAGTATAAAGTAATTATAAAAAAGGACATACGGGTAAAGTAAGTCAACGGTGTCTCTGTTGTTATAAATAATAAAAATTAATATAATTTAAGTGGCAACGTATACCTCAGGTCGCCTTTTAATAGAATATATAAATATTCAATAAAAGAAAATCAATTTCTATATTAGGAAAAATAAAATACAAAAATAGGAAATAAATAAATAATTTACGTAAAATATTTTATTGATTTATTTTTTTTTTTTTTACTCTGTTCTATTTTTTCTGCAAATATTTCTTCATTTCGTCATAAATATGTTGTTTTTTCTTTGAATTGTACTTTTTTTTGTTCCTATACTTAACATATTAATTTATTACTTTTTTTAATTATTAGCTAAAACATAGTAATAAACCAATTGTTATGAGAAGTATAAAAAATAAATTGAAATATATATTTTTTTAACAACAATAACATTGTGTTATAGCGATAACAGAATTTTAGTCATTTGTTCCGTTTTTTCTTTTTTATTTTTCGCTGTTAAACAATGTTATTAGTAATTCGATGCGTATTATAATTAGGATTAAAATGGTAATTTAAGAACATAATAACCGTGTGAGATTTAGTTTTTATAGTAATTTTTTTATGTTATTTTATTATTAATTCACTTGATTGTTTTTCCCCAAATCTTTGTCAAAATATCTTTTTTTTTATCATAACTTCATTGTATTTTTTAAATTACTTAAATTAATATTATTTTTATTTATTTAATAAAGGAAAATATCTATAATATACATGACAATCATTATTATCTTTTTTTTTTTAAATATATTTATTATTTACAAACAATAATGCATTTAAAAAGTATGATTAATTAGTGACGACTAATTATCTATAAATTTTTATAATTCTACGATGTTATGAGCAGGTATAACCTTTTATATATTACAAGATAAAATAAATTACGCGTTATTGTAGATAAATTAATGTTTTTGTCTCTTCCTTCTATCATAACAGTTTTAGTGTAATTTTGTAGAGAAACTTTTCAAATAAAAATTGCAAAACAGTAAAATTTAATTATTTCTTACAAGCAACACTCCCTCATTAACGGCTCCTGTTTTAAAGCGTTATTAGTAATTTTCGATATTCTTTAAAATGTTAAGTACAAAAGTACTGCTACCGGTCATTGCTGTTTCATTGTGTTTAGTGGTCGTTCCTGGCCAGCATATTAACCTCAGCAATTAAGAGAAATATCTGTAAAAAAATAAATAACCAACTCGTAATTTTCTAAAATATAAAAATCCGTGCTACAGTGAAATGCGCGCTCTTTATTACCACGCTTATTAAATTGTATATTATTTGTTTTTTAATTTAATTTAATTTTTTCATTTTTGGCACGCAATTTTTTTTTCTTTTATATTGTATTAATTATTTTCTTATTATAAAAAAAAGAAGCAATTTTAAACTTTAAAAGACATTAAATAAACAAATAAAATGTTTAGATGATTTTAGTGATGACGAATATAATTAATTAATAGAAAAAAAAAGTAATAAAATGTCTGTAATTGGTGGTGGTGATGGTAGTAGTTGTAGTAGTGGTGATAATGATAAAGATCCAAAGATAAATGATTCGGTTCAATGGAATAAAAATGAAGGTGGTTGTTCTTCACACACAAAAATAAATGATAATAATTTTGCTGTCGATGATCAAGGGTCAGACGATGTAGAAGGATCACCAGTAAACATTTACGAGCCTAATGATGTTGCATCAAATTTTAATCATCAAGATATGTTCGAAATGGGTACCCCATTGAATATAGAGTTGGCTCAACAGTTGATGATCGCTAGCGGTAGTAATTTATGCAATAATATCGATGATGAAAATTTACCAAGTTTTGGTATTTCGAAAAATATTGAAACATTACAGAAAAGTGCACACTCAACACCGAAGAGATATCGTCGTCGTCGTTCGAGAAATATAGATAATCAAGATGTGCCTGAACCATTAAGTAATTTTGTTAAAAGTTCAGAATTATTTTTACGTACAAATTCCGATGATTATGATGATGATGAGCCGTGTCTTCAGTATTGTCATACATCCTTAAATGAACATAATTTAATGGAACAAAATTATAATTGTAATAATAGCAGAACTAATCATCGTTGTGTAGAAAAATGCTATGAAACAACAAATACGGATACAACGAATAATATTGAATCGTCTTTATCAATGGATTTTATTGAACCGAATTCCTCTTTTCATTCAGCTATTCATGGATTTGATAATGAACAAGTTTTATTTGAAGGTATTAAATGCAGTTGTGTTCTATGTCTTTTTTTTTTGATATTTTCATTTTCATTTCTTTATTTTTTTTTTGTACTTAAATTAGATTATATTTTATTTACGCTTTAAATAATTGAAGTGCATACGTGACTTTCAACAGTCTTTTCGTTTATTATTTATTATATTTTTTCATTTATTATATTTCTAACCGCTAATGAAAAATCTAATATGAAAATAAATTGGATGAACACAAAAAAAAAAACTGAATTAATAAAAATTTAAACAGAATTTTTTTATAGAAAGGTAAAAAAAAAAACTTGTTTTCATCAAAAAAAAAATTTTATCACGTGAATTTTTTCTTTTTCTTTCTTGATCGTGGCTTGCTTTTTGTTTATGTTTACGTTTTATTGTTGTTAGACCATGATAATGTTGATTTTCATCTATTCTACTTATTGTAATCATTTTTTTTCCCTCATTATTACTATTTATTATAAACATTTTTCTTTCCATACATTTACCTTTTACTGTTCAATGTTATTTGTATAATTTGCTGTTGTTGCTGTTGCTGCATATGATGAGAAATAAATTTGAAATAAAATAACTCTGCAAAAACGAAAGAAACTATGAAGAATAATCAAAAGAAAAATATTTTCTGTAAATAATAATTAACATTAACTTTGAAATTATTTAATTATTATTTATTTATTTATATATAATTTTTTTTTTGTGAAGATATGTGAGAATTTTATTTTTATACATATATAAGTGGTAAAGTAATTAATTACATTGCTATTTATTTTCGAATTTGTTTTGAGAATTGGAAATATGCTGCTGCTGCTATAGTTGAATTTATTTGATTGTAAATAAGAAAAAAGAAAACGCGATAATCTTCTCCATATAGAAATTTTAGGTCTTTATTCTCTATTACAGTTACTGATAAATATTTTTTTAAAATAATTATGAATTTCCCCTTTTTCACTCACTTTTAGTTTTTGCTATTTATTATGTTTTTTCTATGTAAAAAGGGAACGTAGATAAATTTTTCGAAGAATATATAATAGAAATATAAGAGAGTTAACTCATTTTCATTTTGATGTGTAGTGGGTAGTAAGATTATTTGTTTTACCCTCAAATTAAACGAGTATGCGCGGTTATATCACACGTTCAAGTTGTGCTTCCTTTTTGGTCTGAAAGAGCATCTATGTTGCATTTTAGTTATAAAATTTGTAATAAAAACATTTTTGTGCATCCATTTTATCATAATAATTATTCAAAAAGAACTATTATTGATTTTTTATTTTTTTTTCTGTTTCAAAGATATGTTTTTGCATTAATATTAATTTTAATTTTTGACAAAAATAATGTTTAATCGTGCTGTAAATGTTTTTCGTCAACATCGTAATAAAAAATCATCATCAAAAAAGGCATTAAACTTATCAATGTCATTGCCAACAAATGACACTAATTATATGGATAAAAATTGTGTTAAGAAAAATAAATCTTTAGAGAAACTATGTACAAATGATACAGAAGTTATTGTGATGGCTGAAAATAATATCGCTACGAAGAATAGTGATGCAAATGTAGTTGTTGTGTCGTCTGATGTCGTATTAGATTATAATGAAATTATTATCGAAAATCATGAGACTTTAACAACAAAAACAAATATTAATGATAATGTATTATGTGAAAATCAATGTGATGTTAATTTACCAGAGAAATATTGTGATAATACATCGGATAATATTGTTGATGAAATTAGTTTAGGTAGATTTTATTATCTTTCTTTTGTATTTACTGTGCTTCAATTATTATTATTATTACATACTTTAATTAAATTATTTGTCGTTTTATGTAGTTTAATCCAATTACTTGTTTTTCTATTATGCAAAAAGCTTTGTTTTTTTCGTTTAAACTTACCTAAGTAGTTAATTGTATTTTCCTGTAAACTCTTAACTGATTTATTTTATTAGCTAATAAAAATCGGTTATACCTTATATCGTGTGTAGTATACATTTCGGTGGTTCTATTTAAAAAAAGAGTTTATTTTCAATAATTTATTATTTTTGTTTGGGGATTTTTTTTTTATAAAGAATTGTTGTTTGATTTCCGTTGCTCTGTTATTAGTTTATTTGATTTATTACAAAATCTAGAGGCGTTAATAATAACGCGTTTATTTAATTATTTTGGGACCTCCCCAAATTGTTTATTGTATTTTTTGGCGTTAAAATTATACAAACGCAAAAAAAAAAAACCACTTTTTTGATTTGTTTACAATTAAGAACATATTAAGTATAATTATTTATTTTATTTCATTGTTTATATCGTTTAATTATCAAATCACATAGAAAATAATAAAAGCCATAGTTGCTGTTTATAAAAACTTAAGAAAAATTAAAAATTAATTAAAAATGAAAAAAAAAAACGTATTCTAATTATTTTCTTTTTTTTTTATTCTTTAGTCTTATGTGGAAATCGTGTTAGCCAAATGACACGTACATACGATGACATAGATGCTGTAACACGTTTATTAGAGGAAAAGGAAAAAGATTTAGAATTAACTGTGCAAATTGGTAAGGAGTTACTACAACAAAATAATCGTTTAGAATTAAAAGTACATGAATTGGAAAATGAATTAAAATTGACAAATGAAAATTTATCACAAATACAACATGAATTACATCAGAAAAGTGACTTAATATGTATTTTAACAAATGACTGTGATGATAGTAACAGCGAAAGTAATACACCGACAGCATCTAAATCAATAAATTTGGATTTAATGCAAACACGTATAAAATCATTAGAAAATGAGAATCGTTCATTGCGTACGGAAGCGTTACAATTATCATCCCAAACGGATGAAGTTGAGGAGCAGGAGAGAAAATTAATGGCAGATATAATGCATCAATTACAAAGTGCAAACACACAATTTGATGGAACTAGTTTGGAGTTGGAACGCCAAAAAGAAGAAAATCGATATCAACATGAGCAAATAATTAATTTAACAACACGTCTCGCAGAGGCCGAAATGCGTTTACATCAGATTACGGCTGAAAATGAGGAACAATCATCGGTTCTTAGTATTACAAAAGAAAATCAAGATTTGCTTGCTGGCGAATTGGCAGAATTCAAGCTACGTTATCAAGAAGTATTGGCATTATTCCAAGAGGCTCAAGAGCAAATTCGTCGTCAACGCAAGCGAGCTCAACCGATGGTGCGTAGTTCTCTTATTCCTGCGTTAGGTGCTGCTCCACTAGTAGATTCTTTGCAATCTGAATTAATGGAAACATCACTTTATTCAGACAATAGTTTAGACTCTGGTATTGCCTCAGATAGAGGTGGTATTGCAGGATTAGGCATGGGAACGGTACCGGGTTATAAAAAAGTTTTTGAAACAGTACGCTGTGTAGCAAAAACAAATACTTTTGCCGATAGCACCACAACACAACTTGGCGCAATGTCAATGAGTTCCTCTTCACAACCTAGAATGTCCTCCTTTGCAACTGGTACTACGAATTCGTCAAGTGCACAACTTTATAATGGACCTTCATCTGTATACTCTAGTTCTATGTATCCTAGCTATGATAGTTCAATGGGAGCTAAAACCTATTCAACAGAAAGCCTAATTTCCGATGCTGAAGATAGTTATCCCGGTCAAGCGCCAGTTGGAGTACCTGGAGCACCTGGCGCTAAGGATTTAGAGGCTGCTCTTAAACGTTTAACTCCAGCTGAAGTATTATCACGTCGTGCAATGCTTCAACATGCACCTGCAGGAACATATAATTATGACGAAGGGTCTTTAGGAATTCCACTTGGTTGTCGGACACCAGACAGTATTATGTCGACGGGTTCTTCTGGTCTTTCTGGTTTGTCTAATAGCAATCAATGGAGATTACCGGAAAAGTTACAAATTGTTAAACCCATGGAGGGATCTCAAACTTTACATCATTGGTCACGTCTTGCCACACCCACTCTCAGTGGATTGCTGGACGAAAGACCAGGGGTAACAATTAGAGGTGGCAGAGGATTAGATGAATTAGGACTTCAGGTATTATTTATGAAAATTATTGGTTTGTGAATAAAATTATAAAATAATATTTATTTCAGATGTATTCTCTATCTGACGTTGAAGAGGATGCTGAAGACTATCCAGGCAAAAGATTCCAACCTTCTGGTTGCATTTATACTTTTACAAATAGTACTGTTATGCATCCCGATGATGGTACCTCAGTTACATCAAGTATGCCACCGTCCCAAATGTCTTCTCATGTGGCATCTGTTTGCAGTTCCAGACACACAACGTGAGTTTATTTAAATTAAATTTTCACATATAATTTCAATAGTCTAAATATATATTTTTTTATAGGGCACCTCCTACTCCAAGAGCATGTCTTTCAAGAAGAAATTCCTGTTCTACCTTTTCCGTTAATATGGGTTTGGCTTCAATGTTAAATGAACGTGGTATTAAAGCTGTTACGCCTAGTGCACTAAATACACCGTCCGGTCCAAATTATACGCCAACAGTTACACCTTGCAACAGTCCTGAAGGTTCGCCACCTGGAAGACAATCCCCGGATCATTTTCTTGGTGGATTTTTTTCATCTGGCGCCGATATGGTGCGTAAAAAGTTTGTCGGCACTGATTCTTTGTCAACACTTTCCTCTGGTGACAGAGCATCTCGAACTGCTGTGAGAAATAAAATAACTTTATCAAGATTAGAAAAGCGTGCCTTGCGTTCAATAAATTTGCTTGAGAAAGTAGAAAGTATTGGTATAGATAATATAATTGCTCCAGCTGGCACAACATCTAGCATAAGCCCACTTGCACTACATAGCACATCTTCGGGAAATGGTATGATGTACACATCAATGGGGCGTTCGAACAGTCCAATGGCACAATTAACTAGTTTAAAGAAATTCGGCAGCCAAGATGGTACCATTAGGTGTATTGACCGCGACACCATGAAATTTGTCTTGAGCAAGGGATTTTCGAACGAAAGTATTAAAACGTTATCAGATAGTTCTTGTAGTAGTGATATATCATCTATCTCAAGCGATAGTGGACATAATAAAAATGAAAGTATACGAAGCGATGAGAAGTCTTCACGATCAATTCCTGCTACGGGTGTTGCTACTCAATCTGCTGTAGGGGCTGTAGATGCCAGACTTAAACAAATGCAAAGACAAAAATCAAGACGTAATCTTCTAAATGGTGGTGGAGGCCAACGTCCAGATCTTGGTACTGTTAGCAATGGAAACAATAATATGGGTAACGTTAAAGCAGCTAGTGTTCGTCGTGATTTGGGAACTGTTAGTGGATCATCATCTGCAGCATTATCAGGAACAAAATCATCACCAGTTAAATTACAAAATGAAAAACAACAGCAGACACCGCAGCCAATGGGCTTTGTAGGAACAATAAGCTCTCTGCTTTTTGGACGTAAAGGTGGACTTATGTAATTTCATATATAACTTTGTACAGGAAAAATGAAGAGTTTTCATTGAAAACATGTTTTCATTTTGATTATTTTGTCCGATATATATCTGAAATTAACGGAGGTATCTGACAAATGACAGTGAAAAAACAATTATTATACAAAAAATGTCACAATATTTTTTTTTACTTAGTATTTGCTTTTTTTTTTATTGTTTTATATTTTTCTTATTATGAAATAATTATTTTTGATTTTATTGTGCCGCTACCCGCCATATTAGAAACGAATATCAAATGTTACAAAATGAATTAAAAACCAGAAGATTGACTACAGTACACTGCTTGTATAATTAATAAAAACAAAAAAAAAAGTTAATAAAACTTAAATTTTGAATAAATAATAATGTAATAAATTAATATAAAAAAAGTAATTATAACCAAATAAGCTCCCCCCCCATCATCTCTAGCACAAATTATTTTGATTTTCATACAAAAAGTATTTTCTTTATTAATTATTAGGATAATTCCTATTAAAATTTATTTAAAAAAAAAACGTATGAGATATTGATAAATGGTTGTAGAGAAGAATTAAAAACGTTTATTAAGTGCTTTATTATTTTACTAGATAATAATTTATTTTTATTAGAATTTTAATTATCAATTATTATTTGTTTTTTTAGTTTACTTTTGAACCAAGTGCAGCTGATATAATTTGATGAATTTTTCTTTTTCTAATAATTTTTTTTTCCCTAGTCGCGCTTAATTCAAAATAATTTTATAAAAACAAAACTATGTAAATCGCCAAAAAAAAAAAAATTATCATTTAGTAATAAAAATAAAATAAATCTGTTTTCGAGTCTTTTTATATGAAGATTCCTAATACATGATTATTGAAAAATAGAAAATTATTTTTAATGAAAATGATAAGAAATTATTAATTTTTATTATTTAAAACTTTTGGTTTAAAAAAAAAAATACCCTTATTTTTAACTAGGCCTTTTTAAATAAACAAATAATTGAGAGAAGAAAATTTGTGAATTTTTATTGTTGAAATATTTTCGATTATAAAATGATGTTAGTTAGTTATAAAGAAGAAAAGTGGTTTTCTTTTGCTAAATTTTTATTAGTTTTTATTTTTGATTGTTTTGTAAATAAAATTTTAAATGAATTTTCTTTTAAATTTTATCAATCAAAATGTTAATTTTTATTAAAGAGAAATAAATATGCATTAAAAGAAGATTATTTATATTAATATATATCTATATTCTAGAACATACATTAATAAAATAGAGAAAAAATATATAATTAAAATATCTAATGTAAATAAATAAAAGAAAAGTTATAAAATGATTAAAAAAGGATATTTTACTGATTTGTTTATCATATTTTTAAAATAATACTTGTTGTTTACGGTTGAGATTTTGCGACATCTATTGTAATTTTATGCTTTAAATGAACCGCATTTCCATCAAACAATAGTACATTTATAATGTGTATGGTGCGCTGTATCAAAATAAATAAAATTGTAGATGTAGTATAACCTAGGTTAAGTACTTAAAATTGAGCAATTTGTATTTGACTGTCATTAGTGTCCTAATTAATTGTATAATCTAAATAAATAAAGTATAAATACTAAAAATATAATATTTCGTGTTTAATTAATTATCTATCAATTTTAATATTTATAAAAGCGAATCAAAATATTAAAAATGTCTGCAGCATTATTTAAAAAAAGTCTAGCAATTGTTGATGAGGATTTTGAAGCAAATGAATGTTTGTATTTTATTATTTTACACGTGTTTTCTTGTACATCATAATTAATTAACTTTATTTTTAAAACAATAACAGATAAAAAGAAGCAAAAAAAGCATAATATTGTTGATTTAATACCGGAAAGTCAACGAATAACTAAGACAACAGGAAAAAAGGGTGAAAAAAGTATGTATTCTAAAAATGACTGATATCGTATTTTGCAAAAAAAACAAATTTTGTTAATGAAATTATATTTTCCACAGTAAAACATAATGTTCTTAAAACAGCAAGTAAACTAACATTATCTGATGCACAGGAAAAATTAAAATCTGAAAGTAATAAATCAGAGGAAAATTTAAAGAAAGTATTATTGATGAGTTCTGTTAGTATGAATAAGGACACAACAAATATGGTTAGGATTTTAATTATTTAATATATTTTTTAAATTATATGTGAAATTTGTTTTTGAAATAAATTTCCAGCTTATAAAACGTGCACAAACTGGTAAATATATTATTTCTGACAAAGTTAAATCAACAGATACTGGCACTGTGTTTACTGAAGATGATTTTGCCAATTTTGAACACGAGTACCTCAATAGTTAAATAGATTTTTGTTTTTAATAATAATTCTTTTTTTTAAATATTTTATTCAATAAAACTCAAATGTGATAATTCTTTAAATTTGTTATTTGCTAATTATATTTTTTAATAAATCAATTTGTTGTTCATGTTCTCATGACAACCTTATTTAAAAAGTTGTTTTGTTTCTATTATCCTTTTATTTTTCTTGTTGAAAATGGTTCGCAGTAAGTATTCTCAAAACATTTATCTATCTTTCAACTTCCTAATTTCATTTCTTTGAACTAAAGTTACCAAGGAATTGGTTCGAAAAAAGGCAGAACATAATGAGTTAATGATTGGGACACTTGAAGAGATCGCTTTGCATCAGGAAGATATTGAAAAAATTGAGAATATACATGATTGGTGTCGTGACTTAAAAATTTTATTATTACAAAATAATTTAATACCGAAAATTGGTAAATCTTTATTACAATAGTATTGCAAGCGGAAATAATTTAATTTATTTGCAGAGAATTTATTTAAATTAAAGAAATTGGAATATTTAAATTTGGCATTAAATAATGTGGAAAAAATTGAAAATTTGGAACAATTGGAATCATTGAAAAAACTCGATTTAACATTAAATTTTATTGGTGAATTAACGAGCATCGAAAATCTTAAAGGGATTTATAATCTAGAACAATTAACATTAACTGGAAATCCATGCACGGATTATCCAAACTATCGTGATTATGTTATAGCAACACTGCCTCAATTGCAGACACTTGACTCAGTTGATATAACCAGAACTGATCGTATTTTAGCAAAGCAAAAATATAATGATATTCGCAAATTAATTGTTCAGAAAGAAGTTAGTTTTTAAATATCAAAGAGAGAATTTATAATTATTTTATTTTAGTGATGCTTTAATAATTTAGAAGGAATATAGTATTACTAGGGATCAACAAAAAATTCGTGTACAGCAAGACCTTGAACGCCAAAGAGATGAGTTCGAAGATTTAGACGAGGATGAACGATCAAAGAGGTTCTGGAGTCAAAAGAGTGAACATTGTCCGGAAACACGTATTCAGATAGCTGAACAGCATAAAAAAGCAAAGAAAATAGATACTGTCGAAGAGAAGAAACCAACTAAAACTAGAAAATTATTTGCAGACTGCGGACGTCCATATAATATAAATGAATTAAAACTTGAATTTATCTTTACTGATGACGATGATTCCTATACTTTGGAACTACACGTTTACAAGTAATTTACAGAAATTATTCATTTAATTAAAAATCTAAATAATAAATTACGTTTCTCTAGGTATTTAGATACTTCATTAATCGATGTTGATGTTCAATCAAATTATGTCCGTGCAACTATAAAGAAGAAAATTTTTCAAATATCATTTAAAGATGAAATAAAAATAAGTGAATCAACAACACAACGATCATTAATTACTGGATTTTTATTAATTAAAATGCCGAAATTAAATTATAAAAAAATTCTATTACCTAGTAATGATCAAGATGTTAAGAAGAATAAAGGAAAAATAAAGAAACTTACGGAAAACAAGTTAATTATTTAATTTAAATTTAAATGAATTATTTATACAAAATAAAAAAAAATCTTACAGATCATCTAAAGCAGATTATAGAAATATTATTGCTGCTACAAAGAAAAAAGATGATGATTTCAATGATGAGATTCCTGAACTTATTTAATTTATTTCGTTTGCTTGGGTGAGTTATAGATACAGTATTTTACGGACTATAAGACTCACCGAACGACAAGACACACCATAAATTTATAAGATGATTTTTAGAAAAATATATTGTTGAAAGGATATAATGTTATCGCGGCCTATAATACGCAAAATTTGAGTCCATTTTTAAAAGTAAAAAGTTGCGTCTTATAGTCCGTAAAATACGGTAATTTATTCTTTAATAATAGGACACTTTTCCGTTGCTCCTGTAACAAATAAAAATAATAATAAAAGAAGCAAATAAATTGTTTTTTAAAAAAAAGGTTTAAATAATTAAATTAGTTTTGATTTTTTTTAATATATATATTGTTTAGTATAATTCCTTAAATATAGTTAACAAAATATTTACACAATAATTTTCTATAATTTGTTTTTTTCTTCATTTAAAATTATTATCTCTAATGAACCACAAATATTTATTAATTAATGTTTTTTTATTTTAAATTAACTTAATTTGCTGTAGCAGCTCTTTTAACTTTTTTTTTTTTAACAACATTCGTTTAATTTATAAATTATTTTCCTTATTCTTTGAAATTATTTTCTTACACAATTAATAATTTTATATCATCAATAATCTGTTAGTCGTTAATTGATTTAAAAAAATTAAATAAATTATTGTTGCTTTTAGGAAATTACCGGTTTATTAGTACACAGAGTTTAGTCATATTAGTGAGAATTTTGTATAAATTATACGAGAGCACAATTATGTTTTTTTTTTTATAAACTGGAAAATTGTTTAATTTTATCATAGGTTTTCCAATATTAATAGAGTTATTTTTAATTTTTTTATTATTTAATCACATTCATTACATTAAAGGAGATTTTTTTTTAATATTTAAAATAATAAAATTCTTGGTTAGTTAATTCTTTAAATTAAATTTAAATAAAATAATAATAATAAAATGGAAATTGTTATCAATAATTGTAGAAATAAATCTAAATACATTATTTACTGTTGCTAAAATAATATTTCTTAAATAATAATAATAATGAATAAAGGATTCTTATAAATAATTAATTAATTAATTATTATTATTAATATTTCTAAAACTATATATATATAATTATTTTACCATTTATATAATAAAAACTAACAGATTAAAGTCAATAGAAATAATAATTCATTTATATTAAATATTTTCTGTTATTAATACATTTTTTCCTTATTTATTATATATTTTATAAAATTTATTTTTTCCATAAAACTTTTATTTACCACATAAATACTGTAGTATATGTATGTCTCTCTACATTAGTCTTATATCGCTAAGCTTCTATTTTATTCAATCATTCAATCAAATTTTCTCATTAATCTCTAACAATTGAGAATAAATATTTTATTATTATTTTTTTTTAAATATAATTTTGCTTTTTTATAAACAAATAACACAAAAATCATCTTCTCTTCTATATATATATATGCATAGAAAATTTTTAATTATTTAAATATTATGTATAATTATAACAATTAGCATAATAGTCTCTTTTTTTTTTACTTTTAATTTTTCTTTATCCACATATTACATAATTTATACATATTAATTTTATTAAACATTTCAAAATATTTCTTCTAGATAAGGCAGCATAGAATTGATATTTTATTTATTTTTTTTCTGATTTAATTTAAATTGTAAATATTCATAAAAAGATTAAATAAAATAAATAATAAAATAGATTAATTAGCTTTTAATAATAATATCGTTTTGTGTGTTTGTGTGATGCTTTATTATTCAAAAGAAAAAAATAATAATAATAATTCAATTGATAAAAAAATAATTACATATTCAATGGTAAAAACATATAAATAAATACAAAATTTTATGCATTTTTTTTTTTTTTTTGATGTTATTTTGAGCACATAATTATTATATATATATATATATAAATATTATTTTTAGTTATTAAAGAACCAACAACAATAACAACAGATTTTTAACCACCACAAATAGTAACAGAAAGGCGAATGTTTTTAATATTGTTTAAAGCGCGGCGACAGGTTGTGAATATTGAAAATTTTTGTTATTTCTATTTTATATAAATCGTTGATATAAAATAATAAATATCATAAAAATAATAACAAAAAAAGGCTAAAGCTTAACAATTGGATATGGTAATCGTTAGCTTTCACGGCAAGGCAACTTTGAATGAAAACGTCTAGGCCAAGGCAATGGCCATTCATATTGTCGCGGTATCGGTGTACGTATATTACATTCAAAATATTTAAAAAATGGATACCACCATTCACGACCTAAAAAATTATTTGATCCTGATTGCTATAAAGAAAAATTTTAATAATTAATATTTATAAATTTATATTGTATATATAAGTACCTTAAGTAAATAATTATTATTAGCCAGTGTATGATACGTCCAAAATAATCTAGTTGTAACATAATATGCAATTATAACATCAATTGTGTAATGTCCGTGTGCCATTAAAACCATTGCAACACCAACTAATGCCACTAAATATGATAAACAATGTAACAACCAAAAACGTCGTGGTGAGTCTGTAATTTTATATAATTGTTTTTTTATTTTTTTTTTTAAATAATGTAGTAAAAATATAATTATGAAGAATTTCACTTACATTCAGATATAATTAATGAACCTAATACAAGCATTACTGTGTGCCCACTATATATATAATCACCGCAATATGTATGTTTACCATTAATTGATAAGCCAAAACCAGAAAATAAATAAAATGCTCGTTTCATAATCATTATTGTTGTTGTATGATTTGATTTTGGACTACAATAATATGTTGTACTCGATACCGGTAATACAGTGACAAACATTGTTATTGAACGCATTAAATATAATAATGACATAATTAAAAATACTCGTCTCATTACAATGAATCTATGAGAAAAAAAAATGTAAATTAATTTTAAAAAAATTCAACGTTTTAATAAAAATATTAATATATTTTTACCTGTGCTTATGAAATGTAATTAAGACAACACATGAATTAACCATAATCACAATAAGTACTTCACTTACATCTAATGCCCAATCATAGGATTGTGTATTATCCAAAACAATATCTGGTAATGGGCTATATACATCCCTATTAGGAAGTCTATCATGTACTAAGGATAATGATATTGTTGCAAATAAAAAGTTGATTGATAATAAAATAAATGCTGAATGATGTCAGAAAAGAAAAGAAAAGAAAGCAGATTTATTAATGCAAATATTTATTAATTTTATTTTATTAATTTACAAATAAATGTTTTCCATTTTTCCTTTGGAAAACGTGGCTCTTCTCGTAATGGTAACGGCACGTCAATTTTTATCATAACTGTATCATTTGAATTTCCATCATTTGGCTGTTGCTGCTGCTGTTGCTGTTGATGATTGTGTGAATGATTATTATAAGGCAACTCATAATTGTCAGGTACTTCCTGTAAATGAGAAAAAACAACAAACACCCAGTGAATTTCAATTCAAAAAATAAAAAAAAATTATTTTTTATTATGCAAATTTAGCTCTGCTGCTGTGCACATCCAAGCATAATAATAATATTATTATTATTAATAAAATTTAATTTATTTAAAGAAAAATAAACATTAATTGCATAACAAATAACTAATAAATAAATTTATAAAAAAAGATTCCAAAAATAATTTTAATAATGACATTGGAAGTAGCAGAAAATGTAAAAAATTAAATTAAATTAAAATATTTTTCGCTTAAAAAAAGCAACAGAAACAGCAGCAACACCATCAATAGCGAAATTAATTTTTTAAATTTTAAATGAAATAATAAGAAATTCATTGATTTGCTTCAATTTTTTGTTTGTTGTGGGGGGTTTTGGTATTGAAAAAACCGAAATTAATTATTTAATTACGTAATAATTTTATTGATATTTTATGTTTTCTTTCTTTCTTGCCTTTTGATTTATTAAATCAGAAATGATTACAGAGTGAAATATAAAAAAGCGAAAAAAAAACATAAAAATTATCGATGAAGAAACACATTAAATAATTGATTACTTGAATTTATTCTTATATGTAATTACATGATGGTATCGTAGTAGAAAAACAAAAAAAAAAAAACGAAAGAAAATTATAATTAAATTAATATTTTTGAAGAGAAGAGAGAGAGAATTTTTGTGACACTTATCCTCCGTTTTACACGGTAGATATGTTCCGCGGAAAATCGCATAAATTTAATCCGCGAAAAAAATTGCCTTCATTATTTATATACTTATGTATAAATAAGATGGATAAGCCACTGATAAAGAAAAATAACTATAAATAAGCTCAATTTTTATAATGTTTTCTTGACTGTGCTATAGTGAAATCGCGTAAATCGGGCGATGAGTGTATAACTAATGCACGTTAAGTATAGTTTTTAAGTAAATGAAAGCAAAGGTCATTTTCATGTGAAATTTTTATTTGTCATACATACGAAAAATCAAAAAACAAATTAACATTTAAAAAAAAAAACTAAATAAAATCTTGATAAATAATTTTTTGTTGAAATTTTTGTTTTTTTTTTTGCTATAAAAAAGTCATGAAAATGTTTTTTTGGCTGTTATTTTGTTTTTTTTTTATATTATTAATCGGGAAGTTGAGTTTTTAGCATTTTTATTGTGTTTATCTGTTGAATACGTTTGTAGTAATAAAGAAAATTCCATGTCTTAAGGACGACAACGACGACTTAGAATTGTGGTAATTATTCTGCGTTAAATTAAAATTCGTCTGTGTTTTTCATTTAATTAAACAGATGATGATTTTCTACATAAAAAATGATTCAAGAAATGATGAATTTTTAGATTTAAAAAAATTTGTGATGATTCATTTAAAAAAAATATATAAATAAACAAATTGTATTCGTTTGTGTGCTGAATAAAAAAAATGTTAAAATCAACAAACGATAAATAACAAATAAATATGTTAAAATCGCATATAAGCACCTGGACAAATATTTGTGAAGAAATATAAAAAAAAAATGAAGAATTTCTTATAATATTTATATTATAATTGGCCACTTAAGCTACACAAATTAGAATAGATTGTGTAACTTTGTGTCTTGTTGTATACGAGTATTCTTAACAAACCAGAAGTGTTATCCTTAACAATAAGTCTTTTTTAAAGTAGAATTTTCAAGTAGAAGACATTTTTGAAAAGATTTTACAGCTGTATAATCAAGTAATATGTACTTTACTATCGAGCAGTGTTATTTTAAGTTAAATTTGTTTTATATACAACCGACAGGATGTTTTTAGAATGAAATTTAAAACCAGGCGCTGTTTAAATGTTTGTTCGAAGCAAAATTGATCTTATAAATCATTGACTTTGCTTTGCTTACTCATTTTGTATAATTTAAAGACACGTAAAGGCATGTCTAAAGTAATAACATTGTTTTAAGACTGAATTAGGTTATTAAATTAAATTTTTCAATTATTATTAAATTAATTTATGTTGTATTTTATTAGAATATTAATTTGCATAATTAAAATTACACAAATTTCTCTCATTAAAAATCACTTTTTAGTTAGAATTAGTAGATTTTTCATTAAAATAAAATCTTTTAAAAATTTTTGTCCGCTTAATCAAGGTTTTACTATCTGCAAATTATTTATTAATTCAATTTTTCAATAAAAAATTAATAATAATCAGAGAATAAATAAAATCATTATTTTTTTGGATTGGCTGGCTGCTTATAAAATTATTATTTAATTTTTTTGCATTTAAAGAATAAAAATAATTATTACAACTTTTTCTTTGCGCAAATAATTATAATACGAAAAGCAAAAAAAAAACACAGGTTAGTGTTTATAAAAAAATTAATTAATTATATGTATAAACGTATATACATATGTACATTAGTCTGTCACCTATTATAAATTTTTATATATAAACGTATAAATTTATTGCAAATAATAAGAATATAATATTATTTTTAATTATTTTTTGACGCTAATAATAATAATAAAAAATAAATTTTTCTTTATTTAAATAATAATTAACAAATACAAATTTATCTATACATACGTTATGTACGGTACAACATATATATATATACATTATATTGTGGCGCATAGAATAATTTATTATATACACAATTTAAGAAATAAATTAATTTATTTATAAAGAAAAAAAATAAAATAAATAACAATGAATAAACATTAAAAAAATATCATATTAGCAGTAGTTATACAGTGATGGATAAGAATATTGTCTTGAAATAAATTTTATATAAATGCTTAAAGCAATAATAATAATGAAGGTTCTTATAACATTTTTTTTTTTTATTTTTGATTGAAATAATTAAATATCTAGTGGTGGTGGTGGTGGTTGGTTGGTTACTCAATAAAAATTATTATTTCATTGTCGCTGATATTGATTAATTTCTTGTTGTTGTTTAAATTTTATTAATAATAATATTAATAAATGAATGACAATCAAATCAAGTGTATTTTTTATTTATAACTAGAATATAATTATATTCATTAAATCGAGGTTTTACTGTGTTTATTACTTATTGGTATTTGTTAAGTAATTAATGTTTGTTTGCTTGTAAATTATTTTGGTTCTTCTTTCCTTTTTTAAATAAAATTTTTTATTATTATTATTATTATTGCAAAAGAATCCAACAAATGTTTATAACATAAGCAAATAGAAAATAATATTTTTTTTTAATTAAATTATATTTTATATTAATTTTACCGGCTTGAATTTTTAACATTATTAATGTTGATGATTTTTATTATTTTAATTAATTAATTTGTTATATTGTGTCGTTGATTGTACAGTAATCCAACGCTTTACGGACAGGATGTGTTCCTCGTAAACTGTTCGTTAAGTGAAAATTCGTAAGACGAAATTGCTATTACGTTAAAAAAGAAAATTTCATATTCGATAGGCACGTAAAGAAAATGGAGAAATAGATTCCAAAAAAAAGGTTATCCGTCATTGCGAATATATATATCATCCGTTTACCGAAATTTTGATCTTTAATGTCTGAAATTCATGTCTGTAACTTCGAGTTTCCGTTAGGCGAACGCCTGTATAGCTGGGGACTACTGTACTTTGATTTATTTAAGATTTTTATTAACTGGATAAATCGTGCACTGTATATCGAAGGTAAAACATTATTTACTGCTAAAAATTATATTAAACTAAACTAAGATTTATCTATAAAGAGTTTAATCTAGAATTCAGTGAAAACACTGAGTCAGAAATGTCTTCTTAATTGTTTGTTTTGCTTTAAAAAATTTATAATTTGATTTTTATGTTTTATAAAATCTGTATTAAATATAATTTTAAAATATTTTTTTCTCTTTATCACATATGAATAATAGCTATGTGATAATTTGTAAAATAATAATAATAATAATAATAATAATAATACACAAACAATTTGTTATTTATTAACAATCTCTAATCTCTGATAATAAGTAAATTTAAATGATTACTAATTGAAAAATTATAAACGATAGAAGAAAAAACAGCAGCAACAGCAGCAGCAGAAATATTGTTGTTTTCGTAATAAGAGCAGCCAAAGAAACACTGATCTAACACAATACACACAGTGTATAAATAAAATAAATAAATATTATATTTAGTTTGTATACTAAAGTATGTACGATCATATATATATATATATATATAGAGAGAAATTGAGTACGATCGGATCTTAAATATTTTTTTCTTGCTTTTCTATTATAACATGGGCCTCGAATGTGTAATAAGAACATATTACTTATATTTAAGCAGCAACAGGCAATAGCAACAAAGCCATAACCACAAACACATATGAATATTTCTTGTTTATTCATTTAATAAAAAAAATAAATATATATATACTTTTTCTTATTTAAATATACAAAAAAATAGAAGAAATACAATATAAATAAATATAAGATCCCCATTATAAAATGATCACATGAGATTTAGAATACAAACAAACACGTATAGCGTATTTATTTGTGTATAAATAAATCATAATAACTTTATTATTTTGTTAAGGCTTGGAAAGAAGACATACAACTTGCTAAATTCATGACAATATTTACTTTTATATAGATTTTTGTATTTTTTTTTAATTATTTATTAATAATTATAATTATTATTTATATGTTACTTTGTTTTCTAAAAACAAACACATACATACGACTAAATATAACAGCAATAACATCTGAGTACATACCAGCAAGAATACAACAAGTTAAACAGAAAAAAAAAAAAAATTGTTAGCTGAGTACAAGTGCACCGAAATACAAGAATTTACAATTAACAAGGTGAACATAAAGTAGTAAATTTTATTTATTTATTTTTAAAAAAAAAAACTATATTTTACATTAAAATTTAAAACTAACTTTTTTAATTATTATTCAATAAATAACATTTATATGATAATTATGAAATAATCTATTATCATAAATGATGATGGAAAATTTTTTTTTGCTTTTATGTATCAAAGAAGTATTTAAAAAACTATTTGGTATTGGATTCAAGGACACTCGGTGTTTGTAAAAGAGAAAAAAAAAATGTTTGTCCAGTAAACACATAGAAAACACAAATAGAAAAATAATTTTTTTATGAATCATTTTTCTATGTACTACAAAAAAAAAAAAGCGTAATTGGAAAAAAAAATGTTTGATTATTTTTTGGTCGCTCAATTAATGAAAAAGAAAGAAAAATAACTGAATTTTATATAATTTTTTTTGTATTTCTATTAATAAAAATAAATTGATTACAAATATAGTGTTTGCCGAAATATTATTTATACATAAATAAATTTAAAAAAAACTTAAATTAACTAAAAAGAAAGAAAAATCTACACACAACGACATATTTCTTAATAAATTTTAATGTCCTTGATTTGAATTTTTTTTTTTATTTTTAAAACTATTATTTTGCGCACTAATAATTAATTTTTTAAATTAAATAATTTTCACTTTTGTTTTTATTTAATTTTTGTAATCAATTTAATATTTATTCCTTTAAATTAATTATTATTGGTAATTAATGAAAGAAAAGAAAAAAACTAAACGTAAAAAATCATTAGGTTGAGAATTTCAAAGTAACACATGAAAGCAGCGGCTAGTATATGAATGACATTTGCTATTACTGAAACAATAGCTAAGGGCATTTATATGGTTTTATTACTTTACAGTTTATTTATGCTATTCTTGTTGTTGCTGACACTGTTAGTTAATGTATATAAAAATTAATTCTACTTAATTAGTTATAAGTTAAAATTATAATTAAGTAAAGGAAAATTTTTGCTATTTATAAAAATAATAAATAAATAATTTAAAAACAAATCCTACTTCATATTGTGTCCGACGTCGTATTGTTGAACAATTAACACATGGCTTCTCACCATTAAATGTTTCTAATAATGAACAACGAACTTTGTTCAATATATTTAAACCCATTGTTATTTAAAATTATAATTTTAATTTTATTTATAAATAAAAAAAAAAAAAAAAACGTTAAAGTAGAGAAATAAAACAATATAAAGTTTTAATTAAAAAAATAATAATACGAAAAACAAATTTAATTAATTATATTACTGTGCTTAAATACTTAATTAATTAATAACAACGAAATAAACACAGAAAACATTATTTGCATCACATTTTATTATTGTTTTTACTACGTTTTTAATTAAAAAACAATATTTCCTTATTATTTATCATTGAATGTAATATGTAATAATGAAAGATCACTTGAATAACACTGATAAACACCGAGATTTTATTTTGCACTTTTTTTTCTCTCGTTTAACACGACACAAAACAATGTTAATTTCTGTTTGTTTTTTTCGGTTTATTTTTGCACGTCTAGTCGGCAATAAATTTTGAATAAAAATCAAGGCAGCAGCAGCAGCAACATTTTAAAATGTTGTGCAAGAGCAGAAAATTTTGTGCTTTTTTTTTTTTTGCTACAACATTGCCATTAAAGCAACAGCAGCATCAGCCAAACAATAATAACAAAACATTTATTATATGTGTGCAGGCCGTTTTGTTTATAAAAGAAAAACTAATAAACAAGTTTTCTGCGTTTTTTTTTTTTGAAAGAAATACACAAAAAAAATTTAGTTAATAATTTTTTGTTGTTCTTCGAACTAAACACGACTGAATACAATATTAAACTGATTGATACTGAATCTGACTGAAAAAGTAACACCGTACAAAATATATAGTAGTGGCGATACAAATACAGTTAAATGTCAGTTATAAATTATATACAGAATAATAAAAAAAAAAAAGTAAAAAACCGAAAAATATAAAAGAATTAACTTAACCAAACTATACAACCATACGAACGAATACAAACCAACAAACAGAGGTCACTCACATATTATTTACTTCGATTGTTGCATACATTTAATAATAATTCTATTATCAGAACTGGGTGCACAAGTGCATTTATAATTTTATTTTATTTAAATTAATTAAAAAAAGTAATAAAATTAATTATATTCTCTACTTAAATATTTAAAGTAATGCAAAAAAAAAAAAATAGTTAAAGACAGAACTAAAACTAGCTTTATAGAATATAAAATAATTAACAAAAATAACTCAACAACAGAGATGGATTAATAAAAGTAGAATAATAAAAATAAAATTAATTACTAGAATAAAATAAACAAATTACTAATCTAATTATAAATAAATTAATATTTTATAACTGTTTTTCCTATTAGTTAGTGACGTTAAGTAATTAATTTACTTAATAAAAAATTAAAATAATTTTTTTTCTATTAAAAAAGCGCCTGTGTTTATACTATTTCTATGGAATTTATTAATTCATTTTTAAAGTCGCCTAATGCTTATTTTTCATAAAACTTTCTTAAGTGATTTAATTTTTTTTTTTGATACATTCTGTTAAGTGGATTACTAGAATTATTATTTATTTACATATTTTATTATCACTTTTGATAGTTTTTCTGTTTTGTTTTGTCTTTTTTTTATTATTTATTTATTTATTTTCTTAAATTAGATTTATTAAATTATATGACTTATTTAAGTAATAAATAATAAAATCAAATTGAAGCAAAAAGGAAATTATTTAAATATTTTTAAAAAATAAAAGTAATTGCAATAGACAATTTATGCTTGATAAAAATGTGACCTAATATATATACATATGTATAAAAAAAAGAAAATTAAATTTTAATAATAATAATAATTATAATAAAATGTAAATAAAATGGGTAATTAATATATTCTTGATATATATATATATATATATATATATATGCTTATCAACGGAGTATTTCTTTTGTAGTTTATTTCTTTCATTTTTAATTTATTTACATATTAAATTATATATAATATAAAAAATTTTTTGTTTTGCATATTTAATACCTTTATGATGTTTTTTGTTTTAAATAAATTAATATTTATATTTTAATTTATATTAATCAGGGTAAACTACTTTGTAAATTAATTAACACATTAAGAAATGAAAGCGTTTTTCTTCTTTTTTTTTTTCCTAATCCACGCCACAGGTATTATAAATCGCGCATAACTGGTCATCTGTTTTTGTAATAATTATTATTATTTGTTAAATATAAATAAATGTATGCATAATATACAATTCATAAAATAAAGGTTTAGGTTAAGGTTTTAATGAATAAATAAATTCACTTTTACTTTAATAGAAATGTATAAATCAGCTGTTGCTTCTATTTTGCTTTGTATAAATAATATAAATAGTAATTTCATTTTTTTTTATACTATTTATGTTGTCTTTTACATATTCATTGCCACTAGTAGTCACTTAATAGACTTATGTGTAGGTGTTTTAATTTTTTCTGTTGCTTTATTTTATGTATATTATTGCTAATATAATTTTGCAAATGTTTTTAATATTAAATTATTTATATTATTAATAAAAATATGAATTATATCGGTTCAGTAAGTCTATTCCTTTGTTTTACAAGACTATTAAAAATTATATTATTTATAAATTTATGATGTACATACATTGTTATTAATTTCTATTGTATATAGTGAAAAATAAAAAAAAATATTTTTCTCAGTTGAATAATTTTCCGCAAAATGATACTAAAATTTTGTCATATACTCATCAATTATTTATTACTTATATTTATTGAAAACGTTATGCTTATACATATGTGCTTTTGTTCTTATTGTTATTAAAAAATATGTAACATTATCTAATCATATTTTAAACTATAAAATAAAATAATAAAAAAATCTATAAAACGTCTTTAATCTTTAATTAAAACACAAAAAAAAAAAAAATTTTAATTAATATTTTCTTATTAAGTTATTTTAATCATTTTAATAACATTTACATACATGGTTATTATTTTGGTTTTTGGTCTTTACGTAAGACAATATAAATTATTTATAAATATGAATAAAATTGAACAAAATTTAGCATAAATAAATATTTATTAATTATAATTACTATATTTAAAATATCAAATGACATTGTTCTATAGTTAATGTTATTATTTTTATTTTTGTAATTATTATTAGAAAAGCGTTACAGATAAATATAAAACACATAAAAAGAACAAGAAGAAGAAGAAAAATATATATAATCAAAAACAAATTAATAACTAATCGTTTGTATGTAATAAAAAAATAAAAATACTACAGACACATATATATATAATAGAAAATAAAAATATTTGTTGATAATAGAAATAAAAAATAATAACATTAATGACTCAAAAATAGAAATAATAAAATTTGGTTTATTATTATTATTTTTTTATTAAATCTATATACGTATATAGAAATATATATATATTATTTATAAACTAAAAAAGAAAAAAAAATTAAAAAATAAATAATTGATTAAACATCAATATTTATTAAAAGGAATAATAATAATAATAATAATAATAATTAACAATGTGCGTCTCGTTTAAATTCAATTTTTAAATAATAAAAAAACTCACTTTATTTATAGTAAATGACATAATTTTTTTGGTTTAAATGTTTTTCTCTTCTTTTTTTTGCTTTAAATCAATAAATTTTAATAATTTACTTTTTCTTTTCTTTTATGTAAATATTTATTTATTGTTTTTTTAACATTATACCGATGAGTTATATATATATATACTAGTAGTTACAAGAGATTAATTAACCTTCAATTTTATTTTGTTTTAATAAGAATTATTTAAAATAACGATAAGACCTCTGACAGACAGTAGCAAAAATTATACTAAAAATCATAGAACATGTGCTTGGTGGTTAACTGGTCTAATAAATAATTTATGTCTCATTATATATTGTTAATAAGAAATTTATTATCGTATTCATATTCATAATAATATAAAAGACATTATCACGGTTATTAAAATAATGTGTGTAATTTTTTTTATTAAAATAAAATATTATTCAAGTAATAATATTAAATTTATTTAATTATATTCATACATTCTATTATAATTATATTAAAAAAAAAAAGAAGAAATTATGATAATAATATTTTGGTAATTTATTATTTATTAGTATGACAACATTGTAAATTTAATAAAAAAAAGTAAAGAAATGACAAAGAATAGAACACTTATATATTATACGTTAACATCAAATTATGTTATTTGGTAATATTAAATGGAAAGTGTTATCTGCGCGTGCCTATATCGAGCATTGTTCTAATTTTTTTTTTTATTTATTTAATGATGAATGAGTCATTCCGATTATGTATGTCAGATGGATTCCTCTATATAAAATAGCATATGCTTTGGTATTTTCTTTTCTCTTCATCTATAACACCCCGATCAAGGACATATAACTATGTTACACGGAAAGTAGAAGAAAATTTAAAGAAGAAAAAAAAAATCATTTTACAATAATAATAATAATAATCCCTATTTTATTGAAGATTTGTATTATTCTTATGTTAATCTTATTAATTTCCTTGTAAATGTTTTGTCGGATTAGTGATGTAAAAATAATTTAATAAATCAGGAAACTAATTTATTTATTTAAATTATTTTTTTTTTTTGGTGTAACATTAAAACAATATTATAATTTTTTTTTTGTTTTATTAAAGGTAAAATGAAATAATCACATTTTTTACCACCGAAAACAAAAAAAAAATGTATAGCGTGATGACTTTGACATATGCGCCAAGCAGAAAATTAATTATTAGATTTTTATTTTACGTCTTTTCTATTGTATTTCTGTATAAAGATGGGTATGTTTTTAATGTTAATAAAAAAAAAACTGTTATTCTAATTTGGAATTAGGGTAGAGAGAAGAATAACAAAATGAAATACATATATATATAAATAATAATAATAATAATAATAAATGCTTTTACTTTTTAGATTATAACTTGAGGAAATTAAAGTGACAAGTAAGGCGCGGTATCTATAGTTTTTTCTATTGCTGTTGCTGCTTCTATTGTGCTTCCACACACACTATATATATACATATTCTCAATTTATTTAATTTATCTTTATTTATTATTATTATTATTATTCTGATATAATTAAAACAAAAAAAAAAAAATATGTATTTTAATATAAATAATTAATTATGCTTTTATTTTTATTTTTAAAGGTAATTATCAGCACGATAAAATTAAATAATTAAATTAAAATTTCTTTTTTAATTCATTTTTATCTAATCTCTTTATTTTCTATTTACTTACATTATTTGCTAATTGATTTGTGTGCAACATTAATAACACTAAATAATTATATTCACAAAAAATAAATAATAATAATTATTTTTTTATTTATTAAATACATTAATTTGGCATCACTAAATTATTGTTTTTTTTTAAATTTTTCTTTTATGGGATTTAATGCTTTTAAAAATCAATTTAAACACTTTTTTTATAGTTTTACTTAGAATTTAACATTATTATTATTAACTAATTAGTATTTTTAAGTAAAATTCACGTAACTTTTTAAATAATTATTAAACATAAATGTATCCAAATATTGCTATGCTGATGACAAAAAGTTATTTTCTGCTTCTTATTTGACTAACACTACAAACTATACTGGCAAGTAAATTTATAAAATAAAGCCAAAAAAAATAAAATAAAAATACCGTAAAGTCGCGTATTGTATTTTTTTTTTGTTGTTATTTTCGACTCGGGTATGACGTATTTCATTGAAAATATTCATACACAAAAGTTGAAAGGTTTACCGGTACACACAAACGCAAATTTAATATACAACAGACCTGGGGTAATAATGAATTTAATTAATTACTTAAATCAACAGTTTTACTTATTTAATCATGAATATTTTTAGGTTAAATAATGAATTAATTTAAACAATACAAACGAAAGGTAATCGCTATTAAATCAGAAAAATATTGTATTGAATACACTAAAAATAATCGTGAGTTATTGTTTAAAGAATATTGTATTGAATTTTTATTTATTTATTTATTAAGTAAATAAACTAAATTTAAATTTCTTTTTGTAATCTTTTATTAATGTAGGTAATGCTCTAATTATAAAAGTATATAGAAAGAGCTTTTTACTTTACATTAGTTAAGTTCTAAACCGCTAAACCATTCAACAGCCATCTATAGTACAGTAGTTTTTTTCTTGATTGTTCAAACAACTTTTATACGAATAAATTTTTTAAATATTATTTATTATAATTAATGTAAATATTATAATAATAATAATAATAATAAAGAAGATTTCCCTGTAATTATAATAAACATTAGTTTATTAAATTGAAAATATGATTACATGATAAATGTATTTACTTATTTATTATTATTATTATTATTTAAATATTTCACTAGATGTTTTTCTTATAATTTATAATAAATTCTTCGTTAGTTTTCGTTTAAATGTTAGAATGATGTGTCAGCATATAATTTATTATTATATATTGACACCTGAGTGAATATGTTAATGATAATAATTATGTAATAATAGAGGCTTAGAGAAAAAAAATAAATAATGATTTAACTAAAAATGAAACTGTTTTCTTCTATAAATTTATTTAAATATTAATAATAATAATGTTATTGAAAAGTTATATTCTATGTTTTGCTTTTATTTTCAGTTTTTCTTTTTAAATAATTATTCATTTGATAGATGTTTTATTTATAAAAAAAAAATATGTAAAAATATGTAAACAATAATAAATTTTATGAACAGACACTGCGCCAGGTCATGACAGTCGGTTATAATTAAATTAATCAAATAGATTTTATTTTTTTTATTTACAATCAAAATCAACCACACATGTTTAATAGAAAAAAAAAAACATAAAAACTAAACAACAAGTGAATACACATGTCAAGAATTAAGATAATTACTTATGTTGTTAACAGCATTATAATTTGTGTAGTTTTTTTTTTTTATTATTAATTTAAATACCACAATGTGAAAAAATTTACAAATATAAAATAATTATTTTCTTCTCTAATTCATTTTTAATAAATTTTTTATTTCACGATTAGTAGCGTAGAAAACTCTTCTTATTTTTTTTTTCATTTTTACATAAATAATAATCTAGAATTCGTTTGTATTTTTATTATTTTTGAAACACGACTTACTTATTAGACTAAATTATTTTTTTCATTAATTAATTTTTGTAATGTAAATTATTTGTTTAAAAAAATTTTTTTTTTTACTTTGAAGATAAATCGTTTATCGTTTCATTGTTAAAATAAATAAATTTATTATTAATAATATATGTATGCTTTTTTTTTTTCTTAATATTCATTTATATTAAGTAGTTGAATAAAAATAAATTATAAAATAAAAATTTAAAACAAATAAATGAATTATATAAAAGCATGCGAGGAGATAGTGTATAAAAGAATGAATTTTCTCTAGTGTATAATGAATGTGTGTGAAAATTTACTTTTGCATAGATTTTTATTGTTAAAATATTATCTTATTTAACAAAAAAAAAAATAAAGAATAAATATAACTATGTATAATAATTAATCATTCTATTTTATTGTTTTCATTTAAATAAATAAATATATATTAGTTCTGTGTTGTTCAATTTGCATTTCCGTTTTATCATTATTAGTTGCTTTTAATTATTTTTAATGTGTATTTTGTATTTGACCACCCTAGTTGGATTAAATTATTTTAAAATTAAACAAAAATGTTAAAAATAATAAACTATTAAACTAACATTTAATTAAAATAAAAATGTAATTAATTATCGCGGTCTTTTTTTTTTATTGTATCTAATAAAAAACAGAAAAATTTGACAATGTTTTTTACTTTTTGTTCATTTTATAGCAAATTCTTTATTGTAATAATTAGTTTTGTTACTTTTTTTTTATAAATAAATAATAAGAGTTAAATTGAAGAGTCTATATTCAATTGAAAATGATGACTTTATAAAAAATAAAACAGATAAATTGTGTTTATCTTCTTTTTTTTTGTTAAACAATGTATTAAAAGTCTTGATTGAAATTGAATTAAACCATCATCAGCGATTAGTTACACTATATTGTTGGCCATTTACTTATTATTTCTTTATATATAAAAATAATTCTTTTTTATTATTATTATTATTATTTTGTTTTATGTATTTAATAATATTACAACAAACTAAACAATTTAAATAACTTTTCGAAATTTAAATGAAAAAAACAACAATCTTCAATCAGAATTTTTTAGTTTTTTGTTCTATCTTAATTTCGGTTCGTTTTGTTACTTTTTGATGTTATTAACAGAGTAATAATCTTGGTAACCCTTTTTTTTATACGTTATAATAATAAAATTTATATAAAAAAATTCTTTAGATTTATAAATTAAGAAATTATCATGTGAAATAAATTTTATTTAATTGGTAAATTTTTTGTAAATAATATTAATGGAAAAAAACATTTAGAAAATTGCTATATTTTAATCGATATCGATTTAATCGTTAATCAATCGACTTATTTTTATATATAAACCAGAATTATAAAATAATTGTATATACCCTGAATTCACTTTATAGGCCACTGGCTTAATAGAGAAAAATAGTTAAATTTTTAGACTTAGCAGCGGCTTAAAATCGGGGAGAGGTCTAATAGAGTGCATATTTTTTAAAAAAGAAATTTTATTGAATCTTATTTAAATATTGAAATTTAAAACTTACTCATCAAAATCTTCTTCATCGAAAGCAAAATTGTCTTCATCTAAAAAATAATTCATCAATTTTTCACGAATTGCAAGTTCAGCAATTGGAATTAAGAGTATAAATATTTATATTTCTTTATAAATTAATAATATAAATTAATTAATAAATAATAAAAATTAATTAAAGAAAGATTTTAAATCAAATATCATGTAATAATTATTTTAATTGATATACAGTAGATTCCGCTTAATCGGGACACATCGGGATTGGTACAATTTGTCCCGATTAATCGGCTGGCCAAATTATCCGAAGTTCCCCAAACATTGCAGGATTAATGTTTTTAACAAAAAAAAAATGTATGTATTCATAAAATAAGTTCTGTTAGATAATGCTTAAATAACGTTAAAATGATAAATAATGTTTAAACATTTAATTAAATTTGTTGTATAAATTCGTTCAAAGTGGTTTGCCTTTTATTTTTACTGGATTGTAGCTAAACAAAATCATTTTCGTCATCTAAATTGTCCAGATTAAACGTAATATTGTCCCGATAAAGTGAAGTAAACTTGTGTTATTTCCGTTCTTTAGGATTTATCTCAATTAAACGGCTGTTCCAGATTAACCGGTGTCCCGAATAAGTAGAATCTACAGTATTTTCTTGGTTTTATTTCCATTTTTTAGGATTTGTCATAATTAAAAGGAATTTACAGTATTTATTTCTTCTAAATAAAGAAAAAATTAATTATATAATTTTATTTTTTTATTAAATTAAACATAAAATTAATATTTTATTATAAAAATTAATTCAGATAATAAATTGTTTATATAAAATAAATATATATAAACGTGTAAAATAATTATAGTAATCTTTCATATCTCTGCAATTATTGATATGTGCGAATTTAAAGACATAATATAAATGACAGCGAATGATAATATTAAAGATAAAGTAAAATAATAATAAAAACAATTCTCTGTATATATACAACACTTGCGGCAATAGAAAGTGTACATTTATGTTTAAATAAATAAATAAAATGAAAAATTAAAGAAGAATAATCAAAGATTTATCCGCCCTTTTTGTTTTGTAATAATAATAATGATGTTATGTATTTGTATTGTCAGGTAATTTTTATTTTTCTTTAATGCTTTTGTCTTGTTATGCTACTGTAATACGCACGTGAATTAAAATAAATGCACAAAACATATGTAATTTAACTTCTATAAAATTAAAAGTGCATTAACGGCACACTCCTTAACTTCCTTTAGATTATATTTATTTAAATAATTATTAATTATTAATAATTAGTTAACTTTCTTTATTTAATTATTAGAAACGATAAAATGAAAATATTTTTTCTATGATTAATTTATTTGAAAAATTTGACACACAAAAAATAAATAACATTTCTTAATTGTATATTTATATATACCGTATCAAACTGGTATAAAATAACGAAAGATAAGTCTGACTGACTGAATGCATAAACTAAATATTATGAAATAAATTAATGTAAATATGCTTAAGGTGATTGTAAATAAGTCTGATGGAAAGAAAATATTCATAAGAATGACATAAATTATGCATAATTAATTTATTTTTTAAAATTTAGGTAAAAAAGGAAAATCGAATATTCGGTTTTTTTTTTAATAATTATTAATTGATTATGATTATGTTGACAGTGTTGTTGCTGTTTAATCAAAAAAAAACTAATAAATAATTTACATAAATTAATAATACTCAAAATTATAAATAAATTAATTAGAAAAAAAAAGAAAGAAAGTATATTTCGTTGTTTATTCTCATTAGTTTGATGAAATAAAGATTAAAAATGTTTTTGTGTTTATTTTTTAAATTTAAAATAAAAATATTCGTTGTTGCTATATCTTAACTAGTTTACATTAATTATTATTATTATTATTTTTTATGCAGTTAGTATGCATGTGACCTATTTTCTATTATTATTATTATTTAATTGTAATAAATGTTTTTTACAATATTATTATTAATATAAATAATTATAAAAATTCACGACAGATACATTTTTCTTTTTACTCATCTAAATACATATCATTTAGTTAAATTAAAAAGTCTCGTGCATTTGTTCGTTGATAATAATCCAGATAATTCAGGAGCAATAACATTAACAAAAAACAACAAAAAAAAAAATAGTATTAAAAACATTAAACAATAAAGTAAAAGAAAAAAATTAACAACAGAAGCAACAATAACAAGATGTATTCAAAAGAAAAGTAAAAATACATCATAAAGATTTTTTTTTTAGTGACTTATAAACGCTGAAGACTATATGTTTTGTATATATATATATAAATATAAATACAACATAAATATTTGTTGTTTTTATTTATATTATTTTACTTCTTTAAAGTGAGTAAAACAAAATAAAATTCATTCCATCAGACAGTTATCAGACTTTGGTTTGTGTAGACCGTGCAAAGTGGATTTATTTTATTATGATTTTTAATTTTTCGTTTCTTTTTATTAATGTTGACTATTTTATTTGTTTTAATTTAATTTTAATCGGTGTTAATAAATAAAAAATATATTTAATTAAAAATAAATACGCTTAATATTATTGTGAAATTGTTATTGTGTTAATTATTAATTTTTTTTTTCTGTATTTATTTATATTATGTGAACAAGTGTTGGATTTCTATGGATTTCTGTCTTATAAAAGTGACATAAACATGTTGGTTGTTTATTTTATTTATTTATTATTATTAATATAGTTAATCAAGGTTTACTTTTACATTTATTATTATTGATTGGTATGATGTTATTTATATTCATTTTTTTATTCATTGTATTAAAAATTTTGTGGTAAAAATAGGCAAATACTCTTCATTGCTAATAATAATAATAAAAAATTAATTTATTAGAAATAAATTTATATTGTAACTGATTATGGTATGATTTACCTGGTGATAACTTATATTCTTTTTATTTTCTTTAAATAAAAATATGTGATATTAAATTAAATAAATTTATTATTATTTTTTTCTTCTTCCTATAATTAATTAATAAGAATTATGCTAATTATGATTTTTTTTTTGTTTGTATTTTGAATTTATTTTATTTCTTGTTTTTTCCTTTGAAAAATGAATGATAAAGAAAAGAACATAATAATAAATTAGATTAACACAAATCGGTTTATTGGTTAAACAAGTGATGCTAATGTATAATCAAATGATTTTTAAATAAAAATTAAGAAAATTAAATTAATTCCTAAATGGTTAATTTGTTGTTATTTAAATCTATTAAATAAATTTTATTTACAAAAATAATATTATATAATTCCTTTTACTCTTATCTCATAAAATGTGATTCTTATTTAAATTATTTATGTCTGTGAGTGTGATTTAAGTTCTTCTTAAAGAATTGTGCTTTAAAAACTCTTATTTTTCGTTAATAATTTTTAATATTTAAAATCCAGTTTCACGATTCATAGTCTGTTTATTTGTTTTTATTTTAATAAAAAATAACCAAAGCAAATGTTAAGGAAATAAATAAAAGAAATTAAATTAAATTAAAAACCAAAAAGAATGTTTTTTTTTTAAATGTTTAATAAATTAAATTACATGACACACGATGATGAAGCGCAGCATCATTTTATTTATATGTTTTTATTTTTTTTTTTATAAACGAAAAAAAAGGGAGAATTAATACTTTTTAATATTTAAAAGTAAAATTAATTCTTATTTTTTCTTTTTAATAATTTTTACGTAAAGAAAATAACAAAAAATAACATTTTTAATGGATTAACAAGACTTAACAAGGTAAAAAATTTAAATATAAATAATAATAATGAGATGAAAAGTAATTTATAAAAAAAAAAATTTTAATCCATATTGGGCGTGTGCCTAAAAAGACAACCCTTTGTTACTATTAACGTATAATGATTTATCTTTAATTGAATCGAATTTTATGTTTTAATCTTTTAATGCTGTTTGTTTGATTTTTTTGTTTTTTTTTTTTTTATTCCTGATAAATATATACAATCATATGTGGTTGTTAATAAACTAAATGCCGATTGTATATATTTATATAATTAATAGTTGTTGTTAACGTTATAGATTCTTATTAATAAAGAAAAAAAAAAGTATATATTAAAAAATAATTAGATGAATTGGCCAATTTAGATTGATGATAAGTTAAAATAATAATAATAATAAAAGTAACAGTTTTCTGATTATTTAAATAACATTAAGTACCTTTTGTTATACCAATTATATATATTTATATTTTATTTTTTATTTTTCGCAAATTAACATTTAAGTAATTACAGTAAGTTCTCTACTTACACGGTTTATCTATTATTATTATTCGTTTTTTATTTTTAAATCTTTAAATATATAAATACAAATGAAATAAAAACCTTTTTTTAAGGATTTCTTAATATATATATAGGGTGATCAAATAAGAGCTATATACTTTTAAATACAACTAAGATTGTTTTTGCGTGGTAGATACGTTCTCAGAAATTTTGCGTAAACAACGATACAGTATCCATAGAAAAGTAGAGGTTTGGTTCTCCATTTGAAAATTCAACTAAAATAACATCATTTATGTATATAAAATCATCGTTTTACACAATTTACAGAATTGTCTACTAAAAACTGTTTTCAAACTGTACAAATACCTATAGTAGCCAACTTTAGGGTATTAGTTCTTAATAAAATTATTTTAGTGAAATCTTTGAATCGCGTTAAATCATATTAAATCGCGTAATGCAAAAAAAAAACAGAATAAATGGGATGATTTTGTTGAATCGCGTTATATCTAATCGCGCAAAAACTGAATTGGTTGTATAAACAAGAGTTATTCTGTTTAAAAAATATATAGTACTTATTTGATCACCCTATATTATAAACACATTATGGTAAATTTATATTAACAACATTTTATTATTATTATTTATTGTTAAATATTTTCTATAAAAATCAACAATAATAATAATAATAATAATAATAATCATTAAAAGTAATATTCTAGATAAGTACATAATTTATTGATAAGAATATAATAATAATAATAATTATTATTATTTTTGTGGTGTTAAATTTTGTTTAATGTTGGTTTTTCAAAGAAATTCAATTTTTTTTCCGTTTTTCTATTATTATTATTATTTATGCAATTTTACTTTTTTAACAGATTAAAAATTATTACTAATTAAATTTTATTTATTTATATATTAAATGTTGATTATCAATTTTTATTACCTTTTTTGTAATCGATATCTAAATAATAATTGCTTTTTTTTTTTGTATAAAATTCTGTTTTTAATGCACTTAAAAGTAAAAAAAAAATATATTTATTTATTTTTATTAAAAGCAAGAGAATTTATTAACATTTCTACTGTATTTTAATATTGCGAATATTATGTGCATTTGTAAATTGAATATATGTATTAAAGAAAATATATAAATGAGTGCAAATATTCGGGAAAGAAGATAAGAAGCGCGTATCAAAATAAAATAAAACAAATTTTCATAAAAATATTTACAAACAGCATGTGTACCGTTGTCACTGACCGTCAATCAACAAATCAACTTGTTTCAATTTTTATACAATTTTGCGATGATTTTTTTTTTCTACTCAGTTTATTGTTTTGTTTTTTTTTTTTCAATTTTTAACAAAGGAAAACAGATCAACAAAAAAAAAACACAAAAACAAAACGCTTTAGTTATTCAAGAAATGCCAGTTAAATTTTCTTTATTTATTTCATTACACAAATTCACCAGAAAATGTTGTTTTATCAAAAATGTATTTCTTTTATTTTTTCTTATGCCCCAATGGTACGTAACTAATGATTCTGTTTTAATAATAATAATAAATATATATTTTATAAAAAATATTTCTTTGATTCGGTTCTTTTCGTTTGCAAAACGAACAAATAAAAAACAAATGAAATTGGGGAAAAATTTTATCGCACAAAAAAAAAAAAATGGTGGCGAAACATGTTACATTTTAAATATTTCTTATTATTGATTTTATTTCTTAATCATTTTAAAGAAAACATAAGAAAGACAAACAAAACAAAAATTACTGTTTATTTCACATTCAACTCTGCTGTTTTATTGTCATTTTCTTTCTTTGCTTTGTTGTTTTTGCTTTATAGTCTTAAAGAAAAATTCAAGTTAATTCATCACACAGATGACAAACAGGTGACATTGTTCTACTTTTTATTAATGAAAAAAAAAAACTAAATCAACTTATTTTATTTATTTTTGATTTGTTTTTTGTTTAGTTAAAACTGCAACATTTAAATAGTAAAAACGCATTTAGTTTATAAAATAATAACAAAATATATACAAAACTAGAGCTTTTAGAGGTTGTATTACTTAAATAAAAAAGCAAAGAAAAAATATTTATGAAAATTTAATTAAAAAAATCAACAAACCAATTAAGTTTCTTAATTTATTTATTACTTTATAATTTATTAATAGAAATTTTTTTTCGTTTGCTTTTATTTTTTAATCATATATAAATTAAGTTAATCTGTGTTAAATGTTTGTAATCACGCTATCAATTACTCGTTGTTGCAAATTATTACTTTTTTTTTTTTTTGGTTTTAATTAAGTGATTATTTCGATAGTGGTAGCGCGTAGGTTGGAATTTTTTCTTGCTTTATTTTTTTCACTGTGTAAATTTAATTAGAAAATTTATATATAATTTTTTTTATTTTTCTTATAACTACCGTTTGTAGTTATTAAATAAAATTAAGTACATACATACTTTTCTGGTATAGCAAAGAGAAAAATAATAATAATAATGAGAATAAATTTTCTTAATATTCAGAAATACTTAAAATGATTGTTGTTACTGCGCATAAGCACATAAAGCTTATTTATTTAAAGTGAATGTTAAGTGCCAGACGTTAGAGGTTCAAAAGTTTAAATAACACTTGATGTTAATTAAAAAAAATAATTACAAAAGACAATTTCAATGCTTAATTAATTATGGCAAATGGACACAAGAAGAAAAAAAGAATTGATTTAATTTTATTCGATATCACAAGGAAATCTTGTTTATTTAAATTTGATTTTAATTTATGTATGGTTTTTTGGTATTATAGTTGGCGATCTGGTTCATGAAACTTATCTTACTTATTAGCTCGTGTGGGCTGATTTAATTCTTAATCTCTTTAATAATATTTTTATTTAGTTTTTTTTACAACGTATTCACTTCAACAATGCAATCTTGACAAGTTTTATTATAAATAAATAAATATATTATTTCTTTTATTTGACTTATCTTAATCAAATTGTAATTTAAACTATGTTAAATCATCTAACATACATCTGTCAAAGATTATATTTTTTTTTTTTTTTGCTTTATTTTCTTAGAAAAATAAGAAAATAATCGTTTTTTTTTTTTAATTTGATTTGATTTGATTGAATTGTGTCACAGAATTTAAATAAATTATTGTAAATTTACATGATTTTGGTATTTAATTTAATCGAATTTTCTTTCTTTTTCTTTGAAATTAATTCATTAATAATTTTGATTTGGTTTGTTTTTATTTTGCTTTATCAAATTAATTACTTTGACAAATGTTCCACTTAACAACAGAACGTATTACTAATGATAAACAATGTGTCGCTGCTGTTATGATTTCGAAACTCAACAACTTGATTTTCTAAATGAAATCAAACAGTTATTTCTGATAAAGAAAAAGTCAAAAACAAACTCGATTAAAAATTGAAAAATTAATTATGATTAACTAAACAGCAGAGAAATAATATTTGTCAATAGTTTCACCTGTGTTTGTGCTAATGTTATGTTATTTTCAATGGTTAATTTACATAAAACCAAAAAAATATAAGAAGAAAATTTTTGTATAAATTATGTTTTTGCGTGAGAAAATCGCGCGTGCTGATTTGGTTTTTTTTTTTTATTTTAATTCAATAACCCAAACGTCAACACACAAGATTTTATCTTATTTTAATATAATTTTTAAATAAGGTTTTATTTTATTTTTATAAATTTTCGCTTTTGTCGATCATAAAACGATTAAAAATTATATTTATATCGTTAAATTATATATTATGATTTCCGTTAAAATTAATTTTTATTTAATTACTTAACAATAAAAGGTTAGATATAGAAAATAGAATTTTAATTTTTTACTATAGATTGATAGATTGATGTGAATTTTTTTATAATTTTTATTATTTTATAATATTTATCCGGGATAAAAAAAATTATTAATAACATTTTAGTGGTAAAATTTTTTTTTTAATTAATAAAATTTTCTTAACTATATCAGCATTATAATTAATCAGCGTTAAATTAATAAAAAAATAACAACAACAAATAATAATCTTAAATAAAAGTCAAATCATAAAAAAAGAATTATTATTAATTTAAATAAAATATTAATTAATATTGCTTAAAAAAATAATAATTAAAAAATCATTAAAAAATCCAAAAAAAAAAAATTCTTAATGAGAATTTTATGAAAATATTTTTATTTTTTTTTTGTTTTTCTTTGCTTGCTTTTTAATTAATACAAAAAAATTATAATAAAATTATATTTTATTATTATAGATACGCCAACAGACAGAACAGTGGTAGATAAATTCTATTTTAACTAATTTACAAATAAATAAATAAATAAATATTATAATCAGATAAATAGATCGGAATATAAGGAATAATAACAGTTGTGTGTGGTCATTTTGTCGGCGTATAAGCTGTTAGAGCATTAAGTTAAACAGCAGATCATCACCATCATTTTATTATCTAAAGTTATTTATTTATTTATTCTTAATATTATCGTCATAAGAACATATATATATATATATATGTCAGGGGTGGCCAGCACGTTGATTGTGGTCGATCGGCAGACCGCAAAGGTTTTGGAAATAGCCCGCGAAGCTAAAATTGAACAATTATCTTTTATAGAAGCATCCTTTATTGTGATTTATAATTATTTATTTCCTTTATTTGTCATAATATTTTTTAATTGAAATTCTTATTAATTATTTATTAATATATTAATGGAAAAATTGAAAAATCCTAAAACTGATTCACTGACTATTGACCACAGAGTGGTTGACCATAGGACGGTTAGCCGTAGGACTATTGGTCATAAGAGGGTTGATCGCAACAAAATTTTAGTTTTTTGTTTCAGAAAAAAAGTAAATGAAAATATATTATAAATGTAAAATATATTATAATTAAAAATCCATGCAATCCCTCATAACACACTATCGAATACACAACATTCCGCAAAATGGTAATCCTTCATAACAAATCTTTCAATCCTTCTGCAATATGGCGATCCATCATAACTGAGTTTTTTGTGATCAACCGTCCTATGAACAACAGCCCACTATGGCCAACCGTCCTATGGTCAATATTCCGAATACGCCTAAAATTATTTACGCACATTCATTGTCGCTCGCAGACTATATTTTACAGAATAAACTCGCTCCTAAGTGATAAAAGTTTAGCCACTCCTGATATAAATATAAATTAACAGAAAATTAAGTATATTTAATTTTTAATTACATACATTTAGTAGGTTTATATTTGTTTGTTGTTATTTTCCATTTAATGTGACAAGATAATAACACAATAAAACCGCACCAATCTTGTTGTTATTTTTTCGCTAAACAATTACATATATATATACTAATTTAATTAATTTAATTACCATATGCCAATATATTTCTATAGTTTTTATTATTATTATTAAATATTTACCTATACAATATACACATTTTATAGTTATTTTATTACAAATTTATATTATAAATACTTGATGGTTTTTGCAAGAAAAAAATCATTACAATTTAAGTGAATGGAAACTTTTTAATAAAATGTAATGTTTAATGGAATAAATAATCTTAAATAATAATTGATATTTAATAGTGTTTTCAATATTTAAAGAAATAAACAATTTTATTAACTAGAAATACCGTGTTAAATAAATGTCTAAAGTTAACAAAATGTGTCATTATTTAATGCTATTAGGATAAAAGAAGAAGAATAAAAATAAAATAACAACCAACAAACTAATAACATATACAAATCAATAATCATAACACGGTAGGTGTTTTACGTTGTTTTTTTTTTTTTAATTTTATTTATGAAATAAACACTTATAATTATCAGATTAACATGATTTTTGGGTGGTCAAATACAATTTATTATTTTTTCATAAAATTTGTATTAATTAATTTATTTATTCGAAACATTACCAAACGCTTGTCTATTTAGTCACAGAAACAAAATAAGAAAATTATAAAATCTCACAATAAATTTAATACAGAAAAAGAAAATGGTATAAACTGTTTATTAATTAATTTATATATTAAAAAATACATGGATTAAAATTTTTTTATTTATACTTTAAATAAACTATGTGATATACCTGTGTGATTTATGTTTAATTTAAATATTTTACATTTTACATAGTTACTTTCTGGTTTTTATTCATCAAAATTGATAAATTATATTATTTAAATTTAAAATAAAAGACGTAATGTAGACATAGTGGAATAAGTAAAAGAAGAAGACGATGATGATGAACAAGTAGAAGAAGAAGTAAAAGTAGAAAAATAAATAAATTTTTTTTGATAAATGTATTTATGATTGATGAATTCATATATACTTATTTTATTATAAATTAACAAATTACCTCTCTTAACATTTTTGATTAACGAGCTTTTGTCAAAGAAGTATTTGTATTTTTCTTTCGTTTTTTTTTTCTCTCTCTTCTGACAACATGTTTGTTTGTTTGTAAAACATAATCGAAAGCTTATCATGTAAATAAATATTAATTAATATCATGTAATTTTTTGTTTATATTATTTATGAAAAGAAAAAAAAAACAGAACCAGTAAACATAAGTTTTTTTAAATTTAAATAACGTTTATGCAAAGTAGCTAAATCACTATAAACAGGTATATTTTTCTTAGTGCTGCTTCGATTACTACTGATTCACTCTAGTGCGGCTACAATTTTTTCTGAAAACAATAATTGCAATTTCATTTAAAATTATTATATTTGTTTTATTATTAAAAAACATAAAAATTTATTTGGAATTATTGGTATTTGGAGCATCGGGCAATGCTGTTACAAAATAGTATGGCAAATCGATAGAACCGATTAATAGCAGTAAACTTGGTATACCTGTATAGGGTGATCAAATTAGTGCTATATATTTCTTAAACTAAATAGTTTAAAAATATTAAGTTCTTATTTGATCATCACATATTTAAAAAATTAATAAAAATGATAAACGATCGGAAATAATTTCTCTTTAAATATTATGTGATCTATATATTATGGTGATTATATGTTATAAAAATATTGTTTAAAAAATAAAAACCATAATATTCACTAGAATATTATTATTATTATTATTTTCATTTAATATGGCTTTCAATTAATTTGTGGTTTATTTTGCATTTAACTAATCATTTATCAATTGAATGCGTGCACGCTTGCCATTCAACCAATAATATTTCATAATAATTTTAAAATATTAATATTATATATATTTAATTTATATATTAATATTATTATTATTATTTTAATAATAATAATAAATAAATAAATAAATTAAATTCATGTACAGTGTTTTTTCTTTAACATATATAATATCATTATTGCTTATCGTCACGTACGTCTTGTTACAAAAAAGAAAAATTATTATTATTTTCAGTGTGTGTGTGTGTTTTTTTTTGTCTTCTTATATTCTTGTCGTCATCGTGTCATCTGTTTGCCTCTCAATCCTATCCATAAACCAACTTTAAACAATAATAATTTAATTCTTATAATCCTGAGATGAGTTTTTCGTATGAAAATATAAATAATAATAAGTAAAGAAAAAACTGATTATTATTAGTTTGTTTAAAGTTTAAGAGTAGAAAAGGAGAAAAATAAATAAAATAAAAATAAATACCTTATCAACCGTATATATGTCTGCTGGACACGTCTTTCTTAAAAAG
This sequence comes from Ptychoptera contaminata, assembly GCA_963942525.1. NCBI lineage: Eukaryota > Metazoa > Arthropoda > Insecta > Diptera > Ptychopteridae > Ptychoptera > Ptychoptera contaminata. The sequence continues at coordinate 10,644,944 of OZ012636.1, read as the reverse complement.
AAGCGCAACATTTATATAAAAAATCTTAACATATATATATATTTTATTAAACATTTATTATAAGCCGTGGTTAAGGTGTTTCGTTTATTTCTGTACATCATGTTTATCCGCAATCACGAAATCGTGTGTGTTGAACAAGTTTTGTTCTAAAAAATAAAAGAAACAAAAAATTATTATTGCTAACAAAAAAGGTATTTTTTTTTTTTATATTTTAAATAAGATAAACCTAAGAAAATTTATATATGAAAGATGCTGAAGACACACAGCTTTATTATTACTTAAAAAAATAATTTTGTGAATTAAATTACAAAAAAGAAAATAAGTACACGTTTGTTAGAATTTAGACAAATAATCACTTAAAAATCATTTTTATTTTAAGTGCGTTCGTTCGCACGACACATTTATTTAAATAAATAATTATTTTTTCAGTAAGAAAAAATAATTTTCGTGGTTTTACCATTATTATTTCTTTTACCTTTCTTAATCTAACTGACTTATCAGCATTTATTACTTTATATATATATATATATATGTGTTATGTGTATGGAAGAAACAAATTAAAAAAGATTTAATACAAAAATCCATAATGTTTTGTTAAATCTTTAAGAATATTTTTATTTTTCATTTCTTTAATGCATCATAAAAAGGGGTGGAGACAATTTGAGATGAAAAAAAATATGTTTAAAATGAAAACATAAAATTTACAAAAGCACAGGATAATTTAATGAAAAAAAAAAACAAACGTTGTAGATAGCCTGTAGACGTTGATCTTTAGCACTCAGTGCTTTTATTACAAAGTTTTTATTTTTTAAAAGTATTTTGTTTTTTTTTTAAATAAAATATTTAAATTACATGACCATCACCACCCTCATATTGTTGGTGGTTATGTTTTTTGTATTTTATATATGAATTGTCCTAGTATTATTGTTTTATCAAAATTTCATTATGAAAATACTTTTACCATGGTACACAATTCTCATAATTTACGCTTTTTTTATATTATAAAATTGTCCATAATTGGTATGATCAAACATTGACTCGTTTAAAAGCTTTAAGCGTTCATTCAACAGCATTGTTTATTTTTTAATATTATAAATAAGAATATAAAATTATAATAATAATACATAATAGCTGCAATAATGACGATGATGATGATTATAGTTGTGAATATTTCAAACCCCCCCACGCAATGATTTTTCCTATCAAAAGAACTTTATTGACTTTTATAAATATTTCCTTTATGGATAACCAATTTTAAAATTATTTTCAGTATTAATATACGCGGCGTGACTAGGATGTCGCCGATGTCCGTTTTAAAGCGAAAATACTTCTTTGTTTTTATTATTTTGCTGTTCTAACAAGTCAGTCAATAGATTCTCTTCATTTATCCATAGTAATAATATGTATAAATGAAATCCATACTGTTCATATTTTATTAATTTCCTATGTAAACGTTTATTTATATTCCTTCCATTTGACTTGATTCAATTGTTGCTTCACTATGAAGATACTTTGAATAATGTACATCGTTGCAAAGTCGTGCTAATGTTATTTGCTGACTTTTTTTTTTCTCTGTTTTACATTATTTTCCCTAAGATCAAGGTATTAAATATAAACTAATCTACCAATCTGTTGTATCGAATTCCATAGATTTTTATTATTTATTTATTTATTTTATTAAAAAAAAAAAAAAATAAATTTATAACCAATAAGTTGTTACAATAAAAATAAAAAAAAAATGTTCATGATTCTCATTACATTACATTACATTACACATTGTAATAAACCAGTGATGGTCAACTGACTGTGAATTATTGTTGGTAACAAGATTATTTATTATTAAATAATATATATATATATTATTGATTTAAAATATTATGTCGATAAAAATTCGCAAATAGTAAGTGTTATATCGCTGCAATAAAAAAAATAACTGAAATAATTTAATAAGAACTTTTACTAATATTTGGTATTTACATGACAAATTATTTATAGAAAATGATACAGATTTTTTTATTATAACTCATTGGAATTTATTCTATATGTTATAAGAATTATAATTAATTGTATGTTTTCATCATTAAACTATTTTGTTTTATTTTTTTTTATGGTTAGTAAAATTGAACAGCATATATGTTTAATAAAGTATAATAATGGGAAAACTAAAGACAAAACTAAAAAAAAATACAAAAGTGCAAAAGTTGTTTTGTTTATAAATAGTGATTTGATTCAACTTGTTTGTTTCTTTTTTATTCGTTAATTTACTTAAATTTTATTGTTATTAATTTATCCATTTTTAATTAATTTAATTAACAATAAAATGTAATACCTTGATGTTTTTTTTTCTTTCTTAAATTTAATTTAAATTTAATTTGAAATTTAATTACATTTTACTGCTATTAAAATTAATACCTGTGGGTACCTGTTGTGGTTATCAGGTAGAAAAATAATCATTAAATATTTATAATTTTTAATTATTATCTAACTTATCGATTTATTGTTATCTTTTAAGCTTAAGCTAATATTCATGTTTAGTTTTCTTAATTCTATGATTTAATGATATTCGTCTTGTTTCTTCATTGTTTTCTCGTGATTATTTTTTCATGATAAAATTAATAGTTTTTTTATTTTTTACATTTTTTATTAATATCTTGTCATAATATGATTTTTTTTTAACTTATAAAAGTATGGTAATAAAGATAAAAACAAATATTTTTTGTATAAATGATTAAAGGTAGCTTCTGCATTGCTACTCATTTACCAAATACCTAAAGAAAGCATATAACTCTTTTAATGTATAAATCTATTTCATAGAACTGATTAATGTTTTTATCTTAATAAAGATAAAATTCTAAAAAAGTAAAAACCAGATTTTTATCTAATTAAAAAAATAAAAACTAACAAATTATCTGCGGGCCATAGTTAAATCGGAAAACAAAACCAACAAGGTTATTATTACGTGATTATTGATAAGAAATATTATTAAAAATTTATATAAAAATAAATAATATTTAATAAAATAAATTGCAAAGTAAGTATTTCGGATAGAAATCCAAATTTATTTCGCATCTATTTAATTCATTAAAATTAAACATTTTTATTTTATTGGTCAAAGGTCATTTTTACTTTAAAGCAAAGTAAAAAAGACGTTTTAGTTTTTAAGAAATAAAAATATTTTTTAATATTCTATACACGTTTTAGATGATTTTATTTCTTATAAACAAAGAATTGCTTGTTTATTATTATTATAACAATTTTTTTTTAGTTTTAATCTACCTTTATAAGCCTTACAGTGTTATAATAATAAAAATTTATAAATAATAATTAAAAACCTAACATATTCTAGTCAATTATAAATAAATAAAAAATGAATTTCTTTAATAATAATTATAGAAGTATTGAATTTCCATGTTTAATTAATTAATTATTTATTTGTTAAATTTATTTTCATTGTCATTTGTTGTTTATTTTTCTATTATTTCTTAATTTTTATAAAAATTTTCTTTATTTATTTTAAATTACACAAAGAAAAAAATAAATAAATAATACATTGATCACCGATGATCACTTAGAAATTACCACTAATCACATAATAATTTATTTAATTCATGGTAATCCACCTCTTTATTTTTTTTGTTAGTTTTCTTCTTAAAAGAATAAAAATAAAAACACCGAAATATAAGTAGAAAAACAAAAAAAAAAAAAAAGTTTAAACACATTAAATCCTCTTAATAAATAAATAAACACCATATAGAAGCTATTAAATGATTAACTTTAAATTACTTTATGTTAAATTTTCTGTATTTTTTAATCATTTTATTTATTTTTTTATTATTATTTATTTTCAGCAAACCAATGAAGTAGTTTTTATTTTTTTTTTGCTGTTTTCTTTACTGCAATATAATTTTATGGTGCTGAATGGAATGATTTTATTTTTCAATAAATTATAAATCAGGGAATGCAAAAATCAAATATATATATAAAAAAAAAAAGAAAATTTCTTTGAACATTTATTTCGTGATTAATTAATGTTGATAAATGCAAAGTGCATGAATTAATGCTTTAACTATATTATAGTAGAAGTGATTTTTTATTTTTTCTTTATGTAGTAAAAACATTATTTACTTATTTAATTATAAAATCTGCAGATGGAATTTTAACAGCAATAAATAAATAAGTAAATAAACAATGCAAAATGATATTATATAAATAAGAAGAAAAAAAAAAAACAATAAAATTCGTTTAAGTCAAATATTGAAAAGATTTTAATTAAAATTTGACTGATAACAGTGTTAATTTAATTGTGTTTGTGCAATGACGGTGACAATATGTTGCTGCCAGATCAAACATATGAGCAGGCAATACGTCATGCTAATTTTTTGGCCTCTTTTGATTCAATACGGCGGCTTTTGGAGAGTAAAGAGTTGCGAACTGACAAACAACAAGCAACTAAGATTACAACTGATAAAACAATTAAACGTGATGATTTGTGTAAAACGGAAATTTTTAATAGATATGAGACGAGTAAAGATGTACCTGCAGAAATGGAATCTAGTGAAACAGAACGTACAAATAATAATAAAAATAATAATAAAGTTGAGATGGTTATTGATGATACACCGGAGTTTCATAGAACATCAAATTTTTTTAATAATATTCCTGATTACCTTGGTGAAACATTACGACCATTCTTAGAGACAAATGAAAAAAATACACAAAATCAAATTAATAATTATGATGTATTTCCAACTAGTCCGGACATTTTACGTGAATGTGAGCTGTTCCTTTGGAAACATCGTATACGTTCAGATTTCTTTTGTAAATATCGTCGTGCAATGAAGTAAGTTATTTTTTAACATTTGAATAATTAAAAATTTACATTAATTATATACATATATTATAGTTGTTCTCAATCAGCACCATCATCAATGCCATTGTCACTAGTATCCCAAGATAAAAGTGAATCAATGGCTAAATCAAAGCCAAATAGTGTAACATTTTCTGTAAATAATCAACGATCTTCTACACGATCGATACATCGATTTCAAAAGTCATCGGCTATATATACATTGCCAACACGGGGAAAAAGGAGGCGACGGTGTGTCCGTTCTTCAACAGGTAAATTTAATTTTTTCGTTTTCCTTTAATTATTCTTTATTTTATTTGCTTAAACATTTTTATGTATATTTGCTTTTATCAGTACATAATATTGTTGTAAGAAAAATACATTGAATACATAACATTCGGTGTACATAAATTACAACAGATATTTCAGTTTTTGTAATTGATATCCTAACTTTTAAGCTAATGAATAACGAATTCATGTTTGCAAATACATTAAAATGTATGCATATACATTGATATACATAAATATAATGTTATACAAAGAGATATACTCTTATTTAAAACATCAAAAATTCTTTAATCATTAACAATAACATTAAGTCTCGTTAACTTCATTTAAATTAAAACTATTATTATTTTTTCTTTTTAAATTAAATAAATTACATAATTATATACACTACTTGCTCCAATATGAATTGTGATCGAAATTTAAAAACTTTAAATAATTATTATAATAAATTATTATTTTTAATTTCTTTAACAATTTTTAGTATTATTGAATTTTTGATTTTTGATTTTTAATCGAAGAATTTAATCATTTTATTCGATTTTAACCGATCGTAACGGATTGTAACTGTGCTACTAATATTACAGCAATGGTTTGATAATTGACTGAAATAAAATTTTTATATAAAATATATATATATATTTTTTCAAATACATTTAAAAATAACGTCGATAAACGATAGATGTCATTCTTTTATAACAATAATATTAGGTCATTGACCAAAGCTTATTTTGTTGTGTTAAAATTTGAAAAAAAAGGTTAAAACTTTTTTTTTGTATTATAAGTATTATTATATAAACGATTAATAATTTTCCGATGAAAAAAATTATAAATATTAGGTAGCTGTAAGTGTAAACGGAAAATACAGTTTGAGTAGCAGAATTGAGTAGCAACATTTGAAATATGTATACAAAGTTTGAGTAGCTGGTCTAAGCTACTTTGGTCAGGGTCAGCTAAGCCTTTCAAATGTCAATCGTATATATCCTAAATTGGTCAGTGATTTTGTTCGTTTGTTTTTACTTTACAAAAGTATTGTAGGATTTTAAGTAAATAATAAATACAGAGAAAATATTTTCAAAAAAATAAGCAGACGGCGATTAGTGTTTATTTTGATTTTTTTACATGAATGTGCGCTTAGTTTTATTTGTATTAAAAATAATTAAAGAAAAAACAATAATAAGAAAAGAGAAAAACAGAACAACAGTAGAGAAAACCAGCACCAAATAGTACTGAAATTTAACGAAATTAATAAAAGGCAGCAGCCAAAGATAAGTAAAAAAAAAAAAGAAAAAACTTTAAAAGCTTTAAACAGGTTTCTACATACATATATTTTTATTTATGTTTTCTTTTGTTTTCAGCTTTGTAATGTAAAAGTTTTGTTCTTTATTTATTTTTTTTTTAAAACGTTAACGTGTATTTCTTTAATGGCGATACCTTTCTGAGCGTTTTATTATTACTTTTTTTTTTATTTTTTATATTTTCGTTTGTTGTTTACTCGTTCGAATTGAAATTACGATGGGCAAAGGAAAATATAATGTTGTAGAAAATAATATAAATATTAAAGAACGAAACAGAAAATCATGCAAAGATGAAATTAAAATTATAAAGCATGCTGTGTGCTCCAGCAAGTGATTGTGAAAAATATTAAGCGTTTGGCGCAACTTGTACGTACGTTAATATGTTCGCTCTTTCAGTATTAATTTAAAAAAAAATATTCATAAACTGATAAATTTCTGATAAAAAGAAGAAGAATTTTTAATTAATTACAAAAAAAAAAAAAAATATGCTACACATTACACAGGATATCCGATAAAATTACTTTATTTTGCTGTTTTTTTACCTTCTGCCTAACTATAGTGTGTATTCGACGGTACAGTAGATTCCGTATTGAGATAGATTTAATTATTTATAACGAACGACACCTTTTTCTTTTGTTTTTACACGTGATTAAATTAATCCTATGATTCATGTTTTTTGCGTTTTTTTTCCGTCTTATTTTCATTGCTTTTTCAATTGATTAATTATGATTTTGACCTGATTTTAAATAATTTTGTTTATTGGTTTTTATTATACAAAAATTTATTTATTTATCAATTGATCAAATTTATGATTACTTTTTATTCTAGCATTAATTTTTATGTTGTTGTTTGTTGAAATGAATTAACTTGGAAAAATAATAATTTATTTTTCTTTATTATAAGAATAATGCTGTTTGAAGAATTATTATTAGTCAGCATATTTTTATTAATCAAAATTCTCATTTTTTTTTGTTCATTTTTCTTTCCATACCTTGTACACAACACGTACATTAGGTTTTATTTTTAAATATTATTATTATTGTTATTATTATTTCTACCGAAAACTATTGTTTGGATTGTTGAACTGGTCTTTAGAGTTCGTTTTTTTCTTTCTTAACTAATGAATATTATTATTATTATTTTTTTATTAATTCTTTGAGTTCAAGGTAATAATATATATTTTCTTTAACAAAAAAAAAAAAAACTAAAGACGAAAATTTATTCTTAAAATTATTAGTTTTTTTTTTTTTGTTTTCTAATTAACAAAAAGAAATTACTTGAAAAATAATTATATAAAGTGTTTTTTTATTTTTAGTAATTTAACTGAAGTTTAGATAATATAAAATGCTGCAAATGTACATAAATACTTACAGTTGAAGTGCAATAGAATTTAAATAGATCCTCAAAAACAGAATAAAATTTTTACTGATTATTTGCCGTTGTTGTTTCTAATGTACTTTTCGTTTTACTTTTCATTTAGTCTATAGAGAGATTTTAAGTAACACAAAGGTGCACAAGTGTTGCACAATATAGAAATGAATACAGTGGCGGTACGCAAGATATATTAGAAGAATATTTTTAAAAATATAAATTTCACCTTTGAAAAATATTATTTATGTTTAATAAAATTAATAAAAAAAAAAAAAAGGAACCACTAAATATACATTTATTTATGTTTTTTATTTTTTTAAACGTAGGTTAAATGTGACAACCTTATATATTTTAGATTATTTTATTTTGAGAAAAATCCAAGCGCGCTATAAATTACGTTTATTTATTTTTTTCTGTTTTAATATTAAAAATACGAGTAATAAAGAGATAAATATAAAACGTAAAGTTCTTTCTCTGTCTTATTTTCTTTTACCTGGATAATATTATTATTTTTTTTTATGTATATTTTACCTGCGATTCTTTTATATTCAGCTTTGTTGTGTATTTTTTTTTTTTTTTGTTTAATATCAAGTCTTTTGTATATAAAAAGAAACGAACCTGACTTTTTGAAAGAACAAAAATTGAATAAGAAAAATATAATAAAATAAATAAAATTTTAAGTTTTCTCGTTCTTTCGTTCGGTGTATAGTTTTTATTTTTTTTTGCATAATTTAAGAAAGAAAAAATAAAAAGTTTTAAGAAACGTTTTTTTTTTTTCATCTTTTTTTAACGCATTGCGCACACTCGGTCTACTTAAAAAAAGCACTGTATATCTGTTTCTTATTTATTATTTTTAATAATAATAATAATAATATTACTCTTTTTTTTTGTAACTGAATTAAAACATTTTCACATTTCAAAGGTAAAACTATACAAACATAATAACGTAATATTAGTCTTGAGAAGAATTTCGTTTAATAAAGAAGGAGACACATTCGTTCGTTTTGTGTGTGTTTTTTTTTTTTTAATATTTATTTTGCTTTCGTTTAGTGTTTTTCATGTTAATTTAAATAATAATTATAATAATAATAAAAAGTTTTTAAAGGAATTTTCTATGTTTTTATTTGTTGTGAATTAATTAATTAAAAATCTTTTGTTAATAGAATATACAAAAAAAAAAAATTAAAATTAAAATAATAAAAAGCCACAAAAAAAAACATCTGAACAAAAAAAAAAAACAAAACAAAACAAAACAAAAACAAGCAAAAATTTAATTATGTTTAAAATTATATTTTGTTTAATTTATGATAAAAAACACTATCGTAGTACCATAGAAGTGGATGAGATTATTTTTAAATAAAAACAAAATATTATTTTCAGCAAATGGCTTTATGTTTTGGTTAAAAAAGATATTCATTTGAAAAAGTAAAAATTAAAAGATAAAATAAATTTTGTTAAATATATAGTTAGAAGAAGTGTTGTTTGGTTCTTATTTTGTGCTATTTCAGTTAATTAAGTTTTGTGTTTTCTGTTATAATTATTATAATTATTAATTATATAATATAGCCATACAGTAATGTTTTTTAAATTAATATTTATGTGTGCTTCTGTTGTGATGTTTTGCAGAATTAAGGAAAATTTCAATATTATTTTTTGGATTTAATAAGCGTTTGTTTTTTTTTTTTTGGTTTTTTTTTGTTTTCCTGTGACCGAAATTTGTTTTTGTTAATTTTTTCATCGTTTTATTTTCGTTTTTCTATTTTAAATGTTTATTTAATTTTTTTTCTGTATTGTTTATGAATTTTCATTAATTAACAAATACTGATTATTAAGTAATAAACAAACTGATTTACTTACTTAATTTTTTAAAAAGAAAGTAAAAACAGAAAATAATTAATTAATTAATTTAAAAACATAAGAAAAAAATACAAAAAAAAAAAAAAAAAAACAAAAATTGAATTGAATATGGCAACACTTGGCTTATCAAAAGTTTTCATATTGGACAAATATTTTACTGAGCTGCAAAAATTTTGGGAAACCGAGAAAAAGCTACAGGGTGAGTTGAGTTGAGTATGTTTTATATTTTATCATGCTTTATATCATAAAAATGTTATAAACATTACACCATCATACGATTGACCATTGTGTGGTATTCATTTAGTTTTCTTAATATTATTATTTTTGAAAGAATAAAGACAAAAAAAAAACAACAGAATAAACCAGAATTTATAAAAGAAATAAAAATTATGAAACGAAAATTAAACACAGACGAGAAGCTTTTCGATTTTCTTTACTGACTTTGATTGATTTTTATTATTTAATTTTATTTTTTTCTGAAATATTATTATTATTATTATTATTCTCTGTAAACACTGGAGCAGCATTTTTCACTCTTAATATGCTTTAGTTTTTCCAAAAAAAAAAAATAATAATAATAAACAATTTGGACAATTTTTTTTTTTGGTTTTTCTTTTGAGTTTAAAACAACAACGGACGACGACGGCGGCCTTGTTTGTTATTTCAATTTTATTTTTATTTTATATTTTGTGTAAAAAATAATTTTATTATTATTATTTTTATTCTTTCTTATTTTGGTCGTTGTCGTTCAGGTTGTGTATCCATTGTTTGTGTGTCTGGAATTAATAATTGTTCTGTTTTACTCTCTGTTCTCGTCTGTTTCCTTTTTTTTTTCTTTTTGAATTTCATTTCGTTTATCTGTTTATTTATTTATTATTATTATTTTGTTTTCTTTTCTTTTTTTAATGTTTAAAAAAAAAAGAAAAAATGAACGAAAGAAAGAAAATTAAAAGTTTGATTGTTTGATAGTTCGATGGATTGATGGGACGCTGGGATAATAGGATGATGGGATATTGGGATGATGGGATGTTGAAATGATGGGATAGTTGATATGATCATGGGATGATAGAATAGTTGATGGGATAATCGGTTGATAAGATGATGGAATAAGGGGATGTTGGAATGATAGCATAGTTGATAGGATCGTGGGATGATGGGATAGTTGATGAGATGATGGGATGAGGGGATGTTGTAATGATGGCATAGTTGAAAGGATCGTGGGAAGATGGGATAGTTGATGGGATGATAGGATGATGGGTTGATGGGATGATGGGTTGATGGGTTGATGAGATGATGAATTGATGGGACATACCAAAATAAAATAAAACTATGTTTACACGAAGCAAAATATTGAAGTAAAACAATGAAAGAAGAAATTTTCAATCCAATCAATTTTGCTTATGATTATGAATTGAAATAAATAAATGAAATAAGAAAAAACAACAACAACAGAACATTAAACAGAATAAATCGTTAATATTAATATTAATTTATGAAAAGAATCACATTATATTGAGATTTAAAGATTAAAAAGAATTTTACCGCTGAAAAAAATATATTTCATTTCTTTCTTTTTTTTTTTTATTTTTTCTATCTCGTTTATTCTACATTTTTCGTTTTTACCTTTTCGTTGTTTTTTTTTTTTTGCTAGCTCGTTTGATTGAAAACACAGTTTTAAAATTAAATATATATTTTGCTTTACCATTGGTTATTTCTTTTATTTTATTCTTTCTATATTTTTTTTTTTTTATTTCTTCTTTTTTTTTGTATAATTTAAATTGATCATTATTAATTATTGATTTAGAAAATTAATAGGATTTATATACATATATTTACATTTTTGTTTTCTCAGGTGTTTTTTCTTTTTTTTTCATTTTAATTTTCTAAAAAGTCATTTGAGGTCATGTAAAACTATTGATAATAATTATCATAATTAAGTCATTATTGTTTAAATATTTATTTGATTTTTAGGAAAATTATTATTATGTTTTTATTTTCTTGGTTTTTTATTTAACCGACAATACAGGAAATTATTGATTTTATTTGTTATTGTTTGTAGATAAAACATAACAATATATGTATTCCCTTAATTTTCTTTCTTTTCTTTTTAACTTTTGATTATTATTGTTAATATTATTATTGCTTTAAAATTTTTTCTGTAATTTCTGTTATGTAATCGATCTATGCTTAGTTTCTTTTATTGTGAGAAATCATTGCTTTTGGAAAATATTATAACAACACAAGGAAAAAAAATAACCAATTTACTTTCTAATAAATATTTTATTTCATTATTATTATTTTTTCTTATTGATTATTAAATATAGATAAATTCTCTGTAAAAGTGTCGTTTTTTTTTTTTGATTTATTTTTCTTAAATTAAACACAATTACAGAGTTATTTCTCTTCTAATAATTTATAATAAAAATAAATTGTAAAAAACAATTATGCTGCAATATGATTGGCATTACCAGTCGTCACAGTTTATTAAGAATTAAAAAAGAAAAAAAAAAAATCAAATTAAAAATTATAATTATTATTTAATTGAAATAACTAACACTGTTATATAGCAAAATAAATTGGTACCGTAGTTATACAATGTTCTGCTATGTTCAAACATTTTAACCAACAGCTATAGCAACTGTTGAGCCTACAAAATAAAAATTATTTTTTATTGAATAGATGAAAAAAAGAAGAAAAACCAAAAATATCTTTGATTGTTAGATTTTTCTTGTTTTTTTTTTGTTACTTTAATTATTTATTTGTTGTTTCTTTAATTTTTCTTAAGAAGTATAAAGACTTTGGCTTAAATAAGTAAAAATAAAAATAAAATCAACGATTTTTAAAGGCGTACCTGACCGTTCAATAATATGCCAGCCACAGCAGCATTAACAGCAACAAAAAGCAGCCACACTGTGTGCATAAAGCAAAATAAAAATAAAACCGTCGATATATATTGAAACGATAATTTTTGCTGTTGTTGTTTATTATAACTGCTTGTAAATTAACTGACTGCGAAAACAAAAAATTATTATTATTTTTAATTAAAAAAAAAAAATTGATTTTTTTTTTTTTCAATTTAATAATTTTAATTTTTTTTTTGCAAAAAACAAGTTTTTATTATTTTTAATTTTAATTTTATTATTTTATTTTTTTTTTTTTTTGTTCATCCGATTTCATAATAACATATTTGTTTGTTTGTGTAATGCTTTGGTGAATGCTTGTTTTGTGGTTGTACCGAGAATATTTACTTTGTATTTTCATAAATTTACTTATTTGGTTTGTTGCGAAAAAAAAAAATAATCAAAATAATAAAAGGGAAGCGAATAAAGCTTGCAAAAAAAAATTATACAGAAAATTTATTGATTATGTAAAGAATATATTATGACAGTTATTAATTGTTTACCTTTTTTTTTATTATTATTATTATTATTTTCGTGATACTTACTCATATTACATTGAAATGTAACAAGAAAATACTAAGAGTAAAGCAGTTTTGAATGTTAAAAAAACAGAAAATGCATAAGAAAAGGTTAAAAAAAGAGCTTTTTATTTGTGGCTTGTTTAAGCAAATTTATTTATTAATGTATTTAACATAATATTAAACATTTAATCATAAAAACACAATATAATGTGCATTATGCTTAGAAATAACTCTAGAGAATGAATTAATTTTCATTTTAATTTTAATAAAGTCTATTCAGGTTTGTCGTTTTCTAAATGTCTACACAATTGTATACGTGACTTTCTTGCATATTTATATCGTTATTTGTTTATGTATTATTCTGTACAAAGGTTTTAATCAAATAAAATTGCAAAATAAAAAAATAGCAAAAGGTAATAGTTAAGTAAAAAATAGACAAAAAAAAAAAGAGAACGTATATATGTTATTCAGAGAGTCACAAATCACGATTTAATCATGATTTTAAATTACATTTTTCTTCTTTTTTTTTGCATAGAAAACATATATTGTGTATCCACAAAGAGACTTTATAAAATGGAATTATTTATTTGTTTGTTGCAAAATATGGGAAAAAATTAAATTTATTAAAACAGTGTACTTAGAGTCAAGAAATTATGAATCATTTGTATGTTTAATTGGTACACAGCTGCTGCTATTCTATGTAATTAAATAAAATTTAAAAATAGAATAAAATTATTATTCTCTTAGCAAAATTTAATAGTTTTTATGTTGCGAAATTGTTTTTAACATTTCTTAATACTGTTATTATTACACATTGTTTTGTGTGCTTTTTCCGATGGAAAAATTAATAATTTTAACTTTAGTATAAAAAATTAAAGTTTTGTCAAAATGTTCTTCAAAACATTTCTTATTAAACTAATTTAGTTCTTGTATTTGTTTAAGTTCAAAATTTACTCTTTTTTTTTAGTTGCCACACTATAGCACCATTTTCTTTATAATTAAACTAAAACCATACTAACAGTGTTATTTCAAGTGTTTTTTTTAAACGCTAGACATAGTGTTATTGGTCCGAGACAATCTCACATAGGTAACACAACGATAACATTTTAATTTACTTATGACAGCAACATGCTAAATAAAAATTCTTTTTTCATGTTTTAAAACGACTAAATGTTGTTCAGAAATTAAATAATTAATTCAAATAAAAAAAAAAAATGTGTCGTCTTCTCTCTAAAAGCTTTAAAATTATAAAAAAAAAAATGTTTCTTTCTTTTTAAATACATTAAAATTTATAATTTAATTAAGTTTAAAATGAATAAAATAAAAATTTATTTAATTAAAAATATATTCATAAAAGGATAAAATAAAGAAAAGATAAAATCTTGAAACGACCATTAAAATGTTAATTAAATAAAAGAAATGTATTGAAGATTTAATGGTTAAAAAAAAAAATATAAATAAATAAAAATAATTATAATAATTGATTGTTAATAAATGTTTTTACATTTAAACATATGTGCATTAGTAAAAAATAAAGAAAAAATGTCGTGATTTAATAATTTTATTAAATAGTTTTTCACTCAACCCATTATCATGTCTATATGAATGTTAACAAAATAATTATTGATTATTGGCTACTGGTCATTACGATTAAAATATCTTATTATGTGATAAAATATATAAACGTAACACAACAAAATGATTTAATTATGTATAAGATATAAATTAAAATTACCACACCTCGACTGAATAATACTGGAAGCAAAAATCATTTAATAAATTAACAATAAATCCCACGCGCTACATGACAAATTAAATCATAAGATAAGTTTTTACCCAAGAAAGAACAGAAAAATAATAATAATAATAATATTATTTAAATAGTATCAACCTTTTGAACTTATAAAAGCGTTAAATTACTTTATTAAAAACTGAAAATAACATAGAAATACAGTATATATCTCAAGTAGCTGCTGAAATATATGTTTTAATTCATTTTTGATGATAAATTTTAATTTTGTACATCTTAATGTTAATTTTTTTATACGGGTAGATATATATATATAGATGGATTAGAAAACGGTTTTAATTTTCTCTTTGGTTCATTTCTTCTTTCATCTTATTATTATAATTATTATTATTATTATTATTTTTTTTTGTGTGTATCTTTTTGTAAACCGCACCTTACACGTTCTGGCGACGTGTTGTATACCAACCATACGTTATTGCTGTTAGTTTTCTTGTATCTTTATATTTTGTGTTGTTTATGTGGCGCGTATTAATTCTTAACCAAAAAAAAAATTATATTAAAAATTATTATTATTATTATTATTATTATTAAAAGATATTAAGAAGAAGTTTTAATTTCTTATTCCTATCTTAAGATAACTATATATATTTTTCTTTGGTCATCAAACATTTGTTTTGTTGTTTTTTTGTTTACTATGAACTCTGCGTATTTCTTGTTTTAATCAAGAAGTATTCATTGTCTTCTTATTAATTTATATACATATAAGATATAAATTTTATATTTTGATATTTTTTTTTATATAAATAAATAAACTGTGCCACGCACATTTTTATCAGTTTTTTTTTATTTTTTTTGGTTCTTCTTCGGTTTTATATAAAAATTTTATTTATTATTATTTGAAAGAAAACAACACATTTTTTTTTTGGATTATCGTTTTCTTCTATTTCCAATCAAATTCCGATTAACATGTTTTCGTTTATTTTATATAAGAAAAAAATAAACAAAAATTTATACACATTTTTCATCGGTGATTATTGTAATTTTTAATTCGTTGCTATGATTTTTTTTGAGTGTCTTCATCGTTTATACCATGTAACTATTAACAATAATAATAAATTAAATTAAAATTAATAAGAAGAAAAAAATAAAATAAAATTGAAATAACAGAAAAAAAAAACTTATTCATGATATATAATGTTAACAAAGTATTTTATTTATTCAGTTTTCTTCTTTTTTTATTCTATAACATCTTCTTTTATTCATTTAGATTATCAAAAAATAAGAATAAATAACACTTAAATAACGTCTCAATTAGTGAATAAAATTAAAACTTTACCTTAATAACGCACAGTTAATAAATAAACTATTTCTATTCGTAATATCGAATAACATAAGTTAAATAATTTATTTATTTTAAGAGCTTTTTATTACTATAAGTAATATATATGCGTTACAGTTTTTTTATTTGATTAAAAAAAGTCCAAGAAAATGATTATAAATAAAAGAATTAAATTAAATTAATAAAAGAAAAAGATAACCGCAAAGTGTTATCAGAGCTTTCTTTATTTAAATTTTTGTTTCATTAACGTCACTCATTGATGTGTTGATTAATTTATTTACAGCTTTTTTACAGGTATTTTTGTTTGTTTTAATGTTGTTGTGCTTCTTTTTTTACTGGTAATTAAGTTTAATCCGCGCTTTTTTAAGATTTTTTTTTTGTTGTCTGAATAATAATAAAAATCAATCGATAATTTTTTTCAAATAAAATAAACCATAATTCACCAACCAAAAGATTTTGTGTTGTGGAAATAAAGAAGCTTTTGTAGTTTATGGTAAAAGTTTTATTGTTTTTGCTTCTACTTCTTCGTTTTCTTCTTCATCTTCTTCTTATTATTCTTCTTCTTCATCTTATGTGTGTTGTTAATAATATTAGTATAAACTGGTCTGTTCGTGCTAAGTACGTGCTTCTTTCGCTATAATGACGGTAGTTTTTTTTTTTTTGGATTTTATTTTTATTTTGCCATTTTCATTAAAATATATACATATATGATGTTTGATGTTCTTGTTTTGTTTTCATTTTTCGCGTTTATTCTTTGCAAAGAGAGAAGCTAATAATATTTAAAAGAAAAAGAAAATAAAAGGCTTAAAATGTTTAGTGCTTTTTTTTATTATTTTTATTATTATTATTATTTTTTTGAACATTTTTAAATGATAAAAACCAGTTTTATGCGTTAAGTTGCTTTAAAATATATATTTAATTTTTGTTTTTATTTTCCTTCATTTTGTTGTTGTTGTTGTTGAATTTTATTGCTGCTTCGCAAGAGCTTTATTATTGTTTTTCTTTCAATCTTTTTTTTTTTAAATTAAACATTATTTTCGTTTGTACTCAGTTAGTGGTGAAAGAAGAAGAAGAAGTTGTAGATGAAGAAGAAGTAGAAGATGAAAATTCAATAAAATTTATAATAATTATTGAAAAATTCAATCTATGTAATAACATAGAACTGATAAAATTTATTTTCTGTTTTCTTCATTATTTTGTAATTTGAAAATTTTATTTATAAAAAAATCAATTATTCCAATTTATTGAATTAGAATATGAAGAACAAAACTATGAATTTGATTATAATTTTTGCTTATTTCCTTTCTTTTTGTTTTTGTCTTTAATAGAATTAATAATATACAATTTACAGCTTTTATATTTATTATTTTTCTTACATTAGCGTTCACTTGCTGATATGTTAAATAAAATATGCTTGCATTTATGCTTTCGGTATTTTTTGTTTTGTACATTAAAAGTTCTACAGAATAAATTCTAAAAATTTCAATGGAAAAACATTAATAAATTATTGTGAAAAGGCAAATATATGTATATAACCAGCAACAATCAAAATATATATACAAGACACAGTGCTTAAAATTATAGTTAGGCGTTTCCAATTGAACACGAATGCTATGTACATACTACAAATATAAAAAAAGGCAACAAATATAAAATGAATAATAATAATAATAATAAAAAATGAAGACAAAAAAAATATATAATACTAAAGAAAATTGTAAGGTATAAAAAGGTAAATGAAAATAAAAAAAAAAAAGACATGATAAATTGGACAATAAAAAGAAAAAAACTAAAGAAAAAATCGCTAAAGAATCAACAACACCAATAATAACAACAACAACAGCATGTGTCGATGTGTGTTGTTTTACATTGTGATGTGTCTATGTCAGTGAACTTTCATGACATGTATTTGTTGTGAGCTTTATTTATATTATTAAATTTTTTTTATCTTATTTATTCATTTTTTCATCTTTTTCTTCCTCTTCTACATCTTCGTCTTCAAGCGCTGCTTTTTGGTCAATGAAAATCGTTTGTTAATCGATAAAGGTTTTTCATAATTAAGAAGAAAGAATTAAAGAACGAAAAAAAAAAAATTAATACCCACTAAACAGATCATAATAACAAGCGATGTTTTTTTTATTGTTTTTATTGTCAGAATTTAATCAAATGATTTGTCTTCGATAAGACTATAGATAGAGAACAGTTAAATAGGGACTATTTCTATGCTAATTATAATAAATCATAAAAATATTATTATTATTATTATTATTAATCAATAATTTTTCATATTTATATGTAATAAATTTACAGTTCTTGCTCATTAATGGCCACCATTTGAATAGAATTCTTTGTTTTATTATTATTGTTATTATTTATTAGAAAGTTTATTTTTGTATAAAGGAATTTTTAATATATTAAAAAAATTAATGATTGGTAATACGTTTTAATTTTTTATATTATATTATTTTTGCGTCCCATTTGTATTTGCTATTTAACCTGCGGCTTAATTAAAAATATAAGAAAAGCAACAAAAATATGTTTATTCATACTTAAAGAATGTGAACATAACAAATCGTGAAATCGAACATAGTTGTGTTGATTAAACCATCGCACAATAAATGATTTTATTTATTTAATTTTGTGCTTAATTGAAGAAAAAACATTAATGATAATAACAATAATAATAAAAAAATGATTACAGGAGACAAAAATTTAAGTATTAATAAATTAAAGAAAGAATTAAATTTAAAAAAAGAAACGAAAAGAAAAATAAAATTAAAGATATTTATCATTATCACTCTTTTCATATATTATGTATATAGCCAATGTTTGTTAAATATTTCTCATGTTATGTTGAGTCGTTAACGGATACAGTGTACCCTTAAAGTTATTTTTATTTATTTTAAAATCTAACAAACAATACTTTAGTAATGAATGCATTTTCATTTATATAAATAGTATTTCTATGTAAATAGTACATTAAAATGTACTTTAAAGTAAAGGTAAAAATTTAAATAAATACGACAACTTAAATGACACTCTGTAGAAATATTATTAAAAAAATACGCTTATTTGCTTATAATATGGGTTGAAAGATTGAACATAACAAATGGATATAACTGTTTATGACACGAAACAGAGAAAAAACAGACACACAACATTCAAATATTTTTACAGTGGCATTGGCGAAAGAATATAATAATAATAATTATTATAAGAATGCCATTCAAGTAAAACTAATTAATAATTTAGAAAACATTAGAGAGAAAAAAATAAAGAAAAGCAAACATAAATTAATGAATCAATAAAAATAAACATAATGAATAAATAGAAAATTAATAATAATTAAAATCAATTATTATAAGTAAAGAAAACACTTATTATAATAATAATAATTATTATTATTATCGAATAACACTTTATAGTGTTTTAATGCATATAATAATAATAGTGTTCATTGTGTGTTTCTTATTAATTTTTAACTATATGTAAAGGATTAATACTTATGTTTCTGTTGTTATCGTAACGTAATCGACACTATGCTCATTTAAATAAAATCTTATTTCAAGTAACTAAATTATGATCAAATAAGTGCTATATATTTTTAAATATAAATAAGTGCTATGATGTATTGAAAATATATAGTACTAATTTGATCATTCTATATTTAAAGCAATTTAAACACACTAAAAAAGTGTTAATTAAACTCAATCAAAGATAAACTAATACAAACACCTGTTATTATTGTTTTTAAGCATTTTCACGTTAAAAAAAATTAATTTTTCTCTAATAAATATATTTTAAATGAAAATTTAATGATAATTTATTTTCGACTATAAATTGATATATTAAAAAAAAATATTTTATTTAGGTTTATTTAATTTTTATATTATAAATTTTAAATTTTTATTAGTGTTTTTAAGGTTTTTAAACGTTATAATTCGTTCGTTTTGTATACAGTCAAAAAAAAATCAAATGAAAAAACACTTTGGATTTTTTGTATTTATTTCTTATACCGTGCTCATAATAATCGAATTGATAATAATAATAATAAAAATACTTTAATAAAAAATTTTTTTATATCTAATATATTTTCTATGTTCTATCGTTTATTGTGATTAATCCTTTATCATTTACAATAATAAAATAATAAATAAATAAAAATTCAGCTATTAATAATGTTTAATTTATTTAAATTGAAAGTTTCTTTCTGGTTAAAACGCAAATGGTTTATTTTATTATTTTAACGCACAGTATTTAACGGCTATTCAAATAAAAACAATCGTAAAAAAAAAAAGAAACATAAAAATTAAAATTAAAATTAAAGAAAAAAAAAAACTATGTAATTAAAGTGAAATTTATGAAATTGAGATAAATAAAAAAAAATCATTAATAATAATAAAAAAAAAAAAACTTTATAAATTTTCTGATTTTCTTTCTCGTATATTTGTATTAAAAGTGTCTCGTTCAGTGCCCTGCACTGCGATTCATCAGTTATATACGATCATTTTGTTATAAATGAAATTATTTTATGATATAAAAAAGAAAAATTACACAAAAGCAGAAAAGGATTATCTTCTTAAATATTACCTTTTGTAAATTATATATAATTAAATTAAAATTATTAAAGTTATTATTTAATACTAATACCAAGAAAAATTATTTATTTTTTTTTTTTGATTAGATTTTAATTCTGCTCCTCTGTCCAATGCAGATGCGTCATCATCTAATGAGGCAGTACATTTGCAGCAACGTTTAAAAAGTTTAAGTACTGAATTGGTAACATTGAGAAATCGTTTACACGTTGGCCAAACGGGTACAGTAGCTGGTGTTACACCAATGACAGTTGTAAATTCAAATGTAACTAGTGTTAACGGTCCATCAATTGGTGGTGTTGGTGGTAATACGACCAGTGTTGGTGTTGTTGCAAATGGACAGTTAAATGGAGTGATGGGTGGCAGTAATAATAATGGACAAATTGTCACAATAAATGGCAATGGAACAACAGCAACCACAAATAATCATGTTGGTGTTACACCACCGACCAAGGTGATTTAAAACATTTTTTTGTATTTTTTATGTTATAATTAATCAAAAAAAAAAAATATCGTTATTTAAATTATGCTTCAGGTTCACGCGATGAATGGTTGTATTGCACAGGTTAATGGTTTGATGCCTATTGTTTCACCAAGAAATACATCAATACCACACCCATTGCCACATCATATTAATGGTACCTCGGGCAATGGTAGTGGTATTGTTGTAAATAGTAATAATGCACCAGGTAAACAAATTTTGTAATGTTTATTTTTTTTTGCAATAATAAATCCGTTAAAAAATAATTTATAATAATTATAATTTTGTTCGGTTTTTATGTAAGTAATTTGAATAAATGTACTTTTGCTGATAATTTGTATAAAATATTATCGGACGCACAACTGTGTGTTATCTTGTATTTTATGGTATATTATGTTGCATTTTATTTTATTTGCTTATATTGTATAGTAATTAATAAATATTTTTATCATTAATTTTACTTATGCAATTGGCTACATTCAGTTTATTATTTAACAGTTTTTTTTTGTTTTTATTGATTAAAAAAAAAATTTTTTTTCCCTATAAAGCGAATATCCGATTGAAAATTCTTGTATTGGTATTAAAATATTTTATTTGTTGTTTCGTTTCGTTTCGTTTCTTTACTTTTAATAAAGAATTTATTACAGCATCTGAATATTATGAAAAATAAAAATTATGCAGACTCTTTTTTCCATGTAAATGTATTTATTTTTTGTGTTTATTAAGAATTAAAGACATTTTTCTTTTTAACTCTGTTATATTTTTAGATAAGCTTTTCTGCCTTTTAATTACTTTGTTATGCCTTAGTTAATATAATTAATTTAATTGTACATATTTTAATAGTTCTATGAAATAATATATAAATATATGTAAAGCATATCTAATTTAAATTATTATTATAATTTTTAGTTTTATTTATATTAATTTATTTATTGCAGAATTGTTGCCGTGTAATGGAACATTGCCACGTCGTTCAACTAGTGGTAATAATACAATGTTAAGTGGTAATATAAATAGTAATAATTCAATTGGATTAGGTGGTAGTAATGTTAGTATAATGGATATACAAAATAAATCTGGTATACTATTATCATCAAATAGTATATCAAATAGTAATACAACATTATCACCAATGAATGGTACATTAGCATCATCTTTACAAAATGGAACACATCAACATAATACAACAAATAATAACAATAATATTATTATTAATAAAACAAATAATAATAATAATATTATAAATAATAATAATAATATAAATAATAATATGAGTAATAATAATTGTAATAATAGTAATACAAATATGAATAATAGTAATACAAATAATAATAATAATAATATGATTAATAATATGATCAATAGTAATATTATTAATAATGATAATCATAATAATAAGGATGATATTTGTAATAATAATAATAATAATAATAATAATATAAACATGCATAATAGTAATATGCATAATACAAATAATTATGATAATAATAATAATACGAGTAATAATGGATATAATATAAATACTGGTGTACATGGTGGAATTCATACAACAAATAATGGCAGTAATAGTAAACATAATTACAATCATCCTACAAATCATAATATAAATAACAATAATAATAGCAATAATAATAATAATAATAGTAATAATAATCATCAAATTAGTCAACAAATAAATATAATTCCAACAAAATTAAATCAATCAATAAAACCACCGACTGCTATGGATGATCTTATACATTTACCAGGACCATTAACAGAGGATGCGGTTATGAGAACACTTCATGCACGTTTTGCCGATACAAAAAATTTTGTAAGTTTTCTATTTTATTTTACTTTAATTTATTTATACGTTTTCATTTTTATTAATAAATGTTAATAGAGTAAAATTGTTCAAATAAGGAAAGAATTTTATTTTATTTTCTCCTTTATAAATACATTTAAAATATATATATATATATATAATAAAACATTAATTCGTGAATAAATTTTATAAATAAACCAAAAATTAAGAAAAGAAAAGAAACGATTTAATGATATTCAAGAAAAGAATTTTTTATTTTTTAAAGAATAAATAAAATTAACAGAAATGTGGCAGCCGGATGATAATAAATGTTTAGAATTTTATTAAAAAACAAACAAACAAAAAAACATTTATTATAAAAATAACGCAGAATGAAGCGTGCGCAATTTACATTTCTTTAATATTCTGTATCGTGTGGTCGTGACCTTGAACAATGGTGAATTGAAAAAAAAAAATACCTGTAATGACCAAAGCAAGATTCGCATACGAAACATGTAATAAAAAAAAAAATAAAATAAAATTAAAGCAAAAACAGAGGAAGAAGAAGTAAAAAAAAAAATGAAATAAATTCACCAAAAAAAAAATAATAATAACAATCAACATACATTCTACATATGTTCAATTAATTTATTTTAATTTTTCTTATTTATTATGTTTGTAACGTCGGCTTTTAATGGATTATTATTATTTTTTTTTTTATTAGTAAGGAAATTCTTAATGACTGTTTTTTTTTTGTATTTAATAAAAAATTATAAACCATAAAAGAGAAGAAAAAATCAAATCAAATAAAATTATCTCACCTGAGTGATGGAACCTTTAGAAATTTTTATCAATGTTAAATAATTAAATTATATTTATTCTCTTTTTTTTCTTTTGCTTTTAATTTAAATGACTAAAGGATATTCGTGTCGATTTATAAATTTTCTTTTGATTACTATTGAATACATAACGGAATATCTATATATGTTGTATTAATTATTCGTAATATCTTTTAAATTGCATGTGAATAAAAATAATAATAATAATAATAATAAATTAATTAATTAATTTAATGACAACAGATTATTCAAGTTTTCGAGTTTAAATTTAAATTAAAAGTAAGCAAAACAAAAAACATTTAAGATAATAAGAATAATATTTTCGTCATAACAAATTATTTATTCCCATATGGTTTTTATAATTAGATCGCGACCTGGCCTTATGCTTTGTTTGTCTCTTCTTTAAATTTTCATATTGATTTAACAACTTCTTGTTATTCAGCTTATAAAATAAGCAATTAATTTAATTTTTGCCTTTTTTTCTCGATTCACCTTTATTAAATATCTTATGTAATAAATACGAAAAAAAAAATACCTGAAAAACCATTATAAAATTACGTAATAAAATAATTATAATGATTTTAATTATTTTCTTGCGTGAATAATAATAATTATAAAATGTACATAATTTGTGTATGAAAATGAGGAAACCCTAATTGTTTAATTTATTGCAATTAAATAAAATACATACATTCGGATACACACATGTCAAAGCTACTTACTTACTTAATAATAATAATTCTTGGTTGTCCAAAAGTTTTCAACAAAAATAAAATTAATAATAATAATAATGTAGAAGCAAAACTCTTTAATTAATTTATTTTTTAGTCAATATTTTCACCAATATTTTGACTGTAAAAAAATAAAACTTTTTATGAAATTCAACTCTGTGTAGTAATACACCAAGGCTAGTTAATATTTAATTTGCTTACCGAAACACTAAAAAAAAAGCCAAAAAAAAAGGTCGTACCATGTTTATTAATAGGCCGACATTTTCTAGTTGCTTATGAATTATTAGACGATTTATATCCATTTTTAAATAGAAATTTATACGCAATTTTATTACCAAGATAGAAGAAAAAAATATTCTAAACTATTTTTTTTTATATCTTTTTAAACCGAAATAAAATTTTTGTTTTAAATTATGCTAACCGAATTAAAGCATGTTTTTTTATTTTTTTTGCTTTCTGTTATTAATTCAAAAAATGTGGTTTTTATTCAGACAAACAACAAGTTGTTGAAAACCGTCATTCCTTTTACCATACAATTCTAATGCTTCGCGTGTTTTTTATTTTCTTTTTTGGTTTGTTGATTGTGTCGTTCTTTTTTTGCGTTTTCGCTTTGTTAGTTTATCCTTTAATGGAAAATGCAATTTTTATTAGTAATTTATTTTGGCAAATACTTATGTAGAATTTAGCGCGATTTTTATAGCGTTTATATATTTTGAAGGTCATTTTTATGTTTTAACAAAATCGACGCGCAAGCATATAATTTTCTCTCTTAATATTATTATTTTTTTGTATTATGTTTGCTGCTGTCTTGTATTCGGTGATTTTTATTTTGTTCACTTATTGCATACGTACATTGGTGTAGAAATACAAAAGAAAAAATGCGACCAAACAAAGGAATTAGAGTCTTAAGAACAAGTTTTGTTGAAATATAATAAATAAAAGAATTATTCGTTATACTTTTATATATATACATATTTTATTATTTTGTATGTTTTTTACCTTCTATTGAAATTATATTTTTGCTTTTACTTGCTCTAACACCATACGTTTTCGCTATTTGAAATTATAGAATGTCAAAATAAATTTGTATTATTTTTAATTTTAGACAAATGTGGGTCCAATATTACTATCGATAAATCCTTATCAGGATGTTGGTAATCCTTTAACACTTTCATCGACACGGTCTCTACCATTAGCGCCACAGCTTCGCCGCATTGTACAAGAAGCCGTACGCCAACAAGCTGAAACTGGTTATCCACAAGCAATTATATTATCTGGCACTTCGGGTTCAGGAAAAACTCATTGTTCTATGTTGCTTCTAAGGCAATTATTTGCTGTTGCTGGT
Source organism: Ptychoptera contaminata (assembly GCA_963942525.1). Taxonomy (NCBI): domain Eukaryota; kingdom Metazoa; phylum Arthropoda; class Insecta; order Diptera; family Ptychopteridae; genus Ptychoptera; species Ptychoptera contaminata. The sequence goes on along the minus strand of OZ012636.1, from coordinate 10,619,003 downwards.
GGTGGCCCTGAAACAGATGCGTTTAAGCATTTAGCTGCTGCTTTTACAGTACTTCGTTCATTGGGCTCCGCAAAAACAGCAACTAATTCAGAGTCAAGTCGCATTGTAAGTTTGCACTGTAATTTTCATTTTTAAACGAAACATAAACTGACTTAATGTTTTAGGGGCAATTCATTGAGGTACAAGTAACTGATGGCGCCTTGTATCGAACGAAAATCCATTGTTACTTTTTGGATCAGACACGCGTTATACGACCCTTGCATAATGAGAAAAATTATCACATTTTCTATCAAATGTTGGCTGGCTTGAATAGAGAGGAACGAATAAAATTAAATTTGGAAGGATATTCACCTACAAATTTGCGTTATTTGCAAGGTGGAGATACACGACAAGATGAACACGAAGATGCGGCTAGATTTCAGGCATGGAAAGCATGTCTTGGTATACTTGGCATACCATTTTTAGATGTAGTTCGTGTTCTTGCAGCCGTTCTACTTCTTGGCAATGTACAATTTGTTGATGGACAGGTAGTTAATTATATAACGTTTATCTGAGTGTACCAACAATACAAATAAATGTTTTCAGGGTCTAGAAGTAGATGTTAAAGGTGAACCAGAATTGAATGCAGTTGCCAGTCTTCTTGGAGTACCATCATCAGCGTTGTTTCGTGGTTTGACAACGCGAACGCATAATGCCAGAGGACAACTAATAAAATCTGTTTGCGATGCCAACATGTCGAATATGACTAGAGATTCATTAGCTAAAGCACTGTATTGCCGCACAGTTGCTACAATTGTTAGACGTGCCAACAGTCTAAAAAGGTAAATTTAATAAATTAAAAAAAAATTATTGATCAAACAAAATAAGGATTTTTTTTAATAATTACAGGCTAGGTTCCACTTTAGGAACACTCAGTTCTGATTCAAATGAGTCCGTTCATAATCAAGTTGATGTAGTCAGTCAGCATGCATCAACAATTGGTGGAAATTCTGGTTCAAAGTCAATGGCTGCTCTAAACAATGCTGTCCGACACGCTACAGATGGTTTTATAGGTTTGAAATAAATTATTTTTAATAAATTGTCCATGAACTTATTAGAAAAGTATGTCATTATAGGTATATTGGATATGTTTGGATTTGAAGAGCCAAGACCAGCACAGTTGGAACACTTGTGTATAAATTTATGTGCCGAGACAATGCAACATTTTTATAACACACACATTTTTAAGAGTTCAGTAGAATCATGTAGAGATGAAGGAATAATTTGTGATACTGAAGTTGACTACGTGGATAATGTGCCGTGTATTGATTTAATATCATCATTGCGAACTGGTTTGTTAAGTATGTTGGATGCAGAGTGTTCGGTACGCGGAACTGCAGAAAGCTATGTTGCTAAAATAAAAGTTCAACATAGAAATTCAGTCCGACTAGAAACGAGAGCAACAGAACCCCATGATCCTCGTATTTTTGCTATTCGCCATTTTGCTGGTCGCGTTGAATATGATGCTACAGATTTTCTAGATACAAATCGAGATGTCGTGCCAGATGATTTAGTTGCTGTTTTTTATAAGCACACTTGTAACTTTGGTTTTGCCACACATCTCTTTGGCTCTGAATTAAAAGCATTATATGCGATGGAGCACGTGCCACGAGGATTAAGTTTTCGCATAGCGCCTACATCACATACGGACTTGCTAAATGGAGATGAACCTGTATCTACTTTAACACAAGACTTCCACACACGTTTAGATAATTTATTAAGAACTCTTGTTCACGCACGACCACACTTTGTTCGATGCATACGAAGTAATGCGACCGAAACACCGGGTCGATTCGATCGAATGACTGTTGTTCGACAAATAAGAGCTCTACAGGTTTTAGAAACAGTTAATTTAATGGCAAGTGGATTTCCACACAGAATGAGATTCAAACAATTTACTGGCAGATATCGTATGCTTGCTCCTTTCCGATTATTGCGACGATGCGAAGAGAAAGCATTAGAAGATTGTAAACTAATCCTCCAATATGCCTTGGAAAATCCACCAGAGTTAGATGGATCAGTTACGCTGTCTTGGGCACCCGGTAAACGACATATATTTCTTAGTGAAGGAATCCGTCAGCATTTAGAAAAATTACGCAGTGATATTCGTATGCGAAGTGCAACAGTTATTCAATCGACATGGCGTGGATGGCAACTACGACGTCGCATTGGCACTGCTCGAAAGAGTAACAGAGAACATTTAATAACATCATCTCATGCGACAGCATCACGTACGTTTTTTTCTATTTGAACTTTTCTTGACTCTTAATTTAGTTCTGTTTTCTTATACAGCTGCAACACGACAATCATTGTCTTCAACGCCGGCTGCAATGGGAAAATCAACAGGAAATATTTCAGCAAATCAATTATCAACAAATAATGCTGCGACAACAAGGCCAAGACCACAACCTATAGCTGGTACACCACCGCCAGATCCTAGTGAAAAATGTGACTCAAAAATAATACAACAGACATGCACGCTTTTTGGCCTGGATTTGGTAATTATTATTTGAATTTTTTATGAAACACTGTAATTCCGAGAAAATTAAGAAATTAATTATTTTTTTCACTAATTATATAGGAACGACCACCGCCTGTACCACCATCTCGATCGTATACAGTGACTGGTAACTCAAAATTAGGGTATCCACAAACACGAATCATGAAAATGAATTTTCCTGAGGATTCCTCAACAAATACAGTTAATGAGAAACTAAGAAAAGGTGATGCGGTCACTGTTGTGGGCGCTTCTCATCGTCGTGGCCACTTAATTGTTGAACATAATTCAATTAGCTTGCATGTGCCTTTTCAGTATATGGAATTGGTGAAAAACACCACAGCACCCTCAGTTAATATTTAAATATAAGAAAACAAAGCATAATAATTACAAAATTATTATGTATTTTTATTATAGAAGACTGTAAATAGTATTAACTAGTTTTTTAAGAAATAATAAATTAAAATATAAATTTTATAGATAAATTCATATTAATAAATAAGATTTAATCATTTATTATTATTTAAATTCTCTTCATTATTTGTAAATGTATGCACAAACAAAATCCATAAATACAAAATAATACTTTTAACAAAGTTTCTGTTAAAAAATTAAGGAAAACATTGTATTTCCTAAATAAAATATACAAAATAAAGAATAAATACCGAAACAGATGCCATTTAAATATATAACGAACAATGTTTACATAAGCTTTTTGCAAAAACTTTTTAAGAAAAATGCGAAGATACGGATACTATTAAATCGTGTAAATTGCTTTGAACATTGAACAACTATTGCCGTTTTAACTATTATTACTATTATTATAATTATAATTATTATTTTATTTTATTCACACGCTACCAGTGTGACCAGTATTATTCGAAACAAAATGAATTTATTTAATAATTATTTAAATGTACAAAATTAAAAAAGAAATGAAAGAATTAATTGAAAACAAATGACCATGACTCAACACGATAAACATAAATATTTACTTTAATTTAATTTAATGCAAATAAAGCTCTACATGTGCCAATAATAATAAAATAAATTTTAATTATGCACTTTTAAACGTTTGTTTTTTTTTCTTTTTTATGTAAATGTAAATATTAGCCAGATAAAAAACTATAAAATGAGAATTAAGCGAGCAAAAACAAAAAAAGGTTTAGGTTATTTTCTGTTTAGTTTTTGATTTTCTTTTTTTTTATATTTAATCATAATTTAAATTTAGAAGAAAAAAACTACAAACAATTTATTTGGGATAAAAAAAGTTAAAGTTGAAAAATAAATAAATCAAAATTATGTTTTGAGAATTTATTAAATATAATGTTTATGTATAGAAAAGTTTACAATTTGTTTCTAAAATAATAAGACAAAATGTTTATAAATATAATTTTTTGTGTTTTTATTCTTATTATTATTTTATCAATTTTATTACCTTGAATAGAACTTACCCACAACGAAAAAGTAAAATACATAGTAAGTTACTTAGTTGCCCTAGAGCGTTATTCTAATAAATTTTCCCAGCTTAAATAAAAAGACCGGATATTAATGTAACTCTCTTAAAATATATATTTATATTACTTAGTGAAAAAAACACTGACAATGAGACAAATTTATATAGTATTATTATAATTGTTTATTAAACAGGAATAGACGATAATGATAACAAATTATTTATTTATAAATGTACTTTCAGGAAGTGTGTTGGTTGCTAAACATAATTTTTTTTAATTAAAAATAAAAATAACAGCAATTTTTCAGAGAAGATGTCCAGTGCAGACTGAATAATTTGAAAATATAAATTTTTTTAATTAAAAAATAAATACTAAAATATTAGTCTTTGTCATGTGATGCGTACCTTTTAAATGTTTCTCGTTAATATTTATTATCTTGATCTTGCCCTTGATTTTACTTCTATCAGATACGAAGAAACGACACACTTTACTGTGCTTAAAAGGAAATAAAAACTCGCCGAATTTTTTGTTTTTCAATAATAAATCTTTATTACAACATACAATATACACATTTAAAAAAAGAAGACAATTTACTTTTTATGGTGTTTTAATATTATTATAGCTAATAAATTTATTGCATAATTGCATTTATTGATAAAAATCAATTAATTTTTCTTCCAAAAATAAAAATTTTAATAAAAAACAAAAAAAAATTCTTCAAAAATATTTCTTTTTTTTTGGTTTTTCTTTCATCACAACTATGTTTTATTAATTATTTATTAAATTATTCTATTTATTATAAATAATTAAAAATAAATACATATATATATAATTTGATATGCTTATATAAAAAAAAATATTTAATTAAAATTTATTGTCAATCGATACATAAAAATATAGATTTTGACAAACATATAAATATATATATATAAATATTTATAAATAATTTACATATGTACAGTCTTATTAAAATTAATTATATTAAATTATTTGCTAACATAAATTGACATTAATAATTGAGGTTTGTTCATTTTATTTATTTTTTTCTATTTAATGCTAAAAACAACGATTAAAACATTGATACGATGGAGACGCCTGGTTATTTTTAACAAAAATAAAACTTTGCCATAATTCGCATATTAGAAAGAAAAACATAATAATGATAATAATATTATGTATAAAAATAAAACAACATAATGTATGTTAATAAAATTTGTTATTTTTAATAAAATTATAACCCATTACAACATAGAAACGATTTGATGGTGAGATCTCTTGGTTATGTTTTGGTTCATTTATTTCACTCAATTTGTACGAGTAGAAACTGGTAAATAGATATTAAAGAAAAGTGAAACTCTTTAAAGATTAAATTAAATTAAGAGGATATTTATAAATACTTTTATTATTTAGAAAATAAATCAATAAAACTAAACATTCTCTTTTATTTAAATAATTTTTTAAAATCCTTCTTTAACTTTAATATAATTCTTTTGAAAATAAATAATCATATTCATGTGTCATGTTTAGATTATCGCAGTGATACAAGATAAAACGATGCTATTTTTACATATAAATTAAATAAAAATATTTTTAAAAGAAATATTTTAATTTCTTCATATAATATGTATGCATTATGTATTCACCCCTTTTTATCTTTTATACATTTTCTCTACCATTTCGTCTTTTCATTTTAATGTTAAACGATAACAGAGAAAAAATAAATAAATATAAAATCAATAATGTAAAATGTTGAAAATGATTTTCTTTTTTTTGACAAAAGTCATATTTACACTTGAAAGAACATTCAAATTATTTTACATTGAAAATAATAATAATGTTTTACCGACTTTTCTCTATATACATGATTCTGTGTGATTTTTTTCTCAATGCCCATATTCTACTTGTCATTCCGATAAGTATATATATTTTTTTAATTTTCTTGTTTGCCACCAACAGCGAGATATGTACATTCGCATAAATTGTTTAGTATTTCTCCCCATTTTATAAAAATATACCTCTTAATTTATTGATTTATTGATACAAGGATAAACATAGTATGACTACGATAATCATGTTATAAATGAGAAATGAACATGTCGTTAAATGTTTGGTTTTTATTAAAATTTAATTTTTTTTTTGTACTATACAATCCAATTGACTAAATGTGTTAAAAGTTTGCTAACGAATTCTTCTATATGAACCATAATCAACCGACAATAAACTTTTAATCAACTTTTTCTTTTTAACGAATGTACAAATGAGGAAGCAAAAAAACACAAAAATATAGAATTTATGTATAGAAAGTTAGGGAATAACGTTGTACTTTGTTAATATCACGTTGTCGCGTTAATAATATTAAATTATGTTTATTTAATTTTTTTTTCTTTTTATTAATACGATTGTGGGCGTCATAACAATATAAATAAGAATTTGTTTTTTTTGCCGCGTTTTGATTATTTTTTTTTTCATTTGTAATGCAAATATAAAAAATTATTTAAAAACCTTCAATGTCCTCATCGTGAGCCTCCTCGCATGATAATACCCATTCCCATATACGTTTTTTTACTGTTGCCTGGTCAAGGGAATTATCTAAACCATAACTGCTCATCAGTCGTCTTTGTCTTGTTTTATTTTCATCCAGAGAGTGTGGACTCTCATTGTGATTCAGATATGCACAAACAGAATCCTGATCAGAATGATTAACGTGGGTAAATATACTGGCCGCTGATTTTGACGTTGTTAATTTCGGGTCCAACCATTTATCTTTTATATATTTCATGATTTCTGTTGCTTTGGCACGTTTCTCCTCATGATGGTCTAAAATTTTTCTGAATGCACGACTCAGTCTTGGTGTGAATTTACGAAAATTGTCTGGAATTTTTGTTGTTTTTCTTTTCTGATATTTCATGAACGTAGCATAGCTTGAATCACGTACCCAGTCGGCTGACTCCCATGGTGGATTACCAGTTAGACAATAAAATAATAAAATACCAAATTGCCAGGAGTCAGATGATGATTTGCATATAAATCGTTCATTTTTTACTACTTCAAGTACTTCGGGAGGCAAAAACGTGATCCACGTGTGCCTAATTTTATTAACAAGAGTTCCTTCTCTCGTCGTTGCACCAAAATCACATAATTTCACTCGAGAAAAATCTGATGCGTAAACCAGAACATTTTCTAATTTTAAATCACGATGCACTAAACTTTTTGAATGCATAAAACTCAGTGCAGAACTTAATTGATTCGCTATTGCCTTGCAGCACATTTCAGGTAGTCCACCCGGTATTAAATTTGCGGCTAAATCTCCAAATGGTGCATACTCCTGTGCAAATAAGAAATACTCCTTCGTTTTAAATCCAACTTGATAGCTGCTCAGGATATTTGGATGATGACTCAGTTGATAACTGTAATGAAACTCCTTAATAAAGTCTTTTTGCGTTGTCAATTCAACATGAATTGCTTTTAAAACAACAGTTTGTTTCGTTGGACGATGATGGCAGAGAAATATTTTCGCAAAACATCCTTCAGCTATTGTTTTTTCAATATCATATTCATCACCAATTTCCATATCATTGATTTTAATATCCGGTATCCGATGGAATATACCTAAGCCATGCTCTTTTAGTTTAAAACTTTGACGATGTGACGCTATTTCACCATCCGATTTACTTTCCGAGAGTTTCATTTTCTTTATACCGTTGAATCACTGTAAAAATATATTAAATAAAAATAAATAAAAATATTCCATTCACTTGAAGTATTGTTAACAAAAAAAAAATGAAAATTTCATTTAATTTCCTATTAAATGATTACGTAAATTAAAGAAAAAAATTATCGCGCTTTGGTTCTCATTTATAAAATTAGTTTTTATTGCTATTTCAATTGGTATAATCAAGAAAAAAAAGAAGAAAATTAAATTATTTAATACTTTCTGTTAGCCAGTTGGTTATTCTCACCGATTATATTATTTTACGTTATTTAGGTATCTAAAGATTTATTTATATATAAAAAAAGAAGAAGAATAAAAATAGAAGAAGAAAGATTTAATCATAATTAGAAGTCCCACTGCTATTTGTATTTTCTATGATTTTAATTATTATTTTTAATCAATAAAAATCAGAAAAGAAAAAATAACGAATGAATATATAAATAAATACAAAAAACAGATTGCTTATAATGATTATTTTTTAAGGATAATTAAAATGAAATTAAGAAAAAAAAAAAAATTTTTATTTTAATTTAATGAATATTTTTCTTTTTTTTTTATTAGTATTATTATTATTATAATAATAATTTTGGTTGTTTTTGATGTTTTTCTTGGTTTAATTTACGTCAAACAATGCAAGAAAATAAGTAAGCAGGTCTCAATTGTTGCGTTAATAAAATATATATATATATATATCATGAGTTTTATATTATATTAAAGATATAATGTATGTAAATTCTATTAAAATTAAATTAAATATCTATATAAATAATTTATTATTGTTTTGCCTGTCAATACATAGTTTATTTTTTTATAAAAATTTTAATATAAATAAATACAATATTTCTATACTACTATTGTTATGCTTTTTACTGTTTTTTTTATTTATTTACGTATTTTGAATAAACAAGATTAATATGTTTTTATTTTTTTTCGCGTTTTCCCATTGCTTTTGGTTATTATTATTGAAATCTGTAGCAGAAATAAAAATGTTTTATAATAATTTGTTATTTTAATTAGCAGAATAAAAAATATATATATTTTTTTTTTGACTTTATTACCTCAAACAATGATATAAACATTAGACATTACACAATAATAATAATAATAATAATGATAATAAAAATAACATTTGATTGATTTATTTGATTAGATTATTTAACGAGATTTATCCTTTCGAAAAGTGTATGCATTGTATTGTGGTATTATTATGTTTATTTATTGGTATTTACATTTTTATTACTTTGTCTGTTAAGTTCATAAAAAAAAATAAAATAAATAATAAAAAAATAAAGCAAAACAATTTAGTTAATTGACAGTTAATAAAAAAATAAAAATAAAATCATTTTAAAATGCAACAGTTTGTCTTGATATTCACCTGAACTAAATGGTTTTTGTGTTAAATTTTTCTTTTTTTTTATTATTAAGTCTGGACTTAATTTATTCATTAACATGAATAAGATGAAAAAAAAAAATAAAACTCTTGAATTAATTAAAATTTTCAATTTAAATATTGTATAAACAGTGTTAAACCCTTTTGTATAAATAAAAGTAAATTCTGTGTAGGTGTACTACTTTTTCCGTTAAATTGCACCCACTTAGTTATATAGAAAATCTATGTAAAATGATTTTATTTCGTTTATGTTTCATTCATTAATCTTTTCTTATTTTTGTTTGACTCTTTTTTTACTGGATATTTAAGGAAAAGTACTTTGAATGGGTTAAAAAACTGGAAATTAGGTGCAATTAGTAATAAAAGTAAGTTATTTTTAAGAAAAAAAAAATACTCATTTAACAATATTAAAAATAAAAATAATTTAAGAATGATTTGATCATTGTGAAAAAATTTATGATAAATTATGATAAAAGAAATTACACTAAAATAAAATCAATAAATAATTTCATTATAAATAATGTTTACTCAATTATTTTACGGTTAAATAAACATTTATATTTAACACGATTTACAATCTGTTAATTACCTGCTTAAAATGTATATTATTATATATAAATAATTAATTATTTATCAAGTGGTTAGTTTGTTATTTTAATTATAAATGTTTATCACGTTTATTTATTATTATTTATTTGCAATATCACTCAGATTCACAGTATTATTATTATTATTATTATTTAAATAAATAAATAATAAATAAATAAAAATTTAAATAATAATAAAAAAGAAAGAAAGAAAAACAACTAGTTGACACAATACTAATTTACATATTTAATTATAATAATTATACTAGTTATTTATTTACAAATCACATTTAGTTGCATTAAACATAGTTTTAATTTTTATTTTTATGATTATAATTATTTTAAATTGCACATTTATTATTATTATTATTCAGTCACATTTCAGCAAATTATTAATTAATTATTTAAATGATTTTATTATTTAATTAAATATTAAATACACAAAATTTTGGCATTTTGTTGTGCATTAAATTCAACAATTATTGTCAAAAAAAAAAATGCAAAAAACAGTAAAAAATGAAATAAAATCCTTCAAAGCTTTAACAAACAAGAAGCACGTCTACTCAGTTGAATATTATAATATGGACTAAACTTAATACTTAATTTAACTAAAGCTTTGGCGTACGAGAAAAATGTTTTAATGAAAATTCCATATATCTTTAGTCTGCTTTTGTCTGTTTTGAGCATTTTCTTTGAAAGCACAAACATTTTATATTGGCAAAAAAAATAAACTCAATTGGCAATTGGAAGAGATATAGTTATTTATTTTTGTTCAGTTATAAATAGAAACTCTGTGTATATATTATTCTCAATTCTATTCTAATTCACCATAAATAATAATTTCTTATCCGAATTGTTGTTGTTTATATATGTATATATATATATTTAAATAATTTAGCTCAGCTTTTACCAAATAAAAGTGAAAGTTTTTATTTTATTCTCTGTTTTTCTTAAAATACATATATTTATTTATTTAGCACACAAAAAAAAAATAATAAAAGAGGAAAATGTAAATTTTCTTTAGCTTTAAGTAATAAAAATTCAAAGATTCAATGACTTTTGAATGAATTTTATCAAGGGGAATGATTTCACTTAATATACAATTGAATGCTCACTTTTTTCATTTATAAGGAGAAAAGACACAGTGTTTTATGCTCAAAAACAAAAATAAAATGTTATGCCAAAAAAAAGCTCGGAAAAAAGAGAATAATCTTCGTTGTGCTAGAGAAGCTTTGATTATTATAACAAACAAAAGGCGTAGGTATACGCAATTGAACGTATTTAAGTACTTTAATCTAATATTAGTTAAATATTTAATAAAAAATACTAAACATTTAAGTATTAAAATAAATTTATATAGACAAAACATAAAGAAAATAAATTTAGACAAGATCAAAAGACACTAAACTACGGCAATGTTTTATCGAAAATAAAATAGGAAAAAAAAAAATCCTTTTCTCAACTTGAGTGTCTGCCTTGTGCAAATTTTTCAAATAAAATGAAAATTTATGTATTCTAGACTTTTCAATGTATATGTATTGACGTCATACATTTTTAACGCCATCCTCATTTTGATAAAAGAAAAATAATGATGCTGCTGTTGCTGCTACTGCAAAAAAGAATGAAACGCAAAAAAACCATCGTTTATCCTATAATACACATATTAAAAATATTAAATTATTATTATTTTTAAAATTAACAATAAAAAAAAAACAAACTGAATGGTAATAACAGCTATGCTCAAAGCATAAATGCAACACAAGTGTATTTAAAGCAAAAAATCTCTTTTAATCAAAATGAGTGAAAAATAAGTAAAGAGGGAAAAGAAAAATTATTTTATGCGATAATGATTAGGCTTATCACGTGTAATCTTGCTTTATTATTAATTACATGAATACAAAAGAGAAATGAAAAATAAGCGGTTATAATTTATAAATAATTTTATCGCATTATTTGCGCTTAATTTGTTTGCAGGCAATTTTTGTTTTTCGTTTTCTTTATTTGGTTTTTGTTTAACATAATAATGTTTGATGATTCAGTGGTTTTAACACGTATATGTTTCTGGGAATTGTGGTACTCCGTCAACTTGTCAAAATTTGTCTACCGAAAAATATTGACAAATTTATAATAAAAAAAAAACCTTATTAATTTACTTTGTACAAGATGATATTAGTAATTTCTATTTTTGAAAATGCATTGTCACGAATTATGTAGTTTTAAAATTGTGGCAATTTCTGTATCGTGATACAGTGAGTAGCATCACTTATAATTTACATAAAATACAAATTTAAACATTTGTGAGTGATTTATTAAAGTGATTTTGCTGAATAAAGTCCTAACTTTACAAATGACAAATGTCGCAAAATTTATTAATAAAATCACTTTTGGCACTTGTTTTACACACAATGAAAAAAGAAAAACTATTAATAAACGCATCTAACCAATTAAATTGTTTCTCTTCTTATTCTTCTTCTACTTTATTTGTAATTTTAATTAAAAAAAATTAAATTAATCATCAAATGACTTTTTTTCTTTTTGATAAATTCAAAGAACAAAAAAAAAAATTAAATAAACATTTTCATTTTCTTTTTTCTTAGTGTTTTAACGCGACACATCAGCCAGTTTGGGGACAAGGAAATAATTTTTACAATAAAATAAAAAAAAAGAATAAAACAGTGGCAAGCCTTAGTTAATTTATTACACCAATACCTTCTAGTATTTATTTATTATTTTTAATTTAAATAAAATAAAACAAATAAAACGAAATGATGATTAACATAAATTTTATTCATTATGTGTGTGGGTGGTTGGGTAGGCAGGCCGACAGTCAGGCAAACAGACTATTAAAGTCACAATAATATACGTCATTATCGTATATTATTATGTCACAAAAATTTTTTTTTTTTTAATAAATAATTTAACTTTCGATTTTTTATTTAATTTTCTTTAAGTAAAAGAAAATTTTAATTAATAATTAATGACACAACTTCAACTTAAACTAATTGCATAAATAGGATTTTTCTCTTCAATGTGAATTTACTTATTGAATTTTTTTTTTTTTTACTATTAAATCAATAATATATTAAACTATTAATAAATTAATAAATAAATTCTCTTTCATTTTTTTTTTATTTATTTTGCTAAATATAAATTGGTGTTTTTTCTTTTCTTACTGTTTTTATTAATTTATTTTAATTTTGCTTCTTAAGTTTTTGGCTTCAAAAATTTGAGTATTTTGTAAATATAAAAAATATAGAAAGAAAAAATAAAAATTCAACATCAAAAGATGAAAAGGAAATCTTTAATATATGTATTATAATTAATTTTTAGCAAACATTTTTTTTTTTTTTTTTTTAATATTTTATTTAATTTTTTTTTTATGCTTTATACCAAGTGTTTATTTTTAAAAACAAAGAAAGCGAAAGAAAATGAAATAAATAAACTTAAAAATATATATATATTAATAATAGTAGAAATAAATGAATATGATGGAATAGAAAATATAATATATTTATTTATTAATTTTTATTATTTAATTCTATTAAAATATATATATATTTTTGTTATTAAAATAAAAGAAAACAAAAAATATTTCCTCCAGTATTAACCTTGTTTTTCTCTTCTCACGTCACAAATATATTATTTTTATTTTTACACTTTTATTAATAATAGTTTCTCTATTTTTATTAATTAATTCTTTTTAATTAACTCACAAGATCACATAATAAGAACCAAGGATCTTACTATAAACAAAACAGAAAATAAAAGAAAAATGGAATTATTTTATGTCATTTAAATTGTGTAATTAAAATTTGTTTTCTTTTGTTTTTCTTTTAAAACTACGCCATTTTATTTTCTATATTTTACGGCAAAGTGTTTCCGGTTTAAAAATGTTACAATTTTTCTTTTTAATTTAATGAATTTAATTAAATCTAAACAAAGTATAAGGTAAATAAAATTGAATAATTTACTGCTACTTCGCTTAATGGAAAATAAGTGAAAATTTGTATTTCCTATAGTAAAATTATAAAAACCTCATCTATGCTGTTATTATTATTATTATTTAGAAAAAAAAAAACAACAAACAAAAACTTACAAAAGGTCAATTATTGTCTGGTCTGTTTACCTCGTGTGCTATAACCAATAACAAATATCCCTATGGAAAATACAAATAAATTTTTATTTTAGGAAAAGAAAATGGTATTAGATTTTGTTCATTGAATCGTATTACTCATGTTTGTTATTTTTCCAGCCACTCAGTCGTTAAACAAAAAAATATTTAATGGTTTTTATATTTTGTCCATCAATAACTAATGAAATTATGCTGCTTTTAGGCTGAAAACTATATATATGTATATAAAATAATATTTTCACGTTGTAATTTTATAGGTGTTGAATGATAATAAATATTTTCCATTTAATTAAAAATTTCTTTAACTAATAAATTAAACATTGATTTTAACAGCAATACAAAATCAAAATTAAAGCAGTAATAATATTAATAATCATAAAACGCATTAATCTGTTCAATTGAAATAATTATTAATTTAAGTTAAAAAAATAGAAAAATAAAAAAAAAGACTAAAGAATAAAGAACAAAACAATTTTATTAAATACATTTTTTTCTGATTTTGCAATTATATTTTAAATAATTAATTAATAAATACAAAACAACAAAATATATCTTAATATACGCTATATAACTTATAACTAATTAAATATCTAATATTAATTAAAATTATAAAAAATAATGATCACAAAACTTTTATTTAAATAAAAATAATGAAAAAATCAATAAATAAAATTTTACATTCAATAAATAAATTAAATTAATTAATAATACTCTTATAGATAAAATAATATTATCAAAAGCTATTAACAATTATTATTTTTAATGCAATTTTAATTAACTATATACACAGTCTTATTTAGTTTTTATTTTTTTTTTAATTATTTATTAAACTTTTATCAACACATTAATTGTTATTTGTTATTATTTTTCCTCATTTTATCGTGTTTATTGCATTAGATTTAACTTTTGCATGAAATCAACTACCTGTTAAACAATGTACTCTGCTACTTGAAACTCCTTTCATATCGCTTCCGTAAAAGCTTTTCGGAAATTTATTTTTTATTCGTTTAGACAATAAATTGTTATTCAAAAAATTACTCAAAAGAACATTGAAAAATGTTTCATTTCGAATTTGTCGTTTATTGATTCTTCGTCAACAACGTACCTTGTCTTTGAAGACTTTAAACATATTCACAATGAATTAATTCTTCTAATTGTTTTCAAGAATACTTTTCGAGTTTAATTTTTTCACTTGAAAACATTTTAAAATCCTTCTATGTCATCGACATGAGACTCTTCACATGATAATACCCAATCGCAAATACGTTTTTTAACAGTTACTTGATCCAGATTTGTTTCTAAGCCATAGCTGCTCATCAGTCGCCTTTGTCTTGTCTTATTTTCATCAACAGAAAGACGACTGTCTCGACGATGCAAATAAACACAGGTTGAATCTTGATCTGATGGATTTATATGGGTAAGAATACTTGCTGCTGATTTTGATGTTGTAATCTTAGGATCTAGCCATTTATCCTTTATATATTTCATAATTTCGGTAATTTTAGCACGTTTTTCTTCATTATGGTCGAATATTTTTCTAAATGCGCGTACCAGTCTGGGAGTAAATTTTCTGAAATTATCAGGCACTTTTGTTGTTTTTCTTTTTTGATATTTCATGAATGTGGCATAACTTGAATCTCGTACCCAGTCTGCTGACTCCCATGGTGGGCTACCGGTCAAACATGCAAAAATTAAAATACCAAATTGCCAGGAATCGGATGATGCTTTACATATAAATCGTTCATTTTTCACAACTTCAAGTACTTCCGGCGGAAGAAAAGCTACCCAAGTATGTCTAATTTTATTAACAAGTGTTCCTTCCCTCGTCGTGGCACCAAAATCACATAATTTTATTCGAGAAAAGTCTGGCGATAATACAAGTACGTTTTCTAATTTCAAATCTCGGTGCACTAAATTTTTTGAATGCATAAATTCCAGAGCCGAACTTAATTGGTTCGCAATCGCTTTACAAAACATTTCTGGCAGTCCACCTGGTATTAAATTTGCAGCTAAATCTCCAAATGGTGCATACTCCTGTGCAAATAAGAAATATTCCTTCGTTTTAAAAGCAACTTGATAGCTGCTGAGGATATTTGGATGATGACTTAGTTGATAACTGTAATGAAACTCCTTAATAAAATCCTTTTGTGTTGTCAATTCAACATGAATTGCTTTCAAAACGACAGTTTGTGCTGTTTTACGATGATGGCAGAGAAATATTTTCGCAAAACATCCCTCAGCAATTGTTTTCTCAATATCATACTCATCCCGTATTTCCATATCAGCTATTTTAATATCCGGTATCCGATGAAATATTCCAACATTACTTTCTTTAACACTATTTCGATGACCTGAGCTTCCACACTCTGATTTACTCTCTGACACCTTCATTATTTCTTTATTCTCTACTTATTTTCTATCTATAAATTATTTAATTCATTCAGGTTTTCTGCAAATAATAAACAGAGAAAGTATAAATAAATTTATGTGTTATAAATATAAAAACAATGAAAATGAAAATAGAATAAAATAAATGTAATTGACACCATTGTTTAGAATTACTGAGATTTGCCAAGTTAAATTGTGTAAATAATTATGGTAGGTAGTTAAAGTAAATAACGATAATATTTGAATACTTTGCTATGTAAAACGATGTGATTTTTCTTAATTTTTTAATAGAAATAAAAATCCTAAAAATTACAAAATTATGTTAAAAATTAATGAAAAAAAAATACTTTATTATGGTAATTGGATAGTCACCAAAACGATGTTAAGCAGTGTTAAAAATTAATGTTTCTTTAAATTTTTTATTAAATATTTAAATGCAGTAAACATATACAAAAATATCTATAACGACACAAAGTGTGTATAATAAAGGTACAACTGTGCTACTACCAAAACTACTACAACTTGTATATTCTTAGATGAAAAAATGTCCTTCATTATTAAATAAATTTATATATAATACAAAATTCGATTAAAAATAGAAATGGCAGTCTTAATTTAGTTTCTGTCTTTATAAAAATAGAACTTTAAACACATTTATTTTTTAAATAATATTCTGTGTGTTCTGCTTTATATACATATATATATATTTAAATATAATACATAAGTATATATAATTATATTTAATTAAAAAAATATAATTTAACAAATACGCAGTTAAAGCAAGTGTAAACATTTTCAATTATATTCAGATCATTTAAAAATGTGTTGTAAAATTTTTGCACCTTATTTAATTAACCAGAAAAATGATTATTCTTTAAATAATTAACAGGAAAGATAATTAAATCTTATAGCCACAATATAGTACAGTGAGAAAAAAAAAAATAAATACTTATTTTATTTATTTAATAATTTTATTAAACTGTGAAAGGATATATTAACACTGAGTGAATGAACAACACACGATCAAACTAATAAAAAAAAAAAAAATATGTCAAAAATTTTTTTAATAAAAACAAAAATATTGTTTAGGTCGTAAACCGCAGTGTTTATTCGATCTATTTTTAATAATATTTATAGTTTAATAAGAAGAAGAAAATTTAATAAATTATTTGTCACACACTTGTATATGCGCTATTTTAATAATATAAAAACTTTTATTTTTGTATTTAATAAAAAAATTCGATGCGATGAGATTTTATTGATTTATGAAATTAAAAATTTTTTCAAGTTCAATATTAACCGTTTGGTTTGACTTTAAATCTTTTGTATTTTTAAGTATTTCTGCTTTTTTTTTTTATTATTTTTATTTATTTATTTATTTTTTGTGGTAAAATATACTAACAGAAACTCGATTAAGTAAACAATTTTTTTTTTTGTCTATTATTGTTGGTGATAATAAAATAAAGTTCGTTTATTGACTTTTCAATTCACATCCGTTGGTCATGTGTTTGTTTTCGATTGGAACATTATTTTGGAATATACTGAATCAATATAGTATCTACAATACACTAGCATTATATATATATATATATATATATTTATGTACGTCATGGTGATTTTTATATATATATATAAAGAAATAATAAAATAATTCCCAGGCATCTTGAAGTAGATTCAATAATAAATTAATAAAACTAAGGATTAAGGTTTCGATTGACGTCAAATTGTATTTTATTATTATCTTTTCTTATTTTTTAATAAATTTTTAGTGACATATACTGTCATTGACATTCAAGTGTGCTTTTAGTTATATAATATTTCATAATTTAATTTAGATTTAATAATAATAATAATAATAATAATAATTTCTTATATTTGCTTTTTCGCAAAAATAAAAAAAATGTTAACTGATATCAAGATAAATAAAGTGTTTTGTGTTAAGCGTCATAAGAATTAAGGAAAATTGATACAATTTGATTGTCATTAATTTTGTGTATTTTTCTTTTAAAAAAATAAATAATATTATTTACTGATTTAAAAAATAAAAAAAAAATGTTATTTATACCTTAATGTATCCTTTAATTCGATTTACTTAAAACACTTTTTAAGTATCATAATATTATTTTGTATTTTTTTTTTTTACTTCTGCTTGTTCTTCTACTTCTTTGTGTCAGCTTAAAATAACTTTTATTTTACTTTTCTTTAAATTTCTTTACTTTTGAACTCCACAAGTATTATTAATATAATTATTATTATTATTTATACACAATAATGAAATTATTTTTAGAAGAAAACAAATATTTAATCACAAAAAATTATTACTTTATTACTGTACTTGAACTTTTATTATACCGTCAAATTTATATACACAATTAAATGATTTTAATTTTTTAAGATTCATAGGAAAAACTTAAACACAATTGGCAAATTGTCGATTTTTATTTTATTTTAGTATTTTGTTTTTGTTTTTTTTTTTATCTAGTGGTTTTTCGATTATAAAAAAAGCATCTGCTCAGATAAATGGTTTCACTAAGACTGAATCAAAGCTATATAATAAGAAGTCTGTTTTTAATATATATTATATATATATTTAAATAATACTATTTCTTTTTACGAATATACAATAATAATAAGAAAAATAAAATAAATACAAAATAAAAAATAAAATTTATGTAAAAACAAACAAAATAGTCGCAAGAAAACACTTAACTGTCGTCTGCTTAAAATGAGATACGAAATTATGAATTTTCTTTTCATTTATATTTTTATTTTCAACAAAAATTTGTAAATATGACAATTTTCATTTTTTTTTATTATTTTCTGAATTTTAGAAAAAAGTTGTAAGTTTTATTGTTTTTCTGTTTTCTTTTGTTGTTTTTCTTTTTTTATTTCCTTACGCTTTGCTACATCAAAAGTTAAAATTTTTTTGATGACAATGTTAATATTGTTTATACACAAAATACTTATTTACAATTTAATATTGTTGAAAAGTATTTAAAATCAATACTTTTATTAACTTTTATAACAATTAAAATGATTTTTATTGAAATAAATAATTTAAAAAAAAAAATACTTGTGATACAGTGGAGGCGCCAGGTATTTGTAAATTAATTATTATTCTTTAAAGCTTACATAAGCGAGTTAATAATTATTAAAAGTAGTAAAAAACCATACGGTATGATAATAATAATAAAATAAAAACCATAAAACCAACTATTCAAAACAAAAAAAGAAATATATTTGATTGAAATAAAATAATAAATTTTCTGTTTGTGGACGATTTTTCACATAGAAATGTTTCTTTAATTAAACTATTTTCTATGTAAAGACGATAAAATTGATTTACTTTTAAAGATTGGCACGTGTATTTTATGTCCTATAAAATAACTATATATATATAATTAAAATTATTTTTAGTTTTTTTTTCTTTTCTATACATTTTAACGTAATCAACTCTCATCTGCTTTAATTGAAAACCTGTGTGTAATGTAAATAACGCGGGTACATCCTAACAAATTTACCTAATAAAATTGTTAAATTATTCAGTATTGTACAGTGAATTTACAATTTACATTTTCTAATCCTAAATTAAGTATTTTTATTAATTAAACACATTTACATATTAATTTCATTGAAATAATTGAATTTATTTCGATTTTTACACAATCAATGTTTGTCTTTTAATCGCAACAAAAACAAATCATATTTGAAAAATTTATTCAACAAAACACATTTATTTTGAGAGAATCTAGTGATGTACCACCGTTAGTTTGGAAAATTTCTATAAAAAAGAAAAAAAAAACAAATATATATTCAATTCAATACGCAAATGTCATGAATAAATTTTAAACTTGATTAAAAATAGAAAGTCTGTTTTAAATTCGTAATTTGCCATGACGAAAATAGAATTTTTTTTTTTTTTTCTTCTTCAAATTTTAATTTAATTTTATTTTATTCGTTAGCATAACGTGCGTATTCTCTTCGGGGTTTTATTATTATGATTATTATTATTATTTTTGCTTTCGACATCACGTCTACACGAATAGTTATTTTAATATTTTCTTTTTCTTCTTTTTCTTTATAACTAATATACCTTTGATTTTAGATTTTATTTCAATGTTTCTCGTTATCATTTAGATAAATTAGACAATTTTACTATTGAGAATATATAAATAATTAATTAAAGATATTTTAATTTTAAATATAGTGATTTTTTCGTGGCATAGAGACAATATTAATTGTTTTTTGTTTACTATTTTCTTGTTGTTTTTATTTCTTTTATAGCATCTTTTTCTTGGGAATAATTAAATTGTTTTAAACAATATTAATTTTTGTTTTTTTTTAAATGAATAAATATTTATATAAAATTATCTAAATGAAATATTAATGCTGATATAAAAAAAAAATTAATAAAATAAAATATTGTCAAGGATAACAGAGTAATGATTTTATTCTTATATTTTCTTAAGCTTTACTTTCTCTTTCATTCGTTTTATTATAAACAACATATGTTATTGTACTTATATAATAATATTTATATAATATTTTTATTATTTCATATGCAATACATAAAAAAAAGAAATGACAAACAAATAAAAATAACGAAGAAAATACTGAAAACTAATAATTTTGTAATCATTGAAAAGTAAAAGAAGAATAAATAACCTACATTCAAAAAATAAATTTTATTTGTTAATAATTATTTTTAGTATATTTATATATATATAAAAATATTTTTAGTTAAAAAGAAATGTTTATTGTTTACTTAATTAAAACGCATATAATAAAAAAATAAAATTAATTTATTTAAAATAGAAATTCATTTATTTAATTTAAACGCATTTATCTACTACTGTGATTCACTATGATTCATTGTACAGAGCAAATATATATATAAATGTTTATAAGCAACAAAAATTTGCTTACTTTTATTTAATTATTTAGTTGTTTTTATTTTTTTTTTTTATCTAATTTAACAAGAAATTTTCAATTTTATTTTATATTGCAAGGATTTTTATTATTTAATTCATTTATACCGCATAAATTGTTTGCAAAAATATTTATTTTCTCTGCTTTTATTTTTTATTGTGGCTAAAACAAAGTCAATATTGATTTTCGATAAATTTAACGAAAACAACATAATCATTGAACGCGTTATTATTACTATTATTATATTCTGTTATTCATAAAAAAAAAGCAACTCTTATTATTATTGTTTGTTATTTCATTTTTAGTTAATTAAAGTGCAAACACGATTGTTCATGATTTATAATTTTAAAATACGATTAACACAAAAGATGTGATTTTTCCAATCAATGCTATGTTATTTCTATAGTTTGATTGATTAACCACCGATATTATAATTTATTATTTAAAAGAAGATCAATGATATTAATTTTTATTAGAGAAAATTCTAAAATGAAATTGAATAAATTTTGCACAAAATATATAATTATTTTATGTAAATAAAACGTAGCGTTTCTCGGTAATGAAATAGAATTTTTTCTTGTATATTTTTCTAATAAAACAATTAAATTTGTAAAAAGTTTTTCTTTTATATTTCATTGGTGGTTAAATTCAATAATAATATTATATATAAAACTAAATACTAATAATAATTATAAACTAATTAATTGTTATTTTTATTAGATGTATTATTTAAATGTTAAATTTAAATGCAAAAGAAAATAAATTTTTGCTGTAATTATTGTTTGCTTTTTGCTATAATATTAAATTTTTCTG
Organism: Ptychoptera contaminata; assembly: GCA_963942525.1. NCBI lineage: Eukaryota > Metazoa > Arthropoda > Insecta > Diptera > Ptychopteridae > Ptychoptera > Ptychoptera contaminata. The sequence goes on along the minus strand of OZ012636.1, from coordinate 10,597,059 downwards.
TATTTTTTCTATTAAATATAATTGAAACAAAGTAGATTTTTAACAATATTATGATTGAGGGTCGATGCTTTAATTAATTAGATTAAAATAATAAAAAAAAAATAATAATAAAAATACCCATCACCAGCATCAGAGTGTAGAGAGAAATAATTTTTCATTTAAAAAGGTATAAATAGCAAAGCATCATGTTTACAAGAGGAAAAACCTTTTTACTTGTTTTTAATTTAATTTTTCTTTATTTGTTATTTTTAATTAAACAATCAACAATTTTCTGTTGCTTTATTAGACTTTTTTTCTGCTTATTTTTATACATAATACATTTTTTTTTATTAACGTTATTTATTTATAGAAAAAATCAATAATATGGTTCTTTAAACAAATAAAATAAAATTGTTTATTTTCAATTAATTGAAATAATAATTTAATTATTTGCTTCCTTTTTTCTTCTTATTAGATTAATTTTATTTTATTTTTTATGTAAACAAGTTAATATATATATTTAATATTATTATTATTATTAGTTTTTAATTAAAAAGTGTTTCATGTGAACATTGTTCAACGATTTATTCGATAATAAAATTTATTTATTTTTTAACAATCGATTATTATTTTTTTTTGCACTTTTTGTTAATTTTAAAATTAAAATAAAAATTATTTTTTTTTTTCATTCTTTTAATATTAAAATCGGGCGTCGCGTTTTTTTTTTTTCTTTTTTGTATTATTTTTCGCTTTAATGTAAATGTAAATATTATTTTTGAGAAATTAATTTATTTTTTTTACCTTTGATATTAATTTTTATTTTTTTTTTTTATTTTTCAATTAATAAATAATATTTTTTTGATATGTAAACTGATTATTTAATTATTTATTTTTCTTTGCTACATATATTGATGGATTTATAATTTTTTTTTTTCTGTTTTTTATTTATGATTATTATTATTATATAGTAAGCAGTGCTGTAGTTACTCAGAGTTCCTTTTTCTGCGTCTATTTTTTTTTTATAAATATTGAAATTGAACGCTGTGTCTTTTGCTAAATAGCATAAATAGTTCATAGTCTTATCATAAACTTATCAGTTAAACTTACATTTATCATAAACTTATGAATAGAATTAATCGTTATGTTAATAACTCAGTGGTAAATTACTTACCAGTAATTATGTTTATTGTTTAAAAAAGTCAAAATTAAAGTTTTGAATGTTTTTAAGCTTTCGTAGTGGTTTCTTGGCGTTATTTTAAACTCCAAAAGTACACAATTGTATAATACACAATAATGCACAAATTTTGTAAGGAAATAATACTTCCCTTCACTTTTCTAGGTCCTTAACAAACCAAAATTCTGATAAACATAAAATAATTATCGTAAAATATATACTTAAAGAATTTATAATAACTTACGCCCATTACGATTTTCTTGAATAAAAAATATTATAACGAAGCTAATAATTGTATGGGAAGACCCTTTAAAATTCCATTGCTTCTAAGTATATTCTACAAATCAGTATTATAAGTACTTACCAAAAATAAAATAAAAATTCCATAAAACAAAATCAAATTGTCTGAGTTATTAAATGCGTTTCTTTTTCTTTTCTTTTCTTTTCTTTTTTTTTTGTGTTGCTACCAATACATAGTCTATTCTGACGCACAAAATACAAAATAAAACTTCAAAATAAACATGATTATTATTATTATTATTATATATAATTTTAAAAACAACTAAAAAAATTCATATAACACGAACAAAGTTATATGATTAATTTAACCAGTGCCAAAAAATAGAATTTTAATAGCTGGACGGACTGCTGCTGCTCTTCGTTCATATATATTTTTTAAATTATTAAAAATAAATAAAGCAAACAAAAATTAACAAAAAAAAAAAAAAAAAGCTTAAGGAGTAATAAAAAAATAAATTAAAAAACAGAAAATTAAGCAAAATTTTACATAAAAATATATATATTTGTAATCTATATTTAATGATTAACAAAACGAAAAGATTTAACGGGTTTGAAAATTGTTGTTTCATCGTTGCTTTTACTGTAAAAAAAATGCAATTTTGGTGGTTAAAATAGCTAAAACACTGTAACACAACTTATTGTAAAATGATTGTATTTAGCAAAACAGAGTAAAGTATATATCAATCAATAAAAATTATAATTTATGATCAACAAAACGCTTGACTGTTATTTAAATCTTTGCGCAATAATTGTAAGCAGTGTAATCAGTTTTCACTGGTGCCCAAAAAAAAATAAAATAATTAATAAATTATATTTTTGAATAACAATTTAATATTTGCAAAAAAAATTAAAAAAACAAGTAAACACTTTAAAAAAAAAGTTACTTTGAGTTATGATTTCTATTTTTAAACATTATTTTTTTTCTCTTTTCTTAATTAAGATCAAGAAAAACATTTTCTGTAGTTTTTTTTTCCTTCTTTAAGTCGCATAATAATATTTAAAGATTTTATTTTATGTTTTTTTCTTTCCAATAATAATCGACTAAGTGTGTTTATTTTCAAAAAAAAAATACGAATATTATTTCTTAAAAAAAAAAAAAACTATCAATCATTAACTCATAAACGATGTGTTATTAAAGAAGGAAAAACAATATAATAATTAATAATGAAACACGAGAAAGTATTTTGATTTTTTCTTATGGTAGAAATATATATTTATTTTCTTTTTTCTTAAATTTTATTATATAAAATGTGATTATACTTGACTATCATATACATTAATTAACTAATTTGATAATATTATAGTAAAGTTATTATTATTACAATATATAATTGGATTTTGTATAAATGTTAATATTGGGTATCACAATAAATTGGTTTTTTTATTATAAATAAAATTATTAAATAATTCTTAATTATTTGGTAAAAAAAAAACTAGTTAACTATAATACAGTTTTTTCCTATTAATTAATTGATTTCCTTAATATTTACAATTATATTTACTTTTGAAAAAAAAAAGGAAGTACTTTGTACTCTTTTACATGGCGTTGTTTCAACTACTTAAACCTTAATTGTTTGTTCATTTGTTTCACATAATCTTAAAGAACTTATCTCAGTATTATCATCATATGTTTCTTCACACGATAACACCCATTCACAGATCCTATTTTTTATTGCATCATTATCCAATAATGTTTCTATACCGAAATTACTTGTAAGGCGATGTTGTTTGAACTTGGTCTCGTCAAATGAATGTCGATTTTGTTGACGTCGCACATTTATGCGTATCGAATCTTGGTCAGAATTATTTATATGCGCTAGAATACTTGTAGCTGATTTCGATGTTGATATTTTCGGGTCAATCCATTTATCTTTTATATATTTCATGATTTCGGTAATTTTGGCTCTTTTATCCTCTTCATAATTAAATATTTTTCTAAATGCTCGAATCAGTCTTGGTGTGAATTTGCGAAAATTATCTGGAATTTTTGTTGTTTTTCTCTTTTGATACTTCATGAACGTGGCATAACTTGAATCACGTACCCAGTCGGCTGACTCCCATGGTGGATTACCAGTTAGACAGTAAAATATTAATATGCCAAATTGCCAAGAATCAGATGATGCCTTGCATATAAATCGTTCATTTTTTACAACTTCAAGTATTTCAGGAGGCAAAAACGAGATCCATGTATGACTAATTTTGTTAACAAGAGTGCCTTCTCTCGTCGTTGCACCAAAATCACATAATTTCACTCGAGAAAAATCTTTAGCAAAAACAAGTACATTTTCTAATTTCAAATCCCGGTGCACAAGATTCTTTGAATGCATGAATCCAAGAGCCGAACTTAGTTGACTAGCTATAGACTTGCAAAACATTTCTGGTAGTCCACCCGGTATTAGGTTTGCAGCTAAATCTCCGAATGGGGCATACTCTTGTGCAAATAAGAAATACTCCTTTGTTTTAAAGGCAACTTGATAGCTACTTAAGATATTTGGGTGATGACTTAGTTGATAACTGTAATGAAACTCCTTGATAAATTCTTTGGGTGTTGTAAGTTCCACATGTATTGCTTTCAAGACGACAGTTTGTGCGGTTGGACGATGATGACAGAGAAATATTTTCGCAAAACATCCCTCAGCAATTGTTCTTTCAATATTATATTCATCTCTAATTTCCATATCAGTTATTTTAACATCTGGAATTCGATGCAACACTCCAATTCCCTTTTCCTTAAAGCTATTGCGATGACCAGAACTTCCACATACTGATGTTTTCCTCTCCTCGGTACTCATTTTGATAAATTTTATATTTTGATCCTCTTTAAATATGTATTTTATTGTTTATTTCTGAAATAATAAAAGAAAGAAGACAGTTAAATTAAGTCGAATAAAAAACAACTTATTGATATGATGTCACTGACAGAATAATAAATATCAAAAACTATCTCTATCCTCTATGCAATATTATATAACTGAAGGTTAAATTATTTTTTCAAAACGTGCAAAATGACATGCAATCAGATAACATTAAATAAATCTATGAAATATCCTGTCAATTACTTGTGTAAACACTTGAACATAATAACTGAGCATTTTTAATCTATTAAATGTACAACAAAATGTTATAATAATTTTTTTTAACGATAACATACATGATTTTTATTTTTTACTATTTCCATTATATAAATATATTTAAAATAATAAATTAACATTAACATAAGCATTAGCATTGACATTGATTTGTTTACGCTATAGATTTAATCTTCTTCTAATTTTCATTACATAAACAAATTAATTTTTATATTCAATAAAAAACGATTAATTGGTTTATCACTCGTAAAACCATTTAGATTATTTTAATTTTGTTTTCCTTTTAATTTAATTGACAAGATCATTTCACACATGATTCAGTGTATTTCTTCTTTTAAATTACATTTAAATGTTATTTCTATTATAATGAAATGTTAATTAAATTTCTAAAGAAAATAAAATATAGAAAGTTCACTAGAATTCCCTGTTATTCTAAGGTGTTACAAATAAATAAATAATTAACAACAGTGTTTTTACATAAATATTTTTCTTAAATACAAATAAATAAAAGATATTGTGTTTATTTACTAAATTCTTAGAAACAGTGATTCTCTTGAAGAATTAAAAATTAAAGTAATTATTTTCAAGAATTGCTTTTGTTTTTCTTTAAGTATTAGAAAAATAATTTTATCAACAGTGTATTTACCTTGGTGTTACAATAATTATGTTTTCTGATACATTCTAATATTCCATAAATATTATTATCTTTTCTATCAATCGATAAAATTAATTCTTTTATCTTTATTAATATATTTTCCACTATTAACTTTAATAAATGATTATTATTTATTATTTTGCACTAATTATAAACGTCACAATTATTAATTACAATTTTGTTTTATTCATATATTTTCAATATGAAACATCTGCACTGCTTAATGGTAACTTTTAAACTAAAATCTAAATTGTGTTACATTTATAATATGAGTTACTAAAATAATTCACTCTGTATATTCTACGATTCCTTAAATACAATTTTTCCTCAATTTTCTCAAAATTTATATTTATATATATTTATATATATATATATGTTAACATACATATATTTACTCAATTTATTTTCGTTTCGTTTCTTTCTATATAACTGAAGTAAAAATAAAAAAAATATAATAATAACAAAATTTCCTCGTAACGTAATTCAATTGAGTTTAACTGTAAAAATAAAAGAAAATTTTCTTCTTTGTAAGAAAAAATAAAAAATATAATAATAATTATTATGAAAATTATTTTTTTTTAACAAATCTCATTTATTATACAATCTTTATGTGTGCGTTTTTATTCTTTTTTGCTCGTATAATTTATTATCAAAATTTTTAACAATCATTTGTTGATAAATTGAATAAATTTATAAATTTTATGACTGAATTTTATTTTAATAGAAACAAAAAAAATAATAATAATAATAATAATAATAATAAAAGTCGAATATAATTGTTCAATTTTTATTTTTTATTCCATTTACAAATAATATAATTTTTTTGCTAAAAAGAAAAAATTTATACAGTATTTATACATTATTATTAAAATAGAAATATTTTAATAGAAAATCTAATAAAGAAATTTTTGTTTAAAAATGAATTTAAAATGAAGAAAATAAAAAACCACGTCAAGGGTAAATACGATTTTGATTTTTTACTTTTTTTTTTTTGAAAATAATTACCATAAAATTACAATTTTTCTAGGCAATTAAAACAATATTTCTATAATTCATATTTTAATAAAAAATATATATACATATTGACATTGAAAATAATAAGAAAATTGTTTGTAAATTTCTCTACGATAACTTAATTTTGTACATTGCAAGTAATTGCATGCTTAATAACTCGTACACATTATCTAAAAATAAATTAATTTTCTAAAAGTTATTGAATTATAAATAAATTATATAATTAATAAATAAAATATATATATATATATATATATATATATATAAATATTTCTCATGGTGACAATGAAATAAAAATTTGTAACAATTTTATGTGTTAAAAGAAAACACAAAAATTATGAAGAAACAACAAAAAAAAAAAACACTGAAACAATTAAAACATAAATAAATTTTCTGTTAAGCAAGAAAGTTATTTTTAAATTAAAATATACTAAAATAAAATTCATTTTCTTTTCTTTTTCTTTTTTTTACTTGCTCCTTTTGTAAATAGAAACTATAAAGAAAATGTGTTTAGGCACAACCAAAATAGAAGTATATATATATATATATAAAATAGCATTAATGTTTATAATTGTTAAAATTTTTGAGTTTAACCACACCACGCTTCATTAAAAATTTCCTACTTGTTTCACCATTATTATTATTATTTTTTTTTTTTTAACAAATTTTATTTTCTTTTAATGGTTTTGGTTTTCATCTATCAAACAATTCTTATAAGTGTTATTAAATCAAAATTTATTTTATTTTATTATCAAATTTTGTTTATAAATCAATGTAGTATATAAGAAAAAGGAAACTTTAAAGATTATTTATTAAAACATTAAATATTAATATTTCATCGAATTTAAATGGATTTTATACCTTAGAAAAATAGATAAACAGAAGAAGAAACAAAAAAAATGAAATGTCAGCACTGTTTGTGTCATTTTAAGAAATAAAAAATTCAAATATTTTGGAACGTTTGACATTTTAATTTTTTTTAGCCAATCAGATATGAAACACGAGATTGTGAAAAAAATTTGAGACAATTGAAAAACGTTTTTTATTTTAGATTAAAATGAGATATTGTAAGTAGAACACATTATTTAAGAAAAATTGCACCATTATCTAAAACCAATAATTCAATATGAATTATAATTGTATTATTAATAATAATAATTATGCTTTAAAAGAAAAAATCTACAATGATTTAAAACTAAAAAATTCAAAATTAGTAAGTAAATTAGTATTAATTATTAATTAAGATAAAATTAAACAAAAGTAAAAATAAAAAAAAAAAATATATTTAGATGTTAAATCAAGAGAAAATAAAAAAAGATATCGAAAAACTACAGCAACAATATGATGCTGATAAATTACAATTCGAAGAGAATAATAAGAATATAAAATTAATGGATTTAGAATTTAAAAACAAATTAGATGAATTAAAATTAAAAAAATCGGTTTACGTAAGTAATAAAAACACGTGTGAAGGAACGTAAGTATTATTAAATTTTATTATTTTTTTAGTTGGAGAATCACAAGATTTCCTTAGAGAAAAATAGAACTCTATGTAAGCAGGCTCAAATAGAGAGGACAAAATTGAAGGATACTCGTGAAAAATATCAGCAAATATTATATAAATGTAATAATTGATTAAATTTAATAATTTATTTGTTAAAATTAAAAAAAAATTTTTTTGTAAAGCAATACAACAACCAAACATTTATCGAGTAAATGAATGTGTCTCCAGAACATGTCAAATGAATCAGGATATAGACCAGGTTCTTCAGAAGTATAATAATGAATTTGAAGAAATTCAGAGAAAATGTAACGAAGAAAGGTAAATAAATTTATTTACTTTAAGTTATGGTTATAACTTTTTTTGTATTTTTTTTTTCAATCTTTAGAGAAGCAGCAAAAGCCGAATTGAATAAAATAAATCAGAAAATTAAAGAATCAACTATGGATAATGTATTTATAGTTTTATCACGTTTAACTAGAATTATAATATTAAATTTTCTTTCATTTATTTTTTAGCAAGCAGATGCCACGCAAAAATGCAAAGAGTACTACGATAATGAAATTAAAAAACTGCAAATAGAAATACAATCAAAACAGAATATTCTTGATAATCTTAAAGAAACAGAAACAAATAACAATGAGATGTATACAAAGGAAATGACAATTTTCCGGGCGGAGATAAAAAACATAACGTAAGTTGGCCATTATTGAATAGAAATGAAAATGAAAATTTATTTTTAAAATATAAATCTTATTGCAGTAAATTAAATGAAAAATTGCAAAGAATTTATGATGAGAAAATAATAATTAAAAATAATTTGATAAACAAGACTAATCAGAAGAAGTAATCCGTTGAAGAAAGAATTAAGTGTTTTCAGAAATGACTATTTTTTTTTTGTTTACTTAAATGAATAATTACATTATTTTGATTATACAAAAAACTTATTTTTGTTATAATGATCCTGTTTTTTTTTTCTTTAGTTGTTTTGTGAAATTATTATTTATAAAATGTCAAAGGATTTATTTGCGTGTTTCTTACTAAATGAACAAAGTGTTTTTAGTAGTATAAAAACACTGAAAACAATAAGTTTAGAGCAAAAGAATATATATGTATATATATATATATATAATTTTTTTTCTTGTTATCCTAGCCATCGTATGTGGTGTTTACATTTAATAGGAAAAAAAAAATTATACAGAAAAAAAAAACCATAAAATATATTGTGGTCTCCATGATGGCTGATGATTTTCTTTGTAAACAAAATATAATTTTTTTTATTATTATTATTATTTGTCTGAAACGAGTTCTTCCTGTAAAAGTTTTTCTATATTTTCTTCTTTTCATCGTTATTAATTATGTGCGTGAAAATTAAGTAATATTTTTCGCTAAATATAAGAAAAGAAAAAAACTTTAATTGACAAAAATAAAATATAATATCATCACTCATTTTTCATAATAATTTTTCTTTAACGTTTTTATTTACTTGTAAATAGAATTCATGATAAATATATATTATATTATTTTATTTTTTTTTTTTTGTGTAATAAAATTTGGCGAAACTTATGTTCTCATTTTATTTTGAAAAATTATTAAGAAAAACAGAAGAAACGGTTAACACAACACAAATAAATTAATTGGAGCTACATGATTTTCGTTTTTCTTTTTTTTATTCATTTCTATATCATTGTTATTATATACATGTTTTTATAAATAAAATACTGTTTATATCATTTATTATAGATTTGTTAGTAAGATTCGCTATTATTAATTAATAAGAATATATAAATATATATATTAAATCACTTTTTATAGAAAAGTATTTTTAGTTCATTAATTGAAATATAATTTGTAAATGATTTGTTTTACATTATATTGATTATATTACCGAAAGAATATATATCCATAAATTACGGGGGTGGCTTTTTTTTTTTATATTATTAATAATATTCTACAGTATTATGTTCCACTGTCATTTACAATTTTTCATTCATAATAAATATGCGTAGGGGTAGGTTATTATATCAAAATCAAACATTTTATTATATTTTTTACTTGTTTCATAAAATAAAAAAAAAGAATTTCTTTTATTTTAATTTATTTTTTTTTTGAATATTTCAAATTAAAATAAATTATCAATGACAACGACTTTGATAAATGAATTAATTTAGAAAGTTATTATTTTTTGTTTCTTGTTAATTAAAATGTTATAAAAAATTATCACACGCTCGTGTTATTTAATATTAAAAAGTTTGCACATTGTTTACCCTTAGGGGTTACAAGTTACAAACATAAAAAAAAAAACGAAATAATAATAATGAAAATGTGTTTTTTTTTTTGTTAATTTATTTTTACGAAATATTCGACAAGGTCGTAACAAAGTACACAAATCGCGATTGAAAAATGTTTTCAATTTCATAAATTCCGGTTTTTTGCATATAAGTTTAATTTGTATTTTTCTATTACTTTAATGTTGAGTAGGACGGTTATTACCATAATTTTGTGGAAATAAAATTTTTCATTTACTTTTTTTTTTTGTGATTTTTAAGTGATTTGTAATTGCTTACATAAATATTAAGTAAAAATTGATTAACCATATTACTTAGCAATTATGGTTGGTAGGGGTTTGCCAGTAAAAAAATGAAAATTATTATAAAAGCATAAATGCATACGCTACGGAATTCAGTCATTGAAAACATGAAGTTGGTAAGTTTTATTTAAATTTTTCTTTTTAAATAACGAAAAAATAACTATATTTTACTTTATTTTCAGTTAATCTTATTTTCGTTTGTGTTTGCAGCAACTAATGGGGTTCCTATATTTCCCCATTTGTTTCACAAACACTTAAAATTCGCACCGGTTCCATTTCATTTTGTCAAACCCCATTTCGAATTGATTACACCGCCTGTTCATTTGTTTAAAAAAGTATTTGTGAATGTGGAGCCTGTGAATGTGGTACAAGTTGAAGTGCCCCATGAAGAAATTATAGAAACGACAGCCGTTGAAGTTTCTGCAGAGCATAATGCCAACGTGCATATTGAACACGAAGAGCATAGCAGTGTTAGTGAACAAAGTGGAGACCAATTATCATCTCAGCACAGTGAATATGGATTACCGAACACGGAAGAACATAAACAAGATTTTCATACAAATGATGAGCAAAGTGTTCCACATTTAGACTATGGAATTCCTCATGAGGAGACGGTACAATTTAAAGCGCCAATTCTAGTTCAACAACAACATTTTCCAACTACTTTAGAGAAACAATTAGTTCACAGCAGTGCTCTAGAAGCAAAAATTAATAGTGAGTCAACTTTTGCTGTACCAGCTGAAAAATCTATACAATTTCATGCTACCGTAGAGCATAAGCGACCATTATCGGATTCTGATGTTGTTCACAGTAGTGTGCAAGAAACAGAAAAAAAATTAATTTTCAAAACAAATTCAAAGAATCAAGACTACGAGTATACAGTATCCAAGCCAATTGTTGTAAAGGACGATGAGGGCACTACACATTCAGATATTTCATATGGTTTACCAATTGTACATGATTATGATGTTCGTGCATCTTTTCAACAAGATGATGTACCGTCAAATTTTAAGCCACATTCGGATTTTACACAAAGCCAATTTGAACAGAAATTACCGCAGAGTGGTCAGTTAAATACTCAAGTACCAAACCAAGTTCATCTTGCTTTGCCACACATATCACATGTTCCACAACATTTTCCCGATTTACCAGAAAATATTCCTCATATTCATACAAATTTCGTTCAGCCGGTTCCTCTAACCGTACAATCTCCACAATTCGTTGAAATACCCACAAACACCCAGCTGTCAATAGTCGATGATAGAAACCAGTATTCTCATGGATTTTCACTAGATGACGGCACTAAAGTATCTGAGCAAGGGCATCTAATTTCAACAAACGATGGCTGGGAATATGTATTAGCTAAGAACGGCCAGTATGAATACGTATCACCAGATGGCACACCAGTTAAAGTAGAATGGATTGCCGATCATAAAGGTTTTCGTGCAGAAATTAAATAAACTTTATTAAAAAAATAATAGTTTTATAATTAAAATAGTAAATTATTAATTAAAAAATAAAATTTTTAATTTCGAAAAATAAATTATGTTTTTATTGCAGTATTTTAGTCTATACAATATGTGTCTATGCTTAAATATTACAAAAATCTGATTTTACTTGTATAAATTTTATTAAGAACAGTGCATACTTGTTTTTCGGAGTAATTTTTAGTACATATGCTAACCGATGTATGATTTTTGTCGCTATCTCCGTAAAAGGGTAATTTCTTGAACAATTAAACAGATTTTGGTTTTTTATTTTTCTTTACTATTCGACAAAAATGTTATAAAAAAAAATATATATATATATAAAAAGAATTTATCACAATTAAAAGCGACAAAAGCACTTTAGCCGTAATGATGTGATATTAAAGTTAAATCGCGGCACAATAAAAATGTCAAAAACATATGAATAATGTATGTGACCAGCGATATAAACGAAAAAAAACAAGTCAACTGACGTCACCATAAAATGGTTTTTTCATTTTTTTTTTAATTAGAAGACAGAAAAATCCACATAAAATTTGATTGCATTCGTCTATTAAGTGCGATAACAATTCCGGTATATTTAATTCTCGTTTTACATTATCAATGAATAAATAAATTGATTTTATTGATTTTTTTTTTTTTTTTTGCGAAATGTCTCTGGAGAGTGCAAAAATTCTTAGCTTATTCCGTTGAACTCGATTAAAAATTGAAAATTAAATAATTTCTTTAGAATTTCATAGGTTCATCAAGAATCAACAGTACTCATTTGATCTACATGTAATACGGTGTTGGAAGAAATTGTGAGATAAATTTCTCCTGTTTATTATTTTGCATAAAATAATATAAAATTAAATAGAATTATTGTGTTTGAGCGACAATTCGATGTTGATGATGTTGATGGTGATGATTATGACGACGGTAAATTTTCAATTGCGTACAATGATTATAATTTTTTGGTTTTTTCGCATCATCAAATCGAAATATTTACCTTTATTTCACCTATAATATCTCATTGTTTGCCAAATAAAAGATGAAAAAATGTAAAATATTATTGCTTTTTTGCACCTTTTCGCGAATTATTTCCGTTTATTCTTTTATTCTTTCTTTTCATTTTTTTTTTTACCATGGTTTTTGCATGGCTTCAACAAATATTATAATCTACCTTGTTGTTTTTTTTTTTTTACTACTATTTTGATTCCGCTTCCTTTGAAGTCATTATAAGTTTAAAATTTCGTTTTTATATTGCTTTTTCACTTTAATCAAATAAGAAATATATATTTATATATATAAGAAAATTAATAAAAACTTATATTGCGCACATGAGCATCAATAGAGGTGATAAATTGCTTTCAGATGAAAAATAATTTTGATCAGTAAATATTGTTGCGTTTGGGTTAGCGGTTAAGAAGGTGTATTTCGTATTGCTCCCACTTATAACCACCAATAATAACGTCTTTCGATACTCTAGACCGTCGTCTTCGATACGGTATACAATCTTCTTCATTTATTTATTTATATTTATTTACCAAACTGTCACATAAATTATATTATTTATTTTTCTTTCGTTTTACATTTTCGCTGCATTTAATAATTTGTAAAATGGCTGGTGGCGTCAGTGATTTTTGATTACAAAAAAAACAGTGTTTTCTGTTTTTCATTTTAATTTTACTTTATTTAATTTAAATATTATACAAAAAAAAACAAATAAAATAATTAATTGTTTTTTATGCTTTAAAAGTTATTTTACGGGGTTTTTATTTTTTGTTGCATTCAACAACAATGTAATAAAAAATCGCAGCATAATTTAATTTTTTAATTAGAATGTTTAATCTGCATGGCAAATATAGGGCGGGTAATTTTTATATATATATTTATAGAGATAAATATTTATTTATTTATTAATTTTTTTTTTTTTTGATGAAAAATGATCTTTTCTTACCTTTAAAAAAAAAAAATGTATTAAGTAATGGAAAACAGAAAAAAAGAAAAAGTTTGGAAAAAATGTTATTTTTCACAGAGAATAATTTATCTTCTTTTGTTGACTTTAAAAATGTTTTTACATTTTTGTATTTTTGCAGCAATATCAGCAGTAACCACCAGTAACCACCAGCAACAATCAGCAACCAGACCACACACACAAGTCATACATTTTCAAGTAATTTTTTTTATTTTAAATAAAAACATTAATTTGTATTAAATTTGTTTCGTTTATTTTTATTATATTCTCTTTTATTTAAATTAAATTTTACAATTTTTTGTTTTCTTTATCATTTTCCTTCATTTCTTTTTTATATATTTTTTTTTATTTTATAGAAATCACACAATTTGATTGAATTTTATTTGATTTTTTACTTTAACCGTTACTTTTAATTACACTTAATTTATTTATCATTTTTTTTTTTTTTATTAATTTAATTTGAATAAAAATAAATAAAAAAACAAATAAAATTTTATTCAATTTAATTTATGTTAATAGTTTTATTATTTACTTTTTATGTATTATTAATTTATTTACAATTTATTTTTATTTTTATTAGATTTAATTATTTGTTAATTAGTTAGTTTTTGGTTCAATGTTTTTTTTTTTAGTTATTATTTGTTTTTTGCATTCAATAGAGGTGAAAATTCTCCAAAATAAACAAAAGAAAAATAATAATAATAAAAAAAAAAACGGAAAATTATTTTAGTGTTACCATACAACACCATATGGTGTAAATGGTTTTATTTTTTTTCTATACGATTTCATGGATTGTCAAAATTATGTGATAACAATAATATCCTATCAAGATGTTGGACAAACACGGTGACAATCATTATGGGGTGTTTTTTCTACCTTTATCGTCCAATAAGTATTGTTACAATGGAAAACAATAACACATACATTGGATCACCGATTTTCAGTTGGCCAGCATGTTGCATTGCTGCTGGATGTTCACCTAAAAATAAAAATATATAGAAAACATTAAAGTAAAATTATGACTTTGTTATAGTCGAATTTTTAAAATAGAAATGGGTTTATCTCATAAAGTATATGGATATCTCCTCCCATAATTTTTCTTTTTTTTTAACTACATGCTGATGATCATGATGATGGAAATTTAAAATAAAACATTGAGAGAGTAAATGTTTATGTTTGTTATAAATAGATATATTTAAAAATGAACGCGTTATTCTGATTGAAGGACGAAAAATGTAAAATCGGAAAAACAAAAAGAAAAGAAATCTATATCGTGATAATAATATAAATCTTTTGACGCGCCCTGTTCACGCCTTTCAACAAAGGCACAACATTATACTCATACTATTTTCACAACAATTCATGTGTCTTGTGTTGTTTTTCGATGCTTCATTTTGAATAAATAAATATTTCCAAAAAAAAAAATAGCAATATAAAAAGGATGTCAAGACAATTTGAAAAGTTTAAAGAAATGAAAAATTTCTTCTGTCAGACACACTTAATGTTTTTGATGCTGTAACTTTGCTTTCTCTGATTCATCTCATATGGTTTAACTGAATTTTATCCAATAATTTGCTTTTCCTTTTTTTTTTCAACAATTCTATAATGAACCAAACGTTTCATATCCTTATGTCTTCTAACCACATTATCCACTTCTTATTCCACTGTACAGTTATTCTTTCACATTACCAATACTTAAAGTGTTTTTCATTTGGTGGTTAAGAGACTAAATTGAAAATAAAAAAACCAAAAATCATTAAGTAACGAAGGCGTTTACTTAAAATATATTTATTTTAAATAATAAAAAAATAATAAAACATTCCATTTTTTTTTTTAGCCAGAAAATGAAAGGAGTAACACAGAGAAATCAACTTTATTTTTAAACAACTGCTGTGAGTTGTCACAGCGCTAATATTAAATATATGCTGAAGAAATGTGTTAAAAGTTTTATTGAATTGTATGAATGAATGTAGGATGAAATAATATAAGGATGTTTTCTTCTTATATTTTTGCTTTTTTCTTTTAATAAAAATCTGGAACATTTTCACTTTAACACAAGAATCATGTCATTTCTATATACTTTTATATATTGTTTTGGAGTTTATTTCGTTTCTTTTAAAAATAAAATTTAACATTTACATAAGTAAAAAATTAGTGAAATAGAATTACCGTTTAATATATGTACATTAACTGTTGTGGGATTTGCATTCGATGGTGAACACGTATATTTTCCAGAGTCAGGACTTTTAGCACGTTGAATCAGTAGATACGATGTTGTTATTTCACCTTTTTCTGTAATTACAGAAACACCGCCTCTAGGTGAATCATAGTTGATTTCCTGAAAAGAAATTATTATTTAAAGAAGAAAATCCTTTTTCTTTAAAAAAAAAAAAAACCAAAAACGAAATAAAGCTTTCAGTTGTGACTGGGTAGTTTCAACAAAGTAATATTAATAATAGCACGTGAACAAAACATAACATTTAATAATCACTTGGGGAAATTGTATACTCTAGTATAAATGTAATAATAATAATAAAAAAAAGCAAAAATAAAGGACTATTCACCACGGTACCACTGTTACATACAACATAAACATGCATCTAACCAAACTTTTCTTATTAAACATTATATTAAACGTGCATATTCATTGCAGGTTATTCATTCATGCACTGCTTTAAATAAATATGTTAAGCAAACATGTAACCCAAACCACCCAAAAAAATATCCTTATTTTACTTTTCTATGAATGCTGAAGGGTAGGTCGTTGTAGTTACTTAAAACAATAATACGATAGACATGACAATAGAAGTAGCATTTACCACCCACAGTTATAGTATTCAATTGCAAAGCATGTCTCACCTGGTTATTATGAGTCCAATAAATTGCTGGCGGTGGTTCAGGTGAATGTCTTACAATACACGTGAGATTTACAGTTGAACCAGTATTAATATACAAATCAGGATCACCCACAATCGTTGTGATAGGCTCTGTGATTTAAGAGTTTCATTTATTGTAATTATTATAATTTTTTCCAAAGAAAAAAAAAAAAACTTACCAACTATGGATAAAAACATAGATTGCCCCATAGGCGGTGTTGTAGATACTTGACACTCGTATATTCCAGAATCTCTACGTTGTGGATATCTAACCTATAAATAAAAAAATGTAATACATTAATATGAAATTTAATATAATGAAATATGACTATTCACCTGTAATGTCCAATCCTCTGTTTGTGGATTATGAACTGTTTGAAATCTTAAATCTGACGTATATGTAAATCTGCCAACAGTAAGCAAATGTATATCTCTATGTCGGATCCATGATACCTATATTGTTAGTGGAATTTAAACATAAATTAGAGAATTTCATTTGATGATTAATAATAATAATCATAAATGTATGAAATAGAAATACCAGAGAACAAAAAAATAAAAATAAAAATAAATTGAAAAAAAAAAAATCCATATGACAAGGGTATGTTTGATTATGTAAATGATAAAATAACAAATGATGATGCTAAAGTTACCCAATATCATTTCGATATAATAAATTACTGAAGAACTTTTTATATATATGTATATACTCACTGTCTTATTTCCTATATTATGTATGCGACAATTGAGATATGCTGTTTTACCAACCAGTGCGGTAACATTCTTTGCTATTGTAAAATCAAAAAACGGTCCTCTGTCCAATGGTGTGCCAACAACTTGTTCCTCCTCATCTAATACAGATGATGTCTCTGATGATTCATAACCATCACCAGATGATGATGATGATGAACCATGCAATGTAGCAGCTCGACGAATTTTACTCACATTAAAATATGAATTTGACGAGCCTATATTTAATAATTATATTAATATTATTACTAATTATTATCAAGCGAAACATATTTTATTTGCTGTTTATAAATTAAATATACTAACCGACATTGATGAAAATAACAAGCACCAATATTATCTCTATCTGCCTACATGTTATGAATTTCATTGCTGTTAAATAAAAAAAAAGGAATAGAAGAAAAATTCTTAATTGTAATAAAATTATTATTATTATAATTTTCAACAGCACAATAATAAATAACAGAAATTTTACATTATATTTGTACAAATTATATTACACATAATTACCAATAATATTATAATAAAATGTTGGAAATTTACCCTCTAAAATATTTGCCACATTTTCTTATTAATTAATTTTAATATATATTGTTTTTTTTATATAGTAATGCGAAGAAATATACATACATATATATATTTTGCTTTTCTTTATTCAATTATTCATTTTATTATAACATCTTATAAGTAAATTGTTTAGATATTTCTCATAAATAAATTATGTTTAATGAAATATAAATACATATTTATACATATATTTAATCAATATAAATCAATAAATAAACCAACAAAATACTCCACAACATATTGAATTTGTGTGTAACCTCGCTGACACATAATTTATTTTTACTTGTTTTTTTATGATTCTTGGAAAATCCAAATGTAATTTCATTTTTAATCAAAGAAAAAGTATTTATGTTTTTATTTAACAACATAACTATTATCATTATTATGATTATGTTTATGTTTAAAAATATTATTAAAGAAAAAACTAAGCACCATTACGAGCTTCGTATTATTTTGCTTAAGTGGAATTTTTTATTTCTCAAAGGATGAAAATAGAAACTCAACAGTAAACATCATTTCTATTCTAAATTAAAAAAAAAATATGTGAACTTATTATGTAATATTTTATACAACCAAACATCTTATGATACTAGAGTGGATTCGAACTAAGTGTTTACAGTCCTAGACATATAGTCCTTATATCATCTGTTTATCAAATGAATTTCGTTTAATGAGAAAATCAATTTTTAAACAGCAATAGGATTGTTTTTCTTGAATTTTTGCAGAAATAAATGAACGTATTTACTGTTTTTATTAAGTCTCCACTGTCTTGAAAAATAAATAAATAAACAAACGAAGATTTTGATTCTACTATAATTATCCAAATTTTCTATTAAATTAAACCATATTATTCACCTTTGTGTAATACCTTGTGTAATAAAAATGCAATATACTATTGAGTAATCACCAATATTCATCATTTATTTAATTCTCATATAATTTATAAAGGATAATAAAGATGGTTATTGTTATCGAACAAGTGTAAAGTATAAACCAAGCAATAAATTTATATGATACGGTTGTCTGTTTTATATAAAAAATACTATAAAAAAAAATAAATAAAAATTTCTCTGAATTTTTGTATTTTATTGAGATTGAATAATATTATGAAAAAAAAAAAAAATAAATTAATTAAGTTAAATAAATACTTGTAGTAATTATATGGTAATAAATTTTAACAAGGAAGAGATAAAACTACAAAGTATGTATATATTTTAACAATAGAATAGTGAAAGTTCATATTTCTTTTACAAAAATAAACGAAGAATATGGTGTGCATACAAAGTTTATTATATTTACTTAAATAGCTAATTATATGCTGTGCTATAATATTTGTAGCAATTTTCACTACCTGAACATTATATTTCAAGCATATCTACTTTGCATAGAATACATATATCTATATATTCATCTTGTCATACCATCTATTGTTATGTATATAATGTTGTCTTATCCAATGTTTGCAATGATCTATTTTACTTGCACAGCATAAAATTATTATGTTAATTTTAGAAATTCATGTCTCATACAAGAAACATAATAATGATAATAATAAAGCAGAGGTAGATTATTACCATTTTTTTTTTATTTTTTTTTTTTTGTTAAAAAGAAAGGAAAAATTTTAATGTAGGTAAACGTAGGTAGAAGAGATACACATTTAAGTGTTTTTATTTTTATTATTCGCATTGCATTTTCTAATTATATTTATTATTTAAATGGAAGCGTTGATAAAGTGGAGATTTAAGTGAATTAAAGTAGAATACTCTACTCTATCCATCAGATTTTTAAGTGAGTGAAAAAAATTTCTATATTTTTTCCTTTGTAAAGATAAGTTTTATCAAAGGTGGAGAATTTTTTTTTATTTTATTTATTAGAAACAACAGTGGAGGCGCCAGGTGAATGTTTACGATTACCAAGTGATAAATTATTTTAAATATTTTAATGACAAATATTTAAGAATGTTTGTCCAATATTAAATGAAAAGTAAAGAAAAAAACTCATCAATTTCGTGATTGCCTATTAAATGGAAACACTTCACATATTAATTTTTTATATTAAAATGATTTTCTTTTTACATTTTCCTTCCTTAGCATAATAATAATTGACGCGTTATTTATCTATTTTCTTGTTCGCATTAACTAACTAAAGAAAATTTGTTTAAAAGCTATAAAATATATTAAAGAAACTGGATGATGATTAATTTAGAATAAAAAATAAATAAAAAAAAATAATAATAATATGAAAGAAGAGAAGATTTTTTTTATTTTTGCTAGTCGTCAGGCATAAGAAAAATCTAATCTTTCAGAACCAATATAGCATAGCTATCTAGTCATCCAACGCAAAAAAAATATATATATAAAAAAAAATTAACCGAAAAGCCGTCAGTTAAACAGAAAAATCGAAAATATACTGCAGGAAATAAGATTTATGAGTTTTCCACGAAGCAATATTTGCTTTCAATGGACGATCAAATAAATTAAGCAATAAAAATAAAAAATAAAATAATAATAAAGAAGGCAAAATGGGAAAAAAAAGTAAAGAAAAATGTTAAAAAAAAAAAACAACTAAACAATCTTTAAAAATGAAATAGACGATTATACAGGACTAAAGATGTTGATGGAACAACTTAAGTACAAAAACAAAAAGTTAAATAATTCTTATTTATATATAAATGTAATAAAAATGTATATATATATATATATATATTTAGAAATACTTATTTACTTCTTCGTCTTCATTTATATAACATTACATTTTAACTATATCTATGGAAAAATACAATAAAATAATATGAGCCTTGTGATTGTTTTGTTTATTTCTATTTATTTATTTATATTCTTCTTTAGTTTCTTTTCAGTTAGATTATACTGCATCCTTTTTGTGTTGTCTTCTGTGTAAAATCAGAAAAAGAATTACAACAGTACTCAAAACATATATATAGAAAAAAATACAGAAAATAATAACAATAATAATAATAAAATAAGAAAAAAAAAATCCTTCTTCAAAAGCTGTTTTAGTCAGCTAAATGGATATTTATAAGCTTAATTTTGCTAATAAAAAAAGTAAATTTTTATTAAGAAAATATAATAAATATTTATTATAGAAAAAAATCTGTTCTATTTCATTATTATTTTTAATTAATTAATTAAAAAACCAAAAAAAAAAACGAAAAGAAAATGCAGTTTATTTCGTAATAAATAAATAACCAAAAAATAAAATAAAATGAAATTGGGATAAAAGTTTATATCCAATTCAAATTTAAGGATTTTAATAATAAATTTCATTTCTTGACTGAAACAACAGTGAAATACTGTATGATCTGTTTGTCTTATATCCTTGATGATTTATTTGCGTTTTTTAAATTATTCCGCACATAAAACCAAGTAAAGTGAATGAAAAAAGAAAAAAAAAAATAAACCACACAGCAAAAAAGGGTTAAAAAATATGTCAGAGACGTCATACTTATAAGATTTACTCGTAATTGTCGTATATAACATTTAACATACGATAATTCAATCAAGACAAGAGCAAAAATAATAAAAATTATATAAAATATGATGGACATAATACGAAAAAACATTAAAATTTTATTTCAATATTTTACTTCACGACAAAAGCATTTAAAGAGTAAATGAAATAAATTTTCTTTTTTTTACTTAAATTCACCAATTTATTATTTACCTATGTGTTATTGTATCTCATGAATAAACTAACATACACATCAGCATGTAAATTTATTGTAATTAATTAATTAAATAAGTAAGTTATTTGTAAGTGAATATATTATTTCTGTGGAATAAATTAAAAAGAAAATAACAACGAAACAGAATAACAATAGAAATAACATAGGTAAATCGCCTGCTAAATACAACCTATAATAAAGTAATTTTTCTACTATTTTTACTTATAATTTTCAACGAAATATTTTCAGTTTTAAATAATTTATATGACTACCATTCATTTACTCTATATAAACATGAAAAAGTACAGAAAAAAAAAACTAAATACAAAAAGAAAAGCAATTCAACAATACTGAAGGTTGATGAAATACAATTTACATAAAAACATATACACCTTATCGTTTATTTTAATTTTTTATTTTAATGTTTTTATGTTTAACATAACGTTGAATGTTTCTAGTTAGTTTTTTTTCCTTTTTTTAGTTTAGTTTATAATGTATAATGAGAGCTAATGTTAACACAACACCCACGAGTATGTTATTAAAAGTTATTTTTTAAATTAAAAAAAAAACTTTACTCCTGTTTTTTCTAATTTTTCGCATTAACATAAAATTGTATATGTTATATAGAGAAACGCTTTCATTTCAATCAAATTATATATTTAATGTATTTTTAAGAGAGAAAATAAGGATTTTATTTCTTTATAAAATAATAATTGCGATGCGAAGGCGTCAGAAGATTAATGCAGTCAACATTTATATGAAAATAAAAAGAGGAAAAATATTTTTCCTAAAGAAAGTTAAAGATAAAAAATTCTTATCGATTATTATTATTATTATTATTATTATTATTATTTACTTTGATTTTTATATCTTTCCTATTTTTAATGATCAAACGAGTCCTGACATTTTAATAGAAATTTGAATTAATTTTTCTATTTTTAAAAAAAATATATATAAGGCGATCAAATTAGTACTATATATATTTATAAACAGAATAACTCTTATTTTTATTTAAAAATATATAGTTCTTATTTGATCACCCTATATATATATAATTATATTTTCTTAGAACGGTGTTAATTAGTTTTTTTTTTCTTTCTTTATTTAATATAAAAAAATTTAATTTATTTAATTTCAATAGAAATTTAATTATATATAAAACAAAATCTGGTTAAATATTATTATTCGTAGGAGCGTATTATGACAAAAAAAAAAATCATTTTTAATTTCTTTTCACTAAGCATATTGTACTTTTAAGAAATTTTTCTTTTGCATAAATTTGATTACCACACCTACAATAGATAAAATGTATATAAACATTATTATTATTATTATATTTTTTTAATTTCATAATATGTTTACAATAATATGACAATGCTTTCAGCAAAATTAAAATCTGAACTATAGAATCAGAACTGTTTATTTTATATATAGTTACACTGGTATTGCCTATTCTCTGCCTTATTTGTAAGAAATATATATATAAACACTTTACTCTTTTTTAATCCTATTTAGTTTTGGTTTATTTATTTCTTATTTCGGTATTATAAAAAAAATATATAGAAAAAGATTCGGCATCCTTTAGAAATATCCTCTTTTTTATTATTATGATTATTATTATTATTATTAAGAGTTGAATATTGTTGTTGAGTTTGTTAGTGTCTGTCCTATACACAGTGTCTATTTGACCACACATCAGACCATAACAGCACACTTGAATTATATTTCTCTTCATTTTTATTTTTTTTTAATAAATGGTAGCTACTAATGGTGTAGGTGGAAGGATTTTAAAGAAAAAATCAAGGTTGCTCATGCAAAAAAGGAAAAACACACAACATTGTATATAATTTAAATAAAAAATAATATTTCTATATAGCAGTAATGTACAGCATAACAGACTTATAACGAAATTTGGCTTAAAAATAAGCAAAGAAAAAGAAAAACAAAAAAAAAAATTAAAAAAGATAAAATTCTCAGGCACGGAAAAAAATCTATGTAGATTCAATTTTATCTAAAAAGAGAAAATCAAGGAAACGACTATGTAAGTTATATTGTAGCAAATAGAGAAGTGTTCTGTGTTTGTATATAAAATAAAATAAAATAAAATAGATAAATATATCGTTTTCGTTAACACGTAAACGAACCGTTACACCCCCGTTAAAACATACATTATGGTCATATTCACGTCACTATGTTCAAAGTGGTTTATCTATCTTAAAGATAACAATACAATGGTATATATATATATATATATTTATAAGAAGACATCTATGTATATTGTTAGCGATAAACTGTTTGCTTTGTTATATATATATATATATGTATATATCCTCGCTTTTATATCATAGTAACATAACAACATTAAATTCGAAAGACATTTATGTTAAATAACAATGGACGGATTTTTGGGCAGGTAGACATAGTTATAATAAGCAAAAAGCATGATGACATACAGTGAGAAAGAGAGCAAAAAATAAAAAACAAGAAAAGTTTATTTTCCAAGGGAAAAATTAAACAAAGACTTTATAGCGCGTCACAAGGTATACATTGTTGACAAACTAAACGACTTTCTTCTCTTTTTTTTTTATCAACATAACACCAATCTTATGCTGTTACCATTTATTTATCTATTTTCTTTGCTGCATAAAAATGTTTCTTATATTATTTATTTTTTTTTTACGTTTGCTTGCGACCTAATATCGTCTTGTTTAATATTAAGAAAGGTAAAATATTGTCAACAATGTAGAACAAGAAATAAATATATATACATATATTCAGTAAAGCAAAGTATATTTAATAGTGAATTGTGAAAGGTTCAACTAACCCTTTAAACAGAAGAAATATAGAACGAAAACAAAAAAAATATGAAAAGATAATGAAGAAAGCCTTAAATAATGCACCATAAAATTATTCTACCGTGAATTTTCTATATTGTGCTAAGACAATAGAGAAAAAGTGAAAATATTCATGTATATACATTATTGTTGTATTCAATCAGAATAAAATCAACAAAATGATTACAAATAATAATCATGAATATTTATTTATAATTAAAAAAAAATAAGAAATAAAAATTTAAATAATTTATAATCAATTAAATTCCTTCTTGCTTTCTTTCTTTGTTAAATAATTGTGTAGGTGCTATATATTTTTCATCTTCTTCATCATTTAAATTGACATTTAATTGAACTTCTTTATGTCATTAATTTTTCATAAATTAACTTATTATACACGTGTAAATACTATTACCGTACAATTAAATGTTTTTAATTATTATTTCTCCTCATTAAATTGTGATAATTTGTTAAATTACAAATATAAACAATTATTTTTTGTATATGTACAATTTAAAAATAGAATTTATAAACTTTATGTCAATGTAGGTTTGTGATTGAAAGTGTTTTTGATGTTGAAAAAGTAAAACTGATAATGTACGGTGCCGTTTCAGATTTGTCGATGCTACATTTACCATCAGCAAATTTCTTCTTTTTTTTTTGCTATTTCTGATTGGTACTTTTGATTTCCTTTTACTATTTAAAGCTTTTACTGTTTTTCTTCGTCTATTTATTTTTATTTCTGTGTGCTTTTGTCTACTGTATCTTTCACATAAAAATTGTGAACTTTTTTTTCGTTAATACTTTGTCTTCCCATTTGACATTCACGTGCAAATCAAAATGTATTTTACTATATATCTGATCTATTTATTTATCTATACGTGTTTTACTTTTCTATACCATTATATATATATATTTATTCTTATGTATATAGTACTATTATCGACTGAAGAAAATAGAATAAGGGTAAAGAAACAATAATCAGAATTGAAGGCAAAATATAAATAAATAGACAAAGTATATATTTAATTATGACTTATCTTATTCTCCAATTTCAATACTTGGAAATACAAAATTATTATTATTATACGTAAAACATTGATACATGTATTATACTCAATCATCATTTAAGAAACATTGTCCAATCTTTACAAAAAAAACAAGCACTTTCATTAAAATCTATCATATTCGAAATGAAAAGCATAGATATTAAGAAACCATCATCGTTCGTATTTTCTACACTTATCAATCATACAAACATTCGTCATCATTATATTTAATTTAATATTTTTTTTTCCTGTTTTAGATAATTTATTTGTTTTATTTTTATTTTTACAGAGATTTGGGCACAGAAATGTATAATAATTCAACAAAAAATAATAAATGATTTATAGATTTACATTTGTGACTACACAATTTATAATAATCATTTAAAAAAAAAAGCGTAAAGCTTTTATCTATTTATAATTAAAATAAATTACAAATATATATATTATTTATAATATTTATCAAAAAAAATTATATAATAATTATAATAATAATAATTACCTTATAAATAAATATTTCTATATCGCTGTTATTCCGAAAAAGATTATATTTATTTTTATTTTTCCAATAAATTTATTATTATTATTATTTTTATTTTGAATTATAAAATTCATATTAATCACAATCTATATATGTATAATATATATATTTTATTTTTATAAAATTAAAAAAGTAATTAAAACATACTTTGTTTATTTATTTAAGATTATTTTTTAAGCTTTTCGTTTTCGTTTTTTTGTCCCATTAATTGCAACTAAAAAAAAAGCCGGCAACGAATAATTATATCTGTGGGGCGGTATTATTATTTCTTTTTTATTTCTTTATGCAAATCTTTATGCAAACACAATGGATTTTTTGTTTTATTTTTGCAATAAAAATGTTTTATAAAGAATTTCCACTTTAAATTAAATAAATAAAAAAAAAACAAAACATTAATCCATATATAATTGATTTTTATTATTACACTTAATTGATTTATTTTATTCGCTTTATTATGTCAACAGAATTATAAATAAAATTACACAAATAACAATAAAAGAAAATACTTATTAATTTAAAATTGTCGTGTACACACAGGTCATAACTATCACATAATTATTAATGTTTATTTGAACAAAAAAAGTTATTTGAATCGTGTATCGACACTGTTTTTATTAAATAAACTGCATTAATTCGGTACACTATAGATGTGAACAATAAATTTATTTATTAGAAATTAGTTAAATATTAAATTATAACACGTTCACAGATAACTGATTGAATAAAATATCAAATATAATTCACGCGTGCATATATATAGATATATCGTTCGATAAACTAATGCTGTGAAATACGCGAATACATGTCGCACCGTTAAACATCACTGAGAAACGAAACCGAAATAAATATTATTTTTCTTTTATAAATAAAATGAACTTACGTATTGTATTATTATTATCTGAATTTAGTTATTGAGACGTTGAATAGCCACAAACAGTTTCAGTAGCTATGAATAGACTACAGTAGTTCATACTGAAATTGTTTAATCGAAGCAACGGAATAAATTTTCAGCTAGGGCATTTGAGAGTGGATGTGGTAAATTTTCCTTAAACAGTGAATTGAAAGTTATTTTATAACCATAAAACCATGCTTTAGTGGATTCAGATTTAGGAGAGAAAAATATGAAAATGAATTTTAAATTTAGATTGGGGAAAAATATTGGGGAACTCGTTACGAGTACTGTCGAGTTGATAGCGAATACAATAAAGGATACAGTTCGGGAAATTTTATATTTGGAAAATCGCGTTTTCGTGGTTGTGTCGTTACTTCGGTAAAATTGTCGGCAATTCGCGGATAAAAATAAATAAATAAACGAAAAAAAAAAACGATTAACTGATTTCAAATGAGAACTTTGACCGAAATTTTCTCGATTTTAGCTAGACAAGAAATATGTATTTGTCAGGCAAGCAAAATTTATAAATTATCCTGAAAGATTATAATGGAAATTCTACGAGAAAAAGTCAATGAAATAGATATTGTGCTATCCTTGTCGTACTTATGAAGTTATCTATGGGAAAAAAATTATATCAATTGCTACTGGCGTTATTATGATGAGAGCAGGAGTATATAGATAACAAACAAAGCATCCGGCATTCAGTAACCGAAAATGAGCTATACGTTGTTCCGTTTGATTTTATTTCATTCGCATGATTCGCCATTATCATCGTAAAAGATTTTCATTTCTCAGTAATACATTATCTGGTATCAAAAAATTCCACTATAATTATTATCCAGAGTCACCCAGATTTATGCATTAACCTTGACTAAATAATAAGCTTTGACTAATCATTTGCTGGTCTCGTGAATAAAAAGACACTAATTTTTAAATGAAACTATTGAATGGAAAAAATAAAACTAATATTGAAGATGAAATAAATCTTCTATATTTTTGTTTTATCCAAAGGGACCCATCGATTTGGGACGCCTTATTTTGTTTCGTATCATCAAAGAATGTATAAATTCCACATCTCGTTTTACTCGAGTTATTATCTTAACACACAGAATAAAAATAATAAAAAGGAAACCCTATCACATCAAACTACTACAACCAATCGATCGGTTTGACCAACAGATTTTTTGCTGTCCTTTCAAATTTATTTTCTTGGCGTTTTCCTTTTTTTTTTGTTCTTCTGATTTTTATTGCATTTTATTTTATTCAGCAATTCTCATGTTTATTTGATCACCCACACATTTTACCAGAAAATATATATTTATATATACCATAAAAAGGAAGAAAAAAAAATAAATAAACATCAGGAAACCACATGCGTGAATGAAATGTCGACGCGGCGCGACTACAATGGATGCTTTAAATACAATGAATCAACTGGGATATAATGGATGTATATTGCTGAATTAGGAAAATTGCATGATTATTATATAGATTATTTAAATTATTCTTTCTTATTTGTATAGTAGAATATTTTTAATTGGATACACCGCACACAACAACAAAATTTAATTGATTTTAACATTCTGCAAAAAATTAAAATTAAAATTCAATTTGAAACAAACAAAAAATTTGTTTATATTTATTTGTTACGTATATGGGGCGATAATTTTTAATTGTATTATTTTAAAGTATCTAAAGTGCAATAAATATTTTCATATCGATGCACAATTCAACAAAAATACAAATAAAATAATTCCCAATACAGAAATAATTCATTTCGGAAAAAAAAAAAATGAAAAAATCTATTCATCATTTGATAAGGGATAGGAGAAGTCGTATCAAGGGTAACAAAAATTGCATAAATTAATAATTAATAAAGTGAAATGAAAAATACAATTAAAATTACATACTTTAATTAATCATAATTATATTCGCTGATGAACAATGTTAAACTGATACAAATCATATTTTAATTAAATTTAAAAAAACATTTTCTCTCTAATAAATTTTTCATTGTAAATAATTTTCCCTTTTTATTGTTACAATTTTTTCATTGAATACAAGATAGATTGCATTTTTTTTTAATTTAATATTATTTATAATAATAATAATGAAGAATAGAAAATTTTTAGAATTTGATTTACGCTGATGCATCTAAACCACAAAAAGTAAAAAATACAATTTTTTTTTCAGTTGAAAAACATCATCGTAATCACTTATTTTTAGTAAATAAATTTGTTATGATTTTTTGTTAAATTTTATGCTAAATATCCATCATTCATCGTTTTGTGGCTGAATCGGATGGATATGGATTAAAATTCTGTATATGAAGGTGATCAGCGAATAAGGGTTAAACAAAAAAAAAAATATATACAAAAGAAATTAAAGGCAACATAAAAAAGTAGAAATGTTTTTCCCTCATAAAATATTTTGCGAAAATAAAACAACTCAAGTCCATTTTCGGTCAACGCGATTAAATATGAAAAAAAGAAGAAAAAATTGAATAAATAAATAAAACAAAAAAAAAATACGTGGGTGATTGTGGTAATATGTCTACACCTTGTATTCACCCCATTTAGGTAAACAAAAATCAAACTTTTTGATTAGGAGGCCTTTGTTGGGCATGATCAAATACCGTTTTTTTATGAATTTATTTTCATTGAATTGTTTTTTTTTTTTTTTTGTTTAATTTTGGTAAAATTGTTTTGTTTTCGTATTTTAGCCACTCGAATGCGGTTATTTTAGGCAATCCACACATCATTTGATGAATATTAAACAAATATTATATAGATTTATTTTTTTTATTTTATTATACAAAAACTTTCATAAATAATCGAATAACATTTCATCGATGCTTTTTCACTAAAATATGTTTTCTTTTTTTATAAAAAAGAATTTTTCTTTTTACGGAGAGAAACGTTTACTAGACCAACCCGAAAAAAAAACTCCCATTTAAAAATATCTAAAAATTACTTAAATTATTAATAAATAAACACGTGAATAAGTGCAAATTCTTTTGATTAAGTTAATAATTTAATTAAATTAAATATTAATATTATTATTATTACATGAAGCATGAACAACCCAAGAATGAAACCCAAGATGAAAAAAAAAATCATATAAATACTTTTGACTGAATAACAAAACATTTATTATAAATTCAATTAGAAAAATCAAAGAAATTTAAAATCAAAAAAAAAAAAAATTGTTTATTTATTAATTACAAAACGAAAAACATTTCATTAACAAATTAATTTTTGCCATTATTACATGCTGTAATGAGTACTTTCTACAAACAGAATCATGTTTACTTTTCTTATTCCCTTTTATCTTTATTTATTTTTCTTTATTTTTTTTTATGTTCAATTAAATTACACTTTTGCTCTTCTATAAAAAAAAAAAAAAAGAAAAAGTAAAGAAAATATTTCTAAACACTTATATTATTATATTATAATAGAATATGTACAGTTAAACCCTTGTTATGATTAAGATTAAAAGTAAAAGAATGAACATCGTTGCACGAAACAAACATGTATTTAGAAACTAATATTATAGTGGGAGCATACTAGTGCTTAACAGCAGAGTAGAAAACACAATTGTGTAGGAAAAGAAAAAAATAAGTAAAACATATTTTAGTGTTTTGGGAATTAAAAACAAAAAGAAAAAAAAAGAAAAAAGGAAGCGAAAAGAAAGAGCAAAATTGGTAAAATGGTATTCTATATATGGTATATATATATATATATATATATATATATATATATATATATATATCATTATAGTGGAGCCTATAATAAGAATAGAAAAAATATTATATGTGCCACTTCATCTATGTCATCACAATTCAGAAAAATGAAGTGATCTTGTTACAACCCAAATCATTCTAGTAATGCAACCGTAAATAACCATTTCTTTTATATATTTATACACATATTTGTACATTCTCATCAGTTCACACATTGTTCACAGATCAAAAAGACAAATAAACCATTTTTATATTCCCAATACAGAATATATATATATATATTTGTTGAAAAGAAAAGAAATTATAATAAATACATATTTCTTTTCTTCCTTCCCAATTCATGTACATCTTATAAACCTAGCGTAATATATAAATGAAATCTAATATGTGTCAATATTTTTCAACATTTTCTTTTCATTTAAAAATATGCGACAAGAATTGGATAATTTAAATCGAATAAATATGTGTGTTTTCTTTTTTTTTAATTCAATATTATGTCATATTTGTATGTTTGTTGTCTCTGTTTTAAAAAATAAAAAAATAGGAATGAATTTAGCTGAAACATTTGTTCATTCAATCGGATATTCGAACGTATTTGAAAGGATAATTCATATAGATTTTTTATATATTTTTCTAACCAAATTACATCATTACGGCATAATCATGTCGATTCTAATTTCGTTGAATAAAAAGTCTCGAAATTTTTCGTTTAAATAAATTCGTTTAATATTTTTTCTGTTTGATTCTTTATTATCAATTTTTAACGCCCATGATGAATATGTTAAAGATAAGCTTAACGCTAAAGGCAAAGACTGAATGTGATGTAAAATGAACAAATCGTACTCGTCACGAATGATTAATTTGACAGCTAATATGAATAGAATAGAATTGAATATACATATTTGGTAAAGCCAATATAATATATAAAGAAAAATTTTATTATCGGTTTAGATTACTATGAATACGTTTGACTAGATGCATACATAAGCAGGCATGTCCTGGTGCACTTTTATGAGAAAAAAATCCTACCTTAACCCGTCAATCTTTATATTTTATTATGCATTGCGTATATTTTTTTCTTAAGGCATGAATATAAAAACTTATGCTTTAAGGTGTAATTATAACAAATGTCTGTCAGGTTTTTTTTCTTTTTGTTCAGAGTATTTGTCAAATGCCTCACGAGTATCCTAATATTTGAAAAGAACGAATGAAATATTATAGGGAAAAGATAAGATAATCAGTTAATGATCTTTTGTTAATACAATCACAGAGAATGACTTTCTTCTTTATAGGAAGGGTCCGTAGAGAACTATTAATATGAGAATTTGGATTTTTTATTTAAATCAACCGAACAATCCTTAAAAAATGGTGTTTGTTGTACCAAAAATACACAATTTTTGATGCTTATTCAAAGCAATTAAACAAGAAATGTTTTTAATTCACAAATGATAAGAATTTATTGCAATTCTAATTTTATTTATTATTATTTTTTTTTTTCGGTATTAAAATAATATTTGTGTAAATGAAAATAAAATTTTACTGGTAAATGTCAACAGTATATTTTAAACAGGCTATATAAATAACCAATAAAATTGGCATAGAGTATACGAAGATGTGACACCTTGATAAAGGTGTATATATATTTTGTGGCTTTTCCAGTACATTTAATTTAGTTGGATTGGGTAGATTGTATGTGAATTTATATTTCGTGCCTTATATATATTATTTCTTATATGTCAAAAAATTCGTCAAGACAAATCTCTCTTTTGTTGTATGGTAATTTGTCAAATATTTTTTTTTTATTCTTTTATATTGAAATAAATCAAAATTGTAATCTTATTTTTTTATTTTCTGTAATTTTTTTTTTTTTAATTTATTTGTTTATTATTATTTTATGTTGTGTCATTATTTTAATTAATTATTACCACACACTTTGCTAACGATTTTTTTTTAAACATAAATTTGTTATTATTCTTAAAATTATTTAATAATCAATTACTGAAAATAGAATTTACATATTTATAAGAAAGAAAAAAACACAAAAAAATTAATCGTGAATATGTGATGATTCATTGCTGAGTGATAAATCAAAAAAAAAAAAAAAATTCTGCAGACCACATTGTTGCTCAGGTGTTTTAATCAAATGTTCAATCAAATTATTAAATTAACAGCATGAGCAAATAATTACTAATAATTAAAACACTAAAAATAAATTAATTAATAATAATTTCAATAAATGTTTAGTTATACCATCGATGCTATAAAATGTTAAATTCATTCAACCATAATCATAACCTGTCGTTATATAAACCATTCCGTTATCAATAAACAATTTAAAATATATATTTACATCTATATACATGACGAATGACGTAAAATCTTATATTAAGATAAGAAAAAATTGAAAGTAACAAGATGGTAATAAAAAAAAGTGGAGGTAACGGATAGTGGGCAGCAAATATATATATATATAAACGTGAAGAATACGATCGAAAAATACTTAAAATAAGAGTTTACATTTGAAGGTTTCCTTTACCAATGAACCATAGAACCAACAAACGAAGCTTATAGCACAAAGTGTAAATTGAACATAAATTTTCTCTTGAACATCGTAAAAATTTTGTGTACGATAAAATTTTATCTTTATAATACATATATATTTATATATATATATATACATTTGTGTATACCGATAACCACGTTTATTTTTTTTAATAATATTTACAACAATGAAAAGAAAGAAAGCCAAAAAAAAAAAATGATAACGCGTGATATTTTAATGATGACAAAACACAGATGATACCTCTCTCTATATACATATTTATTTATGTATATAAATTGTGATTATGATGATGATGATTATTATTATTTTCCACTAAATCCATCAAATTAGTGAACACGATAATGTCAACTCTTAATTTGCAATCTTGCTAAAAAGAAAGAAAAAAAAAAAAAAGTCATCATACTATTCAATAAGGATTATAAATTATTTAATTTGATAATGGTTGATTGTGCAATGAAAATTGTAATTTAATTTTTCATTATCTATATATATATATTTACGTTATATAAAGATAAAATTCTATAAGCGTAATTATATAACTATATAAACATAAACAGAAGAAGAAAAGAAAAAATTATCACCAATGTCAGCAATAAACATTAAAAATGTTTTTACACTCTCAACGCACTAAAATTCGAATTATTTTCTATAAAAATTGATGACTTGACCTTGCTGTATGTATGTTTTTATCAAATATGATGGTGGCTTTTGTTATGCCATTATATGGTCGATATTAAGCGTGGATCAGTCCCTTTCTTATAATTTTGATCATATAATCACCCTAAGGGCGTTTCAATATATCATTTAACATATTTATATAATATTATTTTTATTTATTTATTATTTATTTTTTCAAGAGATTTTCCAAAGAGAAGCCAACAATGTGTTTGGTTGTTTCTTTTAAGCATTTATATAAATTTTTATCAAATAATTCTTCGGGGTATTTGATTCTTTATTATATTATAAAGCTAAAGATGATGATTGTATGACAAGAAAAAAATAAAAAGATACGCGAAAAAGCAAAAAAAATAAATATAACGCAATCTTTATTATTATTTATTTATTTATTTAACACAATACAAAATGATGCAAAAAAAAAAAAAAATGTTGACGATAAAATCGATGAAAAAATAAATTACTTACATATTGAAAACATGGATAATAAAAGAAAGAATAATAATAATAATAATAATAATAATAATAATGAAGAAAAGTTGAAGCTATTTTATAAATAAGGAATATGTAAGGACATAATTCTAATTCTAATAAAAATAAATTTATTATAAATAATATATATAATATATATAATTATAAATTTATTATGATCGAATTTTAAATATTTTACCAAGATGATAAAGAACAGAAAACTATTGAATATTGATATTAAAGCAACTAATCAAGCATTTCGTTATATATTATGACGACAAAACTATAATTTCTATTCAATAATATAATTATTAAATTGATAATTTTTATTTTTTATTCATTTAATATTATCTAAGAAGTAATATCTGATTCATTACACGATTCACTGACTTCTTAATAATTGTATAAACATATCTCTGATACTAAATAACATATAGAAAAATTATTATTCTTTTTTCTATTTTTGCACATCCTTGTCACATAATTTTAGCAATTTATTAGATGAACTTCACACGTACATAATCTATGTTTAAGAAGAACAAAAAAAAAAGAACATGACTTAAGCAATTGAGGGAAAAACATTTGATTATTACTATATATATATATATATGTTTGTTATGTAATTCTAGTATTATTCGTATCTTATCAAATCAATTTTAAAACATTTAAACATTTTCGTACGTAATGTTAACATAAAGATTATCTAAAAATAAATTTATTGAAATTACAATTACACGTATTTTAAAACGTAGAAAATATATCTTTACATACCATAGAATATAAATAGTTTGTTCAATTATTAAATTAGTTAAAATATAATAATAATAAAGCAAAAATAAAAAATAAATTTTAATTCTTTTTCATATAGCAATCAGACATACTTATTTTGTTATTATCCAATTAGAACATAATTAAATGGGAGTACAATGACACAATAGTTGTTTCAATGCCTTGCAATTCTTATAGCATATATAATATATAAAAGTTTTATTTCTATTTAGTTTATTAACAAAAACAACTACTATCACCACAAAAAAAAAAATAAAATAACACCACCTTCACCAACAACAGTAGCAACAATATTGTCTATAATAATGTTGTGTCGCCATCCAACCAATCTAAACTCCTCACATTTAACAATGCAATAGAAATATTTAGCAAAAATATTAAAACTCAAAAAACTTTCTTTTTTTTTTATTACACAATCGGCATTATGGTTATTTTAATTTATAATTTAAACAGTTATTATATACTTTTTGAAAAAAAAAAGAAAAACTCATAATAAGGTTTTAAATATTATTATTTTAAATATAAAAAATATAAAATGAAACAAATTAATGAAATCTTTACACTGCAAAGGTTAAATTTAATTTGTTCATTTTATTGCTATTAAATTTGCAACAAAATAGAATAAGGAGAAATATCAAGCAATTATAGGGAAAAAAAATGAATTTAATTAGCAAAAAAAAGCAAATTACACAATCAACTGATTTATTCAATATAATATATTTAATTTGCTTATCATTTAATTGTTAAATTAATTAAAATATAATATTACCGCAAAGTTTTTTTTCGTTTTTATTTGTTTATTATTGGTTTTTTTTTTTGCATTTCGCTATATATATATATATATATATAATACATATTGTTTATTATATACTCAATTCAGGTTTATTTAAAGTTTTTAACTACATTATATTTTGATATCAAAATGCTTTAATGTTATTCAGCAATACTGTTAACATTTATATTTTATTCAAAAACTAAAATTTTAGTATAATTGTAACATAAACTAATTGCATTTATAGTCACAAAGGAATTTTAATCTTGTTTCATTATGAAAATATTATAAAATAGATAGAATATATATTATAGAAATATATTCTAAAGTGAATACAAATGTAATTACATAATAATACATAAGAAGGGAAAAAGAATTGAAAAAAAGTATTAACATTGTTAAGGCTTCAAGTGTCTAATATTATAATTATTATTCGATAATCCGTTTAATTTTAAACTGTAAATACTAGGTATAGCAATTCTTTTTTTTTTTAATTTTTGCATGCAAACAAATTATTCAAACAGAAAACAGGTACCGTATTTATGTTTTTAAATAATAATAAGTTTTATCTTTTTTTTTTATTTAAAAATCGCACAAAAATCGAAACACATAAAATTTAAAAATACATTTTATGTAAGCCAGGGCAGCGATTGAAGTTAAAAAGCAAGTGCAATCGCCCCCAAGGTTATAAAGATTCTTGTTTAAATAATAAAAAAGGAAATATATAAGTCATTAAAAAATATAGAAAGGTTGTTTTAATTAAAATCCCTTTTGACGGATGATTAATAAGATTTTATTAGTAGAATCATTTTCGAGCATTGAGACTTCCTTATTAAGCCACACAATCCTAGTTTTCTGTGTTGTTCTTATCCTTTTATTTTATATTTAAATAAAATCTTTAAAAGGTACAAAAATAAAACCTTCAAGCTCCCGTTAAAGAAGGCCGTCTCTGGCGCCATAATTTATTACTTTTACGACCCTGATTTTCTCATAAACACTATGGTAAACCATTAAAATATTATTATTATAATTATTTGGATACGGTTAATTGATTTGTTTCACTCAACTTGTTAACATGTTTGTTACATTTCTATAAAGACAAAATAAATAATAAAAATAAGGTAATTATATTATTATAAATAATTTATGAGAACAGAACACTACAACTGTTCAGTCGTTAATCATTTTCGTTCATATAATTATGACACACTTTATATATGTTTTATTTGTTTAATTTAATTTTTAATAAGAATTTTCTATTATTTTCTTGTTCTTACTGTCGTCAAATTATTATTATTATTATTTTTCTTAATAATTTAATATTGCTATTAAATTTTGTATAAAATTTTAACGGAAAAACAGTTTTAATTTTTATCTATTTTTCACAATAAAAATTAATAATTTTCCTTTAAAAATAATCTTTAATTACTAAATACTATTTCAAGGTTTAAATTCTTTAACCATTATATAAATCAATTATATAAATAATTATAAAAACAATTGTAATATACATAAATAATGAAAATTTATAATAATTTGTAATGTGTTAAAAGTTTTATTTATTTATTAATTTTCATAGCAATTTTCATATGGTTTTTCTATTGTTCATAAATGCTATTTTATCGAATTAATATTATAAATATTTGCATTGATGAACTCTGTCTATAAATAGAATAATAAATTTTATGATATAAACATAAATTATACAACAAAAAAAAAATAAATAAATTTATTATTGAAATTAATATGATGGAAAATATTTTATTTATTTACAAATCAAATGTGCTTAAAAATAATAAAATAAAATAATACCGAAAAATGAAAATTGAAAAAAAAGAAAAAAAAACATGTGAAACGATAAATATTATCATCATATATATAAAATTTTCTATTTATCATGTTGTTAATGATGACGATGACAAATTAGAAAATGCCTAAACGAATATATTTATCTAATTATTTATTCGTTCCCTCCTATTAAAAATAATAAAATAAAAAACAGAGAAATTAAAATTGTTTATACTTGTTGTGTCGTGTGTGTCATGTCAAAAGGAATCACTATTTAACAACAACGGCAAATAAAATAAACAATTTAATGAAAAATTATTTTCTTTTTATTTTATTTTACATGGATAAAGTTCAAAACAATTTGGTTTTGTACCCGTGAATCGTTTTTTTTTACAGTGAAAAATTCTTGATAATAATATTATTTTTCTTTCCCCCTTAAGTTACACGGATATGTGTTTGGGAGTGTGTTTTTATTGTTTTTGCTACTTGCCTTAAGTGTCTTTATATACATATTGATTTATTAAAGAAACGTTTGAATGTTGTCTTTATTATACGCTTCTTATTTTTTTTGTATATATTTAAATTTGTAATATATTTATATATGGATTCGTTATGGGATGGTCTTTACACAATTTATATATGTCGAAAATTTATTACCAAGAATTTATATTTTTCTTCTTTTAAAATAGTAATAATAATGATTTTTTTTTTCTCATTTTCATTTTTAAATAACCAAACAGTTTGAAGATAAAACGATAAAATGAATAAATAGAATCAGTTAAATATTACATACGAAATGACACAAAGAAAAACAACAGTTGTGACATTAATAGTTATGTTTTATTTATAAATTGAAATTAACAGAGAGGAGAACATTAACAGAGAACAAAAAAAAGAAAAAAAAAATAATTTAAATAAAAATGAAAATAAATTCCTTCATTGTGCTGAGCCATCACATTATTTCTATTGTACATTGTGTGCTCCAAAAATAGCAAAGTAATTCCCATAAGCCTTTTTCTTTTCTTAACAATTTCTTTTTATTGTGTATTTTTCTTTTTCGCCTTTTCTTCTATTATTATTATTATTATTATTATAATTTTCTTCTTTTTTTCATGTGGTATATTTGAGCCTTTCTATTAAAATATTCTATGACACCAACGATTAACGCTTACGAATAGATATTTTTATTTTATTTTATTTTTTGGTAATTTTATCATACTTGCAACGTAGACCGACCATACGTTGAAACAGATTCACTGTCACTCATGATAATTAATTTTCCTCACCATATATAGACGGTTTATGGGTTTATTGTTTATATAACACGCGGGTTGTAATGATAAAACGTATATAATGAGTGGAAAACTTTATTTTTTATTATTGTTAATGGTATCGCGGTTTATATACGTATGTGGTATGCATTATATCTCTTTGTGGTAATGCATTGTCTTTTTTATTATAGAATTTACAAAACACAATCTATAAGCATTATTTTAATCCTTGTGCTCGAAAATGTTATACTGACTAAGCCTGAACATGTCAGAATAGTGATGAAGAGATACGACACACCGCATTACAACAGAAGATTTTATGTTGAAAATAAATAACGAGCATAAAAATAAAAGTATTTAGAAAGTATAGTAAAAAGATTTCTTTTCAAAAAACAATAAATCAAAAATAAATTATAATTAAAGTGTTTATTTTTTTTTTTTTTTAATTAATTATTAAGCAGAGATTAAGATTGTTAGAAAATGATCTTCAGAATAAATACTGATAAATGGTGGAAAAGAAACAAACCTTAATATAATTGGCAAGTAGAATAAGAAAAAGGTGTTTCTAGTGGCTTCTTGCCATGTAAAAAAATCATTTCTGAATATCAGCAAGCATGTTATTGCTGGAAAATTTAAAGAAAAAAAAAACGAAAATATTTTCTATTGAGTTGCAACATTGCAGAAATGTTTTCTTCGCAAAACTTTTTTATGTTAACTGCCAAAGGATGTTTATTTCTTAAAAAAAGAATAAAACTAAAATTTACAAACAATGCTACTATGTAGAGTGGAAAAAAAATAAATCAGAAATGTTTACAACAAAATTACATGAAAATTGATTTATTATTTATTTAATAAAATTTTTCTAATGTTATGTTTGTACAAAATTTAATTATTTATTTAGTTATCTTGGGAGACAAATAAATCAAAAAATTTTTACTTTTAATTACCGAGTCATCAAGTAGATTGTAATAGTTTTATCGTTTTGTTCGTCTTTTAACAAAAGTAAAATTTAAATTTTATTTTATTAAAGAAGAAAATAAACATAAATAATAATAAAATTGATAATTAATTGCGGTTTGACCCAATATAATTAACGGAAATAATTAATTAAAAAATAAATCTTTTATATATATGAGCGGTACATGATCAAAATTAAACATTGGCGATATGCATATGCCGCCCGTTTGTAAATTGTTCCTACAAACTTGTGCAACCACAAATTTTTAATTACACCTGAAAAAAAAACCGCTCAGCTGGCCTTATTCAACTGATAAAAACAATAATTAAAATATTTTTTTTTAATAAAAAACATAATTATTAATATTCGAGTAGTATCATTTATTCATTTCTTTTCAGTTTGTTCAATACAAAAATATATATTTATTAAAAATTATAAAATGCACAAAAAATTTTTATTATAAAAATTAGTTATATATTCGATAAAAAAAAAAAATATTAATATAAAAAAGGAAGCATTTTATGTTCCTTCAATCAGCTTTGCATGAACAGGCATTAGGCTCTGAAATTATAATTTAAAATAAGAAGAAAAATAACAATTAAATTCCAATATTATGCTAAACAAGTATTTAAGAAGAAAAATAAAAAAAACTATTTCACAAATTAATTAATTAAAAAAAAAATAAAGTTAAAACATTTAATTAAAAAAAATTAAATTAAAAAAAGAATTAACACAAACTTATTGGATATTATTATTATTCCACAGAGCGTTGTCTCGGTAGTGTTGAATCATTATCAATCAGTTTATGATGAACTGTGCTTAAAGCCTGGTGAAACGATTTTGTATTTGTTTGTTTTTTTTTTTTTTTTGAGGGAAAATTAATTAAAAATAATTATTAAAAATAATTCATAAATCAAAATTTGTATCGAATAATATCCATCACCAAAAAATTATTGATAAGAAAACAATAAATAAATCCTTGCCATTTACCAATTTACAATAAAATTAATTTATTTTTCTTAATTATTAATTATTTTTTCAGAAATGTTTTTATTTTAATTTACAAAACAAAAGCAATTTTTTTTTAATTTTTTTGGTTAATAAATTAATTAAACAAGTTTTTTTTTTTTGTTTTAAGAGTCAAAACATATTCAGAACATTGAAGGTTAATCAACTAATTGATTTATGCGCAATTTTATGAAAAGTTTATAGATTAATTAAGAGAATTAATAACATTACGTAGAACCTTAACATTTTTTTTTTTATTTTGTATTATAAAACAGAGAAAAGGACAAACAAAACATTTATTAATAATTAATACAAATAAATAAATAAATAAATAAATATATAAAGCATAAGACAAATTACATAAAAAAATTAAATAAAATTAACAAGCATAAATACTTTTTAATTTGAATGTGCTCACCTTAAAGTATTTAACAGTTTTAACACGTAATTCAAGTGTTGCGTCCTCATCACACACCATTAATGTATTTGGATGTTGTTGGAATGCACTAACTGTCCACATATGATTAACACCCTCCTCTATTGCTTTATATAATGCAAATGCCTTATGTGCTCCAGTTATTAAAATCATTACCTCTTTAGCATCCATAACAGTTCCAACGCCAACAGTTAATGCCTGCTTTGGCACTTTATTAATATCATTACCAAAAAATCTAGCATTTGCTTCCAATGTATCTTGGGCTAAAGTTTTTACTCTGGTTCTTGAAACCAATGATGAACCAGGTTCATTAAATGCAATATGACCGTCAGGTCCTATACCGCCAATAAATAATTCAATGCCACCAGCTTCCTTTATCATTGCCTCAAATTCATTACACTCTTTCACTAAATCAGGAGCATTACCATCTAATATATGAGCATTTTTTGGATCAATATCAATATGTTTAAAAAAATTATTCCACATAAAATAATGATAACTTTCTGGATGATCTCTCGGTAAATCTAAAATAGGGTTTGATATAATAAACACAAATTTTTGTTATTATAAATTATTTAACTAACCAACATATTCATCCATATTAAATGTTTTCACATATTTAAAAGAAACTTTGCCAGCCTTATGAAATTCAATTAATTTACGATACATTCCTAATGGGGTGCTACCAGTTGGAAGTCCCAACACAAAATATCTATAAGAAAAATTATTATTTATAAAAGTGCTTACGTTAGCAAAATATATTTTCATTTTAAATTTACCTATTTGGACCTGGTTTAAAATCATTAATTCTTTTCATTACATATTTAGCTGACCATTCACCGACAGAACTATAAGTATCCAAAATAACAAGACGCATTTTCTGTAAATAATAATAATAATATAATTATTTGAAATAAAATTGATAACAGTAATGAATTTTAAATTAAAAAAAAAAGAAAAATTAATTTAAATTTTTTGATTATTGCGAAATGTTATTGACCTAAAAAGAAATATGTATATAAATTGTCGAATATTGTTTTCAATACAAATGCACAACATTGAAAATAATTAACCAAAATAATACTTAAAAAAGAATGTGTATTGGATATTAAAATATAAATTTTGATGGCATAACCAGTTTATTAATTAATCCTGAATGCAACTAAGCCACTTAATATTCTGGTTCATATTGATTACTTGAATAGATAAATTTACTTTGAACGCCACTGTCTATGTATATTTTGTTTGTTTTCCCATCCTTAATACAAACTGAATTCAGAACAATTGCATTCCTTGATAAATGAAAAGTTTTTTTGAACCATGTAATAAAACCTTGACATTGCATATATACAAGACATGATTAACATTTTAATACAATAAAATAAATTTCTATTAAAACGTAATAATTTTTTTTCTTCACAAAATCATTCTATGACATTTATGTGACCTTATATTTATCAAAAAGTATTCTTTTTTGACAAGAGGTTAACGAAACTTTAATATGTTAAATAATTTGTTCTTATATCTAATGTATCCTTAATTTAATTTTACAAAAATGTTTACCACACCTTATAGAAATGTTTTATTTAAAAATCAACAAAAAAAAATTAAATAAAATTTAAACAGCACACTTTATGTTAAAAAATCAGAACTTTTGTATACAGCAATTTTTATTGTACTGAATTTTATTTATATTTTTGGTAATTTTGATTGAATTCGAGTTTTATTTATTGAATTCTTTTTTTTTGTTTTGATTAATAGAGAGTGGGGAAACAGCTGATATTGCATACTAATATACAATTGTACTAAAAAACCACCTTGCAAAAGTTTGAATGAAATTTAAAAAAAAAATGTACTAGATTAACAAAAATATACGCAAAATAAAATTAATCTGAGTATTGTAAATAAAACTAAATAATTTTTGTTTTTAAATATTTATATTAAATGTTATCAAACTTTTATTTAAAAAAAATAAATATAATTATAATAATAAACAATTACTCTACTTTATAATCTCACAAGTTGAATAACCACCGAAAATTTATTTATAAATAGTCAAATATTATATTATAGAGAAGATAGATAAGCATTAACAGTTTTAATATAAATAAAATAGTAAAACTATTTATTTTTTGAGTAATTTTTATTTTTCTTTTGCTTAAATAAATTTTATATCAAAATATAATATTTATTATATGTTTCTTGTTTTGATTTTTTTAAACATTTTATTAATAAAAAATTTGAAGAAGTGCAGAAAAAAAATAATCAATACGCCTGTTACATATAATAATTTGATTGTTTTTTCTTTAGTCATATCACACTTGTAAATTGCGTAATCATTTGGTGTTATAGTTGCCTATAAAGAAATTATTATAAAAAATTTGTATAGAAATAAAAATAATTAAATTTCATATACTAATAAGAAACTAGGATTTTGCCCATTGCGCCAGTTAAATGAGGCTAATGAATACTCTTCAATATTTAAATGTTTATTTATTATTTTGCAATAACTATGAGTATGTCCACTGAAAGCTAAGCGAGGCTCTAATGTACCTGTATACAAATGATTAAAAACAATATTTTTATTGAAGATAAATAATATTCTTTCTATACCGAGAAGTTTTGTTGATTCCCGTGATAGTACTTCCCATTTTTCGCGATATATAGCATTGTTAATTTTAAAATCTTTATCAATACATGCTACATCCGATTCCCGGTACAGTGGAAAATGCTGTAAAATTATCGGTTGACTATAGTTAAGTTTATTCTGAGTCGTACAATCATTATTCTGATTGCATTTTAACAGATCTAAAATTAAAATTGACGTGATTTAACAGCAAATTTTTAATCAATGATTTGTAAACCAAAAATATTCTACCTACCCGATATAGCATGTATTTGATTTTCTGCATTCTTACAAAAAAAACATCCATCTCCTTCCATAGCTATAGAGTTAACAATTACAAAATGAATATCATTAATTGTTACCAATTGTACCCCAGTTGTATTAAATTCTACATCAAAACGATCAATTAAAGTTGGATGAATACTTTTAAATAGAATAAAAAGTTCAGAAGTTATGGAAGAACTTAGAAAAAACTGTATTTACCTGTAATGAAAGCCAATATCATGATTGCCAACGATACCAAAAAGCTTTACATCTTCAGATACTTTAAATAGTGTATGAAATCTTTGAACATATTCTTCAAAACCTTTTCGATTTACCCAATTACCTTCATCAAAGAGATCACCTTGAAAAAGTAATTTG
The DNA here is from genome assembly GCA_963942525.1 of Ptychoptera contaminata. Classification (NCBI taxonomy): domain Eukaryota; kingdom Metazoa; phylum Arthropoda; class Insecta; order Diptera; family Ptychopteridae; genus Ptychoptera; species Ptychoptera contaminata. The sequence continues at coordinate 10,552,384 of OZ012636.1, read as the reverse complement.
TTTTCGTTTTTCTTTCTTTTTTAAATATATTTTAATCTTATTTATTTTATAATAACACCTAAAACAAATATTATTTCTGGTTGAAACATGGTCATAGATGTTTGAAAAGTTTGTTTCATTTGCCATTCTCTTCGCATTTTATCCCACCAATGTCCTCGAAATGGACCCAGCAGATGAGTATCAGCCAGTATCATTGCATGTATAGGTTTAACAGTATTATCATTAATATCTAATTTCGGCCAATTACACTTTAAAAATAATATATTAATAAATTTGTTATCATAATACAAAAAAAAAAATTAATATACTTTTCCAAGCGTTATAAAATATAGAATGTATTCACAAAGTAATATTATAACTATTATTTGTAACAAAAATTTTAAAACTACTGATTTTAAACGCATATTTTATGAAATATTTAATAAAATCATAACAAAAAATAAAGAATTATTTATTAAAAATCATTTAAAAAATATATGTGTATAAACGAAATAATTTATTTTTAGTAAATAAAACTTTGTAAATAAGTTTTTGTGACAGTAAAACGTCAAAAATGTTGCTGTTATTATTTAAAAGATGGCGTTGTTGTTTTATTACAACATGATTTTTTAATTTGTATTTATACACATGATTTTAATTTAAAATACATAAAACAAAATACTTTAAATAAAAATACAGCAATCTGACAATAAAGTTGAACAAAAAGAAAATCGTTCAATATAATACAAGATTGACACATATATACATGTTTCTTTATATAATTTATTTTGTTAAAATTGAATTTTTTTATCTATATACAAATATATATTTTGCTAATTACTTTATATAATTTATTTTACCACATAAAAATATGATTATATAAAGTCTTATTGCAAAAGAAAAATAATATAAAAAACCAATCGGTTCTTGGACAGATTCCTCATTTTCACCTCGTGCTTGTAGCTTTCATTACGTATTTCAATTCGACTAAAGTCCAACTTGTATATCTTTGTATCCCGTTTTAACAACTGTTTAGTTATAAACAAAAGCTAGTGTAAAACAGAGATACAAATATTTAATATGCTATTTTGACAGCAATAAGTATATATTTTTCTTACGAAATATAATAATTAGTCGCTGTCGATTCATTGTTCGTTGTGGTTCACAATATAACAGGCAAAAAGTGTTTGTACTGAAACGCCTGTCTAGTGAAAATATAAATGTCTAAAAATTATTTATTAAAATAAATTCATAGTGTTACGTAATTTTTTAGTAAGTCAAAAAGAAAATTAAAAAAAATGAAAATTTGGACATCAGAACACACATTTAAGTGAGTATAATAATATAATTAAAAAAATTATTTTAATTGCTATAAAATGCTATTTTAATATCTGGAAAGTTCCATTTGAAATGCTATAATTAAAAATCGTTTAAATCAGTTTAGTTTTTCTATTTAGGAATTTTTTCTTTGCAAAAAGTTGTTTTAATATTTTTTATTTTGTGATAGAAAAACCGATGACGTTTTTAAATTAGAAAATTTTTTATTTATAAATAATAAACATAACCAAACTTTTATCAATTTATTCTAGCCATCCATGGGAAACAGTTGCTCAAGCCGCTTGGCGCAAATATCCGAATCCAATGAGTCCTGGGGTTATTGGAACAGATGTTGTTGAAAGAAAAGTTGTTGATGGTGTTTTACATACACATCGTTTAGTTAGTTCTAAATGGTATTTTCCAAAATGGGCGCAGGCGGTAAGAATCTCACTATTATTCCTAACTATGCAATTTTCTAAATAAAATTATATTTTTTTCATCTCATTTCATTGCAAAATTTAACACTTTTTTTAATAATGGAGAATTTTAAATGATATTAAATGATTAAAACATGAAAATCAAAGTTAGTCGCTGTTGCTATGCTAAATCAGTGATTATTAAATTTGATTAATTCTTTAAAATTTAGTTATGAATATGTTATTTTTTTAAACAAATTTATCAGTTAATTTTAACGGAACACATTTATATATATATTTGTGTAGTAAAAGTGAATGTACGATTAGATATTATGTGTACAGATAGAAACGAAAATTTACAATACAAATATGCCCTTGGAAAAAAATAGATACTTAGTTCTAGTTTTATTTATAAATTAACCTCTAATTGTTTAATAATTATTTATTAAAAGAAGGAAGTTAGATATTCTTCTCCTTCTTCTTTTTTATTAATTTTTTTTTTGTATTTGTTTAATATAAAAAACCCTGAAAATTTAAAGTATTTATTATTTATATATAGTGTCAGGTGTACGTTTCAGTAAAATAAGTATTAATTTTTAAGTCTAGAAAAAAATTACATGTTTTTTTTTTGTTTTGCATTTGATATTCCAATAATAATTACCATTTGTTGATTAATTTTTTATGATTGAAAAAAAATTCATACATATTTTACAATGAAAATTTAATTACATAAACAATTTTACTTTTTAATACTTGAAGAGTCAGCAACCAGCTGTTAGAAGAATAAAGTTTGTGTTTTTTTTTTGCGCTACTTGCCAAAAAATAATTGATAACAAAATTGTTAAATATAGATTTACTTAATGAATTTTTCACCTTTATTTAATTGTATGCATTGCACACTTTGTAATACGACAATAATTATTATAATTAATTGAAAGGCGAAGGATTTTTTTAAATACATATAAAGCTTCCTTTTTTTCTTTGTTTCTAATTTAGAATTTTTCTTTTATTAATTTAATTATGTTTCAATAATTATTTTAAAATAGAATTTGTTATATTTTTATCAAATCGATTGTTTTTTTTTTGTTGACTTTTTATACGTACTTATTGATAAAATTGTTATCAATTGATCATTCCTATGTGATTAGTTTTATTTTATTGTTTTTTTATTTAATAAAATTATATACATTTTCTACCTGAGAAATAATAGCAAATAATTTATATTATTTCTTGCGGTTTTTTGTTTTTAAGAATAAAGGAAAATGAATAAACCTTAAACTTGAATGCATGCATGCATTAAGACAAAATAATAACTAGATATGTCTTTATACGGAGATAACTTGCTTTTATTTGACATTGAAATAATTATTTATTTCTTTAATAATCTACATAATTATAAATTATTTTCTCTTTTTATTCATTAATTGAATTTGTTTCATTTTTTTTTATATTCAATTACTAAATAGAAGATCGTTTTGTAATTTTATTTAATTTAGTTAAATATTTGGGTTTTTATTTTTAGAAAATAGTTTTTAATCAGGGTTTAATGTTTTTGTAATTATCATGCTCATTACACGTGTATACAGCATTGCACTATTAAGTCGATGTTAATTAAAATTTCGTTGTATCTATATTGAAATATGTATTTTTTTTTTCTCATTTAATATTTCTGATTTATTTTGCTTTTTGTTGTATGACGCAACAAGTTTTAAGAAATTGTTTTGTAAATTTTCTTATGTACGTCATTGATTATTTATTAGTGTTATTCACATGATACAAAATATTAGGCGCCTATTTGTTTACCAAAACATTATATGATAATAAATATGGACAATAATGAGATTAAATTCATTCTACTTATTGTATTGGCATTTTGCCAATATCTCAAAGACACATATGTTGATTAAATAATAAAAACAATTTTTTTTCTTTATTGATTATAGCTCATTGGATCTCATCCAGTTTGTTATGCTAGCGAAAAGTCAACAGTTGATCCATCGGGACGTGTTATGACATTAAAGACAATAAATTTAACATTTTGTCGTCATATATCTGTAGATGAAATATTATATTATACGCCGCATCCAACAGATAATGAGAAAACATTATTAAAACAGGAGGCTTCAGTTAGTGTTGAAGGTGTACCATTAAGTCATTATATGGAAGATTTATTAACAACAAAAATTAGTTCAAATGCTGGAAAAGGTAGACAAGGTCTGGAATGGGTTATTGGCAAAATAAATTCAGAAGTAAGTAAACCTAATGTTTTTTTTCTTTCTTATAAACGATTCTTTGTTAATTATTTAAATAAATAAACATATATTATTTTTGTTAAAGGTTAAAGGAATTGCCGAATCTGCTGTTAAAAGTACAGATGAAATTATTTTTAATACTAAAAAGTCACTTGATGATATATCGGTGACGGCACGTAAAAGTATGGATGAATTTAGTGCGTCTGCAAAAAAAATCCATATGTAGTATGGTTAGTTTGTGCGTCCGAATGTTGTTTGTATTGAATTTAAAAATTTAATCGATAATTGGATAAGATTACTGTTAAGTGATCGTTTTATTTATTTCAATTTTTTTTTTAATAATTTAACTTGTGAAGAGATATAATTAGTAAGAACGAGAAAAACACAAGACTTTTCCTTTTATTATACAAAAGGGAAAACTATTTTTTTTTTTTAAATTAAATTAAGTTTGTAAAAATATAATGAGAAGAGAGTGCAAATACATTAGAATATCCGGAGAATGTAAATATAAAAAGAAAAGAATAAACATTGTGTGGAGCTTTGTTTGTTTAACAATGTAAATTATTATTTCTTTATATTATTTTAACTATTATTATTATTAATTTTATTTATTAAATGCGAACAGTCGTTAATTTTTACCACTGTCTATAATTGATTGATTTTTTTCAAATCATTTGTTTTATATAAAAAGAAAATCAATCGTTTATCATTTATTATTATTTTTTATAAAAAAAAGAAGATATTGTTAATGAAGCGGAAGAATTATTCTTTAAAGAACAAACAAAACGATACATTTTATGTTTATTTTTTGATAATTATTTTTAATGATTTTAAAAATAATTTGAGTTGAAAACTGTTAGTAAAATTTATTTAAATATTTAATCGAAAAGAGTTTCTTGGGGAAAATTCTATTTAAAAAAATATAACTTAAATGACAATTTTACAATGCAGCAAATGTTGTGCATATTTAAACAAAAAAGAGAAAAGAATTTTTTGCAATGAGAGAAATATTAATTGATTGATAGTGCAATATTGCTGCTGACATATTTTGAAATAAATTATTTATTTGGCTACACCTTGTTTGAATAGTTATTATTTATGAACATATCAAAATTTTAATTCAATAATATTGTAATTAATACTGCTAAGATAAATCATAAGCAGTACTTTGCAAATATAAGTAATCACTATATGATGAATTTTAATCTAAGAACTAAACTCTTTTTATAATAAGAGCGCCAATACAAGTAAATTAAGTAAATAGTTATTTAAAATGATACATTCCCCCATCCAGAAAAAAAAATAAGTATGAGAAATTTAATTAGTATTTAAATAATAATAAAGTAATTCTTATTTATTTATTTAATTTAATTTTTATCTAAATAACTTATTTTAACTAAATTAATTCTCAAAAGAACAAAGAAACAAACTAAAATGACATTTGTGTATATAATTAAAATTGATAATTTATTTTATAAATAATCTTATTAAAAATACATATAATAGGTTAATTATTACAAATAAAATTTCTTTCATTTTAAAATTAAATATTTTCTAATTTATTTCTGTTTTATCCTGTAATTGTCCCAATCATCCCATGTTTTATTGTCAGTTAAAATTTTTTTTTAAATCGAATCGAAAATTAGGCGTCGTTCTTTATTTCGATATTATGATGGGTAATCATAAAATCGATTATTGGAATTGTGTTGATCAACTGTCATGTGTCATTGTTATTTGTTAGTAGTGCATTAATAAAGATTAAAATAATATTTATGCCGGATATAAACATTAATTGATATTTAAAATATTAATTTTATGATTAATAAAAAATAAGTGTGTTGAATATATTAATTATTCAATGGCATCAATGCAGCGATCATTTGTGCAAAAATTATCCAAGTAATATTTATTGTGCTTTGTGCCTCGCCTTTTTTACCATTATCCCTTCTATTAATTAAACCTATTATTGTATACATTTTTAATTATAGGCAACATGCCGCAGATGTTAGGAAAAATGTTGCTAGTTTTCATGTTACTAATAAGAGTGAAAGTAGTTCGGCATGCTCTTCATTGGTTTGTTTATAATTGAATTAATGTTCTTGTAGACAACTAATATGAAAATTAATCTTTCTTTTATTAAAGTTCTCTCTAAGTGATCTTGTGGATCCATTAGATTATGAAGATTTTTTAATACAGCATTCCACGCAATTGAATAGAGACTCTTTAAAGCACATTTTAGATTTTCCACCAAATGACGTCCAAGTGAAATATATTCCTAAGAAAATACGTACAGTGGAGTATGTTGTTCCAAAAGAAGAACTTGCTATACTTCCACAGCATGTACAACAGTGTGTTGATTGTTATACAAGACCGTGGAAAGTTGTGGAGTTTGCACAAAGACATAATTCCAGCTCGTGTAACTTAAAAGACCGTTTTGACAAAAGAGCAGCAAGTCCATCCATATGTCAGCAGGAATTTGAAATAGATAAAGATTTTTCGTCAAATGATGAAAACTTAATATACCAGAGTGAAAGCTGTACTCCAAGTAGTCGACAGTCAATTGCAAGTTTATCGTCTGTATCAACATGCACTGATACATTAACACCACATGGATCATGGGCTAGTTTTGACTTAAGAAGTTCTATAAATGATCCATTAATTTCTGGACTATTAGATCGTGTGCCAATAGAAAATGTTGATCAGGCAAATGAAATAAAACGTAGTGAAGATAGACAACAGGCAATGTTTAATTTGTATCCGGATTCGGATCATGAAGAAGCAGTTGAGCGTCGGATTCCAGCAGAAATACCAATAGAACATATTGGTAACAGAATTTTAGTTAAATGTCTGCAGTTAAAGTAAGAAAGTTCGAATAAAAGAATCAATTAAATATTTACTAATTTTGCATTTTATAGGTTAGAATTAGAAGTGGAACCAATATTTGCATCAATGGCTATTTATGATGCTAAAGAAAAACGAAAATTATCTGAAAACTTTTACTTTGATATGAATTCTGAATCATTAAAGAAAATGTTAATATCTCACGTACCCTACAGTGATATTAGTACACAAAGTAGAGCTGGAATCTTTGAAATAACAAATCCAAGCAGTGATTTATTTTTAGTTATTCGTTTAGAGAAAGTACTACAAGGAGACATTAAAGATTCGGTTGAACCATATTTAAAAGATGATAAAGATAAATACCGTGACAAAGCTAAATCTAATGCTGCTGATTTTTGTGAACGACTTGGCAAATATCGTATGCCGTTTGCATGGACAGGAATATATTTAACAAATATTTTTAATGGTGAATCTATGGAGAAAGATGAGCGTGATAGTATTGGAACGGCTTCAAGTTATAATAGTTTAGATCGTAAATCATCTACTAGCAGTTTTGATCAGTTAAGAAAACGAGCAAGTGACATGGGTTCATTATCCCGTCGTGGATCACTGGAAAGAAGAAGCGAAAAGAGACGATCGTGGTCTCCGGATGACTTTGCAAATAGTATTGAATCATTTCGTTCTATTGCTATTACTGTCACTAGCTTCTTTAAACAAGAATCTGATAAAATGAAAGATGAGGATTTGTATAAATTTTTACCAGAATTAAAGCGCCCAGGAAATTTAATAAAGAAATATAAATGTATTCCTGGTTTAATTAAACTTGAAATCTCTCCATGCCCAGATGACTTAAAATCTGCACTTACGCCAGAATTAGCAAAAGTGGATCCATATTTAGATGATAAAACAAGACCAACAAAAGAAATTTTAGAATTTCCTTCTTTACCAATTTACAATCCCCATTACTCTTATCGAAATATTTTATATGTTAGTCCCAAAGAATTAAATTTTTCTGCAAGAGCAGGATCAGCACGTAATATTGCTATTCGTGTACAATTAATGTATGGTGAAAAACCATGTGAATCTTTATCAGCCATTTTCGCTAAAAGCTCATGCCCAGAATTTTGCAATGAAGCATTTACCGCAGTTAATTATCACAATAAATGTCCTGCATTTTATGATGAAATTAAAATAGAACTACCAGCTGCTTTACGGGAAAATCATCATTTATTTTTCACTCTTTATCATATTTCATGTCAGAAAAAACAACAAGAATACCAAACTCCAGTGGAAACACCAATTGGATACACTGTGAGTGTCATTAAAATGTAATATATTTTTGTGTTTTATTTATAATTCATCTATTTTCAGTGGATTCCAATTTTAAAAGATAGTCGTTTAAACATTGGCGATTTTAATCTGCCTGTTATGGTAGAAAGACCACCAGAAAATTATTCTTTTATACCGCCTGATGTACAACTTCCTGGTACAAAATGGTTGGACAATCATAGGCCAGTGTTTAGTGTAACAATTAATCCTGTGACATCAATACATTCATTAGATCCACACCTAGACCGATTCATTAATTTATGTGAATGTTTAGAGACTAAAAAAGTACCTCATCGCATCGGTGAAGGAAACATGGAAAAAGAGATGAAAAAAGTATTACTTGATATACAAAAGACAGAAATTGAACCATTAGTTAAGAATGTTCATGTTATCTTAGATAAACTTATTGAATTATTTGTTTACACTTATAAAATTGGTGGACAAGTATTATCATTGAGACCAACCGTTTTTGAAACATTTTGTGTAATATCTAATAAGTTGTCGATTTTACAAGATTACGTGAATGTAGATCTGCATGGGCGACAAGCGCTATTAAGCAGTTACATACAGTATCAAGCAAAAATACCGAATCCGTATTCAGGAAAATACATACCAACACCAAATAAAAATGATGATAATTTATTATCAGAGTTTATTGGTGCTACTGATATTTCTAATAATATACGCATTGATATGCATGAATCAGCAGCAGCTAATAAGGAACATCAATTACGATTTTTACATGAGGAACTTGTATTTCAATGGGTTGTAGCAAATGGAACTGCCTCTGAAATATCCATGTCTAATTCATGGTTCTTATTTGAACTAATTGTAAAAAGTATGATTGAGCACTTAGATGGTACAAATTCTATAAATACTCCACGAAAGACTCGTTTTACACACCAATTTACTGATGACATTTCAACGCTTATTCATATGGTTGGTAATAAAATAATTGAATATCACAATAATGATCAAAGATTGTCTCAGTCATTAAATGCTAGCCTAGCATTTTTTATTTATGATTTATTAAGTATTATGGATCGCGGATTCGTTTTCAACCTAATAAAATCATATTATAAAGTATTGGCATCCAAAAATCTCTCAATACCAAATATAACATATTATAAATTGGATTTTATTCGAATAATATGTAGTCATGAGCATTTTGTTGCTCTGAATCTTCCTTTTGCAACACCGTATACATCTCTATCAGCACCATGCAGCCCAACTCCTAGTGTCACTTCGAACAACAGCCAAAATTCTTATCTAAGCACATTTCCAAGTATAGATAAAACATTATTTTCTGAACTGAGTCCTGAATTTCGTCAGCAACATTTTCTTGTTGGCTTAGTGTTAAGTGAACTGTCAATGGTATTAGAACTATCGAATCCTTCATTGCATGGTAAAGCTATACGTGGTTTACGCAATTTAATGACATCACAGGACATTGATGTACGTTATGCAGAACCAGATGCTCGTGCTCGAGTCGCAACTCTTTATCTACCATTATTAGGAATTGTTATGGACACCATGCCACAATTGTATCAGAATCTCCCAGAGATCCATGATCGTTTTAAAAATATTGGTTTATTAGACGATTATCAAGGACCGCCATGTACAACATCAACAATCTGTCCAGAAATTGCTTATGCAATATCAGGAAGCAGAACATATAATTTATCACCAGAGCCAATAAAAAATAAGACTCCCCTCAGCAGTGAAAATACTCGTCATCTTCTTTCATGCTTCTTGTGGATAATTAAAAATATAGAAAAAACAGTATTATTCCGATGGGCAACAAGTTTGGCTCCACATCGCCTCCATCTAATGCTTCAAGTGATAAATGTGTGCATTTCTTGTTTTGAATATAAAAAAATTAAACGTCAATCAGTAAAGAGAAATACTCAGAGTTTTCACAAAACACCAGATATGAAAGAGCGTTTAGAAGAATGCATTCGTGGAGCCGGCTCTGCAAGAAATGATTTGATAAATCGTCGTAAAAATAATTCAACGGAAAAATTACGATGGCGAAAAGATCAAATGCTTTATCGTCCACAATTTAATGATTCAACATGCAAAAATGAGTCGGAAATTGAAAGAAATAATTTTATTGATGGTTCTTTGGCAACAGAAATGTCTCTCATTATTTTAGATGCTCTCGAATTGATTGTACAAGTTGCCTCAAACTCAGAAATTCATCATAATCTCTTGGGAACAGTTCTCAAAGTATTGCTACATGCTTTCTCGAGAAATCAAAGTACTCTCGCCTTACAAAATTTCTTTGCAACACAAAGATCCTTTATTTATAAATTCCATAATTTATTATTTGATGAGGAAACAGATAGCTGCGCTGATTTATGTTTATTACTGCTTAAACATTGTGGATCACAATTAGTGTCGGTCAGATCACAAGCGGCAGCCTCTTTGTATTCATTGATGAGACAAAATTTTGAAATTGGAAATGTAAGTTTGGGTTTTATTAAATTTATTTTATGAGTATAATTTTTTTTTTCTCTTAAGAATTTTGCACGAGTCAAAATGCAAGTAACAATGTCACTTAGTTCTTTGGTTGGAACAAGTGCCACCTTCAGTGAACAATCTTTACGCAGAGCTTTGAAAACTATACTTGTTTATGCTGAGTCTGATATTGACTTACAAGACACAACGTTTCCAGAACAGGTTACATTTTAAATTTTATTCTATTTTTAATATGCTTACTAATAAAATTTATTTGATTTCAGGTACAAGATTTACTTTTCAATTTGCACATGATTCTATCCGACACGGTAAAAATGAAAGAATATCAAGAGGATCCAGAAATGTTATTAGATTTGATGAATCGAATAGCGAAAGGCTATCAAAATTCACCAGATTTACGTTTAACATGGTTAGAAAATATGGCTAAAAAGCATATGGAACGTGCTAATCATACAGAAGCAGCAATGTGTTTAATCCATAGTGCAGCATTAGTTGCTGAGTATTTAAGTATGCTGGAATCACAAACCCATTTACCAGTTGGTGCTGTTTCATTTAGACATATTTCACCAAACACATTAATGGAATCTGCTGTTTCTGATGATGTCTTAAGTCCAGGTGAAGATGGCATTTGTTTAGGGAATCGTTTCACTGAAAGTGGTCTTAAAGGTTTGCTGGAAGATGCATCAAATTCTTTCCAAATAGCTGGCATGTATGAAGCAATGAATGACGTTTACAAGATTCTAATACCAATTTGTGAAGCAAACCGAGAATTTCAAAAATTGGGAAAAATCCACGGTAAATTACAGGAAGCATATAATCGCATAGCTCAGCTACATGGAAAACGAGTATTTGGTACATATTTTCGTGTAGGTTTCTATGGCACAAAATTTGGTGATTTAGATCAACAAGAATTTATCTATAAAGAACCAACACTTACCAAGTTACCCGAGATTTTCAGTCGTCTGCAAAATTTTTATGCTGATCGTTTTGGATCAAATTATGTTCAAATAATTAAAGATTCAAATTCTGTTGATGTCACTACATTAGATCCGGATAAAGCATACATACAAATCACGTATGTTGAACCATTTTTTGAGACATATGAATTAAGAAATCGGGAAACTCACTTTGAAAGGAATTTTAATATAAGTATGTTTCGCTATTGGTTATTCATTAATTTTCTTAATTAATTATTTTTATAATTTTTCACAGAACGTTTTATATTTGCAACACCATTTACTAAATCCGGTAAAGCGCATGGTGAACTCCATGAACAATGTAAACGTAAAACAATACTGACCACATCAAATCATTTTCCATATGTTAAAACAAGAATACAAGTGATCTCGCGAAAACAAATAATTTTAGAACCAATTGAGGTTGCTATTGAAGATATACAAAAGAAAACAATTGAATTGGCCGCTGCAACAAATCAGGAACCATCTGATCCAAAAATATTACAAATGGTATTACAAGGTTGTATAGGTACGACCGTTAATCAAGGACCAATGGAAATGGCATTAGTATTTTTATCTGGTTTATCGGATGGTGTAACAATACCAACAAAATATCAGAATAAATTACGTTTGTGCTTTAAAGATTTTTCTAAAAAGTTTGTATTATCATACCTGCTTAGCTTTTCTCTAAAAATTCATTAATATTTTCTCTCTGTTTTGTAGATGCTACGATGCATTAAAGAAAAATAAAAATTTAATATTGGCCGATCAAAAAGATTATCAAAAAGAATTAGAACGTAATTATCAACGATTTACCGAACGTTTAGCACCATTAATCGCTATAACGAATTCCCAAGCAAAGGGTATTGTTAAGTAAGTTTATTTTTTCTTTATGATAATTATATCATTTTTATTGATTATTTTTTATATTACAGCTTAAATGGTTATAATAACAAAACGACACCATTACGTTGGTAAATTATGCAAATATTCGTATTATTATACTAAAAGTGTACTCGACATAATTATTAAAAACTATTAATTAAATAGGATTATATTTAACCAAAGCTATTATTTAAAATTTATAGCCGCATTAGCAAATGGCTAGCATTTACTTATTTATTATATTATATATAACTTTTTATATGTATCTCATACCAAATAAAATAAAATGAAAGAATTTAATTATTTCCTTTTTATTTTTTATATCATAAATTATTTTTATAATTAATTAAAAAGAAATTAAATCATTTCGGTGATACCAAACATACCAGCTAATAAATAACCATATAACATTGAGGTCTCCGGTTTAATATCGACTGGTGGCATAATAGCACCATCGTCTCCATAGTAAATATAGGGTAAACGTAAAATCCAATATGCACCTTGTGTTAATTTCGCAGGTTCACTTAATCCGCATGTAAATATTAAATTATTCTTATTGCCTGGTCGTACTTTTGGATCAAGAATAACATTAACCGGTGCCTTTGGTGTCACAACGTGAATACGCATTAATTGCGCTACATTTGGTTTTGTTGAACGACATGGACACGGATAATATAATGGCATATCATTAAAAACAACTTTATGGCCATTGTCTCTTACGATACCGTTGCCTCCATGTAATATTTTATTAGGGCCGGACATTATAAAACGATGGCCACAAGGACATTCGTATTCAATGCCAACAAATATTTTCAATGCAAATACAGAACCATTGACGCCACTTATTTGTTGCTGTTGTGGTTTATTTTTTCGATTTCTTGATTTTTCATATGATGCTGTCCACGAGGATGCATGCTCTAATCGTACTTGAACATCCCATGGCAATAAGAAATTAGCACCTGACAAAAATCCACTTTGTGTGTGCTCTGGTAAACCAGTTACATGACTATAAACAGAACTTAGACCAATGCAAGTTAAAGACCAGCTCGGATATTGTGGTAATAATCCTATTGGACTATCCGTATGTGTCATTCCAGGTAAATATTCTGTCGTTGAGGGTTGTCGTAACACAGATTTATCTTTATTGTTATCGACATCGCCAACCTTTATAACAATTTCGTTTACAGAATTATCTTCATTATCATCTTCGGCGGCATTTTCCTTATCAATTTCATTTTTAGAGCTATTAAAATTTATTCGATTCAAGTCATCCATTGAATCCAAACTTAAATTTGTCCTTGTATTTTGGCTTGTAGTTAAATGCGGAGAATTCACAGATAAATCGGAGAGTTTATTTGAATTTGTCAATTCTAATCGTTTAGATTCTAAACTTTTGTCTAATTTTGCAGCCCTAAAATAATTTTCAGTCAATACGATGATTTAATTAATAAACATTATAATACTTACTTAAAATCATTAATAGAAGGTTGAAAAATTGGAAATGTTATCTTCTCTAATTTGTTACACGCTGTACAATGATTACTTAGCATATAGTAAAAGTCATAGTTAGCTTGTTTGATTGTGTAAGGATCATCACGATGTCCTTGCGTTCGACCACAATTACACGTAGATACATAAACAACACCACTGGAATGTTCAGATGGTTCATTTCCTACATGTTTTGCCATTACACACGGATTACCTCTTAGACTTGGATATTCGCATTGTTGTTTACCATTTGTCCAAAATAATTCACACGCCTCTTTTAATTTTAATTTATGATTTTTTATTTGTGGACCTCGTGCATATTTCTTATACACATCTAAGCTTTGTGATAATTTTTGTTTATGAAATTGCAAACTATAGTGATGCGGAAGGATTTCCACATAATGTTGAATACCAAGTTCGAAGCCGTATTCACAGCATTCCTCAAAATAACGTTCATCTGAATCCATAATTTTATTAAAATTTTCCAAATAGGATTTCTGTAAAATAATTTTAGTTTTATAAATGTTTGTGCTAATAATAAAAATAAGTAAATTACATAGTCTGGATCATTTGTTTCAAAATCAACATCGTACGGATTATCAATAAATAATTTATGAAATACTTGAAACGTTTCGTACCATTCCTTAATATTTGGAATCTATAAATAGATAAATTATGAATAAAAAAATATATTTGTCTGAAACACCGATTATCTTACAACAAAATGATTTTTTCCACGAAATTTAGCAATGCTATCATCAAAACCATATTGCAATGCTTCTGTCACATGTTCCTTCAAAAGATTTATTATACTGCGATTTTTTTTTATGTCGCTATTCGAAATGTAATCAATTTCTTTGTCAGCTTTCCATGGTTTTGCAAAATCCTATAAAGAAAAATATAATAGTAAAAATATATATAGAAATAAAATATTAAGCCATTTTATATTTACTGTAAATGGTCGAAACTCTTCAAATTCATCTTCCTCGTTTTTATTATTTGTTTTCTCTAAAAACTTTGTTAATAATTCTATTGAGGTAATTAATGGATCTTTTCGTACATTCGTTTTTGTATTATAATACACGAAGCGTTTATTCCGCGGAATTGAAAATAATGATGCAAAACTACAAAATGATTTAGATAATTATGAAAGTAGAAAAAAAAAATCTACACCCTACCTGTTATTTGTTATAATAAAGTCATTTCTTAACATTTTATAAATGCTATCTTCTACCTCAAATTCATATTTATTTAATAACTCATCATTATCTTTAAAATCATTGATCATTTTCTCAAATAAAAATATAAATCTTGGTGAGCATAAACGACCTTCTTTTCCCATGAACGCACCGACATTGGAGTTTTTTAAAAATTTTGGTAAAAATTTTAAAACGTACTTTTCTCTAAAGGACAAAAAATAAATAATTATTTTAAATAATTTCGAATATTAATCAAATAAAATACCTTATTATTTTTAATGCTTTAAAAATGGATAAATACGATGTATCAAAGACATTACCAGTTTCCACAAGAACAATTATATGACAAATCTGTATTGCAAATAATAAAGTTCTTGCAAATTTTGTACGAATATGATTATTAAATAAAATAAAATGGTCTAAATCTTTTTCTTTGTCATTTATAATATTCTCCAATAAGTTTTCCATAATTTGATTATCAAATGTGGTTTCAAAGTGTACATATAAGATATTTCCAGCACTTTCAAAGTAAAATTTTATTTTTCCATCTTTACAGTCCACGTTATCATCTAAAGATGGAAATGTTTTAAGAAGATTCAATCCAGCCATTTTATTACAATCTAGACTTGTTGATTTGCCAATGATTCCAATTATTATCATTGTCTTATCATCAGACATTAATAAATCACTAAAAACAGCCCGTAAAATTATTACAAATATTTTGAATTTAAATTTGTTATAAGCAAACCTTATATCAGCCGGCATATCCGGATAAGTAAATGTTTTTAATTGCGACATTTTATTAATTAATTATTCAATTATCTATAAATAGTAAATATATTAAAATATTTAATAATTAAACTTTATTTTTAATTAATCGATAACAGAATAAATTTATAAAATCAAATTGAAGCAAAAGACAAACTGACATTTCGTTCATATGTCAAAAAGCTGTCACATTTTTAATTTTTTTGACATTTTATGTTTACAAATATTTTGTTTGTGTTGTGATAAAGTTTGTATGGATAATTGAGGAAAGCAAATAAACAATTAAATGGACCCAGCGGCATATAAGGAGCTTCATGAAAGTTTCATGTTAAATAACAATGGAACTACTGCATTTGAAACGTTTTTAGTGATCTTACCATCATTTTTTACTACATTAATAGCAGTGGATTTAGTTGCATTAACAACAGTAATCAATTTACAATCACAGTTATTAATTGAATTTGCATTAGTTGTTACATCAGTCATATTAAATATAACAATATTAAATAATAAACTTTATGAAATAGTTGTTTCATATATAATTCTAACATCGATAACAGTGTTCCGGCAATTACGTCAAAGAATTCATGTGGAACCTTTTGTACAAATACCATCGAAACGTCCGGAATTTATAAATGTTGCTAGGGGAACAATTAGTTTGCTAACAGCGATATGTATCCTTGCAGTTGATTTTCAAATATTTCCCAGAAAATATGCTAAAACAGAAACATTCGGCTTTGGATTAATGGATGTTGGTGTAGGTTTATTTGTGTTTAGTAATGGCATTATAGCACCAGAAATATATCATATTACAGAATTGTCAACTAAAGAATTAATTAAGAAAAATCTTATAAATTCGACACCATTAATAATTATTGGAATGCTGAGATTTTTCGTTACAAATCAAATTGATTATCAACAACATGTTTCCGAATACGGTGTACACTGGAATTTCTTTTTAACATTAGCCGCAACAAAATTCTTTGGATCAATCATAATGAATATTTTGAAAAAACCAGAGTATTCAAAGTTTGCAGCTATATCAATAATAACATTATATGAAATGATGCTACAGTTAGGTTTGGCAGGTTATGTTATGAGTGATGAAGTTGACAGAAGAACAAGCTTCCTAAATGCCAACCGTGAAGGAATCGTATCAATACCAGGTTATGTTGCTATATACCTTGGATCTGTTTATATTGGATACGTTTTAAAATCAGATAAAGATATTGCAAAAGCGCGTGATGTATTTAAAAAGTCCTTAAAAGTCGGCGTAATTGCAATTATCTTATGGAAAATTATTTTTATATGTGAACGAATGTTTGGCGTTTCACGAAGACTAGCAAATATGGGCTATGTTATATGGGTATTATCAATTGGAACATTTATGACAGCACTATTTATGCTATTGGAAATATTTTATTATTTCATTATATTTGAGAAAGGCAAAAGTGACAATGATAATAATGAGAGTAAAACCATTTCCCATGTATCATATGCACCAATAATATTAAATGCGATTAATTATAATGGATTATTATTCTTTATAATGGCTAATCTGATGACAGGTTTAATAAATATTTTATTCCAAACACTTCTTCTGGATGATAAATATAGTTTATTAATTATAATGATTTATGCACTGCTTTTATGTCTAATTATGTCATTTTTATATTTAAATAAGATTAAAGTTAAATTTTGGTAAATTTAATAATTTACAAATTTAATAAATAAAACCAAAAAATTTGTATAAAAATATATTTTAAGTATTTATTTCAGTGTTTTTTTTAAGTAACTTATTATCACAATATTAAATTTAAGTGAAATTCGTTGTAAATATTATGCAATCATTATATGTCATTTTAATTTTTAAATATAAATTAGTGTATTAATTTAATTAATTCGTTTAATTTAAAAAAGAGATTCATGAAAATGGTAAACTTATAATTCTGTATGCTCATTAGTTGAAGTTGTATTATTGGTAAATTTTATTAGTTCTGGGTGATTAAGTGAATATTCGATTGCCTTGTTAACGAGTCGTTTAAACTCCTTACGATTAAATGCGTAATTTGTAAATTTTGCATGTGCACCACCTTCAGGATGATGACCCTATAAAAATTTTAATTTATTATAAGATTTAATTAGAGTACGAAAAATGTATATAAACATACCTCATCTTCTTGAAATAATTTTTTCTTATTTTCCCAGGTTAAATAATTAACACCACGTAATCTAGCCAAATCTCTGTAGCACGCAGGATCTTCACAATTATACAATTCAATTATAGTTGCCCAAATGGGTAAAAATAATAAATGAGTTAGTCCGGCACCATGTATTCCAATAAATATATCTGTATTTCTTGTGATTTCTAATTGCTTTTTAAATGGCATTTGTTGATTATACTCAACTCTTTGCACCACAATTCGATTATCATCACTTATTTCTGCAATCAAATCATTCTCATTTAATATCTTTCGGTATTTTGTTTGTCTAGATAAAAAGGTTAAACGTAATTTTTTATCACTTCTCTGGTATAATGGTATATTTAGTCGGTGCATTATATGCTCAGAGAAAGCATGAAATAATCCACTATTTTCACAGCCATAGATCTTTAAATATAAAAAAATATTCTAAATAAAAATTATTTAATTTTTTTAAGTATAAACTTACAATTGGAGTATTATAATATAATCCAAATATCATTCTAGGTAATAATGGAAGAACTAAATTTTTAAAACAAACAATTTTACCCTGAAAAGTTTTTAAATTCCAAATTGGATTTATTGTAAAGGCTTTAAAAGTTTCGGCGAATGGTGAATCATATTTATATGTTTCCCATATTAATATATTTACATCTTGGGAAAAGGCAAACTTGTTAGTTAAATTTACATGTAAAGAAGCATATAAATTAAAAAAATCACAGAAATGATGATACATATTAACAGCTGAAAAACAAAAAGAACTTTATCTAACGAATTTCTACAAATAAAAATCTCTTACTAGCATCAATTTTCATTATAAATGTGGGTTTTTCAATAACAATATCACAAATATCAGTAATAGGACGTTTATCAAGTTCTTCAAAATATCTTAATTCCGGTGCCCAGGATTGTAAGGGGCTGACATGTGTCGCTTCCTCTAATAAAAGAGTTTTATTTAATTTACAAAAACCACCAATTTGTCCCGGTTTCAGTACATCCATTTTATATCGTGAGGGTTCATCATTATTCAGCAGATCTGTAAAATTAATCATAATATTTCTTCCTCGACAAAATCGTAAATATTTTGTGCATTCCAATGATGAATCATGAAGGAAAAGAGGGTTACACAGAACTGTCATTTCATTAATTTGCTGTTTAACATATCCTTAAAATATTTAAAAAAAATTCTTAGATACTTTTACAAAATATTTTTAGCTTTTTTATTACCAAAATCAGCTTGTGTAAAGTAAGTGTCAAGCTGTGCTTCTTTGCTTTTAACCCATCCTAAATGATCACCGGAGCATGTTGGATATGAATAACTATTTTCAATTTTACAATCATCCTCATAGCCCCAACAAGATTCGTTATTATAATTTTTATCAACTAATAAGTCATAATATTTACATTGTTGATGATTTAAACATTCTTTTGCCACATGTTTAAAATAATTGAAATAAAAAGGTAAATGCGTTTTTGGTAAATTTATATAATTAAAACTATCACTTTCTACATATGAAATGTTAAGAATATGTGTAATAAATATGTAAATAAAAAAAGCTTCTTTATATAATTTAATCATTATTATGAATATATGTGTAAATGATAACAAGATAAGTAAATAGAGCAACAACCATAACCTTTAATATTATTTACTATTATAAATTGTACTAAACTAGTACATTATCGGTAACAGGTGTATCTAAGGTGTTTTTGTTTTTATTTTGTTTTTTGTTTTTTGTACACATAAATTTAGTAAAACAGAATAAAAAAATGCAAATAGAATTTAATAGATTATAATTTTAGTATTTACAATTCATTTGCTCAGTTTTTGTTAAGTAAGCACGACTTATTGAATATTTATCTAATACTTTATATGCTTTATTCAAAACAGCCTGTGCAGGATTTTGTTCCCTTGTTAGAATCCAAACCGTACGAGCGTTTATGAAACCAATATCGGAGCATGAAAACACAACCGCATATGTAATATAATCAGTATCCAGAATCCAGTATGGAGCTTCAAAATTATCTATAAGTATAAAATTTAAATATAATCACACAAATTTAATATAAATGTGGTATGATAATAACTAAATGTTGATGGAAACGTTACTCCTAATTTTCCTGGGCCAACAATTCTAGCTTTTCCTTCAATAATGTTTTCTCTTCCGGTACTGGATAGATTAAAAATATAATAATAAAATGTATTTGTAAGCTATTCAATATATTTACTTACACTCTATTAATTAATCTATTTGTAACTGAAATATTTCCATCCTGCATTAAACCATACTTAGCAGTTATACACTTACCACCAATTTCAAATATAAATGGGTACTTTTCAGCTTCATACCAAACTCCGAGGAACTGAATAGCCAAAAATGAATTAATACATTAAAAAAAAACTGTAATTTATAAGTACTTTTTCTGCAAAAAAGGGATCCACAGTTTTAACAGCAGGACATCTTCCAAGTTGTGGCAATTGTGCTTCGCACAAATTCACCGACATTAAAGGGATTAAACAACTTAATAATAATATTGGCAACATTTTTATTTTATTTAAAAAAAAACAACAAAATTCACTACAGGTATGTGTAATTCCAGTTATATATTGTGAAACATAAATTATTTTATTCAGAATTTAATATTAGATAGTTTGAAAAAAAAAAAAATAAACTAATGATTTTTTAATAGTTTTGCAATAATTTAATTTAAATGCATTATTAATTTACTTGTTAATGTGTAATAACAATAAGAATAAAAATAATTTTTTTATTATATTCTATTCTAAATCGTGATATATAAAATTCTTTGTACTTTTATTTTTCAAATTATATATTTTCACCTAATAATGAAATAATTAAATTTAATTTATGAAAATCACAATAAACGTGTAACTTTTTTCAATGCGTAAAAGAGAATAAAATACAGATTCAAATAAAACTTTTATAGTAAGATTTAAAAAATAATAATTATTTATTTCTACTATGCATACATAATAAATCATAGTGCTTTTAGCTTCACCTTGACGTAATATAACATAAAAAATTTTTTAATTACTTAATTCATTAAACACCTAGATATTATATTTAACGATGATTGTTTTAGGATTAGTGAAATTTTTTTGATGTATTTTAATTTTGGCAAAAGAGAATGCATTGACACAATAATAATAAAGAAAAAATCAATCATTTATTAATTTTATTAATATAATTGCATAATAAGTTTGATTTCATAAGTAAAAAATAATTTATTTAAATATATAAAAAAATAATAATATATTTTAATTGTCGTAGAAAAATATTTTTTGCATAAATAAAATTTATTTAAACTTCAATAACTTGATTATTACTATCTACAATATTCGCAGATACTGCTGGACGTTCTTTTTGTTTTATAATCGGAACTTCTGGTTGATCAACTGCCTCAACAGCGGGTGCAGTTGCAACACAATCTTTTTGATCAGTTTGCACAAAGAATGATCTTGATATTTTATATTTATCTAATACGCCATAGGCACGTTGTAAAATTGGACCAGGTGGTACACGTTCTCGAGACATCACCCATACAGATTCTGTAACATTTTTTTTGTAGTTATTTAAACTGTATAATTAAATAATAAATAAAATATTTAATAATATTACCAGTATGACCAAAAGGTCCTAAACCACTACATGACCAAATAACAGCAAAATTATCATAATCAGTTTCTAAGACATTTAATGTTGATTCATAAGATACAGGACGTGTATTGTAACGAATATTATATGTAGCGTCACCAGTTTTGGTAATCTTTGGTGTAACAACACCGGAAATAATACGTTGTACGCCGGTACTAAAATATGGTACGTTTTAATAACACTTAATAATCCATATAATAAAAAATAAATAAAATTAAAGCACAAAAACTTACAATGAATTCGTTATTATATTATTAACCCATATTTTTTCATCTGGACGTTTTTCATAGACGGCAGAAACACATTTTGATCCAATTTCGGTTACAGTAAAATAACGTTCAACTTCATACCAAGTACCTAAAAATTTCTCCTTATTAAAATCGATCATCGGTTGATAATCAGGACAACCACCAAATGATGGTATTTGTCCATTTGTTTTATAAACTAATAATAATGCGAATAATATTTTTATTGTAATCCACATGGTATTTCACTTAAAATTGATTTCTTATCAATAAAAAAATTATTTTAATAAATTTTTGTCAGTAAAACACAAATAATTATAACTTTGTTACCAGAATGATGTCTCTTAAACGACTGAACTATATATAAAAGTTGCATTAAATACTTATATATATAAAATATATGTAAACCACGGTAACATATTTTCCTCAAGAGTTTAATTTTTATTTTTTTTTTGTTATTGTTGAGATAAAAAAATATAAATACTATATAAAAGCTATATAAAAAAAATTGAATAAACAAGAAATAGCGGTAAATTTTATTTATTTTTAAATTTATTACCAAAACGATTAAGCACTGAGCAATGTAAGAATGTATGTATATTAGCATAAATACTAATAAAGTTCGTTAATTTGATGATGATGATGATATTTTTTTCTTTATCTATTTAAAAAAATTGTTTTTTTGACAAAATTATTATTTATAAACATAAAAAATTACTTTATTTAAATCAATATTGACTAAACAATAATTAAGTTTACAAGAATTATAGACAAATTTTAAGTTAATAATAAGAAATGGAATGAAAATAACAACACAAGGGGCTTAACATTAATTACTTTCTTTTTATACAAATAATTAAAAATAAACGGCTGATAATAACTATGATAATAGTGTCAATAATTGAATTAATATTTAGAACTTATATACATATAGTAAAAATATATTTATTTAATTTCATTTATGTTAATTAATTAATAAATATTTACATTTTAAATTTTTATTTTTACGTTTGTCTTAAGTATTTATTTCCGTATATTTTTTATTTTTATTTATGCAATGCTTTAAGAATTTTTTATGTTTTTTGTATTTTTAGATGAAAAAAAAAAGTGAAAAATACTTTTTATTTTATGCAGAAAAATTTAAATTACTTTTTTTTTGATTAAACGGTTTGCCAATATTTTAAAAATAAGGAAATACAATTGAAGAAGAGAGAATAAATTAAAAATTATTCTGAAGCAGAGAAGAAGAAGTTGTTTTAAAAAATAATTTATCCTGGTAAGAACTTGATAAACTTGTTTGTGGTTTCAATTTTTTACAGCAAAACGATTTAATTTTTATTTCTTTTATAAACAAGACAAACATATTACAAATGCTAAAAATTTGTTGTAAGACGTTAAGATGAAAGATATTTAACGGTTTAATTAAATTTATAATTTTTGTATATAAACAGGTGGCAGAAATTTTTTAAATAACATTATATTAGAGAAATTTATTTAAATTATTATTTTTAAAACGATAAAATTTAATGTGTGATTTATCAAAGGAAATGAATTTTTCAACTTTCTGCTTTTAGCGTCATCTATTATAAATATTTTCAAAAACAAACAATAAACTATTGATTTTCATTGTCAAGGATTTTATAAAATAAATATGGTGATAAATAAAAAGCTGATTATTTTGTGGCGAAAAAGAAATATAAAAAATAAAATAAAATGTTTATCGATAAACTTTAGATAATAATTATTAATTTTCAATTAGTTTTTATCATTTTTTTCGTTTTTGTTATTTATTTTTTAAGTAAGAAAATAAAAGTTTTTTTCTCTATGTATTGCTTGTTGCATACATACCGGCAAAAATTTAATATCTTCCTTTTATTAAAAATGATTTTTATAGCTTTTTATAAAAGCTTTCAATATGGTTTATTGTTATAATGTACGTCACAATAACGTCACAGTACAGTTGCAACTACAAAAATTTATAATAATATTTATATATATATATATATATATATTGAAACCACTTATAAATCTAAGTAATATTATTTATCCTATTTAAAAAATTAAAGAATATGTTTAGTACGTTTGTGCTTTTTCTATTGTGAAGAACAAATTAGAGGAATAAGTTTTTTTTTTATTATTATTATTATCTGTTTTATACATATTGATATAAAAAAAAAAAAATTTAATAAGAATAAAATTATGAACGAAAATTTTGTTGGTTTATTTAGTTAAGAGAAAGTAAATACAGAAAAATATATAATAATATTAATAATAATAATAAAAATAATAATAAGTTTTTAAATTCATTTTAATAATGTTACTGTGCATTTTATTAATAAAAGTTTATATATAAAGTCATCATTCGTTGTTTAACAAAAATAATTTACAAATTATGAAAAGAAGAAGTTTTTAATCACAGAAAATAAAATTAGAAGTTTTTTTTTTTTATATATATAATTTAAAGTTTTTTATTAATATAATTAAATAAATTTTTGTTTTGTATTTATTACGTAAAAATTTGCATTAAACAATCATTTTTAAAAGAAAAAATTAAGAAAATATGCGTTTAAAGAAGATCCATCGTCATCGATGTAAATATTATTTTAGTTATCCTAAACTTAAGTAAGTATTTATTCATTTTTAATTGATTTATGTATTTATTTTAAAAATTTATGTGATTTTTGATTGTAATTGCTGAATAAAATGACTAAAAATTATTAGTCATTTAATTTTATCATTATTGTTGTTGAATATTTTACTATTTCATTAAACTTACATATTATCGATTATTTAAATTAGACAAAAAGAAAATATATTGCTAGTAAAAATAATGAGATAAAATTATAAAATAGGGTGAAAAAAAAAATAAATTATTAATTTTTCATTAAAGTTTATTAAATAAAATTAATTTTTTTAAGCATATATTTTTTGGCAAGTAATTAACCCATATTTGTTATTATATTTTGATAAAATATTTTCTGTAATTAATAAATCTGTCATTAAATAATATATATGTATAAAATTCTTCAAAAGAAAATTATTGTAATGATTTTTCATCACTTGACTTTATTTTTTCTTTTATTTGTTTACATATTGGTTTTGATACTGTGGAATCTTTATTTTTCTAATGCACTTTCTAAAAACTCCTCACTGTATTATAGAAATATTTCTCTTCTAATATAATGTTTTGGCATTTTCATTTCTCTCTTTTAAATAAATAAATAAAAACAAAAAGCGTCAAAAATCTAAAAATAATAACTCGGAAAAACAATTTTCTTCTCTCGGTATACACGGTAAAAAATAATACCAATAATAATAATAATAATAAACTGCTGAATATTGTCTCTCCTGAATTTTTGTTGTCTGTTTGTTTATTGTATAACAAAATTCGCACCAATTTTACTTTATAATTAAATAGTCAGTGAGTTTATTTAATAAGGATAGCACGTGTAAATTTGATTATATTTTTTTTTTTTACCAGAACGAAATTTTTATATTATTATTTTTTTTTTTTTGAAGTTAGAATTAAAATTGTAGAAAAAAAAGGTGTTACAAGTGACCGTGTACCGTGTATTAATGAAACCATAATAAAACTATTTATTAATTTTTATTGTAAATTATCACATTTTTCTATTGTTGTTTGGTTAATTAATTATAAATTATTTATAAACATATGTGTTTTTTATTTCTATGGATTATAATTACTCTGTTATAATTGAGTAATATTTTTTGGTTGATAAAAGTGATCTTCTCTACTCTGTTGCGTTATTGTTAAATAAAATAACAGAAATTTTTGATTTTTTTTTTTAAACAGAAAACAATAAATATTTATTATTATAATTCTATTAATAAATTAATCCGTTTTTTTTTAAGTTGTTTTTTAGGTGTTAAAGTATTTAATTATCTTATTTATTAGTTAAACAGTGCACATTACTGACATATAACTTTCGATTTTTAATGTTTCTTTATCTAAGTAATTCTTAAATATAATAAAAGTCATAGCACTTAGTTTATTAATATATTTATTCAAGTTGAATTATTATTATTATTATGATTGAATATCATAACACATAAAAATTACATAAATGTATTAATTTAGTAAATAAGTATAAAATTTTTTTTATTTATTTATTATTATTATTATTAATATTATTATAATAATAATAACGTGTGGGTGTTATATTATTATAATTTTAATATGAAAAAATAAAATTAATAAATAATGATTAGAAACAGGAAAAAATATTTTAATTAATTTATTCAATTATAATATAAAATTTATAAGTAGCTCTTCCTACAATAATTATTATTATTAATAATAATAATAATATTATCTTTAGTGTTATATTCAGGTTAGTTAATGTTATTTAGAATCTCGTGTTAGGATTCACTTAATTAAATGAATGGATTATAATAATAATATAGAAAAAGTGAAACTAAAAATACTAATCTGTCTGTTTTGTTAATAAATAGATAAACATAATGAATTTTTTTATTTGTTCTGTTATTTTTTATAATATACTTGACCTTATTCATTTCTTATATTTATATCTCTGCGTGTATTCATTAGTTATAACTTCCTTTGATTTTTAAAAATAGGTACGTAGTTTCTTAAAAAATTCTATATATCTAATGAACATTCGTTCAATGATTTTTTTCTTTCTTTTTTCATTTAAAGTAAATGTTAAATAAAGTTATTATCAGTGCTAGATTTTAAAACAGCAAATAATATTTACATATATGTATATAGAAATGAAAAGGAAATTATTTATATAAGTATAAATTTATATACAAAGCCCCAAAATACTACGCAATACATACAGATTATTTCTTTAAATTTTCGCAACCATTTTTCTTCTATTTCATTTAATATTATTATTATTATTATTTAAAAAAATAAAGAAATCTAACCCATTGTTGATAAATTAAACATAAATTTACAATAAAAATAACATAAAATTTAGTTAATGACAATAGAAATTATTTATAATGAAACACGCAAGCATATATTTCTTATTTAATAAAGATTATTTTATTTTAACAGACGACAGTGACAAGGAAATTATGATTAAAGAATAATTTTTTCGTTAAGGGTGACAATTAGATTGGATAAATAATAATAATAATAATATTATAATAATTTTGCTTTTTTTTTTTTTAATTTAAATATGTAAAATATTTTGTATAGAAGTTATACGTATATATGTATATTTTTGGCAAATGTTCAAGATAATCGTGTCATCAATTCTTTATCGTGTAGTTATTTCCATCTAAATGTACATAGTTGTGACTTTGTATTCTCTTATTTAAAAATGTAAATTTAGTTTTATATTTGTTAAATTATATTAAATATAATACATATGTATATTGTGTTCACATAATATACACTTTTAACTAGGAATTATAATGTTTTTTTTTTCTATAATTTTAACTATAGATCTTATTTTACTTTGACTTTACTTAATTTTTTATGTTAGGCAAATAATAATATTATCAAAAACTTTATTAAAACATAATACATAAATGTAAATCATAAAAATATATAAAAATTTGTTCATATTTATATGAATTTATATAATGAAAAAATAAAATACAATTTATCTAAATAAATGAACAATATTAATAATAATAATAAGTAAAGGAAAAATAAAAATAATTAAAATAAAATAAAATGGGAATATTTAAAAAATGTAAAACATCGTCTAAGCAAAAAAGTAATAATAGAAATAGTAAAAATCGTCAACAACAGCAACAACCACAGCAAACGCAATCAACATCATCGCAAATATCACAAACATCATCATATACAAATAATAATAATAATACTAATAATGCTCGTCGTAAATCCTTTTTTTCATTAATATCACCAAGTGAAGTAACAGAAGGATCATTAGAGGTTTGGCGTCATTTACCACAAAAAATACGACAAGATCCAAGTTTAGCATCATTTCAACAAGAACATGAACGCTTACATGGTAAGTTAAACCAATTTACATAACTTATTAATTAATTCTTTTTTTTTTTAATTATTCATTAATTGAGAGGTTAAATAAAAGTTACAGCTATAAAAGTTACAATGATCGTAAATTTTTGATAGAAAATTTAATAAAAAAATTCAAGGTTTCAAAAATTGTGAGAAAATATTTACTAAATTATCTACAATAATAATTAAATTGTTAATTATTAAAGTAATTAAAAAGAAAAATTATAATTATCTTTAAATAAATAAAAATTATTATCACAATATTTTAAACAATAATAAAAGAAAAAAAAATATCTAATTAAAGGTGGTATTCAAGATGAAGGATTTGATGATATTTCACCATTTGGTGATCGTGAAGATGATTATGAAGAAGATCGTTCAGAATTTATAACAATAAAAATAACAAATGCTCAAGGTGATAGAGAAATAATAGAAGACGTATGGTATGTCTTGAAATATTCCTTTAAATATAATTATATGTAATTATTTTTATGTATATTACACATTTAGTACATATCAAGGTCCGCAAAATCAACAGCAACAGCAACAACAAACCGATAATCAATATGGTAATAATACAATACAGTCAATAAATGATGAAAGTAAAACATTTAGTATTGATCATTCATTAGATGATCATCATGACACAATTCATAATGTTAATAAATATAAAAAAAAGGGACGTTTTTGGTTTTTTTTATTTACTTGGATAATTGCGACAGCATTATTAACGTATTGTAAAGAGAAACAAATCCGTTATAAACAAGTGGCTATACCATTGGGAAAAGTTAAAAGTATGTGTATTTAATATTACTTATTTATAATATATGGGGATTAAACTATTTATATATAAATATAATGTTTCATTTAACTAGATTATATTCTACCGGAATTACCATATAATAATCGTTTAACATTACTGGTTGAAGGACCTTTTGCAACTGAACAACAAAATACAACTACAAATAATAATCTTCATATTAATTATGTATATCTAAATTTACAACATTTGCTTATTAATTTCAATAATAATACAACCGATGATGATAAAGACGTTATTGAGGTATTTTTTTTCTTATAAAATACATTAATGAAATTATGTTTTTTAATTAAAAAACAATTTTAGACATATGCTGATGTATGGAAAATACCAATTGTTGAACCAGTGCAAATGGACGATGCTACATTAATTAAAAAACGTCGTTTATACTATTTTGATGAAAATAATAAAAGTTTAAATCAAGAACGGAGTATATTACGTGTTAAATTATGGACAAATAAGGAATATAGTAGTGAATTTGCTTTAAAAATTGGCTATGATGCGTCACCAATGAACATTAATATTGGCATGATTTATGGTGCATTAATTTTAATTGCATTATATGTATTAATTATATGGGAAATTGTTCATCGTACATTTGCTGCAATATTGGCATCAACAATGTCAATTGCTGTCTTGGCTGCATTGAATGATCGACCGACAATGCGTGAAATTGTTACCTGGATTGATTCGGAAACATTATTATTGTTATTTTCAATGATGATTTTAATTGCGATTTTAACGGAAACGGGTATTTTTGATTACTTAGCCGTTTATACATTTAAAGTATTTTTAAATTATTAATGCAATTAGTGAATATATTAACAATTTTTCTGTTTTTTTTTTTTTTTTTACAGATCACCAATGGTAAGGTATGGCCTTTAATTCATTGCCTGTGTATTATAACAACGTTGATGTCATCATTTCTTGATAATGTGACAACGGTTTTAATCATGACACCCATTAGTATCAGGTTACTCTTATAATGAAAAACAGTTTTCTTATTGTAATGAAATAATTTTTTTTTTTTAGATTATGTGAGGTAATGGAATTGAATCCAGTTTCGGTATTAATGGCAATTATAGTACATGCAAATATTGGTGGCACTATAACACCTATTGGGGATCCTCCTAGTGTTATAATTACTTCAAATCATTTTATTTCAAAACATGTAATATATTGACATAATGACTATATATTTAAAGTTTTATTGATTTGTGTGCAATTTTATTACAGGGTGTAACATTTTTAAATTTCACTTTACATATGGGACTTGGTATACTGATTGTTGTAGTTCAAACGATGTTACAGTTACGTTATAATTTCCGTAATATAAATGATTTACGCATTAAGGAGCCAAAGGAATTGCAAGAACTTAGACGTGAGATAACTGTATGGGAACGAGCGGCTGCCTCAATATCATCATTTTCTAAAGATGCTGATTTAGTGCGAGAGACCCTAACGAAAAAAGTAAAAATATTGCACCATCAATTA
Organism: Ptychoptera contaminata; assembly: GCA_963942525.1. NCBI lineage: Eukaryota > Metazoa > Arthropoda > Insecta > Diptera > Ptychopteridae > Ptychoptera > Ptychoptera contaminata. The sequence continues at coordinate 10,522,053 of OZ012636.1, read as the reverse complement.
AAGAAAAAACTGGCAAAAGGTGTTGTGTCCACAGACCGATATCGAAGAACATTAGAAGAACTTCAATCACAATATCCTATAAAGAATAAAAAATTACTGATAAAAGCCGGTATAGCTTTGGCATTTATTTTCATTATGTTTATTATTGAATCGTTTCCACAATATCAACGATTATCATTAGGGTGGAGTGCATTAATTGGAGTTATTTTGTTATTGTCGATATCTGGCAGGTAAGAAATTTTTGAAAAATAATCGTTTAGTATTATTATTCCAAAAATAACTTTTTTTTTGTATTTAAGGGATGATATGGATGCTTTAATGTCTCGCATTGAATGGACAACATTATTATTCTTTGCGGCAATGTTTGTTCTAATGGAAGCATTAACACGTTTAGGTTTGATTGCAGGAATTGGTAAAATTACAGAGACATTAATATTATCAGTACCAGAAGAATGTCGACTAGCACTAGCTATTATTATTTTATTATGGGTGAGTATTTAACAAATTAAATTTTATATTTAAAGAATTTTTCATTGAAATTGTTTACGATGCAGGTATCAGCAATAACATCAGCATTTGTAGACAGTATCCCTGTGACCACAATGATGGTCAAAATTGTTGTTTCTTTAGCTGAAAATACTTCATTAGGACTTCCATTACAGCCACTTGTTTGGGCATTAGCTTTCGGTCCATGCTTAGGAGGTCAGTTATAACTATATTTTTTATTAAGTTAAATAGTTTTAATATTTTCTTTATAAATTTACAGGTAATGGAACACTAATTGGAGCTTCGGCAAATATAGTATGCGCAGGTATCGCAGAACAACATGGATATAAAATTTCATTTATTGAATATTTTAAGTAAATATCAAAAAAATTTTATTCTATTTACGTTAATAGTAAATTATTAATGATATAATAAAATTTCTATTTATAGAGTTGGATTTCCAATTATGATAGGAAGTGTTGTTGTTACCACCGGCTATTTAATTGTAGCGCATGTACTTTTTAGCTGGCATTAAATTATAAAATAATAATAATATGTATATAAAAACATATGTGCTCATAATATATATACATACATATATATCATAGTTTTACAATACAATAATTTAGTAAATTTTATTTTTATGTTTAACAAATATGCTTAGATATAAAACCATATTAACCAAATTTATTATGCATTTTTCTTCATGTTTTTCGTTGTTTTTCTTTTTTTTCTGAAAATATATAGAACAGAAATATTATGTATTTTTAAAATAAAATTTTTGATGCTAAAAAAAATATATATATATATTTTCTTAAGATTTCAATTATTAAATAATTTAAAAAATAAAATTGAAAATTTTCGTTTTTATTGTAATGAATTTTCCAAGAAAATATAAATTTTCCCAATACTTAGTGCCATCTGTGAACAAAGAACAAGTCAATAGTAATGTATATCAGGTATCGATCGGAATTTCTCCACGAAATATAAATTAAACCATATGGTTAAAAGCCATTTTCTCTTCAGTTTCTTCATTTTCAATGGGAAAATCCAAAAATATTTTATGAAAATACACTGTAGGCGGGTGTAATACATACTCATAATACAAACCGCAATAATATAATATCTGCGCTGTCAAATTATATATCAAATACATATATACAAATTGAGTGTTTTTTTTTTTTCTTAACATTATAATGCCGACACAAGTTACTCACGGTGTCTGCTCACACAAGTATTATTGTTGAGGATACAGACTACAATCTAGGCGCTTTATTGTATAATAGAAAAGAAAAAAAGTTTATATTTTTTACTTAAAAATGAAACTTCTTTAATATTAATTAATTGTTTTATTTTATTCTGTTTAATTAGTAAAAATAGTTATTTTGTGTTAAATATTTTAATAAAAGTAGATAATTTTGTTCAACATAATTGTTTAAATTAATATTAATATAAAAAATGATGTTAGTGAAAAATTATTATTACTGCCAATAAGTTATAAAATTAGCGAATTAATTATTTAAGTGTTTAATTTTTACTAGTGAATTAACAAAAAAATGCATCCTTATACTTTTCCAAAAAGGTATGCTATATAAATTGAAATTTTTTATTTATTAATTTTCCTAATGAAACCTTAGTTAATCAATTTTATTATAAATAAATAAATAAAATAATAATAAATTTATTTTTTATTCTATATTTGCCACATCTTAATCATTTCTCTTTGTGTTAAATTCTTTTTCTTTTTTTTTGTATTTAATTTTATACACAAATATCAGCGAACTGGAAGTATAACGCTTTTTAATTATAAAAAAATACATTGAAAAAAGGATATTTTTCCGAGGAATAAAAAAAAAATGAAGTAAAATTTATTAGATATAAATGGAATGAGCAATTAAAAATAACAACTTCTGTGCAGTGATTAGTTAATTAAGTGAAAAACAATTTTACTTTTTTTTTTAACTTTTGCAAGTGTTGAATTTATTAAAAAATCGGATATACATGGGGTAATTAATACTGATTTACAATAATATAATTAACGTTTTTTTTTATTCTTCTTCTGTGAATTTATAGAAAACTTTTATTGCAAAAATAATTCTAAAAATTTGCTAATGAAACGCTTCTATAAATTTCTCTTTCGAAAATAATAAAAATATTTAAAGAGCATTCATAAATTTTTTAAGCCATTAAATTTTATTTAATTATACAAAGCGTTTATGGCAAATATTTAAAAAAAAAAATAATAAAATAAAAACTTTGACAAAGAAATACTGTAAATAATAATAAAAGAATTGACGATTAATTGAGTGTTTAAACACAAGAAATATATACAGAAAAATGCAATCAAAAAATTGATTATTAATTATTTTGTTTGTTTCAATTTTAACTTTTCAATAATTAATTTTTGTAATAATTATTTTTTTTCGTTGATAAATGTGCAAATAAAAACTTTTAGCATTTTTTTATTTGCACATTTATGTACCAGAATTGCATCAAATTAATAAAAAAAAAAAAAAACTAAATGTTTATTGGTTTTCAAATTGTTTTTCTATTTTAAAATTGTTGATTAAAGTCCAATTGTATTCAATTATCCGATAAACATAAAAATATTGTTTAAGTGTTTCGCTAATTAAATTTTTTTTGTTTAATTCTTAACTTTAATTATTAAAAATGACTTATTACCTAAATTATTATTATTGTTTTTCTAATTTTTTATTTTTTTAATTTTTCTGTAATTAATTAAGAGTAAAATAAGTAAAATTAAAATATGCCGCAACATCTGAAGCCTCCATATCCAATATTGAAGCCAAGAGGAAGTAGTGGATCACGTATAGCTTTTGTACAAGTATCTATAGAATCTGATGATTCTACCAACAGTCAAGAATCACCGTGAGTCATTTTATTGTAAATTATTTGTGTTGTTTGAGTGTTTTTTATTTTTTATTAAGTTTAATTATTATTATCATTATTCTGAGTGTTTTAATCACACATTTTTTTTTTTGATTTATTTATTTATTACATGTACTATCAGTAGTGTTTTTTATTTTTAATATACCTTGCGAAAATATAGACAATTTAGTGTTACTTTCTATTTGTTAATATAATTTCTAAGCCTTTAGTAATCAAACATTTTTGTTTAGTAAAAGTTATATCGAAACACAGCACACATTTATGAAATTTAATCAAAAATAATTCTTATCTAATGTTTCCCGTGTATATAATAAAAAGATTTGATTATTATAAAAACGATTAATGTATGAATTAATTATAAAATCATAATTAACGTACTTAATATAAATTAAGAAAGGTTAAAAATTCAATAATAACATACCAATGTCTTGTTATTATTTGATTTATAAATACTTTTTTTTTTTATTATTATTTATTTTCATTAATAAAATTAATAGTTAATAAAATTTACAAATGTTTTGCATAGTTTTTTTTGTTAATTTAATTTAATTTATTATGTTTTTTTTGATTATAATAAAAATAAATTTTTGACATTTTTTGTATTTTTATTTCAAAAAATGAATATAAAAAATGACCTCTACCCATATTTTTGGTATATTTTTTTTTTATTTTTTGGTTTAGTTTTGAATAAAATATTTAATTCGATAAATATTTTATGTATATTGATATATATTATTTAGATAGTTTATTTATTTTATAAAGAAAGGGCTATTTACAGACAATTCCGAAGTTTTAATTGTGGTTAGAAAGCTTTAGTGTAGCTTATCACCAGTTATATCATCATTAAGATTTATTTTTATATCCGTATTTATATCCTATTTGTTTAATACATAAGTGGGTTTATTTATATTTTCCCTATGCAGAATTATATACATTGCATTAAAATTATTATACACTTTTATTTATTTATTTATTTATGCTTAGTTTAGACGAAAGTAAAATATCATGAAACCAAGGCGTTATGACGTAAATGATTTTTATATGAACCATTGCTAATATAGATAATGAAAATTATATTGTCGACATGTAAATACAGAAAATCATATAAATAAAACAAAATCGATTATTATTATTATTATTATAAGTTTATATGTTAATGTATTTTAAAATATAAAAGCGTAACATAGTAAAAAATTAATTTTATTGCTGAAGAGTGGTCACTACACATTTTACTAGAGGTCATTTAAATATGTATATATATTTTTATAAAATTATTTTTATTCAAAACAACAACAGATTAGATACGTTTTTGCTTAATTTTCATAAACATTTATTTTTTTTATAACAATACCGGAAACATAATTTATTATTTAAAAGAAAAAATATCACAATTATAATAAACATTTATTAATAAAATAGAAAGACATATAATTATTAATTAATTAACACGACACTTTTTTTTGTTTAACTAATATATATTTATAATTCATGTTTTAATTACTTGCGAATATTAATTTTTCTTTAAGCAATAACTAAGGAATTTTCATGCAATATATTTAATTTAAATAATTAAGAAATATATATATTGATCTTTGAACTTTGCAATATTTATATGCGATACTAATTAACTAACCAGGATAACTTTTAAATATGTAAACAAATTAATTAATTATTAATATTTCTTTGTCTTTTTTTTTTATATAGCTTTAAAGTTTTATATAAATAAATTACCTGACTAACACTTAAATTAATGTTAACAATTTTTATTTATGTCAAAATAATTATTAAATTTAAATCAAACGTTTATACGATTTAAAATCATATAAAATTAATATTAATTTTGCTTTGATTTATATTCTCTTATGACTTCAATAATAATAATAATGAATATGTGCTTCGTTCAGCAAAAAAAGCATTTATTTTATAAAGTGTGTATTAAGAGAAGTGATTGCATGTGTAGTAAATTTATTTATATATTAGTCATTTTATTTGTTTAAATAAATTAATTGTATAATAAAAATAATAAATATATATATATATATATATATATATATATATATATATATATAAAAGAATCTTTAAGTAATAACAGACGTCAATACCCTAATGTTTTTTTATTCATCACAAATACTGTGCAAGTATGTACTACTTGTTCATTGTTGTTACTTGTTATGCAGAAAACAAAAAGTTTATTTGCATACATATTTAAATTCATAATTTAAGCAGTAAAATATCAAAACAGTTTATGTGCTTCAAAAGTATTTGGTTAATTCTTGGTTGTTTTTTATTATAAATAATAATAAAAGTGAATACTTGCTTTTTTAATACTCTAAATAGAATTTTTTATTATTAACAAAAAAAAAAAAGTATAGAAAAGAACACGATAAACTGTCCTTAATCTAATCGTTATTAAAATAGAAAGTATATTTATTACTTTATTTGTAATAATAATAATAATAATAATGTAACATTCTATAAATTCTAAAATAAAAACAACGAATCAATAATTGTGTTCAATAAAAATATAAAAAGTAAAACAATACAGTTCATATTAAAATATACAAAATAATAATAATACACTTGTAATAAGTTTATAGAAAATTATTAGAGCATTAAAACATATATATTTCTATTATTTAAGATATAAAAAAAATATTTATATTCTAAAGGTTTATTCTTATATAATTTTTATTAGATCATATAGAATATAACCACTGCTGGTTTAGTTATCATGTAAGTTAATCTAAAGAATCTACTGAACTAATCTCCATTCACCTATTATTAGATATTTTATTGCAAAAAACAAGAAAAGAAAATTGTACATTTCCTTACATATTTATTTCACTTACTGAATTTCAATAAGTTATTACATGTTGTCGGAAACTAGTAAAGCATACATATTTCAATTGACAAAAATTAAAACAAAAAAAAAACTAAAAACATGATTAAAAATGTTAAATGTTGAGTAATTTTTATTGTAAAGAAACAAAACAAAACAAAACAAAAATAATAATAAAACTATAAAAAGAAAAAGAAAAAAACATTTTATTATCATAAAAATTAATCATAAAACTCATATATATTAAAGTTTGTCAAAAGCAAAAGACATTTATATCGTTAATAATTATCCACAATATTAAAAATAAAACTATCATTATTAATTAATGTCTTTATTGTGAAAATTCTTAATTTAACTTTTATTATTCTTATTATTAACATTATTCTGGATGATTTATATATTTATTTTTATGCTTTATTATTATTATTATCATTATCATTTAACTATAAGAATAACTATTCGAAATCACTGATAAATTAGACTCGCTTAAGCATCATCGGGATATAGCGAACCTTACGATTTTTTATTTAAATATAGTTACGGACATTGTTCCAAAGAGGTCTTCGAAATAATTCCTTCGTGTAAAACTCTATAATAATGCCTTCGCGCGAAAAACGTGTACTTGAAACAAGGACTGGAACTACCACCCACGGCCGATCAGTAACTTTAAGTGTGGTGCGAACATCGAAGTTCCAAAACGATTTCTTTACTCGTACGGCATTACCAGCGTGTTTGTTCCCAAACCAATTTAATATCCAATCCTTTAAAACTAATATCCAAAAATATTTTATATCCCATCTCATAAATTGACATGGAAACTCAAAGCTATTCACAGGTCGATTTCACGTCGTAACTCCTAAACATGTCAATTTCATTATTTAAAAAATAAAAATTATTTAAAATATATAATTATGCATTTACTAAAAATTGCAAAAAATAATATTGATCAAAATTTATTTTCTTTAAACAATTTTAACATTTCTAGTGCTATCTTTAACTAAAACAATTCATATTATTAGTATATATTTGAGTGAAGAATTAAAAATGAAAATTACACCACACCACACAACACACACACACAAAATAATTGACAATAAAATAATAAGTTTTTTGAAACAATGAAAATAGCAAAAAAAAAAAAAAAACACACTTGAAATAAATAAATTAAAAAAAAAAAAAGAAACTAACTAGTAGAGACCACACCTAACTAGAAACGACAAGACTTTACTCCTTATTCTTATTTACAAATAAAAACAGTACAAAATATACAAAAAAAAAAAGTTAAAACAAAAACATTGTCGGATAATTGTTAACAAAGGACAAAATAAATAAATGTATGTATATTTGCAAGCAAAAAAAAATAAAAAATAAAAGAATAAGGCGCGGAAATAAATTAAAACTAAGTTATAATTTCACTAAGCAAAAAAAAATTATTATTATTTCTCTTTTATTACTTTTAATTAAAAGCACACTAATCAAACAAACAACTGTTTCATTTTTAATTAATATTTTTTTTTTCTTTTCTTTTCTTATTATTTGATAAATAATGTAGTTTTTTTCTTTCTTGTTGTTTTAATAATAATAATTAATAATTAATAATATTACCCGAAATTATTAAATTGATGTTCGAAATTTTATTAGTTTTTTTTTTTAAATGCATTTATTTATGATTGATTTTTTGTATTTTTAATTTATTTATTAATCAAAGTATTTATGCAAATTTGTTTTCCTGCTAAAAATTATGTTTTCTTTTGTTATTGTTGAGGTTTATTATTACTTTTTTATTTATTAATACCACATTGCAAAAGTATCAATAATATTATGTTGCTAATGGAATAATAGCGCATACATACATATAGACATTGTATATTGTTGCAAATAATAAATAATAATCTGTGCAAGAATGTTTAAACATTCTAAAAATGCATAAATGGCTTATGTGTCTGGTAGAATCTTTAACATAAAATTAAACTTATATTTGCGTAAAAAATAATAATACGTTTTATTCAAGTTAAATGTTGAAAGTGGTATAAGGTGTTTGGTACAATCAAGTTAAATTCTGTAATTTCTGCATACCCATATATATGATGGCTGTTTTTAATGTCACATCATAAATTGATTTATTCCATAAGTATGTATATATTGAACATATTTAAAATAAATAAATACAATATTAATATAAAATTTACAGTCTGAAATGTAATAGATAATCAGTAAATGAAATAAATAAAAAGTTTATCAAGAAATATTCATATGTGTATATTGCTTTACATATAACGTAACGTATTGAATACAGTTTTCTTGTTTTAAATTATTTAATATCGCAATTGTATTGAATAAATGTTGAATATAATATAAATAATAAGAATAATAATTATTTAATTAAAGAAGCAAAAAAAAAAGAAATAATAACAACACACAATATATATATATATATATATATATATATATATATATATATAAGATTGAGGCTAATAAATTTATTAACTTTTTTTATTTTATACCTTTATCATTGCTTGTTTTTTATTTTTATTTTTTGCTGTTGTTGAATTTATTTTATTTTTTTTTTCTTCTCTTTATATTTGTCATTGATTCAGTAGCCCGTCGTTTTCGCGATCATACCGTTAAATATTTTACTAAAGTCAAGTAAAGTATTTGTTTTTATTTATTTATTGTAAAGTTCAGTTAAGTGTTTTTGGTAGAAATTTTTGGTTGTTGCTGTTACTGCTGTATTTGGTTTTTTATTAAATAAAGAAAACAAAAAAAAAGTGCCTTCAAAGATTATTTTATTGGCGAGTAAAAAAGACAAACAATATTACCTCTTCATTGATTTTCAATAAATACATATAAAGCTATTGAAAGTTTAAAAAGTGGACACTAAAAAAATTTAATAATAAAAAAATAAAAAAACATAACAAAAGCTTTAGTTTAGTTGCATAAAAAAGGCTACTCCTTGCAAGTGGCGGTGTTACGACTCTGACTCTTTGATTAAGAAATATTTAACGAAAATAAAAAAAAAAAAAGTAAAAACCAACCCAACAACAAAAGTTATCATTAATAAAAAAAGAAAAGAAAAAAAAAACACAAAAAACTAATACACAATTCACTATCATATTTTGCATTTTCAACATACCGTTTCCAACATTTGTTGAGAGTAGTTCGACATTTTAAATAATAATAAAGAAAAAAACAATCCACCAAAGTATTTTAAAATATTTATTTATTTATTTCTGTTCTTGTGTCTTGAAATTAATATAATTTTTTTTTTTTTATTAAATACTCTTTTAATGTTAATTTTAATAAATAAAGAAAGGAAATTCAAGTGAAGCAATTTTACGCAATTGCGGTTTATTTTTTTTTTTTTTTTGTCTTTATTAATTAAGAATTTATTTAATTTTTTTCGGTTTTATATTCATATTTTTTTTTTTTAATTGTTTTAAATTTTATTTAATTAATCATTTAATTAGAATTTTGTTTTTTTTTTGTTAAAGTGTTATTATAAATAATATAAAAAGGAAAACAAGAAAAATATAAACGAACATTCATTGTTAAGTCAAGACATGTTATGTGCTTCTGTGTCGTCTCTTTAAGTATTTTTTTATCCGTAAGCTTTTTTTTTTTTCGTTTTTATTTTCTTCTTACAATATACAATTTGTGTTTTAATTTTATTCATTATTTTTATTTGTATTAAAATTACCTGATTCTTATTCAAAGAAAATAAAATAAAAAATAAATAATAATAATAATTTCATTATTAATTGCAATAGAAACTTGATTTATAACAAATTTGTAGTTAGAGAAACAAGTATGTACTCTTTAAGTGTTTATATATGTATTTTTTTTTTTAAGTTTTGTGAATAAAATTCTTAATTATTTCTCTAGTTAATTAAATATATCAATATTTTATATGTCATAAACCTGTTGCTTTATACTGCTTTATTTTTCCTCATTGTACATAGATTCATTATTGCTTCACATGGTGCTCAAATAGTTTCTTTAATTGAATATTTAAATTAGAATTAAAAAATTAATTAATTATTTTTTCTATATTAAAATAAAAAAATATATTTATTAATATAAATAAATAATTAAACGCGTAAATGCATTTGGTAATCATTTTTTTGTGTTCTATATCATCAAATAGTCTTGTAAAGTGTATCTGTTATATATTTAAATTAATTTAATTTAATTAAATAAACATTTTGAAATTTTATAGCGATTTAAAGTAATTAAAAAAAAAACATAGTGAAAATTTAATTAAATTACAAAGTTTTTTATGCTTTTATGTTTTTTTTATTATTTATATATTTGCGAATATTTTTTTTTTTTTTAAATAAAAATTAATTTAAATGATTTCAATATAATGAAAGCAAAGCAAAACAGAAACATTTATGATTATGTGATTGTATGATATTGGTTTTCTTATAAAAAATATTTCTCTGCAATTTAGCACACAATATATATATATATATATATATATATATTTCTTTTTTTTTGCTTAATAATATTTAACTTTTTTATTTTTTGTTTAATAAATTCTTTCATTTATTTATTTATTTATTTTTTTTTTCTTAACTTTTTCTTTCTCCTAAGTATCAATACAGTACACTTTTGTTTTTTTAATAAACTTTTTATAACAAAGAAAAGAAAAAACAAGCAAAAAACGTAAAATAAAAACTCTTGTGTTTATTAAATATGTGGACAAAGGTTTAAAGTAAAGAAATAATAATAAAAAAAAATCGTTTATATATATATATTTATATATATAAACATAAGAAGTGTATAAATGTATAAAAAGTGTCAAGTGATTTATATTTACTAAAAAATTAAATATTAATTTTTATTTTTGGTTTTTGAATACAAAAAAAAAAAAAAAATGGAAAACCTATTAAATTAAGTCAAAAAACAAGCTTTTTCGTATTATCATTATTATAATTATTATTATTATTTTTGTGTGTTTATTTTATGTTTTATTATTTTTCTTCTGTGTGACAAACATTTTATTTATTTATTTATTTATTTATATATAATTTTTATTTTATTTTATTTTCTTGTTTAAAAAAAATCATTGAATCAAAAAAAATACTATTTTAATAATTATTATAATAAATTTATGCAAAACTAATAAACAAAAACAATTCAAAACAAAAAAAACTTTAAAAAACAAACAAAATATAATTAAATAAAAATAAATTTAAAAAATAAAAAAAAAATAAAAAAACAGAAAAATATCTGTTTTTTTGGTGTGTTTTGCAATATAAAAGAAGATGAAGGTAAAGACATCTGGTAAAAGGATTTTTCGCAGGAAGAAGAATAGAAATAGTTCAATAACATATCCGCAGCCACAGTGAGTTGTTAATTTTTTTTTTTTCTGTTTTTTTTTGCATATTAAATATAATTATTTTTTATTAATAATATTTAAAATTAATTAATCATTTGATGGTATTAATTAAAAATAACGAAAAAACAATACACACACACGCATATATTTGAGGAATTTTTTTTTTGTTTTTTGGTTAAGAAATAATTTTTAATTTGTTTTCCACTGGCTGTTATGAATTAATAATTAATTTTCTGGTTATAAATCTTAGATTTATATAATAGAAAAAAATAAAAGAAGATAATAATAATAATAAATTTTCTTTTTTGGTTAAAATAGTGACAAAAAATTATAAAAATAAATCAGTTTTTATTAATATAAATGATTAATAAAAATTTTTTTATTGATTAATTATAAGACACACGTAGGATGTCAATCAATATGCGAAAATCTTGATAACCTGCAAACGGTTAGCTGCCTATCAATTTATTAATGTTACAAAAAAAGAAAAAAATAGTCTAGTTACAGAAAAAAAAAAACAACCATGTCACATGTATTTTAAAGTTTATTATTATTAATATTGCATATGCTTATAGCTACTATACGTATTGTTTTCGTAATAATTATTAATATTAACAATAAATTAATTACCTTTATGATGTATAACATACACAGCTACCAATACGCGTTATAAATTAATCTATTTATTTATTAAATGTTTGATTAAAATTTAATTTTATATGATAGACGCCTATATTTAATACGTCAAATAGGTGCACTATAAATATTCATATAACAATTGGTGCCGGTAGTGGACTTCAAATAAAAAAAAAAAAAAATCACAATCGTCCCTATCTTAATTAATTAATTTTCAGTTGTCAATTTAAATTTGGCTTAAAAATATATATATATATAACAAATAATATTAAATCAAGATAATCCAAAATAAAGTAAAAAATATATATAAAACTGTGTACCTTCTACGTTAAAAACGTTAAAAAAAAAAGCCAAAATAAAGTTTGATTAATTATTTAAGATAACAGAAAAGAATCTATTTTTATAATTAAATATTTTTATATACATTTATAAATTACTATTGTTTTAATAATAATTTTTGATTTAACATTGAATTATTATTATTGACAGAACCACACATATGACATTATTTGATATTTTTATCATTGATTTAAAATCTTAAAAAATATTTATTACAAAACCTATAATGATGAATAGTATTATCAATAATTATCAAATGTCAAAAAAAAAAATAAATAAAATAAATGTAAAATTATTATTATTAAAAGTATTTACACCATTTATATTGATATTGATATAAAAAATTGTTTAATTTATCAATACGAAATATATAAGTAATTTTTTCTACTTTACTTTGTTATTAAAATTTTTACTTTTACTTAATTGTTTAATTGTTTATTATTTTATGATATACCAGATGGTATTGCATTTAATCATTATCAGCTACTAGATATTGCAATCCTATTCAAAGTCAATTGGATTAATGGTGGTTATTCACAAGTTTGTCATTTAATCAGCACGTTTAAAATATTATCGAAAAGATTTCTATAAATTTTTATTATAAAATAAAAATTAATAAAATTATCACTAAGGTAATCATTAATAATATGCACGAATTATGTGTATGCTTTTTTTTTTCAAATTTTTATTGTCTTTAATTCTTCTTTTTTATTTAATTCAAAAGCAATAAAAATAATAAAACATTGAACAATGGTCTTAATAAAATAAAAAAGAAAGAAAGAAATACATTTTTTTTAAAGTATTTTAAATAAATAATTTAATTTCATTAAAAATAAATCGTAGATAAAGTAATAAAAAATCTATTTAATAAACAATCCATTAACGGAAAAATGTAATATAATTTATCAAACAAATAATTACAAAGTGGCTTAATGAAATAAGTCAATTCATTGGTTAAAGTGTCAACTTGAACTTTAGGTAATATAATTGATCTGTTAAAATCAATTAAAGTGTGAATCAAGAGGTAAAACAAAAAAAATCATTTCAAGTAGTAATTTTATAAGGTATAATATAAGTTTTTATTACTGCACAGATATTTTCTACAAAAAATAAAAAGCGTTCCCATTAAGATTATTTTTTTTTTTATTATTATTATTTCGCTGTAAAAGTTTTTAGCATTTTTTTTTTGCAAATGGTTAAAGATTAATGAAGCAATACATAGACGTGATATTCTTAATACTTGAACTTGTCATAAACTAAATGTATTATAAACATACGAGAAATAAATACAAAAATAATACAACATGTTTGATAAAACAACAAAAAAAAAAAGTCGTGTTTATCGATGACGTGAAATGGTTAAATTTTTTTTTTTATTTTTTCGTTGTTATTATTTTAATTTTTTATTAAGATACAAATCATCTAGATTAGATTATTTATAATAATAATAATAATAATAAAAAGAAAAAGCAACAGCTTATTTTATTTAATAAAAAAGACTATTTTATCATTTTAATCCAATTCATTTAATTAAATAATTTGCTTAAAAAATGAAAAATTGAAGAATGGAGAAAAATAGAGGCAAAACCAACCAACCATCATCACAGAAAAAAATACATTGAAAATCTAGTTATTAATTATTTTTTAATGAAATGATTATGAATATAAATATGTATATATATAAAGATTACTTGTTAATTAAATAAAATTTATGATTTTTAATGATAATAATAATAATAAGAATAATAATTTATCTTTAAAAAATTGTTTAGATTTTCATTTTATTTTTTTTTTTCTGCTTAATAAATAAATTTAAATCATGACTTTTATCAGATTAGTCAAAGTTCATAATAATAAGAATTATGTTTTATTTTATTTACTATTTAACTAGAAATAAAAATTGGCAATTTAAGCAATAATATATAAAGAACTATCTCTAAATATATAGATATATCTGTATATAGATATAATAAAAATTATTATTATTAATAAATAAATTAAAGTAACTTTTAAGGCAATTAGATTCATACAAAGCGACACATATTAACCTTGAATAGCCGCGGTAAACATTTTTTTTTGGATTTTTTGTACATGTTTTTTTTTTTATATTAATTTTTTTAATCTGATAACAAAAAAAAAAAAAATTAAATTGTAAAGACTTTATTTAATATACTTGTACCATCAATTTAAACTTACAAAAAAAAAAAAACATTCTAGAAGATATATAAATAAATAATAATTAATAATAATAATAATTATTAAATTTCATAAAAGTTTATTAAAAAAAAGCACAAAAAAAAGTAACATAACGAACATGTTTTTTAATAAAATTTTTTTTTTTGTTATCATTTGCTATTTCTTTTAATTGAATTAATAATAGTATAGAAATAGGAAGTATTACGTCATTAAGCATTTAAAAACTAAAAACATATTATTTTACAATATGATGTATATTTTATTATATATTTTCGTCAAGTTAAGATTCAAGTCTTATTTCTTAAAATATTTACTATTTATAATATCTATAAGAATTGAAAATTGATGATTATGTAAAGAAAATTAATACTAAAGTATAATTTATTTATGTTATTCTGCAACAAATTAAACTAACTTTGTACTATCTAAATTCGTAAGAAAATTATTTTATATGTTAAATGTCGTTATAATTTTTTATTTGTGAAACTTTTATTACAAGTTAAACTTTCTTTTTAATGTAAATTGTGATTACTTTTCTTATAATAATTATAACAATAATAATTAAGTAAAACTTGTTTATACTAACCTTTAAAAAAAAAAAGGTTTTTGCATTTAAACCGTTTAACGTTATAAAGTTTGCTTAGTAAAATATACTACATATAGTGTAGTTTTAACTAGCTTTTCTTCTTGATATTCTATTATTTATTTATTTATTAAATTATAATAATAATAAATACTTTGATTCTTTTTTTTTTGTATAAAATCGTATAACGTGCTACAAAATTTTTGTAAACAAAAATAAAATATAAAAACAACAAAATGTGTATAAACAAATTCAACAAGTGTTTCTTTTTGGAAAATTGCTAATTTTTTGATGCAATAAAAATTTTATTATTATCATTATATTTTTATTATAATTATATAAGTTTTGTTAAATAAAAATGAAAAATTCTAATAATAATAATAATTGTATAGTTTTTGGGTATAAAATTGAAATAAATTAGCATTTAAATAAATTTAAAACAATATTTCACACGGTTTTATTTTAGTCGTTTGGAGTTTTCGTTATATTTTTATTATTATTATTAATATTTGTTAATTTTTTTATTTTTTGTCTATTCTTTTCGTAAGTCAACATATTCTTAATATATTATTTTTAATAATTTAATATGCTTAAATAAATTTTTTACTTCCGATACCCTTGACAAAATTTTATTTATTTTTATTTATTTATTTATTATTCTAATTTTTTTCAATTTATTTTTCATAATATAACGAAAATAAGTATTGCAGTTTCTTGACCGAAATTAACAAAATTGTTTATTATTTTTAATATTTTATTAATTACGTTAATAATGATAATGATTGTCTTTGGAGATTCTACTAATTATTCCTTTTATAATTATATAATTTTTATCACAATTTCTACGAAGGGTAATTCAGATAATAATCATCGTGTTTCCTGTTTATCAATTATTATTATTTTTTAATTAATAACAATTTTGCGTTTTTTTTTATGAATTAACTATCTATTACTATCCACAATCATTTCATATGGTAATTTAGTTTTTATTAAAATCTGAGTCACTTTATCTCGGTACAACTTATACATATAGATTTAGATATTTAAAAAAATAAATAATAATTACGTTGCATTATATACATGCTTAATTATATGTATGTAGATTTTACAATACATTTAAAGAGCTTTTTAAGTTAATTTATTAACAAAATAAATAATAATAATAATTGTTATTAAAATTATATCTTCTTATCCTACGATTAAGATTATTTATTTTTACGCCAAAATGTATACAACATTATGAGCTTTTTAGTTAACACTCATACAGATTTTAAAACCTTACAAATGACAAATTTTTAATTTTTTTTTTTTTTGTAATTTCTTTTGATAATAAAAAAATCACTAAATTGTTAAAAAAAAAATCTTATCAATAATGCCGCTAAAATGACAACAAAAAAAAAAAACAGTAATAATAAAGAAAAATCGAAAAGTAAATAAATAATTAAATCATGTGATATAGATTTATAAATTCAAGTCTTATTTCTATGTTCTAACAAAAGAAAAAAAAAAAATAATAACGTTTTTTCTTCTAAGAAAGAAACATGTATAGCCAAGAATGCAGACACTGATAATATTAGTTACTTGATGATTCAAAAGTGTATTCAAATGAAAAACGAAAATCTTATCAAAATAGTGTATAACTAATGTTAGTTATAATTACACAATAATAAATATTTAATTATATTTAATCAATAATAATAATAAATAAATAAAACTATGTATTTAAACCAGTATTTTTGGTAAATAAAGTTATATACTTTGTTATGTAAATAAGTTCGATATTACATTAAATTAATTAGAAAATAAATATATAATCAGTATTTATAAATTTCGGAAAGTACAAATATATCTATTGTTTAAAAAAAAAAAAATAATAATCAAAAATAACATATTTCGTAAGTCTGTATTCCCCAATATTTCACAAGGTTTAGCAAAATTCGTCATTTTATTACATACAAGAAATTTCTTATAGTTTTTTTTTTTTCTTTTGCCTTTGATATTACTTAGTATTATCACAACACAAAATACCACAGTTATGTGCGAAAATCATCAGATATATTACAGACAAACGTGTGCACATGTCTGAAATAATATCCGAAAAATAAATTACCTACGACATTTAAGTATAATAAACTTCTGAAAAGACGTCATATAATACGGAATAACAAAAAAAAATAAATAAATATAATTTAATTAAAAAAATAAAGTTCATTTGTATATTTATATGTAAAAAGTAAATACCGCTAAAGATATTAAGAAGAAGAAGAAGAAAAATTATAATCGGTTGGAATAAAAATGTAGCGAAGTGATTTTGATATTAATCCATAAAATAAATCTTTCATAGATAATATTTAATCTAATTGATAAACGTAAGCAAAAAAAAAATAATAAATATATATAAATAATTAATACAAATAAAAAATGAATTTTCCAATTGTATAATTTATATGAATTTTATAAACAAAAACAATAACATATACTAATAATTATTTTTACTGTGTAAATTTCTTTATTATTATTTTTATTTAAAACCAAAAAGAGCATAATTTTGACAAAAACGTGACACACGTTTTTTTTTTTTAAAACTTTATTTACGATTTAAAAAATTGATTTATAAAGATCTTATCATTATGATTTATTTGTAAGTTTAAAAAAAATATAAAAATAATGAATTAATGAAGGATTTTTTACCATCGACGCCCTTATAATCGGTTTTAAAAAAGTAGCAAATCCAAAATCATTTATAAATTTTTTTGTAAATATTTTTTTAATTTTCAAATGACTGATTACTTAATTGATTTATTTATTTATTTATTTTTTCAATTATTTTAAATTGACACAATTATTTATATGTTATTTTTAGAAAAGAAAAAAAATAATTTTTGTTATTTTTTTCATCAATCTTAATACGTATGATATGTTAAATTGAAATGTCAATAACATATATAAAGGAAGGTTGTCTTATATTCGGTTAAGTACGAGTTGTAATACTATTTAAAATCTTAAAAACCAATTACAATTCTTAACTCTTAAATATACTATGACAAATTGACAAGTGTAATTGAACAACAGATTTTAAACACTTTACATTATCAACAAGATAAAAGTGTAGATGAGAAAAGCTTTAAATGAAAATTATTCTATTAAACCGCACATGTCAAACTTAACACCCATGTTTTTAATGATTTTGTAATCGTTTGACAAAAAAAAAATAACATTAAAACGTTTTAATTTTCATTTGACTAAATGTTACATAGGATTTTAATTTGTATTTTTATAATAGAGCTCAGCAAAGGAATTAATGCAGAGTGTATACGGTGTGTATTAGATGAATTCACAAGTTCTTTGATAAAAACATAACAAAACCAACCAAATAAAAACGAAAAATAAACCTAAAATTCTGCAAATTTTAATATGAAAATAAGCACTAACCAACTACATAGACAAAACGTTGAAAATAATTAAATTACCCCAATCGCAAAACCATTTAATAAAATAATTTTCATTTGCTTAAGAATTACTCTAAGATTTTAATCAAAATAATTGTTAAAACACCAAAATTCCATATTTATCGTAGAATAGATCTTATTACATCCAAGGACTATAAATGAAATAAATAATTGTGAAGCATCTAACACTTTTTTTTTTAAGACGTTAATAAAATTTAATGTTTATTTATTTCAAGGATTTTTCCTCTACATAATTTTATTTCTTTTATTTGATTTTATTTAATTTAAATTAATTTTTATTATATACACGTTGTGTTCTTCATTTACTTTTTATGTAATACATTATTAAAATTGTATTAATTATTTTAACAAATAATAATAATAATAATATTATACGCGCAAAAATAAATAATTATAAATAAATGCTATTTCAGTTAGCATTACAAGAAAAATTATAATTAACATATTAATCTGCAAACATTTATTTTTTATTCATCATCATCTATCAATTTATTGATTTATTTATTTTTTTATTATATTTATATCTAATTTAAACTATAATGATTGCATTAATAATTAAATTAATTTTTTCTTCAATTTATATGTAAATATTTACTGGACATGTTACAAACGTCAAATCTTATATTAATAAATTATAAAATTAACATATTAATCAAATAAGCACTAATCACGTTATAATAATAATAATAATAATAATGAAAAAAATTTCTATATTACTTATTTATTTTTCCTTTTAGATATTATTATCAAGATGAAAAAATGTGATATTCCTTGGTAAACACACAGTAAATACGTAGTCTATATTTAAATTATTATTTTTTGTTATTATTATTATTATTCCAACATTTCGAAAAAGAAAAAGAAGAAGCAGAACAAAAAAAAATGACAAAATTCACTTATCACATTTTCAGTCTAAAATAGAAACAAATTACTCTTATCAAACAGTAAGAAAAGCAAAAGAAAAAATTAAATAAGTAAATATATATTTTTTTTTCTATATGTTTAAAAAATATTGTTTTTTTATTTTGAAAAGACTAAACTACACTCAAAAAAACACGAAAAAAAAGGTGGTTTATTTTATTGTTCTTTCATTAAGAAAATCTAATCAGCAGAGGATTAACTAGGATTAGTTTTTATTTATTTTTCGCTTTTATTTTTAATTTATTATGTGTACTAGTCAACAACAAAACAACAAATGAACGTACTATGTATATACATGGATAATTTAATTTTTTCGTAATTAATTATAAATATATATATATAAAAATTGTTTTAATCAAAAATAAAAACAAAATAATTATTAATAATTTAATTTTTAATATTTAATAGTAGCTCAACGTATAATGTGATATAACCAGAGAGTTG
This sequence comes from Ptychoptera contaminata, assembly GCA_963942525.1. NCBI lineage: Eukaryota > Metazoa > Arthropoda > Insecta > Diptera > Ptychopteridae > Ptychoptera > Ptychoptera contaminata. The sequence continues at coordinate 10,501,888 of OZ012636.1, read as the reverse complement.
TTTTTTTATTAAATTAATTTTTATATATTTATTTTATTATATAGTTAGGGTGTTACATATATTTTAATTATTACTTGGTTTTAAATTATTAATTTTTTATATAGAAAGTAATTAAATTAAATTAATTTACATAAAGAAAAAGAAAATAAAAAATGTATAAGAATAATTCAATGAAATATTCGTACAGGTGAGAGAGTTGAGTTAGTAAAAAGTTAATTTTTTTTTGTTTGTCTTAAAAACGAATAATTTTAATAAGAGATTAAAGAAACGCAAAAAATAAATAAATTAATTAATTAATTAATCATATTAAAGAATTTGTGTTAATAATAATAATAATTAAATTCTTAAAATAAATAAATAAAAATGTTCATAACAGACAATTATTTGTCGATTAATTTTGATCGATTATGTTTTAAAGACATAATTTATCATATTTTTTTTCGAATCGCTAAATAAGTCCTAGTTCCTATTGACTATAGACTTGTCTAGTCCAGTTTGTATTTTTTCTTTTTTTTTATAATTTAATTTTATTACTTTGCAATTAAAGTGTTTTATTTTTGATAAAAGAAAAATTTATTAACTATTTTGATTATGACGACTATAATTAGCATTAAACTTGTCTACGGTATGCTTGTATGTTAATTTTATTTAAAAAAAAAAACTTTATTTTCATTTCTTGTATGACGATTATAATGATAAAACTACCAGATAAATAAAATAATTATGTATATTATATATATATATATAGAAAAATACATTTGTATTAAAAATATAAAAATAATAATAATAATACACAGAGTTTATTAGTGTATTATGAATACTTTCAATGTGAAGATGCAGTTTGTCTTGACAGCTTGTCTTGGCCAATACTAGACTTTAATAAATAACAAAAATTAAATAAGAAACATTAAAGATTAAATATTAAACAACAAATAACATATAGGCTGAAGATAATAGACCAATACAATAGTCCTCAATTTTTCTTATTTTTTTTTATTCTATTTTACTACTAATATCACTAATATTTAAATACAATAATAATTATAATAATAATAATAATTATAATGATACTAATAATAAAGTAAAATAATTATAAAATGAATATATATATCTCTTATTGTGACTCAAGTGATTTTTTAATGTTGTTTCACTGTTAAAAATTCAACAGTTTTAGATTATTAATCTCACGGCACGGACACGGTTTAGTGTTCTGTAGTTTTATAAATAAAATATAAAAAAATTTTTTTTTTTTCGTTAATCTTATTATTAAAACAAGGTTTAATCGAATATTGTTTTATTAAAAAAATAATGTGAATTTTAAAATAATAAAAAAAAATCTAATTCAAGAACAAATATTTCTATTTATTTGTTTAAAAAAAAAAAAAATCATGTTTAAAAAACGTTCATTAATTGTGCTAAAATATTGTTTTTAAATGTTCAGTTTCTTAGTGAATTTTTTTTTTTTAATTATATTTTAATTACTTTTATTGCTTTTATTATTTAAAAAAAAATAAAATAATAAATAAACAACTAAAAAGTGTTTTCTCTATTATTATGCCTCAAAGTTTATATAATAAAAATAAAATATGAATATCAACTTGTTGCGATTAAATTTACTGAAAAAATGTTAGAATTTTTTTTTTTTTTTTTTGGTCACTTAAATTAACTTTTAATTAAAAACGTTAAAAGTTAATAAAGATTTTTTACTATTGGTCAAAATAGTGTAGAATATCATTAAAAAAACAAAAAATTATATTGTTATTGTTTTCTTATAAAATTCGGATTTATAAATAAAATTTTCTAAAATGAAAAACTAAATAGAAAAAAAAAAACGCGATCATCAGCCACCATCAAAAAGCAAATTTTTCTAAAGGAGAATATTGTCGTTTTTCTTGTTGTTATGAAAATAAAATAAAATAAAAAAACTCATTTATAAATAAGTATAAACATACGAAAGAAATACAAATACAAAAAAAAAAATATCTAAAAATAATAATTAAGTAAGAATTCCTTTACGTCTAAAATTACCTTTCATTTTTTTTTATTTTAATTTAATTTAATTTTACTTCTATTTTCTCGTTTTTTTTTTGTTTTTGTCTCCATTAATAATTTTTATAATTTTAATAAAGTAAAAAAAAATAGTTATAATAATAATAATAATAATAGTAATAATAAAATGATTATATTCGTGTATTTATATTAAAATTTATATTTATTGATTATTGTAATATTAACGACCTTGTATTATTTATAAGAAAATAGTAAAAACAATATTAATATTAATAATTATAATAATAAAAAATGTAATACATACTAAAATGAAATATTATAATTATTAAACAACAGTCTTATCTTTATTTTTAAATGAAATTTTCAAACTGATGATGGAAACAATAACAATAATCTTTCTACATTCTTATTTTATTTTTTTTAACAAAAATAGAATTTTATGCTCAATGAAAAGAAAAAAAACTATTTTCTTATTTCAAAAATTAAATTAAATATGTTGCATGTAACATATACATCTTATGTTGTCTCAATATAAAATTGAATGAATTTTTATTCATATAATTTCAGTAATTAATAACAACAATATTGATAATTAATATTTATATAATTTCTGGTTTTTTTATTTTTTATTTTTATGTAATATAAAAATCACATGTAAATTTATGCAAATTTTTATTAATTTTGCTTATAAACAATCCAATCAATCAAGTTATTATTATTTTTTTTTATCATATTTATGTAAAGTATGATTCACCGAATTACTTGAGTTGCAGTTTTTTTTTTTTTGTCTACCATGGCAGTAGTAGTAGTTTTTCCATTAAATGATATTTCAGACAGAAAAAAAAAATAAATTAAATTTATTAAAACTTTTCGTTTTCTTCCTCCAAACAACCTTTAAATTTATTTATTTTATTTTTGTCTGTAAAGAAATTCAGAACACAAAAAATTTAAATAATTGATTTTACAACATCTTATCACGTTGGTGTATGAAAATATCTACAGATAAAAATATATGTAAATAAATTTTCTTATGATAAAAAAGAAATGTGGTTGTTTGTTTGTTTTTTGTGTGATTCTTCTTAAAAATAATAAAAAAAAAAAAAAAAACAACATAAACTGGGAACAATTCCATCTTGTCTTGTTGGCTAAGGTCCAACATTTAGGTTAATTTTTCTATTTTTTTAATCTCAATTTATACATCTCCCGATTAATTTAGTGAGATGTGCAAAAAAAAAAAACCGTTTCTTTATTTATTTTTCGTAATTTTCGTAAAGTTCTTGACGCGTTAAAATGGTGAAAAAAAAAATATTTTGACTTTTCGTTGTGTGTTTGGTTGGTTCAATACAAAAATATAGTCTCCGAAATAAAAAATTTAAATGTTTTTCTTACTTTTCTTTTTGCTCTTTTTGCTTACTAAATTTTACTCTACTGTATTCATGTGGAAACGTTTAAGTTATTTTATTTTTCATATTAATTAAATTTATATTTATTTGTTTTTAGTGATATTTTAATATTTATATATATACTATTTAACGAAAGTGATTTTAATTGCTAATATTTTGTAACAAAAGACTATTTTTTATTATTATTATAATTAAATTTGTTGTTTTGTTTTAAATTTAAAAACTGTTTTTTTTTTATGTTAATTGATTTAACAAATTTAAGACAAATGTTAAAAAATTATGTGATAATGTTATAAAAAGTACATTTAAAATAGAAACTTAAATCAATGTTGATAAATAGTTGATAATAAACAATTAGAAATATATACTAAAGTTAAAAAAAAATAATAAAATATATATATAAAAATTATTTAGTAAATAATAGAAAATTATTAATTAATTAAGGAGAAAGACAATTATTATTATTATTATTTAAAAAAAAAAAAACTATAACGTATACAAAACTATGTCAATTACAAAAGATAATTTTATAAAACGATTACGTTTTAAAGATAATCATAAAAAAAAATATTCCAAAAATCAAAAAAATGATAATTACTATTCTGCTGTTTCTCTTAGCGAGGTGACTGAAGGTTCATTACAAGTATGGCGAACCTTACCAGAGAAAATACGTCAGGATCCAAGTTTAGCATCATTTAGACAGGAACATGAACGATTGCATGGTAAGTTTTAATTTTATTATAATTTACATTTATTATTGTCTTAGGTAAAGAATTTTTAATTTTATCTACAAAAAGCTTTTGTACATGTTTTTTTGTTTTTAAATTATTTACAAGGTTATACAATAAAAATTAATAATATAAAAAATTTATTATCCCTAAAAATGTAACAAAAACATATATAATTAAGGCAATAGAGATTTAACGCACTGTTACTACTGTTGCTAAGCCAATATAAATTATATAATAAAATATTGTCAAGGAAAAAACTCTGTAAATATATATATTTATTTCAAAAAGTAATTTACTTTACTTAAAAAAAAAAATAAAACTACTAACAAAAATATCACATAAAGCTGAGAGAAAATATTTTTCTTAGTTTTTTTTTTTTATTCAAATCTATTGATAATCTTTCGTTATTATTATTATTATTTTTTTTGGCTTGCCTAAAACAATATATTTTAAATGACGTATACTGAGTATTGCTTTAGTATTTTGTAACATTCGTGTTATGATAATTAAATTAATAACTTTTTTGTGAAAAATTTAGTTTTTCTACTTTTTTTTTTTTTTTTGAATATATTTAATTAGCAAATTTAGTGACTATTAAATTACAATTATATTTTTAATAATATTTCATTATTAATATATTATTTTTATAATTATCAATCTATTATCGTATGTTTATAACATCACTCTCAATTCTTTGTTTCTTTTTGCTTGTATGCTGGTATTCTGGTCAGACAACCTGAATGGATTCATGCCAAAAAATAAAAAGCACAAAAAATCAAAATCGTATGAATAGAATTTATTCTTTTATTGCCATTATTAAATTAATTACAGAAGTTAAAAAAAAAGATAATAAATTATAGAACATGATTCTTTATTTTATAACAAAATAAATAATTAATAATAATTAATAATTTATTATTAATATTGGCATTTACTGGATAAAAGCAGCAAACAGTTTCAAAAAGTGGTTTTTTCTCTTTTTTACCAATATCTCCATCAAAGTTGTCATCAATTAAGTAATAACTTTGCAAAAAAAAAATAGTAAAATAAAAAGGAATAGCATGATTTTACAAAAAATAATTACATCGGATATAATAAATACAATAATAATTAACATAAATAGAACATTTTAATAATATTTTAACAATAAATCAAATCATCTTTATGCTTGTCATATGTAATAACTAATCATACAGATTATTATTTATAGTAAAAACACTTAACTTATGGATTATTATATTTAGCACAGTTTATATTACTAATGACAATTAAATTATTAAATAGTAACAAATCTGTATTAAATATTTTATAAAATATTACTTTGATATTATGTATCAATCATAAATAATTTATTTTCACATAAATGTACATATATAAATTTTGTTTCAATTATTTAATTGATGCATCTTAAACAATTGTCATATGTTATAAATATATAATACGCAAGATTGCATATAAACACTATAAATATTTATTTTACCATATTTTAATAATATTGTTTCGTTAAAAATAAATAAATAATGATTATTAATAATGTTTATATTTTATTCGTTATTTTCTTATTAAAGAATTGGTGACAGTAAAAATAATAACAATAATAATAATATTAATAATATGTTCATATTCAGTAATAAATAATTTAATTTGTTTTAAACTGTTTAAGAGGATTTTATTATTACTTGAAAACTATTGAATTGTTAAAGAAGAGATCATTTTTTATTGAAATAAATTAGATAAGTGTACAGTATATAAAATTCTTATATACATCAACTGAATGACTTACAACGATAATAGTAATAACATTATTATTATTAATAATAATAACAATAAAAATACACATATCATTATGTTCTGTTTATTTTTGGATTTATTTTTTTATTATAGCAAAAAATAAACTACTTCCAATGTTCATAAATTTTCAATTAAACGTTTTTTTTTTTAAATAGATAAATTGTATATTTAAGAGTTATCAATGTTCACGAATTTTATGCGTTTCCTTCTTAATTACATAGTACATGTTTTTATTTTATTTTGTTAAATTAATGACCTTGTTTACCGAGTAACTTCTCTACTTAATTACAATTTTTTGTTTTCTTATTGAAACAATACTAATGTAATGTAATGAAAGGAAATGATAATTATTCACAATGTGTTTCATTTTCTATTCATTTAATTAGTTAAAACGATCTACGTAGTTATTTTCGTTACAAATACCATTTATATATATCATTTTAAGTAACTGTCTAGCTTGATTCTAGAGTTAAAGATGAAATAAATAGTTTATCTTTGAGTAACTATATTAATAAAATAACTAACTTGAAATTTTATTTATTTAATTTAATGTGCATACTTTATATTTGCATAAAATAATTAATTATTTTTGCATTAATATTTGTTAATAATTATTTTTTGTATAGGCCCTGAAGAGGATCCATTACCAAATGAAGACATTTCTGGAACAGATGAGAATGATTCAAAGGATGGCTTATCGAATACAAATGAATGTGTTACAATCAGTGTCACCAATGAACATGGACAAATAAAACAAATAAATACAGAGTATGTAAATTTGAATTTATTTTTGACCTTTTTGATATGATAATTACAGTTTTATTAGTTCTTAAACATTTTTATTATATGTTGTAATCGTTTAGTTAAACGATTAATAAATATTAAATTAATTCCTCTTATCATAATGTTGATTTTTATTTGCATAATAGGTTTTTAATACTGTTTTTTTTTTGTTTTAATGACAAATATCTGTAGAATTTTAATAAGTTCGCTACATTTTTATAAAGAAAAGATTTTAAGAAATGATAATTATGGTATGATTTTTGGTTAAAAAATTTATTCATAAAAATTTGATGCCACTAGATATAACTTTAGGCGTTTAATAAATTCTATTGTTGTTTTATTATTATTATTAAAAATTGTTTAAATTTGACAGTGAAAAAAATGATGAAACTGATAACGAAATTGTGGATGGTACAGGAGATGTAACAGACGTTGTCACCGGTCACAAGAAACCAAAAAAAATATTTAAATGGATAAAAATTGGTATACTGGTTTGTGTTTGGGCAGTATTTACTGGTTCATTGATGTCATTTGATGAAAAAGAATTAGAACATCGACAATTCTCAGTTAGCGAAGCAGATACCAAAAGTTATATATTTCATGAGAAACCACTTGTAGCACGGGTTGGTATAACATTAGAAGGTGCATTTTTAGTTGATCATTATGGCAATTTAACGGAAAATTTCTTGTATGCATATGTACAACTGGTTTATACAACGCAAACGGAAAATTTATCATCATTAAATCCGGATCAAATAACACAAGTGGAAGTAAGATATATATATTTTAAAAAAATACTTTAATTAAATTAATACTAATTTAATTTAACATTATTTTTTATTACAGAATGTAACTGAAATGTGGCAAATTCCTATTGTAAACGATGATCAAATTGATATATCACCTGAAATATCACGACACAATACATTTAAATTTAGTGAGGGTGTATTAAATGAGGTGGAAAGTAATAAAGCAATAATGCGGATACTAATAACAACGAATCTTCAAGCAAGTTTTCCAATTCAATTTACCTATGATCAAGCACCAATCGATACCGATCTTGGAATAATATATGCAGCAATTGTATTATTGGGTCTCTATGTAATGATTGTCTGGGAAGTGAGTAGATAGTGAAAACATATATAGATATCTATAAGGAAACAATGGATTTATTTATCTTTTTACTTTAATCAGATCGTACATCGTACATTTGCAGCAATAATCGCATCAACAACATCAATTGCAATATTAGCTGCAATGAATGAACGTCCAACAATGGAAGAATTAATGTCATGGATAGATGTAGAAACATTATTACTTTTATTTGGTATGATGATTCTTGTTGCTATTTTATCTGAAACAGGCATTTTTGATTATCTAGCAGTTTACGCTTATAAAGTAACTATCTTATATAAAACTAATATATTCCAAATAATTTGCAAATTTACATTGAATTATTTAATTTTTAGATAACGAACGGAAAAGTGTGGCCACTTATAAACACGTTGTGTGTGTTTACGGCTATTACTTCATCATTTTTGGATAACGTAACCACAGTATTGCTAATGACACCTGTTACAATTAGGTAATTTAAATACTCTCCCACTTTTAAAAAAAAATATATATTTAAGCAATCTTATCTAACTTATAGATTATGCGAGGTTATGGAATTAAATCCTGTACCAATATTGATGGCTATGATTATTTACTCAAATATTGGTGGTACTTTAACGCCAGTCGGTGATCCACCAAATGTTATAATTGCATCAAACAGTTATATTGCAAAGAACGGTGTCAACTTTACAACATTCACAATGCATATGGCATTAGGTGTTTTATTGGCGATGATATCTACCTATTTCCAAATAAGATATAAATTCCGTAATATGAATGATTTACGTTTTAAGGAGCCACAAGATGTACAAGAATTACGTCATGAAATTGCTGTATGGCAACGTGCTGCCGCTTCTTTATCATCTTATTCAAAAGATGAGGATCTTGTAAGAGAAACTTTATTGAAAAAAGTACAACGTTTAATGAGACAATTAAAGAAGAAAATGATGACTGGCTCAATACCAATCGAAAGTTATAAAGCTACCTTAGAAGATCTACAAGCAAAAGTAAATTTAGTATTTTTTATTTTAGTAAATTAATTATAATTAAATAAATAACTTGTTTTCAGTATCCAATAAGAAGTAAATCATTATTGGTGAAATCTGGTGTTGCATTAGTATTTGTTGTGAGTTTCTTCTTTTTACACTCTGTGCCCTCATTACAAAAATTATCACTTGGCTGGACAGCTTTATTAGGGGCTATATTATTATTAATATTAGCTGATCGGTAAATTTTATTTAATAAAACTAAGGAATTTTTTTTATAATAATTCTAATTATACATTATTAGTGAGGATATGGAAGCTGTATTAGCACGTGTGGAATGGTCAACATTATTATTCTTTGCTGCCTTATTTATACTTATGGAATCGTTAGCTAAATTAGGTTTAATTGATTGGATTGGTAAACAAACAGAAAATGTTATTTTATCTGTTAATGAGGAATCTCGTTTAGCTGTTGCTCTGCTGCTTATACTTTGGGTAATATTTTCGATTAATAAAATGACAAAAAAAAAGCAAAAGAAATAAAATTTTCTTGTATAATTTTTATTAATAGGTATCCGCTATAGCATCAGCATTTGTCGACAATATTCCATTAACCACTATGATGATTAAAGTAACAATTTCATTAGCTGAAAATGAACAACTTGGATTACCATTGCAACCACTTGTTTGGGCTTTGGCATTTGGTGCTTGCCTTGGCGGTAAATAAATATTACTTTTCTTATGTTTATTTGTGTTTTAAAAAAATATTATGTTATTTTTTGATTAATAGGTAATGGTACACTTATTGGCGCCTCCGCCAATGTTGTCTGCGCTGGTGTCGCTGAACAGCACGGTTACAGATTTACATTTGTTGAATTTTTCAAGTAAGACAACATTTTATTAATATTCTTTCACATTTTAATTAATTCTAATAATTTTTTTGTCTTTCTTTTCTTTAACAGAGTTGGTTTTCCAGTTATGATTGGTACTGTTATAGTAGCAACAGGTTACTTAATGGTTGCCCATGTTGTATTTGCATGGCATTGATATTTTCCTGTTGTTAGCTAATAATTAATCATGTTTAAATTTAAATAAATACAAAATAATAAAAAAAAAAAAAACATTCAACAATACTACCTAAAGGAAAACAACGCTAAATAAATATATATTTAAGACATTATTCGAAAAAATAAAAATTATTAAAAAGATAGAAATATCATCGCAAAAAATAAAAAATATCATCAATGCATTCCAATTATATAAAATTAATTTAATTAATTAATCTAATTAATTATATAATTTAAAAGAGAAACAAAAAAAAAAACATTTAATTAAACTTATTTCTAGTTTAATTAAATTTAAAAAAAAAAAAAGAATTTCTTTTTTTATTGTTAATTCTTTATTATTATTTTTGCTAAAGAAAAAAAGATTAAGAATTTTTTTTTCTTATCGATAATTTTAATGTAAATTAATTTAAATAAATAAATTAAAAAAAAAAAACATTATTACAAAAATTTATTATAATAGCAAAAAAAAAAAAAAACGTTAAAAAAACATTAAAAAAATAAATAATTAATAAAAAAGAATTTAGTTAGAAATGATATATATATATATTAAAATTAATAGTCAAATTTAATTCAATCATTAAAAATTATAAAATAATTTAAAAGGAATATAAAAAAAGTCAATTCTTATAAAAATAAAATGAAATTAAATTAAAACAAAGAGAGAATTTTTGAATAAGTTATTTAAAAAAAAATATAATAATAATAATAATAAAAATACTATAAGAATATGAGAATAAAAAATGTGATTGATTCATATAACTAATAATCGATAAAAAAAAAAAATTATCGTCAAAATAATGAAGGTAGAGATGTAGAAACTTTAAGTAAATAAAATAAAATACTTTAAAAATTTAATAATAATGTATAAAGAAATAAAATAAGTACTAAAAGCTAAAGCCATTTAAATAAATAAAAATGATTAAGTTAAAGATTAATAAAAAAAAATAAATTATAATTAAAAAAAAAATGAAGAAGAAATTAAATTAAATAAAATAATAAATGGCTGTTTTCCATGCAATATTTGTGCCTTATATGTTTGACTTTTTATTTTTTATGTTTTTTATTATGTTTTTCATGTTTTTTTCTTTTGTAATTATAACACTTCTGAACAAAAAAAAACTAGAGAAAAATTATAATAAATTATTTAATGAGTTTCAGTTAAATAACACTAAAACAATTGTATAGATAATTTTATTTTTCAATTAAAAATCGAAATTGCATTTATTTTTTTAGGGGATTTTGTCATCACAATAGATCAAAGAACGTTTGAATAAAACTTACTGGTTTATTGGGGCTTGTACTTTGGTTTTTTTACATTTAATACATCAAAGAAATAAATATTTTTTTTCATTAATTTAAATGATTTTATTTCTTAAATTATCATTGAGAAAAACAACCACGTAGAAAGAATTAATTTTTTGTTGTTTGAAATATTTATTGCAAAAATAAACTTGAATGTTAGTTGTAATTTCAGAAATGAATTAATTAATAAATCATTTAATTTAATTTAATTTTGTTATGAAAAATTAATTTGTTTGTATTAATAGAAATAATATCCTTATAAGTACTATACTAAGTATAACGACCATTAAGTAAATTTATCCAAAATTAAATCAAAGTACTGTGTATTCCCAGATTAAAATAAGAAAATTATTATTATATTTTTTATTTATATCAATTATAATGATAAAAAATAACTATCTATGGATAATTTTTATCATTAAATAAAAAAAAAATCCGCAAATTATTCAAAAATTCTAATAATAACGAAGTTAAGATAAAAAAATGTATATTTTGTAAAGAGAATAGTTTAATTTATCTAAATAAAATAATAATAATAATAAAATAAATAAAATGTATTATGCGATTGAATAAATAAATAAATTTAATATTTAAAAGAAAAAAAAAAACAAGAATAATTAGTTAATTCTCGTGATCTTTATTAATAAAAAGCAAAAAAAAAAAATAACACCCAGTAATTTAATATCCTTTTATAATTAAACAGCAGATGATTGTTGTTAAATAATTTCCAAATAATGTTCATTATATTAAATGAAATATTGTTAAGATCCTTAAGAAATAATTATTTAAAAAATTAAATAATAATTATAAGAAGATCAATATTAATTAAATGAATTAACATAATTTAGCGTCAGCATAAAAAAAAAACGCATACTAATAACGATTTAATATCAGTATTAAACAAAAAAATAAATTTGTAATAATGAAAATAAAATATTTAAATATGTAAATAATGAATATCTTTTTTTCTTGTAATGTAACAATTTATCTTATGTTGATTAATACAGGAAGATTTATTAGTATTCTGTTGTTATTATTGTTGTTTGACTGGATAATACAATTTTTTCTATAATATGTATGTTCATGCCAAACAATACTATACATAAGTTTTTACTAATAATGTCGTAATTTACAAATATTTAATAAATAAAAGAAATACACAAAAAATTGTAATATAAAAAAAAACCTAAATTAATTAAAATTTATTCAAATATTTAATAAAAGCAAAAAAAAAAAAAGAACTACATTTATAATTAAATAAATTATTAAATATAATAATTAAAAGAAAAATAATAATCCCACTATCAACTATAGCGCAAATTATAATAATTCCATGCAAATAAGTACTAAAAATTGTTTTTCTATTATTTATATATATATATATAAAAGGGAAGAATATAACTTAAATAATAATTAAAATCACCGTGTGAATTATTATTAATAAAGTAAAAAAAAAATATACATATAAATATATTTATTTATTTGCGCTATCTAGAGAAACCATTAAAATTAATAGTAAATATACAAAGAGAAATAATTAAACTAAATTCATATTTATTTTTTTTTTTTAATAATATTTTACTATTGTTTTGCTTGATCTATATTGATTGGAATTTCATATTGTATTATTGGTTGCACTTCATTTTGTTTCGCATATAATACTTGTAATTGCTGTAAGGCATTTTCGTTAATAAATGGCTTTGTATTTGATTGTTGTGATTGTTGCTTTTTATGGTCTTGTTGACTCACTTTTGTATCAGATTTAAATGATTCTTTATTATTTTTCGACCAATTATTTAACCAACTATTCCCATTTGTACTGGCTGGCAACTAAAATGCAATGAAATGTAAACATTATTATTATATTTATGATCATTTTTAGTTCAATAATCTTACTTTAACATTGTATTCAGTTTGATCAACGTTTCTCTTATTACTATTTGAGTCAGTTGTCCCTGTAAAAATTAATAAATTAAAAATGAAAAGTAAATAAATTATTTAATTATTTGTGTTGTGATAACTTGCCTAATGGTCTTGTTTCGGTTTGTGGACCCAATTCGACAAGCACTTGAAAGTCTGCGTGTTCTCCAAGGCGAAAACCAAATCCCAAACGAGAGTCTGTGCCTATGTTTTTTTTTGTTTTTATTTTTGTTTAAAATTAATTAATTTATATCGTTAAAAGTGTTTTGAATTTATAATTATTATTAAAAGTAATAAATGTGTTACCTTTTTTAATTGGTGGAATATTTGAATAAACTAATGATAATACTGACGGCAATTCTTGTGGTACAATAAAAGCATAATTTACTAAAAAAAAAAAAAAACATAAATTAAAAGTAAATAAATTTATATAAAAAGCCATAAAGTTATTTGTAACAAAAAGACATTTAAAGTTATTTATTTTGTAATTATTGTCAAAGTAAAACAAACATTTGCAGAAAGTTAGAATAATTTAAATAAATAAATAAATGAAAAGGTGATAATTGATTAATTATTAATTATTAATTAATAAATACAATTCTAAATACAAAAAAAAAGAAAAACCAAAAGATCAAAAGAGATTTTATATATCGACGATGCTGTGAATGTAACATATTTGTTAATATTTAAATTATATTTTTCTTTTACAGTTTTTTTTTGCTCAATGACCTACTTTTTTTGTCATCTTTTTTTCTCCACTTAATTTCATTTAATTAAACAAGCAAAAACGGTTTTTTGTTTTTTCTTTAGTTGTTAAAAAGTGAAATACAATTTACTTTTCATACTTTTATATCAAATTATGTTTTTTTTATTATTATTATAATTATAATCATAATTTCTGCAATATAATTACCTTTATGCTTTTATTAATTTTATAACTTGATTATCAGGTTGTTTGTTTTTTATTTTAATTCATTTCTTTTATGAGATTGCAATTAAATTTCCATTTACTAGACATTTTTATAAATAATTATAAAGAGAGCTTATTAAAGTAATTCTAATTAAGACTCATTAAAGTGATGGATAAGTGATGAAAATTCGCCAATAAATTGTTTATAAAAAATAAATATTTCTTACATAAGAAACACCATCATTAAATCAGTTTTTTTGTTTTTAAGATAAATAAATAAATAACTAAACTATGCATTTTCATCAATTTCATTAATAATAACGTAATATATTATTATTATTTTTACATAATTTCTAACATTTTCGGTAAAAATTATTATACGAAAAAAACTTACGTAAATGAAGAAAAAATAAACGATTTTTTTTTCTGTTTTGTTTAAAGAAAAAGAAACGAATTAATTTAGGTTAATAGTAAAATTAATTAATAAATTTGTATAGATTTAATATAAATTTAATAAAAAAATATATATATATGGATGTTAATAAAAGAAGAAAATTGTTTGAAAATTGCAAATAATTAAAAACCCAACAAAGTATTAATGTAAAATTATTAATATTACAAAAGTTTACATAATTGTAATTTTAGTATAAATAAATGTTTAATCTTAAACTCACAGTAAATAATAATTAAAAGTAGTATTAAAAAGTGAAAGGGAAAAATAAATGATTCAGTTTTTTCATTTATTTACTGCTGTTGAAATTTACATTTATATTATTTATATGAAAAAATAAAAACATAATAGTATTTTTAATAAATTAACAAAGTTTTTCTCAAATACAGTCTTTAAATGCATTTAAAATTATAAAATTATTCAACCCTTTTATTAAATTTTCTTCTATTGCTATTTAAATAATAATTATTCAGGTGAATGAACAAAGATTATTAAATTTTTTTCATGCAACAATGAATATTACTTCTTCTTTTTTTATTCATTTATCTAAAATAAATAAATAAATTAACATAATATTGTTATTATAAAAATAAATATTGAAGAGAAAAATTTCATTTTTATTAATGAAATATAAATAATAACTAGAAAGCAAATTTTTTTCTGTCTGTGTTTCTTTCTTTCTTTTATTGATGCAATTTTTTAATAATAAATCCTGTTTAAAGAAATTATTACTACTTGCTACTAATTTTATATTAATTATTATATTATTTTGCATACAATTATTCATTAAAAATTGTTTTTACAATCAATAAAACTTACATGAAATAAATGTTAAAAATCCAATTAATTTATAAACAAACATTTTTTTTTATTGTAATTATTAAACACTCTCGTTTTTTATTTTCAAAAAGATTTTTATTTATTTTATTTTTTTAAAATAGTAATTACTAATGATGATAATTACTAAAAACAAAAACACTTTTAATTATTAATTTTTCTACATTAAAACAATTTTCTTTTCTGCTCACTTTCGTCAGAATTTTTATTTTTCAAAACTTTTTCAAACTTGTAATTTACTTAGCACTTGGCCACAGTCAACATTGCTTTTCTTATGCAATATTATTATTATTTTAATCCTTATCGGTGTTCTTTACAATTAATTTTAATAAATAATACTTATTTTTATTAAATGTTAACTGTACGATGGTTGTTTAATAACTATTTTTTTTTAAATGCCTAATGTTTATACATTTTTAGTATGACCTTGTTTTAAATATATTTTTATTTTTCGGTTTGTAAAAAAAAAAACTCTCTCTTTTGTAAAAATTCTGTGTTTTGTTGTATATTTATTTATTATTATTATTTCTTTACTATTGATTTTTTTTTTTTATTTGGTTAATAATTGAATAATCATTGATAATTATAATTTCGTATGAATTTTTGTTGTTGAAAAATTTAGTGAAATAAATTTAAATTTCAACAAGGAAAAAGAAAAAAAAAAAAAAAAATGAAATTAAATGGATGAAAAATGTTAGTTAATTAAGTGAGTGTATAGTGTTTTTGTTTATTTTCATAATTTTCATTAATTATAAGCTTATAATAAATTGATCTTGATTAAATACTATAAATACCTAATTAAAAGTCAATTATAGAAAAAACTGTAAATAAATAAAAATTATTTTTAGTAAATTTTTCAAATATTTTAGTATTTTTAAACAATATAAATTCCAAGAGATGGCACTGTTAGCTATCCTAGTATTACTTGTCAAATGGTATATATTTTTTAAATAGAAAAATTTAATTCATTGGTTAAATAAAGTTTGTGTTTATATCTCATTCATATTTCTCTTGTGTAAGATAAAGATAAAAAAGCATAAGAAAAACAAATTCGCAAAATAGGTATATAATTTTATTTTATTTTAAAGAAAAACATCTTAGAAGTTTTTTGTGTTAATTAATTTTGTGTATTGTACGTGTCTGACGTTGTAAAGTTAGCAAAGGTCTTGGCCGCTAATAATTACGATAATTGATAATTAATATGAAATTGGTTAGAGAAAGAATAGTTTAAGAAAGATAAAAATATATATTTGTAAACGTAAATACTATTTCATTATATCTTCAAAAAAATAAAACATGAATAACCGAAAGAATTATGTATTTCAGGTGTTCAATTTAATTTAATTAAATCAAAATTTAAATAAGTAAATAGTGTATTAGTTAAACTGTGTTATTTGTTGACAAATGAAATAGTATTTGTTATTCACAAGCAATAAAAAATTAAGGATTGGTTTTTAAAAATTGTTTTTAGTCTAATGAATATATTAAGAAAAATATTGATTATATTTTTTATGTAAATCTTGTAATTTTACAACAATAAAGTAAACTAAGAAGGTAATTCTTAAATGCAGTATTTTATTAATAATAAAATAAGAAAAAACATTTTTATAATCAAATATTTAGTCAACACGAATGTAAAATGGCCGCGTATTTAGTTTATTAATTTATTTTTTTTTAATTTTGTGGTTTTATTAATTATTTTATAACAGGACATTGTGTAAAACAAAGTGATAATTATAATTGATAAGTGTTTTATTTAAATTAGAATCTATAATAATTATTATTGAGCCAAAAATGACGATATATTGATGCAAAACAAAAAGAATGTCTAGTAAAAATTTTTGTTTGTTTACCTTTGAATTTACCTTAAAAAAGTCTTATCTGTCCATTTGAATTAAATTTTTAAGTCAATGTATCTATAAATTTATATTAATAGAATTAATTAATCATTAAGATAAAGATTGTATAAATTTAATTCTTTTGTAATTATGTAATAAAAGTGTATAAAATATTTTTAGTATTTAAAAAAAAAATTATTTAACTAATAGAATTACTAAATGAACAAAAAAAAAATCAAAAATTCTTTCTTTCGTTTTAGATGAAGATTTATATTAAGAAAATGCAACTGATTAAATATATTATCTATAAATAAAATTATGTTATTTAAATTGAAATGCTGCATTTTCTGTTGTTAATGGTGATGATGATGATGATAATATTATTGATGATGATGATGATGATACAAAGCAAGCAACAAACTTAACAAAAGTTAATCACCGTTTTGAGAATTAGAATAGCATTTATCCTACAAATAAAACAATGGAATTTTTATTTATAATTATACAACAATAAAAATACAAAAAATATTTTGCTCTTTTATAATTAGTAAACCAGAACAGAAACAAATAAATAAAAATTTTAATTTAAAAAAAAAAATAATGAAAAAATAAAAAGAATTGATACACAATATATATATATATATAGGCAAAAATTAAAGAAAAGAAGTTAAATTTAAAACTAAAATTAATCGTACAGATATATATATATTTTTTATACCTATATTATAAATATACTAAAAGATTTTTTAAGAGTAAATATTTATAAGAAAGTAATAAAAATAAGTAAAAATTAAATAAATCTTGCAAATAGTCTAACTAAGAGTAATGGAATTGAATAATGATTTTGTAAAATTAATAAGAGCGCCATCTCTTAAACGTGGAAAAAATGATGAAAGGTTAAGTGATAGGGTAAGTTTAATTTTAATTTTTTTACTTTTAAATTTAACATAGTTGCCTTTAATTATAATTTTTAATTAATTTAAATTATTATTCCATGAGATTCTGCAATATACTTTTTACATTTATTGGTTTTTTTTTTGTATAAAACACTAAAAAGACATAATTATTATTAAATAACGTAGAAAATAAAATAAAATTTTTACTAATTACTTTATTTTTAGGCCTTTATAACTAATATTTGTTTATTTTACTAGAAAAACAATAAATTATTTACGAATAAATTTAAATTTTTTTTTGCTAATTAATTAGTTTAAAGCTAGGCACACACCACTACTCTTTTCTTCTTGATTTGAAATGTCGTCGTCGTCTGGTTTTTTATTTTTCAATGACATTGTTTATATGATTTTTACTTAAAAATTATACGTGATTTATTTGGCTTAAATTTAAATCAAAATACAAAGTAAAAATTAGTTTTCTGTTGTATTGGAAAATAGGAAAATTTTCTTAAATCGTGCTGAGTGATATTCGAACAGTCCTATATAACACAGTAAGCACAGTGAAAAATTGCATTTTCATCGGATCACTTTCATTAGATCACTGTGTCTATTAAGGCCTAAAAAACTGCTATTAAAAATCAAAAGTATTTGTGAAGATTGAAAAACAGTTTTTATATTAAAATAATAAAAAAGAATTGTCAATGCCTACTGATGTACGCCTACTTTCTACGTTGTTATTATTTAAAAAAAAAAAAGTTTTAGCTTTGAATGAAATTTTATGTTGCTTTTTTTTATTTGTTAAGTAATAATTAATTCATAATTATTATTATACGTAGCATTTTGCGTTATTAAAATTTATATGTCTGATAATTCATTGATAGTTAATAGATAATGTATATTACTATCAAGGTAAATTCTTAAATTACCTAATTAATTAATATTTTTTCTGTATATATACGTGTATATATATAAACTAAAAAAAAAAATCAATTTAAATGATTAAATAATTAAAATATATGTTTAATAAGCATTAATTAATAACATTTTTTTTTACGTTTCAAAAAATTTTTCAAATGTGTCTATAGCATGCAAGAGTAATATTATTTACTTTTCTCGAAATATTATTTAATAAATAATAAAGATAAAAACAAAAAATCGCTTTTATTTTTATTTATGACACCATCCAAAATGTTATTTCATTGCGAAAATCAAAAAAAAAATAGTTTTTAATATTTCTTCTTGTTTAAAATTCTTTTATTAATGAATAATTTAATTATTCAAAAGAAATATTTACCTATATATATATATTTGTATATAATATGAACAGAAACCACCCAAAAATTGTCTTTTATTTATTTAAACATGCGAATTTTGATTTCGCACCTACTTTTTTTTTTGTTATTTATGTTTACGCATAAGTCGGGGATTATTTGTAGTATGTTCAATAATAAAAATGATAAATGATAAAAATAACAGAAAGAAGAAAAATATGATTACTTATCAATTAAATTATATTCTAAATATTACACTTGAATTAATTTTATTTTTATTTTATTTTATTTATTTTTTTCGACTTAAACTAAATATTTGTTTAATTTTAAACCTACTTATTTAATTAATTATATGAAATTTTATACACACAATTTATACATAAAATAATAATAGTAATAAAATTATAACAAGACAAGACAACAGTATACAATTTGTGAATAATATTATTTTTATTTAAATTCGTACGTGTTTTAAATATAGTGGTATATACTGCTGTAAGAAAATAATAGTAATAATAATAATAATAATAATGTAATTATGTTAAATTGTATTGTGTGTTTTGCCGTTTAATAAGTACATAGACGAATATGTATTGTTAGTTGTTTTAAAATCAAATTTAATAAAATAAAATGTATATGTAATTAATATTACATATTTTAATTAAATAGAAAGAAAGAAAAAAAAACGTTTAATATGTTTATAATAATTTTATTTTAAATAAAATTTGATTAAAGCAGATTTTTCTTTCTTAAGACTTTACTTACGTTGGGGGCGCAATTTAAATTATTTATTTTGGCTCTAAAATTAGTTTGCTAACCTTTAAAGCTTTTATATAATGACTTACCTATTTATTATTATTATTATTATTATTATTATTGTTTATACATGTTGGTTTTTTTTTCGTTTCGTTTCTTTTCTTTTCTGCATTTTTTTTTTCTTTTTGTTAATATTATTATTTCTTCTGTTTGTAACTTTCAAAAATAATAATTCAATATTTATTGTGTGTATATAAATATATATACACGGTGTGTATGTTTGTTGGTTGCTGCTTTTAAGCTTAAATAAAAATCAAATAGAGAAATATAAGTATAAGCGTTTATTATTATTTTTTTGTATTCATTTGTAATTCGTTTTAGTTTATCGTTAGCTGTCTAACTAGATACTTCAGTTTTACTTGTTTTATTTTTTTTTTTTTTAATATTTAAATGTATTTAATAAACTGACCATACCGTGTATAATATATATAAAAAAAAAATAACTAAAAATGTTATTCGTTATAAAATGAAATTAAAAAATAAAAATAAAAAAAACTTTGGCATTAAAAACTGAATTTGTGTGTCTGTGTCGTTTATAAGTTTTTTTTTTTACTTAATAAAATTGTGAACCGTTTTTAATTTAAAAAAAAAAACGTAAAACCGCATAGTAATGTAAAGTAAAGTAAAGTACAGTGAAAAGAAAAGAAATGATAAATAATGATTGTTTTTTGCTTGCTTGCTTGCTTGTATTTTATTAAAAGAAAATAAGTAGAAAAACAGTGCAAATGAAATAAAAAAGGTTACATTTAGCACAGATTCAATAAAAAAAAGAAAAAAACTAGCTAGAAAAAATAAAAACGAATAAAGAAAAGAAAAAAAAATACTTTTACCTATAGAGAGACGAATAAATTATTTAAATTTCATTTAATTCTTCTCGTCAACAAGTTGCTATCATTGTATGTTTCATATATATAAAAAAAAAAAGATTTAATATTTTTATATTTTCTTTAAAAATGAGAAACGACATGACACGTAAAATTTGTTAAACTAAAATTAAGAATATAAAAATTTTATTTCATTTTATTTAAATGAAATTGAATAAATAAATAAAAAAAAAAAAATCAAAACAATCTTTCGTTTAAAACAACAATCATATGAATGGATGATTATTTTTCTTTAAAATATTTTTAGGTGGTGTTTCGTTTCTATCTGTTGTTGTTACGTAGGTTTTTATTAATTCTTTTTGTGTGTGCTTTTTTTTTTTTTGTTATTTTTTTATATAATAATTATTATAATTGTGTTAAAGTTTAGCATATGTGTTGTGTTTATTTACTAATAAAAGTTTATTTATTTTACTTAATTATTTATAACACATATATTATACAGTATAATAATACATAACGTCATTATTTAAATTTAAAAAATAATTTATATATTTTAATACATTCAATTATTTAATTTATATAGAAAATTATGAATGATTTAAATTAATATTAATATTATATAAAAATAATAAAAATAATTTTCTTTTTTATTCAATGAATTAAATAAAATTAAGCTAAGCTGCTGTTGCTTTTATTAAATAAAAAAAAAACATTTTTTAAGAAAAATAATCATCAATGAAAGTATTTATTTATATTTTAATGGATTGGTTTTTCGTTTTTTAATTTTTGGAAATTAAATTATTAATTTTTTTCTGAACAATTAAAAATAAAAATATTTTTTTTTTCTACTTTTAAATAGATTATAATGTTTTTTAACTATACTTAAAATAAATGTTTTAATCTTGTTTGTGTGGATTTATATATGGTATACATATATATTTATATAAAATAATTACATGAATGTTGTTTGTTCAGTGGTTAAAAAATAAAAATAATAATAATAATAATGTGAATGGTCGTTTTTGTGCTTCCGATAAGAAAACATATATATCAAAATATAATAATTACATGAATACGATACTATATATTTATTGTATTATCATCATCATATTAACTTAGTTGTTTTACAAATGAAGTGAATATTATACGTATTTATTAATTAATATATAAATATATATTATCGGCTTATATGTGAGTGTATTTGTTTGACTATTTTTAATTCTTCGTTTTAAATAAATAAATAAACAAATCTTTTTTGATTATTATTATTACTTGATTAAAAAAGACAAAAACAATCAAAAAAACGTTAACTTAATTTTACTGTAAATGTAAAATGTTTGCACCAAGAAACTCATCACCAATAACACCTATGTACAGTGATGATGAAAATGCTGCTTACCAGGTTTGCAAATTAATAAAAAAAAATTATATTTATTTTTTCTTTGCTTTAAATTAATTAAGTTATAAAAAAATAAAATTTTTAAGTGTGTATTTTTGTGTATTTTCTTTGTTTTAAAAAAAATTCGTGTTTAATTTAATTTAACTTTTTTGTTAAAATAAATTGATGAAATCTTCTATACAAAGAATAAATTTTTATTTTTATTTCAAATGAAAGATTTTATTTAGTTATGTTAATTAGATTCAATAAACAAATTTTTTTTTTATTATTATTATTATTTATTTATATTTTTAACTTTAACTTTTGTTTTCGCATATTTACAATATTTTATATGACAAGATTTTATTCTGTGTGTCGTTTGATTTTTTTTTTCTGTCTTAAATATTTAACTAAATTTATAAACTAAACAAATTCGCCTTGGAGGTTATTTAATTTATTTTAATTTTATTGTGAAATAATAAACATTTTTAAATTTTGGCTTGTTTTTAATAAATTTTCATACATGATTTATATGATTATCTATTTTCTCTTTAACAATTATTGTTAAGCATAATTTTTTTTTTCTTATTAATTTTAGTAAAACAAAAATTTGTTTAAATATAACAAAAAATAATTAAAGTTTTATTTCCAGTTTATTAAATATATAAAAAAAAAAATAGTTATTTTAAGTAAATTTAAAACAAATAAATAAAAACCAGCATGATGACATAATTGAAAGCAGGTTTTTTTTTTATATTCTTCTTACAATAAAATTATTTACTAAATTTTATTTTTCATTATTTGTTCACACACATATTTTAGTTATTTGTTTTTACGAAAAATAGAGAAATAATAAAAGAAATGACACTGAGTTGTATTGAAATTAACAATCATCATACTGTCAAATGTAGAAAACAAATGTGTTAACTTTGCAAACTTAGACAAAATAAATGTAATTTTATCAGCAATGAATACTTTATTGAGGTTTCGTACTCGTTGAAGCATTGAAATCCTTATAAATATATCGAAGAAAAAATTTCAAATAGTTAGCGTTACATCCTAATAATTCATAAATTTGATGATATATTTATTCTATTAAAAAAAAAAATAATACAACTATAAATATTATAACCTTCAATCAACGTTAAAAAGCAACGAGTTGATTTTACCAGATAAAGTAAATAATAATATTATAAATCTTGTTCCTGTAGCACAAATGTATTTACCTTTTTTGTTTACCCTTTTTTTTTTTTTTTTGTATTTTACATTAAGTATTTAATATATCTCCACTGCCTGATATTTAATAATAATATTTAACTATTTTTTTTAATTATTATTGTTATTACCTAATACACACTTTGGAAAAATAATTTATTAATTATATTTTTTAATTACATTTAATTTATTTTTATTAAGACTGATTTTTATAATGATTAGTAACTATTATTTTTGCGTTATTATTATTATTTGTTTTATTAAAAAAATATATATAAATATAAATAAAGAATTTAATAAAATATTTAATAAGAAAGAATGTTTTAAAAACTCCTACAATGTTTATTTTTTATTGTTACTATTGTTGTTGTTGCGCGCCCATACAGTTAGTGCTGTTTTATTTTTATTTTTTTAATATTAAATTCATTAAAAACACACTTAATGGTGGTAAAGTTGGTAGGTTGGTTTGTAATGTTACTTGACCATTCGAAAATAAATATAATTAGTATTGAATAAATATATATATCTATATATATATTGTTAATTAATTTTGTGTGTAAGCGATAATAGATTTTTATGTTTGAAGAAAGTTTTCTTTAATAATTTCTTAATTCTTTACATTAATTAAAATAATTACCTTTTTTTTTTTCTATGCATGATGAATAATATGTTATATAATGAATGTTTATTTGTCGTTTTTTAATGATTAAATAAATAATTAAAATGAAAATATTAATATTTTAGATATATATTTATATATGTCAAGAAATAACGTAACTTATCATAATATTGTTGTTTTGTCTATACTTTAAATTATTATTATTATTGATTTCTTTTTCATTTTGTTTTGTTTAAACAACTTTCCTTAAAAGATTTGTCTTTTCACAGAAGTATTAGCTGCTGCTGCTGATGTTGTTGCCTGTTTTTTTTTTTTATTGTTGTCTTTCATCTTATTGTACACATATAAAGTGTCTATAGTTTTTATTTTGCGTTGTTGAAAAATATTCCATAATCGGCAATAAAAATATGAAAAACATGAAAAAATATTATTAATAAACATTTGTTATAATTTTTTGCTTAGAGTTGTTTTTTTTTTGTTGTCTTGTTTGTTTAACAGATTTTAATAAGATTACGTTGGGGACAGTGCACAATAGAATAATAATAATAATAATTATATTTAAAAATTGTTAAACATGACAATTTTCTATTATTAATTAATTAATTATTTTTATTTAATTTATTTAAAATATATTTACTTTTGATTCTTATTTATTATGTTACAACATCTATTTTTGGTTAAAACATAGGAAATTAAGAATTATAATAATAAAAATACAATAGAAAATTAAATTAATACTTAAAGAGTTCAATAACATTTTGTTAAATTATGAGTTGTTTATTTTTTGTGAATTATGAAAATTAATATTAATAATAATATTAATAATAATATGTTTCATGAAAGGTTGGCAAGTTCTTATTTAGGTGTTTTTAAATACATATTTTCACATAAATAAACTTGATCTGGTGTAGCACATGGCTTTATAATATGAAAACATAACTAGTTAACATACTGACCTATTTCTTATTATCATGCTGCTTTTATACATTGAATATATCGAGTAATTATGTTTTCACTTGAATTTAAACACTTTTTCTTTATCAGTAGTTCCTCGTTTAATTTATTTTCTTTTCTTTTTTTTTTTGTTACATTTTATTTTGCCAAATACTATGAAGAATTTTGTCTACATATTTATATTAATTAAATAATATTTAACACAATTATTGTCTGTTTTTAATTTCTTTACATATCTTTTATATTCTTTTTATACGTGGCAATGGCAATACATACAATAAAAATGTTAATCTTAAGTAAAGTCTTTAAGTAAGGTTGTTAACCTACAAAGTCATTTTCCTTTATTTATTGATTGGCAGTAGTTGTAGTTTATTATTATTATTTTTTTATTTTATAATTTTATTTTTAATTTTTTTATATATTTAAAACAATAAATAAAAGCAAAATAGAAATTTAAATAAAAGTATAAATCTCATGGTACTACAATATTAAATTAATATTAAACAATGAGAGTAGAAATATATACTAAAAATAAATAATACGATATTATTATGATAATATCAAGTTTAACTTTGTTATTCTTGTTATTTTAATAAAATAATAAAAAAAAATCAAAATCTGTGCCATAAAATGTTATGAATTTTATTATGCAGATGCCTCAATCTAAATCTAGAAAATTATTTGATTTATGTTAATAATATTATTATTTATTTTTTTCTAGATTAAACTAAAAAAAGTATTAGGACTGACAGTATGCAGTAATGCAGCATTAGATGTATCGCCAGTATCTGGTGTTTTAGTATATCCAGCAGGGTAAATTATCTTCTTTTTTTTTTTGATTAAATAAAAATTATGTAAAATTTATTAATTAAAAGTTTGAAAAGAAAAAAAAAATGTGCAAAAATACAGTTATAAGTTTTTTGTTTGTCAAAAATAATTATTATAAATTGTCGTTTTGCCTTTTTTGAAAACATTAAAAACATTATTTAATTAATTGTATTGTTAATTATTTATGTACAACTGCATGTAATTGTTTTTTATTTATTAAAAATTTTTTACCGGTATTTTAATAATATTTAATTTTTTTCTTTTTTTCAGATGTACTATAGTCCTATTTAATTCAAAAAAACTTAGTCAAACATTTTTATTAAATACTTCACGTAAAGCGATTACAGCGGTTGCATATTCACGATGCGGAAGGTGGGTTTTCCTAAAATTTAATTATAACAAAAAAAAAAAATTAAAATAAAAAATTATTAAATTTAGATACTTAGCAACTGGAGAATGCGGCTTAAATCCAACAATAAAGGTGTGGGAATTAGATCAATCAAATGTAAATTACGAAAATAATGCCGCTGGTAATGTTATTGCTGAATTTCCTGGACATAAATATGCCATTAGTTGTATTGTAAATATTTTCTTTTTATAATTTAAAAGGATAAAAAAAATTTAATACTTTTTTGTTTTTTATTAAGGCATTTTCACCAAATGGAAGATATTTAGTATCTGTTGGCTCTCAGCATGATATGATTGTGAATGTTTTTGATTGGAAAATAAATTTAAAAATAGCATCGAATAAAGTGAGTGCGAAAGTAATAGCGGTTAGTTTTAATGAGGATGGTAATTATTTTGTAACTGTTGGTAATCGTCATGTGAAATTTTGGTATTTAGAAGGCAGTCGAAAGGTAATCTATTCAAATAATAAAAATTGTATAAAAGTGTTGATTTTATTATAATTTTGGTTGCATTATTTATTTTTAGTATAAAGAGCCTATCCCGTTAATGGGGCGCAGTGCCATTTTAGGTGAACTTCGAAATAATGATTTTTGTGCTGTTGCATGTGGCAAAGGCACAATGAATGAAAGTACTTATGCCTTAACGCGTAATGGTCATTTAGTCGAATTTAATGCAAGACGTTTACTTGATAAATGGGTAGCATGTAGGACAACATCCGCTAATTGTATATGCACTAGTACCATGTACATTTTAGTGGGTTGTGCTGATGCAATAATAAGGTAATAAAAATATTTCTTTATTTTAATTTAATCATTTTTAATAAAAATATTTATTTTTTTATAGATGTTTTAATGCTGAAACCTTAGAATATATAACTACGTTACCAAGAACACATTATTTAGGTGTTGATGTTGCACAAGGTGTACATATTAAACATATGATGTCCGCACCACCAAATGCCAAATATCCAGATACGATCGCTATTGTTTATGATGAACAACGTAATAAAGTTAGTTGTGTATATAATGATCATAGTTTATATATATGGGATTTACGTGATATAAATCGTATTGGCAAATCCAATTCATTTTTATATCATTCCGCATGTATTTGGGGTGTTGAAACTGTGCCATATAATTATGTAAAAAATAATTTTAAAGAAACATTGCCATCAAATGCGTTTTTTACATGTTCATCAGATAATACAATACGTGTATGGGATTTAGATACAATTATATCAAATAATAATGCTGATAATAGTCAATATAGTAATAATAATTATAGAAAAAATATTTATAGTAGTGAGTTATTAAAATGTATGTATATTGATGATGAATTAAATTTTATAAAGGATATGGATAATCCTATATTAAATACAGAAAAGACATCATCTAGCTATGATGGACGTAATGGTGTTCGATGTATTAAAATAAATTCGGATGTTAATCATATAGCAACTGGTGACCGTAGTGGCAACATCAGAATATATAATTTAATTGATTCAAAATTAATAACAACAATTGAAGCACACGATTCAGAAGTCTTATGTTTAGAATATACAAATGAAAAAATAGAACGTAAATTACTAGCGAGTGCAAGTCGTGATCGTTTAATTCATGTATTTGATGTTTTACAAGGCTATCAAATATTACAAACATTAGATGATCATTCAAGTAGCATAACATCTGTACGATTTATAGGTGTCAGTTCGAATTTTCATATGATATCGTGTGGTGCGGATAAATCAATCATATTTCGTTATTTTCAAAATAATCAATTTCATCGTGGTAATAATTGTTCTGGAAAAAATACGTTATATGATATGGAAATAGATAATAATTGTAAACATGTTTTAACTGCATGTCAAGATCGTAATATAAGAGTATATAGTACACAAAATGCAAAGCATACAAAAACTTTTAAAGGATCTCATTCTGAAGAGGGTAGCTTAATTAAATTAAGTCTCGATTTAAGTGGTATTTATGTAGCAACATCATGTACAGATAAAACACTAAGTGTTTATGATTATTACTCAAGTGAATGTATGGCACGAATGTATGGGCACAGTGAATTAGTTACCGGACTAAAATTCACAAACGATTGTAAACATTTAATATCAGCTAGCGGTGATGGTTGTATATTTATATGGCAAGTGCCGCATGATATGAGTGTTACAATGCAAGCAAGACTATCACAACAGGCTTTACGTTCGGGCATTAATCCTGAAGTACAAAAACAAGTGTCTCACCAATCGCATTTAAACGAATTTATAGTTGATCAACAAGTACAACAGCAAGAAATTAATGAATTAATTGCTAATGAAACTTTTGGATCACCTACAACTAACTATATGGATGTTATTCCTGTCACATCGGGTTATAAATTTTCCGATGTGGGCCAATTACCTCAATGGGCTAAACGAAAAACGAATGAGGAGCAACCAAGTCAACCGGTTGAAACCCCAGTTATGAATTCGAGTCCTAATAAAAATCAAGTAGGTTATATATAAATTATACGAATTTTAATCAATTTTATTTTTTTTTTATAATTACTCCTTAGATTTATGTACCTTTAAACACAAAACCGCGAGGACGGTGGGCACAACGAAGTCAATTCGAACCGGATGATTTACGAAATGTAATCGATAACAGTCAAATTGAAAGCAGTTTTTCTTCAACAACTCAAACTAATATTAATATAGCATATAATAATCTAAATAACAATATAAGAACTAATAATAGTCATACCCATAACAATATTGAGTTCACAAGAAAAACTGATGTGTTAAACAATGCTTACCTGAGTGAGGATAGTTCTATTGATAGTGGTGTTGAAAATCGACGAGATTTACCATCTTTGTCAAAAAAGGTAAATAAAATTAAAAGTATTAAAACTGAATGAAATTTATAATAATTCAATGTGGGTTTTCATTTTATATTAGCTATCTGAGCACAAACCATTAAATAGTTTAAATTCGGAGTCAAATACAGAACATGATGGTGACATTGAAGATATATCCGATGGAGAGCGGACAAGTTCCGATCATGGCATGCTTTTTTATCCTGCAACATTGACGCCAAATACACCAACTGATTTTAAAGTTAACGCTATGGATGTTGAAGAGCTACGAAAATCTGTGCGACGGCAGAAAATTGCTAAGCAAGGTTTATCGATTGTACCGATGCAAAGTGCGCCGTCAACTGGAACAGGAACCGGTACATCAGATGATGATGATGAAGGTTCTACGCCAAGCGGTGATAATGCAGAGAGATCTTTAGTATCCACATTAGGTGGTAGTTCTGAAAATATTCCAATGCAAACTTCAAGTACATTCTTACAAATTGCACTCGACGGTCCAGGAAGTTTATCAGATCGTGAAAGAGGTTTGTTTCTGATTTTTAAAAGACATGAATCGTTTTTAATATATAAAATTATTTACTGCAAGGTCGCAAAAGTTTAAGTGCTAAACATAACAATACTGATAACAAAAATATACCATCAGCATTAAGTAAATCATTTACAAATAGTAAAAAAGAGGAATTAATGAAAGTTATAAAGGATGCCAAGGCAAAATTGGAAAATGTAAGTTAAATTTTTCACGATAATTATTATTTTTAGGAGGAAGTATCGTCTTTTTTTTTAAATAATATTTTTAATAGGGTTTGCAATATCGGTCAATTATCTATTTTCCTCTTATAGATTCCACACTTATGATATCGATACAATTTAAATAGTAAAAATAAGAAATACATACATTCCATTCTTACGAATACTTTTCATAATACCCGATTTTAAATAATCTTTTAAATTTTTTTTAAAAATAACTTTATTTTACCAGTTATCACAAATTTTTTTAAAACGTATCGATTTAATATTTAAAACCAAAATTTTCCATCATTCTAACATCATTAATTTTCGTGATTCTGGTATTGTAATCCCTATAATACATTAATATCATTGATTTTTTTTATCTTTATCTGTTGAAAATTGTCATTTTTTAGGGTCGATTAGTAAAAAATGATGTTCGAATAGTACAAAGTTGTGAGGTGAGAATAAAAAAAAAACAAAGCCATTAAACTATTTAAGTAAAAAAAGAGAATTAATTAATAGACAAATTAACCCTATATCTTTTAATTATAAAAGATATATTTTATATAATTTAATTGTTGTCGGGGTTTAACACTGCTTTAATCATCAAAACCGCCATTATGATACAAAAAAGTTATATTTACTTACATTAAATTGATTAAAATGGCCATAATAACGCAAAAATAAATCATTTAATTTGTATACTTTTAAATTATTAATAATAACTCTTCTACTATGCTTTATGTAATAAAAAAAAAATAATACTTAATTTATTTTTATTTAATAATAATTTTTTCATTATGAAAAAACATATAAATCTAATCAGACTCTGATCATTAATCATTTTTATTTTTATTAATTAATATATTACTGTTTGGTGTTTAGAAGTAAAAAATTCTTTAATTCTTTAAATAAAAATTAAAATACAAATAAACGTCATTAATATATTGTGGTTTTATATAATACTTTATTACCTGTATAATTAATTTAGCAAAAATTACTTTATATAATAATATAATTTTTGATTTTATCATTATTCAGGTCGGCTACCGTTCAAATTTACGAACTAGTCATAGTATATCTGATCTAAGTTATGCAACAAATATAGAATCACGTATAAGTCGAGTACAGCATAGACCCGGTAAGTTAAATACATTTGTTTTTTTTTTTTTTAATTATTATTAATTAGTATCTCTATTAATAAAGTAATATAATTTAGTATAATCACAAATTTATATTTTGATTTTAACCACTTGAAACAATTGTTTTCTATTTTATTATTAAAACAAATAATAAAACAATCATAAAAGAATTTAATTAAAAATACAGCTTGATTAGTTAATTATTATTAATTTTTAATATATTTATAAATAAGATACCTATAAAAACATATATTAATTTACACAATTGCTTTTTTTTTTAATTAATATTATATAATTAAATATTAATGTTAAATATCTTAACCTTATTTTAATGCTGCTTGAATTGACTTATGTAATAATAATAATTATAATTAAAATAAATAATATATTAAGGAGATATTAATACAAATAAAGATGTAAAATCATCAAATATTAATAATTACAATTATGGTTTAAATAAATCGGTTATAAATCAAAATAATAGTACATTGTTAAGAAAGAAACATTATGATCTTCCGCCATATTCAACCGATAATAGAATATATAATAATAATAATAGGCATAGTGTTTTACATAAAAATGCAAATGAATTGATAGAATTACCGCCGTATTTAAATTCTAGTAATCACTATCAACGTCCTAATACATTGGAATTGAATAGTACGACACCACGAACTACAGGAAATTCTTCACTGTATAAAAAGACTGACTCTATTCCTTTAAAATATTATAAATCATGTCCAGTTTCGCCTGTGCATGAAGAACTTGAATGGACCACAGATACATCGCATCAAAGGAGTGTAATCCATAATCGAAATGAACCAAAACGACATTCTATGTACAGTGATGATGCGAAAACAATTCTAGATATGATTCATACAGACACTGAAAAGATGATTGCTGAAATAACTAAAAAATATGGTGACTTGGATGAAACACTGACTAAGAAACCTATTGATAATACAACAATTGCTCCAAAGCCAATACCAAGCAAACGTACAATTTCTGGTGATAATTTGGTCAGGACTACGGCGCTTAAAGAGAAAAACGAACATGGGTTTTTATCTGAAGAAGATGCAAATTTTAGTTCAGATTCATTAGAGGACTGTAGCTTGGATATAGATTTAAATAATAAAGTTCAGAGAGTCTGTAAAAAGCATAAGAAAAAAAATGAAAAAGGACAAACACTGCCTAAACGTTCAGTGTCGGATTATTTTCTTTATGATGATTTTATTAATATAAATCCAAATAGAAATGTATCATTAAATGATATTTTAGACGATAGTAATGAGAATAAATTTTTAGAGACTCAACGACATTCTAGCGCCAGCTTTTTCCTAAGAGAAACAAACATGAATTTACGTAAAAGTGCAGAAAGTGTATTATCCACCGATTTAAGTATAAATGATGGCATTACGTATTGTGATAGTATGGAAAGTATTTTATCAGATGATTCAGAATGTAAAAGTGCACCTTTAGAAATGTTATTTGAACGTAATAAAAAGGATAAGAATCGTTACAGTGGCAATATTATGATTAATAATAAGACAACAAAAGTAGAAAATTCCTCTAAATCCTATGGTTCAAGTCCTAATAATTGTACGAATTTTGATTATTTTATGGAAAATGATTTCTATTATGCAAATAATTATGATATTTCAAATTATGGCTATGATAATCTCTGTGATTATCGTGGTAAACAGTATCAAGCACCGACAACATCGATAACAACAAATAAATATATGACGAGTTCGACAACATATCCATTATTATGTGATAATAGTTTAAAAATTGGTTTCTTTACAAATAATGAACAGTCGGAAATATCAGAAGGAAAAATTAAAACACAGGATATTCCAACAAAAAATACTGACGATTTTATTCCATCATTATCTAATAAAAATGCACAATACAGCTCTGCAGTCAATAAAAGTTTAAGCAAGGAATTTGCTGAACAAAGACAACAGAGAAATACAAATCCTATTTATGGTTATGATGGTAATGAAATGTTTGTCAAAAAAACGAAAAGTAATAGTTCATCAAATGCAGCAGTAACAGCAGCATTATCAGTATCTAAGGATGCATCAATTGCACCAATTTCTCTAGCAAAAAAATTATATAGCTTTGAAATAGATTTGGGTAGTAGTAGTGGTCCCAGTACTTCTGGCAGTAAGCAAGATTATAAGAATAGTAAAAAGTTTGTACAAAATTTGGAGAAATTTGAAAAAGATCGTAGAACTGCTGCTGCAATAGCTGCAACAAATAATATTTTACAATTTGGTGGTACCTTAGGTATGGAATATGTGCCACACAAACCGCCTGTTGCCAGTAAAAGATCATCAAGTATGCGCTCCAAAAATAAAATGAAAGATAAATTTAATACAACCGGTGGACAAACATATTTGGATAGAACAAGTAACATAAATTTTAAATTATCCAATAATGATATTGATAATAAGAAAAGTATTGATATGTTTAGTGCGATAAATACAACAAGCGATAATGAGAATATGGACAGTTTAGAATGTTTAAATAAATCACAAAAATTACACAAAGAAAATTCCGTTGATTCCTTGGATAATATTTTATTACCAACGCAACAGCATTTATTCAAACAACAATCACAGATGTCATCGTCTCAAACGACACCACAACTAGCAACATCAACACCAAATTTTTCCCAATCATCAGAATATTATAAATTTTACGATATTGAACAAAAAATTAATATAATTAATAAATTAGTGGAAATGGAGGAGAAAAAATTAGAACAAGAGAAAAAATTAAAAGAAATCCGTATGAAACCGTTTCTATGTGATAGTACCAGACGTGGTTATGTTAAAAGTTTAACATTAAATTTTGATAAATTAAATAAAAATGATTATTATAATATTGATAATAATAATATAAATTATAATAATAAATTACATAAAATAAAACGTAATTATAGTTTACCCGATGTATTAGAGGGTGCCAAATTTCAAACATTCAATGAGAATATAAATCCATTTTTCAATCAACATAAAAAACAAAATAATAATAATAATGATTTATGTTATTATCATAATAATAATAATAATAATAATGATTGTGCAAAATTAAGAAAAACAAAGGCATCAGCATCAAATGAAAATTTTAAATTAAATAATGATGAATTTAATAATGATTTTATTGGTGATAAAGAGAGCGCAGATGATAATAATAATAATAACGGTCTTAATGATGATGATGATGATGATCAAGATAATGATGATGATGATAATGATATACTTAGTATAGCTGGAGGTGTGAACTTACAATTTTAAACTACAAAGAAAAACCAATATATATATATAAATTTAAATAAATATTTTTACACGCATAATTTAGATTAGAGATTGATTAGCATATATAAATATTACATCATTATAAATAACACTAAAAAAATAAAAAAACTTTTTAATTTATTTATTTATTGATTTGTATTTTAATTGTTGCCTTGGACAAACTGATTTTTTAAAATTAATTTGAAAAAAGAAAAAATACATAAAGATGTAATATTATGCAATAATACTATTATCATATGCATGCATTATGTATATTTTTTCTTATATATTTTATTTGATTTTGATTTTTCTATATAATTTATGTTTTTTTTTGTTAATTTAATTAATTTTATTTATTTATTTATTAATTATTTGAGTATTTTTTTTTGATTAAATAAAATAAACGTATGCTTAGTGTGTACGCTTCTTATGCTTAAATAAGAAGCGCAATTATTATTTCTTATTTTTATTTTTATTATTTATATAATTTCCTTTAATTATTTTTTTTTTATTATTATTAATATAAAAGTAAAATTAATTAATAATTAAATAAAAAAAAAAAGAAAAATTTAAACATTGTTTACGTTATATATAATTGGAATCAAAATTTAATTACAAAAATAAAAGACTAAAAATAGTAATCAAAAGGCAAGCATTTTTTAAAAGTAATTTTTGTTTTTTTTTTTTTTTACTACTTATTTGTTTCTTTTAATTAATCACTGTTTATGCAAATTATTTTTTTAATTTTTATTCTGTTTTTATTGATTGATTAAATTTTAACTTTTTATTTTTTTTGAATGTTAACTAATTTTTGGAATTACCGCCTACAGTAATCAATGTTTGCGGTGTCTCGGTTGGTTTTTTTTTTCCTTTTTTGATTGATTTTAATTTTTATTAGCGAAAGTCTAAAAATCAAACATTGATTTACCTGTATATAGGACCGTAGCAATTTTTTTTTTGTTTTCGGTACTATTAAAATGTTTTTGTTTCCTCTATAGCAAAAAATTTCAATTAAACTGCAAAATATTTGAAGTTTTGAGAGTATTACATTCATGTGTTTCGTTATGATTTTCTGACAACATTTTTTATCATGAAATTTCATTTTGCAGCACAAAACGTTTCGGAATATATATTTACAAACACTTTCACTCTCTGCAGAACATAGTTTAAGCTATACTGAAAGTTTTACCGGAACTTTATATTGTCAATTTCGTTTTTGGACAAATAATTTTTCGAATTTCTTTTTTTTACAACATCTGGGAAATAATTTGTCTTTTACCTGTTTAAACTAAACATAAAATTATCACAGTTTATTTACTCGTATAACAGAGAACTTACCCTATTTATTAACACTGATTATATTCTAGATTAATTTATTGTTGATTACGATTTCAATTATTTGACATAAATGAATCAAATTTCTTGTCCTAATCAATTTATTTTGATGAGAAGAAATTTTACGCATCGCGTTCTTGTAACTTTTTTTTTTAAAAACAATTTAATGCTTCAACTAATGCATTGCTACGGTACTAAATGCATTTAGTTAATTTATAATTCAGTAGATTTATTTTTAATTTTAAATTTAGTTTTAATTTTTGTATGTTTTATGTTTTAAATGTTGTAAATGTTTTTTTTTTTATGCAATTTGTAAATAAAATCAACAAAAAAAATCCCAAAATTTTATTTTAGGTAATCTTGCCAAAAATATGTTATCAGCACATGATGATGCATCATCAATTAGACGTGCTTGTTCGCTTAGTGATTTAAGTATGGGAAAAGGTAAAAAAAAGTTTATTGTTTTTTGTTTCTGTTTATTCGCTTTTATTTTAAAATTTTAATAAATATTTTTTTTTGTATTTTAATTATGTTTAATAATTGTTACTTTAGGTTATAAAGGATCGCCATCAACTCCACATTATAATAAAACAACGACAAATAATCGGGGAAATTCAGTGAATCGTCAACTACCGAAAAAAATTGGTTCAACGGTTGGTAGTAAAAATTCACCCAGTAATACACAAATAAATAATAATCTAAGTGGAATTGGTAGTGGAGGCAGTACCGGTGGTGGTTTGGGTATGCGTAGCGTATCTGTTGGAATATTAAATCATGCGGTTAGTTGAGAGACTTTCATCTTAATACTTAAAATTATTTATTATAGAAAATTAATTTTATTTGATCATTTATTATTTATTTAGAGTGATTCTGAATCAGAATTAATGAATTCACGCGGTGGAATACTACGACCAACAATTTCATCACAAAATAAAACAAATGGAACAAGTTAGTCATATTATTTATTATATTATTATTATAATTTATTTATTTATTTATTTATCATTTGCAGCAACACCAACAAACAGCGGTAATAATAATAGTAATAGACAATATAATTCTACAAAGAATGTGTCTGGTATTACTACACGTCGCCGTGGTATGCAGAGTGCCTATAGCAATAGTAAAATATTAAAAATTTTTATTTTGATATTTATTTTTTAATATAAAAAAATTATATCTTATTTTTAGTTAATCTGTCAACAACTGGTCAAGATGATTCAAGTTCAGAAGAAGCAACATCGACAACAACGATTCAAACAACTCCTTCTAATAAGCCAGTGGTACCACCGCGACCACGCAGTATTAGTGTTGATAATCATAAAAGAACATTAATTAATTCAGCATTAATAAGTAATAATTTGCATGGTAATAAAAGATCATCAGTGTCTAATATTAATAGTAGTAGTACAACAGTAACTGGAATGCTAAATCGTAATAACGAGAATATAACAATGGGAAATGATATTGATCATTCTGAATGTAATTAATAAAAGTTATTAGTTGTTAATTTAATTCTTAATTAAATTTAATCTTTTATTATTTTTAGTATCGTCACAATTATGTTCAAAATTAATAAATGATTTAATGTTGACGACAAATTCAGTTATAAAATTACATCAACGGTTAAAACATACGGATAAACATAGTGATAATAATATGATTAAAGAACTGGAGGATGCTGTACTAATGACACAGAATATGTTAAAGAATATAACAACAGAACAGCAACAGCATTATAATAATAATAGCACAAGGTAATTTTCTTTTTTTAACTATATTAAGTCGCTGTTTGTTAATTTTTATTTTTATTATTTAAGATCAAATGAATATTCACCATCTGTAACGTTTCAATTAAATACGGCCGATACACAAACAGGACGTGCAACAACATCAAGGGAACAATCGGGCATTAATGGTACTGGTGATTATTTACAAATGATGGATAAATGTTCAGATTTATTAAATAAAGTGCAAAAACATAAATAATTAATTAATATAGTTATGCACATAAGTGAATAACATTAATTAAAATTATAAATGAAAATCGTAAAAAAAATTTTATAACTTCCAATTATGATAAATTCCAATTAATTTAAATTTATATAAAAAGACTAAATTCATTTAAAATTTCTTTGTATAATTATTTAACGCCTTTAAAATGTCTTCTTATTTGTTTTTAATTAATTAATTATTAATATCCTTTAAAAGTAGCATTTTTTTTTTTTTATTAAATTAATTTATAAAATCAATTTTTTTTTTGTTTTTGCTAATTCCTCCTCTATTGTGTTAATTATTTCTTACAATTATTTATACATAATTATACATACATATATATATTTGTTATTATTGTTAAAATTAATTTCACTTTTACTAATTATAATTTGTTTTAATTAAATTAAATTTAGTGTTGTTTTTTTATTGTTAATTATTTTGCGATTGCGATTAATGTATTTGTAAAAGAATTTATATTAAATATATTTATATATATATTTAATTAATAGTAATAATTATATTAATAAATTTATATAACGCTTTTATAGTTATTATTATTATTATTTTTTTTTTTTGATCATAAGTAATGCTTAGAAAACGTAATTAATTAAATTTTATTTGTTTTTAATTTTGTTATTCAATTTAATATAAAATATACATATAATAATCCCTCCACATTTTTTAATTCTTTATTTAATTATGTTTAATTATTAAATAATACCTCGTTAAATGTGTTTTAAATATAATTAATTAAAATAATCATATAAAATTGAAAATAAAATTAAAATTTAAAAAAAATCGCCTTAGCAAATGCTTATCAAAATGACAAAAAAAATAAAATGTTTAATAAATTATTTAAAATTATTTTTAATTAATAGAAGAAAATAAATTAGCAAATAAATATGACATCTTCTTTGCATTGTTTTAAATTAATTTATTTAATTTTTATATTGATAATTAACACATTTAATAATTAATTACAATAAATCAATATATATTTTATTTATTTATTGTAACATTCTAATGATGAAGAATTAAAAAAAAAAGAATTTCTATTTGTTTGTAGTTTTATATTTAAATAAATTTATATATATATATATAACGTAGATATCATTCTCTTTATTCTTGTTTTCGTTGTTTCTATTTTAAAATGTTTTTTTGCTGTGAGCACGGAATTATAAATAAAAGTAAAATCTTTTTCTTTTTTTTTTATTTTAACAAAAATAATAATACTATGCTAATATTTGTTCTAATACATAAAAATATAGGATTTATTATTAATAAAACAAAAAAAAAATATATATATCATAATTTACTAATTTTTAATTATTTTTAATTATTGTTATTTAAAAATACAAAATTAATAATAATAAAAAAAAAAGATTAAATAAATAAATTAATTGGATTTGATATTTGTCTTCCAATTAATTATTATTATTATTAATTAATTAATTGATTAAAAATATTTATATTAAAACAAAATTATGTACAGTAATAATAATAATAACAATAATAGTCTAAAGTACTCCTCTGCTTGTAAAAAGTTTAATTGAAAAAAATCAAATAAAATTAATAATAATACACATTTTACTAAAAAACAATTTCTTTTATTTATTATTATTTGTATAAAGTTAAAATTAATTTAGTTATTTATTGCAATATTTGTTAATGATTCTGAAATATAAAACGGTTTCTTTACGTCTAGCTTTTATGTCAAGAAAAAGTGAGATTAGATTCTCTTATCTATTGATGCTAAAATAAGCAAATTTATGCAATGTAAGTAAAAAAAATTGCTGTCGTATAGGGTGAAATGGTCATAAAAAGGAAAGTAAAAGGATTACTAACGTGAAAGTTCGTATAAGATTTAATTTTTAAATTGAATATGAAATACTCAATAACTCCTAGTCATGGCTCTAATCATCCTTTGTGTCTGGTAAACTGGTCGCTTTAGGTTGCATTTTCATGTATTCACTCAAGATAAAATTAAAAATCTATAATACTATCCATACTACAGTATCAGTTGATATATGATTAAATATACTTTTGGAGTTACAATATCTAGTTCCATCCCACAAAAAGAAAAACTCTTACTTAACCTCTTCAGCGACAAATTAATTGTTTCTGTAAAATTTATCGACAAATTTTGTTTTCTGGTTCATGATTAACTTAATTAAGGTGTAAAAGAAAAAATAAACTTACTTTAGTACAACTATATAAACTTATCAGAAAAGTAATAATCAAGGCATTTGTGTGTACATTTATCCTTAAAAACCATCATTTTTGTAATTTACCCTGAAGTGGTTAATACAATATTCTTATTTAAGCATAAATTACGTTTTTCATTCA
Source organism: Ptychoptera contaminata (assembly GCA_963942525.1). Classification (NCBI taxonomy): domain Eukaryota; kingdom Metazoa; phylum Arthropoda; class Insecta; order Diptera; family Ptychopteridae; genus Ptychoptera; species Ptychoptera contaminata. The sequence goes on along the minus strand of OZ012636.1, from coordinate 10,461,827 downwards.
GTTGCCTTCTGTAATTTTATCTTTAATAAAGCTTAAAGTATTTTGGGTATTGTTGTGATTCTAAATTTTGATTTATTATATTTTTTATTAATAATTACTATTTTGTAATTTATTACTAGCCATGGCTTTGCTCAATGTTAAATTTTTATTACGGTTACATTTGAGATTTCATTTATTTCACACTTTTAATTATTTATACAATTCAAAAGATTTTATTCTTAAACTATAAAATCATAATCTTCAGTTATGATTTTAAGTCCAGCAATTCTCACGGTTTTTCAAGTGGCTTTGCGTAGACTAAACATAAATATTATTTTAAAGAATTAAATTATTGTTTTGATTTTATGACAAACATATGTCTAGGATTTTTTTAAAGAGAAATTGTTGAATCTAAGATACACTTTCTTTTAATATATTTTTATTACCTAACTAAAACGAAAACCCAAACAAATCCGTTAGCAATAAAATTGTATAAGTTGTTATGGCCACTTCTGAGACAATGGGTCTTTCTTATTTCTGCCTTACGCATTTCGATGCATATGGCTTTTGTCAACTAAGTCGTAAAAATTGTCTGATTATAATTTCAACTATAGTAATTTTCATCGTGAGAAAGTAATACTATAGAATATTCAAAAAGAAATCCTTAGCAGTTTGGTATATGCAAAACTGTAAGGATTATTCACACTGTGCCTATCGTTATTACGAGGACATTGTGCTTCATTCACATTGTTCCCATCGTTAGAGCCGACACTGTGTCTCATTCACATTCTGTTAATCGTAGCAACGTCTTATCATTCATTGTTTTGAAGGAAGATAACCCTGACACTGTCTTCTCTGGCACTCATCCATTTAAAATTCGAAGAATTTAAAGCTTCTTTTTCATTTTTTCTTAGCTGATGCTACTTTTTATGCGGTTTTTTTTGCTTATTTGTTTGAATTTATGCGCTTTCGAAAGGGAATAGAGATTTATTAATCGTGAATCGTGTTTTTATGCGATTTATTAAATACGTTTTGCTGCAGAACGTATCTACCGCATAAAATAAGAATTGACTGTAAATTGATTTCAAAACGGAAATTAATCTGTACAGTGAGTGTCATTGCAGCAATTCTACCTACAAGATGGAATATCGAAAATTATCTGTATATAATTGTAAGTGAATAAATATTAAGGAATAAATAAAATAACATTTGATATTCTATTAATAAATTCTTAAATAATAAACATTTTTTTATTATTATTATTATTATAATTATCATATGATTTACAATTAATAACTTTAATTTATATTTCTTTTTCATTATATAGTTTTTGGATTAATTTTATTATTAATTTTTCATTTTATTTTTTTTTTTTTTTTATAATTAATTAAATCATAAAGTTATACTTTAGATTTATAATTAATTAAAAATTATTATTTTTATCCTATATTATGTATATAATTAATATCTTTGTTATTACTAAATTAAATTAAATTAAATATATATATATATATTTTTAATAATAATTATTTTTTCGCTTGTTTGTAATAATTAAGCATAATTTACAATGTTTTCGGTATTAATTAAATGTAATAAAAAATAATAATTAATTAAATTAATAAATAAAAACGAGTAATAAAACAGGAGAATAAAAGAAAAACTGGAAGAAAAATATTTTTAATTTTTTTCATATAAATTTAAATAATTTTTTTTTTTTTTTATTTTAATTCAGCAATTTTTCTTCATTTTTTAATAATTTTTTATTTTTCTAAATTAAATATAATTAATTAATTAAAAAATTTAACATCAACAAAAAACAAACAAACAAAAAAAAAACGAAAAGAAAATCGAATTTTCTAATTTTTTTTTTTTTAATTCCTAAAACGGAATTTTTATTTATTTATATATTTATGTATATATATATAAATAATTAAATTAATAATTAAACAAGAAAAACAAAAAGAAAAAAACAGGTAATTTATATTAACATAAAATAATTCTTTAACTTTTTTTTTAAATCTTGTCTTATGCTTTATAAGGGTTGTTGTTGCAACGTTATCTTAGTTTTTTTTTCTTTTATAATAATAAATATTATTATTATTATTTACACGAGTTTACTGCTCTTCAGCTTAAATTTAGCAAAAGTCTGTCTATCAGACTTGACCACTTGTGTAAACAACGTTTATTTAGATTGCGCGCATATTTAATTGAATGAATCACAATTTGGACAATCAGAATAAAGACGTACAGTATGTGACTGTACAATGTGCTCCATGAAGAGTAAGAATGCTGTTTCTAATTCGTTGAAGCACATTACTATGATTTAAAATCAATAAATATAACAAAAAAAAAACACATTAAATTATTGATAATAAATCACTTTGCATTCTTGCAAAAAAACAAGAAAAAACAAGAAAAAAAACATTAACATAATTAATTAATAATCTTTTAAAAAATAATTAATTCAATTTCTCTTAAATTTCACTACTTACGAACAGTTCGTTCTCAAAAAAAAAAAAACTTTTTTAAGCATATAAGAAAAATTTATATTTAATAAAAATTTTGACATAAGTATTAATTAAAAGTTTTACTATAATTAATTAATTAATTAATTATTTAATAAATTAATTAATAAAAAAAAAAACAAAGAAAATTATTTAATTTCAATAACAAACAGGATTAAAATAAAAGAAGTGAAAAAATTTAATAAAGAAAAATTAAACGAATTATTATCGAAAAAATTTTAATTTATATTTTTTATTTAAATTTCTAAAAATATTTAGTGGCAGTTTATTAATTTAATTTAATTAATTAATTAATATTTTTTTTATGTTTTTAGGTTTTTTTTTTATATAATAATTCTAATTGTTTTTTTTTTATTTTTAATCTTTGTTCTTAATTTTTTTTCCTCCCTTTTTAATTATATTCATTAAATTTTTTTTTGATTTTTTCTTTATGATTATATAGATAATTTAATTAATTATAGTTTTAATTTAAATTATGTTATTAACAAATGGTTATAAATTGTTTAGTTTTATATATTTTTTAATTATATTTATATTTATATATGATTGAGTTCAAATTGCAAAAAACATTTGTATAAACTCTTTTTTTTTGTACTAATTTTTTTTTTATTATTATTTTATTGCATAATTAATTAATTTTAAAAATTAAAAAAAAAACCATAATAAAAGAAAAGAAAACGGAGAATTAATTACTTTTTCTTTTCGTTTATTTTTCTTTTTTTATTTTTAATCCTTAAAACTATGCTTTGAAATTATTTATTTAATTATAAAAAAAATTAAATAAATAAAACTGTTTTGAGAGAGGTTATATAAAAAATTAATTAATAATTAATGAATTTATGCCTTGGTTATAATGTCACCGCGCGGACACACCACAAATTCAAAATTTTCAAAATCTGAAGTGAGCCACTGTCCACCGCCAATAAAACTCAATGTATTAACTGCCTTAAGCTGTGATATGTGGCGCAGCGTCATTATAACCAAAGCATTATATTTATCTGGTGCATAATTATTTTAATAAAATTAGTATTAATTAATTGTCAATAATTAAAAAAACAGAGTTAATAGGAATTTAAATTAATTAATTGTTATAACATTGTATTTTTATCTTTAATAATCATTTAACTATTTAATTCGCCGTTTATCATAATATCCATAATTAATTATAAAAAAAAAACTTTCTTTTATGACTTAAGTTAGTTTAAATTTATATTTTTAATTAAATTTTGATTAAATCAATGAGAAAACAATATTAATAAATTAATTTTAACAAAAAAAAAAACAATATATAAATTATTCAAACCACAGCCAAAAATAGTTTTTTAAAGTAAAAGAATTAAATAATAAAAGAAAAAAAAAACTTTAATCATAAATTACTTATCATTTTAGCATATATATTTTTTATTCATTTTTGCATTAATTATTGACATCAGAGAGTTTTAATATTAATTTTATAGTGCTCTTATAGAGCACACAATATAAACGCAAAGGATGATTAAAGGCCGCCCTACAATGTTACCGTATTTTTTGAATTATGCGAAGACTGAATTAAACTTTATTGTACGCATGTAAAGAAATACAACTATTCACAATGCACTGGAGTATATTACAAAGCAAAGTTTCTTCAAATTAGAAAATTACGCTAGTGGAGACCTTATTGCTGCCAGCAGTAAATTTTGATAGTACTTTGTTAATTTTAGTACTGGTTAAGAATCATTTTTTTAATTAAAATATATTGTGCCTTGCTAAAAATATTTTTTAAAATTTCATATTTTGTGTTTATGGTTTAATTCCAACAATAAAAAACTGTTTTTTGTGTTGCTACAGCAATGGTTTAGTACTGCAAATAAGTCTCATATTGTGCAAAGGGCGAATTGACGCTACGCATAATTCCGAAAAACACAGTAACATTGTAGGGCGGCCTTAAAGTAAAGAAAATTAATTTAAAAAGAGTTACTTCTTACTAGCTGTGTAATTTAATTTAATAATTTTAATAATATTAATATAAATTTAAAGAAAATTTTATATTCTCTATGGATTATCCTTATTAATTTCTCTTTTTCATTCTCTTTATCAAAAAAAAAAATGATAAAAATTATATTTTCTTTGCTTGTGTTTTATGTACTTTTTAAAAGTGGTTTCTATTTTCTTAAATGATTAGCTTTTTCTTTAATGATTTTTTAGTATTAAATAATATAATTAATAATATAATATATTTTTATAATTAATATAATATATTGTATCTTCTTCTCTATTATTTTTTTAATTTAATTTAAATTAAAAAAGAAAAAATTTATAAACAAAATTAATTATTAAATAGTTTTTTTTTTTAGCATTAATTACAGTAGATTTATTAATTTAATTTAATTTTATAATCATTTTTTATATTAATCCTTAAAGTAATAATTTTATTTTATTAAATAATAATAATAATATAAATGAACAATAAAAATAATAATAATAATTATTTAGCATTAATTTCATTTGCCATTTATCAATTAATTAAATTTGATTTAAATTATATATATGTATATATATTAATATATATTTTTACTTAATTTTCTTGATTAAATTTAATAAAATCTATTATCACTTTTTTTTCTTTTCTTTTCCTTCATTTTTAATTAATTTTCTTTCATTTTATATTTATTTTTTATTTATTTAAATTTTACATCGGTTATTGTTTTAATTAATAAATAATTTTAATAATTATTATAAAAAAAAATAATTAAAACATAAATTCCAAACATAATTAAAACAAATAAAATTAAATTAAAAACAAAACAAAAAAACTTTAATGGGATGTTGGTGTCTGTATCGTATATTAATAATAATAGTAATAATAATAATAATCATAATAATCATAATTATAATAATAATAATAATAAATAAGTGTGTTGTATATGAAATTACAAACTTTTGAAGCTTCTAAAGCTAATATTTAATATTATCCAACAATTAAGTTCTAAATAAGACTTAGTAAAAAATAATAATAATAATAATAATAGCATAAAATGTATTCACAAATTTTTATGCTTTTTTAAAAGAATTAATTAAAGAATAAAACATAACATTGTATAATTATTGTTGTTTTATATTTATTTATGAATCGCCCCGCATATTATATACCTTTGTATTATATATATATAATGAATAAATAACTAAATAAATAAATTCTTTTTTCGTCACAATTGAATTTTTTTTTTTTTTAAATAAGAGAATTTAATAATAATTTTAACAAAAATAATAATTATTTAATTAATAAAAATTAAGAAAGAGGAAAGGAATTTAAAAACATATGAATTATGTTTATAATTATAATTATAATAACAATAATAGTTGATAATAATTAAAAGGAAATTATTATATGAATTACAATTTATATTTAAACAAATATGCGCTTAAACAGTGCTCAAAATTTATAATAAGATAAATAAATTATTAACATTATTTGGAAGTTTTCTTGCTCATTTTTTGAATATTGTCTATTTGCTGTAATAATTATAATTATATTATTATTTATAGATTTATAAAAGAAAAACTTTTATGCTCTTTGAAAAATTTTATAAATCTTGTTGATGATCAATCTTAATGGGTGACAGTTGACCCTCAGGTAATGATAAACACGGTGAATGTGACTTTGATGAGACAACGGAAACTTTTGTTGGCATTATTATTTCTTCATTATTATTTTCCTGTTGCATATGTATTGATGGTTGAATAACATTTACAACAACAGATGTTGCTTGAGACTGTTTCTCTGGACTACGTCTTATTGATTTTTTTAATGGCTTCATTATAACTTCGGTGGTATTTGTAACTTTTGTTAAGCCTAATGGTTGTTGATTTGTTTTCATATGTTTATGAATTGGTGGTGATATTGAGCCATTTGTCGTCTCTGATGTTTCACTTATGTATCGCACACGTTCATGTCCATGAAGCCTTTCCGGGGTTGATATTACACAACCGCTTATTTCATTACTTGGAACGATATTATTACAATTATTATTAATATTATTATAATTACTGTTAGCAGCTACATTAGCTACAATTGTTGTAGCTGGGACGGACGCCTGCATTACAATTCTTTTCATATGGTGTCGATGATTATTATTATGCTGCTGATGATGAATTAAATGTTCTTGATTAAGTTGATGCAATTCTGCAATTTGGTCATCTTTACGACGCAGTTCTTGTATTAAACGGGCATTTTCGACACTATACTGTTCCAGTCGTGCATTTTCTTGCACTAACATTTTTATCAAATGTAACACTTTGTCTTTAACCTCTGGCCTTGTATCTTTGAGTATTTCAGAAGCGATATCCCACGGTGCACTACCATTGCTACTATCCGGTTCACCAGTCAAACTATCATCGTCAGTATCTGTCGATAATTCAAATTCTGGATTCCCGACAATCGCAGTCACTCCATTTTGTAGAACAACATCTGGTGATTCAGGATGCTGCGCTCGAATATGTAAATTTTCTTGAATGTTAATAGGTTCAACCGGTGCTAGTGCTATTACATCCAATGGCAATTTTTGATTTATTGGAAGAGGGGATGTAGAAGAAGTTATTTCATTTGATCCTGATAAAGCTTCCGGACTACTTATATTTGTTTCTTTGATAACTTGCAACGGAGACTCGTCTCGTAAATGCGGTGACATAATTACGTCAACATCAACTGGTGAATCCATACGTTCTTGCTTAATAGAAACATCGCTTGCTATTATGGCATCTTTTATATGAAAATCACAATTTTCTCGTTCTCTATCTCGGTCACGTTCCTTCATTAGAACAACATTACTGTTTCGAAGTGGCGCCAGTGCAACATTGGGCTGAAAACTTCTTTCGAAACGTTCACATTCTGATAATCTAACAACGCGCTCAGGATTTTGTAAAACTGGTGGTTCTTGAATGTATGGGATACCTTTAGGTGTAAATACGCCCGGACCAACAACATGTTGTGCCATAAACTTTTCACCAATATGTGCCCATGGCCTAAATGCAGACATCTGCTGATGTTGAATATGCGCAAGTATTAATGCTTGTTGATATTGTTGATGATACTCCATAAATGATTCCTCCATTAATTTTGGTTTCTTTAATGGAATGTCTGACGATTCAGTAAGTCCCTTACATAGCGACGTAGTTGGTAATGGAGGTTCCTCTAACACTGCCTAAAATAAAATAAAAAATATATACATAAAATTAATTAATAAAATTAAATTAAAAAAAAAACATTTTATTATAATTTTTGTAAATTTATTGTTAAAACCATACGCAATTCCACAAATAAAAAATATAAATAAATAAATTTTCGCATGTTTTTTATTGAAGACAAAATAAACATTCACTTTTGGTGACGATATTGATTGCAACAGCATATATTAAAGTTCATCGCACGCAAAAGTAACAAGAACATTATTATTATAATTATTTTAAATTCATATAAACATTTATTATATTAATAATAAATTTTATTGCAAATGAAAATGAGTTCTTTTGTATTAAAAAAAAAAATAATAATAATAATAATAATAATAAAGACAAAAACAGCAGTGTAGGAGTAGTTTAAACGACAATTTTTGCGTTTTTATTAGTTTGAAGCATATAAGTAAAGTTAAAAAAAATATAATAATATTAATAATTTTCAATATTGCAATTTACTTAATTATAGTTACTTCAATTAAATATTTTATAATTTTAAACAAAACTATAATATTTATATTTAGAAAAAAAACAATTAAAGAGTGAAAAAAATTACAATAAATCGGAATATTGAATTGCCAACGGGGATATTATAATTATTGAAAATTAATAGAAATATTCAATTCGCAAAAAATATAGCGCAGATGTAGTACATGCATATATATATATAATCCGGACACAGCATAATCTATTCAGATTAGTTAAATTATTATTTTTACTTTAAAAAAAATCAAAAATGCAAAAAAACAAAAAAACAAAAATCAACATCATGAGTCTCACTAGACAAAAGGACAGACAGATGAGTAAAAAATAATATAAAATTATACATTTATATACATATATATATATGACGTAGACAATATAGACTATATCAATATCATTATTTAACAGACAAATATAAGACAAAACAAGAACAAAAAAAAATAAATAAAACAAAATCAAATGTAGACAAGATACAGATTGAAAGGAAAATAAAAAAAAAAGAAAAAAGAGAAAAACATTACATGAAGTATAAAATATATATATATATATGTATTTATTTTTAGACTTGTAGTCCGGGTAAAAAAATAAAAGATATTTTTACCAGAGATCAGCTACGAAAAAACAAAATAAATAAATATTTTCTTTTATTTGTTTTTGCCTTTAAGATAACAAATTTTCTGCAAAACAATGCGGCAACAAACATTAACATATATATATAAAATCTCTATCGTTTTCTTTTTGTCTTCTTTCTTTTTATATTATAATTAATTTATTGTTTTTCAATTCGTTAATAAGATGCAAGATAATAAGATTCACAAAGTGAATATTTTGTGTATTGAATAAGATTTTATTGCTATTAAAAAAGTTTGCAACTTTTATTAGAAAAATATTTCATTTCACTTTTTTATGTTTATTCATAATACATAACTGTACACTATATACTACTTAAAATATGTTGTTTAATTATTTATTTGACAAAATAAGTTAAATTTAATATGTATAAAAAAAGCTTCTCAACATTTGTTAAACCAATGTTGATGATGATGATGAATGATTATAAGCAGTGTCGACGGCAATACAATAAATTGCAAAAATTAAAAAAGATAAGCATAGTTTTAGCGCCTCTAAAGTACACTGAATTATTAATAAACTATTAAATTATTTATAATCTAACTAAATAAACATTAAAATAATAATAAATAAATGAAATAAAATAAAATCATTTACTGTTGTAAAAATAATAAACAATATCGTAATAATAAAGAACGTCATGAGTGATGATAAAAATAAAAATGAATCATATAATGTATATATATATAAAAATATTTATTTATGGGTGGTCCCCAATTCTTATTTTTAGTCCAATATCATATCTTATAAGAAAATTTATTGTAAATATTAATACAGATCGTGGTCTAATAATAATAATAATAACAATTTTTTATAAATAAAAGTGTTATTTTACTTGTTGAAAATTCCAATGTAACACATTAAATATAAATTTATTACATAAAAAGGGCTTTAGAGTTGTCATTTTTGATTGTCCTTAACTAACAACAACAAAAAAAAGTATTTTTTTTTTGAATATAACAAAAAAAAAAAATGTAAAGCAAACAAACTTAAAAGCAAATTAATTATCACTAGGAATAAGTGATTTTCACTTAATTTCTATTGTATTAAAAAATTAAAAGAAATCATCTTTGTGTCATTTTTATAAATTTTTTTTCTATTAAGATCCACACTATTTAATATCATTTCAACTATAAATGGTGATCACACATTTTTTTATGTTTTTTTAATTTATATATTTGCATTCAAGTGTAGCAAAAATAATGTTTTTATTTTATTTTTCTTCTTTTTTTTTTATTGTAAAAATGTATTTGTGCTTTATTTTGCATATTTTCTATCATATTTTATTATAATATTAAAATGATCTTCATTTAACCTTTAACATTAGTAAACGCTTTTTATTATTATTATTATTTATATTATTAAATTCATGTATTTTACTTTACTATATATATATTAATATTATTATTATTATTTAATAGAAAAATAAAAAAACTTACTCTATTTTCTACCCACTATTTTTGATAAAGTAACAAAAAAATAAATATATTTAGAAATTGTATAAACAGAGAAACACATTTTTCTTTTCTCTTTTTTTAAAGAAACATACATATAATATTAAATTATTATTACAATTATTTATATTTCTTCTTGGACAGATGTTGTTGTCTGTTTAAGTAAGTAACAAAAATAATAATAACAATAATTAATATTTATTATAAATATAATAATGTTAAAATAACAATAATAATAAATTTACAATAAAAATTTGTCATCATTTATCTAAATTAATTAATTTTCCAGTAAATAAATAAAACAAAAAATACATTTATTTTAAATGTTTATAAGAAAAGTGAATAATAAATATATAAATAATACTTTAACCACCATATCAAAAGAAGGGTTTGGTGGTTTTTGAGTATTTCTAAAAAACAAAAAAATTAAAATTAATACATTAAAACAATTCATGTTGATCTTGATGAATGAAATAAAATTGTAAATTATATATTTATATAAAAAAAGTAAAATTCCCTTTGATTATGTAATAATATATAATTAAAAGAAGAATAAATTCTTTATATTTTAAAAATAAAAGTATTATTTACTTCCCAAAAATAATTATAATAATAATAATAATAATAATAATACTAATAATAAAATATATTTGTTTATTATTTTAATGATGTGTTAAATAAAAAAATTAATTTTTATTTTCATTTTATAATTAAAGAAAAAGAATCAACCTAGACCCACGCAACTAAATGATTATTTATTTTTTCTATATTTTTCATTTACTGAAAATAATCCATTCATAAAAAAAAAAATAATATAAATATATTTATTAAAATAACAAGAAAGAAAAAAAATTATTATTAATGCAAATATAATTATACTTTAATAAATACAATTAAAAAAATAAATTATAAACAAATTATTTATCTACATATACGAGAGACAAATAAAATAAACAAAAATACTATAGCTAATAGATCTTTCTTTTTTTCCTTTTATATATAATTATTATTATAAAGAATAATAATAATAATTATATTTAGAGAGAAAAATAAAAAGGTTGACAATTTATTTTTTTCTATAATAAAAATGACCTTGTGATTTTCAATTTATATTAATATAAATACAGATAAAATTATTAAATTATTTTTACTATTATTATGACGGTTTTCCTAATGACAAAACATAAACATTTTGATATTGATAATATTTCAATATCGTGAAACTTTTAAACACGTAGGTGGTAGGAGGCACATTGATCACATCCTTAACAGACCGACAGACATTTTATATTTCTATTTCTATTTAATAAACATTTTATTAAGTATTTTTATTTAAATTATAAAACTTTTCAATAAATTATTAATATAATTCACTATCTATCTTTAGTTATGAATTAATTTAAATATTATACATTGTAAATACTAGAGAATATTTTTCGCAAACAGATAAGTTTTTTTTCTTTTTCTTTCGTTTTTTTTTTTTTGTTTTTTTATTATCATAAATTATAAATTATTATCAATTAGTACTTAAATATTAATAAAATAATTTTGTATAGTTTTTTTTTTCTTTTTCATTTTGTTTGTGAATAGGTTAAAAAACTTTAATTGATCGATTTGTTTACAACGAAAATATAAAAACACTATTATAGGAAAAATATTAAAAAACAATTTATTGATAATATTATTCAGTATTTATTATAAATTTTATTAAAACCAAAAACAAAAAAAAAAAAGGTCAAATGATTTTATTATAATAAATGTAAATTATGTGCTAAAAATACGTATCTCTTGACAACGTTAAAACCATTCGCACGCATTATTTTTGGAAGAAGAAGAAATAAAAATAACTGTTTCTATACATTTGAAATACATAATTAATTTTACAGTGAAAATACAGTGGAATCTCATTGTTTATTGTTCGTGCAATTGTTGTGGTTTTTTTTTCTTTGCTTTTAGTCTTTCGATTAAAAAAATAAATAAAAACTAAAATTTTGTCTCCTTTATTAACCATCAATTAATTGACTTTTGATTCAATAACCTAAGAAAAATCAGAATGGAAAATTAAAACAAGCACACAACACATGAAACATAAAAATTTTATCAAATAACATTTGAGTATAGATAGATTTTAGAAGGAGAAAAAAAAAATTAATAAAAAAAAAAAACCATTTGCTGGTTTTTCGAATAAATAATTTTTGAATTTTTTAATCAAATATTTTGCTAAAAAATTTTTTTTTTTTTTTTAAAACACCTTTATTGGTATGGTTACTACAATCTTAATTACAATAATTAATTTATTAGTATTGTTGCCAAAGTACTTATGTATGTATATAAGCATAAACTTGTGTGGGTTTGCTGCACCAATATCCAGCTCCCTAAATGTAGATGTACTTTTCATCAACTTGTTGTTACATGGTTAGATCATGCGGCATTAAGCGTTTAAGTCGTCTTATTTCGTTGGTAGTATCCAACAATTGTGTGGCTTCGACGTTGGGATGGGCAACGAGTCTCATTTCGTGTTTTATAGCAAATTCACGTATGATCTCCTCTACCTTTTTTATTTTTAAGTCTTTGTGTATCTCTTCGTTAGTCACAAACCGGTAAGCGTTAGTGATCATGCGAAGAACTTTATTTTGGGTACGTTGGATTATGTCTCTGTTGGATCTATGAGTACAACCCCATAGTTGCACACCGTACATCCAGATCGGCATAAGAATAGACTGATAGACTAGTCTTTTGCAATATAGGTTCATTTTGGAATGATGTCCTATAAGCCAGTACAATTGACGTTGTTTTATCCGGATCTGTTCGGCTTTTTGTCTAACGTGGTGTTTCCAGTTTAGTCTTGAGTCTAGGTGAAGGCCTAGGTATTTTGTTGATTCAAAAAGCTAAAAAATGCGCAAAAAAATATCTCTACGGCCTAACGGTATTGCAAAAAAAAAAAAAAATTATAGAAAGGACAAGACCCGGTTTTCTTTCTTTTTAAATTAAAAATGTTTTAGCACAATTTAGATACATCATCAAAAATCATTTAACGAAATAAAAGTAGAAAGCTCTATAATGAATGGCTTAGATATTTGATTTTTTTTTCTTCTTTTCATTAAATTTTAATTGATATTATAAGAAACGACGAAAAAAAAAAGAAACATTTAATAATGTTTAGTGTAGCATAATAATGTGATGCAGATTATTACACATGGTGTAAAGATGACAAAGAAATTTTTAATTTTTCTTTATGTTTTTTATTTAATAATTTTATCATTATGTTTATTGCAGAACAATTTAACACTATGTGGTGGATGGATCTTTGCAAAAAGAAAAAACATCAAAAATTGAGGCATTGCTCTACTTATCGTTTAAATTTCAACATTTATCAGCACAAATCCATGCAAAATAATTTTATTTTAAATATTTTTTTAAACTTGAACTTTTCTTCTTTTTTTTCAAATTTTTCTTTTGAATCTTTCTATGATTCGTTGTCATGGAATATCTTTTCGTTTCTTTTCTACTTTTCAGCACAACGAAAATGTTTCTTTGTTGGCAAATGTTATTTTGTGAAATAATAATAATAATAATAATATAGGGAAGCGAACTGGGAATGATTGTGGGATACGCACGTGTACGCACCAACATTTACAGAAAGAAAATTGAGACGAGGAATTTCTTTCTATTTTATTTTTGTGTTGTTGGTTTTTCTACAAATAATATTTTTATTTTTCATCTAAAAATAAGTCTCATTCCTTTATCTGTGTGCTTTGTTTTTATTTTGCTTAAACATAATAACATATATCACCGAGCCGAATAAAAACAGAAAAAAAATATAATAAATAAATAAATAAATAAAAACAAATATATAAAAGGTTCAAAAAGTTTATATTTCTTTTTGTCACACAAGAAGAACAACCAGACAATGCAAAAATATTTGTATTTTTATTATTTAGCATTGTTTTCCTATGCTTTTTACATTGTGTCTCTCTAAATAAAAACAAAAAAAAAATATATATATATATATATATATATGAAAATGTTGACAAACAAAATATGAATTCTATACAAATATAATATAAATAACAATAAAGTATTCAATTTAATGTGAAGTAAATATTATTATTATAAAACAATATAGATAATTAAAAATATAAATAAATAATTGTATAAGCTTCTGCTGAAAAATAGATAATATATACATATTTATAATCAGTGAATAAGTGATAAAAAATTTAAAGAAAAACACTAAACGATAAGCTAATTATTACTATATAAAAAAAAAAAAAAAAGAATTAATAAAAAAATATGCTACTACTTAATTCTACATCATAAATTACATAAAAGCCCAAAATACGTAATATGTTCGATTTATTTCTATTCATACAATATATATAAAAATATAAAACTTTTATTAACTAACTTTTTTTTGCTATAAATAATATAAAATTATAAGAGAACAAATAATATATGTACATAAAACAGCCGACAGACGTCTGCAGAACGAATTGTCGACGACTATTGATTATATATTTATATTATATATTTTCTGTATATAAAATTATATACATATATATATATATAGTAAAACCAGTCAGTCAGTCTTCCACCCAGCACAATCACCCTATACTGACGTCGTCTGATTTTATAACGACACAATAAAAAAAGAAGAAGAAAATTATACGAAAAATCTACCCATGAGCAAAATACACATAGCATTAAAGCCACCCTAAAAGAGAATTCGTGTATTGAGTAAGCAAAAAGTAAAAAGAAAATAATAATAATAATAAAACAACAACAGCAACGACGTCAGTACTCAGCAAAGTAAAGTTGTGACACACCCTTAGCACTGGTTAAGGAAAAGTAGCACCCACACTTAAAATGATCCAACGCCAACAAATTCATGTCCCAAAAATTTGGAAAAGCTGAAGAAAATGTATTGAAATAATTTTACTCCATTTAACATACTCGTAACTAGCAACCAGCCAAACCTACTCATGTATGTATATATATAATCTTTTCTGGCGAATTTTTTCCATTTTTGCTTTCAATTCAAAACAAAACAAAAGATCATAATGAGTATAGGAGGTGAGGTGATTTTTGTAAAACTATGGCGACAATGTCTTCCATGTATCCTTGTCTACCAACTTCTTCGCTATCTTTTTATTGTTATTATTATTATCATTTGTGTTAGCAACACTGACGTCAGATAATATCGTACATGTCGTGTTGTTAGTTTTTAAATGATAATAACACAAAATACTAGTCTATGCACAATTTTTGAAACAAAACATTATTTTTCCCGATTTATGATAAGGACGATTTTTCATTAAATTGCGCATGACTTGATTTTTAGTGGAAATAAGAAATAATTGAATTGATTTTACAGCGATTACATATATTAATATAAAAAAAAATTCAATGAAACAATAAATGCATGTATATAGATACACAATTTAAAAAAAAAAATCAATATTTATGTATCTAATAGAAGCCTAAACAATACATATTATAATACTTAAATCATATAATAAGATAATTACATAATTGATTACATTCTATTATGTATATGCGGTAAATGTAAATAAATAAAATACGTCAAGGACGCTTTGAGGACGCTCCCATAAATATATATAAATTATTGTTACCAGAGAAATACTATTAAAATCGCAAATAAAAAAAAAATTAAAACATTAAAATAAATGTTTAAAAAAAAAATATCATTATAAAAAAATTTGAAAATCAGTCATGCAGACATAGCACATGGGAGAGAGACACCGAAATAAAAACGATACGTATTATAACTTTATCTTCTATATTGTAATTCCTCTTCGTTTTTTTATATATTGTATTTTATGAAAATAAATTCAATATATCCCCATAATACAAGAACTTTTTAACGCGCCAAACAAATAACACGCTACAATATACAAGTGTAAAAAGTTTGTAATGTGAGTAAATAAATGGAAAACGACGACGACGTCGACGGCATAAAAATAAAAAAAAAAACACACAAGAAAAATAATATTCATAACAAAATTAATAAAATAGAAACTGAAAAGGACGAAATGTTGGTACTTCCATAAATTGCTTTTCTGCAGTCGAACATCAAAATAAACCCGGAGAACAGTGCCAACTAGATATAACCCCACATTCAGTAAAACGAACTTATTTTACGACACAATTTTTTGCGTTTTTCCGTTTCTTCCTCTGCTGTTCAATAAAAAGGGTGACAGTCTTCAGGGAGAAATATTGATTTGCAACTATATATTCGTAGACAAAATTATGGGGTTTGTGTTTGCTATATATGCAAAAAAAAAACAACTTTATTTTATGGCGTCCCCGTTCATCCCTTTCATTCTCATTTGACCTCTTTTTGAAGGTCATTATCTGTCCTTGTCTGACGTCAAACACCAAGTTTCTATGACTTTTTTATAGCCAAACAGCTCGGAAAATATCCAAACTCCACCCATTCATACTCATAGTTAACCAAAAACATACAACCCACTCCTGCCGACGCCATAACCGACGACTATCGACGCTAGTCTGGTCTGGTTTTTGAATGTATTTGTTTTATGTTTTTTTTTTATGTACTTTGCGCTTTGTATATTTTAGTGCTGCTTCATTTAAACATTTTTTTTTTATTATTATTATAGCAGATGGGTAACTGACAGACTATGTCTGGAGTAAAATCACTACATTCATCTTTCATTTTCCAGCTTTATGATTTCATATAATTATTTCTATGTATACATCGTGGAACGTGATTGGCACAAAATGGAAATACACACGCAATCTAATTTTTGTTGTAGAGTAAAAAAAATAATTTTAGCAAGAAAACACAAGAAATCTTATGGGGTGAAAAATAGCAGCAGCAAAAAAAAAAAAACAGGGTGGCATAGTTTATTTGATTCTGCCGTCAACATTACATTTCTTCACAATTTGGGCGTGGGCGCTTCAATATATAGCCAAGAGGTAAATAAATTCAAATATCCAACAGCAAAAAATAATAATAAAATCAACAACGACGTTAATGATAACAAAAAACTTGAAAAAGCAAAAATCTGCTACGTTTGCAAAGAACAACAAAAAAAAAATGCCCCCATTTGATATATTTTGGCGCCGTTTTAACAACTTTACAAACTAGTATTTTTGATATTTATTATATTAGTTTATATAGGGGCCCCGACTATAATCATTTTTAATATTTACTTGCGAATAATATCGCACCATTCATAAAGAGTCTTAATTTATAAACAGTGGTATTATTATTACGCGTTAATCAAATCGATATATCAATACAATAGTATTATATTATTCAACACTATATTTACAAAAGAAAAGAAAAGAAAAATAATATCATAATAAATAAAGAAAAACAAAAAATCAGTATTAAGTATTTTTATCAAAGAAAAATAAACAAATTTTATATAAATAATAAAAGCCACTCAAACTAAATAATTGAAACAAAATATTTTCTTACATAAATAATAATAACAATAACAATAACAATAATAATAATAATAATAATATTTTGATGAAATACCATAAATTGTGTGGTAGTGATGTGATATAGTGATATTATTAGTAATAATAGTAGAGTGGGAACATAACAACTAACATGTTGCTACTATCAGCACATTTTTCTATTAATGTTTTAATTAAAAAAAAAAAAATAATTTTCTTTTTATTTTTATAAATAAACAATAGAGAGTACACAATGAATTACGATAAGAGTACATACAATAATAATATTTATTTAAAATTTGAAAAAAGAAAAAGAAAAACAAAAACAGAAATTATAACAATATTAATTAGATTAAATTAAAATAATTAAAATACGTCAAACATTTAATATAAAAAAAAAATAAATTAAAGGCACAAATTTTTTTTTTTGTTTTTATTTAAAGACGACTACAGTTTGTATACAAGTCTAGACTATTATTTTTTTTATTATTAATATAACAGTAGTAGTCGTAGTAGTAGTAGTAGTAGTTTTACTTGTAAAAGTATTCAAAAAAATAAATAAAATTAATAAATACAAAAAAAAAAAATATTTAGTGTAATTAAATTCTCTTTCTTTCTTTTTTTTCATTTTTATTAAAATAAAATATCATCTATGCACATTGAATAAATATTTAAAGCATTTATAATTCTGTAATAAAAATATATAATTTTATCAGAGGTAAAAAAGAAATACCACAAAAGAATACTACAAGCGGATTATATAATTATTATTATTATTATTACTCATTATCAGTTATTGTTTTTTTTTCTTTAAATTTCATTTTCTTATTTCGATAAGATAAGACTTTAGGTAGAATATAATTATAGGAATAAATTAAATTTAGGTTTGTCCACGTGTAAGACAATTCATGTAAGAACAAAGTAATTAAAAAATATATTTTTTAAAAACAAAAATTAAAAACTATTAATAATGCAGAAAATGCACAAAAATAAAACATGCAAGCACGATGATAATAACGTACAATCACGTATTACACGTTCTTCATATTTAAAAACATTAAAAAAAATTACTTTTTTTTTATTATTTTCTATCCTTTAAATATAAATACAAATTAAAGATAGAATATTTCCATTTACAGATATTTTGTTAAATAGACAAAAAAAAAATTCATAATATACAGATTTATTTATGTTTAGTCGTCAATGTTGCGCAAATTCTATTTATTTATTCCCCCCTTTTTTCACTTTGCAGTTAATATTCTTATTCATTTAGTTTTGCTTCTACTATCAATGATTTTTGCATAATTTACAAAAAAAAATAACAAAATAAACTAAAGAAATACATGTTTAATGATATTATTTTGAAATAAAACACGTTTCTGTTACCAAACAACAAAATAGAATTAAAATGTTAAAAGTTCTCCACCAAAATACACATAACTACTATATTTTGAATAAAAAATTTATTATATTTTTTTAATTAAATACAGTCTATGACTGTGCATATAGCAAACAGCATACAATTTAGAATATAGACAAAGAATATTGTGATAGACAAAAATGTTTAATGAAAACAAATAATTTATTTTTAATTCATTAAAAAAATTAAGAGAATTTATTTTTTATCATAGCAAAAAAAAAAAGAAGAAAATAGTCAGACTTAAAATAGAAAAATAAATAAATTAAAATTTTATAAAGTAGGAAAAAATTAACTCATT
Organism: Ptychoptera contaminata; assembly: GCA_963942525.1. Lineage (NCBI taxonomy): Eukaryota > Metazoa > Arthropoda > Insecta > Diptera > Ptychopteridae > Ptychoptera > Ptychoptera contaminata. The sequence goes on along the minus strand of OZ012636.1, from coordinate 10,442,375 downwards.
TAGTCACGTTTAAATAAGAAATAATTATTCGTGACGATTTCAAGATTTTATCGTGTAGCAGAATTTTTTTTTTTTTAAATCTCTAGTCATATTTGTCATAAAAACGTGATAATCACATAAAAATTTCGCAACATATATATAAATAAGTAAATAAATAAAAAATACAATGTAAATTGATGATAAAAACGCAAAATTGATGTACATTACATATGCATTTTAATAAAAAAAAAAATGACTAATATCAATAAAAGTTTAATAGCAAATACTCGATAGTATATTTCTCACTGAATTCGAGATGATTTCATTATAATAACCAAAGGAATTAAATTCGTTAAAAAATTAAAGCAAAAAATTTATTAAATTATTCTGTTCCGAGGAAACAAAGTTCTAAGAATTTATTTTATGCTTCCACACGATATACAAACTCATTGTAACTTTATTCAGTGCTTCCTCAGTTAACTATTAAAATTAACTATTTCGAAACTGTTACTTAAAAAACATTTATTTTAAATAAATCCGATAAAAATGGTATTGATATTTTGCATTAATAAAATATGCAAACGAATTGTATTTAATAAAAACAAAGAGAAGAAGCATATAAGCAACATATTTACTGAATTTCCAATTGCTTACGATTAATATATAACAAAGAGACATTTTTTATAAAAAACGATTGCTGTTGCTCAGTAGTAGTGAAGATAGCGCGCAATAATATGCAAGAATGAAAAAATTCTTATTAGCATACAAGAAATATTATGCATTCATTCAAAAAATCAAACATCATGATATATAAAAATAAAAGTAAATGATAATAATAATAATAATAAAAATTCTTCACATTATTTGTCAATGCACAAAAACAATATTAACGGTGTCTTTTTAAATCAGAATAAAAAGCTCATACAATTGGAATCCATAATTCTGTATTTAATAGAGAAGCCAACAAAGCAAACATTTTTATAAGAGATTTTTTTTATTGAAACATAATCAACAAAAACAACATAGCCATCATCCTATTGACATATAATGTAAATGACATTTTGACAGTTGAATGCAACGTCAAAGCAATAAATGTGCAATAAATTGCACGTAGCACATACCAAACTGCATTTTATATTTGATTATTTCAGTGTTAACATAACAACAATAGGCTAGGTAATAAATTTCTACACTCATTTAATTCCAACACATTGAAAATATTATTTTTATTTTTTTGAAAATAGATTTTTATTTTGGTCGTGATAGATATAATAATGCTAACTAAAAACATTTTTCGTACACACAAATACAGGAAAAATAATATGACAAGCAGCAAACTGCATTTTTTTTTTTTGTAAATATCGGTTCTGTCCTAATTATTAAAATCAAGGCTGTTTTATATGAATTAAATTGTTTTGTTTTTCTTTTTGTTATTATATTATTATTATTATTATTATTTTTGCTTTAAAAACAAATACAAATTACTAAACCAGACAATGTAATAACAATGTTTCATGCAAAAATTATACATTATTAATGCCTCTAGTCGGTTAAAATCAAGCAAAACTATTAGAAAAATAAAAATAAAATAAATTAATGATTGTTTTTACGATTAGAATAACGTTTTCTTATTTATTACATAATTAGCATAAAATATATTAATCACGTATTGGCGTTTCTTTTTTGTCTTCTATTTGTATTTGTATTTTATTGATTTAAAAATGATTTTTATAATTTTTTTATTTCAATTTTGCTAAGAACTTTGACGTCAACACACAAAACCATCATAATAATTTCCAGGCTTATTTTAAAAGAAATTTCCAATTGAATCCTAAGTCTCGTGTATTAATAACTTTGTTGCAAATATGCGCGGACGTTTAAAGTCAATAAATTTATTTTTGACAGAATACTTGAATAATGATGTTTAGTTTCCATAAACTTCTTTCCATGAATGATAATTAGAAGCAACTTAATGCATCAATTGTAAATTTTTTAATTTCACTTGTTATAAATTTTAAAAACAAAAAATTTCACAATATAAAACAAAGCCACACACTAAGTGACAAAAAAATGATTGAAAAATAAAAAATTCTAATTCAATTTAAGATATAAATTTTTAAGAAAATTTTATATATATATATATATATATATATACAAAAATGATATAAAAGGTTCATTCAACTTCTACTTTAATTTTGAACGAGATATAATGAATGAAAGTCATAAATTTTATAAGTCTCGTCTTTGAACAATTTTCATTATTTTATTATTTTTTTTTTTACCAGTACGTACGATGTCGAAGTGAACAAAAAAAAAAAACGCAAAAAAAAAAAAAGATAGAAAATATAAATAAAACCGAAATTGAGTCGCGCTGTAAACAATATATATAGAAATTTAAGTATAAATAGTAAGTAAGCGTTTAACAAACTAAAGTGATTTCTTTTATTTAAGAAAAAGATTAAATATGTTTTTTTTTTTTTTGGGAATCGTTTAGATTTTAAAGTAGAAATATTTAATTAAATTAAGCAAAGTTAACCAGATGAACAAAAACCATTGTCAAACTAGCATAAGTCATCAGTTTCAATTGAGTCATACAAGTTACATTATTCCTTTAAATAATTAAACCTTCATCCTTTTTCCATATTTGTCTAGCCAATTAACATGCTTCAACTAAATATATAAATTAATTTTGAAAACAAAAAAGAAGAAAAATAAACATTAAACCTACTACTTTTAAAAGTGGAAATGACGGACAACACAAAACGCGCAGACAGCACTCATTAAAATAAAAAAAAAAAAATAAACATAAATTATAAAAATAAAGGTAATATTTATTTTATTATTATTATTGTGTAAATTCGATATGACGTACAATTCTAACAAAAACACCATTTCAAATAATAAATGAATAAATAGTGGAAATTATGTAAATTTTTTTTTCATTCTTCTACTTCTTATTCATATTTTAACGAATAATATCGCGTTTATATTCTGCTAAATATTGCCAGCCAGCAGTTAGCTACCTATAGATCGGCGAACAAACCAAACAACCAACCAAGCAACCAGCCTCACTCATCATCGACGAAAGAATAATAATAATTATAATAATAATAATAAAAAAATTTAAAGAAATAAATAAAGAAACTTACAAGCGAAAGAAGCGACAATAATAAAATAAAAAGAAAACTAAGTGAAAAAAAAAAAATTAAATTAAACGTAAATATACCGTTACACAAGGCAGATCAGTGGCCCCTGTGTAATGTGTCTGTTTCTGGTTTAACTTGACTGTCAGACTCTATATAATATTGTTGATTGGACATAAATATAAACATATGTATGTAAGCCTCAATAATAAACAGTGTGTACTTGTATCTGCGATAGGATTATTATTATTACTTTTATTATTATTATAATGCTACTTTTCTTTCTTTCTTATAAATTATATATATATATATATATATAAATTTATAATGCATGTTGTTATAATAATCATAATATGCAAGTTACAATTAATTAAATTATTTTGTTTCAACATTTTTTTTAATTTCTAGATAAATAATATAATGTCGCTGTTAATTCATGTTTACAATATAATTGGCATCCTTTATTCATATTACACATAAATGCATTTTTTTTTTTTTTTTTTCATAAAAATAACACAAAACATGTAACAATCCTTAAATACTGCATACGACGACGTTAAACACTTTGTGAATTATTTAGAGTTTTTTTTTTCTTTTTATTTTTACTTTTTTTAAATGAAGATGATGATAAAAATATTCTCAGATATTTATAAAACAATTTTAAGACGACTGTATTATATTTATACATATATAAAGTCGTCATTTTATTTATATTTATAATGAAATTTCATTAAAAGATGTAAATATGTTGAGAACAGTAGAGAATGGATAATATTAAATAATAAAAATTTCTAGCAACATTTTTTTTTAAATAATAAATTCCTTAAAGCAAATAAAAAGAAAATTAATTTAATTACCTTTCTTTTAAGAGTACAATGTTGATGCTGTTGTTGATGCAATTGATGATGATTATGCATTAATGAAAATAATTCATGTTGTTCACGTTCCCTTAAATCATCTAACATATTTGTATATTTTTCATGTTTATCCTCATCTAATGTGACATGCAAATAAGCACGCCAATTACTTGAATCGAAGCCCCAATGGCATGTACGATTTTCCTGTTGTTTATGTACATGACATACGAATTTTTGTGGTGAAAACATACCATGGCATTCGATGCACTCGATGCACGATGGTTCTTTATATGTAAAAAGATCAGGTGCACAAATACCCACACACTTACCAAAGCATTTATGATAAACTTTAAATGTTATTGCGCCCTGAATATTACGTCTACGATCAGACCGATGCAATAAAGCACTACATAAACGTTCGGCATTTGTTCTTGTTATTAAACCACTTGCTTTAACATCCTCAGGTAATATTTTGGCAGCCTTAAATTCATTCAATTGTTCTGGTGTACATTGTGAACAATAAATACGCAACTCATCAAATATACGATTTATTTGATCAAGTGTAAAATTTGGTAAAACATTATTTAAAAATTGCGGCAAACATAACCGCATTTCACCACCTAGCAATAAACATCCAATTGGTTTACCCTCTAAAAATGTTTCATAGAGTACACCGCGACCAGTATCTGCTGCTGATAATATGGGCTGTGGCATTTCTGGCGGTGGCAATTGTGATGGATGTATAATTGATTCATCATTTATTTCAGGACTAAGCAGTTCCTTTTTATGCGGATGGACCAGTGCCAGGCCAGGTCCTTGTAAACTTTTTGTTGCACTATCTTGAAAGGTTTTTAGTACAGTACGCAACTGTGGCGTTACAAATTCCGTCATTGTTTATTATTTATTTTTATTTCGCTTCTATTTTAAATTATATAATTATAATAAAAAAAGAAGAAAAATCTTTTTCTTTTGATAATATTTATTAAAACTAAAATAATCTGCTCAGTGTTTTTATTAATTTTATTATTAAAATTATCTCTTTTAAGTATGTATTAATTTTTTGTTAAACTTAATAACCCCTTTTTTGCTGTTTTTTTTTATTTATTTATTCAAGAACTAGTAATTTTATTATTAAAAATAAACACTTTTTTTTTAATCGAGCACCAAAATCATAAAAATTCATATATATTAATGGTTCCATTTTAATGATATTTGATTTTATGATTTTCGGTATTTAATAATGGTTTCAGGGTATATAGTAGTAAAATAGATGATGTCATGTATCCTTTACTAAGCATTTAAATAAAAACTATTTTATTTTTTTTTGTTTTTAATAATAATAAATAAATATAAATAAAAAAAAGGCAAACGTTTTACTATAAATGGCACAAAATATTATTTATTATTAATTTTTTTTCTTTTTTTTTGTAAATATCTCAAATGAGATAAGTTCATGTAGACGATAATAAGTTAATTATTTTTATTTATATATTTTCGCAAAAAAATACATGCATAAAATTGTTCATATTATATGCCCACAAAATTACAATTAAAAAAAAAACACAATGAAAATTAATCTATAAACTTTTATTATAATTTTTAATTAATAAAAATGTTTCTTTTATTTAAACTAAATTATTTTTCGCTAATAAAACAAATATTTTTTTTTTTCTAATTAGACAACATTTATGTAGAATTGAATTAAATTTTATAACAAATTGAAAAACAACAAAATGAAAAGAATTATTATTTATTTACTAAGAAAACAATTTTAAAAGACACAAAAACTAATCAAAACACAAAATTTCAATACAATTTTTTTATTCTTAAAAAAAAAAGGACAAAACAAAACAATTTTAACACTTTTTTTTATAACAACAAGTAATTATATTTTATTCTAAAAAACAATTTTTAATTCACTGTTAATAAAGAAAAAAAAAGTCACTGTTTTAATGGAGGTTTAAATATGATTTTAATACAGGGTTCACTTGTTTTTCATTTAAGTGTATGACAATTTATTTATATAAAAAAAAAACTTTAAGCCGTATTTTTTATTGGCACTGTTATATACTAAAAAAAAATACAGAAGAAAAAATAAGAAAAGAGAATTTTTTTATTTATGGATTTTCTTAATTTCCTAATTTTTAATATAAATTCCACTTCACTTACGCAATAATATATATTTTTAATAAAATGTATGAATTTTTCTTTACACTATTCACAATTTTTATATTATATATATATATTTATTTATTTTTCTTTTTCAAATTAAGATTTAACAAGATTATATACTTCTTTTTTTTTAATTTGTTTATTTATTATTTTGTATTTTAACTTTAACTTAAAGAAGAAAAAAAAACACACAAAATATTTTCAACAACACGAAAATAACACTTGCAAAAAAATATTAAATTCTTTATTTAAATAAAAAAAAAAAAGAAGATAAATAAACTTGTCAACACTGTCAAAAACTCAAAACACAGTTATTTGTTTGTGTGGTGTCTAAAAGAGAACAATTGTAATCTTTTTATTTATTTATTATTTTTTTTTTTCCTTTATTGTTGTTTTTTTTTTCTTCTAATGAAAAATTTATATATTTCATTTGATAGTTACACAATAATTATATCATTGAATGAGTTTGTTTCATTGATATCAACTAATACACTATTTTTATTTTATTTTTTTTTTTCACTTTTAAATAACTTCAATTATTTCGTTTTTTTTTTTTTTTTTTGTTACCAGAATGACATTTTCAAGTCTGCACTTAATAAATAAATATTATTTTATTAAAAAGAAAATGTCGCTACTGTATATAATAATATTATTATTCACTTTTAGCACTGTAATATTGTATTATTAAATACTTTTTTTAAATTTATTTAACTATTTTATTAAATTTTTTAAAATAAATAATAAACCAAATCGCTCTTTCGATTCTTGACGATCTCACAACAAAAACCAAAATCCTTTTCGTTTCTATTTAACAAAACATGTCTGCCAAATGTCTTTTTCTTTTTTACTTTAAAAAATAATATGTTTTTTTTTTTTGTTATTAAAATTGCTATCCTTCCGTCTCTTCTCTTCTCAGCATATAATCATTTGTACTCAAAAAATCAGTCATGTATAGTTGTGTAGGTAAGAGTTTTTATATTAAAAAGCGTCTACGAAACGTATACTTATTTCACTGCTCGTTTGTACAACATATAAATTTTTTATTTTTCAGCTCTGCGGCTGCACATTATTTAGCGTTGGTAATTGGAATTGAAACCGCATTAAACTAGTGTTAGTTTTTTTTTCTTGTTTTTTTTTTTTATTCTATCTCTCTTTTTGTCTCTCTGCATTTAATATATGCTTTAATGCAAAATATACCCTGTTCACAGCAATGTTGTCTACTGTATTTTACATGAAAATGCGATGTTCATACATGTTTATGCTTTATATGCAAAAGTTTTCACCCATACGCAACAAAGAAGTGATATTAAAAATCCTCTACATATATATTTCTATATACACTATATTGATTTCATTTTTAGATTAAAAAATGTATACATAAATTTTTTGCATAAAATTCTTACATTATAAAAACTGAACAAGTAATATATTTAAAAAAAAAAAGTGATTTTCGAGTTGAATTGTGTAAAAACTAAAGTTAGACAGTAATATCAGCATATACATATATATAAACCTTACTTTTGATAAAGCGAGTACATAATAAAAAAAGAGATTCCTCATTATAATAGAAGTTGCGCAAAAGCGTACTTATATACATATATACAAGAATGTATTGGTTTATTTGTATTCTAGTAAAAAAAATCATGAAAATACATAACAATCGTCTGAGCAGAGTGTGAAAGCCTTTTTACAGTTTTTTTATGTATAATAATCATTCACCAATAATAGTTGCATTTCAATGGTTTTCTACACCCGATATTCATATTTGTTTGAAAGATATAGACTAGTATGGGTATAATGACTAGTGGAAAGTCTGGTCTGGTTTCTTCGGCTCGTCTGTCCGTCTGTGTTCAATTTTAATATAACAAAAACAAACACTCATTTTTTTTTATATTTGTTTTCTTTTTATTCTTCTTCTACTTCGTTTTCTTTCTTTATATATCGCCTTCTTATGCCTTTTTTTTTCTTTTTCTATACAAATAGTGGGTTTTTTAATAATAATAATAATATAATTTTATTATTATTATTTTTTTTTTTTGCTAAAAATAGCGGGGAGATGAACTCTCTTCATTTTACTTGTTTGTGTTTTCCTTAGCATCGAAAAAAACCAGTTTCTGAATTTATATTGTATCTTTGTTAAAATCTAAATAGAAGAAAAAAAACAAAACACTTAATTGCTTGCAATTGCAACGAATTTAAAATTTGGTGCTTCGTAGTTTTCGTACAGTAGCTAAGCACGAAAAAAAAACATTAATAAAAACTCACACAATTTCGTTTATATTTTACCAATTTTAATTCATTTGTGTATTTTCTTTATTTATTTATTTATTTTATATATTTGTATACAGATAATATGTTTATGTATATTAGTCGACACGTACACAAAAAGAGCAAAAAAAAATGTTCTTCAAATAATTTAAATTTTTTAACCTTTAGAGTGAGATCGATCTTCATATTTGCATAATTATACTTTATAAAATGCATTAAAAACAGCTTTTAGTTTTTATTATTATTTTTCTTTTCTTCTATATAAAGCACCTGTAATATTACAAGTTTTTTTTTTTATTACAATTTTTATTTATGCTTTATTAAATACATTGAGAAATCATATCAATATAATTTGTAAACATTATTATTATAATTTATAACCTACGTCAAATATATATATGATATACTAAACGGCAATGCAACATTGCTGTAGCCATTTTACATAGTATATACACTATGACATTGCGCATCGTAAGCAGTAGACACAATACGCAATATGTGACGCTTTAAAAAAGAAAAAAATAAATAAATACAAAATGCAAAAAAAAATGCTTTTTTTCTTTAAATAAATAAACATTGCAATAATGTGTAATCGTGTAAGTATATATAGAATAATCATAACAATAAATAATTATATATATAAGCTTAGAAGAACTATTCTTTGATATTTTTTTTCTATACACCAGCAATCGGTTTTTGTGGAGTTATAAAATATTTTAGACAAGATTATTCTACACAATTTTTTTTTTATATTTTGCCAAAAAATATATTATATACAAAATACTTGTCGCCGTTGTGTCGCACATAAACAAAAAACATATATATATATATAATAAAAGAAAACAAAAAATATAAAATTAATTGCATTGGTTGTGAAAAACAAGACTGGAGCAGCATTTTTATACACAGTAAAAATGTAATAAAATGTAACAAAACACATACTGCGTTGTTACTGTACAATAAGCAATGAATGACAATAATAAGGTGGCCGAGTAGGTTTATGTATATACTTACATATGCAAGGTATTTGTATACTCTTGTTTTTTAACATTTATGTAGGGATGATAATCGAATTAACATGAATAATAAATAATTATAAATAATTAAAATAAAATATTATTTCATAGTTAATTATAAACAATAATTTTAATAGATGTACTTAAATATTTTTAAATAAAAATAATGCAAAAAATAACATGCTTCATTAGCGTATTTAAACTTTCAATTAACGTCAGTTTAATATAGTTTTATAGCGCTATAATTATTGCCACATTTAAATAAAAATGAATTTCTATCTATACATATGCTAATAGAAATGCGAGAAAATCATAATAAAGATAATCTGAGCAAGACAGTATTGAAACGTATGTCTTTTATAAATCTTAATAATATAATGTATTTGATGACGGATGATGAAATTACAAATAATTAACAATACGATATACTAAAAGTCTGTTAGTGGTTCTCTATTTAATTAATTGATTTAATTATATTTTTCTACAAATTAAAATGATGGTATGTTTATTATTATTATTTTTTCACAAATGTTTTATAATTGAAATTAAATTAAAAACATTTCTTGAATATTCAGTAATAATGTAGTAAGGTTATGTTTTTTTTTAAATGTTAAAACTTTTATTAGTTAAGAGGCGTTTTTGTGTCTTTTAAATAACTAAAATATTTACCATATATTTTATAATATATAATTTTATTTAATCTGATTCAGGACGGTGCTGATGATAGTGGAAGTACTAAATTAGATATAAGTGGTGCTGACAATACAACTGAAACACCAGTTAATGTTGTTCTAGCTGATAACAGTCTTTGTGTTCGTTTAATCATAATAATTTTAATTTTTTGTAATATAATTATTTAAATATTGATTTACATTTGTAGGTTGATATATCTGATGCATTAAGTGAAAAAGATCGTGTCAAATTTACTGTACATACACGTACAACATTACCCGGCTATGCGAAACCAGATTTTTTTGTTGTAAGGCAACATGAAGAATTTGTTTGGCTTCATGATCGTTTTGAGGAAAATGATGAATATGCTGGTTTTATTGTAAATTAATAACTTATGTTAAAGCAAAAAATTATATTATAATTATTGTGCAATTTTATTTTGTTTTTTATGTAAAGATACCACCATGTCCACCGCGACCAGATTTTGATGCATCTAGGGAAAAATTACAACGCTTGGGGGAAGGTGAAGGTAACATGACTAAAGAAGAATTCAAGAAAATGAAAGCAGAACTTGAAGCGTAATTAAAAAAAAAAATACAATTTCATATATTTGTTTATATAATTTTTATTATTTTTCAGCGAATATTTAGCAACTTTTAAAAAAACTGTTGCAATGCATGAAGTGTTTTTAACACGATTAGCCGCTCATCCTGTTTTTCGTCATGATCAGCATTTAAAAGTATTTTTAGAGTATGATCAAGATTTATGCGCTAAACCAAGGAAAAAATTAGATCTATTTGGAGATATAGTAAGAAGTTTAGGCAAAACAACGGATGAAATATATTTAGGTGCAACAGTACGTGATTGTAATGATTTTTTTGAAAATGAATTACAATTTTTAACTGATTATCATACACATTTAAAAGAGGGTGCTTTACGTACTGAAAAAATGACAAAAAAGCATATAGAAGTAGCTGATACACATATTAAAATATCTTCAAGTTTATTACAATTATCAACATGTGAGCATGGTAATATGGAAAAATTTTTAGCGAAAACAGCTGATGTATTTGAAAAAATTCGAGTGAGTAAAAACCAGTTTGTTAAAAGTAAGATTATTATTTACAGACATTTATAAAATTTAATTAGAATATGGAAGGACGTGTATCAAGTGACCAGGATTTAAAGTTGGGAGACACTTTGCGGTATTATCAAAGAGATAGTCATGCAGCAAAGGCATTGCTAATAAGACGTCTTCGATGTTTAGCGGCTTATGAAGCAGCTAATCGTAATTTAGAGAGAGTTCGTGCGAAAAATAAAGATACACATGCTGTAAGTATATACCAAAATTGAACATGTAACTTATTTTTATTTTCATTGACACAATTAAATTAAAAATATTTTTATGCAGCCATTGGAAGTGCAGGAGGTAGTCAATTAAAATAAAATTTATAATTTTTAATTGTTAATTTTCTGTGCTTTGAATTATTTTTTTTGTATTATTTATGGATATTTTTTTAATGCTTTACGACGTAATATGTTTATAATTTATTAATAATAATTTTAGGCTGAGAATACTCAGACACAAGCATGTGAAAAATTTGAATCAATGTCATCACGTGGCAAACAGGAACTTGATGGCTTTAGACTTCGTCGTGTTTCAGCATTCCAGAAGAGGTATAATAATAATAATAATTTCTTATTATTTATTTACATGTTTTAATGTTTTATAAAATTTATTTAATATTATTTAGTTTAATTGAATTAGCAGAGCTTGAAGTAAAACATGGCAAATCGCAATATGAATATTTACGGCAGTCATTAATTAATTTACAAGGAATTGTATGAAAACTGCATTCTTTGGTTAATATATTATTGTTATTATTATTTTATGAATATTATAATTATACTATTATATTATATTTTAAAATTATTATTATTATTATATCATATTAATTACCATTATGATTCCGTTATGATTATAATCAACAAAAAATGTTTTATTTTTTGTTTTAAGTAAATGAAAAAAAAAAGAAACTGAAATTATTATATTTTACATAAAACGAATGACTATAATGTATGTTTAGGCATTAAAAATTTTTTTGATAAAGATATCAAATTATAAACAAAAAAATGTTGTGTTTTGCTTTTAAATAATGTTGTTTTATGATTCATATTCATCAATGTTGATTTATTATAATAAAGGGCAAATAACCGGCTTCAAAAATAATTTGGAAATGTTTCTACGCAGTATTGTGTAAAATGAACCTGTTGACAATAGCAGGTGTTTTGTCGAATTAATTCAAAAGGACGTAAAATATTATTGTTGAGTGTCTAAATCGGTTTATGTATGCAATCATATTCTCTTTATTAGAAAGTGCTACCATCTGATTGTTTAATATAACATTAGTATTAAAGCCTAGATAAATTATACAAATTTTCTCTTTAAAAATGTTATACTATAATGTTATATTGAATAACCAGATAGCAGTACTTTGCATTTAAGTGAAAATAATAAACATTTGAATATAAAGCAAAAACTATATAATTGGGATACTTTAAATGACCTTTCTGAAGAAAAACCATTTATTCGCATTTGTTTACTATATTTCATCTTTAGAAAATTTTGTTTTCAAATTTACTTTGCCGTATATAAACCATTTGTAACATCAAAAGCCCTTCAGCGCTAGAACAGTAAGTGCTAATGATCAATGGATTACAGTTAATAACAAAGAAATCACAAAATTGACATTAGAAAAAAAATGGCAGCATCTTTAATAAATAAAACAAGTAAAAATTATCAATAAATGTTTATAATTGTGTAATATTGTGTTTAATTAATAAAAAATTATTTATACATCATTTAATTATTTTTTTTACAATAAAAATAAAAATATTTATAATATTTAGTTTTTTAAATGTCATTTTTTTTTTCTTACTGTTTAGTTTCTTCAGTACAGTAGTTTTAATTTTCACACAAAGAATTAAAAATATTTAATAAAAAAAATCCCTAAATAATTTAAGAATGTGTGTTTAAAAATATTAACATTTTTTAAGGAAATAATTCATAAAATATTTATAATGGAATTACATTATAATGATAAAAAATATAATACCGGTAATTAGAAAATATTGTATTTTTTTTTTTTTGTTATATATTTATTAAATAATTGTTATACTTTTAATGTAGATATCGATCACAATTATCATCCGGAGTTACATCCAAATTTAAATTCACCAAATCAATTCAATTCATTATGTATAAACAATTCATTTACATCGTATGACAATAACCAGTATCGACCTTATCTTGAGTAAGTTTTATTTAATAACATATATTTGTGACAATTAAAATATTTTAATTAAATGTAAAAAAAAAAAACAATTTTTGCAGAGTTTCTGACATAAATAATACATCAGTTTTACGTTGTATGCTGGATAATACCCAAGCTTACATAATTGCACCAAATGAATCAAATGAATTAAATTCGCTTGTACGCACCATAAATGACACTGATATTATCGAAAAACAATTAATCAATAATAATAATCATAATGATGATATAAATTTAGAAAATTCTAACTATATTCTTTTAAATAATAGTAATAATAATCTAAACTATCACACAATTGCAAATAATAGTAATAATGATTATATAATAACATCAAATATATTGCCAACATCCGAATATAATTATATTTCGTCAGAAACATGTGAAATTAAACCGGCTGTGTTGAATAATGGGGAACAGGAATCAGAAAAACAAATAAATGAAAATTTAAATAATCAAACTGATAGTTTTTTATGTGATAACAGCAATAATAAAAATAATCTTAATATAAATTCAGAATTAGAGGAATATGTTGATATATATGACGTTGAAAGTATAAATCAAATTGAATTTAAACATTCGACAAATTTTACTAATGATGAGGATAATACAAAAAATACATTTAAAAAGCGGAAAAAAGAAAATTATTGTAATTACAATTTTATTTAAAGAAAATATATAATTGTAGTTAATAATTTTTCTCATTTATTTTTTTTATTTTAGTAATGGTAGCTGATAAATTTGTTCCATGTAGAGCTTGGGCAAGCTTACCAAATGCTTATTTGTACATTGGAAAATCAATTAATAATCCTTCTGGTAAGTTTTGGATTTTTTTTTATATTAAATTTTAAATTTATAATTTTGTTTAATTATTTTATTAATTAATATTATTTTGGTAAATATTCTGGCTGCTTTAAAATGTAACAAGGTTTCTGATTATCAATTATTTCATTTAAATATTTACTTGAACCATACATTTTTTGTTCAGTTGTATAACTGTTAACATTTGTTGGTTCTAACGTTAATAAATCAAATCCATATATATCTGGTTCATAATTGTGCTGAACTGGTTGTGTATAATTACTTTGTTTTTCAGTTTTTAGACCATTATTTGGTACAAAATCAGGTACTTTACGAACAATACAATCTTTCATTGCTTTATTAAATGAAAGTTTATCATATATTGGTTCAAAAATTTTCTTTTGCTTTGCTGGAAATTCTTTTAAACCATAACCTTTATTCGATTTTGGAAATTCAAACCAATCCCATATAGTTATGTTATCCTTTTTGCCAATACCGCACTGTTGTGTTATTGAATGCGGCACATATGACATCATTGTTGTTGACGCTAAAGGATCTAAATACCTATAGTATCCTTCTGTATTTGTATAAATAACAACTTTTGATTTTTCAGGATGATTTATTGTGTTATCATAATGGAGCTTTTCAAATAAATACGGTTTTTTCATTGTATATTCCTTTTTATATACTGTATCAAATTGATTAATTTTATTTGGTGGATTTGATTTAATTTTTTCTAATTCATTTTTATTCCATTGTACGTTGGAATTAATTGTTGACCGTGTAAATTTTGTTTCTTTCTTTATCGGATACTTAAAAACAAATTTATTATTTATTAAATAGAAAATGGATTAATAGAAATGAAAATTTCTTACTATTGTCTTATATTCTGAATTATGTTCAGTTAAGAAATCTTGTGCTGGTTGAATCACCTTAAAAGCAGCACAATTATCAGTTGTAATTTTTTTCGGAATTGTTGGTAATGTTGGTGGGTTATAATAATTATGACCTTTCAAAATACAAAAAAATAATCAATAATCAATAAATAATAATAATCAATAAATAAAAAAAAAATAGCAAATATATTAATTAAAATTAATTACTTCTCATAACTGATGTTCTTAAGTCATCTTTAGCTGCTAGTATTGGCTTATTATAATCGTAATAACGATAACCATTATCTATTTTAACCATCTCCATTTTTAGTAAACTTTTTAAAATTTTAGTTTCTTAAAAATTTTAAAGATGCTAGAAAAAATGTAATGAATAAAAAAAAACTATTAATATTTAGAAAAGAGAAATTTATAAAATATTTCTATAAACCATTCTTTACATACATATTTGTTTTAAAAAAATAATTTTGATTAGTTACAGTCACTAAGTAACCATTGTATTTTTTTTTTTATTTTCTAGAATATACTGTATATTCCAAGAAGAATATTCCTCTACGTACAAAATTCGGTCCGTTTGAGGGTTTACTGAAGGATGTAACAGATGAAGAGAAATTAATTTTATGTAGTCAAACAAATAATTTTCCTTTATTTGTTGATGGTAACAAATTATTAGAAACATCTAATGAAAGTATGTTTATATATTTATTTTCTTATTATTGTTAATTAATAAAGTTAAATAATAATATTTTTTTTTATTCTAGACACAAGTAATTGGATGCGTTTTGTACGTTTTGCTGAAAAATATGAACAGCAAAATCTATTATTGTTTGAATGTAATGGACGTTTATACTTTAAAAGTTGTCAATTTATACGTCCAAAACAGGAGTTACGTGTTGGTTTTAGCAAGGAATACGCAGAAAAATATAATTTTTCAATTTTATTACCATCCTATAATGATTCAACAATAATTAAAGCTATCGAAGAAGTGGATGACACTAATAATAATATAAATAAATGGATATGTTTTGAATGTGATAAATATTTTACGACATCAAATGAATTAAATATACATTTAAGTAAAGAGCATATAAGTGAAAATATTAAAAAAGAAAAATCAGACGATAAAAATAATGTCTGTGTTCAATCAAATAAAATTGCGAATACTATTAGTGAGAAAACAAATAAAGATAATTTATGGTAAGCTATTAATAATATAATATTAATTAAATTGTTTAATAATGATAATACTTTATTAGTTTAAAAAACGATGTGGAAGCACAAAATGATAAGAAGTTAATAGTTGAAAAGGATAAGAACGAAGTGTCTGTACAAAAGCAACAGATTCCCGTTGAATCACCATCAGAAAATAAAGAGAATAATAAAAAAGATGTTGTAAATCATATTGAATGTAAAGAATGTAAAAAGAAATTTTCGTCTAATGAAAATTTAATTAAACATTTAAAATTACATGTTTCGGATGAACATAAACATTTTGAATGTATAACATGTTTTAAACGTTTTCTTTCTGCATCAGCATTGACTAATCATTCAAAAATACATTTGTATAATTATCGTTTATTTCATTGTGCTATTTGTCCTGAAAAAATACGTCATTTGCCT
This sequence comes from Ptychoptera contaminata, assembly GCA_963942525.1. Classification (NCBI taxonomy): domain Eukaryota; kingdom Metazoa; phylum Arthropoda; class Insecta; order Diptera; family Ptychopteridae; genus Ptychoptera; species Ptychoptera contaminata. Next base: position 10,425,622 of record OZ012636.1, on the reverse strand, counting down.
GATTTTAAACAACATGTACAAACACATACTGATGATCATGGATTATATACTTGTAATGTTTGTAATAAGGTTCGTCTTTTTATCATATATTTGTTAAAAAATACGTATAAATTAATAAAATATATATTTTTTGTTTAGAAATTTAAGGAATATAGCTTTGCCCGTAAGCATATAAGGACATTTCATCCTCTAATGAAACATTCATGCTGTTTATGTGGTGCACAGTTATCTGAAGCAAATAAATTACGACGTCACTTACTAAAGTAAATTATATTTATCAACATGAATAAGAATTAAAACTTAATTTAATTTTATATTTCAGGCACTCTAATTTGCGTGAGTTTTTGTGCTCAAAATGTGGAAAACAATTTAAACGCAAAGATAAATTAACATCGCATATCAAAAAGTGTCACAACAATAATAATAATAATACTACAAAATTAAATAAAACTACAAATTTAATTAAAATTAAAAAAAATAATAAAAGACAAATAAGTAAATTAAATAAAAATAAAGAAAAAAATAATGATTCTATTCGAAATATAAGTGAAAGTGATAATAATATTGAAAATGAAAATATGGAAATTGATAATAATTGTAATATTGAAATTGTAAGAAATGTGGAAATTGATAATATAAAAAATGATAGTAATATAGAAAATAATAATAATAATGCAAATAATAATAATAATACTAATACTAATTCTAATAATGATAATAATAAGCAATTTAGATTCTCACCAAAAGTATCACCAAATGATTATCAACGCTTTATTTATAAATGTCATGATTGTCTATTAGGTAATTATTATAATGAAATAAATTTTAAATTGCTTTATTTTTTAATATTTTCTTAATTTAAGGCTTTAAAAGACGTGGCATGTTAGTTAATCATTTAGCAAAACGTCATCCAAATATAAAAATTGATAATGTACCCGAATTGAATTTACCAATACTACAAGCACAGAGATTTTATTATTGTCAATATTGCGATAAAGTTTATAAAAGTAGTACAAAACGAAAAATGCATATCTTAAAATATCATCCAGGCTTTGATTTGCCCATGTCAAATCGTCAGAAAGGCGGTGTACCAGACTGCTATCCAAATCCAACATATTCACAAACAATTGGTAGTATAACAACAGATCCGCATCGGTGTAAATGGTGTCATAAGCAATATGCATCTAAAGCAAAATTATTACAACATCAACGAAAACAGCATACCGAACATGTAAAATTTAGTGATGTAAGTTTATTATATCTTTTATGGGTATTTACTTTTTCTTATTAATAATTCATTTATGTAGTTACAGCAACATAATTTACTTTCAAATCCAATTGATGATAATATGACGTTTTTAAGTGATGAAAATGAGTGTCAATCTTCTAATAATTATAATGACTCAGCATATCCATTGATTAAGGATAATCATAATAATCAAGTAGAACTTATTGATAATGATAAAATGACAAATGAGCAAGTATATAAATTGCAAAAAATTATCAATAATGATTGTTGCACATTAAATAATTCATCATCAGATCATGATAATATACTAATAAGTGATGACTTATGTAACATCGTTGATAATTATCATTTATTTAATAATGATAATGAAAATGCTATAAATGATAATAATAATAATAACAATAATGAATTTAACGATCATCCTGATGATATTATAATTAATGATGAATACTTAACAACATGTACAATTAGTTTATTGGAGCACCAGCATCCACAACAACAAATGAATCATTTTGACTATCCGAATAATAATGCGGGCTGATAAATAAGCTGGTTTGAATAATTTTGTGAAAAATCATATGAAATTTTCGTACCAAAAAAAAAAATGTTTGTTACTAAATTGAATAAAAGAAAAATAATATTTTTTTTTCTCTGTATTTTTCTTCTCTCTGTACAAAGAGTTTTTCTTTGAATTTTTCTTTGATAATGAAAAACAAAAAAAAAAGAAGAGAAAAATACAAAAAATTAGTACAATAACATTTTGTAAACACCGAAAATTCTAGACATGTACAAGTTATTTATTTATTTTAATGTGAAATTATGTAGATTTCACAACACATAGATCTTAATTTATTTGAAAGTGAGAAAAAAGAAAATGTTTAAATGTATTTTTTTTTTGGATAAGAATGTTTTCTTTTTTACCAGAAAATAATAACTTTAGTTTATTTGTATTACCATGGAACAGTAATACATTTATTGGAAAAAATTATCTTTTTTATTATAATAAAAAAAAAAAAAAATTGGTTTAGTAATAAAAAAGATAAATGCGAGAAAACATAATAAAAAATCAGTAGGATAAAATAATTTTTTATAATTAAGTCTTAAAACACACAAACACACAATGAATGAAAAAAATACTCATTGATGATTGATGTTGAATTGGACAAACTCACATCAAACATAACAAATTATATATTTACTACACAAAACTACACAATAAATGAATGCAGTAGAGGAAAATGTTATTGAAAAGCCATTTTTAGAGCTTTTAATTTTTAACGATAAATAAAAAAAAGGAAAAAACATTTTAATGATGATCATTTGAACAACGAATTTTAAAAGTAATTTTATAAAATATTTGAAGCATATATATTGTCATTTGAAAATTGTTTAAATTGTTTAAATAATTAAAAGATTCACCATCCATATATATCACACAAATTACATAATTTTTTAAGTAGCTTATTGAACCCTCCAACGTACAATTTTAGTGCTTTTTACCATGCTAAATTTAATTAAGAAACTAAATTAATTATTTTTGATAAATAACAATTAATAGAAATAGAAATTTGTATTTGTAAAATTAATAAAAAAAAAGAAGATTGTATAAAAATTGTAAAAGTAAAACTTTTAATAGAAAACAACAGCACTTTTATTAAGAAAATTTTATTAACGATTTTATTAATTTATAAAAATTATTTTTCACTTTAATACAAAAAATAAAAAGAAATAAACTTTACACTTTTATAGACAAAAAAATAAAATAAAATAAAATGATTATGCATGAAAATTTGATTTTCTTATAAAGAAAAAAATTAATAGAAAAAATATTTTCGTAAATTTATTTTAATATAAATTATTTAATAATTTTTTTTCGCATTATCTTAATAAAATAAATGCATTGAAATTAGATTTTTTTTATTAGTAGAACAAGACAATGTAATCAATAATTTTCTTCATTTCTTTTTTTTTTTTAAATCAATATAAAACATATCTAGAAATATTTATTATTCAAATAATTGATATTTTTATGTAAAAACCAAATAATATATATATTTTTCCAAAATAAAAAAATAAAAAAAACTAATAGATATTAAGAAAATAATAATAAAAAAATAAAAATACTTTTGTGATAGAAATTTTTAACGTAAAAATTAATAAAAAAACGTTACACGCAGTAAAATTTCTGTAGAAGATTAGAAGAGTGATTTTAGTATCATTGGCAATGATAATGTCTGTTCTATGATATATTCAAAAATATTTAATTAAAAAAAAAAATTGGTTTTTCAAATTTGGATTTATTAAACGAAAGACATATACACATTTCGTGTGATACCAAAATCATTATTCTAGCTTTATCAGAATTTTACGTGTGCTGCGTTTGTCAAAAAAAAAAATTTGAATTTTATGTTTAAACAAATACTACACTTGTGGTCTTCAAATTTTTGCATCTAGTCAAACTATTTTTATCTTATTAATTTATCTATAAAATATTTGATTAAAAATTTTAATTTTATTAATGATATAATTTAAACGATACATGCACACTTCTATGTGATTAATTTTTTAATGTAAATTTTTTATCAATTACTGGATGATTTGGTGTTTATTGCATACACATCAAATGCATAATTTCTCTATTCTATTTACTTTGTAATGCATGTACTAACTACTATACAAAATCTCTGAAAAATTTTTATATAACTCAGTTTGAAGACTACTTTTTAAAACTAATACCGACGAAAATATTTAATATTTAATATTTTAATAAAAAATTATTTAATAAATTGCTTCCTGATAGACAAAAATTGTTATAAATTATTTGAAACCCATCTATGTACACATTTGCTGTCAACAATTGATTGTGGATCTTTAGGATTTTAAATTTATTTTTTATACTGTCCTTCCTCGTCCTACACCTTAAACTAAGGTGAATACCGAAAAATATACAAAAAAAATATCAATAAGTGGATTTACTGATAAGCATTTCTAATCTTTAAATTTTTTTGAAAATCAATTTTAACTAATAAAATATTTCAAGTGTTTTATCGTGCTGATTTAACTTTGTTGATTTTACTATCAGGATGATATTTTCCTTCTTTTTTTTTTCGTTAATTTATTTTATTTACGAAAGAACGAGAAAGGATCTTCTAATGCATTTTCCATTTACTTATTTTGAATTTATTTCACTACATCATTTTATAGAAGATATATAAAATTATTCATAGTTAAGAGGATACTATTTTCCTGCAAAAATTGGGGATAAATCTGTTTAAATTCAAAATAAAAATATATATATATATACATATTATTGCTGTATCATCGATAATATTGTTTACTAAAGCTAATCTTTAATAGATAACGCTGAAATATTGGGATATCCCTTTTTATTTATCCCTTTTCAAATGAAATGCCTAACTAATATTATAATCATTTTTGTTTACAAATTTAAAGAATTCATTGAAATAGATAAAAATTGTTATTATTTTTAAAAAAGATTTTGATAAATTTTTAGATCTTTAGATTTAATAAAATAAGAATAAAACTAATAAAAAAATAAATATAAAATAATGATATTGTTGCGAATAGAAATACAATATAGATAATTTTAATGGTTTATGCAGTACGGTTTGGCAATAATACCATATTTATCATAATTTACTCTATTACTACTAGTCCTGGCGGACATTCAATGAATATTTGCCTAAACCAATTTTATAAGCGTTTGCCAAATACAATTTATTTTTATATATATAAAACAATTCTCCTCTATAAATAAATTTAATATTTGCTTTCCATTAACTAATCTACAAAATATTACCATAAAATTGGTAGGAAATGTATTTTGGAAAATCCCATTTAATTCATTTCGTTAAAATGCGCATATGCAGTATGTAATAGTGATATTTCGTTTTATTTCGGTTATTTTTATTTTTATCGCATTTATGCAGGGGCATGCTATGGCGCCATAAATGGGGAAAAATAGGTGCAACTATACATTAGCTATGAGTTTGTATTAAAGTAAGTAAATTCACAGTTAAATGAGTGACATCAATGACTCAGGAGATAATCTGAGTGCTACGTAATACCAAATTAAACAAAAAAAAACCTATACCTTATGAGCAAAATAGTGACATTCTAAAAACATAAGATACAATTTCAGTTGTTAATTTTAAAATAGAAATGGTTAATTTATTTTAAAAAAAATTAATTATAGTTTCAGTATTGTGTAAAGATAGTTAATTAATTAAAAATAAAATAGAAGAAGTATTTGACACGCCTCAAGGTGTTCTTAATTCATAAACTATAAACAATATTCGCCAATCAAAGTGTTTTTTTTTTATTCTATTTATAATTAAAATTTACCTTTTGATTTATTTGTTATTCTATAGTTTATCCTGTGTTTTCTTTGCACAGGTACAGTGTTTGTTCATTTTTTGTTTATCGAAAATATAGAGAAAAAACCCTAAATGTGCGTTTTAGTTTTTAATTAAATATTTTACGAAACATTCTTGTTAAAATGTTATTATTATTATTCTATTTTTATATAAAAAGTTCATTAATTTCTTTTAGTGTTGTCATAAGTTAACATATTTCATTAAATTTTATCATAAAACAGTTTGCGTGAATATTGTGTACAAATAAAAAAAAAAACGAAACGAAAAAAAGAAAAGAAAATAAAGAGAAATTAACAATTAACTATGGGAAATAATACTTAAAATAAAGAAAGCAAGCAAGAAAGAAAAAAGCACTATCATTTGGGTCTGTAATTTTTTTTTGTAATTAAAAGAAAAGAGAAAAGTAATTTTTTTTATCGTATTTTTCATTACGCTTATATATAAGTGTCAGGTAAATAAAAAAAAAAAAATATGTTCGTGTAAATATGTAGTTTTTAATTATGTATAATGTATATTTTCTTAAGTAATTACAAACTACAATGTAATCATTTGACATTTGACTTTCTATAATATATAATTTTTATTTTAGAATTTTTCTATTCACATTCCAATGAAGTTTATTTTATTTTATTTTTTTTTTTTTTTTAAATAATAATAATCATAATTAAACATAAATTAATTTTAGAAAAGAAATATTTTATTAAAGTAATTAGTTTTTCGTATTTTAAAAAGATGAAAAACTAAACTGAGCATGCAATAATGAGAATATTAGATATGAGCTTATAAAATTTAAACTAATATAACTAATTAACATTATATTTATTAACAACAAAACATTATCTAAAATGATTATGCCAGCCAATGTTATACAACTATGAATAGAGAAAATTATGTTCACCTTTTTTATTTTTGTAGACAATTTTTCCGTATACTATGTGGTATCATTAATAATAGACTTAAACCACAATGTACATGAAAATTAAGAATAAAAAATAAAGTAAAAAAGGACAGTTTTATGTATCCTCAATTTTTAACAAAACTATTCATAAATATTATATACAAATTATCTGTTTTTTTTTCTATGCATAAATAAATTGTATCATCTGTTTGTTTATAGCATATATTTTAATTATAAATTAATTTAATTAAATTAATAAGAAAAAGAGAAACAATAATTTTTATAAAATTATTTTTATTTCTATAAATGTAATGTAATAACATGCCTTACTGAACGTTTTATTATAGTAAAATAAATTACGAAACACTTTTCAATTAAATAATAATTATAATTTAATAAACAAAATAAATTTATATATAAAATATTTATTAATAAATTTTTGCTTACATATTATTCGTATATATTCAATAAAAATATTATATTAACAATAAATAAATCAAAAGGACGACTATTATATACATGGCAATAAAATTATTATTGTTTTTGATTAATAAATACTTGAATGAAAAAACAACCTTAATCAAATATATATATATATATATATATATACAGAAATCAAAGAAAAATTAATAAAGATTTTATTAATAAAAATTGTTTCTATTTTTAATTCAAATAAAATTATTACTTCTATTCTATTGTATAGGAAATAATTTTCAATTTAGAGAGAATAACATAAATAAATAATAGTAATTTTGATTAAATAAGATGAAGAGAATAAACTTATGGAAACATATTTAACACAATAAATATTTATGAAACATTAAAATCAATAAACGTTCTATAAACGATAAAAAAATAAATAACAACAACATACATAAAATAAAACGAATTCTATTTAATTATGATTAAAATTACTTGATATTAATATAATTAGTTTCACATTTCAGTTAATAAAACAAATATTTATTATAATTGATGTTTTGCGTTTCACTATCAAATCAAGATATGAATATTATGCTATAGTATAATAACGATAATAAAATAAATCATTGATAAAACGTTAATGATTGTATTTTGATGAGTTAAATAGAAAAAAAAGGATACATTTTTATTCAATATAAGCAATTTCGGTGGTGTATCCTTCTGTTTCTGATTACTTTTAATTATAACTTTAAAAAATATTCTAACTTGTTTTTTTTTCGGTATTTATTTAACCTTTACTCTGTGTATGGATTGTTAAATAATATAATTAATAAACAAACAGAATATGCTGCATTTGTATTTTATTATTTTACTTGCATAAATTGAGTAAAATTTTCATAGTTATATTTTGTATTAATTATTTTTGGTTGAGCAATTTGTATTTTTTATTTTTGCACATTTTAATATATTAATTGTTATCAATTTATTCCACTGATTGAATTCCATTATTTATAAAAAAAAATATACAAATATTTAATTATACTTGAAATATGATCAACTATATTTAAAAATAATAAATAAAATACAAACCCACAAATATTTGATTATTTATTTTTTGTATTTAATTTATACATTTTAATCATTTTAAACTAACGACCGATTTTATAATAATTTTAATTAAAATTTATAATAATTTTAACTAATCGATAATAATTGTACTTTTTTTATGCATTTAATTTTGGAATAAATTTATAGCTTAAATCTTTTTATAACAAAAATAATCTAGTTATGTATACATATGAATTGTTTTTAATCTAATTCAATAATCGATAATTCTTTTAAAACTTTATTTAAACTATAAGTTATTTCAATGGAATTATTTTTTTTTTGTCTTCTTCTCCTTCTGTATTATTGGAATAAATCTATTGATTAAATTAAATCAAAATGTAAGCAATATTCAATGATATATGAAGTTTTCGATTTGTTATTATTATTATTATTATTATTATTATTATTATTATTATTATTATTATTATTATTATTATTATTATTGTTATTATTATTGAATATACCAATATACCACAATTTAATATCCAATCCTTTAAAACCAATGTCCACAAATATCTTACATCCCATCCTATAAATTGACATGGTAGCTCAAAGCTATTCACAGGTCGACTTCACGTCGTAATTCCTAAACATGTCAATTTCTTTATAAAAAAAAAAAAAAAAAAAAAATTAGAATTTATGTTGAAAAATTAATTTTTAATAAAAAAAACTAATGCAAATATTGTTTTAGTATATTAAGTAAATAAATAAATAGAAATATGTTATATAAATTTTATTTAGTTAAGAAAGAAAATAACACAAAATACAAAAAAAAAAACGTCAACAATATAAAATTGCAATAGAATGTGATCATGCATAATAAAATCCTATTTTTATTTACCATTAATATTCTTGTTTCTTTCTGTTTTTTTTATTTTTACGAATACTTAAAATATATGTTTTTATAACAAAGAATAAATATGTAATAAAATAATAATAATAAAAAGTGAAATGTATGTAATGTATAAAGTAGACCGACCGATACTCTACATAAGGATAATAATTTGTCTTACGTTATATTATTTATTTATTCAACAAATTTTATGTACAGCAACGTTTTAGTAATTTTATATATATATGTTTAACGAAAAGAAAAGAAAAAAAAACAGAACAAGAAAGAAAGATAAATAAATAAGTAAAAATGATTATTATTTTGAATATAAAAACTGAAAGTTGTTTTGCTTATATTTATTTATTTATTTTTTCACCAAGAAATACAATAATTCGTGCTAATTTTTTTCTTTTCTTTTCTTAAAATAATAATATTCTTAATTTTATTTAATTAAAATAAAACATAAAAATTTATTAATAAATAAATAAGACTAATTTAAGCAATAATAATTTAAGCCAGTATAAGATTCCACATTGTATCAGATTTATTACGTTTTTTTTAAATTATAAAATATGCTGTAAAGTTAATTAAAAATTAAATATTAAATACTTTATAATTTCATTAACTTAGTTTTTTTTTTTTTAGTATTAACAGAAAATTATAAAAAAATAAAAGGAAAAGTAATATCAAGTTGCGAAAGTAGAAGACACAAAGAAATTTCCTTATATAAAAATGAAGAAAACCTTGACGATACCTTCTAATACACATATTTAAATTTGATATTTTTAATTTGTCTTTGAGTTTTCATAAGCGTTAAAACATTATTTTAGAACAAAAAATTAAAAAAATAATAATAAATTACAATAAAGAAGCATCAAAATAATACAGAAAAAAAAAAAATGTTTAAAAATCCAATCAGTAAGAAATAAAAAATAAAAAACTTCTTTTCAAAATTAATTTTATTCCACTTGAAATTCATTTAAGATAGCAAAAGAAAATATATGTGGTTATGAAGGTATTTGTATTTAATGTGCAAAGAAATAACTTTTGGGTTTTCTTACCTTATTTATAAATTTTTTTTTTTTCATTATTCTTTTGCCTACATAATTTATTTTTGAGTCATCTCAGTTATTCTTAGTTAAGGTGTTACGCGAATTTTAAATACATCATATGCTTGAATAAAAGTAAAAGTCTCTATATAATTAATTTTCTAAAGCAAAATATATTATTATTATTATTTATTAAATATAAGAAATCTATTTTCTTTGATATAAACTGTTATGTTGCTTATTGATTTCTCACAAATAATAATCAATAAAACGAACAAAAGCATCATTAATAACAATATATCATAATGAGAGAAAGAAAATAGTGAAATAGTCAGCCTTTTATTAAATAATATTTAATTATATTATTATTATGCATTTTTAATGTTAATATTAACAATAAAAACAATATACTATTTCTATATAATTAAAATATTCAGATGTTAACAGTAATTATTTATTTATTTTTGATTTTATTTTTGCCCTTCATACATTTTTTATTATTTTAGGTATATAAATGTATATCTAAATATATCCAATATTTATTTATTAAATACAAGGCGACACCATGCTACGTAATATTTTACAATTTCCTATTTAAAATTAAAAAAAATAATAAAATAAAGAAGAATATAATGGGAGAGTAAAGATGCTAAAAGATTAAAATTATATAAGCATTAAAATATATAAATATGGAGTGGTGTACAATTGAAATATGTAGAGTAAAGTGTGTATTGAGGGTTATGAAAATTATAAAATAAAGTAGCATAATTTTTTTTTTCTTCTCTGCTGAATTTTAAATATTATAATATGAGGAGATGTTATAAGTATTAACATATGTATATGTTATTATATTATTATAGTATCTAAGGTGATTCTATGTATAAATGAACGAAATTTTTATTAAATGGCTCAAGGTGACACCAAAACTTAATTTGGTGAGAATGTTTGACGTACAGGTGAAATATTTTCTCTGCTTTTTATTATTATAAATTTGTTGTTTTTTTATTTTGCACATTATTTACAAAAAATATTAATATAATTATATTCAATAGTTAAAAGAAGAAATTTTCTATAATTGTTCATTTTCTTATTAAAAAAAATAAATACAAAGTGGAGACGCCTGGTTATATAACGCAAAAAAAAAACGATATTGATTAAAATTTAATAAAATTGCATTTATCAAAGTATATAAATCTTTATTAAAGAAATATTATAGCAGAGTTAGGATTACTTTAAAAAAAAAAAATGTTAATAAAAGAAGAAAAAAATTTAAATTGCCTAGACAAATAATTTTATGAAGGGAAGTTGTTGTTGAACGATGCTTATCGCATTGTCATCAAAAACATTTACTAAATAACAATAATAATACATATTTAATGTTATTTTTTGGCAATACTTTAAGATAGCATACTGACATCATTTAGAAAATAAAAAAAATAAATAATAAAGATACTAAAGATAGCAAATATATGTATATATAGCCACAGCTTCCATTGTGATAAATATTTATATTTCTTATTTTTTCAATAAAACCATCCCGATGGGATTGAATTCAATTGAATTTTGTGGAAAAGTTTTTTAGCTTTTTTTTTTTTTTAAAAAAAGTAAAAATAACTTTTTTTTCGTGCAAAAAAAAAAAAGGATATCATAAAATTAGAAAAGTAAATTATTATTATCTAAGATATATTATAGAATTTTTGGTTTTCCTGGATTTCCAGGATATTTCAAATAAACAATTCACTAACAATTTATAAATGAAAGTAATTAATTTGTCTACATTGCAATGTTATCCTAGACTCTTTTTTTTTTTCGTTATTATTTTCTATTCTAATAAAAAACATGTTATGTAACTTTCTTGTTTTGAATTTTCAAACAAAAATTCAATAAAAAAAAAAAGAAATAAAATTAAAATTAAATCAATGAAAAAAGTTCAATTTTATAACTTTTGCTTTAAAGAACTTTAAAATAAATTACTACTTTTTAATACTATATAAATCCTGCTTAAGATTTAATTTTGTAATTCAATTACTTTCAATAAAAAGTTATACATGAAAGCCATAAAAGTTTATAAATCTTGAATACAGATAGTATGTATTAGAATTAAAATAAATAAAAATAAAAATTATTTATTTATAATAGGTCATTTTGCTTAGAAATGTAATTAATTTCATTACATGTAAAATGTATGTTTATTTAGAAGTTTAAAGAAATTTCAATAAATACTATTAAAACAAAATGTAATTATTAAAAAATAATTTTTACTTTTGTAATATAAGATTCTAATCACGTTTTATGTTTCTTACAACTAATGAAGTAATATAAATATGAAGTTTTGCTGCAAAAAATAACTGCAAGAATATTTAAAGAAATTATTTACTTAAATAACTTAGTGGTAAACAATGAAAATGGTATTATACTACATATTAATATAACAAGTATTTAAATACCAAGACGAGATTAATATTTATATGTCAATAGAATTGATTTGTAATCTTTATGCTGTTATTAGTGATTTTATATATCTTTAATGTCTTTATTTTAATGCTAAACGTAAAATGATATTACTTCAATAAAGGAAATATAATAAAATTCAATTTTAATGAATAATATACATGTTTAAAATTAAAAGAAAAATGACATAATTTCTATTATATTGTGAGTGAAAAATAAACTTATTCTAATGTCTACATAATTTTATAATTCATAATTCAAAAGTATATAAACTATTAGTAAAACTAAATAAGTAAAATAACATTTCCACACAGCATTTATAATTAATTTATTCATTGAATATAAATAATATATAGTATATTATTACAATATTTGCATATCGATCATATATTATTAAAAACATGTTTAAGGAACTATGAAAAGTCAAAGCTCTATTGTTATAATACTGAGCTTTTATTTTATTTTCTCATAGTTCTTCGTTTTTTTTTTTCTTCTTTTACTGAATTTATTGTATCACCGTTTACAATTTAACATATAATTTATATTATATAATACATGTTGGCACGGTTCCATCATCTTTTTCATCTCAATAAAACAACTAATAATATTTCACTCATTTTTTTTTTGTTTTTAAATTAAAATTTTCATTAGTTATCAGTTTTTTTTTTGTGTCGTAAAACGAGAAAGCTAAAAAAAAAAAAATAAACTAAATTAAAATAAAATAAAGTGAAAAAAAAAAAAAATGTAATTAAAAACAGCATTGATAACAAAGTACCTAAATTGCTCTACGCTTTGTTGATTTATTACATAAAGATAGAAAACGTGCTATTCACTTTATTATTTTTTTTTTTACAAAAAGTTAAATAATTTTCTTGATTTGTTGTAAACTTTTCTATACTGATTGAAGTAAAACAGACAAAAAAAAAAAAAAAAAGGAAAAAACAGAAAAAAGAAAAGTGTTGTGTGTTGTTGATTTTTCTTTCCTTCTTTCTATATATTTTTTTTTTTTTTGCTAAACGAGGCAAGTTTTTCTTGCTGTTTTTGTTTTTTTTTTTTTATTGTAAACTTAATGTTACTAACTAAAATTAAAATATTATTTACTTCATTAATTTCTAACGAACAGATAAAGTTTTAACCACGTTTATTTAGGAGTCAAAAAACAGAAACAGGCAATACAAAAATAAAAAAGGAAAAATAATAACACAATGTAGGTAAATAATAATAAACAAAAAATAAAAGTATATAGGTATATCGTATATGTTGTTATTTTATTTTGTATCAATCTGTTTTATTTTTTATTTATTTTAAAGGTAAAAAAAGAAAAAAGTTGTATATAATATTACCCTATATACCCTATATACACTTTAACTCTTGAACAATAATAACAACAACAAAAAAAAACTATATTTTGCTGTTTGCTGTGTTAAATAAACATTGGTACAGAAAATATGTTGTTAAAACATATTGTATATACATATATCTAGTAAAATTCATTTTATTTATTTTTATATTGTTACTTTAATGAACAGCAGAAGGTGTCCTTGTTAAAATATGCAGCAGGTGTATATATTATTTATATATATATAAATATATAAAAAAGAGAAATTCTTTTTGGACATAAATTGGATGAATTATAAAAAAAGAGTAAAACGTGAATGTTAGTAGTAGTATAGTATATACATGTTAAGTTAGATAGGTTACTTTGAATAGTAAATAAATAATCCAAATATAGCTTTAGCAGAGAAATGAATACATATGTATATCTATGGAATAATTTTCTTGGTCGCTTAAATATAGACATTCTGGCCGTTTAAATTGATGTTAGAGTGTAAGGTTCTCTGTATGTAATACTAGTTGTTGATGGTTTTTGTTGTTAATGTCATCTGACCTTAACAAATTCCAAAAAAAAAAATGTCACAATTTTTCCATTTTCTTTATTTTTGTTTTGATATCTTAATCGGTATTCTGTTTATTTTATTCTTTTAATATTTCCTTATATGTTATTGTTGCTCTTGTTTTCATGTTTATATACTTTATCATATGAGCTAACAAGGTATTGTATTTTTTTTTTTTTTGCTTTACTTTCTTATTTTTATTATTATTCCTCGTATTTTGTTTATATATATTTTCTTTTCTTTTCTTTTTATTTCACTTTTATTTTATTCATCATACCTTTTTTAATTTTTTTTTTTTTTACATGTTTTCCACCGACAAAATTCATATATTCAAAGGTGAATATTGAATGTAAAATAATAAAAGATTTATGCAAAAGAAACAAGAGAAAAAAAAATGTATGTATGTTTACAATAAAAAGTATGTACTGTATATGAGTAATGTATACGAGTACATAGCTTTTTATATATATATAATTTATTTATTTAATTTTTATTTTTTCTTCTTAAGTAAATACATAAAAAAAAAGCAGAAAAATAATAATAAAATGTATAAAATTGGTTTATTTTTGTCACGATGCGTCACAATTGTGTGTGTGAACCAATCAACCTTATAAAAAATAAAATAAAAAATTATTCTCAACAATTTGCTATCGAGAATCAATAAAACATATATCACGTATTTTGATTTATTTAACGGGGAGACAAAAAAATAAACCGAATGATTATTATTTTACTAAGCATTTATTTTTTTTGCTTTACAAATTTAAAATCGAAGTTTTTTATCCATCGCATTATTTAAGTAAAACAATGTTTAATTTATAAATAAATAAATAAAATTGCATGCAAAGCTTTTTTATTTTTTTATAAAAATGGCTACGCTTGTTGGTTTTATTTATTTTTATTATTATTTTGCTTTTGTCACCTGGTGGGTGTTAAAAATTATGTCATTTATATTGTTTTTATTTGTTTAGAAATAAATATTAAATGTTAATAATAAAGTTATAATTAGATAAATAGAGTAATTAAGAGCCATTTTAATAAGTTTAAGTCTGTTTTTGCTTTGATTAACTTACCAAACAGTTGCAATAATATTATTTAAGCAGTTTATAGTCAATAGAGACATTTTTAACATCACCAATAAGGCGTTTGGAAATTTTAATTTATCTTTTATAGCCAATAAAACGTTTTTTTTTTCTCATCTTATTATTAATCTCACAAAGCGAATGAGGTATCCTCAATCAATACTAATCTCAAATCGCCCATAAGCCGTAATGAAAGCAATTTAAAATTTAAAATGTTAATAAAAGTGTTTGTTATTTTTTTGTTAAAGAGATTTAGTGAATAAAAGATGCATATTTATCTATTTAAATAGTTTACTTAAATGAAAATTAGAATATAAAATAATTAATTGGAAATTACATACAAAAATGAGTAAACACATATTTCTCTTTGCTAGTAACAAGATTTTTAACCAGTGAACCACGACACCTTGCTGTGCTCGTATGGGAAATAAGTCTTGTTATTTTTGTTGATAAAGCTTCGTTGATTTTAAAGCATTTATCATAAAACCCATTTGTCTGAAAAATCAAGCACAGAAAAAACCATAAAAACAAAAAAAAAAAATTATGCTTTTAATTTAAATAAGTTAACGCTAGACCAAACTCACTGAAAATTACTGAGAATAACTTGACTCTAGACAAATTAATTAAAAAAAAAATGTTTATTTCATTTATATAATAAATTTTAATAAATTAAATCCAATTATTTGTAAACAAATTAACATATGTGAATTAATTAAAATATTTATATGTAATCAATTGTGTAAAATATTTTAATTAGAAAATTTATTTCTATAAAACTTACTTAAAATTGTTATATTTTTCACACAATATAACTTTTCTTTTAAAAAAATAAATATATATACATATTGTTTATTTAATAAATCATAATTTTAACTTTAAATAAAATCATAATAATAGTATAAACCGAGTAAAAACATAATTTTATTTAAAATATAAATTTTATTCCAATTATAAATTAAAAGTTTACTTTTTTTTATTTCGTATAAACAATATATGATTTGATAGAACATTATGTACTACTTTAGAGACAAACTATATTATAAATAACGCAATTTGTTTTGATGTTTTATAATAAATTTTCTATTTATTTTTTAAAAGAAATTTATTAATAATACACTGAATATATAAATGTTGTTTAACTATATTAAAAATAATTGCAAACGAGTTAAATTAATTGTCCTCGTATCACGTTGATTTTCTTTCATTTTAATAAATTATTAATAATAAAACACAATTTTCAGTTGTCGTTTGAACATATTAATGAAATTCAATTTTTGAAAATAAAAATTATTTTTATTTATTATGTTTTTGATTTGACAGTTTTAATTATAAATTTAAATAATTACCACAATTTTTTAATTAAAAATCTTTGTTTAACAGTATGTATATATTTTTATTAACTAAATTATATAAAATAATATTTTAATTCAACCTTGGTTTGATGGTAATCCTGTACATGTAAAGAAATCTTTACTATAATTCCTGTACTTTAGAAAAAATATGTATGTTTATCGACCTAGGGGGGTTCATAGAGATAGTTTTGTGGTTGTTTTTTTATTATTATTATTATAAATATTTGTCTACTAGAAATTCTTTTTTTTTAATTTTCTGCCATTGACAGGTCAATTAATAAAAGGAAATCGACAAGAAAAAAATAATTGTATTTGTTGGAATTGTTTTTACCATATTTAGTTTTGCTTGCATTTTAACCACAAAATTAAACATTGGATTTACTTTGTATTAAATATTTTAAGTACTAAATACTAGGAATTTAAACATTTAATTTCATTTTAATAATATAATACAATAATAATGCTGATAATAATATTCTATTACAAGAAATTTTAAAAATACATTAAACTAGATTAAGATACTCATAAATAGATTTTTGCCACTGTACATTTTAATAAATTTTTATTGGCTTAACGTTTAAGTCCTAATCATTTAAATCAATGTTTATAAAAGTTAAAACAAAAATCTTTTTATATTTTTAATCATACTTTTTTTCTTCCAAAAAAAAAAAAACATAATCATTTTCTTATTAAGAATTTAAGGAATAAAAATTGTAATAAACAACGAAAAGAAAATAATTTTTTTTATATATTTTTTATTAAGAAGAAAAATTCTCCATAAGGATTTTTATTGTTAACAAATGCTTTGTATTTTTCTATTGTATTAAAACAATATCAAATATAAATCCTTACTCTTTTCAAAAATTCAAAATAAATAAGAAAAAAGGACCAATAATTAATAAGAAAATTATGTTGTTAAATTACGCACTAAAAGATAAATTACGTTAATAAAATTACTAATTATAAAAATTATATTCTTTGTTTAAAAGATATGGGTGTCCAGAAGGATAATTATACAGTCATAAAAATTAAAAACACCAAAAAAATGAAAAAAATGAAGAAAACAATGCCTATTTCCTTTTGTTAATATACATTAATCTTAAATAATCTTTCCTTTTTTTTCTAAAGTTATTTTCATTTTTTTTTATTGTTTTTAATACAGCAATTCTTTCTACATAACATTTGATACTAATTATTTCTTCGGCACGCTTTCATAATTTAATTGTGATTTATTTATTTTTTTTTTAATTAAATTCAATTATTCAAGATAATTACTTGAAAACACCATTTATCAATTATTTACTTTTTAATGCTGAATTTAATTGTTAGTTTTTTTTATTTCTTTATCATATTTATATTGATTACTATTTGTCTCGTAATTTTTTATTTTAAAATAGAGTAAAAACGAAAAAATACTTTTTTTAATTGAATTGTTGGATTACAGCCAAAAATTTGAAAACAGACAACAAAAAAAAAGAAGAAGAAATAATGCATGCCGGTAAAGAACTAGACATCAAAAATCAATAATTGCAGCTATTGTTATTTTATCTTTTATTTAATAATAATTTTGATTTTTTTTTGTTAAATATCATAAACACCGTCTACTAACTGAGTCGTCTATATAATGTGATTGTTGGCAAAAACTGTTGCCATAATTTTATATTAATAATTTATTTTGTTATTATTATTATTATTAATATTGTTTCCTAGTTCTAATGTTATTATTATTATTATTTTTATTGTTAGATAGTCTGATTAAATTATATAATTTAGTGATAGAATTTGGTTGTTGAAAATTGTGGTATCTATTATGTAATACAAAGCAAATACTAACAAACAAATATAAACCAACAAATATGCATTATTTTTATTGATTTTATTGTTAAAATACTTTTTTTTTTGTTCATTGTTTTTCAATAAATTCCTTATAAATTAAATAATTATTAGTAGTGACTGTTATAAATTGTTTTAGTTAATTTTCAATAAATTATGTAAAAATATTTGTTTAAACTAACATAGTAAATTAGGATATAATAAATACTGCAGAGTCTATATCTATTTATTTAGTTATAATGTGCAGTAAAAGTTCAATTTTCACTATTGAAAAAGAACATATTTTATCATTTTTAATTTCAATTCAATAATACTAAATTATTAAGTATGCTGCATAGTAAATATTAAACATTTATAAAGGCGAAACAACTACGTGAAAATATTTATTGCAGATAAATTATAACAGAGAGTAAACGATAAAAAAAATATTACTTTTTTAAATTGTCATTATAATAACATGTCAAGATTTAACGATAAAAATTATTATTGATGGTAATAATAATAAAAATCAATATAAATATATAATAAACTAATAAAATTATATTTAATTATTATTAAATTTTGCAAATAATAAAAAAGAACAAAAACAACTTGTTAATTAATATAGAAAACGATATATGAATTTTTATTTCAAGTATTTTCCTAAGTACTAACAAAGCAATTAAAAAGAAAAAACTAAATAATATTACTTAAAGGATATTATTATTTTTTTAATATTATTTATTTAATATAATTTTATACTAATTGATGATCAAATAACATGACTTGTTACTTAACATTTAAGTAAGTAAGTAAAATAAGAAGCGGACAAACAGTAATATCGTTAAATAAGGATGCTGAATGTGTTGTTGAAAGGATCACATACTAAAATTTGTTTATTTTTAACAGCTCCTAAAATAATCATATCCTAAATCTCAATGTTTTTATTTATTTTATTTTTTTGTTTAACATTAACATTTTATGGTGAATACAGGACATTATAAAATGATTTTAAACTCGGATAAAACTATTAAAATTTGTATTCTGGTGTCACCGTGACAATGTTACTTACACAAGAGAACAAAAAATAAAAAAATTTTAATTCATAATTTCTTCCTACTTGGATTTTTTTTTGTTTGTGTTTATGTCTCAGCTTACTGATTTAGATTTCTTATCAGGCTTATAATTTGTACTTTACAGCTTTTATACATAAAGCTTTATACACTGAGTGCAAAAATTATTTTCTTTTACTATATTTTACCTAAACGATTATATCTGCTTTAATGTTTTATATTTATTATATAGAAAAATTTTCAGATAGCGTGAACTTTTATATTATTTTTTTTTTACGATGATATATAATATAAAATTATTAAATAAAATTTAATAATATTTAATACTTAGAATAAACATTTTAGAAAAGAGGTTAAACGTGAATTTTAAGTAAATATATAAGTGTATACAGATATTATAAGTGATATTTCTTAATTTTATCTTAATTTAATAAACTCATACCAATATAAATTAATTAATTAAAAATTCACCCCATTTCATGGATCAACTAAAAATAATATATTTTAATTTGTTCTAATAAATTAATTATAATGCCATTTATATATATATATATATTGTCTTGATTAAATATTTTTCATTAAAGCCAAAGCAAAAGTAAAACAGAAAACACACTGTATTGTTAACCAGTTTTAATCTACTGTACAAAGGAGTTTAACAGCTTTATAACACTGTTATTAAATTGTAAATAGAGTGGAAACTTGGTGTGTTTCTTCTTTTTTTTCTAATATAACAATTATTTCCTGAGAGTTTATTAAACATTGAAAATAATTAAATAAAAAGCAATCTTACTGTGTATTAAACAAGTAACAGTAACTGAAAGTATGGAACCACAGAATTTTCAATGAAAACCAAATGTGACATAAAAACGAGAAAAAAATAGAAGCAAAAATTAATAAAATATTGTTTCTAGTTTTTACTGTAGTTACTTTGTTAGGTAGTTATAAATAATATTTTATAAATATGTAAATTATGTCATCATGATTAACAGGAATTTCTTTGGAAAATATATTTTTTTTAAAAGCAACAAACCAAAAAGTATACTTAATTTTCCTTTTTTTAAAAAAAAAAAAAAAACTTTTGTGCTTTATTCATAGAAAAATATATAATTCTTGAAAAAATTACAAACATTTGTCATTGTTGTTACTGAAAATAGCAGAGCTTTAAGTTTTTCTTATTTTTTTTTTTTTTTTGAAAAATTAATTTTATTTTTCTTGTAACAAACAAATAATAATAATAATATTAATAAAAATAACAAGAACAATATCGGCCAACTGATGATACTGGAAAATACTAAAAAGCAAAAAGAATAAAAAAAAACATTTATATCTAATTTTAATCTCTTTTTATGTTTGTTTGCTTCTAACAAGCATATACGAAACTTTTTCATCGTTTATATTATCGCTCCTCGACAGTGTTTTCTTTCGTAATATTTTTTTATTCTTTTCTTTTTAACATTTGTTTGTTACATTATTTGTTTTTATACGTATTTTGTGTCAACGACAACAAAAATAAAATATATATATATATATGAAATTAAGAAGAGAAAACTTTCTTGCATATTCACATTGTTGTTGTCAACGATTTTGTTGCAAAAAAAAAAAAATAAAGTTTTATTTTGGCTTTTCATTTAATTGTTTAAGTTTAGGAAATTATTAATAAATTTATTAAAAATATAACAGGATGTAAGCGAACATTTTATTTTAATTTGAATTACAGAAAATTTATCATTAATTTATCATCGTAAATTATAATATTTATTTAAAACAATTGAATCTTAATTAAATATTATTAATAAGTTAAATGTTTTGATATAAGTATTCTTGTACTATTTTGCATAATATATTATCATTTTCATTTGTATATTAGAATAAAAGAAAAATGAAAAATGATTGAAAAAATTTTTTTATATAAATGATGAAGAAAAGCAAAAAAAAAAATATACCGGCAATCATCATCAATTTTTCACAGTTTAAATGACAATAAATAATTTTTCTTTGCTTACAGTGTGAAAGTATACAAAAGTAAATACATTAACCATAAAAAAAAAATAATAATAATAAGAATAATAAATATACGTGAACATTTATATCAGAATTTTACTCTCTCAATAATTTATGATGTCTGTTTGTCTCAGGAAAATGCATCAATAAAAAAATAAAAATATTTTTCCATTTCTCTGTTGTGTGTGTATGTGTGTTTGCTTTTTTTCTTTTTTTTTGTTAACTTTTTGTTAATGCTCAACTACGTTTAAGTGAACGTTTTGTTATTTTATTGCAAGAGCTCTATCAAATCAACATAAAATAACAGCAGCAACATCTTCAACCACTTTATCCACTTCACAGTATTCTTTTTTTTTTTAATATTATTATTTTCATTTAAAAAATGTTGTTGTTTTTTCCTCTGCTACTTTCAACATAATTTAAACAAAAAAAAGAAAAATAAATAAATTTATATAATAAATAAACAGAAAATTACAATATTATTGGCATTTTATTTATATAAATTTACACCCCTTGCCTTGTTTTATAATAAAATATTTATAGTGATAACTTAACTTCAATATAAGAAGGCGAAAACGAATTAAATATAGGAAGTCAACGAAGTTGAAAATATCCGTTTATTTTTATAGTAAATGTCGTTGTTGTTATTATTATTATTTTTTTGTTTCTTAACTGAGTGTTTTACTGTACACACTAATTTTACTTTTTCATTTTTAGTTTACATAATTTCCGACATTATAGATTCAATAAGTCAATAGAGAGAATTTCATTTCTTTCTTTAAATAATTATATTTTATTTTCCAACAAAAAAAAAAAAAGAAGTAAAATATCATTATAAATGAATATTTTTGTGTAAGCAGAGTGCAAAGTTAAGTAGAAAACTAAAAAAATAAACAACAACCCATTTCTTCCCCTTTATAAAATAAAACGATTTATAATTTTCATTAAATTTAATTCAAGCGTAAAGTATCAATTAGTGCTGTTAAACTACACTTTATACGTTTTTATTTTTTGCCTTTGGCAAAGCAGTTTTACGATGTGCAATATTTGTATCTTTAATTTTTATATTTACTTTTTATTATATACATATTTTATATTTTATAAAAATAATAAATTAAATTTGACGCTTCAATGCAAATATATGTATGCTTGTAAATAAATGTATTTTTCTTATCATATTTTCAATGTAAAAAAAAAATAGTAATATTCACACAATTTAATACGTTAAGAGTTAAATAATAAGAAAAAAGAGAAAATATGTATAAAAAAACGATGCTTTTAAATAAAATAATATAAAACAGCCAGCCAAACGGTATTTATATTGATTTTTGTGCCTTCAAAATTAATTTTAAAATTTAATATGAATTTACTAAACATATTTTATTGCTTAATTAGCTTAAATTTTAATAATAAAAGTGTTATCTATTTCTGCTAAATTTATTTTTATGTTATGTTAATTAAATAAAGACACCCCATATAACAATAAAACGTGAATAACGTTAATAATAAATTAATTATAATCATAAATAGTTAAAAAATGTCTTCAGTTTTCTATAAATTTTTTTTTTTTTTTGGTCTCATTTTTAAATAGATTTTTAATTACATTATGAATAATTTAATATCAGAAAATTTTCTTTTTTCTTCTTTATTTTTGAAAATTATATTAAAATGTACTTAACTGTTGTCAATTAAAGTTCTTTCTTTTTTTTATGTTTGTATTATTTTTATAAATATGAAATATATATATAAATACATATTATAGCAATGTTTTTATAACAACTATAAAAAAATGTAGAAAAATTTAATCAATATATATACATTTCATTGCAAATAATATTTATTTATTTTTTTTTGGTTTTTTTTTACTCTTTTTGTTCAAATCATTAATATTTATTTTTCTTTCTTCTTTTTTTATTCATTGTATACACGTTTAAATTAAATTTAAAAAAAATAAAAAACTATTTATTTAATTCTTTAATAAAGCTGTATAAAATATTTATGAAAATTCAACAGAAAAAAATATAATCATTAAATATTTGTCAATTATTTTCCTGTATTATTTTTTATGTTAAAAATAAAAACAAATAAAAAATAATAATAAAAATCTTTCTCGATTTTTTTTTTTTTTTTGGTATTTTGTTTAATTTAATTGATAATAATTTATTTAATAATCATTAAATAAAAATTTAAACACATTAAAAAAAAATTAATAATAATTATATATATATAACATTACATATGACAGTAAAATCGGTAATTTTGTGTGGTTAAAATTTTCATTTTATGAGTTGAAAAATAATAATAATATTATTATTATTATTAAATTTTAACAATGTGCAAACAAATATTATTATTTCTTATAAACAGAATACTTTTATTAATATTATCAATATTTTTTTTTTATATGTGCTAATTTATTAATTGTTTTTCCTTAACAATTATTAAATGTTTGTTAAACATTTACAAAATTTTATGTTATTTGTTATTATTAAATTAGATACTAATAAAACACATCATTATATACATGTATCTATATTCTATAATGTCTATTATGAATTTATAATAACTTTAATATATGCATTGATTAAAAATTTTAATGTAATAATTATTTTTTTGTTATTTTCTATGTAATAAAACAGCAGTTGCCATAATATAGTTAAAATAAATATTCCTTATTTGGTTTGTCTACCTGCTTTGTATTTTTCTTCTTTTTTTTTTGGTAATTTATTATTATTATAAAAAATAGAAGAAAACGCACAATTTTTACATGTGTACAGTTCTGATGAATAATTTTATCTGTTTTTTATTATAATAAACATAGAATAAAATTGCAACATTGCCTTCTTTATATAAATATAAAGAGTTGGTGCCTTTTATTATTTATTATTTATGTTCTTTTGGATGTCAGCGTTTTTTTTTTTTTTTTCGAATAAGAATATAGGCCACAGAAAAAAAAACTGTTTTGTTGATCATAAAAGCTTGAAATATTCCGGTTATGGTCTCATAACCAAAAAAAAAAGAAAAATATTAAGCTTATGACAATATACAAACAGTACTAGCTAAGCTTTGAATAGCCAAAATTATTTAAATAATTTAAGTCTTATATTTCTTTAAATATAGCGCGATTTTGATTTTCAACCCTCGTATTTTAAACATTTTAAATCTTTTAAGCGTTTATTATCACAAAATTCGTTTGTTACCTGCATAAAGAAAACTTATTTACATAAATTAGCAGCTATGGTTAATAAAATAAGGCACTAGAGGTTACTCTTGTACAGTCACCATCAATCAGTATCATGTGTTTTCCATATTATGTGGTTAAATTTTGTTATTTTTTTTTTTGAAAAATATGATTACAACGGAAGTGAAACTGAGTAATGCATAATTTAGTGAATATTGTTTAAGGTATATATTTATATTGTTGTTACTATTCTTACTTTAATTTATAATATCCATTGTTTTGTGTTTTATCATGTGCAAATTTAAAAATAAAATTTTTTATTACATTATGAAAGTTAATCACACGATTCTTGTGACCGCATGAGAATTAAATACTTAAACAAATAATAAATATATATATATATGTATATATAATTTATGTAACCAAAAAACTAATTTTTTGTTAAAATAATTTATGCATTATTTATTATTATATTATACCGCATTGATGTATTATTGTTAAAATAAAAGAGAATTTCTTTATTATTTTTTTTATTATAATGATATCATTTATGTTGAAAACGTTTTATAAAATACTAAAAGTATTCATCAATCTTAAATTTATTTTCTCTTTTTTAATAAAACGTGTGTTATTTACCATTTAACATAAATTATTATTTTATATTTTTAATCATTTATCATATCACCATATCAGCTAACACACTTACAGTTAATATTAATATTTAGAAAAAAGATAACATACACAGAAATTTATATAATTTATAACGATTTTTGTTACAATGTAAAATCTCTTGAGAATGTAAAGAACAAGCAAAAAAAAAAAAATGAATAAAAATGCAATTTCTAATTAAATATAAAACTACTTAAATAATTATCATTTTGATAAAATTAATAATAAAATAAAGGGAAAAAAATATATTTTAGGCACGTTTTCATTGCTTGTTTTAGTATTTTTTACGATGCGTCTTTTCTGTGTTTTTTTTTTTTGCCTCTCTACTTAACATCGAAGTTGATCGATTTCTTTTTTTACTGAACAAGAAGAATATATATATATAATAATAATAAAAGGAGGAAAATAATGTAAAGAATGATGAAGATATGGTTGATGAAAATAAAGCAGAATCCTCATGCTAAACAATACGTAAACTACTATATACCACATATTTTTTTTTCTTGTTGTTATTTTCTTTTTATTTTTATGCCAACTATATTTTTTATTTTGCTTTCACCATCAAAGCTGAACGTGTTTTGTATATATTTTAGGTCCAATTTTGCTTTAGCTGTTCTGAATCATTTTAGATTCCTAATTTATTTATATACAATTTATGCATACAATATATATATATATTTGTATTTATTTAAAAACACATATATAAATATATATTTTATCAAATTTTAGTCATACATACTTAATTTTAGAATAAATAAGCTTTAGCCACATATAAACATTGTTGAAGAAAAAAAAAATACCGAAATAGTAATAAATATATTTTTTTTTGTATTTTCTTTATATTACAGTACAAGATAGATAATTTTCTTCTTTTTTTTTAACATAAATATTTTTCCATAATAATTTTGTTAAACATTTTATTATTCATTTAATAATAGTACATTTCTGGAATTGTTCCAATTGTTTAAACATTAATAATTTGTTTTTTGCTTTTAGTAGTAATATAAATTCATAAATCAATTACTTTGGTTTTACTATATGTATAAGCTTTTCAATAAGAAAACATAATAAAATATTTTAATCCTAGTTATAAATAAATTACAGAGAAAATTTTTATTTAAAAAAATAAATTTTCCTTGATGTTGTTGCTGTTGTTGTTAGTTTTATTGTATAATAGAACACGCGCGCCCCTAATAATATGATAATCTTATAAATATTGCCAATATAGTTTGTTTTTTCTCTTTTTTAATATACCGTTTATTTATGAAAGCATGTGATAAAGATGGTAAGCAAGGATAAGCAATAAATTAATACAATTATATACGTTATAATAAACGATATTCACTTTGATTATTTTTGGTTATCTTATAACATGTTGTAGGCGGTTTAAATGCTGTCGATGTTATGTTGCGCGCTTGCGTTTTTATACGTCAATAGTTATACGAACACAATATTTATCCTAAAGTACAGAATTTTCCTTTTTTATATATACGAGTAAAAAACCTACATGACGTCGATAATTTTTTTTTGTTTTCGTAAGAAAAAATTGTAAAAATGTGCTAGAAAGTAAGGTGAAAAGAGTAAAATGATGACTACCGATCAAACGTAGTAGCATACTCTGGTATTCATTGAAGCGTTAACCAAAATCTTGCATACACCAAAAAAAAAAAGACGAAGACTTACTTATTGAAGAGATTTTTCTCTATATACATGTGTATGTTGTTCTTCAATTTAAATCAATTCGATCCTATTTAGTTTTAAATATATTTTTTTTTTCATTCTATTGACGTGGTTAAGCTACCAATACAGATTACTCTTTTATCATAAAATAATAATAATAATAATATAATTCCTTTCGTCTGTCCTAATCAGTACACCAAACATTATAATAGTAGTTTGAGAAACGATTAAGTATTATTATTTTTCCGTTTATCTTATTTTCTGCCTGTATGTCTGTCAGAATGTGTGCGAAATTTTAATTCCAGCAGTAATCTATAACCATTCTAAATACATAAATATAACATAAATAATTTCACAAGAAATATTTCTTACTGTTACCATTCTTACACGTTATTAACTATTGAAAATTCTTCTTGTAGAATTTTTTATATATAATAAATATTTCTACACTATTCTATTCATTATAATTCTCGTTTTCTTTTTAATAATATTATAGAATTTTATTTTATTTTATTTTTTTTTGGATAAGAATACATAGCATATGATCCTCATAAATACATATTTTAAATAGTAAAATAAATAAAATAACGACACACGGTTATACAACGATTTAAAAAAGATTTAATCATACTGTTTAGAAATATATAAATCAATTGGATCGACTATATTTTCTCAAAAATACAATAGATAATAATACTGATATACATATATTTATATCTCTGATTCGGTTTACCTTTTTATTTATTAATAATTTTATGAATATATGTAGGATACTACATCTGTATAAATAAACTCTATACGAGTTTAATTTTATCCTATTAAATATTTCTTTCTTTAAAAAAAAAATGGTTAAGGAATGAGAGTTTTTTTCTGCTGATTTTTTTTTTTTTTGCAACGACAAAAATTCTAACGTATAGAAAAATGCTTTTGTAGAATGATATGAGTGTGAAATAGGTAGTAAAATATATATATATGTGATAATATAAGAAAATTCACCCCTATCAAAAAAGAAAAACTTAAATCCTTGGTCTCTTGAGAGAAATTTAAATTGAAGAGCATTGTTTGTTTCGTTTATTTCTTATTTTATTTTCTTTTTTTTTTGTCATATTACGTATATGTCTTCGTCATCCAAATATAAAAAATCTTCTAACCATTCTACTAATTCAATATTTAGATTATTTACATATTCACGTGACTTCGATATATACATATGTATTTATTTTTCTTGCTTTATAATTTTATTATTCTCGACACTTTTTGCTACGCTATATTCACGTGTTTTCACCGGAAACAAAGAATAGTAATAAAAGAAAAAAAAAGAAGAAAAATAACAATAATAATAATAATAAAGTTCTAGAGTGGTCCATACAAATATATATTCATAAGTATGTCGTTATGTTTATACATATATACATAAAATTATGTAAATAACAATAGAAATAAAGAAAAAATTGTAAACGGATGAAATAAATAAAATGTTGCTTTGCATTCAAGGTTCCCAATCGTTTTAAATAATTTTATAGTAGATTTATATTATCTTATATATTTTTTTTTTATATCTTATTCTCTATTGAATTAAATGAACTTTGAAAATTTTATTTTCTTTTTTGCAATATTTTTTACTTACTTACTTCAATCGTCTTTTAAATTATAAATTAAAATAAATAATACATACTAGCGAGTAAATTGAAATTGATTTTTAATTTTATATATATGTATGTTTTTACATAATGATATATGAAGTTTCATTGACATATTTTTTTAAATTAAAAGTTTGATCTATTTTTTTTTTTTTTTATAAATATAAATTGTTATCAAAATAATATAATGGTTAAGTGGAAACTTGTCAATCCCTTTGGGCATTTATTTTATTTTTATTTTTATATAGAAAATTGTGTAGAATTTGTTTTCATTGAAATGTATATAAACTAATTTATGTTATTGTCAAAATTATATAAAAGCCACTAGAACAAAATATTAATTAATAATAAAATTTTAAGGTAATTTATCAAATTTATATAGACATATTCTATATATAATATAGAGATTTATATATGTGTATAGTTCTAGTGTGGTCATAGAAAATCTATTTACGTAAATTTGTAAAATCAAATTAAACAATTCAATTTAAGTAATTAAGATTTTATATAATTTTAAGTACTGCAGACATATTCTGATTCGTTATCATGAAGGTTTTTCTTCTACTTTTTTTTTTTGATGGTTGAATCACTAAATATATAAATGATTGCTTTAAATTTGTGTTGATTATACATATATTGTGTTTTCTTTTTTAAATTTGTTAATTGTTATAATGTTGATTGAATGCTTTGACAGTGTTTTAGTAAAACTAATAGAAATTATTATTCTATTTCAGGTGAACAAAATAATAGTTTAAAAAAAAAAGAAATACAATTAATCGTGTATTGTTGAAAAAGAGTTAAAAAAATAGAAGAAAATATGTGAAAAAATTGCTTTTTTTTTGGAAAAAACAAATAATAAAAAAGTAAAATAAAATAATAATAATAAAAAAAAATGTGTCAAAACAATAAAAAACTATTGATAGCAACATCGTCTGCCAGATTGTGTTTAAGGACATCAATGACAATGTTAACATATATTGGAATTTTGTTTCTATTCAATGCAGTATTTAATGGATATCGGATAGATGTTGAAGCACAGTTGGCATGGTCACCAATACAAGTTGATTCCGAAAGTGAGTATTATTTCAATCATTTTAATTAAATATTTTTATTTGGTTAATCCAAAATTATAAAAAAAAAAAAAAATCACCAGAAAATAATAATAAAAAAAAAAAACATATGTGGATTATTGCAGATTATTTGTTGGAAAAATAATAAATAATGAATAAAAAATTAATATTGTTAAAAAACTTGTTACAAGAAAAAAAAAAATCAATATAATTTTACGAATGACCAGGCGTCTCCACTGGCTTCGTTTGAGTAATAATAAAACAAAAATATATATATATGAGAAAACGGAAAACAAGATAATGACAAAATCCCTAAAAAAGCGATTCTTATCTAATTTTCTTTTGGAGTTTTTATTTATTTATTTTTTTTTTTTTATTGTTTATGCGTATATGTATCGTAATATGTATAACTTTTTTGTTTATACATTACTTTGCTTATAGTTTTTATTTTTCCTTATTTTTATTCTTTATTTGATTATGGAATGCATCTCAAGGGTTTCCTTGTTGGAAAATTTTTTTTTTCTTTTTCATTTTTGCCAAGCTGTTTGTTCAAACAAAATGAGTATAATTATCAATAAATATAAACGAAATTAGAAATAAGAAAATTGTTTGTGTATATTTTTGGTAATTAATGATAAAGCAATTTGTTTTACTAGCACAGTATTAATTTTTTTTGTCATTTTATTTCATCATGAGATGATTTTTGTTGAACATCAATTTTCTAATTTGATTCTTATATTTCTTTTCTTTTAACCATTATCAGTTTTTATTTTTTTGGTTGTTGTTGCTATTATTGTTGTTCTTGCTTTATAAATAAATTTATTTGATCAATAATAGGGTGATTATTTTTTTTCTTTCTTTTTATTTTATTTTTATTATTCTTTCTTGCTTTCGTGTTGTTGGATATTTTATTTTTTTTTTAATATTAAATTGACATTGTGATAATCTTATTTCATTCATTTTATTTTGTTTTATCGTTTTATTATTCTATATATAGAATGATTTTGCTAGAATTGTGATTAACTATTTAATTTTTATTGTTCACTTTTTGTCAGGTTGTAGTTTGAGTGAGAACTATTATTTATCCTTAATAAGAAAAATAAGTCTCTTTAGAATAATTTATTTAATTTAACATTTGTGAATTGGAATTTTTTTGTCAATATTTAGATCGAATAAATTTTATTTTTTCTTTAAATTCGATTATTTAAGGAATATTCTTCCCTTTTTTTCCGAAAAAAAAAATAAAAAAAACAAATTCTTTTAATTTATATTTACTTATGTATCTGCGCAATAATATAAAATTTTCACACTTTAAAAGCTTCTTATCGATACTTGAAATTTATAATGGCGATAGATTTTGCTTACAATAAAAAAAGCAATTATTTATTTCAGTAAATAATAGATAATATGTTACATAAATTCATATGTTAACACTTTTGTCCAGTTTTATTAATATTTATTTATATATTTAATTAAATCTGATAAGGAATACAAAGTATAACTTTGTATAATAATTTTTTACTTATTATTATTAAATATGTAAATAAGCTACTACTATTATTATTATATATATTTATTTACATAAAGAAAATGTATGATTTGCAAAAGAAAATGTGCGAGGGAAAAAGTTTTTATAAAACTTTCAATCATACGAAAAAAATAAAAATAAAATCATATAATCATATGAAAACACAGAATAAAAACAAATATTAAATAAATAAAAAATAAGACAAAGGACATAAAAGGGAAAAAAGGTAAACAAATAAAATTATATAATATTTTCCTTTGATGTTATTAAAAAAAAAAGAAAAAGAAAGTAAAATAAATAAAGTTGTTTTTAAAATAAACAAACATATACTTTGTGTTTTAAAGTTTCTTTTTGAATAATTTTTTTTTTATTTCGCTCTCCTTTTTTTATTTTTATTAATTTATTTATTCTTATTTTCTAAATAGAACTTATTTTGTGCTTTTCTTACAATAAAAATGAAGAAAATAAATTCTTTTTCGGCAAGTATTCAAAACACAAGAACAAAACAAAAAAACTATTTAAAGCATAAAAAGAAATTTCTTTTCTTTTCTTTTTCTATTTTTTTTTTTTATTTCTGTGAAAGAAAATCTTAAAAGTAAAAGTTAAGGACAGAAAAAAATAAAAAAGGTTTTTCCTGTTACATAAAAAAAAACCTCTTCAAAAACCAACAATATGTGGAGCAAAAAAAAAAAAACTTATCAATCATTGAATGCCATTTTCAGATTCAATAATGACGGTGATAAAATGTATATCTTGCCTACTTTTCAATGTTTTTTTATTTTTTTTCTTATTATTTTTTATGCTTTTCTAATACAATATTTTGCCATTGACATTTCTTTGGTTGTTTGCATATATTTTTTTCGTAATGTTAAATGATGTAGTAACATAAAAAAAAACGAAATTCATCTTTGGTTGACGATTCAAAATCCAAGATTCTCCAGTTAAAACATTCGTTATTATATAATCAAAACTATTAATTAAATAATTATTATTTTTAATTAATTAAAAAAAATATTATTTTTTGCATTAAAAACTTTGATAAATTATTAATAAATAATATAATAAAAGATTGTATAGAAACTAAAGTTTAAATTGTTTAAATAAAAAAGAGAAAACTTTTAAATGAATAAAAATTAAAAAATAATAAATAAATTATTACATAGAAAAATATTATTTATTCAAAAATCATAATTGTTTTATATATATATATATAAATTAATTATAATTGTTTGACCAGATGAATGACAAAACTTTTTTAATTGCACTTTTTTCTCTTTATTATTATAATAAACTACTTGTAAGCGCAGAGACTAATTTCACAATTATAACAATCTCGAAATATAAGTTTTTTTTTATACTGCTTTTATTTAATTTAATAATAGAATAGATAGATAACATCGTATAATATTTATTATTGTTACAAAATGTAATAATCTCTTAATTTTACGGTGACAGTTTTCTTATTCTTTTTTTTGTATATCAATTCAATTATACCTTAGATTTCTCAATCGCTTACACAAAGTAATAGTCCATTTACTCAGTGATTCTGCATAAATTATATTTCAAAATTGAAAATTAAATTTGTGTTTTGTTATTATAAATTTCATAAATCTTCAACAATAAAGATAATTTCTGTTTTTTCATTTGATTTTCTTTTTTTTTTTTTTTTTTACTTATTATCATTTCTTTTTAATATATCATTACTGTATTGTTATCTCTAATATAATAATGATCATTATGTTGATGATGATGATGCCGACGGTCGGTTGTAGTAATTGTGTCAACCTCTTTCCACATTATACTCAATTTCGCTTAATTATTTTATTTTTATCTCGTAAACTCACTCTAATTTTTTATATCATTAGATTCGAAATTGTCTTTCTCAAGTAAAGGATAATTGTGTTTGTATAACAGAAAAAAAATGTAATGTTAAAATTAAAAGGGTGTACAAAATTTGGGGTTTTTTTTTTTTTTTTAATATTTTTGCTTCTTTTGTTATAACATTAGAATAAATATTGTAAGAGAATTACAGAATGGGTAAGGTTTAAAAATACAAACACATTACTTTAGACGATGTGCTTTGAATGAATTAAATGACAAAATTTATTATAGCACAATTTTCAACTTGATGTCTTTACTAAAAAGCATAAAAAAAAGAGAAACAAATGAAACGAAATACAAAGGATATGTTTAAAGGTTACAGGATTTAAATATATATATATATATATATATATATATTTTGTTTTCTACAAAAATAATTTTCTTTACTTTTGATTTTAATGTTATAAGAGAAAGGACCATATTTTTGTTTATCAGATAAAAAACTTCTACTGAAGTTTTATATAATATCTTATAACATTTATATTTAAAGAATTTGTATAGAATTAATAAGGATCAATTTAAATATTTGTTGAACAGGTCAAGTGGATTTATGGACCCGAAAGGCAGCTGGATGTCCTTGTGCTTGGTCAAATGTATCATCAGCGGTAGCATCAACACAAAATCAACATCAAACTGGTTGTGCATGTTGTGTTAAAGGTGGATGTCAATGTGGTGAGGATTCTCCAGGCAGATGTGCTCAATGCAGTTTAGAACAGTATTGTTATAACAGTAAGTGGGCATATTTTGAAGGGTAAATTCATGTAAAACAATTAAAATTATTTGATTAAACAGTGTGCAATATAACCTTGGACTCTCGCGAATTGCAAAATAGCTCGGGACTGTCATTTGGCCAAATAAAGTCACCAATTCTAAAAGGACCAGCTATGTGCACATATTTACTGCGTCCATCACCTGGTCAACGAGTAGAAATTCAAGTTTATCGATTAATATCAGTTGGGAGATTCAATGGGAAAAAATGTGAAGGCGGCTCCTTACATTTTGGCGACAACAATGATATATTTGGCGCAGAATTGTGTGGAACCAATGAACGATACTCTCCACCAGCTGTTCTTTTCTCTGATGATGGTGCAACTTCACTAATATTCAAGTAACGCTCGATATGCTGTATTTTACTGAAAAATTGCTTTAACCCATAAATTTCTACAGAATTACAGAGGATACGATGCGGTCACAGTTCCTAGCTTATTTTAGTTTTACGGCATTAAGTCATCCTTATGTTGGATTTCAACCTCGTGGTGGAACACGAGTAACATCAACAGAATGTGATTGGTCATATAATGACTATGCTTGTCAAACACCCACAGCATGCGCTATTGCCAGCCCTGGATTTCCTGGAATTTATCCACCAAACCAAATATGTCGATATCATTTAGCAACATCATCTATTCACACACGTGTCAAAATTACATTTATTTCACTACTGTTACCTGAGAAGTAAGTATTTTTAATCTTTTTCGTTGCGAAAATACTAATTTCTTATCTTATGCAATATAGACATTGTGAGACCCACTATATATCGTTGTTTGAGGGAACATCATCAACTGGTGTCGAACCACTAACTTCAGTTTGTGGATCTACTAAAACTACGCTAGTATTCCCTGGTCCAAATTTACTTCTTGAGTTTCATTCTGGTTATGAAGTGCCTCCTTTTGATTACAATGGATTCGCAGCTACTATAGAATTTATAGAAGGACCGCCTACGACAACAACTACAATTGCACCTACGCAACCAATTATTCAACCCAAAATTCAACAAGCAGTTGATTCGCCATCAGAAATTGGTGAGTTTTATTCATTATTGATAAAATACATTTAATTAAATTATATTCGGTATAAAAATTAATTGCGATAAAATTATTTTTATTAAATTTGAATCAAGAAAATGTTTCGACCTTAAAAAATATTATATTTTGTTATAGCTTCTCGAACGTCTTCGTCAACACCTAAATTTACGCAGTGCGATAAAGTAATTACTGCGTCAAGTGGCCGTTCTGGACATTTTGACACACGAGGGAGACAGTTTGCTTCCAATTGTCGTTTAATTTTTAAAGGACATTCAAATGATGTAGTTCACGTTTCGCTTTTCAACTATAGACTCAAGTAAAATATTTATTTGAACTGCGATCTTAAGCGATAATTAATAAAATTTAATTCTTTCAATAGAGCACCATCGTGTCGATCTGTTATTGAAATTGTTGATGGATTTGAGGGAAATAAAAAGTCCTTACATAAAATGTGTTCTCCCATGGTTCGCCATGCTAGAGATGCGAATGGAAGTTTTCTTGCACCGCAGACTTTTGTGTCATCAGGTCCCCAAATAATGGTTGCATTACGAAGATCTAGTAACACTGCAGCTAATGAAGCAGATATTGAGTTTATTGATGGCGCTTATATGTTTCACAACGGTACTTATTGAAGATATAGGTAAACGTCTGACAATTAAAATGTTCTAATTTAATAACATTACAGAAGAGCAGAGTGGAACATTACAACCATCATCACTATGCGACACACATCATTATGGAATGAGCAGTCCCGAAAGGGGAATTATTGAAGGACCAGGTACAGAACATCTGTATTGGAATATTGAGGGAACTTTGCGATGCTCTCATCATTTTATTCCGGGCGCTAACCAGAGTGTCACTGTGACGGTAAAAATCGTGTATTTTTCAAATTATGTGTCAATTACACATATTTAATATTTTATTAGATTGATGGAATCGATCGACTTGGTTTAGAACCAAACTGCGAAACGGTTTGTGGCGATGGAGGTTGTCAGTGTTTAACAAGTTCCATTCCTCTGGAAGAAATAGATCATTTAATGATGGTGGGTGAAGATGGACAATCAATAAATTGCATTTGTGGTTCTTTTCGATCGGAATGGTTGCCAGTGTCCTTGCGAACATGGAGTCCAGTACAGCTGATTTATTCTGTGGCACATTATTCATGGAGCACAAAAGGCTTTACATTTACAGCATCGTACACATTCCACACTGACGCCATGTGTGGTCAGAAAACATTCACAATGCATACAGGCGAGCAGGATTCTAAAGATTTTGCCACCGGATTTTCATTGAATGCATTTTATCATCAACAGTGTACCTGGATTTTGGACTCCAACGTCGAAAGGCAATTATTTGTTGAGGTATTGTCAGCTTTAGTAAATTTTTTATGGAACAAATAATATCTAATTTTCTTTCAATATTCAGTATTTTAGCAACTTCCTAATAATGTAATGAAATATTATGATTTTCTTTCAGATCCTGTCAGAGCAGAGTAGGTCGTGCACTGCTTGGAATATTACAGTACACGAATTCATTTCTATTGAAGACGAGCGAAATCATGCCGGTGAAGTTCTTCATCTATTTTGTCCACGAGACAAACATCAATTATTTACCATGCCATGGAAACTTAATACAGTTGTCATACGGTAATTAATTCGATAAATTAGTTAATCGAAATGGTTTGCTTAACTTTTGTTTATAATTTTATTCACAGTATTCAGGCAATGACACGAACAGCACCAGTTTATACTGTTAAATGGAGGTCTCAAGTTGTTCGTGCCAATACCCGACAAGGACCTCCGACACCATCTCCAAATGCTGTATCTAGTGCTTGCTATTTCTTTGTGTATAATTCCCGATGTTTATTAGTTGAATTGTTTTCCTGTATTATAATATCAATCAACCAAATACGATATTTAAATAGAATTGGTTAATTGTTGATTTAAAAAATCAATAAAAAAAGAATATTCCTAGTTCCAATATAAAAATATTAAACTATGACACTTGCGTCCATCAAACAACACAACTACATCACTACTAATTTCCCCATTATTAAGTGTAATTTGATATAAAAATTATAAAACGTAGTTTTATTAACATTAGTTAGTACCTTTAACAATATCATAATAAAAGTAATAATAATAATAATAATATTAATTGCAAAATAGCTATAAACATTGTGAAGTGATTTGTTTATTTAAATTATGACATTTATTACGTTATGGTATTAAATGTTAGCAATTTAATTATCTAGTCAGCAAAAATACAAAAGTTTAACTATCGTAAGGCTTCGGAAATGTAAAAATTAATTAATTTAAAAAAAAATAAAAAAAAATAAATAAAAGAAATACTAAAATAAAAATCTATATTAGATTTTATAAAAAAAAAAAAAAGAAGAAAATAAAAGAAAAAAATATTCATTTAATAATTGACTTTATTGTATTTTATATAAAATTATTCAATAATTTACAACAAAAAAAAATTCTAATTTGAATATGAAAATTTAAAATTAAAATCCAGATTAGAAGTTAAATGAATAAATGAATTTATAAAGAGAAAAAACTAATTGACTGATATATTAATTTAAAAAAAAATAAATATAAATATAAATATATATATATACATATAATATGAAAAATAATAATTGTAGGAAAATTAAATAAATGTAATTAAAAAAATAAAAAAGAAGTCATCATCATTTATAAGAAGGTGAAATTAAAAAAAAAAATTAAATTTAGCAAAAAACAACCAAAAAAAAAAAAATGAATTGAAGCAGCACATAGTAGCGCACACAGTTATAAACTGTAAAAAAAACAGTAAATCTACTTAAGTCACTCAAAAATAATATAAGATAAACGAGAAGAAAATTTTTAATAATAATAAAAGAATAAAAAATTACACAAAATACAAAAATTATTAATTAAATTTTGTGTAAATAATTTGAAAAAAAAAAATTAATTAATTAAATTAAAACAGATAAATTTAAATTAATTTCTTTTTTTTAATAGCAAAAACCAAAAAGATCTTTCATAATTAACTATATAAAATATATATAAATATAGATTTAAAAAAATAAAATCACTGACTGTAATATCTTTTTTGTTTATCATAAATATTTAAAACAATAAATTAATGAAAACATATTGTCCAATTGACCTAAATTAAAAATTTAAATTATAATAATAATAATAATAATAATAAAAAGTGTATATTAAAAAAAAAGGATGATTAAAAATAAATATTAGGATAATAAAATGTTAAACAAAAAATAAAATATGTGAAAAATAATTTTTTATATTCGTTATAAAAATCATATATAATTAATTATAGAATGATGAAGGCTATAATAATTATTAATAAGAATATAAATCAAGGGATTTTATGGTAAGAAATTTTTGTTATTATTTTGCAAATTTTATTGATTTTTCATTTTAATTATGATGTTCTTAGAATAATAATTTCATTAATAAATTACCATATCCCTAGTCATTTAACCACTGCTAGTATGCTAATCCTTACAGCTATGATGAAATTCAAATCGCAATGTGGATTCTAATTTATTTATTTATTATTAAAGAAGAATACAGTTCTTATATAATTACTACCTTTTATGAACCAATTTTGTTATTTTACTTTGTGATTTGGCAAACACAGTAATATTATATTATTAAAAACTTTACTAATTGTACGAAATGCAAGAAACATGTCGATTTATGTCTGTAACAAAACACTGAATTTCATTACGAGCATAGAAAATTGTATATTTAGAGAAAATAATAAATCAAGTAAAGACCACTTTGCAAAGTTATTTTCTCGTTTTGTGCGAAAGTATGCTGATTCCATTTATAATAATCGGACATTTAAATAATCTAAGGTCTATCAAGTAAATCCATTTTTCTTTGGAAATTTACTTTATTTTCTATAACTTTTAATGTATTTTATGTATAGATAAATAACTATTCTGATAACAATTTACATTAATAATTTAATTAAAACTGTACCCATAACATAGAAAAAGATTCACAGTGTAATAATTAAAATCAATTGAGGACTTCATACTAGAAATACATACCACAAAACCGCGATAATAATAGTTTATTTATTAAATATTGTCTTATATATATAAAATGATAACAAAAGCTAATTATGGTAAGTAATTAATTAAAATTTCATGTAAAATGTTATAAACAATTTAATTGTCTATTATTATTATTTAATTTTAAATTAAATAAAACAAAAGGATGTTATATAAATAATTGAATGTTTTTATTCACTTTTCATTATCTGGTTAGGTAAATATACGATGTGTAGTTTCGCTCAGGAAAATTTATTCGTAATAGGCAAAAAAACTAATAATAATAAATAAAAGCCATCCTTGTGTGCTGTTTTCACTAAAGCAAACCAGAAAAAAATATATATATGTATATACATGTGTTTTTACAATTGAAAATGAGTATCCGGTGGGCGCACCTTTTCTAAAGTTTATTAACTTTTTAAATTATTTATTTCTACAAATCTATTTCCTGCTTACCTTTTTTTCTTTTCTGTTTTTAGTTGAAAGTTTAAATCTCTATTAAATATACATAGGTTATATAGGATGAACAAAATATTTAGGTAAAAACCTATATGTTGAAAGAAAGAAATAAAAATGAATCTATAATTGCTGACATTAAAAATTTAACATTATAGAATGCTACGGTTCCATTTCGTTCCATTTCATTAATTGTATTGATAATATTGATTAATTTAAAAAATAAAAAGGAAAACCATTGTTGTTTATTATTTTTTTTGCTTATTATTATGATTTTATTGTTAATTTTTGTTTTGTTTTTTAATAAATAAATTTTCTTTTTTTGTTCTGTGTCTATTTTTTGTGTAAATAACAATCTTTGAATATAATTTTTATTAAGTTCTATAAATATTTCTCTTCTTTTTATTTTTAAATTTACAAATAATACATGTGTGCTTTTACTACCTATGGATTTATTATTATTATTATTATTTTCTTTTTCTGTTTTTATTATTATTATTATCAATTATTGAATATTTTATTTATTTTCGTTTTCTTTATAAGATTCTTAATTTAATTTAATAAAATAATTTATTATTTTAAAAGGTATTTAAAAGGTAAAAAGAAAGCACAATCACCTATTTATTACATTAGATTCACTAGAAACGTTTATAAAAATCTAATATAGATTTTTTTTTTTTTTTTGGTTTTAAATAAATTTTCTTTTTTATTTTTCTATATAATTAAATTTATTTAATAAAATATATTTATATATTTATAGAAATAAATCATTTTTTTTGTTATATATTAAAATTTGAAATTCAATTCCATTTTTTTTTATTAACTGATTACTTTCACTTGAAACTTGATTATAACTTTAAATTAATTTTTTAAACGAAATATATATTATATAGTTTTTTAAAATAAGTTTAAATACGAAAAAATATATATTTATGTTTTAGTAATGTTTGAATGGACGCAAGTGGCGTTGTTAAATCATTTTTAATTAATTTATAGTACAAAATATTATTCAATATCTAATTTATTGTTAATCACTAAACACAAACTGTTTTAACTTATTTATCCAAATAATTGAGGAGATTATAGTTTTTGCTACTGAATAATACGAATTAAAATTATTTAAATTGGAAGCACTAGAAATTGCATTTGGCGATGGTGTTGGTGGTCCAAGACGAGTGTTGGCACGAATAACTTGAGATCTCCATTTAACAGTATACACCGGTGCTGTACGTGTCATTGCCTGAATACTGTGAATAAAATTATAAACAAAAGTTAAGCAAATCATTCCGATTAACTAATTTATCGAAATAATTACCGTATGACAACTGTATTAAGTTTCCATGGCATGGTAAATAGTTGATGTTTGTCTCGTGGACAAAATAGATGAAGAACTTCACCGGCATGATTTCGCTCGTCTTCAATTGATAAGAATTCGTGTACTGTAATGTTCCAAGCGGTGCACGACCTACTCTGCTCTGACTGGATCTGCGAAACGAAACGAGAAACAGAAAAGTCTTCAGGTCGTGATTCTTGATTGATTTGTTCACATTTCACATTGGTTGTGGTGTTGGTAGAGGTTGTGAAGTTGGTATTGGTGATTGTGTTGGAGTTGATTAAAGTGTTGGTGGACGAGGATGGTTGGATAAGTTGGGTTCTGGTTCTGGTTCTAGTTCTTTGTCTACTGGTGTAAGGTTTAGCTGTCGTTGGGGGTAAACGAACACGATTTGCTTCCTCTGAAGCTCGCACCTCAACAAATAATTGCCTTTCGACGTTAGAGTCTAAGATCCAGGTACACTGCTGATGATAAAATGCATTCAATGAAAATCCGGTGGCAAAATCTTTAGAATCCTGCTCGCCTGTATGCATTGTGAACGTTTTCTGACCACACATGGCGTCAGTGTGGAATGTGTACGATGCTGTAAATGTAAAGCCTTTTGTGCTCCATGAATAATGTGCCACAGAATAAATCAGTTGTACTGGACTCCATGTTCGCAAAGACACTGGCAACCATTCCGATCGAAAAGAACCACAAATGCAATTTATTGATTGTCCATCTTCACCCACCATCATTAAATGATCTATTTCTTCCAGAGGAATGGAACTTGTTAAACACTGACAACCCCCATCGCCACAAACCGTTTCGCAGTTTGGTTCTAAACCAAGTCGATCGATTCCATCAATCTAATAAAATATTAAATATGTGTTATTGACACATAATTTGAAAATTACACGATTTTTACCGTCACAGTGACACTCTGGTTAGCGCCCGGAATAAAATGATGAGAGCATCGCAAAGTTCCCTCAATATTCCAATACAGATGTTCTGTACCTGGTCCTTCAATTATTCCCCTTTCGGGACTGCTCATTCCATAATGATGTGTGTCGCATAGTGATGATGGTTGTAATGTTCCACTCTGCTCTTCTGCAATTTTATTAAATTAGAACATTTTAATTGTCAGACGTTTCCCTATATCTTCAATAAGTACCGTTGTGAAACATATAAGCGCCATCAATAAACTCAATATCCGCTTCATTAGCTGCAGTGTTACTAGATCTTCGTAATGCAACCATTATTTGGGGACCTGATGACACAAAAGTCTGCGGTGCAAGAAAACTTCCATTCGCATCTCTAGCATGGCGAACCATGGGGGAACACATTTTATGTAAGGACTTTTT
Organism: Ptychoptera contaminata; assembly: GCA_963942525.1. Taxonomy (NCBI): domain Eukaryota; kingdom Metazoa; phylum Arthropoda; class Insecta; order Diptera; family Ptychopteridae; genus Ptychoptera; species Ptychoptera contaminata. The sequence goes on along the minus strand of OZ012636.1, from coordinate 10,383,340 downwards.
ATTTGCTTCAAAACCATCAACAATTTCTATAACAGATCGACACGATGGTGCTCTATTAAAATAATTAAATTTATCAATTATCGTTTTAAATCACATTTCAAATAAATATTTTACTTGAGTCTATAGTTGAAAAGCGAAACGTGAACTACATCTGTGGGTTTGCCTTTAAAAATTAAACGGCAATTGGAAGCAAACTGTCTCCCTCGTGTGTCAAAATGACCAGAACGACCACTTGACGCAGTAATTACTTTATCGCAAGGCGTGAATTTAAGTGACGACGCTGATCTAAGAATTCCTGTTTAATATATTACAACGAATAAAATAGTAATTAAATTTAAAATTTAAATTTATAAAATACAATTCAAATCACCTATTTCCGATGCAGGTAATCCAAGAGAAATATGTAAAGGCGGTTGTTGTGGATTCTTTGAATGATATTGAATAGGAGGTTGGTTTATAGGTTGATGAGTGGTTGGCTGTGTTGTCGTCGTCGGTGGACCTTCTATAAATTCTATAGAAGCTGCGAATCCATTATAATCGAAAGGAGGCACTTCATAACCAGAATGAAACTCAAGAAGTAAATTTGGACCGGGAAATACCAGTGTAGTTTTCGTAGATCCACAAACTGAAGTTAGTGGTTCGACACCAGTTGATGATGTTCCCTCAAACAACGATATATAGTGGGTCTCACAATGTCTGTATTGCATAAGATGCGAAATTAGTATTTTCGCAATAATAATAAATAACGAAAAAGATTAAAAATACTTACTTCTCAGGTAACAGTAGTGAAATAAATGTAATTTTGACACGTGTGTGAATAGATGATGTTGCTAAATGATATCGACATATTTGATTTGGTGGATAAATTCCAGGAAATCCAGGGCTGGCAATAGCACATGCTGTGGGTGTTTGGCAAGCATAGTCATTATATGACCAATCACATTCTGCCGATGTTACTCGTGTACCACCACGAGGTTGAAATCCAACATAAGGATGACTTAATGCCGTAAAACTAAAATAAGCTAGGAACTGTGACCGCATCGTATCCTCTGTAATTCTGTAGAAATTTATGGATTAAAGCAATTTTTCAGTAAAAATACACCATATCGAGTGTTACTTGAATATTAGTGAAGTTGCACCATCATCAGAGAAAAGAACAGCTGGTGGAGAGTATCTTTCATTGGTTCCACATAATTCTGCACCAAATATATCATTGTTGTCACCAAAATGTAAGGAGCCGCCTTCACATTTTTTCCCATTGAATCTCCCAACTGATATTAATCGATAAACTTGAATTTCTACCCGTTGACCAGGTGATGGACGCAGTAAATATGTGCACATAGCTGGTCCTTTTAGAATTGGTGACTTTATTTGGCCAAATGACAGTCCCGAGCTATTTTGCAATTCGCGAGAGTCCAAGGTTATATTGCACACTGTTTAATCAAATAATTTTAATTGTTTTACATGAATTTACCCTTCAAAGTATGCCCACTTACTGTTATAACAATACTGTTCTAAACTGCATTGAGCACATCTGCCTGGAGAATCCTCACCACATTGACATCCACCTTTAACACAACATGCACAACCAGTTTGTTGTTGATTTTGTGTTGATGCTACCGCTGATGATACATTCGACCAAGCACAAGGACACCCAGTTGCCTTTCGGGTCCATAAATCCACTTGACCTGTTTTTTTACAAAATCATAATAACTCTTTTCAAAATTTTTTTTTTTCATATTATAAATACATTAATCTCTAGGCTATTTTCTCTTTTTTATCATCATTTTTTAATCTCAGAATTCTCAATTATAATTAAACATTATTAGAGTATAAAGAATATATGTATATTTAAAATTTTATAACATTTATGACCTCGACAATAAATAAATGATTTAATTAGAAAAACGATTTAAATACAATTAAATTTTAGAACAATTATTATAAATGATTATTACTTTCTTATTATATATTAAAATCATATTAAAAAATTTTATCATATAAATATCCTTAAAATATAAAGCAAAATGATTTTTCCATTAAAATGTTAGAATACAATTTGATAATTTAAGTAAATTAAATTAAAGAACTTGGTAAGTAGTTACCAAATTAAAAAAAAAAATCGACAAGATTACTGCCAAATCACAAAAAAAAAAACAATCTTAATTCTTTAATAGTAATGGTTAGTAGTTGCTTAAGCTTAAGTGATAATAAAAATAAAAATAAAAACTTTTCTAGATTAACTATTTCACAAATAAATAATAAACCTATTTGTATTCTATATATATATATATTATATTGTACATGGTGAGGAGTGTGACCTAATTTTTAAAAAACAAACAAAAATAAAATAATTCTAAAACACAACATATTTTTATCTTAAAGAATTTTTAATGAAATTGATTTTAATCGTGGAATATATTTATATAACAGATAATAATGAAATAAAATAAAATAAATACATTTTTTAATAGGTTTTGGTTTTGATTTGTTTTTTTTTTAATCTGATACCAAATTGTTATTATTATGATTTTTATTTAATGTACATATTAACGAAAGAATTAACGACACCATTAACGCCCAATGTTACTTTCATTTCTATAAAAAATATATATATATATAATTAAAAGTATAATAGTTAAATTAGAAATAACAAAAAATTAATATTGCTTATGCTTTTATGTTTTCTTGTTTTGTGCTAGAAACAGCACAAAATTTAATACTCAGGCTGGTACGTACCATTGTTTTCGCTATTATTAATATTTCAAGTGGTAATATGCCCGGTTTTATTATAATAATATAGAATTTCCTATTTTTCTTTAACATATTATTATAATTGTTTGTTTTATTATTAAAATAAAAACATATAAAAATGTAATACAAATAAATATATATATACTTACTATCTGAATCAACTTGTATTGGTGACCATGCCAATTGTGCTTCAACATCTATTCGATATCCAGTAAATACAATATTAAATAATAACAATATTCCAATATTTGTCAACACAGCCATTGATAAAGTTAAACATAATCTGGCAGACAATGTTGTTATCAATGTTTGTTTATTTTGACACATTTTTCTTATGATTTTATGTCTTTATATGTTATCATAATAAACATACATATTTTTCTTTATTTTTCATTCACCTAAATTAATGTCATTAATTTTATATTTATGTAACACTGATAAAACATCATTTAATTGATTCAATAATATAATAAATGTTATTTTTTTTTTTATAATAGATAAATTAATTAAACGATTGATAGTTATGGAAATTTTAAATAATTTAAATAAATAAATTTTTAATACACTAAACAAGAATAGTGATTATGATTATTATTAATAAAATATTATATTGTTCTGACTACAAAAAAAAAATGAAATTTCATTACTTAAATTCTTAAAATGATTAAAAGGACTCGACAAAAACTTTATTAAAATAAGTACATTTGCGAAAGATCTCATTGTAATACTAAATTAAAAAAAAGAATGAAAGACTTTATAATATTGTAAAGTTAAAAATAAAAACTTTGAGAATAAATTTCTTTAGCTTTACAATGAAAAAAAAAAAAATACAGTTTATTAAAATTGTGTAAAAAAATATACGCAAAACAATAATAATAAAAATAATAGAATAGAATAATTTAAAATATAAAAGTCTGTTTTGATAAACAGGAGTTTAGTTTATTCAGTTTTTATTTATATTTATATTATATTAATTTACCTTCGTGGTAATACAATAAAATAAATAATATAAAAAAAAAAAAACAAAGAATAGAATTGAAATAACAACAGGACTATATAAAAATAAACTGTTGTTGGTTTTACATTTAATGCTGGTTTAAAAGGTATAGATAGATACTAGGAATATTATTATAATAGAAGAGCATGCATGGTTTTTGATTAAAATAAAATAATTCGAAAAAAAAAAGTAAAATAAATATGTAATTTAAATAAAAGGTCACTTTTTAAAGGTACTATTATCTGTATCCGTATACATGAATTAAATACTTATTTACAAAAATTATTATTATTATTATTATTAATATTATTTGCAAACATTTATTTAAGTTTTTCAGTTAATTTTTATTAATTAATTCTGCCTAATTATTTAATCATCACGTAATATATTTTCTTTCGTGTTTTATTTCATTTTTTACTCAACACACATCAATACATAAATTTTTATAAGATAAACTCCTGTTTTATAACCATTAATTAAGTTTCGTTTTTATTTTTTTAGTAGACACATCATAATTAGTTTTCTTTTCATTTTTGTTACATTATAGTTATGTCACGCAAGATCTATAAAAACAAATAAAATAAAATGAAACTAAGCACAAAACTTATAATAAAGTAAATAAATGTATATAGATATGTTAAGCCACCAATTTAGATGAATGATGTAATTACTTTTTGAATTAAAAACACTTAACGACATTTATGACTTTTTCACTATAGGGCTTGGTGTTTTTTTTTTTAGTTCACATTTTATAATAAAGGTAAGTTACACAAATTAAGTAAAATAAACATAATAATTTGAAAATTTAAGGAGCACTTTTATTTTGTATTATAGGATCAGACTTCGATGTTATTTCTGTCTATATTTCGTGTGTGCAAAATGTCAATTGTTTCATACAGCAAGGTCGTTCCTTATTTGCTTGCCAGTTAAAAGTATGATTCGTCGCAAATAGTACATCCCAGCTGCTGATTCCCCACTTTTATAGGAGTTGGAATACTAGCCGGTCGCATATTATTTGCGCATTTTATGGATTTACAAAGGGGTAATTTTTTATTTATTTTAGTGGAGGTCATATGTAAGCAGACACTTTGGTTTGAGACAAACATTTCTCCTATATGTTTAGCTAATTTTAATGTTTTATGTTCCCCATATTCAATATTTGGAGACAAAGTGCGGCGGGTTAGGTCACACATAAATGTATATCGATCGATCATTAAGAATTATAAAGTTCATATGAATCGATGAAGGCAGCGATTGCAATTTTTTGAGAACTCACACCACTGACCATGAAAATAATTTTAATACCATGTCGCCAAATAGTTGTATATTTTAAAATGTATATCAAATTTCTATCCAATGAATCATTTTCGATTCATTTTTTCCATAAATATCTAATTACATAAATCGTTTTTTTCTCTGTTGTTTTACTAAAATTTCTACTTCGAGAATCAATTTATTTATTGGATTACAATTTTTAATTTTTAAAATTTACATAACTAGAATATTAAATTATTCATTATTTTTACAAAAGAATAAGAACTTTTTTTACAAATAATTGTTCAGTTAAATAATATATATGAATGAAGCCGAGTTTTTACATTGTTTGTCATTGCTATGTAAATGAATTTTTAATATTTTCATATAGTGAGATAATCACTTTGTGTCAATTCTCTATATTTGTACTGTAGCATAATCGTCACACAATAAAATATAACGTATAATTAAAATAAATACTCTAGATAAGCAATTTATCCATATTTCCATGTTACAAATTTATAATATCGGTGAGTTAGTTATCAAATTGTCAGGGTGGTTTAAACAGTAAATTAAATATTATCATAATACGTTTATTTTTATTAATATATTTATTATTTTATTAATATTACCCATATAAATATTATAAAATTAAACAGAAATAATAGATATTCTCAAAAATTAAATTAATATAAAATATTTATGTAATATATTTATAAATAAAAATGAATCTAAAAACACCAATTAAATGGAACAAACATGTTAAAAATACTGCTAATAAAAATCTACTCTAATAAAAATCGTACAGATTTTGGTGTTCTTATATTATAATTTGGCAAATTTTGTTCATTTAAACATGTGTTCATATGTTGAACAATTGCTTCAATTTTATTTATTGATTGCATAAAATTTTCTAAAAATAAATCATTTTGTCTTTTGTCTGGACGTTGTTCCTCTTGTTGTTCAAAGCATATGTTTTTCAATTTACGAACATCATGTTGTATATCTTTAAGGCAATATTTGGCTTGCTGCTCAAATGGTATTGACAAACTTTTATCAATTAATGAATTTTTATCACATTTCCTTGGCGTTATATTTATTATATTCGCATCATAATCATCATCGTTATTACTACATTTAAATAATGTTTCCCTTCTGTTTGGTGATTTTTTTATATTTTCTCGTGTATTTCCGCTATCACCTAAAATTAAATCTTTTACCTCATTTAAACTTAATGATAATCGATTCGATGTATAACTATTATTCAATGTATCATTTAAATTACAATTTAATATAGAATTATTTAAATTATCAAATTCAGTCCATTTAATATCAAAAGTATTAAAAACATTTTCTTTATCAAAATCATCATTATTTCTAATTTTATTTAACCAAACATTTAAACGTGCTGGTGTCCACTCGGCTTTTAGTCTATTCACATTATCAACTATATAAATAATCGTATTAAATATACCAAATTCATTTGGTTTTTGTGTATAGAGAAATTTTATATTTATATTAAGATCATTACATCGTTGTGTTGCTTCCTTTACTAACATTTTTGTTTCGTGTAAACTTTCTTTAGTCGGATGTTCCATTAATTTTTTTAAATTTTCAAATATTTTTGATTTATCAATCGATTTATATTGATTAACATCATTTATTTGCTGTTGATTTTCAAAATTCTTTTTCTCTATTTCTAATATTTCATTTGAATAATTATATTTAAATTTCTCCAATTCCAATTTTGCCCATTGCTTTTTTATACTTAATTCATTTTTAATACGTTCATTTTCAATTTTTTTCAATTCAATTTCTTTTTCATCATTGAATTCCTTACGTAATAGTGTTTCTTGTTCGGCTAAAATTTCCTGATGTGCCAATTGATAATCAATAAGTTTATTATTTTTATTAAATAATTTACAAAATTGATTTGATATACGAAAATAATGTAAACCACCAATAACTAAACGATCCCCATGATACAATTGCTTTATTGTATTTAATAATTCACCATTTATATATGTTTCGAATTCATTATTTTCTGATTTAATAAATAATTCTTTATTATGGCGATTTTCAATTGAACTAAAATTAATAATGATAAGATAAAATCAATATTATTTATACTATTTATTACTATTTATTAAAATGAAAATAAAAAAAAATTACCAATGATTAACAGCAACTAATGGTCCATCCAGTACAATATCGGGTTGTTTAATCGCCTTAGGACAGCTTTTCCCTATTTTAACAATTCCGGGCGGTACTAAGTACAATAGAGTGCCTAAAATACAATTTATATAAAAGTTAATAAAAATAATAATAATTATTATTATGATAAAAAATACACAACCTGACAGCATAGGATCCGCAGCCAAATTAACTAAACAGGGATACTTTTGTTCAATACACATTTCTAATGCTAAGCCTTTTCTTTTCAATAAATTCATTTCAGTTTTTTGCAATTCTTTAGCTTCTTTTAAACGCTCCATCCATGACTTTTCAGCTTTGGCTAATTCCTGCTCTGATGCATATAATTGTTGTTTTAATTCATCAACCTGTTTATCATCAATTATTATTTCTGTTGTTTTATTTTCAACGGTTATTACATAAGGCTGTTGTTGCTGCAAGCTATTTGATATTGAGTTACGATTTTGTTGCCTCTCATAATCTTGTCGTAATGCTTGTAATCTTTCAACTTCTTCACGTAACTCACGTATGATACGATCATGGGGCGCTTCATTTACTTTAATACGATTAATTATTGTACGTGCCTGACATGCATAACGTAGTGTTGACAATGTTTCATCTAAATGACAACTAGCTGGTGATATTGTTGCTAACATTATTGTACGAGAATTACCACCAAGATTTTCCTTTAAAATTAAATTAAATATTCATAAATAATAAAGGGGAAAAACACAGTAAATTTAGTTATCAGATTATTTTTTTCTTTCTATATATTGAATAAAAAAAAATACTCAATCTATAATCAAAATAAAGTATTAAAATAACTTTAGGGTATTTGTTATAATATTTTAAATTAATAAAAAAAAAAGAAAAAATACCAGGAAGAAAAATATATTTATTTGACTAAAACAAATTTATTAAAAGTCTAGGAAATTAATCATCAAATATGAAAAAAAAAAAAAAAAAGAATGCCTTTAGCTAGAAATATTTATTGCGAGGATAAAAATTCATATTCATTTAAAAAAAAACTCAGTAATGTTGACTTTATTATTATTATTATATTTATTTAATAATCCTATATTAAAAAAAAAATTATTTTGTTAATTATTTATATTTTTCTATTTAACTTTTCTGTAAAAGGGTAATTACTCTTTTGATAAGAATATAATTCTTAAATTTTACTATCAGAATATTTAACACTTTGTATATATTTAAAATTGTATTCAACATAGATTCACATTGAATACAAATATAAATCGAAAGTTTTATTATGAATAAAAAAATAAATAAAACGCGTAAAAGTGTTTACTATATTTGTATATACATATCATTCAAATGTACAAGAAAAGTAAAGCTATACCAACGTTTATAACAAACATTTTTTTATAAATATTTTTTCTTAAGTAAAACTGAGAAGAATATACAATATAATTATTTTATTTTTTTTATATAAATTTATAAAATTATAATACAAACGTAAAAGTACCAATGTTATAAAATACACATTTGTGTAGATAGATTTGCCGCGTATATACACTACATATATAAAGTGAGTAAAAACATCGTTGCGTTTTCAAAAACAATATAAATAATAACCACGAAAGAAAAAAACCAAAACAATAATATTGAATTCAGTTCAAAAAAGATATTAAGCGAATAATACACAAAGTAAAAAGAATATTTTTTTTTAAAGAAAAATATTAATAATTTTATATATTTTCTTATTTATTTACATTTTAACAATATAAATAAAATTTACAAAATTAATTTAATAGTTTGATGAACTTTACAACAAAATTAATTTGTAAACGTCGATTTTAATTTCTATAATACCGTTTTCGTTTGCCATTGTTCATCTCTGCCAAAAAGTCAATGTTTTTTTTTTCTTGTATTTATTTATAATTTTAAATAAAATAAATTAAATTAATAACAGTGAAAGTTAATTGAATAAACAAACAAAATTAATTAATAATAAATTATAAAAGTGCATAGGAATTTAGCTGGTCTAAAAATAAATTGATTATTGAAATTTCGTTGTGTGTGGGTGTGTATAAAAAGAGAATAAATTATAATGGATATCTATTATGGTGGTGATTGCCTATCGTATGCATCTTTTCGTCATCCAATTTATCGTGATTATGAAAAGTTTCCATATGGTTACTGGGAGAATCAATTAAATTCACCACCAAAAACTTATACCAATTTACAAGGTAATTATCAATATTTTTTATTATAAAATTCAACAAATAAATTGCGCATAGCAAAGAACGACGACGACGAATTAAGTCTTATCTTAATTAATTAATACATTTTTTTTTTATAATTTACAAGTCAAATACTAAATGATGGTATAATATAAATATAATATAAATGACCTTCCTTCACTAGTTTATTGTTATTAGATTAAGCCAATTGTAAAATTTAATTTTTTTATTATAACCAGGATATACTCATTTAAATATGTTTTTCTTCTTCTTGTACGTCTCATATTCATTACGTTAAAAACAAAACAAGTTTAAAGTTAGATTAAATTTTTATTTTTTGTTTGCTTTTACAAAAAATAAACATTGTATTGCGCGTCGTTTTAATGTTTAAAAATAAACGCAAAATATGGTTATTATTGCAGTAAATACAATTATAAATAAATGGGTATATATTTATATAACATGACAATAATAATAATAATAGGTGCTTTAAAGTTATCAAACGTGATAAATTACTTATTGAAATAAATATTCTTATCAAATGTGCATAATACACACATAGAAGAGATGCTAAATTTAGATTTTAAAAAATAAATTTAAAAAAAATTTATAATATTTACATAAAAAATGCTTCTACTACTTAAAAAATTAACGAATGATACATGAAAAAGAAAAAAAACCATAAAGGTGTGACTGATAGGTAATTATTTAATTAACCACTCGAAACACATACACAGTGATTGCTAACCAAAAACCAAAAAAAAAAAATATATACGATTGCGACGTTAAATTTTTTATTAAAACAAATATTGAAAAACTGAATTAATTAAATAGTAGGATAGAAGTAAAAAAAAAATCTACGCGCTTATTTTATATTTTGGTCTCTTTGACACAAATACCTAAATTATGCAATACATTATTGTTTGTTCTCTTACATTTAAGCATATAACTTTCAACCTTTCTTGTATACATTTAGTATTTTTTACTAATTAAAATGTTGTAATTTCTCTCTTAATTAATTTTTTTTCTGTTTTCTTTTATTATTTTTTATTCTGTTTTAATAATAAACAAAACAACTACTAGACGTTTAATATGTAGAAATTTTTTAATCAACAAGAGAAATAATTTGACAATAGCAATAACAAAAAGCAAAAAAATATATAAACCTGCCCGTGGGCACGTAACGTATCTAGTCTGCTACACAGGTAAAATGCTTTAAATGTGTGTTTGTGTGAATTTTTAAATTTTATACATTTATATACTCAAAAACTAAATACGTATTCAAAATTATAATTTAATTATTTTTATTCAATATAAATAATAAAAAATATTATGCTATTTGATACTGATGGCAATGGGTTTGCGTCGTAAAAAATTAATAATCATATTTTTTTTTATTTTAACTTAAAAATTCATTAATTAATTTTCTTTCAATTGAAATAATATTTAATTAACAAAATAAATAAGAAATTTGAATTATTGGCTTTAATACAAATATATATATATATTTAAATATCTATAGACATTGATAAGGTGTAAAAAATGTACTTTGTTTTATAGATTTCTATGTAATTCTGTGACAATAAATCATTTAAATTTTATAAATACTGTATATTTATTATTATCTTGAATTTTTAGGTGATAAGGAGAAAACAAAAGTAAAAACTGCTATAAAAAAGGAATCATGCCCATTTTGTCGTGAACAAAAGAAACGTCCATTAGGTGCATATTTACGTAGGCGACAAAATTCTAAACATAATGATAGTATTTGTGAAGAAGATGAACATAATGTTAAAAGTGAGGAAACTACTTTAACGGTGGCAGTAACAGCTGAGGAAAATACAGTAAATTGTCAACAAAATGAGCCACAAAATCGTAATAATAATAATACTAATAATAATCATTAATCAAACATATAATCAAAATACTTTCATATAAAAAGAAATTTGAAAAAATAAAATAAACAAAACAAAAAGACTTTTTAATAATAATTAAAACATTTAAAGACTGATATCAAAAACTAAAATTTTCATTACAATGATAAAGGAAAATATAATAATTAAAAATCATTTCTTTTTGTATGTTTAATTATTCTAACACAATAATCAATAATTTATGTTTTCTTAGAAAACGCCTTATAATATTTAAAAATTTAAAATCAAAGCCTTTAATTATACATAAGCAAAGAAAAAAAAAAAAATTAAATCGCAAAAATAATTAAAATTAATTTTTGACAAAAAAAAAAAGGGAAAAACATTTTCTTAAAAAACAATGCCTTGTTTTATGAGGTATTTATATCTTATGTATAATAATAATTATTTTACATATACAATTTTTTTTTTATTTTTATAAATAAAATATTAATTAATATAAAATTTATTTTTGTAAATAAATAAAACAAAAAAAAAAGAAGTAATTTCTCTAATATTTTCATTAAATTAATAAAAATATTTATGGAAAATTTATCATAAATAGAAAGAAAGAAAAAAAAAAAAATAAAACATAATTTATTTATGTAAATTTATTAATTTAATTTATGGGATGTGGTTATAAATAAAAAAAAATAAATATATAATTAACAAATTTATGTGTTTCCTTACAAAAAATGTATTTTCTTAACCACAAGTTATATTGACTTTTATTTAAATTTAATTTTTCATTCAAAATGAAAAATAAAACTACATAATGAATTATTTAATATAATTAAGTAAGTGAAGTTGTCTGGATGCACTCTATTAATTAATAATTCCAAAAATAAAGTGACCATTTAAAAAAAAAAAAATTTCAACAAATTTTTGGCAAAAGAGACAAAACAGAATACAATAAAAATGTTTAAAAAAATTGTGAAAAAATTAAACAAAGAAAATGCTGAAAAATGTGGTATGAAAATTAAAATTTCTTCTTCTTTTTTTTTGTTGCATAAAATTTATAACGGATTAAATTAATTATTTTTTAAGGTCAAAACAAAATCAACAGAAAATCCTGTAATTGCAAATGTTTAAAAAAATGTAAATGCAAACATAATACAATTACAAAAACATTATATCCAAAAATAAATTTTACAACTGATATACTGTATTAAAATTAATAAAAACAAAATAAACAAATGTTCTAATAAAAAATGTGTTTAATTAACTCACCCTTAATAGTCTTGTCAATTCCGAATCACGATATGGTATATACGTTGTTTTACTGTCTGCTAATGCAGCAATTACTTTACCTAATGTTAATAAACTTTTATTTATGCAAACACCTTCACGCAAGCGTTCACCACTTGCACACGTATTACTTATACGTTCACTGCCTGCCAGATCAACAAGACTGATTTTACTACGTTTCGTTTGTTTAATACTATTATGATCAATATCATTATTTATTTCTGATAAATTTAAAACTATATTAAATATAGCATGGGATCGTGAACTTTTATCATTGCTTCCTGTTGCTGCTGTAGCCCGTTGGGTATTACCGACAGCTAGCCAATTTCTTAACGCTTGATGTGAATCAACTGGATGTGTACTTAAGTCAACAACATAAGGTCCCCATACCGGATGATCTCGTATCCTTAATACCGGACGTTTTTTCTGACAATTTACTGTGTTTATTAAACCTTCTGTCATTGATACCGCCAGTAAATCGTGAATTTTTTCATTATAAATTTCTAAATAATTGACTTCCACTTCAGCATGAACTTTATCTTTTAAAATATTAATGCGATGAAATAATTCATGGCAAAATCGTGGTATTATACCTGCTTCAGAATTTTTATCAAAATTATCTATATCTGAAAATAAAATATTGTTTAAATTTCTATTTTTATCTTAAATTAAACTTTTATTACCTGCATCTATTCCCATCATACTATAACTTTTTCCAGAACCAGTTTGTCCATATGCAAATAAGCAAGCATTGTAACCCGCAAACGCTTTATCCAATAACGGTTTGGCAACTCCTTCAAATACATCGTTTTGTGTAGCATAATTTTCATTTTCGGGATTGCAGGACCAATAAGTTTTATCATATTGAAAAGTGTGGCTGACGCCAGCAGAACTATCTGCCGTATTACCTGCTAACACGGTTACTTCATTGTCATTATTAATTCGAACTACATTTGTTAATGTTGGCGAAGTCAACTCTTTAAATATCAGTGGTCTAACCCGAACAGCAACTGTTAAATTTGTAACTTCACTGTGTGACTCACTTTTATTGCATGAGGTTATGGATTTAGATGTATCATCTAAATTAGGGAATGTACTGGTTTTACAACGGCGCGGAGTATTTTTGTATATACTGTCAGGGGTGTTGTTATCATTTGAAAAGGCTTTTCTACCAGATTGAGGTGTACTAAATAAACTTTTACTGTTTGACCAATTAATACTGGATGTTTTATATAGAGATGATGGCGTAAAGGCAGCATTTAATGATGATGATGACTTTGACTTACTAGAAAGCTTAGATAAACTTTTTGGTGTTTTATTACCAGACGAAGTGGATAAATTAGATTGTGAGAAGGCAACATTTAGTAAACTATTATCATTGCCACTGTCATCCAAATGATGATATTTATTTGTTGTTTTTTCATTACCACTTTTTGACACATTTATTACTTTTCCTTTAGCTTTGGGTGTTGAATCACGTTGCATTATAGATTTATTGAATCTATTGACCGGAGTATTTTTTGACGACATTTTATATTATATTTTTTATATTTTCATAACAAAAATACATAATAATAATAAATAAAACGTAAAACACAAACACTAAATGGCAGATGAATGAAATTCCGTTGAACGTTTGTTATTATTTCAAACACTACATAATATTACTTATACATTCAGTTACTTATAATGAGTGCGTTCATTACAATTATCTTTTACTAGTATGTTCAGTTGCTTTTGTATATTTCCACTTTTTATATTGTTCATATTAAATTTTGAATACAAAATAAAAAAATATATCTTTATTTTCTTATAACATGTTATCTTTCATTCATTTAAATCATTAATTCATAATTTCTATTTGTTATTTTTATACCAGTTAGTTAAAAGCGTTTAGTGACATTTGACTGAAGTTAACAATTATGGTCGCTATACTGGCTGTCATTTGACATAACATAACCTAAAAATATATAATCTAAGATATAGGTATTGAGAGATAATTGTTGTTTTTGTTTGTTTCATACTCAATACAACCAGCCAAACTTATCATAAGAATATTTTAAATTAGTGACGTGGTAAAATAGAATAGTTTTGCGATATAATTAATTTTTTGACATCACAATTAACCAGTGCATTAAAGGACTTTAAGATGAAGTCTAATAATGAAAAAATTATTATTAATGATAATGGCAAAACTCTTAAGCGTCGAATAGCTATTGGTTTAATTTTGGCAATAGTATTTTTAACATTGCCAAGCATTTGCGGTGGTCAACATCACGGTCATTCACATGATGAGCATCCTAGTTTTAAATATTCAAAAGAAGCTAACGAGCATTTTGAATCAGAACATATGCACCATGATCATCATCACGGTCACTCACATAATGGTCATGAACACCACGGACATTCACATGATGCCCACGTAGAACACCAACACGGCCATGCCCATGAACATGCTAGTAAAAGCAAGCCGATAATAAGTATATTTGATTTATTTTGTTAATTAAGGTGAAATTTAATTCATAAATTTTATTTTTAGGCGATTCCAACATATGGTTACACTCAATTGCCTCCACATTACTTATTAGTGCAGCGCCATTTTTAATACTTTATTTAATACCGTTGGATAACACAGAGAAGATGCAACCTCGTTTGAAAATTTTACTAGCTTTTGCTTCTGGCGGATTACTTGGTGATGCATTTTTGCATTTAATACCACATTCAATAGAACCACATAGTCATAATGATGATCATCATGGACATTCACATGGAAATGGTGAACATTCACATACTCATGATATGCGAGTTGGTCTTTGGGTTCTTTCTGGAATCATAGTATTTTTAGCAGTGGAAAAAGGAGTACGCTTACTGAAAAAAGAATCTGGTCATGGTCATAGTCATGGTGGTAGTTCTAGTAACAAAGATACGACAAAAAATGAAAAATTAATTAAAAAGAAGGGTGACGAAAAAAAGACCAAAGAGATTAAAGCAGAGAAAAAAAATGATATTAAAATTGCTGGCTATTTAAATTTAGCAGCAGATTTTACACATAATTTTACAGATGGTTTAGCTATTGGAGCCTCATATTTAGCTGGTAACAGTATTGGCATTATAACAACAATAACCATTTTATTGCACGAAGTTCCACATGAAATTGGAGATTATGCAATTTTAATCAAATCAGGCTGTAGTAAAAAACAAGCAATGTTATTACAATTAGTTACAGCAGTAGGTGCACTAGCAGGCACCGTTATTGCATTATTAGGAAGTGGTAGCGACGCTGCGTCATCATGGATTTTACCCTTTACAGCAGGTGGCTTTATTTATATAGCCACGGTCAGTGTTATTCCAGAATTGTTAGAAGAATCTACAAAATTAGGTCAATCGTTAAAAGAAATTTCCGCTTTATTAGCCGGTGTGGCACTCATGGTCATAATTGCGCATTTAGAATAAGATCTTGTATGAAGCGCTTCTATTATTGTTTTAATAATATTTTAAAATATATATATTAAAATACAATAAATGGTGATCGAACTGTAGTATACAAGTTGATAACTATATTTATATTTGAACTAAAGTGCATTTTTGTTTTCAATTTTATTTTACAAAAAAAATAAATAAATTAATTTTTCTACTTAACAACAATCACGAATTTTCGTGACATGAATGTTTCTTTATAAATAAATTAAAATGTATTTCATATGAAGTGATAAATACGTTTTGTGTATAAAATATAAATTAATAAAATATATAACTCAGATATTAATTTGTTCTAAACAATGATTTGCTTGTTCCACAGCTTCTTTACTATTTAATTTTTTACCTAATCTCCATGCGCTCGAACATTCTTCTTTTGCTTTATTTAATAATCCTTCTTTTATATACAACATTCCAATATTTGCTTTTAATATGCAAAACTCTGCTATCTCTGGTAGATCTTTTGCTATTGCCATTGCTTCAGTAAAATATTCTTTTGCAATTTTTAAATCATTTAACTACAGACATAATAGAAAATGATTAATTAGATGTTTGCTAATATATATAAAATAATAATTTACATTTGTACAAACAACTCCTAAATTATTTAAAAGCATTAATGCTTCTACATCTAATTTTCCATGAATTTTTGTGTAGATATCAAGTGCTTTTTGCAAAGATTTTTTTGCTTCTTCGAATCTATTTTCTTTCATCAAAAATTGGGCATACCTGTAATTTTTTAATAATAAAGATTATTATAATATTTGCACAGAAAATGTTTATAGTACAAACCAATTATTTGTAAGGCCTAATAATTCCTCTAAATCTATATCATTTGTTGATTTTAATAATTGTTCAACTTTATTAATAGTCCATTTAAAGCCTAGATCGGCTTTTTCTACGAAATCTTGTAAATATGAAAGGAAAGCTAATTTTGCACTTATATGTAATACCTTAAAACATAATTAATAAACACGGTTGTAAATAATTCTGAAATTATTATTATTAAATATCTACTTTAATGCTATCTTCTGTTTTGCCGTCTTCAAAAAGACGTTTCATAACATCAACGAATAATCGCTCAGCCTTTGCATATTCATCTTTTTCCATTGCTAAATTAGCCATTACATCATAAATATAAGTAATTCCATCTGTGTGTTTCAAATCCTGTGCCATTCTTAAGGCTAAATGTAACATTTGTTCGGCAGTCTTCAATTCACCGCGTTGTATACATAAAATTGAACGTTTTATAACCATTATCATTTTATCTTCTGGTGTTTCATTTTCTTCGTCTTTCTTTTTAAATAAATTAAATGCAAATGCCGTAATAAATGTTTTTTGCATTAATTTTTTACTATTTTGTTTATATTCATTTTTTTTATCTTTTTTTCCATTGATTAAGCACTTATTTGAATATTTCTGGTCTGAATGTTTGTTTGGTGTTGATACTATTTGAATATATTGCTGTTGTGTATTTAATATACGTATATTTTTTGTTAAAATACGTGAAAAATGTTTTATTATATTAAAATTCATTATTTATAAAATATATTTATCTATATTATTTATTTATTTATATCACAAATTATACAATCTTGTTTTGACAGTAAAAAATTATTAAGTAAATGTCAGATTCTTTACCTTACGTAAAAATACGCAATTCTCAGAGAGTAAATTAAACGTCAAATTATGGCACACAAAAACTCTTGTGTGACATTTTTAAAATTTTATGACAAATGAGTATGTTCATTAACGCTTCGCATAAACAAGTAGTTTTTCGGTTAATATTAAAATTTTCCTTCGTAAGTTTAAGTGGAGTTTTTAGTTGTTCAATAAAATGAATTAACTGAAAAAATGATAATTAATAAAATGAGTAATTAGTTTGTAATTATTTATTATAATTATTTGTAATCTATTATGGAGTTTTTGATTTCTAATCAATGTATTGACACAGTGCATACACCTCGTATAAATATTGATTATTGTTGTTACTTCTATCATCTTAACGTTTTTATAAAAAGAATCTAAACTAAACAGTACTGTTGCACTGAAAAATATTTATTTTAAAGTCATTAATCCTTCCTTTACATCGATCATCACATCTGAGATCATCAGAAAAAAACTTTTCAGAAGAAACTTTTAACAGTTGGTCTCGTATATAACTTAAACTTTGGTGTAAGAACTAAGAATTCAATAGCTTAATAACAGCATTATATCTATGATATTATCTCGATAATGCATTCAAAAAGTCCAACCGTGTAACCAATAAATAAAATAAAACTAATTTTTTTTTATATATTTTTTTTTATTCATATTTTATATATAAATCATACTCAAGCAGTACACATTGTTTACATACTTAAGAACTAGTATTATTTATTATCTAAAATTCAATTTAAACAAAAAAAAAAAAAAAAAAACATAGTCATATAAATGGCAAGAAATAAAAATTATAATTAATACCAAAAAAAAAAATATATAAATTTTTTTCCAAATATTATTCTAAATAATAACTGATTCAGTGCAATTTTCAGTATAAATTTAGCCAAATTAAAAAATAATCATAATAAAAATAAATAATTATAAACTATTGCACTTATAATAAACATATTCTTGTCAATTTAAAATTAAATTAAATAAAATTAAATTAAAAAGATAAATAAAGAAAGAAAAATTAAGAAAAAAATAAAGAAAAATTTACAATGAAATTAAAAATCTTAAATATGGCAGCATTGCATTTAAATTGTTAATTTTTTTTTTCTTTCTTTCTTTCTTTTAATTATAATTTAATTTCGGCAATTTTTATACATTAATTTATATTTAATTTACATCATCTACTAAAATATTCTCTAAAAATGCTTTTATTTTAATAGATTTTTTTCCACTTTCTTTTCTTGTATTTAACAAAAAAAGTTAAACAAAAAAAAAATAATTAAAAATATTTAACACATTTCTATAAAATAATAATAGCAACAAAGTAATTATAATTAATTAATTAAATAATTAATTTTTAACACACATTTAACCATTTTGTTACGCCAAACGTTTACAATTTTTTATTTTTACTTCTTTTTTTTTTGTATATCAAGGGATATACTGATTTTTCCTTTTTTGTATAAAACCAAAAAATCATAAAATTATATATTTTTGCACATATATTTCCACCTTCTTTCGTGATGATTTATTTAAACTGTTTGGCGACAGTAGTTACAATAACACGATATAATAACTGGTAAGATTTTTCTTTCTTCATTTAATTATTTTCATTAGTTTAATATTTATTAATTTAATTTTTTTTTTACTAATTTTTCACATTATGTTTTATTTATTTAAGTATTTTTTTTTTATATAGGAACTTCTTAGCCAAGCAGGCATTTTTATTTATTATTTATTTATTTTATTTTCATTTCAAAGGCACCCGAACCATACAAATTACTTTAATATTTTAATTTTTTTATTAAATCGCTTATTTTTTTATGTTTTTATTTAATTCACTTAAATAATTTATTGAATTTTTATTTGTTTAATGTCATTTAATTGTTATGGCTCAATATTTTTAGTTTAATAATTATCTTAAGTAAATATTTTTCTTCATCTTTCTCTAAATTTCATTAAATATTTTGTTTAAATTATTTTTTTTTGTCCATACTTCCTACTAAATGTCGTTTATAACTATAGCTCAAGAAAAATAATAATAATAATAATAATTATAATAATAGAAAAATTTATGAAATTAAAATAAATAAAGAATTAATATTTAAAGAAAATTAAAAATATAAAATACATTTTTTATTATTCTTCGAAAGCAAGCGTTTTTAATTATTATTATTATTTATTTAATTATTTTTTTAATTATTAATATTTGTAAAATTCTTTAAAATTTTTTCGTATAGCAATTTATTAATTTTATGTAATTTTAAGCTCGCACATTATGTATCGTTCTAATTATGTTTACGTTTTTTTTTTTCATTTATGTTGATAAAGAAAATAATAAATTAATTAAGCAAAATAAAAATAAATAAAAATTTAACACAAAACCAAAAGTTATCGCGATAAAATTGTATATCGTGAAATGCGTTAAATTTTTGAAATGAAATTAGAAATAAATAATTTTATTTTTTCATTGAAATTATGTGTGTGAATCAAAATTAATAATAAATAATTAATCAAATAATAAAATAAAAGAACAATTTCGTTAAATATAAATTCAGTTTTTTTGTTTTTACATATTTATGTTTCTAAAAAATAATTTTTTTTTCTATCACACCAGTAATAATTTTCTACATGGAAAATATTGTTTTATTTTTTTTTTAATTATTAAATTAATTATTAAACATTAGATGTGTGCATATATGTTTGTGTGTATGTTTTTTTTTATTAATTATTATGTTTTATGTATTTATGCTTAATATTTTTTAACTAATTTTTATATAATATTTTATTTAAATTACGTCATTATTATTTTGTTTATCATTTTCTTTTAATTTTTTTTATAACCACTTAAACATTACTTTAATCTATATGCCTTAAGTTTTACGCACTCATACAGATTTTCTACACTTTAAATTATAGAAAAATAAAAATACAAAAATTAAGTACATATTTTTAATTAAATTAAAATTAATAAATAAAAAATATTTCGATTGTTTCAGTAGAAAAATTAAAATTAAAATTAAAGAGAAAATAAAAAACTGTGCAAATTTTCATATAAATTTTTGTCTATTGCTGCTAAAAATTTTGATTTTTATTATTTTTTTTAAATTAAATTAAATAAAGAAAATTATTATTTTTATTTTTTTTTTATAATAATAATAATAATAATATTAATTAACATTTAACAGTTTTATTATAAATATATTATTTACTCATTATTTTTCATTGTTACCACAATTTTCTTTTAATTTTATTTAACTACAAACTTAATAAATTTATGTTTATTTTTATTGATAAAAAGCATTTATTAAAATTGTAATTTTTAAGGGGCAAAAATTTGGCATTTAAATAAAACAATATTGGTGTATTCTTCTGTAATTGGTAAATGTATATTGTATTCCTTAACTGTATAGTGTATATTAAAGAAAATTAAAATTTAAACGTTGTTATTTGGAAGCTTTTTAATATTATTGAACTTTATTTAGAGATATAATAAAAAGGAATGTAGAAAATATATATAAATATATATTTATTTGGAAAAATAAAAAAATAATATAATCCTTTTTTCACCATTTAGCTACCAAATATTTAAAATAATAATATTTCTAAATTGACATCTGAGTGTGTACGGTTTAATTTATATAAAAAAAAAGAAACAAATATTTATTAATTAAAATGCACGGTTTAATTACTTGTTTTAATAACTACATTTTCATTTAATTGATAAAAATAATTGAGTATTATTATATGTATTTATTATTATAATAGAAAATTTTGTACCAACTTTTGAGTATGTTTGTGTTCATTCACTTTTAATGCTAATTATTATTATTATTATTATTTAATATTAATTATTATTATTTTTTCTTATAATTATTATTAGTATTTATGTATTTCTATAATATTTATTTATTGTTATTATTATTTTTATGTCTACAAGTTTTTCATTTCTTCTTTAAATTAATAATATTAGTACTTTTTTTTATTATGAATTTATATCATTACAATGTATTTAAACGCATTTAAAATTAAAATAAAAAAAAAAAAATAAATAATTTATTTGTAGTATTTTTATTATTTTATTAGTTTTATTTATGTATATAAAAAAAAAAAATTATGTATATATTATGTATATGGTTTTACAAATGAGGTTTTGATGTTTCTTGTGGTTTATTTATAAAGATTATTAAATAATTTGATTGCAACAATTTGATTTTATTAAGAGGTAGATTTGTTCTTTATTTTTTATTATTATTATTATTATATTAATAATAGTATTATTTATTTATTTTCATTAACTTTTGCTGTTTTACTGTCATTTATTATATAAATATATATTATTATTAACCCGTTTTTACCATTTTTTTAATTATTTATATGACAGTTTTTAATCGAAAAAAATATATGTATATTATTTATATAATAATAATAATAATAATATACTATTTTGTTAATTTACTTAAAAATAAATTGTAACAATTTTGAATTATATTTTTATCACGTTTGTTATTATTATTATTCTTTTTTTTTCTTAAGGGAACCCTGAGTGATTTTACTTTTTTTTTATATTCAATTGCAAAATTTATTTAATATATTGTTTTATTTATTGAGAATGTATCAGATTGTACTTTTTATAATATAAAATTATGTTTAATTAATAATAATAATAATAAAGAAGTGAAAATAATAAAATTTAATGGTTAAAGAAAAATGAAAATTATATGCATTATTTGGAAGCACATTACAAAAGGAGTAATATTTATTTATTTTACTTTTTAATAGTAAATTTATATTTTAATAATTTATTTCTATGGAAAACAATTGTTTTAATTATTTTATATTAAAAAAAAACGGAAGTATAAATGAATTATTTTGGTAAAAAAATAAATAAATAATAATTTTAACGGAAGCCAGCAATGGATAATGAAATTATCTGTATATTAAAAATTAAATGAAAAATTAATAAAATGCTGTTTTTCTGGAAGCATTGGAATTGTTTGTCTCAGTGGTGTAACTTTTAATCGGTAAAGATTTTCTGTTAAGAAAACAAACACAAAACATAATAAACGAAGAACTGATTTCATTACTTTAGTAAACATTTTCTTTTTCTAAATTTATATAATATCATTATTAATTTTTTCTTTTTACTAGATTAGGTATATCAAGTATTTAATTATTTATTTTATTCCGTATACATGTTTTTTTTTATATTAAAAATTTTACTTTAATAAATCGTATTTATTTTCATTTTTAAAATATGATAAAATTGTGCTCACAAATATTTTTATATTATATACATATGTATGTATATATATAATAATTTTCACTATATAATTTATTTAATATGAATTCTCTTTTCCTTTTTATTAATTATTATTTAATTTCATTTATTTTCACTACATTTATTAATATTTTTACTTTAATATTGTAATAATTATAATTTAATGTAACTTCTTTAAAATCTAATCACTGAGGCTCTACATGTAATTTGTATTTTATTTATGTTTTATATTTATATTTTCATTTATTATTTTTTCAATTATAATATTATTTTATTTTATGTTGAGGTAGACTGACGGATATTATTATTTTGTTTATTTTTCTTTTGTAAATATAATTATTTTTTACTTAAATCTAAAAAATACTATTAATTAATTATTATTATTTATTAATAATAGTTATTATGTTTATTATTATTAATAATTATAAATATTTTTAATTTTTATTATTATTATTATTAAGTATAACTATTAGCAATAATCAGTATTATTGATAGTAATTACAAACTACTTATTTTTTCTGTTATTATAATTATTATTATTATTATTATTATTTTTCTTATCATTATTATAATTATTATTATTTTCAATCAATATATATATATATATATTTATAAAAAAAATTATAATTTAACTAATAAACAATAAATTAAATAAAAAGACGTTTCAGTCTGTTATTTTATTTAATTTTCTTCCTTTTTTTTTTTGCATACATTTTTTTAATTAATATTCTTAACAAATAATAAAATTTGTTACTTGTCGAAATTTTTCTCTTTTCATTAATTAACGTTTATTTTTTTTTATGTGGTTTTTCACTACTTATTTCATAATTAATTATTAGTTAATTTAATTTAAATAAAAAAAAAAATTATGTATACAGTAATATATGTAGTAATTTATATATATATATATATATATATATATATATATATATATATATTTATTACGCGAACCAAAATATAATGCGAAAATAAAAACAAAATTTTCAAAAATATTTTTTAATTTTTTCATTCATCAAAATCGTATAATTTGTTTTTTTTTCCGTATACTATTGGTATTTCTTATTATTATCAATAATAATTTTTTATAATTATTATTTAATAATTAAATAATTTTTATTAAAATATTTTTTTTTTTAATTTAGTAATCTTTTTTTTATATTTAATATTTAAACATATATAATTTATTTGTTTATATTGTTCAGGTATAATTGGTATACAACTTAAGGCTTTTTCGGGTTTCAATTTTTTTTTTTTTTTTGTTTTTTTGTTTTTTTTTGAGAAAGTTTAAATTGTTTTTTAAACATGATTTCAATTAAAAAATAATTACATATTATATATATATATATATTATGTATGTATATAGAAATTGGACGATATATCAATATTAAACTTTCTCATGCGTATAACGTTATATCAATCTTTTTATTTTATTTTTACTAGTTAGTTTAGTTGTTCAAGAAGTTTTTTATAATAAATAATTTTTTTTATTAATATTTATTATGTAACAAAAAATTAGAATAAAAAGATAAAAAAACAAAATAAACAAACTATAATTAAAATTTTCATTGTTTTTTTTTTTGCATTTGCAGTTTTTTTGAAAAACATTTTTCACACTAAAATTTAAAACTGTTTTTAATGATTTTCTAGTTGCACGGTCCATCTTCATCCGAATAGTTAGCTTCATCGCCAGAACTGTTGCCACCGTCATTGTGGTGATCGCGATCGCGATCGCGGTCACGGTCACGGTCGCGGTCACGATCACGATCTCGGTCACTATCATGTCTGCCACGCAAATCCATATTATCATGTCCAAGATCCATTGGCTCTGTTGAATCACCACGTCTTATTTCTAATGTTGCGGATGTTTGATTTTTTGGATTTGTTGGCTCTATTGTGACGCCTGTTGATGATTGTATTTTATCGTTACGATCATGGTCTCGTAGTTGATGGTCTCTGTTATCTCTTCCATCTCTTACATCACGTACACCCAAATCGTTTCTATTTAATTTTGTTAAATCAAGATGTGGTGGTAACAGCCCAGGTGGCAATTTATCTAAATTATGACCCATTGCACCGAATTGTGCCATTTTAGCTGCATGTAATGCTGCCGCCGCTTGTTCTTGTGTCATTCCCATTCCTTTAACATCATTTAATAAAAAAAAACATTTGTAAACAAAAACCAACCAATAACCTTCAATAAATCAATATAACTTACCAAACGTATTTTCTGTAATAAATTGAAGGTAAGTGTCTAAAATTGCAGAACCTGTAGCTGCTGTTGAATTTAAAGGATTACCATGTGAATCTTTTGTCATTGAATCCATACTTTTTGGTGTTAACGCACCGCCATGTCTTACACGAGTTATCGTTGTATTTGGATGATTTACAAATGCATCATGGTATCGTGTACTATTGCCATTATTATTGTTATTATTGTTTCCTCCGCCACCCATTGTTAAATCTTCAGGATCATTATCCATATCACCAAGTGTACTTAATGTATCATCACCTGGTTGCCGTAATTCTAATTTAATGTCACTGCGTCGTGTACCACTTGTTGGTGATGCACGTGCTCTTAATTCAGCTGCAGAAATTTTAACTCCCGCTTTTGCTAATAAACGTGATGCTAATTCTGGATCAAAAGGGCTTGGCATAGGTAAAACTGGTAAATCTTTCGTTGATATACCACGATGTTGACGTGACATATGTGAATGGAGGGAATTTCGTGATTTAGCTACTGTGCCACATAAAACACAACGATAACCTGGACAAACTGTATGTTTATCTTCTAAATGGGTACGTAATGTATGGGCGGAACGATAAATTTTACCACATTTTGGACATGGACGGGGATCTGTTGCACGCACACGCATCTCCAACGAACGTCTTGACACTAAAAATAGTTAAGATTTTAAGTTTTAATCAAAAAAAAATTGGTTTTTGTTTTGTGGTGGTTTTTTTTTGTACGTTTCGTTGTATCTCAATACAATAATCCGACTTTAAATTATAATACATAAAAAATTTGGTAATTTTTTTTTTAACTTAAATTTAACTTATATGATAAATAACGAAAAATTGATTAAATTTCATTTACATATTTTTATTTTTATCCTCTTTATTTTTTTCTTGATTAAATTTACTTTATTTATTTATATTGTATATAGATTTACTTTTATAATTTATTAAAATAATAAATGATAGTTTAATTTTATTTTTTTCAATTTTTATTTTATGTTTTATTTAATAATTTCTGTTTATCAAACTAAAATACATTGGTATGGCTAATACATTGGTAAGAAAGCGTTTTTTATTTAAAAAAATCTTTTTTTTTATTTATTTATTTATTTATTTATTTTTTTTTTAATTATTTTCATCTCTTACTATAATTTATAAAATAAAAAATATATTTATATTTTATATAGTAAAATAAATTTTTCAAACGAAATAAGCTGCTGTCTTGAGTTTATTTTCTTATCCTTTTGTAATCGCTCGATTATGCCTAATTCGTATATATATATAATTCATAAAAAATATTATTTTTTATTATAATAAACGAAAAAAAAAATTAGTAATAATAATTAAACAGCCGCCGAATAGTACTTTTACGTTTTTTCCTTATTTTTTTTTTAAAATTAAATTCTCTTACTAAATTTCATAAAATTAATACTTTAAACTAAATTACTTTATAAATCATAGATGATGCCGTATAAAGACTTCGTAAGTTCTTATATTAAATTTTGAAAAATAAAAATAAATAAATTATATTGATCACAGAGAATCGAAACAAAAATTATAAAATTTCTTAAACATAATTGCAAGAAAAATTTCAATACTACAGGTAAAATTACAAATTAAAAATTTACATTATATGTATGCAAGTTGACCGACACAACACTTATTTATATATAGAAGCAAAAAATAAACAAAATAAAAATATTATTTCTCAATTATCACAGATTTATCAAATTGAAATCTTTAACCATCACACTTATTTTTAATTAATTAATTTTTAATAATTAATTATCACAACAAAAATTTTGAAAAAAATTATTAATAATAATAATGAAAATTAATTTATACGAGCGTACAAAAGGTGTATAAATAATTATTTAAAATACGTAACTCATTCAATATGCTGTAATTAATATTCCTTTAACTAAATATCTACATGATTTCTTTTCTTTGTTTAAATAATTAATTTGATTAAAAAAATATGTTTAATCAAATCACAAATAAAATTTAAAAAAAAAAAGCATTTGGTGCCAAATTGTATTGTTCAGTTTAAAACTGAACATTTTATCACTCAAATAATAATAAATTTTTTATTATAATAACGAAAACCCAAGGAAAAAAAATAATCACATTCAAATTAAAATCATTATATAAATATAGGAACCTGATATTATCTAAATTATCATTTATAAACTTATTTATTATTTGTTTCGCGTTTTTATTTCTTACTTATTTTAAATTAAAATTTAATAAAAAAAGCAAAAACCCTGTGTTTCTGTTTCTTTTTTTTTAGATTAGTAGTTTGTTTTCCGTGACAAAAGTCATATGAATCTCCTAGAATGTTCATACGCTATTCAAGGCTTTGAAAGTTGCAGAAAGTATAATACCCAAAACGAAAATCACTTTAATTTTCTAGTTTGGTTGAAAGGAAGTTATTAATTTGGATTAATTTAAAAAAAAAATATATTATAAATAAATTTGGCCGAATTATTAGAATTTTGATAAATTAGGTAGGGGATAGTAATTTTATTTCTTTTTTTCAATAATAAAAATATATAATATGCGACTTGTGGTTATGAAAAGGAATCATTCGAATTTATAGTCTGGAATGCCAGTAAAAGGACCGCCCGAAGAGCGCATCGCTTTCATTTTAGCCCACTGTAACGTATGTTTAAGTCGCATATGATTTCTAACTGAATTGGGATGGGCAAAACGTCGACCACATTGTAATACTGGACATACAGGACTATCACGTGGATAATGTCTGTCCAGATGTTGTCGAAAGGCTCTTGGTTCTAGTGGTAAATCACAGAGTGGACATGGTAGTAGATAACCACCACTACCACCACCACTGCCACCACCAGAAGATGTTCTTGTCGCCGAAGTCATATCTATATTTTTTATATCAACAGAGGCACCAACTTCACTAGCTAAAGCCGTACTTTGTTGGGATGCTAAAAAAAGTCTTGCTGTTAATTGGTGACGATGTTGCTGTTGTTGGCTGTGATTATGTGGAAGCGGAAAATGTGGTTGCTGGTGATGGTTGTGTGTTTGCTGATGCTGTTGTTGACCCATCAAATGTAGACCCTCAAAACCAACAGGGCCGGACTGGGCTTCTTGAGCGGAAGTCGTCGACGGTGCCGTCACTGGTGTGTCAATTGGCAGCGAACACGGTAAACTGATTGATGACATAGAGGAAGCTGCAGAACAACCATCTTCATCGTCAATTTCCTCTTTGATGATAACATCACATCCATCTACTGGAAACAGTTCTTCTTGGTGTTGCCGTTGCTGTTGCTGCTGGTGAACATCTGCAACCGTCATAGGATTGCAGTGTTAGATGATTTCTGGTATATCGCCCATGTCCGACCCTGATCTCATTTTACCATCTTTTTTTTTTTAATTTTTTTATTTTTACAAAAACAATACTTAACTAACAAAACTGATTTTTTTTTTTTTGCGAAAAGAATTTTTTTTTTGCTCATTTTAATAAATTTCCAAAAAGAAAAAAAAAATCGGTTTTTCTTTTGGAAAAAACAAAAAAAAATTAAAAATACAATAATTGTTTTGTAAACGATTGATCAGGCGAATCAAAGTCTTTTATTTATTTTTTTTGCATTTAATTAATTAATTAAAAATAAAATCAAAGTAATTTAAATAAAAATTCTGATTGCTTTCTTACTTGAATAAAAAAATAATATAACTAAAAAATCATTTTTTATTATATTTTAATTAATAATTTTAATTTTGATTATTTAATCTTTTTTCTTCTTTATTTTATTTATTAATTTTTTTTTGTTTTTCTTTTCTTTTCTTTTCTTTTTTGTTGTTGTTTAATTTTCAATTATGTAAAAAAAAAAAAAAATTCTATTTTATATGTTTTGATTTTTCTTTTGTTGTTTATTTTTAACAAATTTATATAAAAGGTAAATGCATTATTTAGATCACGGTCGTTGTTTTTTTTTTTCTTAGTTTATTTAATGAATTTTTTTTTCAATATTCAAATTATTATATAAAAAATACTAAACTAATAAATAAAAAAAATTATAATAACAAAGCAAAAATAATAATAATAACAAAGTATATATTTGTAAAAATAAGGGCGGTTTTTTCTTTCTTTTTCATTTCATACATTTTTGTGGTTGTAAGGGATTAATTTTTTTTTTGAAGATGAATTAAGTAAAATAACTACTTAAGTATTGCAAAAATTCTGTATTAATAATTATTGTTATGCGAGAAAATCATCGTTAATTGTTGGAATTGTCATAAGATTTTGGTATTCACAACCACTATCAGTTATATTCATAAATGAAGATGGTGTTACATCACGTTGATGTATACCATGGGCTTGTAACTGATGATTTATTAGATAATGTTTTGTTTTTAATTTTTTACCACATGTTTGACATTGATGCCACATCGTTTTATCAATAGATACATGAACATTGCGTACATGCTGACGTAAATTACTTGGATTTGAATAGACTTTACTACAATGTGGACATTGTGGTCCATTTGTAAAATAATTAATATTCGCACTACTTGTAAAAATTGGCTGCTGTGATATGTCTCTGTTTGGACGATCATGTTGTTTATGAAAATGATTATTATTATTAATATTCTTATGAGAAAGTAATCTTGATGTAGAATTAGGTGATGATGTCGTTGTTTTTCGTTGACCATCCAGCATACGCATCATTGTAAATGATTTTGATGTATTCCCGCTATCCTCAGCCGCCCCTGCAATAAAACAGAGGGCGGCTAAGAAAAATATAACAATTTTTTTTTTGAATGTTTTTAATTTGATATTTTTTCTTCTTTATTATTATAACCTCCCAGCCTCCCCAAAATTTTGTAATATAAAAATTAGTTTAAGCGTAATTAACATGCGTTTTTTAATATTTATGTTGCGAATAGTAGTTTATATTTTATCATTATAAACGATAGATATGATTTAAAAGTAAACTATAGCTATTAAAATTGTATTTATTCCATAATAATTAACTTTATTAATGATTAACTTACGACAAAGGAGGAATACTGTGAACATTCAAAATTTATTATTTTTCAGTAATATATTGGGGAAACAAAGAATAAAAACAAGTAAATTGGTATGAGATTTTCGGATAATTTAACGTTTTTTTCTTTTTTTTTTTTTTTATTTTATGTAAAAAGTTTTACCGTAACAAGAAAAAATAATTGTTCAAAAAAATTAAATTTTTAATTATATAATTATGAAAATACATTCTTTCGTTTTGTTTTTTATGTCATTTGGTACCATTTTGTGATAACCTTGTAATATTTTATGCTTTTTTATATTTTTGTTACTTTCTTCGTTTTTTTTTTTTTTTTGACTAATTAAATGAAGTAAAAAAAAACCAAAAATAGTACGTGACTACTAAGAAATTATTTTACTTTTTTATGACTTTTTTGTTTTGTTTTTTTGTTACTACCATTATTATTATAATTATGATTTTACTTTTATTTTGTGCAAGTAAACAAGTAGTTAGTTAATGAAAAACTTCTTTTTTATTCAAATAAATTAAATTATTTTATGCATCCTGGGAATTAATATGAATTATTAAAAGAAGAATAAATAAATCATTTCTATAATGATTTCTCAATTAAATTACTATTTTTATTAGTAAATTATTAGGTGATATTTTGTTGAAAAAATTATATATTTGCATCGTACATACCATACAAATAAAAAAAAATCGGAAAAACTTTTAAATTACTTGCATGTTTCATTAGCATTAATATTTGAACACACCTGTTTATTTTATTTAAATAACAATGAATTAAATGAAAATACTCGCAAAAGCGTCTAGTTCATATATTAATAATATTAAAAAATTCTCAAATACAAAATATAAAAAAAATCAGTCAATATTGTTATTTATTATAATAATTATTTGAGTCAGGAAAGTATAATGTTTTAACTTATATTTTAATGTTTGAATTTCATTAGGAAATAATAATTTTCTTGACTACTTTTTTCATTTTTCTTTTCTTTTCTTTATTATTATTTTTTTATTAATCAAAACCCTATATATATATATATATATATATACTTATTTGCCTGTATATAATTTATTAAACATACTTTTTTTTTTACTTATTTAATGGTTTCCTTTTAATACAAAGAAAAATAAAATGTAAAATTATTATTACAAATAAATATATGGGAATGGTTGAATGAAGTAAGACACCACCAATATTAATTAAAAATAATAGTATAAAATATTCACTACTTGTTTAATGTATTTTAAACATTATTAGAAATAAAACAAACTTAGTATATATACGAAAAAAAAAAAAATAACAATAATACCTATAACGAAAGAGAAAAAAAAATTTTTTGCTATTCAAGAAAATAAAAATTATTTAGGCTTATTTAGAATTTATATTCCTTCAGAAAAATAATACCTTAACGGATTTATAACATGCGAACCAGCGTTATTTGTTTTTTATTATTATTATTATTATTATTATTATTATTATTGATATTATTACTATTATTATTATTATTATTAGTGCGTGTACATCATTATATCATTTTCTATTTCTCTTTAATATAGTGTAGAATTTGTTTAAAAATAAATGTCGAAATTTACTAAGAATAATGTTATATGTTTTTTTCGCCTATATTTTCCTTATTTATTATTTTTTATGGTAAGATATTTGATTGAAATATATAAATATATATATATATATTCTTCTATAAACAATAAACTAGTGGTCTAATAATATAAATAAATTCACCCATTAAAACAGTACATTTAGTATAGTTATCGTGATATAACGTATGACCTAAAATGTTTATCAATAGACAGGTAATATGAATTATAATAAAAAAAAAAAAACGAAGAAAAATTAATAATAAAATAACTATTAGAAAGGTAGGTCAAATCGAAATGTATTAGAAAAAATGTGATTTAACAAGAGGGTTAAAATAATATTTTATTTATTTAACTTTTATTTTATTTTATTTTTTTGGGTAAAGATAAAACGCACCCTTGAAAACAAAAAAGAAATTATTGAAAAATAAACAAAGAAAATCTTTATATAAAAAGGCAGGAGCATTAATTACCATAAAAAAAACTGTTTTTGAATAAAAAAAAAAGAAGAAAATTCAATATAATATTGCCTATAATTAAATTATTTACCTCTATTCAATTATTAAAAAAAAAATAAAATGTATAAGGATGGCACAGTGTAAAAATAAACACGTACTCAGTGGGTGTTTCTTTTACTTTTATAATTTTTCTATATTAATAATTATAAAATTTATAAAAACAAAATTCAAAAAAAAATATGAGAAGAAGAAAGGATACCACTACTATCTATTTAAGAGACTTTATTTGGTTTAACTATTTTATAAACAAAAAATATAATTTTCAAAGGATAGTATATATAAAAAGGAAAAAATTGTATAAATAAAAGCTTTCATTATCTTTTAATTTTAATAATAATAATAATAATCTATATTTAGAGTTATCTTCTTTAGTAATTAACTAAAAGAAAAAAAAAATTGAGTGAAAATTTGAAAATATATAGAGAGAAAAAAAAGAAGCTTTTCTTTTAAAAAAATCATTCAATAATGAAAAAAAAAAAAAGAAACGAAACGACACAAATTATGTAAACACATTCATGTGTTAATAATTTAATCATATATCATATATGTGTATGTTGTGCTATTATGTTGTGTTATTAAAGAAACAACAAACATGTGATTTTCATTTCAATAAAGCTATATATCCAAATTTCTTTAGTCCTTAAGAGTAGTAATTCCGACAATAAATATAAATTAATAGAAAAGATAATATTTAAAGTTTACATTATTACATGTTGATATTATTTTTAAACAAAAACAAAAAGAAAATTCATAAAACTAGTTTTTATGTCTTAATATTTTATTATAATAATTTATTTAATTTAAAATTATATATATATATATATATAATAAATATTCTAAGATTTTATAATTTCATTAAAATATAAAACGGTTGGTTGAACAAAATTATTATAAATAAACATTAAAGAAATTAAGTTTTTATTTTTATTTTTAATGCTTTTAATATTAATATGTAATATCCTATTATATGTATATCCTTTCCTACTAATTCACTATTTATTTTCGTTGTATTTATTAAATTAATGGCTTTTTTAAAGTAAAATTATAAATATATAAATATTATATAATCAATGAATATAGATGATAATTTTGTTATATACATATTATATATATTTAATTTCAAATAGAATTTATTGAAATCTTTTAGTAAATTTAATTGATTTTTATTTATATAAATAATATTATTATTATTTTATTGTAATAAAATGAAATAGAGCGGAAATTTTCTTTTTCTTTTCCTTGTAAAATTTTATAATTATATTAAAAAAAAATAATAATAATAATAACAATAAGAGACAATTTTGACCAAAATTAAATTATTGCATATAAATTATTAGAATTATTTTTGCCATGGCAAACAATTAAAATATTTAAAAACTCCGCCACAACAATCATCTAATTATATAAAAACATAATATATAATCGGTTTAATTTATTATGATTTTAACTTATAAGATATCTTTATAGTATTCATCTTGAACAAATAAATAAAACGATTTAAATATATATATAAAAAAAAAATAGAAAAGAAAAACATTTAAATTAAAAGGAGGAAATATTTGTACTGTGCGATGTACATTCTCAACAATTCAGTAAACTTTCTTAGAATTATTCTTGAAAAATACAGAAAAAAAATGGTTTTCTTTTCCTTTATAGGTTCTTGGTTTCTTTTCCTTTTTTTTTACGACGGCGACGTCTTTTTACACAATTTTTTTTTTCTATGGTTTCTTTATTTCCAAACATTTAACCAACCAACTCACCCACACACATCATTATTATTTTTGTTTCTATTATTGCTTGATTTAATTTTTCTTTTTTTGCTGCTGCTTAATGTTTTTAGTTAAATAGATGAAGAAAAATATATACACAAAAAAAATGTATTTATATTAAAGTAATAAAAGGATATAATAGAGAAGTTTTAAAATAAGAAACGCGCTCTAATATTTATATTTTTGTGTTTTCTTGGTTTTTAACAAAAAAAAAAAAAATAAAGCTGAACTACTAAAAATACAAAATTAAGAATGGGTGGTATTTTCTTTCTATTATATTTTTATATATACGTTTAATGTTGTATTTTTTAGGGTTGATACCATTAATAGTTTCACATTTTGCTGTTTACTTTTTTTTTTTTTATACAAAAAAAAATATTATATATATATAATTTTTTTTTTTTGTTAAATAAATCGAAAATCTACGTGATTCATAGCCGTTAAAAATGTAACAAATTTGTGCGTTTTATATTAAAAACATAAGAAAATGAGTTTTTATTTTATTTTTTTACCTTTATACTTTTTTTTTAAACAAGTAAATTGGAATTGATGTACATAAAAAATGGTTTTTAATGGTAGATTTATTATTATTATTATTATTAGTGTTTTATTTTTATATACAAAATAATCTACCCGCTGCCACACTATTGATATATATTTTTTTGATAATTATTATTAACGAAAATTGTTGTAATTATATTACTTTAGTTAAGAATAAAAATCTACGAATTTTTAATTTTTTATATTTAGTTAGATATTCAGTTGAAAAGTAAATAAAATACCACTGTTGGGTTTGATTTATAAAAACAAAAAATAAATAAAAACGGATAGAATGAAATAATAAATCTTCAATTCTTTTAATTTTCTGACTTTATCATTGATTGTCTAATGAAAAATAAACGTAAATAAATGATAATATAATGTATAAAACCAGATTAAATATATACATTTTACTATTTTATTATTATTTAATTTCAATTTAATTTTAAATTTATAAGAGGATAAGGATAGTGTTAAAAATAAATATAAATGAATATTTTATAATAATGAAATGTAATAAAAATGATTTAAGATGGATTTATAGATGTATAATTTGCAATTTATACTGAAAAACAATAAATCAATAAAGATCCGAATTGGTCCGTCATCATCATTATCTACTTCATCATCCTACCATAATGTACAGTGGTACAAATAAAAAAAAAAAACAGCAGAAACAAAACAATACAAATAGTATACACAGAATAAAAGGAAATATGTGTTGTTTTAGATATGAGTTTTGTTTTGTATATTATTTAACCACGTTCTCTATGCTGCTCATCAACTAAATATTTTACATTCGACCAAAATTTCAGCAAATATAACTCAATGTGCGGTGTTAAACTTTATACAATACATAACAAAATTTAACGTCCATCTACATAAAACAAAGTATACAATATTTTATTATTATTAAGATGAGTTATACGTATATTGTGGGTGGTGATGATATTACAGGGATTTATAAAATAAAAAAATAAAATACAATAAAATTTTCTATATTGTATAATAGGAAAACTCAAAATATCGACATACAATATATTTGCGTTAAACACAATGGAGCATAGAGACTAGTAAAGTTTTGAAAAAAATAAAAAAACATAGAAATAATACGAAAACAACAAATAAAAATAAAATTGTATAGTTTTCTTTTTTCCTTCTACAATTTGATGAAGGGTAGTTTAAATTAAGGAAAATTTTCAGTGCTGATTCTTGAAAAATAATAAAATAAATAAATAGAAGTAAAAGTTTTTAGCTGTAGTGATGGTGATACATAGAAAGTATTATTGTGCCTAACTTTATAATTTTGCATCATTATTTTTGTCTCTTGTATTTTCAACATATATGCTGATAAATTTTTTATTAGAAAAGAACAGAAATGTACTGTATATCCTGTATGTCCATCGAATATATATTCTGCGAATTTATTTTGATAGTTTTATATTAAAAAGAGATAAAACATTGGCCATACATTATATAAAATATTGAGGATGACAGCAATTCATCAACCCACTATCATTCTCATTTAATATTCACCTTCTTATTTACCCTACTGAATACATGTATAAATATATTATATTTATTTTGTTTTTTCGCAATTCGATATAAGTATTGCTTAGCTCTTAAAAACACGCATGAAGTATGTGTATTAGTTAGATAAAATTTAGTCAGAGAATATTGATGATGAATCCAAAAAAGAGAAAAAAATATAACAAATCGCCAAAGGCAATGCCGTTGTTATTGTCCATCATATGTGGCCTACTACTACCACCCACAGTCATCCACCATAAACATGTATGTTAAAAATAAAAGTAAAAGAAATAGGAAATATTTTATATATAATGTTTAAATGAAGAGATAGCAAATATAAAAAGCAATAGATGAAAATAAAGGACAAGTAATAAAATTGAAAATGGACGTCAAGTATTTTATGTGCTCATGTTGTCATATACGTAGACTTATTTTTGTTTTTATTATTATTATATCATGTTATTCTATATTTGCGATTATTGTGAACACAATTATACAATAGAAGAGTAATAGAGATAAAAACCTAGTACATTGTACAATAAATAATGAAATAGAATAAATAGATATAAAGTTGTATCAAAACTGCTTACTCTAAAAGCGGTTTATATTGTTTTATCGATATATTTTGCAAAAAGAAAAAAATAAATCATTTAGAAGCCTTAAACCTGAGCAAAAAAAAATGTCTTTCCTTAACAATACAAAACATTAAAATGCTTAACAAAAATTATGCTTTTAAATTAAATTATCTATTTGTAGACACTATTACCAGGGCTAGCATTTTAAAACATAAAATTTCACTATGACCAGACAAGCCAAAGAAATCATATAGATCAAAGTTCATAATAATTATTTTGTTTCAAATAAACTTCTTCAAAGAACTATATCATAAAAAATAAAATCAATTAAATGTATATTCCCTGACATGTTTCTTATATCATTATAAAGGCTATACTTTAAAACAGTTATTGCTGCTTGCTTGCCAAGAAGTAATAATACAAAAAAAAAAAATCCAATCCAATTTAGTATTTTCTCTTCTTTTTTTTTTTTTTGTTTAAAAGCAAGAAAAACATTTCCTTTACATTATTGTCCATTTTCTGTTCAAGCAAACAAAAAAAAAATACAATAATCTTATTTTTTTATTATTATAATTCAATATTAAAAGATCGATTTATATACTTCACTTATACATACTTATTAAGCTTATTAAAATAAAAAATGTTTGTACTATTTATGACGTAGAAAATATTATTATTATTATTAAAAGTAAATGAAAAATATCTATTTATCTGAATAATGTAGAATAATTAAGTGTTTCAATTTTAAATGTAAAGAAAAAATGATCTTTTTGTGTTCCTAAAAAAAAAAACAAGTAAAATGACACAGATAGAAAAAGGAACCTAAATAATCTCAATGCCAATGGCTATCGTTTTTACTGTAAAAAGTACCAAACAACTAAAAGCAAATCATCTTACTAGAAAAACCAACATATAAAATATTACAAAACGTATAATTTCTACCTTTCTTCGTTTTTTTTTTTCATTTAGATCATAACAAAATAATCTTATACATGTGATTTTCTGAA
Organism: Ptychoptera contaminata; assembly: GCA_963942525.1. NCBI lineage: Eukaryota > Metazoa > Arthropoda > Insecta > Diptera > Ptychopteridae > Ptychoptera > Ptychoptera contaminata. The sequence continues at coordinate 10,345,578 of OZ012636.1, read as the reverse complement.
GCACTAGAAAATAACAGAAAAAAAAAGGATCCAAGATGTTTAACTCACTCCTGATGAACATTTATAAAGCTCCCAGCGCTACCATCAAAACACCAAAGAAGAAGAAAATAAGTCTGAAACTAGCCTCGGTAACAAGTTTTACTGTATTAATGTAGAAACTTTTTCTACTCGTATATTACTTTTTTTTTATTTTATTTTCTTGGAACATACACAAGTAAACAATAATTTCGGACTAAGATCCTTTCTATAATTTTTTTTTTTTTTTTATAAATTCACCCAATTTTAGCCCCAGCCACTAACTTAATGTAAAAATGAATTTAATATGTATGAAAGAGATATAGAAATATTTCATTGTTTGTATTTAGATAGAAAAAGAATAATATGAATCTTATATATGTGTAAGATATTCCTATGTACTATTTGTAAAATGAAATATAAAAAAATAAATACAGAGTCCACCTTACCACCCATCAAACGTCCATACCGTTTCATTTGAAGTAGAGACTTAGTCCATCTGATCTGACACAATACAGAACACAATACTAGCAACTACTTCTCTATTTCAAACATATATTTTTAGTTACGAATCATATATGCACACATGTATGTTATATCGTGTCTCTTGGACCAACAAAATTATACTTTTATTCTCATTTCATGGGATCATGGAATGACTATTTTTCAAAATAAACAAGGAAAAAAATAGAGAATTCTACATGAAGGGTAGAAATATAGGAAATATTCTATTCTTATTTTTCATATCCTAGCCCTTAGCTTTTAGTAAGTAATGACGTAGTATGTACTGACTGTTAAAGGATAGCTGAATTGCTTATTGTATGTACAATAGTTGGTTGGGTATTTTTTTCTAGCCTCTTCAAGAAAGAAGAATAATATAAGGAAAGTAAAAAAGAAAATAAAAAAGAAAAAAAAACTAGAAAACAGATGGGGATACTGATTGGGGTTATTGAGATAGTACCACCATATAGATGTGTGTAGTGTCAAAATATGGAATGAAAAGGGCTAAATGGGGTTGGCTAAACATACAAAACATGTACAACAAAACCGATATCAACCCTTTTCTTATACATTTTCATTTTTCTTTTAGTTGTTGCTTTTTTATGATAAGAAAAACCTATATAGAATTTTATATGCCTGACTGACTTTTGCCTGGGCAAAAAAAAAAGAAAGAAAAATAAATAAAACATTGAAAAACTCTAATATAAAGATGGACATTTAAAGTGAAAAAAAGAACCGCTCACTCTTGATTTTAAATACACATAGGAAAAGAAAATAAATTTATAAAAAAAAAAAAAGTATATATCTCTAACGTCGCCATTTGGTCTTGCCATGTCGTTTTCTTTTCTTCTTTCCAGAGATTTTATATTGCATGTCGATATGTGGAATATTATTTTAGAATCGGGCGGATAAATTTGTCATGTGTACGCACGGTTTTTTTTTTCTTTTTCTTTCTCTTTTATTAATTCCACAATTTTTATATTTTTTTTTCTTCCAACATTTCCAAAATTTGTACAGCAATGGTCGAAATAAAACTAAACAAAATTGTAAATAAATAAAAGCTTGATAAAAGTTTTATGAAAATAAACCGAAAGTGTAGATACAAAAAAATTTTTTTATAGGGTGGACAATAATATATGATTATTAATCTTCGTAATTATGATAATTATATTTGTTGATTTTTCTATTTAATTTAAATAATTATTTTTATTATTAATTTCTTGGTTTTTTTTTTTTATTTTTGATTTTCTTTAAACAATAAATTAATTTATAAAAATGTTTGAATCATCTTATGTTTTGTTCAAAGATCCCAAAAGTTTGTTATTATTTTATTTTCATCATTTTTAAATCTAAAAGAAGGCAAGATTCAACCTTGGGTAATACAGGACATATCTAATATACATGCATATTAAGCATTTTTTATTATTATTTTTTGTATTTCTTTATTCTGGTGTGTTGTGTTTTGTTATTATTTTGTCAATATATAAAATATACATTTATTTTCTTTCTTTCTTTTTTTTTTGGGGATGTTATAAAGTTTTTTTTTTTTGCTACTTTTTCTTTCTTTTAATAGAAAAAAAAAAAAAAAAAATACCCAAAAAGGATACATAAAATGGTGAAATATAAATACCAAAATGACGTTCTTGTACGTACATTGCGTATATTTTAGAAAAACATATTATATATTTGTAGAAAAGAAAAGACATATGTGAAGATAAGAATTCGAATAAAAAGTTATACATATAAATATATATATATATATATATGAAAAAAAGATAGATGAGGATATTAAGAGTTATTGTGTTAGCAAATATAAATTATTTGTATACAATTTGTAACGTCCTAACTGTCCTCTAAAATATTTTTTTTTTAAACAAAATATACTGAGAGAACAAGAAAATATTTGAAAAAGTTCATTTTTTTTTTTAAACTTAAGTCCATTTTAAGCTTATATAATAAACATTTCATCACTATAGTGACTTTATTTTCTTTGAACTTTCTATATTACATCTGAATTTGACATGATGATAGAAAAACTGAAGCGGATGGACTTTTCTATTTTTTAATAAAAAAACTAAAACTGGAAGATTAAATATAATTTTGTTGTAGGTTTGCCATATATGTATGTTTTGTTTGTTATTTTTTTTTTTTGCCTTTATACGTTCGTTATAATAAAAAAAGGACTCGAAATAAAAACTAAACGTATTAAAAATAAAAATAAGTAGAGAGAAGAAAAAAAAATATGACCACATTTTAAGACTTTAAGATGTAACAAAAAAAAGGGAAAAGATATATAAAGAAAAATTCTTACTTTATTGTTATTATTAGTCTAAGTACATTATTTCAACATTTCTTTTAGAGATTCTGTAGTATATATATCTTCTTAACACTAACATTGCAAAAAAACACAACAGAATTGGACGCTTAGGAAAAAAAAAAACGAAAATTCACATACACAGCATACAGTTTAGGGCAGATAAATATGAAAATAAAACCTTAACTAGAAAATACAGAAAAATTGTGTACAAAAAAAAATTATCTAGTAGAACATTATGGCAAAGGACTTTTTTTTTCCTTTTTGTTTTCCGTTAGTAATAAGAATAAAAAAAAATCAGTACAAGAAAAACGAAAAGAAAATAAGGAAAAGATTATATTTAGCTTTTACTTTTTTTTTTTGTATATTATATAAATTGAGAGAAGCCAATTAGACTTGAGAGATTTTAGGCTTGGCTTGAATATAATAGGATGGCTTTAAGTAAGTTTGTCCAAAGTCAGTTAGTAAATTTTTTTCTTTGCTTTTAAATAATTTTATTTAAAAAGAAAACGAAAAAAAAAAACATTCACAAGGGGAATGATGATTATAAATGTGAAAAATCTATATAAAGCTTAATGAAAGAAAGTTTTCCTTTAATAACTATTCTTAAATATTTTTCATTTATTTAAGCTAATAAAAAAACAGAAAAAACTTAATTTATTAAATTAATTATTTCAATAAATAACATTATAGTCGAATCGTACATTCGCTGTCAGAATAAATATATATTTTTTTTCTGACTTTACTAAACATTACAAAAAAATATGTACAAAAAGCCGCACCTGATTTCAATCAATTATTACCATTTTATTTTCTATATATACATTTTTTTTTTGAACATCTTATATTATTTAGCTAAATTCTATATTGATACAAAAAAATAATAAAAATATGCTAAGTAAATATTAGCGTGATGGTTTTATCTAATGTCTAAACATCATGAAATCATTTGAAAATGTTTTTTTATAGATAGATATACTTGGTCCGGTTTAATAATTTATATACTAATAAATATATTATTTACAAAAGAATGACAAGAATTAGAGAAGTAAAAATCTCTTCCTATTTATTTATTTTTAGTAAAAATCAACAAATATTTTTGTTTTAGATAAGAAAAAAAAAAATACTGAACAAAAGTCAAGGGATTACAAAAATAATTAAACAACCACAAGGTATTTTAGTTCCACCCAAATTGAAGTTTTTTTTTCGCTTTTTTTTCATTGTTCATATTACAATGAAAAACAGAATATTAAATAAAAATTTAACATAATAAAATAAAATAAAAATTAAATGCAAATCTTATACGCAATAAATAAATAATATAAATAAATAAATAAGAAAAAAAAAATAATAGCATAAAGAAAAATAATCTAATAAACTAACCTTAGTTATAGTAATAAATATAAAATTTGTCTTACCAAAATTATCTCCGTGCATTCCAGATGGACCAGGTAGAAGGCCAGGCATTCCAGGTAATCCTAAGAATGAACCAGGAAATGAAGATGTTCGCTGATGATCTAATGAACCGTTCATACCATCCATAGCTCCATCCATACCGTCATCACGATCCGATGCATCACCATCACTACTATTTGAATCTTCGCCTGCACTTTGTGCATGTAAAGATGCCAAATCAGTATTTTTCTATGATTAAACAGAAAAAAATACATAATTAGATTTTTTTTTATTAAAAAATAGAAAAACTATTTGAAATTTATTTAAAATATTTCTTACGGGAAAACAATCAAAAAAATAAACATTAAGAAAATGAAACAGGAGATAAAAAAAAATAATAAATCAATTCACCTGCGAAGGTACAATCAACGTTGGTCCACCTTCAAGTGCCTGGCCTAATAGTGAATCTCTCAATTCTAAGCTACGATCACGTTCCCGGTCTCTATTATCTCTAGAATCCCGTTCTCTATCCCTTTCCCGATCGCGTGATGTCTGACGTTGTGACGACGGCAGATGTGACGACGACGATGTAGACGTTAGATCGCGTTCCCTAAACCTATCTGGACTAATACCATGTTGGGCACGATAAAGGTCGGCACTTTTTACACGCTTCTGTGGCGGTGGTGTCGGTGATGGCTGATTTGATCTATCGTCAGGTAATTCCCAAGGTAATGATGTCGATGTCTGATTGTTTTTTATTCATTTATTATCGTAAAGAATTTTGTTGATTTGCATTTATTTTTTTTTAATCATGAATTAATTAACAAAAATAAAAAATAAAAATAAATCAATTAAATATAAAAACTTTATTTATATTTAGAAAAAAAAAATTAGTTAAAGCAAACATAGTTTGGTTAAGAATAGTTAAAAATTATAGTAAACGCAGCAATAGTTTTATTTGTCATAAAGTTAGTCATTTTTTATATAGAAAAAGTTGTTAATTTAGATGGTAGAACTCAAGATTGTAATGAAATTATATTTAAACCAAAAATAAAAATATAATTAAAATAAAAATAGAAATAAGAATATAAGAAATGAAGTTTACTTTTAGATAAAATAATAAATAACGAATGATTTAGACAAAATAAAAAACAATTGGCTACATTACTTTTCTTACCGGCGAGGCTTTCATTTCTTGAACAGCTGTTGTTAGTGCAGAGCTTATCGTCGAACCGGCTGATGTTCGTGATGTTGGTCCAGTTACATCAGCTAAACCTCGTACTTGTAATAATTGTGCTGTTTTCAAAAAATCTGTTAATTGTTCATGGCCAATGTTTACTTCTCCATTATACATAAATCTATTTATAAAAAATAAATAAAATTTAATTATATTTTTATTGTAATAAATAAAAATAAACATGAATTACCTTAATAAACTTTCTACATCTTCGGATCTTACATCTCGTAATATTACAATTGGATGTTCACATGGATTTGCTTTTAATAATTTTCTAAAATATGGACTACATGCGCTAAGTACTACCTAGAATTTTAAGAAAAGTATTTTCAATAAATTTACCATATTTTATCAATAAAAGTCATTTTACTATACCTTATGTGCTGTAAACGATCTACGATCACAGGCTAATGTAACATCAACAAAGTCTTCTTCATCTCTTAAATGACGAAACGATGATAATATTGATGTTTGAAAATCATTCCATTTTAATGAATATTGTTGTTCAGACGGTGTTGGGGATACGGGAGGCTCCATTTTTACACCACCACTATTATTATTTTCAGCTGTATGCATTTGATTTGATTCAGTCATTTATTATTTATTATTATTTTGTTTTGTTTTTTGTTTTGTATTTTACGTTGTCTCAAATTCATTCGTAGGTTTTTTTATTCATTAAAATTATTATTCTTTATTTTTCTTCTTAATTAGATTAACTTCACTCGTAATAAATTAGCAATAATGGTGATTTTTAATTATTATTATTATTTTTTTTAACAACTTTAATAATACAAAATATGTTTTTATTTTAATGTTATTTCCTTGCAAATGCAGCTGCGACAATAAAAATTAGGACGGAATCTGTAAATAAATACAGAAAATAATAAAAAAAAAATTATATAATAAATAAAGAAAAAAAAAAAGGTTGCTAACGTCAGGTTTAATCAATATTAATTAAAAAGTTATAAAACTACGTTAGATAATTAGTCGGTTTTTTTTTGTGTCTGACTTTGCTTTACTTGTTTATTCATTTAAAAAAAATATTTTAAAGTAATGAAATTTTGTATGTTTTTACTATAATTCCTCACATTTTATTTTTTTAATAACATTCTATAGTACGTAAATCATAACAATGTTTTCTTTATTTATTTTTTAATTTTAAACAGTCTTTAAAAACACGATTAAATTATAATTTTATTGATTTTTAATAAATGTTTCTTAATCAAATATTATATTGAAACAACAGACAAATTAACATAACACATAGTTTTATTACATTTTAACCTTATTTAGTAATCTATTGTTTTAATTCTTATTATTATTAATATTATTGACAGGATAAAAATAAGAAATCTTTAAATAATAATCGAATAACAAAGAAAATAATTAAAGTAAATATTATTTATATTAAAAATAAAACCTAAATGGATTTTTATAGTGAAATTAGAGAGTAAAGTAAAAAAAAAAACAATTTTATCGGCTAAATAGCCGGCAGCTAGGCAACACTTCCTACTTCTGCACACAATCGTAATACAACATTCACTGACTATATGAAAATAAAAATAATACACGATTTGTGTAAGAAATAAAACATACAAATTCAACATAATATTGTAAACGCTACATTTCTGCTAATAAAAAAAAAAAAAAAATAATAATAAAACAACACCAGGCTAGCCACCAGTCAGACTTAAGTCAAATACTAACAAACAATTACAAATGAAACATAAAAAGCTTCTTTATATTTGTATATATAAATATAATTTAAAATAAAATCAAAAGAAAAGAATAATACAATACAGAAAGAAAATTTCTATTAATGCCATAATCGATTTTTGTAATTTATATTTCTTTTTTTGGTTATTTAACTTTTTTTTTGCTAATACTGTATTTATTTTAACCGTTTTTATTCAATAATATCCTACAATTTAAAAATAAAATGAAAAAGAGAAAAAAGCATTATTCTAAAGGAAAATAAATAATAAAAAAAAAAACCATGTGATGCAAAAACAATAACAAAAAAAAAAAACGAATTTATAAACAAAAATTGAGATTGTGAGATGTAAAAAAAAAGCACACCGATGAAAAGCACTAAATGTCAAATTTTGCGCATTTTCTAAACAGCGCAAGCTCCTTCGGAAAACTAACAACAACACTACAGCATTTAAAAAAAGTATCCTATAACATTAAATGTACGTCTTTTGTTTTGCATAGAATATTTCCGTTTTGACAATTGTTTTGATTATAAACTAGAGTACTTAATGAATTTTTAGGGTTATGGACTAGAAAATAGAACATAACGTAATAATAATTGGAAAAATATGGTTTATGTAGATTGAATATGAAATGAAAAAAAATTAATAATTTTTGTTATCTTTTTGATTAATTACTTTATGAATATATAAATACATAAAGTAATTAACCAAAATTTTATACAGATGTTGCTTCTTTTTTTTATAATTTTAATTTTATTATTAATTTCTAACAATCTTTAAACTCATGTTGTTATTTCAAGAAAAAATATTATTTGTTTTTTTTTTTTTTTTTTATATAATTGAGAATTTAATTCAAGTCAAGTACAGTAGAAGCAAAAAATAAAATAGAACCAGAAGATGATATAATTTTTTCAATTTCTTCATATATTGCAAACTTATATTATTAAATTATTATTATTATTATTTTGCTGTTAAATTGTATTATTTTTACATATTATTATTGTTATTATTATTATTATTATGATTTGTTGTATAATTGAACAATTTTATATATACATATATTCAGTTAATATGTTGTGTTTTTCATCTCAAAAAAATTACTATACAATAAAGCATTTAAAAATAAAAAGAAAAATGTTATAAAAGCAATTAACATGTTTAAAATGATTTTTTCTATATATATATTTATTTATTATTATTATTTCTAATAACATTTATTTTTTGTTTTTACTGTTAATTAAATTTTTATATTGTTTTTTCAATAATAATTTAATATTGGGGCTTGGCAACTGTTTTTTTTTTTTCATTATTTTACTTCTTAGCGAAGACTATTTAATTTATTATTATTCTCTTGCATAGTTCAATTGTAGAAAAATTAACAATTATTAAATTGATGTAATTTTTTGTTTTCTTCTTCTATTTAACAAGTTTTTTGACTTCTAATTGTTTAATTTTTATTTAATTTTTTTGGTGTATGGTAATAATTTTAATTAAGAAAATAGGAAAGTTAAAAAAATTTTTTCTGAAATTAAAATTTTAAATTTTTCTTAGTTAATTGTCGTTAAAATAAAATTACATTAAAATCAAATGTAAATAGTAAGATTAATAGTAATATTGTGACAAATTTATTTATTATCTTTAATCAATGGTTTTTTGTGTTTAAGGAAAATCAACACAAAAAACTAAAAAAAAAAGTGAAAGCTCTCAAAATTAATGTTTTTTGATTATTAAAAAAAAATATTTATTTTTTTTTTTCCAAGATAATATAATAAAAATCGTAAAACTATTATAATGAATTTATTTAAAAGAAAAAAATAAATACATAGGTTTCTTATTCTTATTAATTAATGTCATTTTGTTTAATTTCATTTGATTGGTGAATTTATATATACGAGAAAAGCTTAAAGCTTAACAATAAAACACAGTGAAAATATGTACATACATAGACTCTTAAATATTTTGTAAATTTTTGTGGTTAAACAAAAATTATGTTCTTCATTTAACTGTATAAATTTGCTAAATATCATTTATGTGGTTTATTTACTATTTTATATATATTATTATTATTATTATCGTTTCTATTAAATTTTAATTCATTATGTATTTTATAAACTGCAAATGAATTTATTTATTTTTTTTAAACTAGACGCCACAGTTTTTATTCCTCAAAAAAAAAGTATCAAGTAAAGAAAGTAGAAGAAAAGAAGAAAAAAAACTACAAGAATGTAAGAAATCCCATTTTAAGAAACTAAAATGAAATAAAAAGAAAAATAGTATATATATATTTTATTCTTTTATAAATATTTCACAGAACAGAAAAAAAGAAGCGAAATGTTTACTTGGGTTTGGGTGGTAGTTTCAGTAAATTCATATATATATATATATATTTAGGTTGGTTTTCAGTTTATAATAATGAGGGGTAAAAAAAAGTTCTTTCTAATAAACATTCATAAAATATAAAATTCTATTTTGGCAACTGTATCCAAAAATTGTGTACATTTTGGGTATAAAAAGTATATATTCACACAAGCACAAACATATCAAAAAAAAAAAAATAGAGAAAAAGAAAACGAAATACATGAATAACACTTGATGTGTATTTTACGGTCATTTCTGATCGTAAAGGACACTTTTTTGTCGTTTCAAATGGACTTATATATTTAAAATATAGGGTATTGTGTATGATAGAAGAAATACAGAAAAATAAAAAAAGAAATAATAAAGTTTTTGCCAGGGTGGGTTTTCTTAACAACAACAACAATTTAAATATATCTAAAGTTTTTTATATATCTTTCGATACAAAAAATAAGAGCAAGTTGTTTTTATTTTTCATTGGGGTAACCTAAGTTGGGTGACCAAAGCCTACAAAGAAAATAATAATAATAATAATAACATTGAATATGAAAATTTCTGACCGTTCTCTCACTATATATATTAATATTATACTTTTTTTTTTTTGCCTTTCTTCATTTTGGTTACACAAATCGAATATACTTATATTCCATAAACTTCCAATGATAGTGATTTTGATGATGATGATGATGTTGGGTGTATGGAATTGTCGATTCAATATTTCAATGGGTTCTATAGTAAAGTATATAAAAACAGTATTGGCCGCACCTTTCCAAAAACATAAGATAATCATAATAATAATAATGGTGATATCCCTCAACAAATAAATTTAAATTTCCGAATATATTCTTATTATTTTTTTTTTAAATAATACTTTTTATAGTTTTAATAGCAATATTGAAAGAATATTATTTTTATTTTCTATTTAATAAAATTTATGCAAAAGAAAAACAAAAATCATTGTATGTATATCAATACACATATACTATTCTTAAGAATGCTAATATTTTTACAATAAAAATTCTTCTCGATTAAACATGAAAGTGAAAGACGAATAAATAACTTTAAATATAATTGATGTGATACTTTTATGGACAATTGATTTATGTTTTAAAATGATTCTTCGCTACAAATTCATACAATTTTTATGTATATACATAATAAATTACTGAAAAAAAAAAACTCTTACAGCATTTTAAGTGAAGCTTTAAAGTAAAACTTTATTTCGTTATTTTTTTAAACACAGTAAAAATCTCATCGTTTCAAATGTTATCATTATCGCAATGTTGGTTGTTTTGTTATCTTAAAAAAAAAATAAAAATAAAAATATTAAATGGAAATTCTACTGTTTTTCTGTCACATTGTTAGAATAGAATAATATATATGAACGTATTTCGATTGTTATTGTGGGAGAGATAGGGTGGCGCTATTTTGTCGCCGTCGCCACTGTCACAGACAACGACGCCGCATCAATTTTGTTTGTGCTTTTTTCTCTCGATGTTTTCATTTTTTTGTTATTGTATATTTTCTTCTCATCGTGTCCATTTGTTTTGACATTAACACCCAAAAAAAATAGAAGAAAAAATAAAACAGTTAAAAACAACAAGAAATACTAGTTTTAAATAATTATTTTAAATATTTTCATTGTAATCATGAAAAACTATCTCAATCCATTAACTATATTTAATCTGATCGATAAATACACTACAATCGATAACAACTTTGCCATAAACAAATACATTAACAAGATCCTCCAACTATAAAACCGTTTGTTTTCCCCAAAAAAAAAAAAAAAAAAAACAATCATACATTACATCATCATAAAAATGAAAGAAATAAATAATAAAATAAAACAGGATAAAAATAAGAAAATAACATTGCGCGAAAATTGTTTCTGTTTGCAGCGTTTTTGTTTTTGCATCACTACTTCTCCGTTATAAGATGTTTTTGGCTTTTTATCATATTTATAAAACTTTTTTTTTTTTTTTATTTTGTTTTCGCTGTTTTTCTTCAATTTTATTACATTTCCCATTGCATTTATTTTTTTCATATTATGTATGTACAATGTATATATATAAATGGATTGTACAGCTACTACTACAACTAACTATTATTTCCACTACTTAGTTTATACTATAAAACCCACCCACATTCCACTAAGCGCCTTGTTTATTTATTTCTTTTCTTTTATATAATTTTAATTTCTACGATTAAACTGTGTAATAATAAAACTTTTCCTGTTTTATTTTTTACTTCCTTTTATTTCCTATTATCAATTTTATTTAATTCCTTTTTCTTTATGGAAAATTAAACGTTTAGTGCAAATAATACTGATTTTTTACATAAACTTTTTATTTTTTAATCAATAATTACTTTACAGGTGACATATTATTAATTTATTGTTTTTATTTTAAAATCAACAATGGTTAAAGATTAAATAATGGTATTTTAACAAAACAAATATAAATATATATTTGAAGCCATCGGCAACTTTAGTCAAATTACAAATTACCAAGCGACCGACCGACGTACAATAATGAATAGTTAAGAACAGTAACAAAGAGCAAATCATTATGCAGTAAAATCATAAATAATAAACCATTAAAATAAAAAAGGGAAAATAAGGACATTATTTCTTTTTGACTTTTAAAGATTATTAACAAATGTTTGTCTGCAGTAGCGTCGGCTTAATAATAAACAAAAAGACGCCAGTATTGTTATTTAGTCACTACACTTGTTTTATTATATTTTGTAGTAATATATCTATTGCACAAAATATTCTTTCTTTGTAATTTTTTTTTTTTGAGTTTTACCAACAATCTTCAAGACATAATGTTCATATTTAAATGTAATAAAAAATTTTTTGTCAAAAGAAATATATGTACCTGGTTTCATCGTTCGTCTTTTTAAATTTAAAAGAAAAAAACGTGTACATTAAAATGCTAATTAAATAAAAATTAACAGTATTACGCTTTTTTAATAAATAAATTGAATTTACGTCAACGCATGAAAAATTTAAAAACACGGTTTTACATTACAATTTAATTAGAAACAATAGTTTTTAACAGAAAAAAAAGCACTATGTGTTATTAAATTATTGAAAATAATAATAATAATAAAAAAGAAATAGAAAAAAAAATATATTTAAATTATACAAAACGTTACTAATTAACATATAAAAAATAATTTAATTATCTTGAATAGAGTAATGGAAAATATACAAAGAAATATAAATATTTTAAAATAAGAAAAAAAAAAATAAATCTATTAAATTTATAAAACTTTCCAATATTTTGCAAGTTTATTTTACTTTAAATATAATACATATTATTGAATTAAATCAATAGAGTTTTCATATTAATATTAATAATAATAACAATAAAGTATCTCCTCTTTGTAATATATTTTATTAATTAAAAATAGTTTATTGTCAACAGCGGTCATCAAAAATCGTTGTATCATTTATTGTTTCTTCCATTTATATGATTTTTTACATGATTTATACAAAATAAAATTTAAATTCCACAGAGTAAATCATTTCAAAATAATTCAATTTTTTTTGAATAAAATGATGAAATTTCTATAAACAAAATTAATAACAAAACGATGAAAAATTCAATAATTAAGCGTTTGGTAATTTTAATTTAAAATAAAAATGAAAAAAATAAGTACCTTTTGGTACACATCTCTCATCTTTATTAGTGAAAACCAAGAAAAAAAAAATAATGAAAATATAAAATCTTTTAAATCAATTGCAGTGGCAATAACAAGACAAGTATTAATAACGTGTATTAATAGTGACTAATTATTTTCAATCAATTCGTTTAAAACTCTTTAATTTTCTTATTTCAAATCAAATTAAATTAAATCAAATGAATTAAAGAAGAAGAAGAAAAAAAAACATAAAACAAATATTCGTATTATTTTTTAAAGAGAAGGATATTAAGAATATGAAACACACTAAAGCGAAATGTGAAATGAATTAAAGTAGAAAAAATAATAATAATAAAATGAAAAAAAAAATGTATGTCTGTGAAAATTAATGATGACGAGATGTCATCACCTTTTCACAATTTTTTTTTTATCTTTAAATGATTTTTATTTATTTATTTTTTTTTTCTACTTTTTTATTCTTCACTTTGCTTTTCTTTTTAATTTTATTTTGATTCACGCATTCATCACGTTTATTTTTGTTTTGGTAAAAAAAAAAGATTTTTTTTTTTGAATTTTGAATGTAGAAAATACTATACGATTGAGTAGATGATGGGTACTTAAACTTTATTAGTCGCGTGCAAGTGTATTTACAGATAAAATATATATAATAGATATATATGTATATACAGTATATAAATAAATCTTTTTTAAAAACTATTTTGTATTCAAAAAACGGTTTAATTATAAAATAATTCTAAATTAAATTAATTTTTCATTGAATAAAATATTTAATTTAAAATAAAAAAACACTTATAAATGTACTTAATGATAATTGTGTTAAATAATTAATTTATTAACCGTGGTATTGTTATTCATGATTTATTTACATTTACACAAAATTTATTATTTATTTATAATTAAATTAACTAAGTCGTATTTATTATGCAACGTTTAATACATTATTGAATCGATTATAATGTTTTGTTTATTTAAAATTTAAGAAATATCTGTATTGACATTATTCTAAATCACAAGAATATTAATATTATTATTAGGATATAAAATTGAGTAACAAAAAAAGAACCATAGTGTTCTGCGAAATACGAATACACAACGTGAGACTACAAATATCAGTGCTGTGAAAAATTTCGTGCTGTTCCATAATGCCATAAAGATTAAACAATTGATTGTAAATGCAGTTTCAGGTATAACACATTAAAAGTAAGTTAAAATCATTAAAGATAATATCCTTAACGATATTTTCCCTATTTAAGCATTCAATAACTAAACAATACATATTACTTATGCTGTTTTGAGTAAATCTTTCTTAAGCACATTACATTCTCAATTGAAACAACTATAATCACATGAAATTCACAGAAATTAATACTAAACATCTTAAAGTACTGATTAATTAAATTAATCAAATTATGTAAATAATTATAAACAAGTATATATTTATTAAGAAAACAATCAAATAATTTAAGAATTACAAAAAAAAAGTATATATATAAAAATTAAATAAAACATACATAATTATATTTTTTTATCAAAAAATAATATTTTATTTATATTTAATTAAAATAAATAAAAATTATTATTTATAATTAAAAACAGGATGTTTGTGGCAATAATAAATATAAAATAAAAATAATATAATAACTATTACATTATTTTTGGTTTATTATTATTATTATTATATTTTATCTTCTGTTTTGTTTTATTTAATTATATAAATTAAATGAAAATTTCATACATAAATTGTAATAATCAACAAAAAGTGTTTTTATTTTTTGTGTATAGCAATTAAAACATTTTTTTTTTATCTTAATTATAATGAAATATTTGTAATGAGAATTTGCGCCAAATCGTATTAATTTGTTTAAGAATAATAATATTATTTACTGATTTAAAATAGCCGCTGTAACTATTTCTGGATATTTATTAGATAAAAATAACGAAATCCCTACAAATGTATTTAACGAAAATTAACAATTGGAAGGTATCTAAAAATAAGAGATTCTTTACTCTTACTTTGCGCGCTTATGATGATTTTGATAAAATTTACGTTATTTTTTCAAAAGGGAATTGTTTATTATTATTAGAAATTTATTTATGTAATTAAATTGCGAATGCTTAAATTTTTTTATTCTCTACTAGACCACACTTGACTTGTCATCACAGCCAATATAAATATATGTATATATGTATATAATACTACACAACAAGAAGCATAAACATAGTAATTCGTTGATTTTTTATTTCTTCTCCTACAAATAAAACTAAGCCATGTTGACAAATAATTTCTTAAAATATAAATAATATTTGAACAAATATCTCTTAATTCGTATTATTTCCACCCACACATATAAAAAAAAAAATCGCGAATCATTTAAAAATATATATATTAACGATAAAATACGAGAGAATGTTGTTATATTAAAATAATAATAATTCTTAAAACATTTAATTAAAGTAAAGATAAATAAATTAAAAAAATAAAAAATTCTTACCGTTTAATTGAAAAAAAAAAAATCAACAAATTAAAAAAAAAAATCAATAATAATTAATAACAATAAACAAAATATTGGTTATTGGATATTTATTTATTTATTTTTTTCTTTAAAAATGTTTTTGCATTATTAATTGATTAACGGCGGCCGGCATACAGACATAAAAAAAAATCCATAGAAAACAGAACAATATTTAATTAAAACTTTCTTCTTATTTTTTTTTTATGGGTTAAATGTTAAGCATAATTTGCATATTGGATGTCCTTTTAGCTAATTAACTTAATATTTAATTATATACTTTTATTTTTATATCATTGTTTTAACACTTGTGTTTTAAAGAGTTTTACGTAAGAAAAACATCTTACTTTTGGCCAGGATCTTGTTTTACTTTACACTTAACTTCACTTTTTTTTGATTTACAAACAAATAAATTATTATAAACAAGTGAAACAAAAAAAAATTAAATAAATAAACAACAAAACAAAAACAGATAACAAAAAAACAGAATTTTCTCTTCCGTATAATTTGCTCTTTCTCACCAGTCCTTAAATATTATGATTTTTGTTTCTTATTAATTCAATAAAAGGAAGCAAAACAAATATTTCCTTAGTATTTTTTCTTTTGTTTGATATTTTTTTTTTTATTAATTCACTTTATTAATCCTTTAATTTTTCTTTTTCTTTTTTTGCATTTCTACATTTTTATTACTTTGGGTAATTAATATTAAAAAAAAAATAAATAAATAAAAAATAGTGCGTTTAGACCTGTCCAATCACTTATTTGTTTTTTCTTTTAAATAAAAATAATTTTTTTTTCGTATATTTCGGTATTGCCTAAAAACACTAGAAAAAAAAAATAAGAATTAATTTAATAAATTCTTAAACAAACACAACATAATTGTCCTTTGATTAAACTTTTTTTTTTTTTAATAGTGGGATTTTTTTTTTTAATATATTTTATTGAATTGATAATTGAATGTTAAATGTAATGACAACTTAATATAATTGTTATTATTATTATTTAAAAACACATATTTCAATGTTAAAGTAATAAAAAATGTTTAATTAAAATCAAATCACGTAATGACTAAAAATAACAAAAATTATAATCACAATAGAAAAAAAAAAAATTAACCAAACAAATAATTATAAATTAACAAAAATAAATAAAAATTGCATTTTTTGTTTTATTAAAACTTTAAATATTTGATTTAAAATAAATAAATTAAAAACAATTTTATTTCTCGATTACTAATAATCATTTTTTTGTTGTTTTTAGCGACTAATATCTACATTTCAATTGAATTTTTATTATTAATTCTTAATAAATCAGAAAACAGTGGTAACTCAAATACGAAATTTATTATTAACAAAAAAATAATTAACAAAAATTTATTAATTAAATACAAAAAAAAAAAAACTACCGTCGCATAAACACTAATTAAATAATTAAAAAAAAAAAATATTATCACCGCGACTTTATTAATATTATTATTATTAGTTTAATTTAAGAGAAACTACTGTAACAATCTTTATTTATTACCGAAAAAATTATTAAAGAAAATAAAAAGCCAACCAGAACTTGAATTAAACATTAAACGATAAAAAAAAAACACTTCAATTGATATATTTTCAGTTATTTAAAATTTATTATTTGCGTTATTATTATTATTATTATTATGATTATTTACACTGAATAGAATCATATTTTTTAATAACTGAACAAAAAATAAAAATCACAACAAATAAATAAAATAACACAAATAAAATAATTAATCAAAAAAATTATAAACACGAAATAATTGATTAAATAAATAAAATTAAAATCCCAGATGGTTTTTAATTGTATTTTATTTAAATTTTTTTCTATTGGCGGTTTAATTATTATTATTAAAAGGGATGTTGTTTAAGGTAAATAATATTTATATATTCTTATTTTTCAAAATAATTATAATTTAAATAACACGAAAAACATACGTTTTATTAAGCACATTTATCATTAACCCGCTAAATTATGACTGTTAATAATTATACAATAAAAAAAATATTTTTTTTTCTTTAAAAATACAAAAAAAAATCCCACTTAATAACAAATAACCAAAAAAAAATAAATATTTTTTTGCTTTTCTTTAATGTTACTATTTGTAATTGTTGTTGTCGCCTTAGTGCTAACCGCCTGATTGCTAAAGTTGTACTGAGAGTATTTGTTGTGCAGAGTAAATGTGAACCTGCGCATATAATAATAACAATAATAATAAATAGAAAAATAAAATAAAATTAAAATGTATTAAAAAAAAAAAAAAAACACACAAAATAAAACTTACAATAATAAATGCGCGCATCTTCTTCTATACGTTTTTCGTGAATGTATTTTTGCCTTGCCTTGCCTTCTTTTCGTTCATTTATTTAGTTTTTCTTCTTTAATTTAACTTCACTTTACTTTATATGTTACATTTACTTTACTTATGTGTTTTTTTTTTGTATTTTCTTCTCTATCTCTTTTGTACATTGTTATAAGAATCAAAAAAAAAATAAAAACAATCTTTTTTTTTCTTCGTATACACGCACGTTTTTCTGTTATTTTCTTTCATTCGTTTACTTTTTTTCCGTTTAATAATACTAATAATACTCATTTTTATTATTTACTCTTTATCTTGTTTATTAAATTCAATTTTGGTTAATTTTAAAATTCTCATTAACATTCTTTTAATCCTGGAAAAATATTTCGTTTATTTTGCTTTTACTGGTAAATCCCCAATTTATGCAAGAATGCAAAAATAGTACTTGTCATTGTTTTCACATTTTTAAAAATCTGTTAAGATTTCATGAATAATATATTTGTCAATAGAAATATTAATAATATAAGAAACAAGTAAAACTACTGTATTAAAAAAAATAAATATATATTTTTGGTAATACAAATTAATTATGGAAGAAGAAAAAAAAATACCGCGAACATGTTTGAAACGCCCCCCTAATTATTTGTTTAATTAAAATCCCTACTCAATTATATTAATGTATTAAAATGCATTAGATAAATCTTACTCTTATGTATTTTTTAGTTTTAATCTCTCATTTTTCATTGTGCTTAATTTTTCTTTAAAAATTATAAACAAAAAAAATAATAAAATACACTTTATAATCGCGAGTCACATATAAATTCATTATTTGATGTTGAGAATTGAGAAAACCGAAATAAAATTTATAAGTAGGAAGTTAAAAAATTTATATTATAAGATTTTATTTTATTATTAAAACACAATAAAAGCACACAAGATACGCAAATTAGCATGATCTTAAGAGGGGAAACAGGTGTTTCAAACACGTGTTTTTTCTAATATTGTATTTATCGAGAGATAATTTTTGAATTTACATAATTTAACAGTGTAAATGTCTATAATCAACCCTCTAATAAGAAAAATAAAATAATAATATTTAAATTTTCTTTTACTTACGATTTTTCAATGATGCTGGAGAAATTTTTAATGTTTTTAAATTTCAATTACCAAAATGTTTAACAAAAACTGCTTAGAAAAAAATAAAGAGAATATAGTAGTGGGAGTTGCATGTATGAATATAGTATGTGTACTAAATAGAATATAAGAAAGGAAATAAATGAATTTATTAAGTGTAAAAGAGATGGTAAATGGTTAATTTATCCTTTTTTTTTCGTTGATATTTTTTTAATACTTAAAAATTTCTGTTTCTGTGTACAATATACAATTTGATTGTTGCGGGATGCTGTAGTGCTAATACTGCTGATTTTTCTCTCATTATTATTGTTTGCTGTGATGCGCAAACTATTCAGCCCGCCTGTGTTGAATTTTTTTTTCGCATATATACGTGTCGTTTAAATACAAAATATAAGTTTTTGTACAGAGCAGAGCATATATTATAAATTTGATAAAAGTTTATTTTTTTTTATTTTTCTATTTATTTCCACCGTATATGATTATCTCATTTCTGCTTATGCCGGCATTGTATACTCGCATTCAGTTTTATAAACATGTGCGGTGCGGACTGGACAATTTATATTTTCATTATACATATAATGAATTCTTTTGAATTTCTGTGTATGTATTATGGCTGCTCTCTCGTATTTCTCATTTTATCTTAACATGTGGTCCAAGAAAACTCTCTCATGGTATTTTTCTCAATGTATTCACATAATTTTCTTTTTTTCATTACAAAGTGTGACACAATTTAATAATAAGAAAAAAATAAAATAAAACTCCCACACCTTTAAGAAAATAAATAATATAAATATCCTTTATTACGTAAAATATTATACCATTTAGCATTAACTTTTAACAAATAATAAAGGAGAAATAATACAAGATCAAATGCATTTCAAATCAAATTAATCAATCAAGCTTTTGTAAATAATAAATGCTTTTATTTATACCTTTATTTTTGAATCAATATTTATAGCATAATAAACAAACAATGTCATCCATCTCTCGGTTTAATTGACTCTTCACGTCCAAGATTCTGACCAAGCACATATTATAAATCTGCTGAATAAGATAAAAACTAGAGAATTTAGCAATAATAAATAAAATAAAACAAACTATTTTACTGTAATCCTAAGTTAATAACAATGGAGAATTGGAACAGGGAAAAAATTAAGTGAAACTAAAGGTAAATAAAAAAAAAAAAATTATGTAATAAAATAAATTCTATTACGTCCACCCACAAAATTTGCTAGTTTTAGTAAATACTTGGAAGACAATTGTACGCAATTGCAGAGAACAAACAATACCAGATATAGAAGCGGAAAACAGCAACATACACGATCATAAAAGGACGTAAATTCCCCAGATTTTTTGGGTGTTTTTCTTTTTGTTTGCCCCACACTTTATAACAGGATGTTAAATTTTCGATCATATAACCATGTCCGATGAAAATTTTAAACAAAATATCTTCAATTGTCTTTTATGCTAGTTACTATGCTGTAAAGTCCGATGACGTAATAAGGTAAAAACAATATAGCTTTAATATAACTGAATTGATTTGTAAATACATACCCATAATAAAAAAATCTAATCCAGCAGGTAATCAATTACCGAAAGTTATAAGCTATTAAAGTAAAACCACGAATAATTAAAGCAAAAGGATAATACTTTACTGTTTGAATCAACTGTCGCGATTTAAACACAAATTAAAGTAATCTAATATTGTCTTTTGTTTTGTTTTTCTTTTATCTATTTTTATCTTTGTAAAATCGTCGCTTAGCATAAGATTAAAGACAAAAAAAAAAAATCATCATCATCAAATGCATAAAAGTAAAGCAAAGTAAATTTAAATAACAAAGAACCGTTGGTAGCACACTTATATTCTTATGTTTAAAGAAGCGCACACGTGCTATAAATATCTACTAATTTTTATTATAATTTTCTTCTTTTCGGATAAATAAATTAAATGACAAAATGACATTACATACATTAATAATCTCTGCAGATGGTGTGTGATTGAAATAACTTTTAATTTTTTCTTATATATTTTTATTTTTTTTTTTTTATTGCAAAATTTTAATTTTTAATGACTTTAGATGAAAAAGATATTAATTTTCCAACAAAAATGCAACAATTTTAATAAATAGACCAATTGTACCTTCTTTCTTCTTTCGCGTGTTTTGTATTAAAATAAAGTTTTTTTTTATTTATTTATTAATTAAAAGTATTAAAATCATGATCGACGAGTCACTCTGAATTTTATATTCTGTGAGTCGTTGTTGTTATTTAACCGACCTTCTCTTGTATTACAAACTGAGTCTTCGATGTGTATGCAAAATATTTAAAAAGTAAAAACAGTGTAGAAATTTACCAGACAAGCACATCAAGAATTATTTAATTATAAATAAAAATATTTTATAGCATAATAATATATTACATTATAATAATACTATTAAAATCTAACTAAATAATAATAATAATAATTTTTATTTTTTATTGTTTATTTGAATACTGAACTTCCTTCTGTTCTCTTTTAATAAAAACATATTTTTTTTTGCTTATTTAATAATCAACTTATATGCATGTAACGAAACGCTTTTAATAGAAATATTATTTGTCAATTAAATAAAATTGTTAACAGTAATGTCTTAATTAAATGATTTTTTCGCAATTTTTGAAGCTTTGTCTCTTTAAGGTAATTGCTAAGAAGTGATGGTTTTAGTTAGCACAGCAGCAAGGCAATGATTTGTTAAATAAAATTCTGTTACACAGACGATACTAATTAACCCATATCCTCTAAATACATTATCGCGGTTTAATTTATCATTTTCATAATGATAGCATTTTGTAGAAGAGACTATAAAATAAATATTAAACATACATATTACATACATGTTATTTATTTATTGACGAGACAATAAATATTTAATTTATATTATTTATTTATTAACTTCTTTATTCATTACAAACAATTTTTGTTTTGTTTTTGTTTATTTTTTAATAAATATAAAACGCTTAGCGAATAAATAAACAATAAATTATAATTTTCTTTTATTATTTTAATTTTATTTTTTTAATACAATATATTTCATGTATGTTTCTTGTCTTGTTTAAATATAGCAAATATTTTTGTTGGTTATTTTGATTTTTTGCATTTTATCACTTGATTAAATTGCAGTGTATCATTTTTTTTTCAGTTTTATTTTATTTGACATAATATTTTTTATTATGTGATTTGCCTAATATATTATTATTATATTTTATTATTAATAAATAATATTTATTTGATATGTTTTTCAATTGAAATATGTTAATTAAAATTTTTGTTAATAATAATTGTAGATTTAAATAAAAATAAAATGAAGGAATTTTTTATTCTTAAGTAAATCCTTTTACAATTATAATTCCTTATAGTTAAATAAATGTAACACTTATTAAAATGAATTAAAATTAAAGTTACTTAAAACTTTTTTTGATTCCTAAAAATAATATTTTCTTTAATAGAATATTTTCTTTCTTTATTTTTGCATTATATTGATACAGTGCTGTAGTTATTACTAATAATAATTATGTATATGACGCAATTGTTACTGTTTAATATTATTAATTTGAAAAAAAACGTTTGGGGGAAAATTAAAAATAAAAAACGAAAAAATGTTTGTTAATTAGAAAATAAATCAAATTGTATCACCGCATAAACCTTTATTTAAATCAAGACGACTCTGTTTTAATTTTTTTTTTTATTATTAATATAATATTTTTTTTGCTTTTGTATTTATAAGCATGTCTAATATTTTATAATTTATATATAAGATGCTTAAATTTAAGTGAGTTAAAATAAAAAATAACTAAATGAAAATAACAACGACTAGTAGCTGTAGCAGACAGTAGAGCAATAGTTACGTTAAAATTAAAGAAATATTTTAACGTAAAAACATGGATAAAATTTTAACGTAACGTGTATTTTATTTAATTTTATATATATTTTTAGTTTGATGAAATTATACTTTTATTTTTTTGTTTTAACATTTATTTGTGTCCCCTTTCTTTTAATATTATTATTATTATTATTACTATTATTATTAAATAAAATTTTAGTTAAGTTTGTATTTAATTTAGTTTAGTTAGAGTTATTTAATTATGTTTCTGTTTTTTTTTTCGTATAAATTAAAATAGAAATATAGAGAAAATGATAAATTTATTACTAAGAATTTTTTTATGCTTATTAATAACATAATTTTTTTTTTAAGTTTTCTACTCTTTTTATTTTTGTTTCTTCTATTTTTTTTTAGTAGAGAAAACATAATACGATAAGATAAAAATAGTTTTAAATTTAACAGGATAATGCGAGAAATAGTGTAATTATAAAAATAACATCGGTACAATAGATGTAATTAAAATTGTTTTTCTTTAAATAATTAAAAATAAAATAATAATAATAAAATAAATAAATAAGTTAATAAAAATTTAATAGTCCGATATAATATCATTGTATTTTCCAGTTTCACTGATTTAATAGCTAATTCAATAAAAATAAGAATAAAAATGGCAAATAAAGTTCAATCAACTAATAATAATAATAATAAAGGACCAGAGCCGTGGCAAGTAAATACAATATAACTTATGAAATTGACTAATCTAAGGACATTTTCTTAGAAATAACTTTTATTAAATTCTTTTACAATTATTTCTTGTATTATTTTCATCAATTATTAATTTATTCTCTTATTTATCAATAATTTTAATTACTAATATTTGTTTGGTGTCCTTTCAGCAGTTTTGACCATCGCAACGGATCTGATAGGGACAATACTATATTATAAGCAAAAAATAAAAAGCCTAACTGGATCCAAAAATAAAACAAATAATTTAATCACATTTGTGTCCATTATAATAAAATAGTTTTAAGTAATAAATTATATTTTTATCTATTTTATTTAAATTATTAGTAGGATATATTTAAAAAGGGAAAGTTTATATAAATTTGAATGAAAATGCACATATACATTTTTTTTTGTTGATATCATTAAATTAACAAATAAATGCAAAAATACATAAAATCTGTTGTCAGTCTTACTGTCCACAATATTAGCTTGATATGATAGCTTTCTATTTGCGTTTATAGTTAGATAGACATATGTGTTTATACGAATAAAAAAAAAACAAAACGTATATAAAATAATTAATTTACAAAATGGATTTTAACTTTTATATAAAATATATTTATATATAAATCGAAATACGAAAATATTTATGTATATAGTTTGTATCCGTACATAATATGGTCATTGTATTGTATATAATTTTTATTGGTATATCAAATTTTTTATTTAACGAAAATTAGGGTAATATAAGGATATATTACATTAAAGACATTACATTACGTTATATTGGTTTCATGATGGGTGATATTTGCTACTTTTGATTAATTAGATTTGATGTAATAAAAAATCATATAAAGACTACGTTAATACAAAATGCGAAAAAAATATGCTTTTTATTGTAATTATTTAAATAATTAAATTGAAAATAAAATTAAACATTTATATCTATTTTAACAAACAAAAATGTAAATAATGCAAATTTCACTACTAAGTTTAACGCAATTATATTCCTTTTTTTTTCAATTACCTTTAATGGTGACTTTAATAATTGTTTAATATTTTATTGTTTGTTTACAATCGTATTTACTATATAAACTAAACACAACAATAAGAATAAGCACAGAAAAATAAAAATAACATCGTTTATCATAAAATAAAAATCTTTTAACCTGTAATAAAATATTTACTAATAAAATTTGTAGTTTGATTGTAATAAAACAAATAAAAATAATAAGAAACTAAATAAAAAAAAAAAGAAAAGAATAAGTAAAATGCATATACCATTAGTCATTCAATAATACGAAAAGAAAAAAAGAATAATAATAATCTCATTCCATCAAGATAGAAATAGTAAAAAAAAAAAAAAACGAAAAAGTTATTACTTTTATGACGTCTTTTTACTATATTTTCTGTTTGTTTAGATATTTGTTTGGTCGTTTCTTATTTTTATTACAAAACATTGTTACTAATTTCTGTTTCTTTCATTTCTTATCATAATAAAAAAAATATAATTTCTTCTAACTTAAATTCGATAAGGGAAATGTAAAGAAAATAATAAATTTAATTATTTTTTCTATTTTATTAGTATTTCTTTTGATTTAAAAACGTTTTGCTTTAGTATTATAAATTATTACTTAATATTTTTTTTGGGAAAAATCAATGCTTAAATAGATAATCAATAAAATCTATTTGTTAATTTATTTATTGTTTGATTGATTTGTTTACCAAATTATGTATGTATCAAATAAAATACAATAGATCTGATGTTTAAATATTTTATATGAAAGACTTTTTGTAGCCACAAGGTGGAATTATCTATGTTTTGATTTTTGTAAAATTTTAAATAATATACACCCGCACCCCATACGTTGCCAATGGTTTATAAATTTATTATATTTTCTTACAAAAACAAATACCATAGTTTAGATTTAGAACAAAAAAAAAAGACAAAATAAAATAATAATAATAATAATATTCCTTTATCCGTTGTATTGCATAATTTAAATAATCGAAACCCATTTTTATGTTAACGCACACAAACCATAACGGTATAATAAATCCCTAATATTTGCCAATTTATCATTACAAAACGTCAATCGAATATATATTATATTAGATATTCTATATAATAGTAATGTTTTCTCTCATTTTTATGCTATTATTATTAATAATTTTTTTTTATTATTATTTTTATTTTTCTTTTTGCTATTTGATGGTGCGGACAAACCTTAAAAATATATAAACAGCCTATCGAAATAAGAGAAAATAAAGAATATACTCACGCAATCGAAACATGTCTCGTGATTAC
The DNA here is from genome assembly GCA_963942525.1 of Ptychoptera contaminata. Taxonomy (NCBI): domain Eukaryota; kingdom Metazoa; phylum Arthropoda; class Insecta; order Diptera; family Ptychopteridae; genus Ptychoptera; species Ptychoptera contaminata. Next base: position 10,319,516 of record OZ012636.1, on the reverse strand, counting down.
ATTTCATTGAAGAATAAATGTTAAAAAAGAATTTATATAGTGAAAAAATAACAAATTAGATTGAATTGTGTCAAATATTTCATTTTTTCTTAGATTATTCTATTTTTTTTTTTAAAGAAATTTTCTTATATGTTATAAATATACTTATTTGTTTTTACACTATCCAAGTAATATATAACTACTACCCACTATATGTAACATTACTACATACATATAGCTATATAAATACATATAATAAAAAAGAAAAATATAAACTTTTCCGCACTACATATAGTTTTTTTTTTTGTTTTTCTATTATTTCAGGGATTTTTTCCTCGTGGCCTCCCTTTTTTACAGCTTTTCTATTTTTATTTATATATATAATAATATTTTTTGTTATTTGCCTCTTGGATATGATGGCCAAAATATGCCCAGCCGCTGATCGGGTTGTGGTACACCATCTGTTGTCCTTTTTTTCTTTTTTTTTTTTTTTTAAATTCTACTTCTCTCTAGAAAGATACAAGTAATTTAAAAAAAAAAGAAAGAAAACTGTAGAACAACAAAAAGCATAAACGACAAAATTGTATACTAAAAATTCGACCAAATGCGGCAACGAAGGAGTTTATATATCGAACTAGAAATGGAAAATAGAAATACCGAAAAGCAAGTTTTTTTTATTATATAAATATATATATATGTATTATCAAATCATTCCGCATTATTTTATATTTGCAGAACTTTAACCACCCACTACCAAGTCTATTTTTTATTTTTTTTTATTATATGCGATAGATACAATTTTCATTGCTTTTCCGTTTTTGTTTTTTGTCTATCATGTATTCTGTGTGTATTCAGTTCGTGTGCGCCTACCGTTTACCAAAACTCATTATATTTGAAACATTGAATCCAACTTCGAATAACCAAAAAGCTATAGTCTTCTTCATATCTAATTCTTTTCGTATTATTTTCCAACCATTTTTATTTTTATATTTGTTATACATATTTTCTTCATGGTCTTGTGCGCCTTATGCGTCCAGTAAGCTGAGGACAAAACAAAAAATAAAGAAAGTATGAAGAAAAAAACCAGAAAAACGAAAAAAAACAAAAAAAAAATAAAATAAAAATCGGTATGTTGACGGAAAAATCTTGCGTAATATTTTCTCAATTCTTACAGTCGTACAAATATACACAAGTTGTACAAACCAATATCTACTAAAATTCTCATCTTCCTTATCATATAACAAAATTTTACCACCTTTTATATTTTATTTTACTATTGTGTACGTTTTCGTTTACCTTATCTTAGTCTTTACCACCCTTAAATCAACCACCTCATAGCTAACAAACCATCTAGTCACCCGGTTTATAGCTACTTTAGTACCCAACCAAAAATGTTTTATACCCATTTTTTTTATTTTTTTTGAAAGCTTACATTGTTGCCTGCAATACAAACGAATGTCCTGTCTCCTCAACAATCTCATCCTATTAGTTAAAGCTTAAGTCATGCTTCTCAAGCCAACAATAAACCACCTACTCCAGCCAACATTTCATCGCCTTGTCTCGTTCTTCATATTCTACTTTACCATTTATTTTTTATTCATTTTTTTTATTATACTTTAACGTACATTGAAAATATTAAAACGTCTATAGCTAGCCAATCTTCAGACTCATTCTACTGTAATAGTCATGATGATCATCAGCCCATCATCCAACTTTGTTTTCTTTTGTTATTTGCTCTTGTAGTAGTTGTTGTTGTTGTTACAATTCAACATTTTATTATGTCCTTCTCAGTTTTCCAAATCATTTTGTTTCTTTTCTATTATTGTACGTACTTCGTTCTCTTTTTAACAGAATTGTTATGTATTTAGAGAAAAATTTTAAGGGTAACATGGGTTTGGGGTAAGTACGGGTTGATTTTCTTGTATTATGTATATCTTTTTAGCCTCTTTAGCTAATACTTTGGTCGAGTCGAGGTGTTTAAGGCAGAACTGGAAAGACTGGCAACAGTAACAAACGGACTTACAAGAAGACTATATAAAGGCCAAAGAAAAAGGTTACAAAAAGGGTAGATTTACCGTAAGAAAGCAAAAAAAAAATAAAAGTATGAGGTTTTAGTAAGATTGGCACTCCTTAAATTTAACCACTTCCTTTAATTTTCTTTCGTTTTATTTTTACTTATTTTACTTGTTAAGAAGGCTAAGAATGGTTTATTAAGCACGTCGTCGTACTCATCGACACTGCAGTCTATTCTCAAACCATCAAAAATAATAATAATAATAAAAAAAAAACAAATCTAATGACTAATCCTAAAATTCCAAACCTATTTCCATTAAAAATCATCATCCAGTTAATATTATATTTCTCTTTTCCTGTATTTACTGAATGATAAAAATACAGCGCTTTATGCATTATTTGTTTAAAATATAAAACCATCGATATAGATTTGATTTTTTATGTTCTATCGTACGATTTTCGTTAAAATAAATTATTTAATTTATTAAACACTGATTTCCGAAGAAAACGTTATAATTTCACGTTGCCGGGGGGGTTACGAATGGTTTAAATAGTTAATCCAAAAAGATGTACTAACAACTTAAGATTTGTTTTTAGTATGATACTTTTTATTGAATACATTGAATATGTTTTTGTTATAATAATTCGCCTTAGACATGAATATAGGCTAACACCCACATTTAATCATTTTAATTATAATACATTTACCACTATTTTTGTACATTGGCTATTATATGTATTTATATATAGAACTATTTCTTTTTTTTATTACTCTGATTATGTAATGTACGAGTTATATTCATTATTATTACAATTTTGTTGTTATTTTAAATAATTTACCTATAATAATTGTAACCTTATAAGAATTATAATTAATCTGCCACCCTATGCAAATTTGACTAGAAGGTGTGTACTTGTATTAAAATTATTTTTGGTTAAAACGAACATACTTTTATAATAGTAATTTATGGTAAAATTAATAAAAATAATAAAATAAAAAACCCTTTTTTCCTTTTTTTTTAAAAAAAAAAATGGAAAAACTATTATAATAACCATTATTAAAAAATTAATAATAAAATATTTATAAAAAATAAAAAAATTAATTAAATAACTAGGTGGTTCTGAAATTACTGTTTGTTTGACATTAAAATATATTTTTATTAGCGTGTTATTAACGTTTTATTAACAGCTTTCATTATGTTTAAGACTGCTAGACGGTGTAACGAATAAAATTATTTTTTTCTTTTTGAAGACTTTCAGAAGCAAATTAGTGTCTCCGTTTAATAAAAGAAATGATTCCAAGATCTTTGATTTTATTTAATTGATTTAAAAAAAAGAAACGTTTATTTATCCTCAAACAAATTAAAAGCTTTGTGGTTGATTAAATTGAAAAAAGAAAAACTATTTCATTTAACAAAACAAAAGTGATTTATATTGAAGAAAAATTTTCAAAAAAAAAATATTATTTTTATTTCATAAATTCCTATTTAATTCTAACATTCATTCAAAAATATTGTTTTTTAATATTAAAATAATTTCGAATATATTGTTACATAATAAATATATTTATTTTATTTTGGCAAAGAAATAAAATAAAATAAAATTAAAAAAGCAACGAAAACTAATATCAATACAAAAAGAAAAAAAAAATTATAACTACCACCTAAGTTTTATTTTTTTTTTTTTGATAATATTCAATACTCATTCCTCAATAATAATATCATTTTATCCACCGAATACTAAAAATCAACCCCTTTTTTTATTATATAAAAGAATAAAAAAAAAAATAGGTACGGTCAATTCGTTATTATAATCGAATTTTTTTTTTATATACATTATATTTTGTTATTACAAAAAGCAAAATAAAAAGTAATAAGAAGTGGTAAGACAGAACTATGAACCACCCTTAAATATTATAATATAAGAAAATATTCTCCCTTAGTTCTTTATTCTCTTATTAGTTTTTTTTTTTGTTCAGTAATATTTTTCAACTTTTTTTTTTTGGTAACAATGACAATTCTTTATAGACTTATATTGCAATTTTATAAAAAAAAATTCGGACAATATTTTATGCTATAATGTATGAATAAAAATTTTTAATGTTTAAATGTGCTTTAAGGGTTGTATGAAAATTTATGATGACTATGAATACCATCTAGTAGTTTAAGGGTAAACTATTTTTTTATGCTTTTATTTTTATTTTTGGTTTATTATACTTTATTTCATTATGAACTTTATTTTTGCCATAATAATATGCGCTATATGGTTTTTTATTTCGCGAGTCAATCAGTTAGTTAATTAGTGTTAAGCATTATGATTTTAAAGTTTTCGATAAAAAATTGTTTTATTAAGATAAATTTTTGTAAAAAAAATCTGTTGGCACTTTGCAATATTAATTAAAATATATTATTAATTTCAGAAATGATATTATATGAAGGTCACAAAATCTCTTACAAGATTTTTCAAAATTACCAAATAGAAAGTAGAACTTTTCTAGTTTTATCGAAACAAAAAAAAAGGAGCGCAAAAATTTTATTTTTCTTATTTTTTTGCTTTGGTTTACGAACACACATGCCACACAATAGAAAAATCACTACTTATCCATACCAAATGAACACAATATTTACAAGCATCCCTTTTTCTATGTGCAATGTGTTATACAATATGCGGTAAAGAAGAAAACTAGAAGCAGTATGAGGATGTAAAGAAAAGAAAATAAAAGAAAATTTAACGTAAAAACCAACATCACATTATAACGATCCGATAGTGAAGTCACGTATATAAGTTACTAGAATAAAAACAAAAAAAAAAAATTTGAAGGAAAATATGGCCAAAGAAAAATAAACTTTCTTCCCTTTTTATGTTGTGAACGCGTTAGAATTCCTTAAAATAAAAAGACAAAGTACGTCCGAAGATGAACAGAAAATTATGATTTTTTATTATTGCGACTATTATATATTTTTTATCTATTTATTTAAAAACGATGAACTTAAGCTTTTTCCAATGATAAAGGCAGCTTTTAGTCATATTTAATTGACTTATTAACATTTTTTTTAAATCAATATTAATCAGATTATTTTTTGTATAACTAAAAAAAAGCTTTATGTGCTTTTTATTTAATATTTTTTATAATTTAATTTTCATAGAATTATATTTATCAAATAAAATTTTCATGTAGGCAATAAGAATGTACTGTTTTCTTTACAGCAAGGTAACAAACCAAAACGGTTGAACAATTGTGTTACGTGAACGCGAATGGGTAGTAAAATTCTAAAAACAAAATTTCAGACAAACTTTACAACTGAAAAAGTATATTATATTAATTTTTAGTATCCTAGATGCTTATTTAGCGGTTCTTACCGAAAAAGCTTCAACCGATATAAGTCCTGGTTTATACAATTTTTTTTATGTGTTTTTCTGTATAAGAAGTGGGATATGTTATTAGTAAAATTCTCATTTTTTTTATAAAAGCGCAGAATCGCACCGGTCACAAGTAACGAAAGTTAGGGTAGTATATTGTCAGCTGAGTTTCTGTTGCGGTAACATAAAAATGTTGGTTACAACAGCACCCAGTAAAAGCAACAGCAAAGACGATAATTGTTGGAAAACGTCACCGACCTAGGACGACCAATTTATAACAGTATTAGTATTTTATTTTATGCTAATTGAATTGGTTTTTATTTTAATTTGATTGTGCAAATTGTGCCTGCTCCAAAGTTTATTTAATTTATTTGGTTATATTTTATTTAAAATAGTTTTAATATCAGTAAGATGATTTAATTATTATTATTGATTTGGCATATGGTGGAATAGAAAATAAAATAGAATTGAGCAAAGAAAAGTAAAAAGAAACGAAAGAAATAACGTGACGCAACGTCAAAACATATATATTTTTTGTAGAAAAGCTCTTATGTTAATAAAACATTGGAGGGCTACAATTTTGGAGGGATACATGTAGGGGTAAATAAGCTAGGTCGACTAGAAGTCGACATAAATACTGTATAGTGGAGACAAATTATCGTATAAAAATATATAAAAACATTGCGTTGTGTCGGTATTTTAAGTTTAATTTGCAAAACGAAAAAAACAAAAAAAAATAAAATAAGAAACATTTCTAATGGATGTGATTATGCACTAATTAACGAAAGGAAAAGAAAAATTAAAGTTCTAATTGTGCTTTTTATTTAATAAAAAATATATATTGTTAAAATTGAGTAAAAAAAAATCACCCGATATTTGCAATTGTGTTAAGCGAGGTGGGGCTACCTTTATTTTTATTATTCATGTTATAAGTTTGTTCAAAGTGTATGACTTCGATGTTATGCAATAAAATTATAAAATAAACGAAGAAAATACATTACGTTACATATCAATTAATATTAATTATTTAACCTAATATAAAAGACAATAAAAATTAATGACATAAATAAAAATAATTAAATATTAAATATAATGATATAAAGTAATTAATTAAATTACAATGTGATTAATAATTAATTAAATAAGAAATGTACTTTTATTATTGCTTTGTTTGCAATTAAGTGAATAAAAAGAAAAAAAAAAATAATAATAAAACGAAGAATATAGGCGCGCCCCATCTAAACTTTGCAGAACTTTGTCCGGGTTTATTTATATATTTTGTTGTTGTGTTGTGATATAAAACCGGACATTTTATAACCGGTTAAAAGGATATCATTGTAACAGATTTGAGTAAATATATATATATGTTTAATGAATGTATATAAATATATATATATATATACATAAGGAAACATAAGAAACATAGAAACATAAGGATAATATGTGCTCAAGGATAGCAAGGAGTAAATGCGACAGCAAGGCTAAGGATATAAAATTTATAAATAAATTAAAAAAGTGTGACATAAGTACATGTTTATATAAATATATGTTTTATTTTTTCCATAGCTATTATTTATATATTTTTATTAAATTACTATAAATTTTTGTTAATTAATTAATTAGTTGCGTATTTTATATCATATTATATTATAGAGTATATTTAATAATAATATATAATTTTTTTTGTATAATTTATGTGCTTAAGTGTTAATTTAAGTTTTTTTTTTTGTCTTCATTGTTAGTTTTAGCTAATTAATATTTACTTTTAAATAGTATAGGAATTATATTTTTATTTATTTTCATTTTGTTACCTTTACTTAGTTGAAAAATAGTAAAATAAAAATTCAGTATAATATATTGACGAAAAACAAGGTGTGAAATGAAATTAAATTCAAATTGTATTGGGAGTTTTCAGGATATAAAAATTCAACAGGCTGCAAAATATAATAATTTTACATAAATTACTACATAACCAGAAAAACATATATTATTTTCATAATTTCTATGCTTTAACCTTTGTATAATAAAAAAATTTTGTGACAAATTAATAAATTATTTTTTGTTGTGTTTAATTATAGTAAGTAATAAAGTTAAATAAAAGCTCATTAACTTCTATAATAATTGAACTTTTCGAACAGCAGTAGATGCGAAAATGGTCTCACTACTATGTATATCGTAGAAATAAAAACAAAGAATGTGTTATGTGTTATTATACACGATCGGTTTCATCGCGTTTATTAATTAGTTGATTTTTTTTATTTATTTTTATAAAAAAAAAAAATTAAAAATATAAATGAAGAAGTGATTTTGGTTTGTTAATGAAGTGTTATTATTAGTTTAAATTATTTGTTTTTGGTCATTGTCATAAAAAATATAACCATAGAATAATTAAGAAAAATAAATTAAAAGAAAAAAAAAACTCTACACTATATAACTATAGTGTGGTTGGAATGAACGCGAGGGAACTTGCTACATCCTTGTCACAATTGGATACGACAACTTGTGCTGATTTTCCAGAAGGTTTTGAAGAAACAATACAACTACAGGTTTGTTTTGCTTCTTCAACAAATTTATTTTTTTTATGGTTATTGTATTTTTTTATGCTTATTAAATTGTGTTTTTGTTAATTTGTTTTTTTTTTTTTTGTTATTATAACACTGTGGGTTATCGTGAGGTTTTTATTTTTTATCAAAATAACAATAAATACTCAATTCAATTAATATCAATTTATTGTTATTAAAATTTGTTCACTATTTTTGTACACACTTCAAAAATAAGAAATATTATTATTGTTTAATTAAGCTATGATAAAGCTATATGTACTCGAACACCTCTTAGTTAGTGATCACTCATTTTATTATTTTTTATAATCAAAAAGTGACTACATTGCTGCAAATAATTAAACACTAATCATTATTTAATTTAAGTTTAACTTCTACATAAAATATTAAATCATCAATTTCTACACTAAACTTTATTTTCGTTTTTGAATGTTTAAATATTATTTTAATTAAAAAAAAACTTAATTTTTTAGAGAAAAAAATAAAACATTATAAAATTGTAAAAGATTATCGATTCAAGCTTCGTTTTTTTTTTCTTTACATTAATTTTCTAATGCCATACAATTTACCGTTTTATCAATAAATTTTTATATTTTTTAAGCATAAAACTAGTTTTACTCATCCCAAAACAGAAATGAACAAAAATAAAAAGATATTTTTACAAATGATATAAATTTTATTAAATACAAAAATTTAGAGAATTATAGTTTTTAAAAATTATATATACATATATTTTTGTGTTTTGGTAAATAATTATTATCCAAAAAAAAGTTAAATAATATTTTAGTTTTGAATATAAAGAATAAAGGAGTAAAATAATAAACCCATTCTTTATTTTATTTATTATTTTTTACCTAAATATTGATTTGTAATCGAAAGAAACTATATTATTATGGGTATTATTTTGGTAAAACGTCACTATTATATAAAATAATTATATATATATATATTGTATGTATATATTTATTAATTTACAGTCGATGATTGTTATTATAATCGTGTAAAATTATAAAAGAAATTTTAAATGTTGATAATTTTCTATATAATTTTACTACAAAATATTCATGATAACAATTTTAACGGTGTTAAAGCACTACTCTATTGTCTTTTAATAATAAAAATAAAATAGTTAAGAATCTACTGTAATAAACATAAAGAAAAAAATAACTAAATGGATCATTACAGAAATATATTTAGTTTTTCTTTTCCTGATTTAAAATTGTAAAAAACACAAAAAATAATAGATGGCTTAAAATTTTATTTATGGTTTCATTTGTAACATAATTATTTTATGTTATTAATTTTTTATTTATATTCCTTATTCATTTAAAAATATAATAATTGGTATAGTTTAAAAACATTTTGAAGACACTATCGTGAGAATTGATAGGTAATAGATTTATTACGCTTATTATTATGCTTTTTTTGTCTAGAAAATATTAAAATTTTATTACTTAAAATAAAACGCCTACAACATTTTCTTTTGTACATAATAATCTTTTATAGTTTTAAAAAATATTCACCTTTTTTTTTCGTTAAATAGAATTTTGCACAAAATTGAAATCGTTCAACTATTATAAGAAAAAAAAAACCAAAAGTTAAATGAATGAAAACTTAAATAACAATAATTATAATTATAATTTTAATAAAAGCTATCATATATTCATTTTATAATAATAAATTAAACATAAATAATGTTTCCTTATAATAATAAAAGCATTATTTAATTAAAAGTAATTATTGTATTTTTGTTAAAGGTAAAAAAATACAATTGAACGTTTACCCATATTTATATATAGTTTTTTCTCTTTGTAATTACAAGGGTGTGCACAATATTATACGTGGGTGGATTATTTAAATAAAATATATTTTATTATTCTGAATATTAAATTATGCTTTATTTATTATTTAATATTTTTTATAATCATTATAATAATAAGTTAAATTGATACATACATATAACAAATTTACATAAATAGTTTCCATAATTATTGTTAACTTTTTCTAATTACAAAATGGATGAAATCGAAGACCTGTTTTTTTCGCTATGATTGTAAAATACTATTTATTACTATTTTAATATTCAACCAAAAAAAAAGCTTATAATTTATACATTTTTCTCTCTACTTGTTTTCGGTTTTTGTGTATAAAAAGATTTTATATGTATTAGATGGAGACTTTTTTAAAATGTGCTGCTTTGAATGTATGAAATAAAAATAAATTTAAATCGCACTAAAAAAAATTAAAAAAAAACTATAAATTTAGGTATTAAATGTGCAAAAAATGCTTAAAGAAATGCTTTTTTATTTTGTTAGTTGCTTGTGCTAATGTTGAATTAATACGTGTAGTAGATTTGGTTTTAATAACAAAAGCTTTTTCATACTTCTAATAAGCTTTCACTCATTTATGTAACCCTTAACTACTTGTCAGAAAATGAAGAAATATTAACGGAAAAAAACAACACAGAAAAACTGAGTACTTTTTTGAATATATTAAAATAGCTAAAAACATTTATAAATGACAAATACTAAAAAAATAAAAAAATAATTTAAAAAGTTATTTCATGTATAGAAAAAAAAAATTGTATTGAATATCAACAGTAAGAAAAAAAAATAAATAAACAACCGACTTGATATTGATTCGCTGTTTTCTTATATGTCGATATTTTATATGTAAATAAACTTAAAATAAAATAACTATTTGCTACAATATCATTGGTTAAATAAATAATTATACAAAATAATAATAATAATACTAATAATAATAAAAGAAACAAAATTAAATATAAGAGAAAACCGTCGTTTTTATTTATATTAAAAACCAAAAAATAAAAAAAAAGTAGACGAAAAAATAAAATAACAACAAACAATTTACGCTTTACAGAATTAAAAAAGAAAATGAAGATGATGAAGAAGAAAAAGAGGAAGAAAAAAAAAATTACTAAATAAAAAGATGAAATTAGATAAAAGAAGATTTATTTGAGGTGCATGTTGTTGTTTTTTTTTTTATTTCTTTTAATGCCACTGATGCTGTTGTTGCTGATGCTATTGATGCTAGATTTTAAAGCGACATTTTTTTTTTCAGAGTTTTAATTACATTTAGCTTAGTTTTTTTTTTTTTTTTCGTTTGTTAATACTATTCTCTATTATATAAGAATTTATTTTTATTTTTTTGATATAAAAAGATAATGTTTGAAAAATTACTTAAAGAAAAACATTTTTTACACAAATTATGACATTTTTTTATTATTATTATTATTTATTGATTAGTTTTGTTGTGTATATGGAAATTGCAGAATTTGTTATGAATTTTAAGAGAATGTTGCCATTTGATATATTTTTAACTGGGAGCGCGGTCAAATTGGAGACTTTTTAAGTCTTTTTTTTGGCTTTCAGCTTTATTAACATTTATTCTACGAAGCTTAAAAATAAAAGCTTTATAAACAGTTTAAAGAACTTTATGCCACAAATATGTATCAACTAGCGTATCAACTAACGTAGTGTTAAGAATATAGCTTGTAATCTTCTCAGTTTGCCATCGTTATATAGCTAGGAAGTGATAATTTTATTCTTAGCATTTAACTTTATTATACAATTAAAGAGATTTTTCTATTATACATTTTATCTGGTTTAACACGATTATTTTATTGTCACACCATATAGCTCAGTGTAACTATAAAAGGTTGAACAGCCGTAGCAGTTTACATTTGTTATTTAAATAAAAATTTTCTTATAAATTATAAGAATTAGCAAGTTTTTCCTAAACAATGATACGTTCATAATATATATATTTAATAAAGAATAATAAACTTTTAACAGTTTTGTAATAATTTTCATATTATTAATAAAAAAAAAATTATTTTCTGTTTTTTAAAATTACTAAAAAGGTCGCAAAAATTTATCATTTTGTGATTGTCGTTTGTCGTAAATTATGTCGCATAAAAATATAATTTAAATTAATTTTGCTTGGATTAAATTATATAAAGTTGAATTTTGTTTATTTATTTTGATTTTTTTTTTTCGGAAATTTGTTTTAAATTTTTTTTTTCTTTTGCAAATAAATTTTTGTGCTTCGGTTTATTATTTTATTTCATTTAACGTAATTATATTTTGTCTGTTTGTTTCTTTGTTACATTTGGATAAGTGGAGGTAGGTGATAAATTTTTGTTTTTTTTTTTTTTTTTTTTTGTTAATAATTTTTATGGTATTACTAACATTTAATACACATTATATTAATTATTTTATTTTTTGTGCTTAATTTGTGTATAAATATCCTTGAAATTATAATTTTTGATTTTTTTTTGCACAATTTTTATGCTTCTTCTTCTTTTTTTTTGTTTTTTGAAATTTTATTTATATAATTTTTGATAAATAGAAATAAATACAGATTATTAATTGTTAATTAATTATTTATATTTAATATATTCTTCGTTTAATTTTTTATTTCTTCGATATTTAATTTATCAATTTAATATAAAAATATTTATAAGAATTAATCTGTGGGTAAAATAATAAAAAAAGAAAGAAATATACATAGATTTGTTGCATTTCACAGATGAAAATAACAAACTAAAAATGTAAAGAAGATGAATGTCATAAATTAAAAATAAAAACTCTAAAATATACATAAAAACTAGTCAATTATATATATAAAAAAAAATTAATTTAAATATTTTCAAAATAAAATATACTTTACTTTATCATTTATGAAATAGCCTTTCTAAATCATTTAAATTACACGTTTTGTGTTTATTATTATTATTATTATTATTTATATTATTTTTTTCTTACATCTTTTAATTTTGTTAATTTTATTCTCATATACATATATGTACGTTTCGTAAACAATAAATTTAATGAAAGAAGAAGAAAAAACAAACTAAAACGGTAAAGTCTTGAAATACGACAAATACACAGTGTGCGGGACAATTATTTTTCTTGTTGCTTTTATCGTGTTGTTGTTGTATTATACTGATGAAATCATAACACCGATGTTAGGTCTCTCAAATCATATATAAATAAAATATTTTTTTGTTATCCAAATAATAATTTTAATTTATAGCAAACTTTTGTTATTTATTGTTAAATTAAAACATAAAAAGTCGCTGCGGTGGCCTATGTAAGAAGGCAACAAGTTTATAAATATGGAGGTTTTCGTATGTATATAAATTATAATGCAGTTAAAACACACTATATTCCAATAATATATTTTGTTTTTATTGTAATTAATTATATAATTAATAAATAATTAATGTTATTACTTTAAGACGATGATAATTTGATTGATTAGTTTTTATTTTCATTGATTATTTAATAATTTTACTCAATTTTATTTTGTCTTAAATATTAATCCCACCTTTTGTTTAGAAGTTTTTTTTAAGGTCTGTCTAGTGTATAATTAACAATGTATACAGGCTGATACATATTAGATAAACTATTTAATTTTAAAAAAAAATTGATTGTTTATTGTTGATAGAATAAAATATTTATTATTTAATAATCAATTAAGAGTAATTGAAAAAAAAAATCCAATTACATAAAATGTTAATAAACTATTTTAATTTTTTGTTTGTTGTAAATCCCTGTTTTTATAGGTGTTAATTTAAATAAATATTAAGTTAATAATGTCACATGTTGGTATATAATATGTACGAAAAAAAAAAATTATATATTCTTTAATGTGGTCGCTATTTGAAATAAATAAATAGCTACTATTGAATAATCAATAATTAAAATATAAAAAATTTACAGCTAGATTATAATTAAATTAAATATTTAATAATATTGCAAGAAAATATTTATTTATTATTTTAATTTTTTTATATATATATATAGAATGTGACCTGAGTTTTTGCTTCGAAGAATTTGTTTGCTATATGCTGTAAAATGAAATTAATAAAGTAAAAACGTCAACATAAATTTATGTCACCGACCGATTATAAGTTTTTATTTTTCTATGTTTTTTAACATACAACAATAATTCGCATAAATATCTATTATGAAGGTTTTAATATTTCGTGCTCTTTTGCGTCTCAAAACGTACATAAAATTATTACGATTTGTCATTGTTTTGTTTGATGTTGCTGTTGTTGAAACAATATTTCAATTGATTTTTGTTACTTATTTAAATAAAAGAGATTAAAAGTTATCTATAGTCGTGAAAAACATTTGCTTATTTTATGTATTAGTTAAGCAAAAAGAAAAAAAAAAATACCAATTATTTATTTGTTTAATAATTTCAATTCAATAAAAGATGTTAATTGCCCTTGGTGATAAATTTTTATTTGTTTTATGTACACCAATTTTATTATTATAATTATTATTAATTTTGTGATTTCAGTTTATGTTGAAATAAAGTTAATTAAGCTACAGAATAATGTATAATTAATATTAAATATAAAGAATAATAATAATAATTGAATGAAAACAAATAAATTGTTTATCGATCGAATTTATAATTACGTTTTAATTTTGTTAATTATTCTTTGTTTAATTGTGTTTAAAAATTTCCATTTAATATTTTTATCGATAAATATTTTACATATTCATATGAATTTCATAAATAAAAATAACTATTTCAATTATTAGTTTAATTGTATATAAAAGCATTAAAAGTAGCATATATCATTAATTTAATGTTTTGTTCAAAGAAAATAATTTACTAAAGATTTGTTTGTTTTCTTAATTTTTGGTAATTGTTTAAAGTAATAAAATAAAATTAAAAAAAATAACCATAAAAAATTATAAAATCATAAAATTGATTATTTTACTTATATTTAAGTAGATAAAGTATAGTTTTTCAAAAAAAAAAAAACAAAAACCATTAAATAAACCATTTACGCGTTGTACAGGTAATAAGTATTAACAACGAAAACTACTTATCCATTCATCAAGTAATTTAATTTGATGTATTTATATTTTTATTTATTTATTATATTCTTTTATTGAAATTTGTCTCTTTCTCCTAGTAAATACTATTCTTAAAATTATAAACCAAAGAAAATCTAAAAAAATCAATTTACGAATTATATTGAAAAATAATGATTTAAATAACAAGAAAAAACATTAAAACGTGTTTATAGACAGAAATATAAAATATAAAAAAACACACAATAATGTAATATGAACTAAAAGTAATGAGCAACTGAAGGTTTATTTTTCTCTCTAAATAATTATATTTATTTATTTTTGAATGGATTATGTTCATAGCAGTGCTTGGAACTGAATAAAATCCGCATAAAAAATATAAATATACATGCGCCTTAAACTATCAATATGTTTTTGTATTTAATTAATAAGCACATATTTTTAGTATCCCAAATGGCACAGTTTTTCACCGCTGCATAATAACATTTAACATTTTTTATTCTAAATTAATTCAATTTATATGTTTATTTTAATTTTTCTTTATTAGTTTTGCTGTTTTGCGAATTATAGCAGGTGCATAGAGTGATTAAAATATATAGAAAACATATAAATATTATAAAGTCAATAATTAATTATTTATATAATAGAGAGCATAAATTTATAAACAAGCAAATATAAAATAATAAAAATAGAAAAGAGATAATAACGTCTAAAAAATATAAAATAAAAGTAGCCAAAAAATAAATTAAAATAAGATAAAATAATCGAAAATGGAAATATGATGAATTGATTGTTTCTTTTTGTAGCCAAGTGTATTTTCTTCAATTATTTATAATTTTATTGTTGCGCCATAAAAGCATTATACAATAAATATTTTGAATGAATTTTATATGATATTATAAATAACAATTGTATATATATATAAAGATATTATTTACATTAGTTACACTACACATTACACACAATGTTAAATGATGGTTAATCATCTTTAAATTTCATAAAAAGGAAATCAATCAAATTTTTATTACAATAGAAAGCACTTAGAATTCTGTTTAGTAAATTATTTATAATTTTGATTTGTTTTTTGGCATTATTTATTGTATTTTTATTTCTCTCTTAAATAATTTGATTTTCTTTTAATTTTCTCATGGTATTTTTGATTAATAAGCTTTCTTTTTATGATAAAATTTTTATATGTGGGTGTTGCAAGCAGTAATTTTTTTCTGAATTAATATTTTATTTTTTCACTTTAGTACTTTAGTTATTAGCTTTTAAATAATTAGTTCGTTGGTATTTATTTCAATTATGTTCAGTGCTGAAAGCATAAGAAATATTTAATATAATAATAATAATTAAATTAATAAAATGATCAACAAAAAACCAATAAAAACTTATTGAAATGTGTACGCGGAACTTATTTATTTGTATTTTAATTAACTTTAATTTTTATTTTTATTAATAAATGACTTTGTCACGAATATTTTACTTGATATTTATTTATTAACATATTTTAATAAAGTATTTATTTTTGTTACTTCTTCTATGAATGTATTGTTTGGTCAAGTATATATATATATTGTTTTTAATGCCAATCAGAAGTTTATTAGTAATAATAATTGTATTAATATAAAACCCAAAAAAAAAAAACATTAAAGTAGAAATAATATTATGTATAAAAGCGATTACAATTTAATTACCTAAATTAAAAATGTGTATTATTTTTTAATTTAATTTATTTAGAGAATATATTATTATCGTATCGTGTACATAGTGGTTACACTTTTGTTATTTATTTACTTTCAAGGACAATAGTTTTTTGTAATTACTTAGCAAATAAACAAAATGTCACAACATAAATTTGTGACCGAAGTACATAGCTATTTTAATTTGTAAATAAAAGAAATAAATAAATTATTATTATTATTATTAATCCAAAAATAATTAAAAATAATAATAGAAATTGTTTCGTTGTTGAATTTTAATTATAAAATTTATTTTTTTCATTTCTTTGGCAATGTATCAGAATTATTTTTACTTAATTTTAAAAATATTCAAATAATTTTAAATTGTTTTTTAGTGGTTCTTTAGATCTGCAAAATAAATATAAAAAAAAAATCTACTTAAAGTATAAAATTTCTTTATTTATTAATTTTAAATTTGGTTTTATATTGTTTTAAGTCTTGTTTGTGGCAAAATTTTTTTTATAATACCCATAATACACCTGAATAAATTTCGGCAATGTTTTTTTTTTTTTTCATTTTAAGAGAGTGACAGATTCAATCTTGCCTAATATGAAAAGAATAAAGAAAACTGGTTAACAGAATGATTTTGCTTTGTTTTTAATTCAATACATATAATTAAAATAAATTGAAAAAAAAAAAAAAATTCAATTAATATTTGTTAATTCTTTTTTAATAGACTTATTCGTAATCTCAATTAATAACAATCATGATAAAAATTTAATGTAATAAAATAAGAAAACAAAAAAAAGTAACCAAGAGTAATTAATTTTTGTTTTCATCTCGAGTATTTAGTTAATTAGAAACTACGTAATTGTTTATGTAAATGTATGTAGTATATACATTTAATGTATATAACATATTCGTGCGAATCAGTTTTATTTTTTTTTATTTTATAATTTAAAGAATTAGTACTGATGATTGTTTTTTTTTATTCTTCATCTTCTTTTGAATATAATGTATAAATTTTATTGAATTACCAAAGAACATTATAGTTATATAATTATTTTTCAATTAATCTTTATACATATTTTCTATATACGTGGTTATATTTTTATTTATTTATTTACAAGTAACTACAATTTTATAATAAATTTATATAAGTAAGTAGGAAAATAAAAAAAAAAACAACACTTTAATTGATTAACATTAAAAATACTTGGAGTGCGTTTCGTCTTTTTTTTCTTTCTTCTATTTAATAAATTGTTGTATGATCTGTGGAGTCAAAACTTTAAAAGATATATGATAGAACGATTATTAAATTGTTTTGTTTTCATTTGTAATAAATTCGTTGAATTAAATTGTTGCAAAGTAAATTTAAAAATATAATTATAAATAATAATAATAATAATAATAAAATAAAAAATAGATTTAAAAGCGTCTGTTATTGATTATTTTTCTTTGTAATGTTTTCCTTCCCAATTGTTTCAATTTTGTAGTATATTATTCGCTAATTTAAGTATTCAAGGTATTGAGTACTTACGATTAAACAACATTGTTAAGTATTTTGTTGAAAAAAAAGTTAATAACTTGATAATAATCTATCTTTTGGAAGTAATGAACTTGTAAAACAATGTTGATAATTTTTGCATAAAATAATATTAATATTTAATTAAAATAATTTATAAATAGTTTTTCTTCTATACAACTATATAAAATATTTCTAAGATATTTAATTATAAAAATATATATAATAAATAGTCAAAATAATTACAGAAACAAACGTTAATAACTAAATAAAGCAAATAAAACTCAGCTTGGGTCAATTTCATTACGCATGAAATAATTTTAATATATTTTTTTTTTATTTTATTTTCTTGCAAAAAATAAATAAATATAAAAATAAACGAATTTATTTCTTTAATAAATTAAAAGATCGTTGCTTAAAATTATTATTTATATGTATGTAATGTACATATACACTTTGTAATGTAAATTTATTTTTTAAATTAATTTTTCCTACATTTATATATTTAAAACAAATTTAAACAAACCACATGAAGAAGTAATAATAAGACAAAATTATTTACAAAAAATAAAGAAATCATAATAATAAGCAAAAGCGCCATGAAGGAGTCGAAAGTAAATTAAATATGGGGACCATATATAAATAAATAAAAATATTAATGTACTGTAGAAATATGTGGTTAATAAAACGAGCAAAAAAAGAAAAGAATTAAAACCAAACTCGTTACAGACAGTCTTAACAAAAATAAGTTTTTAGAAGCCAATGATATAGTAAATGAATTTTTATTTTTATTTTAATAAACGCAAATGGGTAGTTAGCCGAAATATAAATATTTTAAACTATTTTGTAATGAAAAAAAAAACAATTTAATAAACATAAACCGCTTATGATTCTTTTAACCAAGCGTTTAAACATAGTTTACTTCCATGAAATAAAAATGAATAATAAAATAAATAAATGAAAAATCGTCATAATAATTGTAACTATTGTAAGGAGAAATAAAAAATTAAAGAAACAAAAAAAAAAAAAACCCATATCAAAGTCATATGTCTGTTATTTTTTTATAATAAAATTATTCGTTGGTTATTATTAGTTTTTTATTATTAAATACATTTTGCAGATAATTACTTGTTGTTTTTTTTTACTCTTTAATATTTTTAATAAAAAAATACATGAAGGAGATGAAATATTTTTTTGAAAAAAAAAAGAAGGTATGTGAAATGATTTTACACCTACATAAGTATATAATTTTATTGTATTTAAGCGATTAAGGGTATTTATCGCTTTTTAAATATTTTGATTTCTTAAATTTATTTCTAATTAAGAATCTATTTAATTAAAACATTTATTATTTATGTAATTATATAGTAAAGTCATGTTTGTTGAAAATATATTTGTGCAAATAATGCAACAAAAAATTAAATTTCAACAAGTGATACGAATATAAATTCGATTTTTAATTAAATAATATTTGTTAAGGTGTTTTTGTTCGCTTAAGCTTTTGATTTTTAAAATCACCTAAATAATAACTTTTATATGCATTTTATGTAGTTGCATATATTTAGTTATAGGGAATCAACTACAGAAGAGGAATAAAAACTTAAAAAATAAATATTATCCTCGGTTCTTTATCCCAGGTAATAAAAACAGTAAGAATTTCATTTTTGTTTCTCTTTGCTTATAATTTTCGATTAAAAAAAATTACATAAAAATTGTTTTCCTTTTTTTCATTTTATTATTATTATTATTTTCGTATTATGTATTTTAGTATAGATGGTTCGTTATAAAGCTATCTTTTTCCTCTCTCCCATTATTGCTTTTAAATTATTGCCGTGTTGCCTCGTTCATTATTAAATAAATTTCAATAAATTTTTTTTTTCTCTTTTTTTTTTTTTAAGTATTAGTAAGTAGTTTAAGTTACACATTTAAGAAAAAATTAAACAAAATAAGAGAAAAAATAATAACATTTAAGTCAAGAAGAAGTAAAAAGAAGTAGATGAAAAAAAAAATGTATAATTCTTAGAAAATTGTCGGTATATAGTAATTTATTTAAAAAGAATAAAATTCAAATGGAGAGAGTGTTTGTAAAGGATTCGTTTAATAAAATGCCTAAATATTGTTTTATTTTTTTTTTCTTGCGTTTTTACGAATAGAATGTATAAGACAATTGCACAATGTTTTAATTTAAATTTTTTACTAAGTATTATGACTAAGTATTTTTAATTTGTCTTTACTCATGCGAAAAAAAAGTGTTTCCGCATATTATTGGTTTCGATTATAAATAAGAATAAAATGTATGATTAAGAATACTTTCTCTAATTATTATTACTTTTACTTGTAAATTGTATATTATTGTGCATTGTGTAATGCACATTTTAAGAAAATACAAAATACTTGTTCAATTAAAATCTGAACAAATGAAATAAATAAAAATTTTATTTTAAGAAATCATATAATAAATAAATAATTTTGACTCACCCTAATTTCAAAAAATAAGGTCAAAATTATTTTAAGGATAAAAGATTTATCAATGCAGGTAGTACAGCATCTTTTCTTTTTATTTTTTCTATAGCAACAACTGTTAGTCACTTTTTCATATATATTTTTATTTTTATATACCATTAATTTTGTGTGATTCAAAGATTCATTACCAATAATAATTTTTATTTATTTTTGAAAATATTTTTCGTATGGTTTTTTTTTTTGGTTAAACAATTTTTATAATAATAAGAAAATGTAGAAGAAAAATAAAATTATTAACACATGTTTTTTTTTTACGGTATAATTTTAATGTACGATCTTTTCAAGTCTAGATTTTTATGAAATAATAATAATAAAAAAATATCAAATAACAAGTGATGAAAAAAAAAAAAAAACTAAATTCTCTTTACATTTACTTAAAATAATGTGTGCATTTTTATTTACTTACTTTTTTCGTATGTGTACATTGCATATGCTAAATAAATAATAATAATTAGAAAAAAAAAAATACAAACTAAGTAAATGAAATGCCTAACATGCCTTTGTAATCACATTTTAAAAAATATAAATATAATTTATTAAGGGTATTTATTTAAAATAAGTCATTTCCTGAATATATATTTTCTCATGCAATTATAAACCAAAAACATAAATAATTATTTTTATTTTAAATTTACTCAAAAAATGTAATTAAATTTTTGATTTAGAAATAGTTAAAATATTAGTCAATCAATAATTGAATGCAATTAAAAACTAAATTTATTTATTAAACCACTTTGATCGTTTATTTTTATTTCTATCTATTGATTGTATCTCTAGAGTTTGTACATTTATATGTAAAAAAGTAAATAACATTTTAAAGAAATTATTAACTAAAATACAAAAAAAAAACTAGAAAAAATTCAATAAAAGAAATGATAAACAATTAAAAAATCTAAAAAGTAAAATAAAAATACTTTTAGTAATTTTTCTAAGTCATGACAAAAAACTAAGCATCTCTATAAAAACATAAAGATAAATTAAAGTTAAAGTTAGAATTTTCTAAATTAAAAAACATTAAATACGATAAAGATTTTAGAAGAATCGAAAAAATAAAAAACTATTGATGCAAGGTGAGAGAATTTCTTTTCGTCTCAAATGTACAATAATTTATTCTTTGAAAATTCTTCTTTTTTCTTTTCGAAATTTTGTCGTTAATTAGAAATTATTTTGTTCGGTATCTTTTTATGATTATTTGATTCATTCTTTTTGGTTATACTTAGTTTTACTGGTTTTTATTATTATTAAAATAAATTTTTTATTACATAGCTTTGTTGCATGTACATTAATATATATATATATTTGTATAATTTCCTTTACTTAATCTTTGTGATGATGGTCGTTAAATATATAGTTTTATATACAAATTTCAATTATTTATTTATATACGGATTTCGTGTATACTATCAATAATTTAATGTAGTACGGATAAATCATTAAAAAAAATATATTTATTATATTTTTTTTTTTTTTTTTTTTTTTTTTTTAAAACACCTTTATTGGTATGGTTACTACAATCTTAATTACAATAATTAATTTATTAGTATTGTTGCCAAAGTACTTATGTATGTATATAAGCATAAACTTGTGTGGGTTTGCTGCACCAATATCCAGCTCCCTAAATGTAGATGTACTTTTCATCAACTTGTTGTTACATGGTTAGATCATGCGGCATTAAGCGTTTAAGTCGTCTTATTTCGTTGGTAGTATCCAACAATTGTGTGGCTTCGACGTTGGGATGGGCAACGAGTCTCATTTCGTGTTTTATAGCAAATTCACGTATGATCTCCTCTACCTTTTTTATTTTTAAGTCTTTGTGTATCTCTTCGTTAGTCACAAACCGGTAAGCGTTAGTGATCATGCGAAGAACTTTATTTTGGGTACGTTGGATTATGTCTCTGTTGGATCTATGAGTACAACCCCATAGTTGCACACCGTACATCCAGATCGGCATAAGAATAGACTGATAGACTAGTCTTTTGCAATATAGGTTCATTTTGGAATGATGTCCTATAAGCCAGTACAATTGACGTTGTTTTATCCGGATCTGTTCGGCTTTTTGTCTAACGTGGTGTTTCCAGTTTAGTCTTGAGTCTAGGTGAAGGCCTAGGTATTTTGTTGATTCAGCCTGTGGTACTTGCCTTCCATTAAGGTATGTGTGAATATTGTTATTTTTACGACGCAGCGTAAAAGTCACTTGGACTGATTTTAATTCGTTCAGTTTGATTTTCCAATCTGCTGTCCACTTGCTAACATCGTTCAAGGCTCGTTGCAGTTTTTCAACTGCTTTGGGTTGAGCTTCGTCTGTTGCCATAATTACAGTGTCATCAGCGAATGTGCCAATGAATGTGTCTTCTGTTGTTGGTATATCTGCAGTGAATAGCAAATAAAGGAAAGGTCCCAGCACACTTCCCTGTGGGACTCCTGCTAGGGTCGGATAAACTTCAGAACATGCTTCCCCATGTATAACTCTGAACTTGCGATCAGAGAGGTAAGACTCCATGAGTTTGCAATAATTTCTCGGTAATATTTTGCTCATCTTATGAATTAACCCTTCGTGCCACACCCTGTCAAAGGCCTGTGATACATCAAGGAACACAGCTGGGCAATATTTCTTTTGTTCCAGTGCTTGCTCTATGACATTTGTTATTCTATGGATTTGGTCTATAGTAGAATGATTATTCCTGAATCCAAATTGGAAATCTGGTATGTTTAGTAACGGTTTGAGTCGTTTAAGTATCACTTTTTCGAATAGCTTTGCTATGGTAGGAAGCAGTGAAATTGGTCTATATGATGATACATCTTCATCAGGTTTGTTGGGTTTTAACAGCATAATTATTTGGGCCGTTTTAAAGCTGCTTGGTACGTGTTTTAAGCGTATGCAGGCATTAAATAAGTATACTATCATGATGATTGCTTTGCGTGGCAGTTCCTTGAATAATCTTGGTGATATACCATCTATTCCCGGTGCTTTTTTTGGATTGAGATTATTGTCGATCGCTTTGGCGATTTCCATTGGTGTAACCTTTTTGAAATCTTGGTCTAGTTGATATGTTGGTGATATATCAACATTGGAATTTATATCATGTGGTTTGAACACATTTGCTAGATGTTGTGCAAACAGTTGAGCTTTTTCATTGTCCTGACGTACCCATATACCTTGAGAATTCCTTAGCGGAGGTACTCGTGTTACAGGCCGTTTGAGTAGTCGTGTCGCTTTCCACAACGAATAGTCTTTATCCATATCTGGACTCAGCCCACTCAGGTAGCGGTCAAAGCTTTCTTGTTTGTAATTCTTAATAAGTTTGTTGACCTTATTACTTGCTCGATTGAAAAGTGTCTTGTCAGAAGGATTTCTGGTACAGTGCCAAATTCTCCTTGCCTTTCTTCTTTCTTTGATTAGCTCTCTTATTTCAGCTGGGTATTTTATTCCACATGCCGCCTGGTATTTGGATGCCGGAGTAGCATGGCGAGCTGCTATTCGAATGTTTTCAATAAGGATTATTGTTTGTTGTTCTAATTCTTCGTGAGTTTTAAGGCACACTTTTAGGTTGACTGTTTCCTCTAATTTTTCTCGGAACAAATCCCAGTCAGTATACTGATTAGTGAGATTCTGCTTTTGTTTTACCGTTATGACTTTTGCATTCAATGATAACAGTACAGGTGTGTGGTCAGAAGTTAAATCGTGTATCCCCTCTGCTTGAGAACAGCTTAGAGAAATACCTTTTAAGATAAAAAAATCAAGTAGATCGGGAATCTTCCTTGGATCTGTTGGCCAATAAGTTGGTCCACCTGAGGACAAGTAGTCGCATTTGCTCTCGTTTATGGCCCTTAGCAATTCGTTACCTTTTCCAGGTGAAATTAATCTGGAGCCCCAAGCAGTATGTTTAATATTGTAATCTCCACCAATAATAAATCTTGGACCGAGTTTATTAAACATGTGGTTGAATTGAGATTTTGTTGGTGTATGTCGCGGCGGGCAATATGCCGCCACGATGTTTAGATTTGCCTCGTTGAACTGGATCGTAATAACAGTTGCCTGAATGTAGTTTTCCCGAATATCTTCTTGTTGGTAATGTTTGATATTACTTTTTATTAATACAGCTGATCCTCCCCTTGCTCTTTCGCTTGGATGAGTTGTCCAATATGAGTCAAATCCTCTTATTTTGATGTGGCTTTTGTTAGAGAAATGCGTTTCTGAAATTAACGCAATATCTACATTGTTTGTATGAAGGAATATTTCTAGTTCTTGGGCTCTTTGGTTAAGCCCATTTGCATTCCAAGTTATAATACGTAGGAATGAGTTAATCATTTTTTAATTTGTTGACTTCTTTGTTTGGTGGTTTGAAGCTTTTCCAATTTTTCCACTCTCTCTGTTAACTGACTAAGTGTCTGTTGAATCTGACTGAGCATTTTAATAATATCATTATTCTGTTGCTCGTTATTTGTTTTACTCTGTTCATTATCTTGTTGTGGTTTGTTAACAGTTTTTTTGCTGTATTGCGCATAGGTAATACCGGATGTAGCTGTTGTGATTGCTGATGCTTGAGGCTTAGCTACATTTGCTTGCATCCTTTGAACAGCAGAAGTTTTTTCGTGTGTTTGACTTTTAAGTTTTTTTTGATATACTGGACATCCTTTGTAATTGGCTGTGTGACCTTTGCAATGACAAAGAGCGCACGTAGGCTCGGTCTCACGTTTTTTTTCACATTGTTTTGTGTGATGGCCATCGGCGCATTTTACACATTTAGAATGTCTGTGGCAAAAGCTTTTGGTATGCCCGAGCTGCTGGCAATTCGTGCACTGTGGGATGCCTTTTGCCTTTTTTGGTGCTTCGATCTTTACGATGCAGTGTGCTAGAGCTTTTATGTTGAAAACGTCTTTGTTATTTTCTTTCTGTTTAAGATCAACGTAAAACAGAGGAAAAGTTTTCCTTGTTCTAACGCCGTCTATTGTGATCATTTTGAAAACATTTGTTATATTTTCAACTTCATGACCCATTTTTTGTAGGTCGGTTTTTATTTCATCCGTGCTTATTGAAGAAGGTAAACCCCTTACAACAAATCTATATAGTTTATCACTCTTTAGCTGGTATGTATGATATTCAATATCTCCCAGCTGATTCATTGGTGATTTTTTAATTTCTGCTAACAATGATTTTACATTCCTGTATTCTGTTTCAGTTTGTACTGTTATTTTAATGTCATTATTAGATAATGCTTTGAATTTTGGCTCGCCTGTAGTTTGTAAGACTTTCTGACGAAATAGTTCAAAATTGTTAATGTTGCTCACATTAATTGGTGGTGGCAATGGTATTTTAGGCTTGTCCTGTTTTATGACAATGTTATTAATATTGGCGCTTGGGGGCGTTTTGGTATGCGTCCGCCTGCGTTTTTTTCTGGTTTGTTCCGCTTCTGTAATTCTAGTTGATGAAGTAGTTGTGGGGAAACGCCAAGATGTTTCCTTTTCTACCAGCTCCTCTTCTTCACTAGCTTCTAGCGAACTGTACCTATTTGCCAGTGGTAAACTGGGTTCTTTAAACGTTTTCATCTCTTTGTGAGATGCTGTTAGCTCGGCTTTAGCTGCAGCTAATTCGCTTTGAGGATTCTTTATAATATCCTCTTTGCGAGCTGTTGCTAACTCGGCTTGAACTGCAATTAATTGACTTTGCAGCATCTTTATGACTTCTGCGGCTTGCTGGAGGGTTGTTATTGTTATTGTGTCGGTATTATCTTTTGGTTTGTTTTCAATGGTTTCTGGTGCCTTTAAATTAGCACAGGATGACGAAGTACCTGCTGGTGGACTTCTTTGTGTTTTTGACGTTCTTTGAAAAATGTCCATAAGGCTACCAGCGGAACCTGATTTTGATTTCTTGTCCATCACTGTAAAGTTTATAGTGCAATGCACTCACTTAACAACTGACGTATGTTTTTTTTTTTTTTTTTTTTTTTTTTTTTATACACTTAATGCTTATTTGGCATTTTGTGACAAAATTAATAAAATGTTTATTTTTATTATAACAAAAATACAAACAGCAAAAAATAACTTCATTTCACAGCAGAGAAATGTTGCCTAAGCAAAAAAAAACTCAGCCGTTATATGATATTTTATTTCTTTCTATTATATTTTGTTTAAATATTTTTAATTTATAATATTGTTGTGTTTTACTTGTTGTCACTGCACAGGCTAAAACTGAACTGATTTATTATATGAATACAATAAAATTAAATATTTCGATTTAATTTTTTATTATTAAAGTGATTTTATTTTTCGTTTATATTTTATTTATTTTATCTATATTTAAGGTGTATCGTGCAATTGATTTAAGATGAAGATCTTACGTAATAAATCATCAATAATTTTTCTAAAAGAATTTTATTTTATTTCTTAAAATATAATTATAATTATTTTTTGAAAATTATTAATTGTTGTTTTTTTTTGGCTCAAAAATAGTCTTTAAATCACGTATTATTTATTTCGTACATAAAACACTTGCACAAATAATAATTTGTGTATAGGAAATTTTTATATTGTTAAATATTTATTTTAAATGAAAACAAATAAAATATTTACCACCCACCCAATATGTGTTAAGTATTATTATTATTTTTATTTACGAAGTAAAATTTTTTTAAGTACAAAAATGTCATAAAATACACGAATACGCATTTAATCACGCAAGTGCTGTTAAAAATAAAAAAAAAATTATTTTCAAAATACAAAATAATGAAATAAAATTTAAGGGAAAAGAACAAAAAAAAAAAATGTAAAGAAAGAAAAAAAATCCTATTTGCACCTGATGCTACATTTACAAAAAAAAAAAGACGAAGTTTTTTTAGGCATAAAAAATTAAATCCAGAAAAAAAAGAAAAACTAATAATAAATGTGACTTTTGATATTTTTTTCTTCTTTTTTTTTGTTCAGGTAATAAAATAGCAAAAACTACACATAATGTACTTACATAATGTATAATAAATATATTTATGTATATAAATTTTGGTTGCTGTTAAAAATTAAAGGTAAAATAAATTATATGTGAAACCTGCCGAATTGCGTCTTGCCTAGTATTAAGGATTTATCTTAAAAGTAAAAAAGAAAAAATGAGTGAAAAATAAAAAAGAAGAATTTTTGTAACTAGAAAATTACTATAAAGCGTGGGTATAAACCGACATTTTTTTGTCCGTTTTATGTTTTTAAAAAAAAAAAAAGAAGGAAAATAAATAATAATAATAAATGTATTAAAAATAATATTAATGTAGGATATTTTCCTATTGTTATTTTTAACTTGTTGTTTAAGCGCACGTACAATCCTGGTTAGATGATTTTCAGAATAGAAAAATACAATAAATAAATATTATAATTTCTATGTAATATTATATTTCTTAAATGTAAAGAATGTTTAATAAAGGACTTAATGATAGAGTAATAGCTATACATAATATTTAATGGGTTAAATAATAAAAAGGATATTTAATCGTCATGATTTTTATTTCTAATTTTGTTGCTAAAACAATAATTATTGTCTTTCAAGAAATTAAAATCTTTTAATAAAAAACTGAGGTAATAAAAATTATTTTCTGTATAAATTATAAAAATATTGCAAATGTGTTTGTCACACTATTTAAATATACTTAAGGATATCATTAACACATTTATTCAATAAATCAAATATATAAATTTTTTTTTTCATTTAAAATTAATTAAAAATTAAATCCACATGCATATGAACAAATAAGAATATTTTTAATTCATTATTTTATTAATGATTATAATCGAGAGGCTAATGAAAAAAAAATTAGAAAGAGAATATCAACTAACATTTTATTTAAATTAAGTAACTAAATGACTTTTATAATTTTTATCTATTTTTTTTTTTATATATAAAATTCGTACATTGAACTAATGGCCAGCCAAAAGACAGTGTTTTTTCTACTCTTTTTTTTTTTCATCATTATTTTAATATATTTAATCAATAAATTTATATGTATTTCTATTTCTATTTATTATTATATATTTTGTTTAAATTTCGTTAAATAAGTATAATAAAAATGAAAAAAAAAATATAATACTTAAAATTTAATGAGAATTCGATTCGGAAAACAAGGTACAAAAGCCAGCTTAAAATATCATTTTGACATATACAAATTATCAAATTAAAAATTGTTAAATTTATTCAAAAAATACTACGTAAATGATATTTTTTTTTTGGTTGAAAACTGTATTTTTATTGCAAATTCTATTAATTTTTTTTTTTTTATTTAAGTAAAGGTAAGAAAAATAAATAAATAAATAAAAATATGTTGATTAAGTGAAGAGATGAAGAATAAAATAATAAAATAAAATTCAATAAAAATAAGAGGGAAATAATAGAGAAGCATCTATATAAGTATTTCATATTATTATTCTTATTATTATTTTTTATATTTTATATAATTTATTTAGTTTTATTTTTTTTTTTATTATTTTATATTTCATTTCTAGTACAGCAAACAAGTCACATAAGTCTGTAATTTGGTTCTTCTTTTATGTGTTATTATATATTTGTTTGTTATTTGTTATTTTTCTCTTCTTAAAGATCATGAATTTTTAATGTACCTACCTTTTTTTATTTTATTTTTGATCCGTTGTTGTTTTTGTTGTTGCTCATAAAGTTTAAAAGAATAAAAATAAAAAAACTGTTTGTTTGTTTTTTTTCTTCTTTCTTAAAGATTAGATTCGATTTATCTCCTCCTTTCTCATTTTTTATACATACATACATTTATATAAAATAAAAATTGAAAAAAAAGCGACAAAATAATTTTTCTCAAATCACACAATATATAAGTAAATAGCGATTTTTATTTATTTATTTATTTAAATAATTCTGTTATTTTTTTTTTTCTATTAATTTGAATACATTGAAATATGTTATTGATGATACGGAGATTTAATTTCATTGGCTAATACAAAAATATAATAATAATAGTTATTAATTAAAGTAAATAATTTCTTTATTTTATTTAAGTTAAGTTATTATGTTATGAGGTGTTTTATTGGTTAGACATATATTATTTATTTAACATAAATAGGCGTTCGGTAATTGTAAACAGCAAGAATAATTTATCTTTTAGTTGTATTTATATGTGGTACTTCTTATATTCATTTTTATACAAATCTTTATTTGAATAATTAAAAACAATGAACTGACTAAAATACACAGAAATTTAATGGAAATAATAAAACTACTCAGTTTTAATATAAAACTTCATTAAGATGTTTAAAAATTTGAAGATTTGAGAGTTGTCATCGAATGTAGATTATTTCAACGTTTACGTGTAAGTAAGTAATAGTGCTTTACACCTTTTTGATTTTACATTTCTTGTCATTATAGACAATACTATACTAAAGAAATCTAATTCAAACTAATTCAACCTTCTAACTCACTAATTATGCACATTAGGATCCAATATATTATTCAGTCAACGTTAGAAAAGTAGTTAAACGTTTTTATTAGGTGCTTGTTAAGTCGTTTCTTAAAGTTTTGGAAAACTGCATGCAAGATTCTAAGCGGAACATATATTTAAATAAATAATAATCTGAATGGAAAATATTTAAATTTGAATTGTACTTTTGTTTTGTTTATTATTAAAATTGCCGTAATGATTCTAACTGAATTTCTAATGCATTCAAAAGTTTAAACACTTTGGTGTAAATAAGTAAACCTTTAGACAAAATCAACACTGACTAAAATTAAGCCAAACTATATATCAACCTAATTAAAAATCAATGACATCATATTTAAATTTTTATTTACTATTTTTGTTTCTTTACTTACTTTAATTAACAAAATTACCATAATCTTTTAATTGACTGTTTTTACTTTAAATTCTTATTTTTTCTATTGATATACAGATTGTTTTCGGTACTTTTTAATTGAAAATACGTATAAGAAAAAAAATATAACAAGAAATAAAGAAAAATTATGTTGGAATTTTATTCGTTAATGTCTGTGATCATAATTAAGGTAAAATTGTCATATTTTATTTCTAAAAAAAAAGAAATGATTAATTTATTAATTTGATACGATCATGACTAAGAAGAAATTATAATTTTATCTATTATTATGTAGGCAATATAAAAGTCGTTTAGTATTTTAATTTAATTTATATTTTTAACGACTAAATTAACATGTTTAGGGATTACAATGTAAAGTCAACCTGTGACTAGCGTAACGTTACCATGTCAATTGGTAGGGTGAGTTTAAGGTTAGTAATTTAAGGTATTTATTTTTAAAGATTAAACTTTGAATTGTTGCGGGAATATACCTGTTGATAATTTGTTTCATTTTTTTTTTGTTTAAGTAAAGATATTGTTTTGGGAAATATTGAACCTAATTACGCGAACATGCTTTTTCGGAATGCTATTGAGCAATGCTTGGAACTTTCATGCTAAAAGAGATTGTTCTAAATAATCTGCTTATAATCTTGTCATAATTTCTTAAACAGTATTATCTTATTTTAATTTTATTTAATGCTGTTATAAGAACTTGGCTGTGATGCCCCTAAAGTGTTCAAATGGGTTTTTTGCGATTCTCATTACATTGCCATATGAATTTAAATAAATTTTACGATGTATTTATTATTACCAATGCACTGTTTATTAGTTGACATTTTCTTGAGTTAAGTAATTTATTTGTGTTTTTAGAAAATCCTTCAATTTATCTGATAAAACATAACATAAGATCAGGTAGAACATTGTAGCTTTTATTATTTTTCAATTAATATTATAAACACAATTAATTTTAATTAAAAAAATAACATTTAAAAATCATTAATTTATTAATTATGACATGCATAAGA
Source organism: Ptychoptera contaminata (assembly GCA_963942525.1). Taxonomy (NCBI): domain Eukaryota; kingdom Metazoa; phylum Arthropoda; class Insecta; order Diptera; family Ptychopteridae; genus Ptychoptera; species Ptychoptera contaminata. Next base: position 10,288,172 of record OZ012636.1, on the reverse strand, counting down.
CATAATTAAACATAATTATAATGTTATAATTTTATGACTTTTTCTTTTTTTTTTTGTTTGAATTTTGTTACATTTTTCTTTACATTTAAATCAACAATTATTATTTTTTTTTTGTATTTTTATATATCTAAAGTAATTAAATTAAATTAAAAAAATAATTCTGAAAATTAAGTAAAAAAATCTAAGAAATTCATATATATTTCATATGAAATAATAATAATAATAATATTAATGTGATATAAAAAAAAATAAAAATAAAACATTGTTTAAGAATTTTACGCCTTTTTGGTTTTAGTGGCTTAAAATAATTGTTGTGTTATTTTTTTTTTCATTTATAATTTATATATCATAAAAAATAATTATTTTATTTATTAAAAAAAAAAAAAAAAATATTTCTTATGTTAAACACAAAATATATAAATAAAATTAAAATTAAAATAGTGAGATAATATTTTTATGGTTTTTTATATATATATATATTTAATTTTGAATCTACGTTTTTTGTTAATTTTTATTATTTTTTTTTTTACTTTAATATATATTTTCCTCAGGGAAGCACTTTTTATATGATGTTTGTGTAAAAGATTTATATTTGAGACACTTTAATAGTAGAATTTTTTTACTTGGTTTATTTTTGGTATAAATAATTATTTGAATTTGATTATCTTGTTATAATTTATTCTATTAAAACATAACATAGATGATTAGATAATTAGTATGATTATATTTATTATTAGTTGTTGATTAAAATATATGCAATATCTACTCAAGTTTCATATTTTTTCTAAAATTAAATATATGTAAAATTAATTTTCTTTTAAATTTTAATCTAATAATTTAATCTACAATATTATTAATTAAGATTTTCCATACAAATTTAATTTAATAATGTAATTGAATGCTTATATATTAGTCGCAATAAAATAATCTTTACCATAATGTTTAATATAATATTTTTATTCTGGTTATAAAATATTAAAGTGTTTTGTGTTAAAACAAAAAGAAAAAACATAAACACAAATAATACAAATGAATTAAATTAAAAGTCGCCTTTTTAAAAAATATATATATATAAAATTTTTTGAATAAATTATCAATTATCAAGTAGCGGTCATTTTTATTCTTAATTTTAATAAGATAATTTTATTTTTATATAAAATATAAATTCTCAAACAAGTATTTAAATACAGAAATTATTTTTTATACATTTTATTGTGAGTATCAAGGTAAAGTTGATCTTTGAAAAAAAAAAAAAAAAACATAAATAAATCATTTTGAATATTTTTTTTTTATTTTAATAATTTTATTAATATTTTTTTCTTTCTTTTCGATTATTATTAAATAAAATGTTAAAAATGTTTAACCATTGTAACAAGTAAAAACGAGAAAAAAACCAACAGGAATACTGAAAAGTACGAAAATTTATATAAATAAAAAAAAATAATAAAATTTAACAATAAAGCAGCATTGCCGACACACATTTTTTATTTTTTCCACTTTAAAAGTGAGCAATAAGATTAGGTAAATAGAGAAAAAAAAGGCAAAAAGTAAATTTAAAAAATATCTTTGGATGCAGCAAAAAAAAAAATGCATTAACAACACAAAAAAAAAAAGTAAAATAAAATTCTTCAAACAATACATTTAGTACGGAATATAAATTCGAGTGACTCTGAAAAAATTCAGTTAAAGAGCATTCAGAGGGAGGAGTGTGATAAATGCAAAAAAAAATATAAAATAAATAAATAAAACAAATAATAAGAAAGGTATAAAACCGATTCTAACGTTGACTTTTCAAAATACAATTTTTTAATTTATTTTTTTCTCAACTATGATTTTTCAACAACAAAAAAAAATAAAAAAATTAAAAACTTAAAAATCGACCCTTATTACTGGTCATATTTTTTATCGTAACCATCTCATACACATATATGAAAAGGTAAATTTTGTAGATATTAAATAAATAAATAAATTATTTTATTATGAGAAATACTTAAAGTTACGATTTTTTTATATTTTAAGATTGTACAAGTTATATTTAAGTACAGGCAACACGATGTTTAAGTTAAATAAATATGTTTAACTAGTGAAAATATTTAGTTTTTAAATTTTATTGCACTGGCTCTAACGACGATAAGCAATTATTTAATATTTTTGCATTGAAAATGTAATGCGAAAATAATTGAAAGTCGTGACGGTAGGATTATTGTTGGTTCCATATTGTAGTCCAATAAATGAATACTAAATTCCAAATTTGATTATATTTTTAGCAAAAAAGTGCTTTTGACACATACTTAACCCATAATTTAAACAGATGCTAATTATGTAAACTTAAATTGATTTAAACAAAATAAAAATTAAATAAAATTCTATAAAAACAACTCATTATTTAATTAATTTATTAATTTATAAGAGATTTTATCAACAAAAAAATAAAAATATAGCGTAATTTTCAAAATATTATTTTTATAATTGTTTAAAAAAAAAATTTGTTAAATAAATTTATTAATTAATATTTAAGTAATAAAAATTTACGCGATATTAAAACACATTGATGAATTTCCGGTTAAAAACAAATTATTATTTTTTTTTTAACCACAAAATCAAGTACAGTGTCTATTGAAAAAAACTATATTCTTTATTTTCGGTTATTTTCATAATTTATTTTAATGTTTTTGTATTTGTGGTAATGAAATAAATAACCAAAAATTTTAACAAATATATTAAAAATGAACGTCAAATAAAAATAATACCTAATTACAATTTTATTGTTAAAAAAAAATTAAAAACCACGAGTTATTCATTGGATCAATTCATTCCTTTGATTCAATTATATATATTTTTTTTAATTTTTAATTATTTGAATTAATAATACCAAAAATACTTGATAAAGCATAAATTATCAACGTGAATAAAAAAAAATTGTCATATTTTTGTACTTGAATTATCTGTTTTGTTTCTTGCCAAAATCTGCAAAATTGAATTCCTTAGCAGAAAGCATTAAATGAAACGCGCTATAATTTTTATATTTAATTAAAAGCAAAAAAAAAAAATCACACAAAATACAAACAATTACACAAAACTATAATAAAATAAAAAACTTAAAACTGAATGAATAATTTAAAAAAAATATTTTTTTTTTGGGTAAAATAAAATAATAAAAAAAACACGTTGAATAAAAAAAAAAAAAAAAATGAGTATAATTTATTAATGTGATCATAACACGACCGACGACGCGTTCTTTTATATGTTATTGTTTTAATTTTTTTCGATTGTAGTTTTTTGTAACATTGTTTGGTTAGTTTAGTTTCACCCCCCAAATATATATATATATATATATATATATATATATATGTATAGCGAGAGAGATATATTTCAATGTTTATTATAATCATTATCATTATTATTATTATTATTTTTATTTATAATTCATATTTTTGTTAATTTAAAAAACGTAAAACTATTTTTTATATATGTGTGTACTTACTTGTTACCATAATATTATTGTTTGTGGGAATTTTTTAATTATTATCTCATCTCAAAATAAAAATTAAAAATAATAATTCTTATTTATTTTTATTTTTTTTTTTTTTTCGTTGTTATTTGTTGTTGGTGTTTGTGGTGTTTATTTAATTTATTTATTAACAACAATATTTTTTAAAATTTTTAATTATATTATTATTATTATTATTCTGGAAAAATAAATAAATAATAAATATAAAAAATACAATTAGTTTGCTTATTAATTTCTATTATTTTTATTTGGCTATTGTAAGTTTTTTTTTTGTTGGTGCTTTTTATTACGTTTTATTTTGGTAAAATTAAATCAGTAATTTAATTATTATATATATATTTTTTTTTGTTTTTGTTAATTATTATCAAAAAAAAAAAAAAAAATTATGATGTACTTTTTTTTTTTTTTTGTATGTTAATTATTTAATTTAAAATAATATTATGAATTGTTTAAAAACTATATATATATACTTTTAATGTGATTTTTTATGGTGTTTTACTTTAATTATTATTATGCTTTGAGCTTTTTTTTGGTTTTCGTTGTTGTTGTTGTTGTTGTCTGTATTGGATTAAAGTTCATTTGCTTTACTTAACTTGTGTATAATATAAAAATAATATTAATAATAATAAAAATAATTAACGAAATATTATAATTGTGCTATGATTTTTTTTTCTGTCTATCTTAATCAAGATATGTACACAACAATTTAATTGATTTATGTGTACTTTATTATTTTAATTCAATGAATAAGCAGCATTCATAATAAGAATAATGTGAACTTGTTATTATTATTATTATATTTACTGTGAGTTTCATACGTCTTTTTAATTTTTAAGTAGTCGGTATATTCTATTATATTAAATTTAATTAATAATGTATAAACACCATAGAGTACATTTTTCTCATGTAAAGACATTTGATTAATTTTCTTATTAAAATAAATGAATTTTAAATGAAATATGTATTGTTTTTAGTTAATATAATGTTATTTTTTTTTTCTTTCTTAAATAATAAAAATGGCATTGACACACCCTGTAATTATATTTTGTTTCCTCAACAAAATAAAACACAAAATGTAATATAATAAAATAATTGAAATAAATTTTAAAGAAAGAAACAACAAATAGACAATTAATCATTAATATATATATATAAATGTAATTGTATATATATTTATTATTTATTTATTTATTTATCTTTCGCGGACAATCATTTTATAAATTATTTTGTACACATACGCGGTTTATTTTATTTGTTTATTCTTATTATTTGTATTATTATAATTATTGTTTATGATTAATGTTATAAAATTCATTGAGAAATAAATTTTATTCTTAAAGAAAAAAAAAAACGAATGAAAAGATAATCATAATATTGATGATGATGATTATTATTATTATTAATAATAATAATAATAAACAATATATTCAATGGAATTATCTAATAAAATTTTAACAGATTAGATTATGATGATCTAACGTGTGTGTAATTTAACATTTTTTACCTTAAAAAATTCATCACAACTTGCAATTAGTATTATATTGTGCAATTTTTTTTTTTTTTTAATAATTTTTAGCACTGTGTGATCAATTAAGAATCAGACCTAAACCGTGGAAAAAAACGTTTATTACAATGATATCATGAATTTAAAATAAAATGTATTATTATTATTATTTATTGAAAAAAAAGGACAACAATGAGTGGTTATAACAAATTTAACATTAACGTGCGAACATTTATTTTTTCTAAACTATAAATTTTATAAACCAAAAAAAAAGAAAATAAAAAGGCAAATAGGTTTTATTTTTTACCGGTCAATTGATTTTTGCCGCATTTTATTGTTTTTCTTATTTCGTTGCACAAAGGCCAACACAAAAAAAAAAAAATTATGAACAAAGAATAATATCAATAAATAGAAAAACCATAAAGTAAAAATAATATTATTTTATTTTATTAAAAAATATTCATTAATTTCATAAAGTTTTTGAAACCAAAAAAAAAAAGACAACAATACAGGTAAAAGTTTATTAAAAAATAACATTTTTATGGATTTTAGTTTTAGAATTTAATGTTTTTAGGACAAAGGAACTTCTTTTTATTTAATATTTCCACTATTTTCGATTAATACAAAATTAAATTTTTATTTTATTTATTATTAAAATATATATATTTAGTGTAATTGTCTAGTCTGTTATTCTTGCTGTTTTTCATCAATAATTTAGAAATTGTTTCTAAGAAGAAAATAAAGCATAGAAGATGCATAAATAATTTAAAAGATAAAAGGAAAAAATATATTAAAACAGTAAAAAGTAAACATTTAATTAGAAATTTCATATTTTTATTTTGCTGCATTTACGATTGTTAATAGTTTAAAATATGTTATAATGTATGTTACCCATTGCCCATCAGAAATAACTATTATAATTGACAAGGGTAATGTTTTCTTTTTATTACCTTATAGATTCAAATGGTAAAAAGTGTAATTTTAAAACTAAATGAAAAATATTAAATAAAATAGTTGCATCCCTCATCATTTGTTAGACATCAGGCGTCGTCATACTTAAAATGCATTAAAGCCAACCAAGTAAACATACGTTTAATATGTTTTATTATATTTTTCTTTTTACCTGTTATTTATTTATATTTTTTTTATTATTGCACGTTTATTTCTTAAACAAATGTTATCCGATGTGCTTTTTATTGATCTCTCTTTTTAGATAGTTTTCTTGCAAAAATAAATAAAAATTATAACTCTTAAGATATTTCAAGTGAAAACCAAAAAAAAAAAAAAAAATTCGATTATTGCATATTAATAATCGTTTAACATGTTTTCTTTTTGTTTTGAAGTCATTAAAATAAAAGTAATAATTAAAAATATGTAATAAAAATAATACATCATAAAAAAATCACCTTTAATTATTTAAAAATTAAAAAAAAAAAAAACAAGAAAATATATAAAAAACTGTCAAATCCTCTTGAAAAAATAAAATTCAAATAAACTAATATGTATGAAGGAATATAAACAAAGAAAAATAAGTCAACGTTATTTTAAGGATCAAGCATTAAAATTTAATATAAATCGTTAAATAGTGCACACCGAAAGAGAACACCGAATAACATAAGTGGAAAATAAAAAGGAAAATAAAAACAACGGCTTTCTAATGTCCGTTTAAATTTAAGGACATTAATTTTTTTTAATCATTTAAACGATAATAAAAGAAATTGATACAAATCTACTGCTTTATTTTAAAAAAATATTTTTAATTTATTTTATAATTTCCTTTTGAAGAGAAATTTTATTTACTTTCGTTTAAGGAAACATTTTATTAGTAAAATCATCGAGTAAGTTGTCGCTGTAGTGATATTACATGGATGTCTTAGCGCCGAATTCGGGTTAACACATTTTAATGTAATTAAATTAATTCGGGATTAACTACTTTTAAAGTCAACGAGTCATTTTTTAATTAGCTAATCCAGTAAAAAGAATTTAATAAAAAGCGCAGACTAGTACAATTTGAGAATTTATTAAAATAAAAATTTCGATAATTATTAAGATCTATTGTCTATAATTTACGCATAATTCTTCAAAACTAAACAACCCTTATCCAATATTAATATAATAGCGTAATCTATTCACAGGTAAACTATAATTTATGAATCCTAAACATGTCAACCTCTTCTATTACAAATAAATTTATGCATTTCTCACAGTGCTAATAAATCGGTGTTTGCTAGAAATATCATTTTCGAACTACGTGAACTATTCGCTATTTGTTGAATGATTTCGGACGCAAATTAATTATCGAATTCCTTTGCAAAATCATTTGATAAAAGTAATAAATAAACGATTTTTGCAAATAAGGTTTTAAGAACTAACAGCAAATCACACAGTTTGCTATGCTATTCTAATTAATGTGGCATTCCTTGAGCAGTAAAACATGTTCACAAGAACACCTATTGATCAACTTTAATGAATAGTTTTAGTGTGACGTTATTTTACTGAATTATCCGTGGAATTACAGGAAGAATAATCTAGCTTTATAATTTTATTTACAGTTGAAAAGTTTTTAGTAAAATTTATTAGCATTTTGTACAAAATTAGTCTCTACCGAAATACTATGAAAATTACGTTTAAGCCCAATAGTTAATTATAAAAGATTTATCTTTATGTTTTGTATGAAAATGTAAAAGCTTTTATTAGTTAATGTGGTTGGCATTAATAAAAATAATATTATTAACACTCATTTGATTATTATTATTATTATTATTTTTATGCAGAAATTTTGTAATTTTTCTGTGCACCATTATAATATTTCTATGAAAAAAACAATGTTAAACAAGTGCATGTATCAATGTCATTAGTTTATTATGTAAAACCATGAATATTAGATTCATTTAATTTAATTTAATTAACATTTTTTAGTTTTTTATTCTTTCTTCTGTTTTTTTTTTACCTTTATTTCTAAATCTATATATTATTATTTTTTGTTTTTATAAATTAGAAGCATTAATTTAAATTCCTTTTTGTGTTTTTAAAATTCTAAAACAAAAAAAAAAAACCAAAAATTTCTTTTTTTTTTTCTTTTATTCATCTTTAATTTCAGGAATCATCACCAACTCTCACATTAATTTCATCAAAAGTAAGTATATTCAATTAAGAAAAATTTCCAAATTATTATTACTATTATTTTATTTTTTTCTATCTTTTAATTAACATAAATACAGAAAGACTTTTTATTTTTTTCTTTTTATTTTTAATTATAAATTTTTTTTTTTTAATTTTCTCTCTTCTTACTTGTTTTTTATTTTTTGATTATTTTCTTGTAATAAAAACCAAAAAAAAAAAAAAATCGACAACAAAACAAAACTACATTAATTCATTACGGAAAAAAAAAATGAAAAACCATGGTGCAATGACAACTATGATAAATAAGAGAAAAATAACTAAAGAAAATAATTTCGTTAATAATAGTAATAAAAAATACAAAAAGTTAAGAAAAAAACAAAAAAAAAAACACTAAAACGAGGTAAAAAAACTATAAATAAATTTTATCAATATTATTGACTCTTTTTTTTTTTATATTTCTTATTATTTTATTTTTGGTGTGTTATTTTTTTTTTGTTCATCTTATTGTGGTCTTCTTTAATTTAATTGGACAAAAATTGTTTATATATTTATTTCTTTAATTTAGTTGGGCGTCGTAATGTTATAAATTTACAACAAAAAAAAAAACGATGAGACGATAGAGGTTTATTATTATTATTTTTGTTATTTTTTTTTTTTTTATTATTATTTTATTTTGTATTAAACTTTTTTTTTTAAATTTAGTATATCTATTTGCATCTCTCTTTTATACAATATTATTATTATAATTATTATTATAAAAATATAATATTGTGGTTATATATATATATATATTTTCCCCCTACCTTTGCTCAATTAAGTATTTTTTATCATTAATTTTACACAAAAAAAGTAGAAAAAATTTAAATATTTTTATTAACAAAAAAAGAAAAAATAATAATAAATAAATAAAAATATTAAGTATTTATAATACAAAAATAAGAAAAGAAGATCTAATGTTAATTTAAAACTTAATATTTGTATATTTATTTTTCGTTAATTCTTTGATTTATATAGTCGACATAAGTTAATATGATCTGTTTTAATTGTTATTTTCTCTTCTTTTATTATTAATTTTATTATGTGAACTATGATTTTTTAAAACAATTATACTTAGTTATTGTCTGCAAAAAATAATTTCTGCATTATATTATTCTTAAATATGTTAAACATAAATAAGGTGGTAAGCATACCAAATTTTAGCATGACAAAATCAATTGTTTTTAAAATTTTAATGAGTCTTGATGGTAACATTGTTTGATGATAAAAGATAACGACGGTTAAGTTAAAGGTTTGACTAAACACTAATGATTTAAAATTGTTTAAATTAAATCATTTAATTATAAATTTAAAATCAAGTGATTGTACTGAGTATACTAACATTGAGTACGCTAACAACTATCAGGTAAATATAACATTTCTTGCAGTCCTGTTGATTATCATAATAACAAAGATAGATTATTTTGCTTGCTTATACTAATTACAAAATACCCACGATGAAAAACAAAACACCTTGTAGTTCTGAAGCTGTGTTATTTAATAAATTATCATGAAAAGTGGTCATTTATTCTACCAGCACTATTCAGATGGTGTCATTTCTCTCTAAAATCAACAAAATTGTAACTCTGCTATAATAATTAATTTAATGAAAAATTTGATCAAAAATATTTAAATTCCTCGCTTTGTAACGATCACAGAACATATATTATTCGTAAATTGAAACTTTTTAACATCATACACATAATTCCTATCATTATGTTCAGATTTTTAAGACTTTGGTGTTTTAATTTTTGTCTATTTTATGTTTAAAAATAATAATATTTTTTTTTTTATTCTTTTATTGTAATGTCTTAAAATTAAAAATGGTTTTTATACTCAAATATACATATATATATATATAATCAATAAGTTGTCCCATAAATTGTAATGAAGAAATCTTGTATTCGTTTTTTAGATATTTTATTATTTTAGTTAATAATAAACTGGTTTTTACATATTTTCATGTATTTTTTTTTTGTCTTTTCTTCATTTTTAATTTAAATATATAAAATTAAAATTGGACGTATTTTTATTTTTTTTGGGTAAATTTTTTGATAAATAATAATGTCTAACTGTGTTTTCTTACTTTACTTTACTTAACATTATAATTTTTTTTTTTTTGTTACAAGTTTTAGTTGTTTTCGTTTGTTTGCTGGCTTTTTGTTCCCCGATTTAACATTTAAAGTTAAAGACTTTAAAGTTCTTATTGTATTTTAGATATAAGAAATAAAAATTATAACATTGACGTCTTGCAATAAAAGAAGAGAAAAAACTAAGACACATTTCTTTGTAATCAAAGACTAATCAAACAACAGAAAAAAAAGACATGTGTGAAAATTTATCAGATCCAATCAGCAATGTAAACTAGAAATTAACAAATATATGTTGAGGTTATGGTTTTGGCTTATATATTTTAATCTTTACTTCAAGATTACTTTAATAATAATAATAATGTTTTTTTTTTATTCTCTCTATCTACACAATGAGTTAATAAAAAGAATATTTTCATAATAAATTAGTTTTTATATAATTTCTAATAAAATAATTGAATATTATTATAATTTTATTTTTTTGTATAAAACAATGAAGTAATTAAAAATAATTGCTCAGTTATGAATAATACATAGAAATAATTTTTTTGGGTAATTTTTATTTTGTTTCGTTCGGTATAGTAAAACCAAGGAAAATATTTATGTTATTCAGCAAAATTAAGTCAACATTTATCATTGAAATGATAATAGATGATTGTATTAAGTTTTTTCTTTTTTTTTGTTTAATTTATTTTGACAATAAAATGATTTTTTTTTGATTGGTGGTAATTGTCGATTAAATATAATTAATGATTTGAAAGTTGTTGATTTTTTTTTTTCATTGAATAAATAAAAATGTAAAAGCTTAACTGTAATGGATAATTATGTACAAACGGCGAGTAATAATGATGACGCATTATTTTATTTTTAACATTAAATACAGTCATTACGCAGAAAATATGCACAAATCATTTCCTGTATAATGTTTTTTTTTATCCTTCTTTAATTATTCGATAACATGCTGAAGACATTTTTTTTATATTGCTAAAAATCATTTTTATTAACTTAAGAAGTATTTTGGTTGTTTTTTATTCAAAAACAATTTAATGAAAATGTGATTCTGTGTATCTTATGGTTTAACATCGACATTTATATGACAAATTTAACAAACACAATGTGTACATACACGAAATGTGTGTTCTTAGCATGACGTCATTATCGAATGATAATGTTGATGGATATTTTTTATTATTCATCCTGTTACCGCATATTAAACATTCTTTCTTTCTGTTTATATTTTGTCATTAATTTATCCACTTTTCTATTTATTTTACTTTAATTTTATGTTGGAATTTTTTTTTTTTTTTCATAACATTTATTAATTTTACTTCGTTTTTGTGTTGAAAAAGTTGAACGATTTATTGAGATAAGTAGTTTTGTGAGGTTTATTTTATTTTTTGGTTAATTTTATTCTTTTTATTAATTTTTTTCATCTGAATGTGTGTATTTGTTATAGCTTCACGTTTTTTTTGGAAATAAATCGATTTAAAGTTTTAATTTTTACTAATATTAGGTAAAATTATAAACAGAAAAGAAAAACTTTATTCTATTCTTTATTATTATTATTATTTATTATATCTATTAGACAATTTATAATTATACATTAAAAATAATCTAAGATGTAAAAAAAGATTTATAGAAAATATTGATTTATTATAATGAAAAGAATTTACTTAATTTAGGAAAAAAATAAATAAAATTAATTAAAAAATCATAAGAGGCGGTATTATAGATAACATGTACTATATGTACACGCAGACAAAGAAATTAATAATAATAATAATAATAAAAAATAAAAATGAAATACTCACCTATGATTTCATAGTTTTTTTTTTTAAATAAATAATTATTTCATTTATTATTCCATTTAATTAAATTAATTCTTAAGAAATATTTAATTAAAAATCTTTTCATATATTATGCGATTATATATAAATAAAAAAAAAAATAAAATGTAATTAAAATTTGTTATTCATTTGTCACACCTGTCGAAATATCTTCTTTTTTTTTTTGTGAAATAGTGGTTGTCCTACAAAAATTAATATTACTTATTAAAAAAAAAAAACTGTGTTTAAACTAAAAAAAAAATGAAATAAAAATAATCAATTCATTATTTGCTCTTAAAAAAAAAAAAAAACATCTTCAATTCGATACAATCACTTTTCTATTATATTTATCAAAGCATAATCATCGTTTATCTTATTCGTTTAAAATATACACAAATAGCAGCAACTAATCAAAAATAATTATTTTTATTTATTTATTTAATAATTAGGCTCCTCCTATTTTATTTCTGTTACCAAAAAATAATAATAATAATTGATATAATGTTTATTATTATTATAATAATAATAATAATAATAAAAATAATAAAAAATAGACAACGTTATATATTTTATTACAATTAAAAATAAATAACATATAGAAGAAAAAATATATTAAGTATTATTAATTTTTTTTTTTTGCTTTAAAATAAAGACACAAAATTTAGCATAATCTTAATTATAATTAAATAAAACTTTTTTTTTTTTTTATTTATTTAAAGAAAAAAAAAAAAGAAGCAAAACAAGTTTATCTAAATTGTTTTAATATTTATTTTATTTAAATTTATTTTATCGAATACACAGGTGATGTAAACGACAAATTATTTTATTTTCTTTATTTTTTGATTAACAAAATAAGTAGAATTCAATAGTTTTGTATTTCTTTTATAACATTAAAATAAGTAATTAATTTTTTTAATTTTTGCTATTTTTTATGTGACGTCAAATTTAAATAATATTTTAAAAAATATCGTTTATTATGATTTTATTTTATTTTTTTAAATTTAATTTTATGATTAGAAATTCTGATTAGAAATTTTGTTAATAGGAAATGATGATAATTACAAATATTTTTAATAATAACATATTTAGTGTTTTTTTTTTAAAAACAACTTTATTATTATTTAATGTTAGATCAACCTGAAAGATCGGTTTTATCACGGAAATGCATTTAAAATTCTTTCTAAAACATTTCTCTTAAAATATTTTAAAGTAAACCGAGTAAAATTTGAACACAATAATCAATTAAATTAATAAAATTAAATTAATAATTCCCTGTAAATGTTTAATTCGCGAAAAATGTCTATTTATCATTTACAGTGTGTGGTTTAATTTTTTACAGTCAAATTGGCGTCAGTTTTCTATCAACCATTACAACCCTTTTAATAATTTATTGAATTAATTAGCAAAACATAAAAAAAAAAATTATAATAAATAATTAAATAACTAAATTCTATCCACCATATGCGTAATTTTTCTTTTTATTTAACTATAAATTGCCATGCAATGGAGTTAACTGGTATAAATTTTTGGCTTTTTTTTTCATTATAGATTTTCTACTATCTTTAATAGAATTTATAGAAAAGAGCATACGAGTTAATTATATATTCATACCATACGGATATATTTATAGAAATTTTCTATTTTGTCATGTTTTTTTGTTTCTTTTTGTTTTAAAATAAACGTTATAGTAAATAAAGTACGTAAGTAGTTTATATTATTAAATATAACAACAACGAAATTGAGAAAAAAAAGCATGTGTCGTACATAAATATTACCTAAACTTTATAATGTTTTAAAAATAAAAAAAAAATATAAAATAATATTCACATTTTCGTGTCATTTTTAAATGTAATATAAAAAAAAATTGTTAATAAAAATCGCAAAGAAATAATATTTATATATATATTTTTTTTGTTTTATTTATTTAATTACACAAATATTGTAATTAAAAATTCAACCAACATTCATTAAAAATGTAAACGTTAAATTAGGAATATATAAATAAAATAAATTTAAAAGAAGTATAATTGGTTTGATCAAAATGTATATAGAAAAAGAAGATTAAATCTAAAACAAAACAAAACAAAAAAAAAAAAAAATTAAATAAGTGCAATAAAACAATAAAAGTTTTTTTTTATATTATTATTATTATTGTTGATCATCAATCGGGTAACACTTGAAATAAATACGTTTATTACCTTTTGGTTGTTAATAAACAAATAAACAAAAAAAAAAGAAATAAAATCTTCAATTACGATATTTATATATATTTTTATAATTCTATTGCCCTCCCTAGAAATCTATTTTAGAACAACAAATACCAAATTATTATTATTATTATTGTTCTAATCCCGTCGTTTTGAATCAAAATTGTTTTTTCGTTAACTCTAAAATAGTAAAATAATAAGAAAAATGATAAACAAAACGAAGACACAGTGTATCATTGTGCGCCCATATGCATTTATAATAATAAAGTAAAAAAATCATGCGCACTCATTATTACGATTGTTTTACATCTGCGCACGTTGTTTTCACATATATAATTTATGACACATAACTAACTAAACATAGATGTATGATCATTAAAATAATATAAAAATGAAAATAATTTATTTTATTTATATTTAGTATTTTGTTTTTACTTTAGTTAATGAACATAAAATAACTAATAAAATGTGGTTGCTTTTTAATACTTTAATCAAACAAAAGGATAAAAATAAGTATTGCAAACTTTTTTCTCGTTTCTATCGATTATCTATTGATTTTTAATTAAAATTTTACCTGAATTTATCTAATGTGTGTCTTTGTTTTACTTCGATAGTCTTTTTTACACAAAGATTATCTTCATTCAAATTTAAACTAAATATTCGGCCAAATTTTTTTCTTTTTTGCATTTAAAGTCATAAATTTTAAGTCAACCACAATGGTGTGTTCTTCCTTTATTATAATATTTTTTCATTGGGACACGCAAAACTATTGATGTTGAAACAATAATGACTCATGAACATTACACTAATATAAAATGTGATTGATATGATTACTTTCTTAAGAAATAGTAAATTAAATAAAATAAAAAATAAAAGCCTAATCCTATGTTGATATATGCTTTCCTTTGTAATATTTCTTTTATTATTTTAATTCGTTTGTTGTTAAAATGAAAACAAAAAACAATTTTTTGACATCCAAATTTTATATGAATTCGTCGTTTCTCTTTTACTTTTATAATTTAATTTTAGAATTATTTTCTGAATAAAAAATTGTTTTTTCTTTATTTAATTCATTTGTCTTAAATATCTAATAAATACTTGAGATAAATTAAAAATAGAAGATTTTTCTTAAATATTGCATATTGTAAAACAAAAAATTGTAATTAGCTAAAGAATGGCTTTGTTTTTTGGTATTTTCTTTAATAAAAAATAAGCAGATTAATCCTTTTTTAACAGAACATTGTTTCGATGATGCTGTAGAAAATGTATATCTTCAATAACGACTTATTTTCCAAGAAAAAAATTATTCCGCATTGTAATTATTTCTTATAAAATATTTTTATTAAATTATTCTTAAAATCAATCATGGTTAATTTGGTTTTTTAAAGCGATATATACTAAGCATATTGATGATAATAATACCTCCGTAGAATATACAAATTAAAATTAAATGCTTGTTAAAGACGACCTTTTTCCGTAAAATAAATTCCGATACACTGACATCAGAAGAAAATTATCCATGATTTTCTCTTGTTCTTAAAGTAATCAAATTTATATGCCATTATATCTTTATATAAGATTTTAATAAAGTAATTTTTCCATTTAAAAAATAACGCAAAATATATTTTTTTGAAGGACGAAATAAAAACCAACGACAAGTTATTTGGTTATTGTTTAGCTGATGTTGCTACTGTTTGTTTCATTTCTAGACATTATGTTTTGTTTTATTTTTCAGAATTGAATGCTTTTCTGGAAATGGTAAAATGGGTGATATGAAAATAAAATAGAATAAAGAAAAAATAATATGAAAAAGCAGAGCCTTGTATATACACTGTGTTTCCTCAATATAGCGGTTTAAAATTTTATCAATCTTATATTTTTTTTGCATTCTTTTTATTTTTTGTACAATTCTTTTATTTTTTATTTTAGACCACCAACACAATAAACTTTTCATTTTGTCTTATATATAATTCAATGTTAGCAGCCAATTTTGAAACAAAAACAGCGAAAACATAAAATTATGTATAGTTTTGTGCCTTTAAAGAAATAAAGTGCAAAGATAGAAATTGAACGGATTTTTTGTAACGGCGAATTTATTATCGATATTTAGGGAATAGAAAATATAAAATTCATTTCATTTTTATTTTTCTGATTTGATAAAATCAAATTTTCTTTTTATTAAATTATATTAATCCCATATATATTTGCAACTCAATCTTTTTATAATATGAATCTGGTGTGCATATGAAAATTGCATAAACAAAACGACCACTTAGTTCCTCTCGGGTTGTTTTGATATTTTGTATCATACAGTTTTAAAATTGGATTATAATTTTATTTTATTATTATTTTTTGTTACATTGTCAACTCAAATCCTTTACCGTTATATTATTCAAATATACATAATAAAATTCCTTTTTATTATGGTGTCGGTTTCATATCATATTATTATATTTTACTCACTTAGTTATGTATATGCTAAATTAAATTTTTGTATTTAAGGATTTATTAACATGAAATTTGATTAGTAATATTTATGAAATAGTTTTAGTATGTTATGCAAATTGTTTGTAACAAAATAAAGAAGAATCGTAAGTAATGTTTTACTTTTAATTCTATGTTAAACTAAATTACCCAGTGATAAAATGCACATCTACTGTTATAAACTGAATTACATTTTTTCTAACAACATAATAAATTTAAGCTTTTTATGCTATAAATAACAAATGTAAAAATTTATTAATTACATTTAGAAATAGATTTATTCCTCTGGCTATTCACATTTGAGAATATGTAGTTGTCAGCAGTGTTGTTATGTATCGGAACTGTGACAGTATTTGAATTGAAAGTATAGCATCAGGGTGCGAAAAATATTTATAGGATTCGAGTTGTACATTATTAGATACAATTATGTTGTTAGTTATTGCTATTGATTTTCAGTAGAAATAGTTTGGTGTTTGATTTCAATTCGCCGTGAGAAATAAATGCTTTTCCGGAATGAATTTAAATAGATTGAATAAATTTATAAATCTATTTTAATTTATTTCTTTTTGATAAAAAAACAGAATTTATCTGTTTTTATTAAATTTTTTCTTATGATAGCTTTTGAACATAAAAGAAATATAAGTTTTGTAGTGAAATTGTAAAAATTATTATAATGAAATAACTCAAATCATCAATCTTAGAAGGAAATGATAAAAATTGTTGTTTAAAACATAAAATTGGCAATAGTAATATTATGGTTTCAGTTATTTTTTTTATACAAGAGTCGAAATTACTATAAGTTGTTTAAATAATATTAAAAAAAAAACAGAACTTTACAAGACTACCATTAGTTATTTTATTATAATAATTTGGAATTAATAACAAAAATTAAATAATAATGTACGTTGCCCTTGAGAATTACTTTCTATGATAACAACGACAATGCCACATTTGTTTAAATTAGAACACAAAATTTGTTGTTTATACTTATTTCAAGTTAATATATTGTATTTTATTATATTTTTATTTAAATTAAACTAAACTTTATACACTGTGTGTTAAACAATCCGTGTAATAATATCCAGCAAAGTAATTAAAAAATATATTATTATTATTCTTTTTGTATTTCGTTTAATTTTTATTCGAAAATATCAACAACAGGGCCACCAAAATGTATGTTTTAATTTTTTTTTGCTTTCAGTTTATTATTATATATATTACAAATATCACCCGAAATAATATATTTATATTAAATGTATGGGCTGGTTTTCATTGTGTTTCTTTTATCGCATATTTGAAACAGCACTTAGTTAACATATAAATAAATTATTATTAACATAATGGTCAATTGCAAAAATAAATAACAATAATAATTTTCTGGTTTTGTTGACGTAATCATATATATGTATTATATTATTTGTTATATTATTATTTATATTTTATTAAACTTAAGATTAATTATATTAAAAGATTTTTATTAAGACAATAATAATTGCATAAAATTAATCATTAAAATTATTGAAAACTAAAACTATTCGTGTATAATAATTGCTTATATTTTAATGATTCATTAATAATATTTATTTTAATTATAGTTTTTATTAAGAAGTACCATTAATAAAAAATTGAAATTTTTAATGGAAAAATAAATAAAGTCACATATCCGCTTTTAATAACAATGAATAAAGCTTTTTTTTTTCGTTTATTTCTTGTTGTTATTTCATTTTAATTTCCACCAAAACACTCTAAATTTAACTTTAGAAATCGCGCATTATTTAAATATAAAGTAAACGTAATTAAAAAAATACATATATACAAAAAAAAAAATATATACAAATGATGACTTAAACAAATTTAATTAATTAATTAATAAAAAAAAAAAAATTAATACTAATAATAATAAAAATGTTATAAAAATGCGTTTTACCATTTTGAATTTTGGTTAAATTAATAGGAATTTTATATTCATTTATATTATTATTATTATTATTTAAAATATTAATAATAATAATAACATTCACCAAAAAATGTGTCTTTAACAAAAAAAAAAAAACTAAATTTATTTTTTTCTCTTTTTTTAATAAATAATGAATAAAAGATAAAAAGATGTTTAATAAAAAAAAAAAAAGAAACAAACAGGTAATATAAATTATTAGTTTTGTTCATTTTTATAAGTATCTTATGGAATTTTTTTTTTATTAAATTTATATATTTTTCATAGAATAACCATATTATGTTTCAATGTATTTATTATTATTATTATTATTTCTTTTTTTTCTTCAATTTTAAATTGAAGATTTTGTGTACCACAAACATAAGACAAACATTTTTTTTTTATTCTTTTTACCCGAATATTTATTATATTTAATAGTTTTATTATATTATTATTATTTTTATATTATTGGAACCGGTATATTACCAAATATATTTATACTTTTCTGTATATATCTTGCTTGTTTAATATTGTTGTTTTATTTTTTATTTAGTTATTTTTTTTTTCTTTTCATATGTTAAACCACAATAAACGCGTATAAAATATTTTTTAAGTTTAATAACCAAAAAAAAAAAATCAAAATCAAAATCAATTTATAAAAATAAGCTTTTTTAGATATTTTTTTTTTTTTTTTTAATAGATTTAGTTATTTTAGTTGTTTTTTTTTTCTCTCTATTTTTTATTTTAGAAATGTGGAAATATTATTATTTTTATTATTATCATTATTATTTTAAAGAAATTAACTGTGATATTTAACTGTGATAGAAACAACATAAAATCTTCGTACTGGTTAATTTTGATTATAAGGTAAACTTTTGAATTAAAACGAGAAAATATTTTTTTAGACATTTAATTAATTATTCTATAATATTCAATAGAACGAAAATTAAATTTAATAATTAATATCATGCGTTTAATGTAGTTAAAAGTGTAAAAGCTTTAATCGTTAGTCTTAAAGATTTAGTCATCAGTTAATTTATTGGTAATAATTAGCGAATTTATATGATATTTAAATCTTTAAATAGAAGCTACACACCCGGAACTATTATTGTTTACTGTAACTACTTCTTACTTCCGCAACTTTTGTAAATTTTTATTTTAGTAAAAGATACTTTTTAGAATAATTCTTTTCGTAAAATATAGATTATTAATTATATGCAATAAACAAAATGATGATTAAATTTTAAATTACTAAACTCTTATACAGATTATCATTTACATCTGTGTGCGATACTTATGCTGAATTTTGTTAATATTAAAAAGCTAAAAGTAAATCATTTAAAATTATTTCTAGACGACAAAAAAATGATCAATTAAATGACAATTAAAACAAGAGAAAACTTTGCAGTCTTGCTAAATTGATTTAGTAAAAGCTTAGTATGTTTTATGATTTTATTTTTTTTTTAAGCGATAATTATTCTACTTTATAAAATCCAAAACCGAACGATGTCACACATAATATTTAGTTACTAAAAATAAAATTAATTATTATTGATAGAAACAAATCAAAAGTTTATTATGTCTATAAATTAAGTGAAAAAACTTTTTTTTTTGCTAATATTGATAAAATAAAAAGATGTTTATCAAGATTTTAAAATCGATTTAATTGCATGAAATCTTTAATAGTTGTAAAATGGTGTTATGCTCCTTTAAGCAGCAACACTCGTGTTAGTTTTATTTAAATATAAAAAAATCATTTAAAGTAATTTTTTTTCCATCAAGTGAAGCACATACGGTAATGAAACCAATTAATTATTTTTTTTTTTATATATATAAAAAATACAACATAATAATCCATAATAATTGAATATCATTAAAGTGAAAGAAACAGTTGATTGTTAGTAATGAGCTTAATAGTATTAACTACATAATTTTGAACATAGAAAATCAGCGGTAGCTAGTCCTGGTTCTGCTTCTGGTTTTTTTTTGTTTAACTTCTGTTTCTTCTTCTTCTTCTTGGCTTTGAACTGTTGAACTCTATTTTGCTTAAGTGTGCTTTCATTATATTTTTTCTATTCAATCAAAAAAATATTACATCTATCTATATTGTTGTTGTTGTTCGTTACTTAAAAAAAAAAAAAACATAACAATGATGACGATGAATTATTATTTATATTTTTTTTTTTTGTTACTTCACTGTTCAAGCTAATCATTCTATTATGAATGAAATTTGTACGCGCGGCGTTTGAATGATTGGCGTTTTTAATGTTTGTTTATTTAATTTTTCATATATATTTATTATTATTATTATTATTATGTTTCTATAGTTAATAGTGAAAATGATTCATATTTGTATTAAGATACTTAACGTAAAATAATTCATATACACATTTTTTTTTCTTGATTCTCTTCATTTTTATAAATTAAATTAAATTAAACTGAGTTAAATACGTATGAAATGTTAATAAATAATATATACATGTAAATGAAGAAAAAATAAATAACTTTATTATGTAAACAAATTAGTTAGTAAATATGTTAAAGAAATATAATAGATGAAGAAAACAAAAAAAAATCGAGAAAATATTAAGCAAACAAGTAATAATGGTGAAATAATATAAACAGATTATGTGTATTTTGTAACGGATATTTAATGTGTGATTGTAAAGACAACAAATAGAGTTTTTTTTTTTATTTATTAATTAATTTATCGATTTGAATTTAATTTGGGTAACGGAACTGAAATTGTAATATTTAATTAATTTTTATCGGTTTTTTCATATATATATATATATATGTATATAAATAATAATTAAAGAATAAAATAGTAGTTTTATTATTAGATATTAGTTAAAAAAAAATCAATAGTAATATTAACATTCTTTTTTATACACCTTATTTACCACTTGATGTCTGCTTTATTTATTTTTGCATTTAATTTTTATAAAAGAATTTTACATTGATGACACATCATGTTTGTCTTTATTTTATAATCTCTTTTTTGCTTAAATAAAAAAAGGAGTAAAACCAGTAATCAAAAAATAATATCAAAAATGTAAGCACAGAAATGCATAAAATATTGGAAAAAATATAATTATTATTATTTATAATAAAACAAGATATAGTCTTAAGTATTTTTGATAGTTAATGTATGTATCTTTGGGTTATTCTAATAATAATATTTAATAAAATTTTAATGAGTATCCTGTATAAAGTTCTGATTAAATAACAATTAATAAATAAACGTTAATAGGATTAATAATTTTTTGTTAATCTAATATTACGTATAAGCACATAATGTACTAACATTTTCAAAAAAGTAGTTATAAATAAATATAAATTAATTTTCATAAAAAATTTTATAATTAAAAATTTACTATAATTCATGTAATTTAGCCGTCTTAATGCAGACGACAGAGTTAAAGAAAAAAATTCCGTCTGTGAAATATTTAAAAATGTGCAATAAATTTAATGCAATCCTTGTATACTTATATTATGTTGAAAGAAATCACTTAAATATATTTACAATAATACAAGTATAGCTATGGTAAATTTATTTATATATATATATATATATATATATATATATATATATATATAGTTATATGTGAAATAATGAAAAAGGAATTAAAGATAAAAATAAAAAAATAATTTACGCTAACCTTGACTTTGAATTTTTATGGACGAGTTTCTTGTTATTATTGTTTTTCTTTTAATACTTAAATATATATAAATATATATTTTTGCAAATGAAGATCATTCTTACTTGTATTTTATGTCTTTTGAGTAAATATAATATTACAAGTATATAATAATGCATTGCAAAACAGGGTTGTACATGTAATTTTTTTATTTACGTTATTTTATATCATTTTAATTATATAAAAATTTGTGTAACACTGTGTCGCACATCTATTTGCAGAATATAATAAAAATACACACTGTATGACATCAGTTTCATTTTATTACTTATACTGGGGAGTTGTGCTGCCCTACATTAAATAAACGAAACATTACTAAAACAAATACGAAAATTAAATAATAGTATATATTTTTTGCACACATTTTTAACTTTTATATGTTCCTCATCTTCTTAGCATCGCGATTGTTGTAAACAAAAAAGAAATTTTTTCAATTCTCATTACAATAGACTGGTGCTGATTGTGGTTTATTTCTGTTGATTTGGGTTTCAGTGAGAAAAATTAACGTTTTAATCTTCAACATATTTTATTGATACTTTAATAATTCTATGAAATCAGTTTTTAGTATGAAGAGGAAAAACTGTCTAATTAATTCATGATCCTCTTATATTCTTATTTTTGCACAGTACCATCATATTATATTATCCTTGAAGTAAAGTTTATGATAATATTTTTTTTTCTTTCTTATATATAAATGGAATCTAACCAATCTTTTTGGCACAGGAAATATACTGCATTTTATTTTTGTTCTGTCGGTAAATTTTATATTGTTTAGTGTGCAAGACACTACTACACAATATTATATTATGCCGCTTGTTTAGTATCCACCTTTAGTTATTTCTGTTATTATTATTATTATTATTATTATTATTATTATTATTATTTTTAGCAAAAAGTAACAACGCAGACTTAAAAATTGTTTGCTGTTGGAGTTTTGGACTTTTCTTATTGTCTAATATTTGTTTTTTTTTTTTTACTGTCCCAAGGACAAGGTATTTTTATTCTTAAAGATTATAATAACTTTAAAACATTTTCACTGTGCATTTTTGCAATATGCATCTAATTGATTAATTTTTTTTTGTCTGTTGTATTTTAATTGAAATTTAAATTTTTATTACTGTTGTTGTATTATTATTATTTTATTTAATTAATCTCATTAATTTTTTAATTATAATATTATATTTATTTTTGTTTTTGATTTTTAAATATTTTAAAAGTATTTAAACGTTTGTAAAATCAACCAGGCGACAAAACAGTAAAAAGTATTTGGAGAAAAACAATATAATATGCATAACATCACTTCGGTTTATAGTCACAAAAAAAGAACAAAAAAAAATGACTTTTTTTTTTGAAATAAACCGGAAATGCAATAAAATGACATCCAACAAATTTATTTTTTGTTTCTTTTTATAAGAAAAAAAAAAACCTATTTAGCTGTATATTATTCTATTTATTTATTTATTATAATTTTTTCTGTCATCGTTTTTTTTTTGTATATATTTTTAAATTTTATTTTACGTTAAAAATAACATTATAGTATTATATAACGACGGCGAACGACCAACAAAGTGTCTTTCATTCACTAAATTAATAAAAAAAAAAAAAAAAAATTAGCTTAAATGGTGATTTTTATTGACAAGATTATCTTCGTTTGTTGACAGTAGATTTTTTTGCGTTTTTGTTATGTTTTTTTTTTGTGTTTTGATTTGTTGATAGTAAATACTGTCAGTTTTAGTTTTTTTTTTTCTTCTTCTGAAATTCAAATCTATCAATGAATTTATTTAAATTGACAATATTTATATAGTTATACATTGTCATTGCGTAAATATTTTAATTAATAAAACAAGAATTCCCAATCGGAAATTACTATAAATAATAAATGCTCTTATTAACTGGAATTAAGGACAATATGTTGTGGTTTTTCACTATAAATTTTATTATTGATTAAATTTTACGCCAGACAAATTTTACTTCTTTTTTTATTTTATAAAAAATAAAGAAGCAAAACTTTGTCTCACTTTAATTTAATTTTAAACATAAATGAGAAAAATTGCGAATAAATATATATAAAAATAGAATAGAAATTGTTTTTTTTCCTTTTTAATTTTCGTTTTGTTTTTAATTTTATTATTTAATGCAGCCAATCGCAATATAATTTTTGCGTTTTTTTTTTTTGGTTTTGCTGTTGTTATTTCTTTAAAATATAAAGTATCTAAGATTCAACATATAAGACATATGTACGTTTATTATTTAAATGTGTATTTTTGCAACAATATTCGCCCCTTTATTCTAAGAATTACGGTCGCTAAGAAGAAAAATAAATAAATATACACACACACGCACAAACATCCATAGCAAAATAATAATAAAATAAAAATTAAATTAAAAATTCATATACGAAAAGGATTGTTTAGTTTAGAATTTTATTTGTTTGGCAATTTTTTTCTTTTTTCGTTAGTTGTTGAAAGTAAAAAATGTTTTATTATTATTTTTTTTTTCTTAAGTTTTAAGTTGAAGAGTATTTATAATTTTATTATGTTTATAAAGTTCACAACAAATTCATGCACATCTAGAAAAAGAACCAAAGTAAAAGCATTTATTTTTATTTTATAAATTTAATTTAAAGAATTTTTGTGCGCGCCTTTATTATATTATATTGTTTTGTTGTTATCGTTGGTGGACTTTTTCTCGTTGCACCCAAATACTGTCTTTGTCTTAATTTATTTAATAAAATGAGAAAATAAATATATTATTAAGCTTTTTTCGCTTTTTTATTGCATACAATTTTTCATAAGATATTTTCGAGTCATTATTTTAAAAATTACAGTAGAGACTTATTTAGGTCAAAGTTGTCCTTTATTTGGCATACAGATGATCAAGATAATACTATCTTATGTCATTTTTATTTTTAGAAAAGTTATGCAATAAATAAGGACTTTTATAAAGCTTTAATTTTTAAATTTAAATCAACACTGATGAGACTTTACTGTTTGATAAATTATCATTTTTTGTTTTATAAAATTATTTTTAATTGAGAATAAATTGTTATTTAAATGCAACCATTAAAAGTTTTAATAATAAGGATGCTCGTCGCGGTTTGACGATAGAAAAAATCAATTTGGAACAACTATTTAGTTTTTACTTATTTGTAATTCGTCCATGTTGTTCGATTTTCTAACTAAAATTTAGAAAATTATAATCAAGTGATTAAAAGAATTTTCATTATTTTTTCGTTGTTTTTTAATTAATTTAGATGCAAATTAGGATCTTTTTTAACAAAAAAACATGTTTTTTATTAATATTGGCGGTCAATATCAAATACTAACGTTAATATAGATTCATTGTACCAAAATAGAAATAATAAAAAGTAAAAGTGACGTTAAAAGAATGTGTGTTAATTCATTGTCCCATAAATTATAGAGCAAAAACTAAATAAAAGATATAGATTTGAAATCCTTTTATTGTATTTAATGGTTACCATTTGGTAATTTATTTATTATGAATAAATACAATACATTAGCCATACGCTAAATGCTTTAAGCGAAAAAAAAAATGAATAAAGAAAAGAAAAATGTAAACCAAATGAAATCGAAATTCAAGGTCAAACAATTGATATTCCTGTGAGTGCATCATGTCGTCAGTTTTATTTATTTTTTTTTCTGTTAACATGTTCACTCGTAACTTGTTATTTGTTATTATTATTATTTTTTCTTTTTAATTTAAGTTAAAGTGTTTTCGTTGTTGCTTTTTTTATCATTTGCTATTTTGTACAGGAGAATAAGCTTATAAGTCTGCAATTCGTGAACAATAATAAAATAACAAAAGTTTAGCGTTTCTTTATATACATTTATTTATTTTATAATATAAAATGGGTAATATGGTTGTATAACCACAAGAAGCTTATAATCTTTCGTTTTTTCTTTATAATTTTTAAAATTATTTCACAAAAAAAAAAAAAAAATAATATTAATAAGGAAATTAAAAATAATTATATTTATTAAAAATGGTTAACCTTTTTATTATTTTTTATTCATTGTTATAGGATTGATTTTAAGTGTCGCATTGTTTATATTTAAATTACTATTTTGTCGCAATGCAGTCTATAGAAATTAAAACATGTCATTTCCTTAACAAAGTAATTACTTTACTAAAAAAAAAATAGTAAAAGAAATGTTAATAAAAATAAATAAGCATGTTATGCACAATATCTATGAAAATTACTTTGTTCTTAATAAATTATTTAACATGCATTTAATTAACAATAATAATTATTTTTATTGAAATTATTTAACATTATTATAACAATAATAAATCAAATAATATTTACTTACAATGTGTGAGGTCCTGTATCATACAAAATGTAATATTTTAAAATAAAAATAAAAATGCTAGACACTTATCTGTTGTTGTTGAAGCTTTTTCTATTTCTTTCTTTTAAAGCTTCGTTTTTATAAATGCAAAACAATAATTATTGAACACCGTTATGTTTAAATAAAAAAAAAAGCATAAGCAGACAATCAATAACCAGTCTATACAGTATTTTATTGGCAATTTTTATCAATACTATTGCCTCTAACAAGCATACAAGAGAATTAATTTTTTATCCCTAGTGCGTCCCATATTCTATTCTTGGAAATTAACATAAATGTTAACACAATACAGCTTTAAATTTAAAATAATAATAATAAAAGATGCATATTGGTAATAAAAAATAATAAAACAGCATAAAGTAAATTCAGTTATATAGAAGGAAAAGAAATTTGGCAATTTTTGAACAACGTTAGTATGGACAAAATAAATATAACGTGAAGAAGGAGTCATGATGAGTTATTTAAAAAACAAAAAAAAAATTCAAATAAAAAACGGGTTTGCAAAAAGTAAAAGGAAAAAATAAAGGGAAATATTTGCCGACATAAAAATATGCGATGGCATACAGAGTCTGTACTTTTTTGTTATTTTTGGTTTTGTTTGTTGCAATTTTCTAAGTATTCTTTCAAATGTATTTTTTATTGCAAAAATAGCATCGAATTAGGTTAACCAGTCAATGTCTAAGCAAATCAACATATGTCTATATAGTGCCTTAAGAGAGTTTTAGTAAAATAAAAAAAAAAAAAAACAGTTTTTATCGTGCTTTTAGGACTGAGATGAATTATGTTGAAATAAACGAACAAAGTAAAAAAAAAAAATTGTAACTCATTAAACTTGCAAATAGGACACATGTTAATATTGAAAAAAGCGTGCTTATATTTATTTATTTTTTTTTTGTTTAATTTTATTATGATAATCATAAGGGATTTTAATATTAAAAGTAAAAACCATTTATCCTTGAGGCTGATTATTTTATTTTATTATTTTTATGTCCTTGAAATTATATTGTATTCACTTTTGTAATTTATATATTTTTATTATACAACAATGGTCGTAACATTTAGCGGTATCAACTATAGCATAGAATTGTTTATTATTAGAGATCTTTTAATCGCTTTGTAATATAATAAATCCTTAAATAAAATTACTATCGTAATTTATAGAGTTAAATTGATATAAGAATATTTTTTTATAAATAAATAAATCGATATTTAACCACATACAAAGTAAACACATTACCTTGAAATGAAATTAAAATTTCTTTTAATGGCGCCAGAAAGAAAAAAATTATTAAAAAAAAAAAAAAAAAATAAAGGATAATTTGCAAAACAACCGTTACACATAATTTTGTTATTTATTTCTTTTTTTTTTTCGTTTTCATTAAAAATTCCAATTCAAAATAATTAAGGTAAATTATTTGTAAATGCATTGATGAAAAAAAAAAATAAATATTAAATCATCTGAAAGTATATAATTTAAAATGTTTAACCGTTTCTTGTAGCGTGCATTTTCATCTTCGTTTTTTTATTGTTTCAAGAAATAAAATAGATGCCAGGATCTTTCAAGGTTAATTCATTTATTGTTTAACAAATCAATATTTCTGCATATAATTATTAAACGGTAAATTTTAAATTTTTCGAAGGTTTTTTTTTACTTCGAGAAAATACTTTGCCTTTTACAAGGATACAATGAATTAACTTTGTTGCGTTGATTTTGTTATTTTCTTTTCTTTTTTGATTGAAATAAACAAGCTTATATTGGTATTATTATTGATTTTTGGTATTTTAATAGATTGGTTTTTGCGTGTAGCCAGTGATTGTATAAAAATTTTTAAACATATTTTTATTAATTTTTTTTCTATAATCAAAAAATTAGTTTCAACATATTTGGTTTTAAATTTCGTATCATTTAAATTGATTCTACAATGCTAAGCGTACAAATAAAAAATTGATCAATTTGTGAATAAATATTATATGAAATTACTTTTATATTCATTATTTATTGCCAATTTTCATTATATAAACATATGTTTAGTAAATTCAAAAATTTATAATGTTTTTTTATTATTATTGCTGATTATAATTTTACAAAATTAAATAAATTATTTATTATTGAGAACTGTAAAAAAAAATATCTTTTTTATTTAACAAAGTTATCAATATCATTATTAGCTAGTTGAATGTGCGAATATACCTGTTGAAAAAAAAATTAATATAAAATAATAAGGATTTAATAATTTAAATAGAGATACTAGTATGTACATATGGATATGTAGAAATAACTAATCATGTAATGATAAATAAATACATTTTTTTTTGGTTAGCTATTATTATTATTTATTTTTTGTTACTGTAGTTGATAAAACTGTAATACGATATCAAAATGATGCAGCAGATTATAAGCACACGTAAGTTTTTTTATTTATTTAGATAAATGCAATAATATAGAAAATTGAATATAAATAGATATAATGAAAAAATAAATAAAGTGAGATCAATAACATTTATTATACATCCAATGAAGATACTATTTTCATTTAACACAAAACAATTTACACTTTTTCCTAGTAGTAGGAGTATATTTTTAATTCATTTCCTTAATTATTGTTTTTCTTCTTATTTTGTTTTTTTTTTTGACAGTACTTGTCACGTTAATCTGAATTAAAAAAAATTTATTTTATTTTATTTTTTTCACTAGATACATACGATAACACTTCTAAAAATATCTTAATTATAATATTATAAAAAAATTTATATAAATAAGTATAATATGCATCTCTATTTACAATGAACAAAAAAAAAATGCATTTTTAAATTAGTTGCTTACCATACATGTACCTTATTTTATTTTCTACTAAAAATAAAAATTTATATTTATAAAAATGTTTTTCGTTTTTCCAAAAAAAAAAACAATTTAAAAGTGGGCTCTACTCTACACTACACTACTCGTGGTTTTCTGTTGATTTCATTTGAGTGCGTGATGAAAAAATTAAAGAGGATCCAAACTAACAGAAAAAAAAAATTAGCTACACATTTTTAAAAAACAAATTCCGGTGAATGAACTTTTACTTTGATAATTTTATTTTATTTTTTTTTTTTTGGGTTTACGCGTTTTTACGCGCAACTTTTCATTTATTCTTTTTATTACGGGATTTTCCTTCTTCCTTGTTATGTTTTTTTTTTTTTCGTTTATTTATAATTATTTTTTTTTTTTACTTTTTAGCTGTAACTTTCAATTTAAATCTGGTTGACGATACTTAAAAAACATCAACAAAGTGGTGTCAATGGCTGGATCTTTATATGCGTTTTTTTCTTATTATTATTATTATTATTATTGTTATTATGTTTGTGTGTTTTGTTTTATTTTATTTATTTATTTTTACTTGTTATTACAAGTACAATACTTGTATGTTGCATTCATCCATTCAGATTTAAACTATATTTGTATAATTTTATTTGATTTATTGTAAAACAGCGATTCTGCTATATCCTTTACCTTCATTTTCTAACATGAAATTTCATTACTTCAATTAAATCAATAAAAAATTATGCAATTAAAATTAAAATAAAAAAAAAAAAGTTGAATAATTTAATAAAAACATAAAAAACGAAAATACATAAGAGAATAGGATGCTATTAATTTGAGTAATAATAATAAAATATATAAGTATAAACATTAATATTTCTTTTAACACAAGAATCAAATAATCAAAATACTATTTACGCGTGTTTTTTTATTATTATTATTATTATTATTATTATTATTATTATAATTATTATTTTTGTTTTGTTCCCTATTTCAAACAGAATTTACTTATAATATTTATTCTACTTAATCTATTTTTCTTTATTTTTTTTTAAATTAAAAATAAATATTATAAAGAAGAAATACACGTAGCACGTGCTTTAAACACTTTTAAAAAGAGGAGTAAAAACGGAAAAAAATAAAAATATATAGAACAAAAATGTGAATAATCAAATGAAATGAAGGAAAAATAAATGATAAGTCACATTAAAAAATGTGTGATGATGAAGACATAACGCATGTTAAGTGGACAAAAATAAATAAAAGAAAAAAAAAATTACTTATGCTTAATAAAAACATACGACGTGCTGCAGAAGGCAAAACATAATTGAACAGAAATAAATATTACAATGAAGCATTGGACGTAATTATGCATTTGAAGTAAATTATTATTCAAATATTCTTAACTTTTGCCAAATATTTAATTTTAAGAATTTATTTGTTTAAACGAAAAATCCAGGTAGAAGGATAATGGTTAATCGTATTAAAAATATCATTTATAGTTAAATCTACTGTTGATTGTTTTAAATTTAATTTTGATTTATTTTTTACAAAACAAACAATATTTTTTCTATTTATAATTACTAGAACTCTATTTGTTAATTAATAATTTAGAGTATTGTTTTAATTAAAATGTATTTTTTGTTTTTAATAATTACAATTCAATTACAAAACAGAGTTAAAGCAAAAAAAGAAAAAAATCAAATTAAATCAAATCAAATTAAAATATTTCAAGTAAAATAGTAGTAGCAACAACAGTAACAGCATCCGAAGCATCATATAGACAACATCTTACATAAAACATCACTTAAACTATTTATAAATAAATTTTCAATTAGTTTTTATTTATTATTTTTAATGTTTTATATTTTTTTTTTTCTTCTGTGTTAAATATTTTTGGGTGTACATGATTGTACGAATGAATTTACATGGTTTTAATTGATTTAATTTCGTTTTTAAAAGTAATGAAAAATGTTTTTTCATCTTGTTTTTCACGGTAATAAAAATAAAAATGAATATTTCTGAATAAATGATTGAATTTTGTTGTTTTATATTTGAATAATTGTGAAAGGGATGTGCTTTTGCTATTTTATAAACGAAATTTATTAAAAAATGTAACAAGAAAGGAAATATTATTATTATTATAATTACAATTTTATTAATATTTACTTATATAAAAGAAAAGAAAAGAGTATGTATTAAGAAGAACAAAAAAATACATAAGTTGATGATACACTTTAGTAATAATAAATAAAAATAAAAGCATAAAAATAAAGTAAAATAAAATTATAAATAAAAATTCTTTTTAATGTTTTAGCGTGTTTTGATTGGTGTTGTTTTAAGAAGAATAAAATAAAAAGAAATTAAATAGTACATAACGAAGGGCCTCATTTTATATATTTTTATTTATAAATTTATTTTCATTTTTTTTTTTCAATATTTTTTTTTTTAATTATAATTATAAAATTGTGTAAATAACATAAAGTAGATGATGGAAATGCAGTGTATGTATCGTTAAAGATTTAGTTTTTATTTTTTGTTATTTATTTTCTGTGTGTCTTTTAACTTATTAGGTGGGTGACAATAAATGTGTAGGTGTATTCGTTTTTTCTTAAACGTTCATACTTTTAATATATATATAACATTTAATAATGTTTAGATGATGATAGGATATTAAAATTATCAAATTTTTGCTTTTTTTTCATAATTGTAAACTGGAATAAAGAAAATATTATTTTCTTTTTATTAAATTATTTGTAATGTCCTTTGGCTACTTATAACGTTTAGTATTTTTTTAAATATAGATAATTTTACTGTATCTCTTTATTCAAGACAACTTAACACATTTACATCTGTCTTATATTATTCTTAAGCATGCGACAAACATGAGTACCGCAATTTGTTTTTATGGGGATTTATTTATATCCGTGTTGTACTTAAAATCCTTTGATAATAGTGTCCTTTTTAAATCGCAATTATTAAAAAGCCGCATTTGTAAGTGAGTTTTTGTAAGGTAATTGGACATAATTTCACTCTTGATGTGAGATTTGAAAAGGTGAACAGCCAAATATTAAAATATGAATTAAAGAGTCTTTTTTGCTTTCTTTATAATTTTTTGATACTATTTTTAAGTGTTAACGTTCATTTAATTTTATATTAATTAAATCATTTATTAATGGATTTTAAATAGAGTAATGCAATAGAATTTTTCCTTTGGTGTATCACCAATTGGTAAAGTGATTTTAATAGTCTCTAATGTTATCGTTAATTACATTTTTTTAGGCATCATGTTTTTTCCATTCTAAACCCACTTAATTTGTTGCATTTACCTAGTTTCGCCACTGTGTAACATACAATTTTTTTATATTAATTTTCTTTATTGTCATTTTTCTTCATATTAATAAAAAAAAAGTATAATTTAATTTTATATTTTAAAATTAAAAAAATAACAACAAAATACGTAAACATCTGACTCATTTAAAATTAAAGTAATTTTTATTCTAAATTCAAATGATTCAGTTTTTAATAATAAAACAAAATAACAAAAAAAAAAAAAATATAAAAATTAATTAAAGAAAATTTATGAATATTACATATTTTTATTTATTTTTTATCTTTACATTTAAATAAATTTAAGGACAACAAAAATAATTACGTTAAATAAACTAAAAAATTATATAAACGTAACGAATTATTATTATTTTCTTAATAATTTATAGTAAATTTTCTTTTAACTTATCAGTTTTTCTTTGATTTTTATTTTTATTGTAGTTAAGTCAAAGAAATTAATATATATTCTTCTTATATACATATCTTTGTTTATCTATTTCGTTTTCTTTTATTAAATTTTAATAAATACAGAAGAACATAGAAACATTAATAGATTTGCATGAGCAATTATATAGTTAATCTTATGTCGCGGTATTTATAAATTTGTATTTTAATTAATTATTTTATTATAAAGAAACATAAATAGATTAATTTTATTATCTTAATAATGCGTGAGTGTTAAGAAAATATAGAATTGTTTAAATTAGCAAAAATTATACAGTTTAAAATAGATTATGTGATTAAATGATGTAATTAGATAATTTAATTGTTAATTTAGTTAATGTTCTAATCTCTGTTACAGTTATTTTTCATATATTTTATTTTAAAGATGTTTGACTTGCAAATATTAAAAGGATTTAAGCCAATAAATTTTCATTACCTCTTCACGTACTTTTTTGTTATAGTTACAAATAATTGCTGGTCATTTAATTTCTGTAACGCTTAAGAAAATACTATTAAATTATATTTCACTAAAATCTTGACAATATTTTTCCAGAGTAATGTATAATACCTATAAATCGAATCGCAGATGTTTATTAAAAATAATTTTCTCTTCTTAAAATTTAAGTTTAAATTTTTTAATTAAATTACGAATCTTTCAACAAATATCAAATATTTTTGTTTTCTTAATAATAATTAAACAAAATAAATTTATTTAAATAAAAGACGCTTTATTAAAAAGAAAAAATAAAGAAGAATTACCTACACTTGGCTTATTTGTTGTTTTTCACATAATTTTGTTTTATTTTTGTCACTTAAATAAAAAATAATAATAATACATATATTTCATTTCCTATCCTACGTATAATTTTTATATTTTCAAAAATAAACACATTAAAAAAAAATTATTATAAATAAAAATTATAATAATTATAATATTAAAAGAATAAAAACTTTGTATATAAGAAAATAATAATAATAAATAGAAGTAAAAAATTGTATTACATTTACATTTATTAATAGAATTTTTATATTTAATAATTTTTTTTTTTTTTTATTTTTGTTGTCGCAATAAATAAGTTTAAAGAAAATAGAAACATTCTTATTAATAATAGTTTGGTAATAACAACGAAATTAGATAAAAAATAAATAGGAGTAACAACAGTAACTAAGAAAAATATTATTTATATAAATAAAAAGCAACAAGGCATTTTTTGTGTAATTAATAAATTAATTTAATAGCAATGATGGTGTGTGTAAATGCTGTCTCATTTAGCTTCTGATATCTGTAAATCAATGTCTATAGGTTATTAATCAATAAATCCAAACGTTTATGTTTCATTCAACATAATTAACATTTTCCATGCATCAATATAGGAAATAATCTTATGATCTAGAACATTATGTTAAAGAAAACTCAATTAAATCAAATAATATTTATATTTTTAACGAAAATCTACTGTAAAAAATACAGAAAAAAAAAAATGACTAAAGAGAAAACACACGCGAATAGAATATAAAAATCATGTCATTTAAAGTTTTTCTTCAAAGAATAAAATAAAAAATGTTTGTAATTTAAATTTATTACACTTATTTATAATTTTTCTTTTTTCGTATAATGTCGCTTCTGTAACACACATTTTTCACAAAATAATTTTTTTTTGTTTTTTGCTTTTTTATAAAATTGTAACAAATACAGTGTTAGTTTCTTTAATTTTAATATTTTTGTATATTCATATGTATATATAGACTAACACCTCGATTAATTTAAATTAATTTGGTTTTGTTGTTTTTCATTTTATTTTTCTGTTAAACGCCAACGTTTTAAAAATTTAACATTTTGAAAATTATTCTACTTTAAGTAAAATTCATTTTTATTTTCGGTTTTTTTCTTATATTGTTTGTGCTTTGTGATACTTTGGTTTAAGAAAATAGCAAATAATTTACTTGTCTACTGATAACTAATTGATAATATCAACGTAAAATATAGTTTTTAATATTTTCTTTTGGTATTAATCAATAAATTTTTATTATAAATGGTAATCATTGTATGATGAAAGTAATTTTCAAAATTGCAATTTGACTTTAATAAGAAATACTTTATCGTTTTTATTGGAAATGCATTTCTGGAAAACTGACATGACACATTTTAAATTGCATGCAATTCTTACAAATAATATGCGTAACTATAGAATTAACAACATAAGCGCAATATAAAACGAAAACAAATTAAACTATAAAGGAATCGCGTAAACATTACACAGAAATACAATAAAACTGCGAAAAAAAGCCATTGAGGTATGAGTATCGTCTGGCTTACAAAAGCTTTCTTCATTTCTTATACATTTTTTCTTTTATTTTATGTAATATCGTTTATTTTTTTTTGTATACAATATTTTATTTTCTGTGTTTTTATCAATTATGCTTTTGATATATTCTGATAATAAAAAAAATAAAATTATGAAAACAAGTGGATAACGGTTATAGGTTACTTTCAGCATCTATTAACAAAATAATGTAGCAATAACAGTTATTGATAATAAGTTAAACTTCAAACCAAACGGTAAACAATAAAATAAATATATCTCTTGTGCCATCTATTTGTTACTAGCAGTAGCTATATGTAACAAGTAAGTCAACGAATTTAATTTGCGCATACTTAATTATATATATTTTGTTAAATAAATTGCGCCATAATAACAGCTGGATAAATTGTTAAAAAATATTATAAACATTAAAGTAAAATTCTTAATTAATGCTACTAAATAAATTTTATATGATAGAAGGACTGATACCGACATTATGCATGAGTTTTTATTATTATTATTATTATAATTATTTTTCTATTTTATTTCATATGACTTGTATTTCTCTTCTTAAACCAAAAAATTTATTTATATCACAGTCTGGTGCTGTCTTGTCTCTTTATCCCCACCAACTTATTTCCTATTTTCTTTTTACTTTAATAATATATTTTAAATATAATCAAATGAATAGAAAAACACAAATAAAATTAAAAATTACAATGCTCTTTAAGACTTAAACAGTATTTTATTATTTTTCCTTTTTAATGACAAGTTTTTCTTAAAAAATTAAAATTTTCTAATTACAATGGCTTAATTATTAGTCATATATATATTTTTTTCCAAAAACAACTGTTTATGTGCTTCATTAAAACAGAAAAAGTGATTGTGTTGTGTTTGGTTTTTGTTAAATTAAATGAAATTAAATTATTTTTGTTAATTAGTTAAAAATAGTTTAGAATTAAGTAGAAAAAATAATAATAATTAAAAAATGGCACATATTAAAAAAGGTGGACACCATCATCACCATCAACGTCATCACACAACATATAAGCCACCATTTATACGTAATCGACGGGTAAGATATAAAATCAATTAATTAATTAATTAACCAATTAAGACACAAATGAAATTATTGTTTTTCTCATTATTAAAAATGGACGATAATTTCTGTACAAATTATTGAACATTTTCGTTTCATTGAAAATTCTATTTATAACTAAACTTTGTTACAATTGAGCTATATAGACTTAAACACACTAAATATAAATATATATATATATATATAAACAAAATACAATAATTAAAATCTGTTAAATATGTTTTAAGTAATTTTTGCTGCTCTAAGAAAAACATCTATTATTAATTCTTTGTTTTTGTATAACAATAATCAATTTTTTTATTAATATTATTAAATTAAGTCAGTTTTAAATCAAAACACACAAAATAACCGTTTTGCTGCAAACGTGCCACGAAGAATACAAACTACTGTCTGTCAAGTTTTATTTTTTGTATTTGCCTAGATTCCTTGCATTTCATTATAGAGAATTGTAAATGATTGTGTAAACAAAACAAAAAACTGTGACGTAAAAAAGAAAATTACAATTTTCCAAAGATAAAACTCTACAAATTTAATACACTGTTAAATGTTTTCCAATGGAATGTTATTTGTTGTAGGTTAACCACAGCGCACAAAAGCGCCAGTAGATAAAAACATAACGTTTTTCTTTTATTTATTTGTTTTTCCTTTTACTCTATTTTATCAACAATGTTTGACATTTTACTGATACTGAATTATATTTGATAAATGCATAGCTATAGATTTATTTAATTAAATAATATAAATTTATATAATTAACAATAGACAAACATTTAAGAATTATAATTATTTAAATCTTTAAGAAATAATTCTATATACATATATACATAGATTGAATATTTTCATAAATTATGTTTCTATATTTATCTAATAAAAATCAAACAGCGTCGATCGATTAAACGCATGCGCTTAATAAATATTTGTCTGCGTCAAGTATACGATAATTTATCATTTTATTTCGATAAAAAAAAAAATTATTATTATTTTTACTTAATTTATTTATTTAAAAACAAAACAAAAAAAAACTCAGTTTCTATAATTTTTTTTTTGTTTTTCATCTTACAAAATCTTGGAATTATTTTTGCTGGTTTTTTTTTTTCCTTAATAAGTTTGTGTAATATTTTAAGAGATTCAATTAAATTCACATCTTAATTTTTCTTTCTTTTTTTTTTTTATCGTGTTTATATTCTACACACATATACACCAGTGAGACATTACATTTTAAATTCAGCGCAACGAAATACATACCGGGCGCCTCCATTACAATTTTTTAGTTTGTGTTTTCGTGTATTAAATATCGCAACACAGAAAAAATATTTAAAGAAAAACCAAAAAAAAAATATTAGAAAATAATATAATTTTTATTATTTTTTTTTTATTTTGTTTTTCAATTTTTTATTATTTATTAAATTGTGTTTTTTTTTTATTTTGTGTCTTTTGGATTTATTATTATTTTTTTTTAAAGAAAAGTAAATAAAAAAAAAAGAAAATCATGTCAAAGTATTACTTTCGATATGAAGTAATTGAGGGTGTTTAAAATTAATATTATGATTTTCTTTTTTGATTTATATATAATTCAATAAACTATATGTCAGCTCATCTTGGCTACATATATACATAATTTTATAATTTAATTTAAATTGATTTTTTATTTTTATTATTATTGTTATTATTATAGTGTATGTTGTGTGGTGCTTTAAATAAATATTTAATTATATTTCATAAAGAAAATGTATAAAAAAAAAATAATAAGAAAATTATTATAAATAATGTGTAATAAAAGTTAATTTTACTTTGTGTGTGTGTTTTCATTCCATTCATTGTAATAATAATAATAAAAATAATAATAATAATAATAATAATAAAAATAATAAATTTTTTTTTTGGTTTCGTGAAAGCATATATGTCAGTGATGAAATCGAAAATAAAATCTATTGTTAAAAGAAATTACTTTTGTAAAAGCATATCGTTCAATATAGATAACTCATTTATGTAATTTTAATTAATAACAAATTGATATAAATATATAGGAAATTTTTAATTGAAATAAAATTAAAAATTAATTCATACTGTGCAGTTATATTTTTCTCTATTCGATTTTTTTATATTATAAAAGTATGTCTAAAAGAGTAGATATAAATTATACTATATATTATGCTAGTATGTTTTATAACTAAATAATTCACCCTACATATTTAACACTTTCTTATAGGTTAAATATACCGTCATTTCCGACTTACTGCACAAACCATTATTATTATTATTTTCTATTACAAAAAAAAGTGAAGAGAAAAAAATTAAATTTATATATATTTTCGATAAAAAAAATTGATTAAAATAAATTATCTGTATCTTCTTCTATCTCATTATTGAAGCTCTAATTTTAGACGTGTAAAAAAACAACAATAAAAATCAATAGTTTTATTATTATTTTATTAATTGTTTTATTTGATAGTAAAATCATCCCAAGGCATATTTAACTAGGTGTCAAAATGGAATTAATCAGCTGATTAAAAATAAAATGAAATAATTTAATCGTATTAATTAATAAAATTTTCCATACTTTATTTTCTATTATTTAATAACATTTTCACATTTAATTTATTTATTTACATGTGATAAAAAAAATTAATTAAAATAATAATAAAAAAAAAAAAAAAAATACAAATTGTGCAATTTAAATTAAGTGTAAAGATATGTATTAAGAATAAATTACAAAATAAAATATTGATATGAGTGAAAAATCAACTCTAATAATTATTAAACATATTTCACGGAGTATTATTTCTCAGTATTAAAAGTTAATTAACGAAAAAGTAAGAAATTTATAATAAATTTATAGATTTTAATATAAATAGATTTACAAACACAATTAATAATAATAATAATTAAAATAATTTTTTAATTTACACTAAAAATTTTATGTTTTTTTTGGTTATCTTTATTTGATATAATCAAAGTATTTTTCTTTTCTTTTTAAATGCATTAATCCGTGTATCGTATAGTGAAATGTGTATTAAATGATAAATTAGAAACGTGAATTATTGAAATAAAAAAAATGTTTTTTTTATGACAATAATAATAATAAATTAAATAATTAATTAAAATTACAATAAAAGAAAAAAAAAAAAACGTTAAAAATTTTTTATTATTATTTTTTAAATTATTTTGTTAATAATTTTATATAAGAAATTTAAAAAAAAATTAACAAAATAACCGGGGTGGACGAGGATTGGAGGGCTGAACGGCCCATGGTTCAGAGAGCCTCATCGGAAGCCCCATCCGTATCTGGGGGGCACCGTGAATCTCGAATGGGACTCGGTATTGGCTATGCTGCATATCAAAGTGGTTATAATAAATTATTTACACAGGTACAGTTGTTAATTTCCTATGCGGATAATTTCGATAATATTCATGTGAAAAATAAATCTAATAAATCATAAAATACATATTTTAATGAATAATAAATTTATGATTATTATTATTTTTTTTTTTTTTAATATAAAAAACTCGGTTATAAAATGAAAATATATCGTTTAAATCAATTTTATTTACGCTATGCGTTTAATATTAAAATATATATATAAATAATTTAAATGTATAAAATGTGAGTGGTATATGTTTTTTTTTTCTGCATAAAATCAAGCGAAAAGAGGTTAGAGTGGACCAAACTACTGTTTCTCTTCAAAATTGATTTTGTTTTAAGATTGACACACATTCTTCTATTTGATTTTATTTTTTTATTCATCATTTTTCAAGGATTAAAATGAAATAAAATAAATTTCTAGGAGCTTTTATCTTAGTTATTAAGCTTTTCTAAGCAAAAAATAACAATTTAATAAATTGCAACATCTACAAAGTAATTTCAATATCAACTATATCGATTTATAATTATTATTTTATTAATAAAAGGGTGGCTAATATGACATTGATAAATATTCTTTATGTTTGTTTAATTATATTTTGCTTACTATTAAAAAAAAAAAATATTAATAATAATGACAATAATTTAATATTTCATATTTGTTAGTGATTATCTGTGGTTTCTTATAAACGTTTGTTGGTTATTTGTTTTTCTATATTTCTATATAGAAAAGTAATTAAAATATATTAATTATTTGTGAAGCATATAAATGTCGCGACAAGTAATGTATTTTTATTTTTAATTAAAAATCTATTTCTTAAAAATACTAATGTAATTATAATATATATATATATATATATATATATATATATATATATATATATATATATATATATATATATATATGTCAGATATTTTATTTATTTTTTTATATGCAAATTCAACAAAAACATATCTCAATAACGCTTGCGTATTTATTTAAATATATAATAAATTTATATATATATATAGAAATATGTTTTTTTTGTCGCACACGTCTTTAGTATTTTAACATATACTTACTTATTACGAATAAAAAAAAAAGAAGAAAAACTATCAAAACTATGTATTTATGATAACGAATTTTACTGCAGTGTTTTTATTTTGTTTATAAAATAAGTGACAGCACAGTGTTAAATTAATAAATATGTATAAACAATAAAAATAGGGTATATGCTTGCCTATTTTACGTTATTTATAAATATGATTATTATTATTAGTTAATAGTTTATTTTTATTTTTTAATTTAATTATAATTATTAATATTATTATAACCTAAAGGATATTAAACTGTTAATTTTTGTGAAAAAAAAAGGTCATCATATTACTAAAGATAATTTCAATCAAAAATTCTTTAATAAATATGTATATAGAGCAGTTTTTTCTTTAGTGTTGATTTATAATATTTTAATAGAATAAATTTTTAGTAGGAATAATACATACAACACTATACACTATTTATTATTCTTTGTTGAAATATTTTATCAATACTATATATTTATTTAATTTTTTCTTTTAGTTAAGTGTACCAAGAATTGTTAAAAAAAGAATCTTGATAAAAACCATACGCCTGAATTAAAATATAGCTTAAGCTTTGAACAAAGAAAAAGAAATTAATGTAATAAAGTTAAGCGAAAATATATATATATATAAAATCAATTTTTCAGATGAAAAATGAAAAGAAGAATTAAAAGAGTATAAAATAAATAAGTGTTAAGACACTTATTGAATGGTTTCTTTTTGATTTTATTTGAAATAATTAAATGAAGATTGAAAACAATAAAAATAATAATAAAAAATGTAGCTGAATTTATTATTATTATTATTATTTTTTTATTTTACTTTGATTTAATTTCATTTTGTAAACAATGCAAAAATGTATTTTTAATTTTATTATTATTATTTTAACATCAAATACAAATTCTATAATAGAAACAATTAGTTTAACATAAACATTTTAATTATTTTTTTAATAATCCTATTAATATTCTTCAATGGTTTTTTTTTTTTGATTGTTTTCATTTAATAGGGTTCTGCCGATTCAAATTATTCCCAACCTTCATCCGATCTGTCGCTAGACGAAGAAAAAGAATCGCTTCGGCGAGAGAAGGAGCGTCAGGCTTTAGGCCAGCTGGAAAAGGCGAGGGTATTTTATTTTAATAATTATTTTCTTAGACAAAATATAATATGATAATAATTATTGTAATTTTATTATTTGTAGAATAAACCAGTTGCATTTGCTGTTAGAACAAATGTATCATATGATGGAAGTCTTGACGACGATTCACCAGTACATGGTAGTGCTGTTTCATTTGATATTAGAGATTTTCTGCACATCAAGGTTTGTTTTTAAATTTTTTAAATTATTGAGCAATGAATATAAAAAAAGTCTTTTAATTTAAGGAAAAATATGACAATAATTGGTGGATTGGACGTTTGGTTAAAGAAGGCTGTGATGTGGGATTCATACCTAGTCCTGTTAAGCTAGAACATATTAGGATGCAGGCAAATACACATAAAAAAAACATTTTTTCAAATAATTTAAAGAAATAAAAAACATAATTAATCAAACAAAATAGGCGTCAGCTGCGAGATCATCACGCCTGTATGCAACTAAAGGATCATCTAGTGGAAATTTGGGAGGACCAGGAGCACAAGGTGCGGAGCCCTCACGAGGTAGCACACCCCCCA
Organism: Ptychoptera contaminata; assembly: GCA_963942525.1. Lineage (NCBI taxonomy): Eukaryota > Metazoa > Arthropoda > Insecta > Diptera > Ptychopteridae > Ptychoptera > Ptychoptera contaminata. Next base: position 10,245,317 of record OZ012636.1, on the reverse strand, counting down.
CACCTGGTATGACACAAAGTTTTTCGATTTTGTTGTTTTTTTTTTATAATTTTGGTTATTATTATTGTTTTTTTTTTTTATTTAATATTATTTTATTGATTGTTGTGTATTTTTAATTATAATTTTTATTTTGATTATTATTTATTTATTTAATAATTTTAAAATTAATAACTTTAAAATTTAAAGAAGAAATCTTATTTTATTTACGTTGTTTCTTTTTTTTTTTGATTTGATTTGTTTAAAATATAAGTGTCGTGTATTTTATTATAAAAATTTTAATAATAAAAGTTTTGATGTTTCAGAACAAGTATTTATTTAATAATTTTTAATCAAGAAAAAAAAAATATAACACAAAAGACAGCTTTGCTACATGTTAATGCATTATTAAACACATCTTTCACCAATATTATTTTATTGAATTAATTAATTTTTAATATATATTATGCTGAATACATTTTTATTAAAATATAATAATAAAAACGTTATATATTTTGAGAAAACTAAACTCTGTTGTTGCATGTTAGATTAGCAAAAATTTAATTTGTAATTTAAATTTAATTTTATATGGTAGCTAGTTATAGATTAAATATAATACTTGGAAGAAACATCAAAATACTTTCGTCATTAAAATTATTATTTATATCTTTGTATATTGTTTTAATCAATTTGTATTTGATTGGATATTTAATTGTTGTAAAGCTTTAAATTTGAATACAAATGTATATATATATAATTGTATATTGATAAGAAAAATCATAAGATTGTGATTATAATTTATTATTATTATATTTTTTTTTATGATATTAATCTACGTAATTATTATCCAATTTATAAATTAACCCGATAGTAATTTAATTATATATTTTTTAATTATTTTATTTATATAAGAAGTTATATTATTTATTAATTAATAATTTATTTATTTAAACAAAATTTAACAATTTTTATATTAATTTATTTCATTTTAATTTATATTTTGTTTGATTTTTAATTTCTTTAATATTATTTAAACACAAAAAAGAAAAACGCAAACTCACCCTCCTTAAAATAAATATCATCACTTCAAAAATACCAAATTAAGTCCTGCATATTGTTTCATGTTATTTATTTATAATAAAAATTAGTTTTTTAGTTTAGTATTTTATTGTATTTATATATATTATGTAGTTTTGTAGTCATTTATATTTTAATTATGGGTAAGTAAAATTATTTTTAATGAGAAAAAAAAATGAGTAGTCTAATATATAAAGTAAAGTCTGATTTTTTCGTGTGTTTCTGTAACATTTTGTAGAGGTGGAAAAATTTTTGTAGAAGCGGAAAAAATTGACACTATTTAGGTAGAGGGGGAAGAAACTAAACTATATTATAATAATTCCAACTCACTCTCTATTCTCTATTCCCCTTTTCTATTTTGAAAATGTACTATTGAAATACCTTTTATGTAACGCCATTTTATTATAGCAGATCCTTAAATTAAAAATTTATTACGTTTTTTAACAAAAATACAATAACACATATACATACATACCTATCACTAGAAATTCTCTTTGTTTGAATGATTCATATGAATGAATATTATTTAATAATTACACTTTTAAAATTAGTTACAATTTCTATTTAATAAAACAATTTCAACAAAAAAATAATAAAAATAATTTTTTGAAACTAACAACACTATTCTTTTCACCACTAACAAAACTAAATTATTAAATAAATACTAACGTTTTAACTAAGTAACAATTTTTTAAAATGAATTGAACTGCGAAAAAAACTATATGTGTATTATTATGTTGGCTCTATTTGCATAAGGGAAAAAATTGATACTTTTTAGGTAGAGTGGGAAGAAACTAAACTAGATTATATGTAAATAATAATGACAACTCACTCCCTCTTTTTTCTTTTTTGAAAAAGTACTATTAAAAAATTAAAATGGATTGAGTATATGAATTGTTTAGCAAAGATTTGTTTACTAGAAAAATAAAAGCGCTTAATTTAAAATACTGTACTAAAAACTGTTAAAAATTTAAAATACAACTGTTAAAAATGTTAAATATGCTTTTGAATCATATAAATCCTTAATTGTATTTTGCAAATTAAATAAATAATTTAAAAAAAGGAGGATCAATCATTCAAATTATTTGAAATATTTGTCAAATTATAAATACAAGAAAATGTTATTGTCCTGAAAATATTTATGTTATGTTTTAAAAGGTTATTTAAAAATTATTACGGCAAGTTCAATTTGCTTAAACAATGAAACCGTAAAAATTAAATTATTAATTTTTTTATACCTTTTTTAATTACTCTAGATATTTAAAAGAAATCGTTATACTGGTAAATTAATTTTGATTTTAGACAACAAAACGACGGCGTTTTTTCCGATTTGAGATGTTTAACAAAATTTTATTGCGGGCTACCGATATACCTGCAGAAACTACAAAACAAAAACAAAATTTGTTTTGTTGCTAATTATTTTTAATTGTTTTTTAAACTGTAAAGAGAAATGCAGCTGAATTTTACAATAGGTAGTTTTTGTTTGGTTCAGGTACGCATGCACGTAAAAACTAGAGAAAAATAATCTTCTATTAATTGTTATAAATGCTTTGATTTTTTAAAAATAGGCTCTTTAGAAAGTGAACATATACGTAAAACAAAATATAGGCTCTCTGATAAAAACTTTATTTTCATCCCTGAAATAGAATTTTGAATTGCATTAACAATACATCAACAGGTTATGGAATTTATTACTTTATGTTTATTTTTAATGGGAAAAGGCAAATCGGAGGTTTTAAATAAATATAAAAACTAAATATTGTCGGGACTTTAAAAATTAGCATAAACGGGGTTTCATTATATTCAAAACTTTATTTTACCGCCGTGCGAAGCCGGGCAATACCAGCTAGTTTGATATAAAATCAAAAAATTTTATAATAAAAAAAAATACTCTATAATAAATTTATAGTTGCTAAAGCTACAATTAATTTGAATTCGATTTTTTTTTATCATTATTTTATTGTTCATTTTTGATAATGCCTGGTTTATTTAATTTTTATTTTTATTATTTTAGTTAAAAATTTATTAATATTAAAATCATTTCATAAAAATAGCAATAGTTTATTTATAAAAATTAACATTTATTAATTGATTGCTAATGAATTATATTTTTTCTTCTTTATTTGTATTCTCTCTACTTTTTTTTTCATTTTTTTATTTTATTTTTCTATTTTTTTTTTTTTTTTGTATTTTTAAAATGAATTTTTTTTTCATATAAAAAAATTAAATTTTAAAAATAAATAATAAAAAGGCGACGAATCAGATTCAATGGGTCCGTCAAGGCATGGGAAAACACCTTTAGCAACACCGCCAACAAAAGAGAAACGAAAACCGTTTTTCAAAAAACAAGAGACAGCATCCCCATATGATGTGGTGCCTTCAATGCGTCCAGTCGTGCTGGTTGGACCTAGCTTAAAAGGTTACGAAGTTACCGATATGATGCAAAAGGCATTATTTGATTTCTTAAAGCATCGCTTTGAGGGCAGAATCATAATAACACGAGTGATGGCTGATATTTCATTAGCAAAACGTTCATTAATGAATAATCCATCAAAACGTGCTATTATGGAACGTTCAAATAGTCGATCATCTTGCTTAGCTGAAGTTCAGGTATAAATTTTAATAAAAATTTTATTTAATTATTTGTAAAATTGTTAATTTTTTTTATGATTTTAGGCGGAAATTGAACGTATATTCGAGTTAGCAAGAACATTACAATTAGTAGTACTCGATTGTGATACAATTAATCATCCGTCACAATTAGCAAAAACATCATTAGCACCTACAATAGTATATTTAAAAATAAGTAGTAGTAAAGTAAGCGTATTGAAATTATAAATTTAATTGATTTTTAATTGAATTTTAATTGTCTATTTTAGGTTTTACAACGTTTAATAAAATCACGTGGTAAAGCACAATCAAAAAATATAAATGTACAAATGGTAGCAGCCGAAAAATTAGCCCAATGCCCAAATGAAATGTTTGATGTGATATTAGATGAAAATCAATTAGAGGATGCATGTGATCATATTGCTGAGTATTTAGAGGTAATGTAGAAAATTATTTAAAAGTTTATTTTATATTGAGTCAAAAAATAATAATAATGAAATGTTTTTAGGCCTATTGGAGGGCAACTCATCCACCACCAAGACCAACGCCTTCAACAATACCACGACCGTTACCGTCCCAAGAAGCATCACCATCTGGTGAACAACCACGAATGGGTCCTACACCACCAGGTTATTTAAATTTTTTATTATTAAACATTTTTAAACATTTTTACATACAATTTGCTTATTTTAAGTCAGTTTATTTATGATTTTTTTTTCTTTCTTTAAAATTACATTAAAATTTTTAATGAATATTATTATTATTATTATTATTATATTGACGGGATTTATTTTATTTACTTTTATTTTCACCAATCGCAAACAATATCAAAATTTTATTAAAATAATTATAATAATACTAAATTAACACATAAATGATAATAATAAAACAAAAACTAAAGATAATAGGGAGTCACACAGATACAAAAATGAAAGAGAACGAGGTAAAACTATTATATATAGATTTAATAAAATTTAAAGTATTTTTCTTTTAATTGCTTTTTTTTTTATAAATTATCATAATTATAGTAAATTATAATGTTCGAGCTTATATAATATTTATTTATGTAGATATTTATATAATTTATATCTGTGTATTTAGAATTGTTTTATAATTTTTAATGGTTAGTTTAATTTAGCATAGCAAATGAAGAAAATATTCTTTAATTAAGTAATTATAATTATAAGTAAAACCGATTTTATTTTTCATTTACCATTTATACATTATAATCAAATTAATTTAATAAATTATTATTTCAGCTTATAATTTGGATGAATACAAAAGATCGTTGATTTAAACATAGTTAATTAAATTTAAAAAAAATTATACAATCAAGAAATCAAACAATACAAATCCAAAAATTTCTATAAACATTAAATCATATTAATAATAATCCAAAAAAAATTTGAAATAAAAATTAAACGTTTTAGTAAGAAAAATCAGGTCATAATGAATTTTTTTTCCTCTAATTTTATACTAATACTGTTTTTTTTTTAAATTTACTTTTAACAAAATTAAGAAAATTAAAAACACACATACAATACCATCTTTGGCTATATATATATATTTTTAATTAATTTTTTTTTTTTGTTTAATTAATTTTATTTTTATTTTGTATTCTTTTTTCTTTTTTTTTTTTTATATATAAATTTGTTGCGCTTCTTTGCCTTCTTTAAAAAAAAATAAAATAAAATAAAAATTATGAATAACAAACTATATATAAATCTATACAGTGAGTCCTGGGGTTGTACGCGGTGCTGAATTTAAAATATAATCAATTTTTTCTATACATTTAATGGTTTTTCATTCTTATTGTTTTAAAAAATTTTTTTTTATAATTTTTTATTTCATTTTATTAAATATTATTTAATTTTTATTTTTTGCTGTAAGTAAATTATAATTTTTCTATAATATTTGTATTTTTTTTTTTTGAATTAGTATTTTAATTTTTTTAGTTTTTTATTTAATTTGTTTTATCCTTATAATATCCAAAAATATGCATCTATCTATATAATGTAGAAAACAACCTGTAATTTTGTTATGTTTATATTAGAACAGTTTTAATATATCAAATACAATAAACAAATAATTATTATAATAATTATACTATTGTCCATATTTAATGAATTTTTTATTAATTCATTAAAGTATCTTTCATTTATTTCCATTAATAGATAATTATGTTAATAATACTTCTGTAAGTTGATACATTTAAGTTAAAATTTTTGTTCTAAAAAACCTTCTAAAAAATATTTATTCATAAAAATACTTCATAACACCATTAAATAAATAAAAATAAGACAAACAACCCAATTTAATGTTAATTTTTAACATTTAAATAAGCTTTTTTTTAATGGTTTTATTTAGTTTTTGAAATAGTTTGTGTTTTTATTGGTTTTGTGGTCTTGAGACAACCTTTTGTACTTTTTTTTTGTTTAAGAATAAAATTATTAGAATAGAAATTATTTAACAAAAATAATATAAATTGATTAAAAGCTGGTTTGAAGTGTTTTTATTTTTTGATTTAATTTGCTGATTAATTTATGTATAATTAATTACTGTATATTTGAAATTTGTACTAAATCAATTAATTAAATCTTTTGCAATAAAAATAGGTGCATCATATCATCATCATAATCGTCGTGCAACAACAGGACGACATGAACGTGATCGTGATCGCGACAGAGATCGTGACCGTGTAGAACGTATAGAACGTGAACGAGATAGGGAAAGAGATCGTGATCGTGATCGTGAGCGAGAACGATTACATGCTCGTGAACGAGATATGGTGCATTATGATTTAAATGATGATGATATACTTAATGAAAGGAATTATGGTGTCGATTATACAACAACACCAGCATCTGGTATCCGTACTGGTATTCATGTGTCATCTTCACATAGTAGGCAACATAATGAGGATAGTGATATGATGCGTGGTGATAGAGAAAATAGTAGATATCAACAACAACAGCAATCATCATCAGCAAATAGTCAACAACAAATTCAAACAACACGTCGCGAGCGCGATGAATACAGTCCACATCGAGGTGGTGGTAATAGTAGAAGAGTATTAAATGCCATGTAGGAATCGTGGATATAGGGGTGGGATCATGATGATAATTATATTAAACAAATTAATGACATTTTCTTAATTTATAATTATTATCGTTATTGTTACATTTATTAATTAAGAGGAAATAATTATTATATAAAATTTTTGTATAAACAAAATGGATAAATAATTAAAAAATATTAAGAACACAATATTTATAAAATATACAACGCAGACAGTGTGTATAATTTAGCGAACTTTTTTAGAAAAAATAAATAAAATATTTGTGCCAAACTCGATTTTCTAAAAACAAAAATGAAAAAAAAAAAAAATTCTAAAAAATCAAAAATTGTTCCTCTTGTTAGAAACTGAATTATTGTGAAATCAATCAATTGTCGTTTTCTATATTTAATACAATAAATAAAAATAAATAAAAATCATCTTGATCCAATTCCTATATGCAGAATAATAAAAAAAAATAATTAAAGAAAACAAAATTAATTAATTAATAAACAATTATCGTTAAACAAAAATTTATAGTCAGTTAATTTATCAAAACGATTTAAATAAGTTACTAATCGATTTGATTAAGCTTGGTTTCAATTTGAATTTTATTTATTATAATTTGCAAATGAAATTCATATTTATAAATAAGTTTAATAATTATAATAATAATAATAATATTTATAATAATAATATAAATAAATTCTTAACCTATTTTATCAAAATATATAATGTATTTTAACAAAAAATTAAATTAAAATAATTAACGAAACACATACGTAAAATCATTGAAAATATTTTTTATTAATTAAGCTTAAAGACCATTTTAATATTTAAAGCTGACAAAACTTATTCTTAATACTCTTTAAAATAAAACATAAAAAATATTATTGAATTTTAAACTTCAAGAATATTAACCATTTTATTGTTACCATCCGCCCTGCAACCCTTATTTGTTCTGTTTACTTTCCTTTACTATATAACTTAATTTTCTTTTTTATTTATATAAAAACTCCTAAATGAATTGCAATTTTGTATAAAACAAAAAAAAATTGAAAAAAGTTAAGCATAAATAAAATTATAAAAAAAAAATGATTTGCCTAGCGAAATCAAAAAAAAAAAAAAAGAGAAAAATACCCTTTAATTTGTTAAAAGTAAAAATTATATTATATATAAATTTAGTAGGTTAAGAAAAATAAATTTTTGTTTTGCAGTAAAAAAATATAATTAATTTATAGTAAACATTATTTAAGATCCAAATACATAATAATAATAATTATAAAAAAAAAACTTTTATTAATTAATTAACAAATATTTATTATTTTATATAAAAAAAAAAAATAAAATAAAATAAAATTTATTATATTTAAATTATTAATAATTAATTAAAAAATATTCTTAGATAGTTTGTTCTTATTAAAAATAACTCGAAAATATATATATATATAGATATATTTATAAATAAATACATTTAAGCATCTCTTTTTCTTATTTATAATAAATATTTTTTAAAAAAATAAGAATAATTTAAAACAATTTTATAAAATACAAAAAAATATTATCGAATGAAATTAAGGTAAATAAAATTCAGAAAAAAAAAAATATAAAATAAAATAATAAAAACTCAAATAGATTAAGTAAAAATATTATGATCCTTTAATTATAATATAAATAATGAAAGAAAAGAAAAAATTAAGAGAGAAATTATAGTAGACAATTTTTATATATTATAAATAATTCAATTATATAAAATATAAATAAAACTATTAAGTAGCAGAGAAATGAAATTATTATTAAATTATCATTTTATTTCATTATATTTATTTTATATTTATTCAAATAATTTTCTTTATAAATATTAATTAATATGAGATGTTGTAATTTTAATTGCTGGAAATATGACAAGTTATACGCGTTAATTAGACCATTCTGCAGGTGGCAAATTATTTATTTTCAATTTATTTATTATTAATTAAAAAATAAAATAAATGATATATTTATTTATAAGATTAATTTATACGTTATAATATATATATTGAACGATCAATGTGGTTGCTAAAACTTAATTATTATTCTCCTTAATTTTTATTTTTAATTATACCAAATAAAATAAAATAATAAAAATAAATTCTATTTGTTCTTAATTTTCCAATTTAATAACTAATTATAAATAATTATAATATAATTAAAAAAAATATATTATTAATAAAATTATAATAATAATAATAATGATAAATAAAATAACTTAAATAAATAAAAGAAAATGTGATTAATTGTATAAAAAAAAGCTACCAATTGCCTTGCACTGAATATTAATTATTTTCATTATATCTTTTACCTTTTTAATAAACTTTATGTTTGTCTCTAATTTTTGTTAATTAAATCAATAAAAAAAAAAGAAAAAAATAACGATAATATTATTAATAAAACATTATCAGAATATACTCATTGCATATTCTTCAATGGCTTTAATATTATTGATTACAATAAGTAACAACTGCAAGAGAGATAAAGAGTTTAACGATATTAAACCAAAGAACCCTGATGAAAAATTATTTCTATATAAAAAAAACTAAATATCGATATTAGTTAATTTTAATTATATTTATATATATATTAAAGCCAGTTATTTAGATTATTCTTATTATTTGATAAGTTCATCTAAATTAAAAATAATAATAATATAAATCTTATTGTAATAAATTTTTAATATAACAATTATATATAAAACATGACACATTAATAAAGAACTATTAATAAATTTCTGAAATAAAACTTTCTAGTAAAATAGCAACAAAAAAATAAAAATCCGATAAATGTACATTAAATCATAGCGCGCACCTTAAACATAAAACATTAAAATAATAAATCGTCTACTTTATTTTATTTTCGTTACGTAAAACTTTCCTTTAACTTATGTAAATAAATGTCATAACATAACGTATTGCGCAAACAACAAGTTGAATTTAATTGCTTAATATTTAACAACACGTAACATACAAATACTTTTAATAATTTAGATAAGATAACAATTTAAATAGCTTTTATTTGAAATTTTTATAAACAATAAAAAACCAAACATAAACGCATATGTGGCTTGACCAATTTATAGACACTTCCAACATGTTGACTCGCAATATGTGGGTGCAAGGTAACGCGAAAAAAAAAAAACAATATCTTAAGTTTTACAAAAAGGGAACTAATTCCACAAAAATGCACAGCATTATCGTTAATTTAATTATAATTTTACGGTTTACGTTTTGTATTGGAAAATCCTTAAAAAAAAAAGAAAACGAAAATATTGTTTTTATTAATTATTAACATTAATATAAAGAAGGAAAAACATTACTTTATCTAATTTTAAACATAAAACACAAACAATATTCGAATAAATAATTATTATTATTCATTAGACAAATAAATTATTTAAATAGATGACACAAATTTATAAGAAATATAAAAACACTTAACATTAATTTAAATAAAATTATTTCTTTAATCCAATCTACTATGATTAATATGTAAAATTATTATTTTCATTTAAATGTTTTTACACAGAAATTAAAAACGAGAAGAAAATTAAAAAAAAAACAATAATTAATAAAATTTATATGCTTTAAATTTATATAATTTATTAAAATAAAATATTTATAAATAAATTTAAAAAAAAAAATTAATAAAAATTAACAAGAAAATTTAATAATTTGTAAATGACATTTATGTTATTAAGGACCAAACTTAATAAGAAAATTATAATAATAATAAAAAAAAAAACTAATTTAAAAAAAAAAGAAACCCTTTTCCATCGTGATGTAATAAAATTATGATGCAAAAAAAAAAAATGAATTTTTTTCCTGATTTAAAACATAATGATAAAAATATTTAACAATTTTATTAAAATAAATTAATAAATGAAATTTTTTCTTTTAACTTTACTAATTTTTGAAAATTCTTTTGTTTTAAGTAATTTATTTTATTTAGTTTTTGTTTTGTTGTATCAAAAAAAAAAAAATAAAACGTGTAAATATTAAAAATAATTATAATAAAGATATAATTAAAAATGTTTGAATTTTATTTAATTAGTAGCTAGTAGCTAAGTGCACAGTAGCTCTGCTAGTAGTTCGATCACACAGATTTATTTATTATCATTATATTATATTGTAAATAGTTTTTCAACTTATTTTTCTTATATATATCATCTTTTGAAAGGATTATTAAGGGGATTAAAATGCTTATAATATAAATATACCAGTTTATACTATTATTATAATAATCATTGATCAGCCAAGACAACTATTCTATATTTAGCCAATACTTTTTTATACCATTAAATAAATGTTCATACGCTAAATAAATATTTTGAACATTGCTAAGAATTTCATTAAAAAAGATTATAATTATTATTATTGTTCTCAATTGAAATATAGTGAGTAATTAAATTATTTTCTTTTAAAATAGATTTAATTTGAACTATTTAAATTTATATAAATTCTTAAAAATAAATTAAATTGACTAAATTAACGTAATCACAGATTTATGTTAAATCTAAAAAATATCATTGATAATACACAATTATTGGTATCTAATCAAATTATATGACATAGGTCAGTAAATAAATTACGAAAATTATATTATTTAAATTTAAAGATTTTATTTCTAATGGATGACTAACAATTGCATAAAATTGATAATTATGTGATAAGAATTTGCGCCAAAAAATAATATATTCTCGCCTTATCATAATTATAAATATATTTATTTATAAAAATAAAAATATTATTGATAAGAAATAAAATATTTGTGAGAATATCAAAATTTACACAAAGAAAGTCATAAAAAAACCAGAAATTTATTTAACATTTAACAACAAATTTAAAACACATTCATATTTTTAAATACATTTAAATATTTATTTAAATATAATTATACAGATGTTAACATTAATAATAAAAATATAAATAAATTTGTTAATATTTATTTTTTTTTCATAAAAGCCAAAGAGAAAACACTAATTTGTGATAAATAGCATAATTGAGGAGAGTATTTGACTTGTTTAAACCTGCATTTATGATTTCTTAAATGTTGTTAAATAAAGTTTGCTAAACTATTAACCTTGAAAACTAATATAGTATTTATTGATGAATATTAAATAATATATTTTTATAAAAGAATAATTCTTATTCACGTAAATATATATTAAATAAAACACGTGATGCGATTTTATTATAATTAAATATGTTTCGAACATTTTACTTACAGAATGAAAACAAATAATCAAGAAACGTCGGTTGACGCATATGCGTGTATTGTATGCAACTTTTTATATTTTTATCTGTTTCATACATTTTACTTAATAAATACTAATACTAAATTGTGTTGTTGTTAATAACTCTGTTGTATAGTATCAGTAAAAAACATTTATAAAATTTAAAAATAAAAATATATAATCGTCTGTCAGACCAGTATAGAACGACGGCATTTAGTAAGAAAGTAAACGTTGACTTGTTCAATATAAAATTTAATTTTTCTATCGTGACAATAAAGAAAAAATTATTAATAAATAAATTAACAAAACAGTAAAAAGGGCATAGGTTGAGTAATGCCCTCATCCACTGTTCCATTTGATCCACGTGATTTTGAGTAATTTAAAGAAAATTTAATAAATAAATTAATAATAATAATAATAATAATTAATTTTCAAAAAAAATTTTGTTTTAAAAGGTTCAGGAAACCATTTGTTATAACAGGACCAATGATTTCCATAGCATCTCAAAAATTAAAATGGAAAAAAAAATTAAAAACACCGAAAAACAATCAGCTTCTTGGAGCTCCAACTAGCAAACGATGCATTCGTGGTAAGAAATAAAGTGCTATTTCCTTCATCATAATTCAATGCCCGGATGTGAGCAAAATTAATGGAAATTATAAAAAAAAGTGAATGGATAAAGAAACATCTTTGGATAAAATAGCTAGGATTCTGTGTCGTGATTTATAACTTCTTTATTAAATAAAATAAAATAATAAAAGACATGTAACAAAAAAATTAAAATCATATTAAATAATAATAAAATAAAATTTATCCATTTACAAAAAAAAAGTAAAAATTTACTCTTGTTTAATTTAGTATATTTAAATCCTTTAAATTATTTATTTACTTGTTTAAATTTAATTATTATAAATGTGTTTAATCATACTCATAGCAAATCATTTGTATTTGTATTCTCTTTAGACACAATAGTAAATATATTTTTATTTCTTTGTGTTCTTTGTTTTCCATAAGATGTATTTTGCACAAGTGTTATAACTGGTATAAACGGGGATTTTTATTTAAATACACCAAACTCACAGATGGTTTTTTTTTTCATTTTTTACTTTGTGTTTATGAATTTTAAAAATATAAAACATAAAAATCAAAAAAAATTTTTTCTTTACAATCCAAAAGAAAGAAAGAAATACAAACGTTTTGTGTCCGTCAGCAAAATAAGTTGAGTTGAAAATAAATAGTTTTTGTTGCTGATAAGTGAATATAAAAATAATTTTATATAAGTGAAATAATTTAATAATTTTATAAACAATTTTATAATATGGGTTTTGTGAATACATCAGAAGCGGTACCATTTATTCCTAGTAAACCATAGTAAGGATTGTTTTTTTTGTTTTGTTTTGTTTTGTTAAATATCTGGATAAAAGATAATTTATAAAATAAATATTTTTTAGCAGACACAGACCACCAGCATTTTTGCCTGGAAAAATGATTTCTTTATTAAATAAAAAACGTGAACGAAATAATGGTGTTGACCCGACACAACCAAGAGATCAACAAAATTCAAATGGATCTACATAAATATATTTATTTATTATGTTTGGTTAGATATTTAGCAGCAATTGACAGCATTTATTGATTTGAAGACTTGAATCTCTTGTACCTAAAAGATAACAATATATTTTTCTTATATATGTTTATTAATTTAAAAAATATTTGTATACACAAATAAAATGGCCTTTTTTACAATTAAAATCAATTATGTTTTCTATGTTTATTAATTTATTTATTGTTTGTTAAAATGTATTTCATATTTTCTTCATGTGCTTATATATTTTTTGTTTCATCAGATAAATAATTAAATAAAAATGAATTTATTTAAATATATTTATATATTTAAAATGTAAGATATACATAGCTTAATGACTCATTTTATTATTACATTTTGTGAAATTTTAAATTTTTGCAGAGTTTTTTTTTTCATGAAATGAATTAAAGAAAGTTTGTTGGTATTATACACATAGATGTGACATTTGTGACATTAAGATATATTTTTATTTTCAGAAAAAACCACTACACGTTGTTTATCGTATACGTAAGATTAGAGAAAAGTGTATATATAAATTGGCATAAAAATATTTTAAAATTTTGCTAAATGTTATTTTAAATAAAATTGAAAATAACACCGGGAATCCCTGATTTTACCTCTTTAAATAATCTGCAAATATCAAGGTAACGTTATCACACTGCACATGCCATTATTCCTTTTTCTGTATACGTGTTCAACGCCATTTATTAATTTTAATAAAAGTCTATTAAATACTTATTTGGATACTCCCAAAACTATCAACACTAAATGTATAAAAACCTTTATATAAACAATGTTTTTTATTTTCTTCGAATTTACCAATTTATGTTTTTTATTTTATCTGCCTCTGTCGAATTGTGCTTTTGCACTATTAAAAAAAAGAGACGAACCTTCTTCATCTACTTGTTACGCTTTTAAAAAAGCGTTGTTAGTGTATTGAAATTATAATGTTAATAGTATTTTTAGCGACAGAAAAATATTGTCTCGTTCATTACACTTTACAAAATACATATAAAAAATAATAAAAATAATTAAGAAGAACTCAAATATTTTCCATTACCATTTTTTTTTTTACCTTTTCATTTATTACGCATTACTTATGGTTATTCCCAATACTTAGTGCGTTAAAAATAATCATAATTGTTACTTTTAACTCATTTTTACATTTATTAATTGTTTTACGAAATGGAAATACAAAACTACTTAAACAAAAATAAATATTAATATCCTCATTGGTTTTATTCTTTCGCAGACGAAAATACGCTTCTAATTATTCCGTTACAGAGTACCTGCAATGTTATAGGTACAAATATACCTGCATACTGTACCGTTATTATTTTAAATATTATTTTTTTATATTTAATTGTTTTTCAAAAACATTTTTTCATCATTTAAATAAATATAAAATTAATCTTTTATCAACTTCACCATGTTGTTGTTTTATTATTATGCGGATATAAAAATATATAGAAAATTTATTAAAATGTGATTATGGCACGTTTATTTTATTTTATTTTTTGATAACTATAATTTATTTTGCAATTAATTAATAACTATTCAATAAATAAATTTATTAAAAATGAATTATATTTTCAGAAATTATTAGATTAGCTTAAGCATCCACCAGCTGCTATAATTTTTTTGTATATGCTACGATAATTTTTGAATTAGATATTTTCTCATTCTGTGTCATTTTCTAATAAATTTCAAAAATAATATAAAATTATTAATTGCTATATATACTCCTAAAATAAATAATTAATTAATTTTTAACTTTAATATTAAATTGCTGAAGATAACAATTAGTTTTATTTCATTTTTGATAACAAATGTCATTTTAATGAAAAAGTTTTGAATAAGTCACAATGGTGAATTTAGTGTGTGTTATAATGTAGAGGACTCTCCAATCAATAAAGGGAAAGTTTAAATTTTCAATAGATTAAATATGAGCTTATTGGCAAGTTAATTTTCCTTACAATTATATTAAAAAATCAAATCAATTTTCATGGAAATTTTAAACGTTTTGTATTAAAAAAAATTTTTTTTTTTCATGAAAATTTTTAGAATTTACTGATTTCATAAATATTCAATGATTTCCAGAAATAAAGATATTTTCTTTTTAATATTATTACGTTTTCTTTACGTTTTTCACATTAATTGCTTTTATATTTTAATAAAAACACATTTTAATTTGCATCAATGAATTTACAGTAAGTTAAAATTAAAAATAATAAAATGATTTTTTTTATTTGTTGATTATGTTATTAAAAATACTTAATTATTGCCACACAGGCTAACACAATTATTATTTTAATAAACAATTTTTTATTTTGTCTTTTGGTTCAATAAATTTATTTTCTAAATTTTAAAATAAAATAGGTGATAGTCATGCCAATGGGGTTTACTATTCACATAGAGAATGAGTAAAAAAGAACAAAATCGGTTTGTTGATAAATGAATTACTATAAAATTTTTCCAGAAGAAAAATGCATCAAAAGTTAAAAAATAAATAAATAAAAACACCATTATCGTCTGTGCTTAATGTATAAACGATCCACAAAAATCTCGTGAGAAAATTTAATAAATTGAATTGATACAAGTAGTACCACACAGATGATTACTTGTAACCAGATCACATTGTTTATTCAACAATTTATAATTTTTTTAAATAAATAAATAAATTATCAAAGTACTTATGAAAATCATGTAGCAAATATTGCTTAAAAAATAGTTTTTGTTTTTCTTGTTTTGTATCTGGACATGCAGATGTTACTATAATTTATTTATTTTTTATAAGCAATAGCATGCTAAAAGTTTATCCATCTGTATTATAAAAGTAAAGTTGAACTATTTTTCTTTGCCATTTTATTTATCATAAAGATTTATTACTTTAAAATTTAGATGCTGAAAATTTTGTATAAAGAATTAATTCTTTAAATTGTTAAAATTCTCAATAACTTTTTCATTATTTATTGTCAATGTTGTATGCCATAAATAAAATACAAAAGATGCTTATCTAGAAAAATGTAAAGATATTATTATTAATTTTAATCATATACATACAATTTATTTACATATTGAACTAATTTTTACCTGTTTTCTGCACATGAAGTAATATATGTTGTCTTTATTTTTATTTTTTGTATTAGTATCTCTAAAGTCTCAAAAATTATTTATTCATTTGCTCTATATCTATATTATGCATACGGTACAAACATATGCATAATTTAAATTCATCCAGAATTTTTGTGTAAAGCGATATATGTAAAATTCTTTATATAAGATAGGATACGGTACCGCAAAACACTTTGTTTTTTTCCAGTTGACATAAGATAAATATAATTAAATTCTACAGAAATTTAACGGAAAAATAAAAATTTAATTATATTTACATAATATAAATTAATTTACATAAGAATACAAATATAATTTATCAAAAAGGCAGTTGTTCAAATGCATTAAATAATAATATTTAAGTGATTTAAAAGACTGAATTTATTATAGGCATAAAGAATTTGTAATTTTTCTTCTTTTTTCGTTGAACATTATATGTAAGTGAATTACATTATTACAAATTCCATGCATATATTATGTGGTATCTCTGCTTATTTTTCCTTTATAATAAATGTAAATTTGTTCTACTATAAACACGTGTTAAACATTGTTTCATTACTTAATCACGAAGATTTACACCTTTGTTATATACATAAAAGGTTGTTTTAACGTTTTCTTGTGTGTAATTATTAAAAAAAAAATATAATAACATTTTTTCGCTACGCTGTATTATGGTATAAATTAACATTCTGTATGTACATTTTTATTAATGTTTAAATTTATTATTCATTAATAATTTAATGTTAAAATAAAAATTATAATTATGCTAATTGGATAGTGACGAAGACCTACAAGCAATATAAATTTGTTTTAACAAAATAATGATAAAATCGTGTATATAATAAATTTCTTATTGAAAATTAGTAATTTTTAATTGAACAAGTTTTATATATTGTGTTGTAAGAAATAATTTTTTAAAAATTAAATTAAAAGCATGATTAAAGTTTATAGGTAAAGGTAGCAATTAATAATTATGCAATTGCTTATCTAATAATACTTATTATACAAATCATATATAATTAGTATAAATTATAACTAATTACAACATAAAAAAGTAAGTTACAAGTACTCAATTAAGTACTTAATAATTTTTATTAAACATATAAATTGAGTTTTATTGAAGTATTATTTTAATTATATTTGTGTATTTCTTAAGGTTCAGTAAAAAATTTGTATAGTCAATAAATAAAAAGTCTTAATAAAATATTGTAATAGTAATAATAGTAAAACTTATCAATGATTTTTGGCAATAATCTATGTACAAACGCTTTAATATATTTACTTTTATTATGCATAACAAAATTAAATGTGAAAGGTTTACACGTGAATACAACATGCTCCAATGTACAACAAATAAAAAATTTATCTTCTTATAAATTTATGCACACATGCGAGCTTATTTATTCGCTACCATTTCAAGTATCAGAAAAATCTGTGAATTCAAAAGGAGACTTGTGCTATAAATACTGGATTGATTATGAAATGGGGAGCTTGAATGAGGTGCAAATATTTTGTATTGAAATGGAGACGCTGTTAATGGTTTCATTACCATTAACGCTGATTGAGTCTAGCAATGAACAACATTATAAAGTGCTATATAATAACGAATTGGAAAAAATATGCGATGAACAATTTCCAAGTGACTTTAATATAGTAGACATCGGTTCAAATTTTATAAGATTAGACAAATGTGAAAATATAACAAACTTTTCAAGCAAACAAAGATCAGCAATATTTGTAAATTTGGATAGCATTGAAGAACTTAATTTAATTGCTAATACAATTAATTTATCGCAATACATTTATAATAAAAAGAACAATTGTAATGGCTTATGTGATTGCAATTGTAATAAAATTCACATATTAATGCAATGCATCGATGCAACATCTGAAATAACTGATGTAAATACTTGGTATTTGCTAATATTAATAATAATATTACCACTTTTTCTAATTGCTTCCTTATTTTTTAAGAAAATTAAAAATAAAGTGTGGCCTAATAATTCTGAAAATAATCATAAAAATAATAACAATAATGTAATAACAACTCATAAATATAATAAATAAAAAATTGAACAAAACATTAATCGAATATTAATTAGTTTTTTTTATAATTAAAAATCAATTAATACTTATAGAAATTTTTTTTTTCTTTTTGTCTATTGAATTATTAAATTAAAATATCAGTTATAAATTTATTAAATTATTTCTTTTTTACCTAATTGAAATATAATTTTGTAGTTATTTATAGTTAAGTTTTATTAAATTTTTAGTCAATCAATATTTTTCGTTATAACAATGTCGTTATTGTTCAGAGGATTACTCTCATTACATTTTCTTATATGTTTCTTTTCTTTACAAATTCATAGTACGATTCGACAGGGATTATGTTTTGATAGGCCGGCAGTAAAAGGAAATATAGAATTTGCAAATACTTATTATAATAAATATTCGTTAATTGATAATTCACCACCGTTGTTTAAGAGTGTTTTACAATCCTATGATAATGATAATGAAAGTTGTTATGAATATAAAATAAAAAGGGAAAATAATACTCTATATATGATTGTACAGTGTCAAGAGATGATTTCTCGAATAATAAATTTGGTACCCATAAGTGATGAGAATATACATGAATATCAAATTATTTATAATGATGAAAAGAATTTCAGTTGTCCAGAGTATATACAAAGAAAATTAAAAATTGTCATTTATGAGAATAATATGATTGTTTTATGGGATTGTATAAATTTATCAAGGACAACAAGCTATGAGACAACTCATATACTTTATAGTACAAGAACACATGAATTTATTATAAATTATGAAAGTATAGGTAAAAATCAAAGTGATTTTAAATCATATTTTAATGTTGAACGATATGAAAATTGTACTTGTGAAAAATTAATACAGTTTACAAAGTGTGATAACAGTGATGATATTGTAAATGATAATAGATTATTTTATTTAATGATTATATGTTTAATATTAGCAATTCTTTATTTTATTTTTAAGTTTTTAATAAGAAAAATATTTGATTAAAAATGTTAAATTGATGAGAATAACTCTGACAACAAGTTACTTTTAAATTTGTCAACGATTTACAGAAAAAAAAAAACCTTTAAAATATCGATAAATTATTAGAGATAGATTAATAATTATATAAACTTTTATTCTATTAAAATTCAACAACAATTTACTAATCACAATTATAAATGGTAATAATAATAATAAAAAAATATATATGAAAAAGTTTTCATTCATTAACAATACATGTAAATGAAATAAGAATATTATAAAAATTCGATTAAAAGTTCTTGTAAATTTTGATTAATAATTAAAAAGTTTTTATTCATAAAAAGTTTAAAGGTTACAAAACACGTTCAATAACTTTACACTTATTTTATAAAAAGTATTTTATATAATTATTTTGTATGTAAAAAAAATTAAAAATATATAACTTATTATACTTAATTGAATTAATATTTTAAATAAATTTAATTTAATTTTATTTAACATGTCTCCCTTAATAATTTGAATTCAAAACATATAATGATCTAATAAAATTTGCAAAATAATTCATACGAAGAAAAAACTATAATAATATTGGATAATTATATCTGTTAAAAATATCCATTTTTTGTGCCATAGCCATTCCAGTTGTTTATCAAATAGAAAAAAGAATAATTTAGAATTTTACAAAAAAACAATTAAGATAATTAATATTTTATGACATAAACAAAATAATATTAATAAAATATATATTAAATTATTGATTATTTAAATGAAAAATATAAAATAAAATAAAATAATCATTGAATCATAATTTATGAAATTGTACAAATTTTATGCATTTTTCATTTAACACAACATTTGAAATTATCTAATTAAAGTTTAAATATATAATGAGTTTTAATAAAATATTTTAATGTATGCTGCACTAATATAATTTATAATAATTATTTAACTAAAAATGCAACAGAATTAATAGTTTATTTTTAAAATAAATAGATAAATGTAATATATAATTGTGGCTCTTTTTTTGAATCGTAAAAATTTTGATACATAATTACTATATAATTTTTATTAAAATGATAATTGATGTTTACAAATATATATGTAAAAAATTAAATAAATAAATTACAATAAAACTAAATATTTAAATTGTTTTTAATTTCAATTTTTTATTTAATATTTTATTTTAATATTTTAAAAAGATTTTATATTTACCTTTAATCCGTATATATATATTTATTTAATTATTCTGCAACAATATTAAAATTTAACGACAAAAAAGGATACGAAGGAAGGTACAGAATATGTTTATTATTATAGAGATATGTATAACACAGTTATATTAATAACACATTGGTCAATTTGCTCAAAATATTTACCTTTTCTTTGTTTTCGTTAAAGATTTTTTCAATGTAAAGAAATTACTTTCTTTTAGTTACCAAAAATTTGGGATCAAAATCTTTGTACGTGTTTTTTTTCAAAAAGGCAAAAGGATTTGCTTATTGGCTTCTAAATCTGGTCGTAAATAAATAAAATAATTTATTGTAGCTAGACATACAAGAAATGAAATTTATTTCTTAGATTTTCTTCTTTATGTAAGAACATAAAAGGCATAAACCTTATTTTATGAAAATATTTAGTAAACATTTTAAGAAGAATTTCATTTTACGTAATAATATTTTTAACCTTTAAATAATTATATTGATTCTGCATGTTTTTGATAGTTAATTTCTTCGTTGAATAGTACCATGGAAATATAAAAGCAAATTATAAGGCTATTATTATAAATTAATAATTTGTTATTAGTAACAGATGTTGTACAGTTTTATCGATTTTATTATGTATTAACAGCTTTATATGTATTTTTTTTTTGTAAAATATAATTATTGCAACCAGTATATAAGCTTATAATAATCGTTAATTTTTATGGAAATGGTAGGAATATTATATATAGTTTATGTAAAGGTTCTGACCAAAGTGTTATTAGATAGTTTTTTAATATCTTAGACTTCATTATTATTAAATTATGTTTATAAACTATTTATGTTTATCGTCAGTTGACTTTTCATATAGTTGAATAAGTATTATTTAATAAATACTATTCATTTGCTTTTTCAAAGAATCGTATCAAATTGTTTTCCAAGTATATAAGTTTTTTATACTCAAATAAATAAATATCAATAAAACTATAAATTTTTAATTTTTGTTTCCTATTAAAATTTATTTTGTTATTATTAAAACTTGTTGCATAAAAAATTAAATAAATTTATTTGTCATTAAATTTTATATAAATAAAACCAGGCGTCTCCACTGTCTCTATAAATAAAACAATAAAATTTTGTTGTTTTTTTTAAATAAATTTATTTATACCATAAAAATAAATTTAATCTTTATTTAATTATTTCAAATGTTTTTTTTTCAATGAAATGAATTCTAGTAAGGATTTTTTGTGAATAAACACTTTAATGCATTTTTTTAAAAACTAAATTAAAGCACAGAATTATTAATTTAATGTAATTTCATCGTCCATTGCAGGTGAATTAAAATTTTATTATAGCTTTAATCAGATTGTAATAATTTTAAATATTTAAATAGGTTAAACATTTAATTTTCGTTCGTTCAAATAATTTTTCCAGCAAACTATTTTGATACCAAATAAATGTTATACCGAACTAAATTTTTCATTATTTATCGTATTGTAAATATTAAAGACATATGCATAAGTAGATGAGCTTTAAGAAGCTTTTTTTAATTATTTTGTCTTTACCTAGTTACGGTATGTTTAACATGACATATTACCCGTTCATCATAAAAATCATATGGAAACGTCTTTGTCCATATTTTCAATAACCCAAATAAGGAATTTAATGTTTCAGTTTAGGTAGTTTAATTCGTGTAGTCGAATGAACGTGATGAAAGCAAAAACGAAAACATAAATCCCTATAAAAGAAACAAAACATTTATTTATTATTTATTAAAGATCTATTCATCTATGATGGTTACGATTTTGGATTAAATTTTAAAGAATACTAATATATATAAAATCACAATTATTTAAACTTATATATTGAATTAAAACCCAATGGAGCATGCAAAAGAGGATTAATTCATCGCATAATCGCATAAGATGTTACCGAAATAAATAAATACAATTTTTTACTGTATGCATGAATTACAAAATCTTCTTTTCAATATAATGGTGTTAAAGTATAGGATTAAAATGTATTTTACGGTTTAAAATATCGTAAATTATAATAATTAAAATATTTGATCATAAAAACGATAATGTTACTTCCTGAATCTAGTTTTTCCGGTTTTGTTGGCATAAGGAGATTAACTATGGAGTCAAGTGGTCCATATACAATACAGCCTTTGCAATACATTATAACTCCCGGACCGAGATCTGCGTTCTGAAAATATTTTATTTTTTATCTATTTGATTTTATTAAACAAAAGATAATCCAACAAAAGTCTATTTTAAGAATGAAAAATTCAGTTATATAGCAGAGCCTCCGAGTGTAATTTTGTTTCCATTATTGCGGTTCTATTTTATTTGTTTTTATTTACAATTTAAACTTAATACATAAAACTTAATAAATAAATAAAAACAAAATTAAAACCATCATTTCAAGCTCTAAGGAACACAAATATACCGAAAAATCCTTTGTTAATGGTTATTCATAATCCTAATTTTTATTATAAATATTTACTCAATT
The DNA here is from genome assembly GCA_963942525.1 of Ptychoptera contaminata. Taxonomy (NCBI): domain Eukaryota; kingdom Metazoa; phylum Arthropoda; class Insecta; order Diptera; family Ptychopteridae; genus Ptychoptera; species Ptychoptera contaminata. The sequence continues at coordinate 10,221,900 of OZ012636.1, read as the reverse complement.
TTGTGGTCGTTAAATAATGAAATAGATAATAAAATTTATAATTATTCATTGTTGACATTTAATTTTAAAATAAAATTTTACTTTATTATTTATTGATTGAAGTGCACAGAGAACTAAGAAACACTAAAGTGGATCGTGAATGCTTTTATTATCATTACATAAGCCACGTCGTTAATGGTTAAATAATGTCTAGAGTTCTTGCTTGACGTCTTAACGTTAACTGGGAAACCACAATTTCTTTGTTTAATAAATAATTCAGGTGCTACATTCTTGAAATATAATATGTTTGTTATTTAATTATGATACTATAATTTGTTGGCTGGATATATTTTGTATTTAAATCTGGATACTTTTGTTCTTCGTAATAATTGAAAACTTTTATTGTAGAAAGTCTTGAGAATCCCAAAGGAAATTAATATTAAATTTATATTTTATTATTTTGGGTTATTAAAGAATTGCTCTTTTAAGGACAAAGAATCCATCCATTCAGTAATTGCTGCCTTATTGTAGTTGGTGAAATGTTATTTGTTAAAGAGTGTTGCGTTATAACAACTGTGGTTTTATGTTAATTTTTGTGTGATATTTCTTGTTTTAAACTCAATTCACATAAAATTTAAAAAAAAAAGAAAAATAATAAATACAAAAGGAGAACAAATAAAAATAATCGACATAAGTATAATAACGATAATAAAAAGGAAAAACATTTTTCTTTATTTTTTATTTTACAATAATATTTTTATTGATTAAATAAGTGCATATAGTTTAGTACAACTTTTATAATCTAAAAATATATTACGCGAAATAAATGAGATGATAAATTGCTTTAATTAAAAAAATAAAGAACAATTTTTCTTTCGGTTTGTTTTATTATGAATTAATTTATATAATATTAGGACTAGTGATACATCATCGCATAATTTTATTTAACAAAATGTAATTTAATGTTTTTATTTTATGTTGTGTTTGAATGCTTATAAATTTGTAATTGATAGAAAGTTTAGTTTAGATAATACTTTGCCTTTTAATTGTTTATTAAAAAAATTAATGAATTAGAATTTATCATGAATTCTTTAGGAAATCAAAACCACAATAATGTAAATAAAAGTCATTTGTTCAGATTTCTTAATAAAATGAGATATAAATTTGTTCATTGTTTTGTTATTGGATTGTTGTTTTTTTAATTTAAAAGTTTTTAAAGTTTGAGATCGAAATTAAACAATTTTATTTCAACGAAGTAGATATACAATACCTTTATAAATTAAACTTATTAGGTAGGTAGATTTTAATGCTGCTTAAATATTGAGAACAATGATGATGGTGATATTACTTCTGTCAAATGTAATGCGATTTTTGCATTTGGTATCGTTATTCAAAATTTTTATTCTTATGGATGAAAGCACCTGCAATAGATAAAAGAAAGTATTTAAAATTTAAATAAATGTACAAAAAAAGAATAGACCCTAAGCTTACCTTTTAGTAAAAGCTCTACTTTTTACCTTAATCATTTCACCTGCAATACCTAGACGTAATTATTTATATTAGAATGTTTGTTGTTTTTACATAACGTAAAAGTTTATTTAAACAGAAAATACGATGAAGTTACTTTTATGGAATGTTTTCTTTTTGCATTTTTTTCCCATTAAGAATCTTCATTAAAGTATTTTTATGAAAACTTTTTTTTTTGTTTTGTTTCGAAATTTCATTAAACTTGTCTTTGAGAATTTTTATTTAATCTAGAAAATGCTACAAATGAACTTTTTACCTCTTTTAGCCTTAGTGGTTTTTGCACCAGTCAACATTCTGATTGTGACGTTGATTAATTGATTTTAAATTAGTTATTAAATTTATAAAGCGAAAATTTTCAACAGAACTATTCACACACATATTGTCTATTGCAGTAACAATGTAATACATTAATAAGTAAAGTTATTTTGACAGATATATATTTGTTTGAAAAATAAAACAATTTAATTATACAAAAAATTTTAGTCCATAATACAATATTCAATAAAATGAACTAATTAAAACCAAATAATTATTTTACTACAACGATGTGTTTGGCACACGTTCAATTGGAAATTGATCGTATTTTCTAATTTGATGCAACGTCAACATATAATTTATGGTCAATTTGTAAAAATTGTCATTTGATAGCTTTATAAAACTATAACTTTAATACTTGTAATAAATTTAACGATATAAAATGTTAATTGTTTATTGATTTCCATGTCTGCCAAACAGCATTGCGGTCTGTAATTAAGCAAAATCTGCATTTATTTTTAATAAAAGTACAAGTCAGTGTTTAGTTATATAAAGTTGACGATTGAGGTCAATTACATAAAAATTTAGATATTATAATTTGTGAATACATTATTTAGATGTTAGTGGAGAATGTTCTTGTGCTAAATCGTTTAATTTTATATCGAGTATACGCTTTAATTACCTGTTAATACGTTTTCAAAAATTGTTGAAAATTTTATCTGAAACTGAAATACTTTACATTCAATATTTTATTATATAATGTTTTAGTTTGGACTCAGGGTATGGAAAATGATATAAGTTCAAAACTCTTCTTTTTTATACATATATATATATATCGTGACCATTTGAAATCATTCTTTTGTATAATAACTGGACTATTGCTTTTATAAATTTATATGCTGAATACTGATCCTTGCATAATGGGGTCTAAAATACTCGTATATATGAGAAAATAAGAAAAGCAGAAACCATTTCAATTTGAAAGAAACAATGAAATTATTTTCAGATATATGCTTATATACTTAAATTCTTAATAAATATATTATTATATTTTATTCGTAAAACTTTATGTGTTTTCATTAATATAAAAAAACCTCAATCATCATATAAATTACCTTATATAATTAATGTTTTGAAATACATTTGTATAAAGTTTCAACACTTGTGAAATGTGAAAAGAATTGGAGTTAAATGAAATAATAGATTAATTAATCTTAAACGGAACACACAAAAAGTTTGTTTTTTGATTAACAAACAGCATTTATGCACACATATCTATTTTTGTATTTATTATATAATCTGCAAATCTGTCTATTGTGGTCTGACAGTATTTATTGAGCAAATGTTTGTCTGCTTCCTGTCGACTATTAACAATCGGGAAATGTATTCCATAAAATATAAATGTGCTCTGTTTCGTAGTAAGGTAATTGAAGCTTTAATATTTAAATTCGACTCAGTTAACTTTGTATGCCCTATATTTCATGATATTAAAGCTAATTTAATTTATTTTACTACATTTAAACCTACTTTTTTCTCAATAGCACTGTTTCATGGTGAATTCTCTGGAGAATTAAAACCATTTTATTTTATTTTTGAAAGTTTCAATAATACTGATGGCTAGTGATATGTTTCGATTGATATAACTTGCTGAAATGTAAATGCAAAACAATTTCAATTTTATTTTACAATATTTTAGGATGGTTTATACGGTTTTGTAAAAAAAAAATAACAACATTAAGGTACCTGATTTGAATTTAAATTGAGAAGCGAAGAGGATCTAGAGAATGCGTGAAATGGGGCAAAATGGTAAATAAATGTGGTTTCAATATAGAAATGTGAAATTCAAATAAAACGTACGAAACAGTTTTTCAATTTGTAGGTCTATTAAAAAAATACAATTTTTTTCATTGAACACGATAGAAAAAGGAAACTCATTAAAGAAAATTTCTGTGCAAAAATCTATTGTGGAAAGTTAAAAAATATCTTAAAACAAATTTTTAAAATAAAAATAACCAATTGTGGGAGTAAAATGTTTATTGAATTAGTTTTTTTTTATTAAAGTTTAACAAATAATCAAAAATATGAAATAAACAAATTTAAAAACTCTAAACGAATCTGTATATTCACGGCTTTTTCATATCGATATGTCTAATGCAACTTAATATATATTCTCGTAAGTCGTGCAGTGTTTTTTATTATTCTTACTATGCATTAACTGAAACTTTACTAGCGAAAGATCTCCGTATTATTGTACTTAATACTTGTTTAACGTGATGTAATGAAAAATATACAAACCTACTTACAATCCCAACGATCTTTTCATAAAAATATTATTAAATTTAAAGTGTTGATGAATGTCGTCTCATAAATTAACATTTTAATTTTTTTTGTTACATAAATATATATTTTATCATTGTCATTATTTTATTAAAAAAGTAATCAGATTTTTCTATGCTTTTTTATTGTAAATAATGCTTAAAGCCTTTCTTAAAGCAGCTAAAATTTTATAATATTTTTTTGTTATATTTTTATTACATTTGGCATATTTCCATACTCCAACTTTTTTTTTTACTATTTGAATGTTCTTTTCATAAAGATAGAACATGCCATAACGTCCATTTTTTGCATCAAATTATATATGTTTATATATTTCTTAAATAAGTCTTACTTGTCCAAATTATATTATATTTTGCGGCTATATTGAATTAAAACAGTTTACAAATAATATAAAAACTTTGTGCAAACTCTGAAAAAGAGGATGTCTTTCAGTAACTTAAATAAGCTCTTAAAACGTATCAAAATTAGTTTAGATGAGTTTATAAAATTTTATATAAATCAAATTATGTTACAGATCGATGAGTTAGAACATATTAATAAAGTTTTCAAGAAGAACGGCCCAAAAAAAGGTAAAAAGTAAATAAAAATAAATGATAAGAACCACAATTTTTATATAAACTGGAAACTCATCTATGTGGTGTTTTCATATTAAAACTTATTATTTAAATTCAATGTGTGTTTAGACACATGCTTAACAGGTTTTATGTAAAATACAATAGGTAAACAATTTGATTTTTTACTGGTTTCTTTACTAGTAATAAATAAAATAACAAAAAAATAAGACATTGTTTATATTATTCTTCGGTTTTCATAGTATCATACATGTAGGTGATTCTTGTTTACATTAATATTATTATTTTTATGATTTTATTCGTAAAATGTAAACACTGTGAATTTATTTACAGCACTGATATACTTTTTACATTTTATTTAATATTAATAATATTTTTTTTTTTGGAAATTTTAAATAAGAAAATAAATAATAAAAATACTGTGCTTTATGTTTTTTCAGCAATGTTTGATAGTTGGTCGGATTTATTATTTATATTGAATGACATAGTCTGAATGTTTTTATCATTGAAATGAGAATACATGTATTTTTAGTCTTTGCTACATATTTTAAGGGTTAACCCACTCACATCATTTTCTATATAACGGATTAGTATTTTAATTATTTTCCATATTTAAAGTAATAAAACCGAAATTATTTAAGCCACCATTATTTTATTCCTGCCTTCAACAAATAAGGTTTTACATTAATGAGATTTTAAAAATTTATCAAAAAATATGTGGGTTTATTCATGTGAACGTCAAAGAAATTTTCTTTCATAGTATGAGGTTTTAATATAAAATAACATAAGGTGAGAAATTATTAAAAAACTAATTAAAAGGGAATCTTAAAAAATTATTTTTTTATCATTATGAATTTCATGAAAGTGATTTATGTTATTATTTATTTAAAATGTGTTTGTATTTTTTACAATTTTAAAGTCATGGCAATAAATAAACTTTTTATCTTGAGTACAGATTGTGTTAAAAGTTTAACAGAAAATTTATTTAAATAAAAATGCGAAATAATTTATATTATGGTCAGTGTATAGACCGCTTTGGAGTTTTATATAAAATCAATAATAAAGATTGTATTCATTCTTTTCTATATATTTTACATTCTGACACGTATTCCACTTGTAAAAATAATATTTTTGCACTATCACATTTAGCTTATATAGGGGTAATCCACAACTGTTTAATCCAAAGAACACTTAATTATTAATTTCATTAAGTTTATAATTAATATTTTAATAAAATAAAACTTAAAATAGAAAAATTTAACGTTGCGTTGCGGTTCATCATTGCATAATATTTTATATAGAGAGATATTATCGTGTGTGAGGTGAACATAACATAGTTTGTATATATTTAATTTTTTTTCGTTTGAATATATTGCGATATGCGTTGCAAATACCGCATGCAGCGAAGAGGTAAAAATTTTAACAAGAAGATATTAGCTAAACCGTTGACGGTTAATGTTTCCGTCGAACTAACTGAGTAAAATCTTTATGCTGATATTTTAGCATTGTTATTTTCAGTGCAATTTCTCGGTTTCGAAAATGGAGAATTTTTGCTACAGAGATATTTTTACACAATGGGAAATTATCGAGTTGAAATCAGTATTGAAACATGCGCTAAATTTGCTATGCATTTTGAAAATAATAAACAAATGAGTATTCAGGAGCATTTTTTAATCATAATCAACTATTGTTTATTTCCCCTTAGACTTATGTAATATGAAATTTTTAGACCAACAGATAGTAATTTTAAGGATTTTTATTCAAGTTTTTATTTAAATATATGATTTCCCAATAATGGCAAGCAATATCAAAATACATAAGAACACATGCCTTATCTATAGTACAATTAAATGAAAATAAAAATTACAACTGCTTTTTGCTATTATGGTGTTAATTGTTTTAAGAAATTCAATATTTCACGTATTTGAATTATTTTGTAAAATCGAAATTAAAAAAAGCGTTTTGAAAGAAAATTTAATTTTAAATAAAAATCGTGATTGTTGGTTAAACAGTTTACTAGGAAATAATGCTTTTAAATAGTTAAGTTACTATAGCAAAGTAAATAGAAACTGTATAAAATAAAGTATTCAGGTGAAAATTGCATTACAAGTTGAAATTGAATTTAGAGATAAAACTGAATACTAATTTTAAAAATACTGGTGACAGTGCTATTGATAAAATAAACCAGATAAAGCTTTAAATCAATGAGTATAAGAAATCAAGTTTAAAAAGTTGTTTTTGAAAGATAATAGGCTATGCAAATTGGAATTGGAAGCCCTAAAGCTATATTTTTTCATTATTTTTAAATTAAAACATTTTTGTGAATTTTTGTAATTTAAAAAATGTCGCTCAATATTCGTTGATTCTTAATAAATATTATTTTTTGCAATGTATTTTCATTTAAAATAAGAAACAATAAGAAAAATAATTACATTTGTTATGTAAAGATTAAAGAATTTTAAAGCTGTCAAGATAATATTTTTCAATATTTGTTTAACAAATTTCATAAGATCAGTGTTTTATACTTAACAATTTAGAATATAAAATAACATAAAAGTTAAATTCAGTGTCATAGAAACGATGAACAATTTACATACTTATATGATAAAATTAAAATAAGATTAGTTGCTTAGTACAGAATTATGTCAATAAGATCATGAAAAATATTGAAATCTAAAAAAATGATTGCAAAGTAATGCTTTGAAACATCTTCACAAGGTAAATTGAGTGACAAATCAGATTAAAAGCTATTTTATAGCTAAGCAACATTTTTTAGTCAAGAAAAAAAAATCTTTTAACAAGAAGTCGCTTTTACCGTTTTGTTTTAAAGAAATTCGATTAAAAATATTAAATCTGTTTGTTGAAAAAAAAAATTAATCTATAAAGGAAAAGCATTTAAAATGGAAAAATTGAATTTCACTCTTTGTAGATTGGCATAAAATTCTCCTTATTATGCTAAAGTAAATAACGGATTTAATAAAATTCTCAAAATCGAATTAAACTGTAGCAAATAGAAATTTTTATTAATAGTAAGAGAAAAAGATTTTTTTTTGTTTAAATATTCTTATAATCTTTACTATTCGCATTGCTTTCTTAGTTAAGAACTACAGAAATATTTCTTAGAAAATTATAAAATTCAATTTGCAACAGATTTTATGGGGTTTAACCTTTTTATATATATTATTTGATATATTTATATTTTAATAAATTATGAGACTAAGATATTTTATTCATTTGCATTACATATTTAAATAATTTTATTTTTTTTTATAATATTTAGTCAAACAAAATATTTTTATTTTTAAATATTTCACAGTGAAATGAGACTAAAGGCTTAAAAACATTAGTTTTGTTATGGATGACATGGTACGATGTCACTTTATTCAAATTATAGTCACGTATTTTGTTTCTTATAACAAACAAGAAAAGAGAAATTAAATTTATTATTTTTATAAAAAAAAATTAACCTTTTTAGGATTTCCTCTACAAAAAAACAAAATGATTAATGGTAATTAAAGCTCTTTTAGCAAACACAAATAGAAACGAAAATAGAAAAGAGTTAGACAGTATTTTTTTAAAAATAAAATTAATTTTGTTAAAAGGATTTTTTCAGGTTTAAAGAATTTTTTTTATATTAATTACATTGTAATCTGCGTGAATGTTTATGGCAGAATTATAATAAAAATTCTTTTTATAAATCAAAATATTTTAAGCAAATAGATGAATTTTCAAATCATTTTCCATTGATTGTTAATACTAATTAAAGCAAATAATGCAATGAATACAAATAAATTCAATAATTTAAATCGAAAATTTATGTTTTCCATATATTTTCAAATAATTATTATTGTCATTTAGTTTTGTTATGAAATAATAATTAAAAACTCTCAAGCACTTCAATTTAAAATGCCTTGCTTTCGGTAATTCTTTTAAAAAAATACCTTGAAAAACTTTCACAAAAACTTAATCTCTGTTTTTAGAAACTTTTGTGATATCTATCTAGAATATAAAGAGATTAGATAAATGAAATTTTAATCAACTAGTTTCCACGAATTTTATTTATAAGCTATTATATTTTCTTAACTTTGAAAAGAATTTAAAACTAAATTTAATTAATACTTTTTTTTTTTTAAATAAGTAATAAAAAAGTAAAAATTAAAATAATATTTGTGGTTTATTATATTAATAAAAAAGAAATAAATACTTTTGAGTTAAGAGACATATGTAAAAATATTAAAATCTGATGTAAAGTTTATTCATCTTTACTAAGAAAAAGAAACCATGTCATATTTGCTTATTTTGAATTAAAACTTTGCAAACATTAAACTCACATAAGATTAAATTTTACCAAAAACAACAGTTTACCATATATATCTTTATTTAATTGTAGAAAATATAATATCTTTAAACATTTATCTGATAAAATAAATCTTATGCTACCACCCACCCATTTAACTCATGTCTCTATTAATTTATTATTCAAACCAGTTTAAATCGTACAATACATGCATTTACTAAGATAATTGCTTTTTTATTTAAAATGCATATACATAAGCTGCTGGAAAAATCTAAGCTAAAAATTTTAGAAATAAAATACCTTTTGACATGCAAAATTAAATTGCAATTTTATTTTTTTTATTTCTAAATAGTATACCTTCAGTCATTTGTAATCTGTAATTATTTCTCTTTTGCTCTATTGGTTTTAAAGTTTTTTTTGTTCATTATCATTATTTAATTTCTTTTTTATGTTCACAGACGCAGTTTTATGTTACACAAATCGAGGGAAAAATTAAACCTGCTCGACTTATAAATGATTATTACATTTTTTATATCGATTTTCAACTATCATCTTATCAACGATCAAGCTGATGTAATAAAAATTATTGTTATTCGTTTTCGTTTTACTGTCTTCACCTTTGTTTTGTTATTTTTTTTTATTTAAGTAAAAGAAAAATTTTTCAAGAAAAACTTGTAATCAAGATAATATCACTTTAAACCGAGGAACCAAAGCATAAACACATTAATTTCGAAATAAAAATATATCGCAATATATATAATGGAATTAAAGAAAAATGAAAAAACACATTAAATACATAAATAATCAATATTTCAACTGTAAACATGATATTAATAAAAGAAACATATTTTTTTGTTTGATCTTTTGATATAGACATAACTGAACATTTGTCAATTTGTTTTTATTATGTCCATTTAAATAATCTTTGCGACGTTTAGTGAAATAAAATATTGTTATCTTGTATTGAAATATTACACAAATTTGTCAAGTTTTACTACTCTATAATATACAAAAACTTTTTCGTTAGAAATTTTCTTTAGTTACATTTATCAAATGTCTATTATTCTCTCTTTGTTTTAACAACGAAAACAAGGTAAATGTTAACAATATCAGATGACTATGATTTACATAATAAATAACAATTTGTCATGTATGTATCATAATAATAATAATATTAATATTCTGTTCACGTTTTCCTACATAATATATAAATTTATTACTCTATTAATAAATAAAGTGAATATCGCGATTTACATATTTTAAATACCACAAACAACAATAATTGAGCAACAGTCATTCCAATTAGATTCATTTTTAGTTATATGTGAAATTCTACATTAAATCCTTTTCTAATTCATAAAAGGAATAGTTTTTAGTTATCAAAAATGCACAACAAAATTTGAACTTTGTTGACAAGAGAAGCAACAACTGTATTTACACATGATTTAAAGTTATTCAAAAATGAACAGAAAATTGTTTACATAAGTTTACATATTTTGTGTATAGAAACATAAAAGGAAAATTTTGTTTGTTTAAATAAATTCTAAACAATTCATTAAACAATTTAGCATAAAATTAGTTTATCCCTCTGCGAAACAGTAATAAAATTTTAATTTACTTTTTATTCTATTTTAAATATTTTAATTAAATTAAATAAAGGATATTTTAATGACATTCTAGCGTTAATTAATATCAAAAGAAAGATAAAAAGATTTTTAAAAAGTTATTTTATGGAATTATAAAAATTAATTAAAATTCATTAGAATTTGTATAGTATAATAAAACTGTATAGTTATTAAAGTAATTAACCTAAATCCTAAAACCAAAACTAAAAATGTTATTTGATTTGCAAAGAGTTTTTTAAATAATTAAATAGCCCTTCTTCAAACTTTAATTATCTTTTTAAAAAAATCTACATAAGAAGCTCGTGTTTAAGATTATTCTTATTTACTTTTCCATTTACGCTTTTGTATTTAAGGTTTATCAAATTACTATGTAGAAATATATAGTATTAAGTTTTATATATTTTTAATTAACAAATAAAATCCAAATAGCTTTTTATTTGTTTACTAATTAGATTCAGGGGCTAATTTTAAAGATAATATGAAATAAAAGCTAATAGCAGATCAAATACAAAATTAGTAATAATATTAGTTAGAAAATCCATCAAATGACTACATTCAAGAAGTTCAATTTTAAGTAAGTAAATATGGATATTGGATTATTAGTATTTATTCACAAATTATAAAAAAATTATTAGTAACTAATTATTATAAAATATCAATAAAGGAAGAATGTATGACGGTTAAGGATCATTTATACAGTTAGGAATCATGAATGACTGCATTTGATTTTTGATCTAAAGGTCGCAATGAAAGTGAAATTGGCACTACTATATTAAGCAAACAAACATGTACATAACAAGATTATGGAAATGATACGACATAAGTCAATAAAATATAACATATTGTAGAAAAATAACCATAAAAAGGATAACGACATTATAATAATACTTTTTAGCACAAATAGATAATCAAATAAACAAAATTTATGTCCTAAGAGCTGTCACTTCAACATTTAGCCATTACCCTTTTGGGTTGTCATTCAAACTTGATAATACATTTAAATATTATTTCAATTAATATCTTTGATTAACAAATAAAAAAGGATTTATTTATATTAATAACGTTTGTGTTGACTATCTCGGTTTGTAAGAGTATAAACAAAGCCACATGTAGTATTATTATGTTATGTTAATATTTTACAAAAATATTTTTCTATCAAAAAAGTAATGAAAATAACGAATTTGTTATAATTTGAAATGCTTTACAAATTCTGTCTGAATTAAGGTATAAATTTTCCACTGTAGCTTTTTTTTTTCTTTAAATTAAACAATTTTTCAGTAGTTTCTCTTTATTTTGGAATGTTCTTACGAGTAAATACTTAATAAGTATGTTTGATATTTTAACTTCTCCGACAAAAATTTTCTTTGTTTTCTTTTTTCTAGTAAAATGAGAAATTGAAAAATAAATTATGTTGGCTTGAGCTTTAAAAAAGCATGATCCACTATTTGCTACAACAAATACAGGTAAACATTCTTAAAAAATTCTTCTTTGCAAACTGAAATACGTCCTTTACACGTTTATACATATAAAAACATGTTTCCAAAAGAAAAGAAAAGAAAATGTTTTTATTAAAAATGGTATTGCATTAAAAAATAATGAATAATTTTCAATTTAAACATTATTTTTGTTGGTCATGGGAATAAAAATTGTAATGCACTCGGTACTAAAGTTGTTAAAAAACATTTATTTTTTAATTATTTTTTTTAAATATTTTATTTACAATTCAACAGGGTCACATAAAAGTTAAATACAACAAATTTATAGAAAAGCATATTAGCTTAAGTTAATTGAATATTTAAAATAAAGCATTTAAATAATTGTAATTTTCATTTAAAAAAATTATTAGCTTAACACTTATCAATAACAAGTTTAAAAATATAATTCTAATTTATATATGTGTATATTATGGGTATGTTTGAAATATAACCTTTTAACAAACATTTTTATAGCTGATAATTTTAAACATTATTAAATATAAATGAATTATAATATAAACAAAATTTATTTAGATTTTGCTTTAACAAATGTTTGAATCAATTACTGTCAAATTGTTTAAATTAAATTAATTATTTATGGTAAAATAATAATTATTTACTTATTTACACAATTCAGTGTTGATGTGTGCTAAACGCTAACTGTATTATATCTATTAATCTCTGAAAAAAGCATTATAATGTTTATGTTAGAAATTAAAAGTACAAAAAAGTTAAAAGCATTACTTACTATAAAAACTCAATTAATTATTTAAATTTATATACTACAACGTATTACATGTTAATTCAAATTCAATTAAATGTAAATTTGACAAACAAAAATTATCATTTAATTTTAAGTGTCTATAGAAATTAATGATGACAAGCATTTCTGTTTTAATGTTAGGTAATACTTATTATTAAGTTATAAAAATAAATAATAAAATCATTAAGATTATTAAATAAACTTGAAAATAAATATTTTTAAAATATATAATCTACCACTAGTTGTTATCTCGTTGTTAAATTAACAATTCAAGTAAGGATAAAAAAAATTGATTTGTATTTTCAAAAAAAAATTAATCTACTCTAATATCATGCAGTAATTGTGCTATGTCAAAGACATATCATTTTTAATGTAATTATACGAAATTTTTATACTATTCAATTTAATTGTGTTGAAAAATATTTTTCTTTTTCATCGATTTTTATAAATATTAAATAATACAAAATATACAAAAATTACAATTAATTATTTACCAAATTGTTGCAATCAACATTTGGTTCCATAAATACTTTGGATAATTTATATCCCAAGACATTTATTAAAATTTTATGCAATACAGAAAATATAGAAAACGAGTGACTAACTTCGGAGGGGTTATTAATAAATAATATGAAATAAGGATGAATGACAAATTACATAATAATGTCAAGGAAAAGGTTCAAGCTTATCAAATATTAACACAAAAAAAAATGTGTCGCCAAAACATTAAAATTGCATCATCATCAACATCATCATCATCATCATTGTTGTTGTTTATCATTATGCATAAAATTTTTGTAATATGTTTATGAATTTCAAATGAATCGACCCTTATCCCAAATTTCTTTTCGATTCAATTTTTTTCTCCTTTTCGCAAAAAAAAAGCCAAAATGATTTCAGAGAGATATGAGGTGAAAATAAAATAAATTTGAAATACTCGACTATGCCAATTGTAATTTTATATCGTATTAGCAATAAAATAGCATTTTGTGCGGTTGCTATACGACATTATTTATTTTAACTATCTTGCACATTGTAGAAATTACAGGTAATAATATATTATTTATGTAAGTCAGTGTGACACAGAACTCAAATAAACATGACACAGTTACATTTTATAATATTTTTAATAACAAATTTTTAAATTTAATTTGATAAATATTGTCATATTTAACTATAAAAGTATAATTTAATTTAAATACATGACAATGCTATGGATGCAAACAGAAAAATATAAAAATTAATGAATTGTGTTATCAAAATTATTCAATATGCAATAATATAATAAAAAATAGAATTTATATTTTATTAATATTGACTTGTGCGGAGTTTTAGCTGATTATTGAAAATAATTAACTCTGATAGTATTGATTAATTTTTCAATAAATATTGTTGTTTCTGTGTCTTTATAATAAAAATGCCATTCGTTGCTATTTGCATTCCTTGATTTAGAGTTCAACTGGATTAAACTTCTCGCCTTTAGTTATTTTATTTATGATAATATTTATAATGCAATATAATACGTAGATGAATGAATTATTTACCATTAAATTTATATCATTGACCCAATTTATACTGAAAGCTGAATTTTTATTTACATGAAAAACATTTTACATATAATATTTAATAGAATACTTAATATTTTACATGTTTGGTGTCAAAATATAAAACAGAAAATATTCTTTTATATAAGTGATAGTATGATTGATTGCGGTACCAAAAAGTTATCACATTTCGATAATAAACAATAACAAAAATTATAAAAATCCTTTGGTTGATTTATTATGATATTGTGTAAGAAAATTATTATATATTATATATGATGTCTTTTATAAATTTAATGTGAGATAAAAACGTTAATGATATATATTTTTTATGTAAAGAAACATGATACAACCTCAATATAAGGTTATAAAAAATCTCTTAGCACTAGAAATATAATTGTTTAACTTGGTAACACATGCGGTGGTGTATTGTTGATAAAAACATGCTAGAAGATATTATTTTTATTCAATGAAATTACTTTAAAATAATTGTATTATCGACATTTAAAACCTTTATTTTACATTAAAAAAAATAATAATAATAGAATGTTGTATAAAAATTATTTTCTTTCATAAGCATTTGTAGCACGTACGAATTCGCTTTATATGTTATTTGTTTTATCTCTTCAAAGGGTGAAATCATTTATATTGAATAACATTTCTTTTAAGAAAAAATGTATTAAATAAATATGTAGCATTACATAACTGCATTAAAGTTATTTTGTCATAGCTTTAAAGATAAACATTTAAAGGAGATATCAATTTAAATTGTTTTTCTTTTAAGCGACGCAATCATTTTAACCGATACTTAGCATCGAAGAAAGTATTGATATAATAGAAGCGTTATTTTGTTGTAAGTTAAAAATATAAAATTGTTAAATAAAATAAAAAATAATTGTTTCTCAAGACCCATACAATTGAATTGACTGGTTAAAGCTAAAAATGTATTCAAGATTGAAAATAATCGATCAATAAATATTATTTACACGAGATAGATATAAATAATTGAAAACACTTGCGCTTGTTATGAAGTAAATTTGGGCGGACGTTAAGAGAAAAAAGCAATAAATATTTCGAAGAAATAAATTAACATTTGACGGAATGTTTTATTATTAGCAATTTTACAAATAAGTAATCTATAGTTAAACATTTTGTACCAAAGAGATTTATTTAGTTAAGACCGAAATAGCCATAATTTAGTATCATGTTTACACTTTGAATGTCAGAAAATGAGTATAATTACTTGAAAGACTTTTAAAATATTAGTATTAATAACACTTATAAGCATTATTATTTTTGTTTAAGACATAAGACAATTATTTATTTTCCATTAAGATTTTAACCAATTTTCTTAATTTATTTATTTCTTGTTAAGTAAATAAATAAGTTACCATAAGTCTACAAATATCTTGTTAAAGAATTTTTGCTCTGAAAACCACAAAATTAATCGGTAAAGAAAATCAACATAAGTAAAAACAGTTTGATGATAAACTGTAATCTGTTTTATTTGAATCAATATTTGCTTATAATGTTCTATCTTTGTGTTTTATTGTTTTGTTTGGTCGATTTTGTAATTTTGTCGACAAATAATATTAGCGAAAATAATAGAAAACTTTTTTGTTAACGGATTTATATTTGTTTTCGTTTCACAGTTGAGATATTGCGGATAAACAACAAAGTTGTATAAAAATAAATGGGATAAGAGTTGGCGAAAAATTATAAACGAAGTGGCACGTCAAAAAACAAATACAAAATTTTAAGATTATTTTGTTTACGAATTGTTACAAAGAAAGTAATCTAATTAAGAGATTTTTAATGAATATGGACAAACAGGCTGTATCCATAATTATAATACGAATAATTAATATATTTTAACATAAAATTTCAGAAGGATATTAAAAAATGGAATAAATTTTGTGGATTCATAAAATAAGTTTTATTTTTGGTTAACAAAAAGGTAAGTTTATAATATTACAGAATTACAACATCTGACTTTATTATTTCATTAATTAAACATACTTATGTTTTTAGTATTTAACCATTAAACCATACAACTGAGTTTATAAATAATGTGAATTAAGGAAGACCCTTCGCATTCGTTTATTTTAGGTTTCTGTGTGAAACAAGAGTATTAAAATTACTAATGATGTTGAAATTTGAAGTTTCTTTCACTCTTTAACAGCTTACTCACAAATATGCATATTAGCTAGAAAGTAAAAACACACTGATTAGAATCTAAATGGTATGAATGTTTTTAAAACTTATTTAAAATGTTATTTACGGTTAATTATTGAAGGTAAAAATTTAAATCCTCATTAATAAATCTTTAAAGATAAATAGCAAGTTAAGTCTCAAAGCGAAAGTCTTTTAAATGCGCGGGGTCACAACGTTTGTTTCGCCTACGTTGACCTAAGGTCAGGCTTGAATGAAATACTGTTAATAAAAAGTAATTTTTGCTAAATGAAAACTGAATTAGATTACATTTAAATTACTTGCAATAAAAATATAATAATTCAAATGTATTTTGGGAATTATAGTTAAATACATAAAACCAAAAACTTATCATCTTCCACAGTCTCATGTCGTTTCATATCTCATAATTGTAAATAGTTTTATATTCGTTGACTGTACTCCAAGGGATTTCTCAAAACTGTTTTATTATTTAATATAAAATCATAAACATCCCCATGGATAACTTGATAAAAATCGTCGTATTGTTGAATCATACAACTACACATTTTTCTTTTTGAAATCATATTTGGTTTATTTTCACTTAGATGCTTTTTTATGGTGCTTTTCTTTTATTACAATAATGTTAACCTTTTCATACTATTCATTTTTAAATCTTGTTCATATTTTCACACCGTAAAGTTTAGTTGGTTCATTAAATGTATTTCGTACTGAATTTAAATGAATTTATTTAAACTATGATTCTCGTTTTATTAGTCTTTCACATTTTATATGCAATCGCAATGGACAATTGATATAACATAAAATAAAGCTGGTCTTGATTTTATTCATTAACCTTTTGGATAAACTTTATATGAAAATGCTTTAATAAGATAAAATATAACAACAGCTAGTTATACAGTAGCACTCTTGGGTTTTAAAAGTTAGTCTTCACTTTGACAGAGTGAATAGATAACTTTTAAGCAATTACTAAATTCTATGATATCACAGTAATTATTTTAAAAAAGCAAATGAGTTTTGTGACATCAATTTATTTGAAAGAAAATTATATCTAAAAATAATAAATTTCTTTTCTCTATGTATCTTTATTATTTGAATGTTATGATTTGCAACATGCATAACCAAAAATTCATAATAAAAGGCCACATAATAAACTTATTGCAAATTTTTTAACATTTTGTATCTGTTCCATGAATTTAATTTTACTGATTCGTTATTGATTTTATTCTGCACAGCAAAAATAACATTATTCAGCACACGTTATTATCATATCGTCATATCACTACCTCTTTATTATTCAGATATCATCATTTTGCTCTATTTGTTTAAACTTTTAAAATATTTCTATCAGACTGATTTCAGAAACTGAAATGCAAATGTATTCTGCTTTAGTTTCTGTTTTATTTTTGTTTTGTTTGCATAGAGACATGATAGCACCCTTTTATAAATTGAACATGTACGACCAGATTTGACAATTTCGTTTATTTAATAATTGAAAAAATTTATTTTTTATTTTATGAATTTAAAATTGTTTCGCTTAAGCTTTTCAAAAACACCTTCAATTATAAATTTTAAGCAAAATGTGTTAAAGATATTTTAAAACTTTTAAAATGTTATGAATTAATTTGTGTAAAGTTTCTAATTAATTCTATTCTCAATGGCTTCCGATGTTTATTTTTAAATGGTTATCTGTTTTGATAATTTTACCTTAAATATTAAACACTAAGAATAATAATTTTTATTGTGTTAAATAATATTATACACAATAATTTAGATTTATAAAATTATACCATAACATTTACTTTGAAACATTTTAATTAATCATATTGATTTCAGATTTATAATGTTATATAATATTTTTAAGTCATTTGCAGACTCATTTAAAATTAATTCAATGCTTAATAAAATTTAATTATGAATAGAATATTTATATTTTGCAAATCTATGGCAATTACGTTACAAATTTTAAATAATTCATTTAAGTTAAAGTGGTATTTTGTTTTAATAAATATTAAACTTAAGAGTTTATGAATAAATAAATTTAGAATCAAGTATTATCGACTTTACATATAAATTTGATTATTATTATTATTATTTGAACAATAAATTTTAAATCGTTGATGACATTTTGTAATTCTTTAACTTTGACAATTGTAATCGCATTAATTTTAATATTTTCAATATAACGAATACATTTATAAATATAGAAATGCAAGTTTAAAACATAGGCTTATATGATTTCGTGAAAATTTACAGAATATTTTTTATTAAAATATAATTTACATAAATCTGAGTTTTTATACTTAAATGAAAACAAACTGTTCAGAAGTAAATAAACAAATAAAATAAAAATTCATTCAAATCGTTTTTAGATAAAAAATAATTTTTGATTAAATAATTATTCTTGTTTCTAACAGATAGATTCTTGTTGTAAATTTTTTACATAAATTTATAAAAGAAAAAGAGTAACATAACACCTAAATTTTACTAATCTTATATTTAAACTTTTTAAATATATAAATTAAGTATTTCGCTGTAATGAAAAGTGAAAAAAAATTTCCAAAATTTCAAAATGGTAAATTTTATAAATATTTGTCAATATTGGCACAATTTTAGGATATGAAATTCCTAAACTTATTTTCCTATGCTGATAATATAAGTAAATCCGAATATAATATAAATAAAATTTTATTAAAGTACTATATCGACGATTATGTATATTCTAACAAATTGTTATAAAAAAGGTCAATATTTCCTAGAAGGTAAATGGCACAAGAACGATTGAGCAAAGAAAATATTATAATTTTTATTAGGTATTTAAATATTGGACATTTTAAAAAGATTTTCTAATAAAATATTGAATTATATTTCCCAAGAAAAATATTTCCTCTACTTTTATAGGATGTAAGATATTAGTTATTTATATTTAAAATTACTTTGAGGATATTATTACACTAATATGTGTTGAAAAGTTTTATGTCTAAAATGAATCAATATTTATTTAGAATAGATATTGTCAATTTAACTGATATAAAAGGTTTATTGATAAATAAAACGATTGTTATTAAACTATTGAAATTATTTGACTAGAAGGGGTCAACTTAAGTTATGCTAAAAAGGTAAACTCTCGTCTAGCGAAGGTTGATTTAAAAAATGATCCTAACTAAATGCTGCAAAGCTGAGATAAAATTTGTTTTATTGTAATATGATTATAGTAAAATACAAACCCAATTGTGTTTAGAATATTGATTATAAGTACTACAGTTAAGTGAAAGTTTATTGTTTTTATAAACTCTTATATTTATTATAATATTTTAATCATTGCAATTTCAATGCTGTGCGGTTTATATAATTTTTGTTATTCTCTTTCAAATACTTTCTTAGTATAATCCTAAAAAAATTACCAATAAATCATGCAAGCATTTATTTATTTAAAAAAAGAAACTTTGTAAGTATTTATTGAAATTTAATTTGTACAGTGATTGTCATCTTTTAAACAAAGTTTTAACAATAATCTTAATATTTATCATGTTTTCATTATTTAAGATTAAAGAATAAAGAATTTTCAAATCAAGATAAGTTTGCAGAATATAAAGAAATAAATTTACGTATCAACAAAAAACTTGTTTAACTACGAACTAGTTTTAACTATGCTCAACATCGTCATCATTAAAAGTTTTGCTTTTGATTCTTATATGTATCTAAGCAATTTTACAAAATCTATAAATGACATGGGTATACTGAAAATAAATTATAAAAAATAGAGTGAGTTAGTATTTAATGAATAAATTATTTATAAAATGTGATGTCACAATTTTTACTTTTTTTTTTTTAATTTAGAAAGTTTAAAAAATTATTTTATCAAACCAAAAGCGAAAAAATCATTGTGAATATTTTAATAAAAACATTTTTTTAGTGTGTATTTAACTTTTAAGTAAATCGATATTGTGTGTAAGGTTTTTTTTTTGGAACATAATGTCTGTTCTCTAAAAACATTTTTTTCTATCTCAAAATGTGATGATATGTTAATAGCAAATATGTTAAATTTCTGAAAATGTAAAACCGTTTGCTAAATAATTTAAAAGAAACATGTATTTAACATTTTATGTAAATAAAAGCAAAATTATGTAGCAAATAGTATATATACTATACATATATTTAAAAATGGTAAATCATATCATTATTTATGTTAGAATTTTATTAATTTAAAACTTTTAAAATAATTCAATATATTTAATGCTTTAATGAATAATTAAACAAGTGATAAACAATTTAAAATAATTAAAGCAATTTTTTTCTGTTGAATTGATGTAAGTTATTATATTATACAATTATCAAATATAATTAATTTTAGTATTTGCATTATTTTCTTATGCTTTTCACAAACTAATTTAATTAACAAATACATAGGTTAGGTATAAAGAAAATATTTTTGTAGTAGTATAGCTAATTGATATAAATTTTAATTCTTAATTTAATTTAATAAACAAATATTCATATCTATATTTCATATTCAATATGCTAATGGTTTGGGTATTTTATCATAATAATAATATTTATTTACCTTTTTTAATGATGCATTAATTAAGAATAAATTATTTCTGTTTAACTTGTATAATGTTTACATAATTGTAAGGTAAGTAACATAACTGAAAATATCCTATACTAAAGCTCAAGTAAGAGAAAATAAATTGATAGAACATATGAACAAACGTGTTAGATCATGCTAAGCAATAGTGTTAAACAAAAGTTATTATATAAACTTGTTCCGCAACACTTTCCTCTTTGTTTCATATTTTTGAACTAAAAATACATCCTTACACATCCTAATAGACAAAAACTGACAACAATATCCCTTCATTTACATTGTGTTTACTTAAAGGTTAAGTATTCAAACATCGGACTCACACTTTATTTGTAATATCGTTAGTTTTCTCATGTTGCTATCCATAAACTTCAATGAAAACAACCTAATATCATAACTTACGGTTGACTGTGTAACATTGTAATGACAAATTATATAAAAAGCAAATAAAACTTGGTTAGTTGATTTATATTTATAATTACAATGTTCTAAATACAAGTACTGTGCAATTTATTTAAATTATTTATATTTCAAACAAAAAATCAATATACTCAACTGTTGCTATAAATGTAATATAATTAATTACATGGAAAATTTAATTAAATATTTGTGACATGATGTTTCAATAATATATAAATCAATTATATATAAATATACAACTGTTGATATAACTTTGTGCTTATATTTTAATATTAAATTTGAACAAGTGATCTAATTTTCTATAATTAAATCAATTAAATTGTAAAAGTCAACAAGTTGTATATGTAAAGAAAAAATATTTACTTAAATTTTATAATGAACTTAAATGTAATACAATATGGTAAATAGATTTTGAGAAATAAATTTAATTTCAATAAATGACAAAACATATAACACAAGAAGCTTTCAGTTATTAAAATATTAATTTAAACTTGAAACCAAATATTTTTTTACATAGACAGTTTCAATTGAATTTAAACTTTGTTTTCTTATAATAAAGACTAAACGGAAATTTATATTTATTAGCAAGTATTATTGTTGTTATGAAAGTAGACAACTAAATAATTATAAAAATGTTAATTAAGCAATCATGAAATAATAGAAAACTTTTTTCCAATTTCAAAAATCAATACTTATTGCAAATTTCATAAAAATAAAAATAAAATTTTATCTCATTACATATTTTTAGATTTTTGATGAGATCTTTCACAAACGATAATTTTCTACAAAGCCTATAGCATTTTTTTTATTCTATTTTCTAATTTGTAAATAATCATTTTAAACACTCGTACTCTTTATATTATTTCTGTTAATTTAGTTAACAAGTATGCTTGAGGGATACAATTGTTTATCAAAGTCATTATGTATTTAACATTCTATTGATTTTATTATAATTTTCATAAATAGAATTTATTGTTTAACATAAATCTAAGTCAAATCGAAAAAAATATTTTGTGTATTTTATATTTTAGGATTAATTCATCTGAAAATTTCATTTTGTTATCATTTCCACGTATGATTAATTTGTTAATTTACCAAATTATTTTTTGATCATTTTATTTTAATCTCGCACAGCAGAATTTATATTTTTGTTTGCTTTGATCCTTTTTAGAATTATCAGTTTAGTTAATGCTTTTATTTTAATTAATTATTAATTAACAAGGGTAAAATGAAATTTAATATTATGACAAATATTTAATTTTATTAAACGCTTATACAATATTAATTGTTTCTAATTTAATTAAATTATATTAGTCTCCTGTTAAAACGCAATTGACTATTTAGGTAATTTTTTGTTAATAAAAAATCATTTGTAACATTAATTAAAATTTGATATTAAATGTATGACTTTGACGATCAATCCCATATTATTAATAAATTTATTGTATTAATTTCGATTTTTTTATGTTTATTATTAATCATAAGTATATAAATCAAATACCTGTGTACGCAGATTGAAATGACATTTTTGTTACTTGTTATTATTGTAAAATATTAAATTTTATTTTGTTGTTTTCTGTGGTTTATTTTATTCATAATATTTTTTAATTAATTTTTTGTATTATTTCTGTTGGAAAAATGAATTTAATTAATTTATATAAACAAGTGTTTGTTTTATTTTTTAAACAATTAATTGTTAAAATGTTTTTTTTATTTTCAATTGTAAAGAGAATTTATATATTTTATAATTTAAAATTATTATATTTTTAATAAAATTAATTTATTATTGTAATACATTTAATTGAAAATTTTAAAAGTTTGGTATAAAATCAAACTAATTAGTTATACAAAATTTTCAATAATTTCAGAAATATTTAAAAAAGTTATTATTTGTTTCTGATTTTTTATGCTTCTAAGTTCAGGTGTAAAATTTGCTACTTAACTATGACTATGCCTACTCTTTATGCAATTTAATTTTAAGAGATGGTAAATAAATTTCTTATCGCATCTATATAAACTATATAATATTTGTGTAAAGGAATTTAAAAACTTGTTAAAACTGTTTTAAATTATATTCTTAATTTTTTTTTACAATCCAAACACAAAGTGTTCGAAAAGTTCATTAAAAACTACTTTAGTAAGTATTTAAATTTTTCAAATACGTTATTGATCGATATTTAGTTACAAAATTTTTTCAAGCATCAAACTCAAACAAAATGTAATGAGAAAAACATTTTTTCTTAAATTGATTATACAATCTATTGTCTGTTTTGGCATTCCATTGCTAAACAAAAATATATTTGAATTATAACATGAAAGTACAAGAGTTATTAGTCAGTTCAAATCTGATAGATTATCTAAGTTTTACAATCAATAAATTTTAATCACAGATACTATTTTTCGAGAACGAATGCTTTTCAAAAGATTGATTT
This sequence comes from Ptychoptera contaminata, assembly GCA_963942525.1. Lineage (NCBI taxonomy): Eukaryota > Metazoa > Arthropoda > Insecta > Diptera > Ptychopteridae > Ptychoptera > Ptychoptera contaminata. The sequence goes on along the minus strand of OZ012636.1, from coordinate 10,197,899 downwards.
GATCTTTTTCATATACATTTGTAAACATTTATTTGCAACGGGAACATGCTATCTTTTGAATATTGATTTCTATATTTTTTTTTGTAAATATAAAGCATATTTTGTAATAAAATACAATAAATGGAATTTCAGACTGTCTAAGAAAATAATTATAAATAATAAAAAGTGAATACTACTCCCAAACAGATGTTTATTTACATGCCTAATTTATGGAAATTTATAAAGAAATATTGTCTTTAAAAGTTAATATAAAAGCTTTTTGCTGTCAAAATTAAGTTTTATATATTTTATTAAAGCGAATTAAAATTAAAGTTTTACAAAAATTTGTTTAAAAAGAAATGCTTTCAGATACTTGTTCCATTTTCCAACTTAAAATAATAAAATTATTGAGAAATTATATTATATTTTTAAAAATGAACAATGAAATGTTTCGCATATTTACAATGATAAGTATTATTTACGTGAAAAATTATCTCAATTAATTAAATTTAATTCGAATTGTAATTTGTAAACTCACAATGAAGTTTCGATTGGAGTCACTTGATAAGAGAAAACAGATAATAGAAATGTTTTTGTGTTTACTTTACGTTCTTCCTTACTTTAAAGTTTAATTTATTCTTTTCATCATTTACTTTGTAGAAAAGCCTCTAGGGATTTAAACTTGCTAGTGATATTATTAACTCCTCTTTGAAATATACATACATATTTGCCTTAAACAAGCATATATTGAACATTTATTGCATTTTAAGTAAATATATATAAAAAAGAAATATTATGAAGATTTTTCAATTGACAACAAATGATTTTGCAATAAAAATGAAAAATTATACAAATATAGCTAGCATTCGTTGTTATTTCTGTATAATGTTAAAAACTTTGTTTCATAATTACGTTTTCATAAAAAAGAAATTAATGTCAGTAATACAAGCTTTAAATATACTTTTTATGGAGTAAAGTAATTTTACAAAAATAAAGTTGTGAACGATGCAATCATCAGATGATAAGTGGATTTATAATGAAATTTTGAAATGTCGTTAATATACATATTTTCTGAAGTTATCATAATCTCATTTATGTCAGTTGTTTTTATGTTGTTTTGCCATAATAATTTGTTTTGTTTAAGTATAAATAAAATTTTAATGTCATTTTTATTACAATGTAAGCGTAAACTAAACTACAAGGACAATTATTTTATTTTTAGTTGATGGAAAAGGAAAATTTAAAACATAATAATAATATTAATAATGGAATGATAAAAAATAAATTTTTAAGTATAATTTCTTAGAATATTTTAATTTGGTGTTCATCTGCTGGTGACGTCCAATTATATTTAAAAAAAATAACTTTAATAGCGTGATGGTGTCTATCATTGATAAAAATTACAATGAGCTGAGATTTATAAGTTAATTAAGTTATTGAAAAATATATTCTTGTGGATAATTATTTTTTATTATTAATAAAATTAAACTTTGTTTTAAAGTAATCGTTTTGAGAGCGTCTTTAAATTATTAAAAAAGAAACCTTTGATGACTTTCAAGATAACAAAGCTTCACAATTAAAGTGATTATTTGTTTTCAATAATTTCTAATCCATTAAATTTTATTATTAAATTGTTTAAAGTTATAAAACTAAATGTACTTGTTGTTTATTATAGACGATTAAATATAAAAGCCACATACAATAAAGTGAAAAAGTAAAATTCCATTATATTTAACTATATTGTCAATAAAAAAAATTAAATAACGATAGAAAATTTTAAAGAAAAACTTTTTCAGTATTTTAAAAATTTAATAAAATTTTTATTATAAACTTTTATTTTGCTTACTTATTTGTTACTGATGACTGAATAAATATAATAATGATATGCTATCTGTTGTTATCTATTAAATTTGTTAAATGAGGTTATCATTTACTTTTAATTTTAGAAACAGACTGAAGTAAGGAAAGCTGGTTATAATGAATTTTTCTTACATCATAAAGCCAACAAAAAATAAGTTTATTGATTTTTTTCTCTGTTGAACATTTCTATTTCTATAGTGTAATTAATGAATACAATTGATGTTTTTTTTTCAAATAAATAATGATTTTTATTATTAAAAATTATTTTTTTATCTCAATCAGAATAATTATGATAATTATTCTTAACATATACAAAAATTTCGTTGATGATTTATAATAGTTATTAACAATTCGAACAAACATGTCAAAATTAAATATGTGTTAAATTATTGATAAAAAGATAAATGAGCTATGGAATCTTATATACCTTTATGTTGCTACGCGGCAAAATAATTAAAGGAATATGTAATGAGGAGCATAAGATAAATTAAACTAATTGATATTATGCTTAAAATTGAATTAGTTCATAAAGTACACTCCGTTGTCTTTAAATTAAAAAAGAAGGAATAGTGTTACTAACATATTATCTTATATGCACGATGGAAACTTTATATGACACATAATTTGTGAAAGTTATTATGTGCAGCACGTTCTTCTCAAGCCATGTTTACATAATGATAATCTTTTTAGAATCGTGTTGCTGCATATTTAATTCTTTGTTTTAGTAAAATAAAATAAAAAAACAGATTTTTAGTTGCACTTTATAAATATATGTACTTTATATTTAATAAACCGCAATATACAAAACACAGGTATTACTTGACGCTAAGGAGTGAATATTTATTATTAATAGAAGTGACGTTGCTCAAATCATTAAAACTGTACATTTGACATTGCTTTTATGAAGAATTCGTTCTTTAATAAATCGTCTGCTAAAAATATTTTTCAATTTTCACGTTTCTTTTATTACTAATTTTTTTTTAAGAAATAAAAATAAATTTCTATATATTTAATTCAATTTAATAAATATTTTTTATTATTCACTATTATTTGTTGTTCGAGTTTTGCTGTATTATATAGTCACAACAAAGGTTGATTTTACTTATATTCTGCTCTTTTTTATTTACATTTATCTTGGTGAAGAGGATTATGATGGTTTTTTTATATTTCCTTTTATTTTTGGTACTCTTGAATACCCTTTTTATCTGTGTCAAAGTTATTATTGCCTTTACTTCACTGTTATAATACTCGTGACTTTGTCAATGCCTTTATCTATTATTTCCAAGCTGTTTACGAATTGCCTGAATAAGTTTTTACAAATAACAAAAATGTTTGTTTTCTAAAAACCATAAACAAAATAAATAAATGAATTCAATGTTTGGAATAGGATTAATACAATTTGTCTTCGCTTTTTATTAAGAAAAGAAAAAATCAAAATGAAAATATGAATTTTTGTTTACTTTAGGCTATAACCTATAATGATAAATTGGTAATATTTTTGATAAGAAAAGATAGCTCCTAGCCAATTATACTGAATACAATCTAAAAAACAACATTTACTATATTTATATTAAGGATGAAAGCTCTTGTAGAATTGGTTTTGGTTAAAATAAAAGAAAAAATATAATGAAAATATTGATACAAGAAAAAAATCTTATTTTATCAAAGGGAAAAGCATGAATATAATTTTTGCTATTTTCAAAAACAAGAAAATGGAAATAATATCAGCTCGTTAAATTTTTTGCCATCTCCAGGTTATGATAATTTTGTTAAAAATACAAAACAAAGAAAATGCAGACAAACAAAAAATAACAATCCTTATGTAATTTGACAAGAAAACTCAGTGTGTAATATTTTTTATTATAGAAATATTCTATATTATTTTAACAGACTGTGCAAAGAATTCATAAATGGCTATTGTCATGTTTAACATTTGGAAAAAATAATAATACAAAATTCAAATATTTCCATTTTAATAAAAATTTTAGATGCTGGTAGATGTTATTATTTTCATGGTACAACGAACCACAAAAACTGTATGATTTTTAATAAATTGGAGACAAATGCAAACAATTGTTATCAGTAATAATAATTTAAGAGTTGTGATATTCTCTGTTTATGTGAGGACATTAAATTTGTGTTTCGTTTTTTATTGATAATAAATTGTTTTATTCAATTTAAAATATTTACCACCTTACTGTTATGAAATTTGTTAATATTATATATCAGTATTACACCTGGATGACAATGTGATGACAGAGATTATCTTTTCGTATTTTATAAGCTCTGTTCTGTATATATGCATTTTGTGAATTATTTATTGCATAAAACTGAAATATATAAACAAAATGTATTTCTGAAAATTTAAAATTTTTAATTATTTTTGAATAAATTATACATAAAATACTACTGTTTCTGTGCTTTTGACGTTTGTTTAACAATCAAAAGTATTAAGTTATTATTTTATCCAAAAATGTATTACAATTCATTAAACATCCATTTGTATAATAATATATTTTTGTCAGAGCTTTAATATAGATATAGATTAAACAGTTTGAAATGGAATATTATATCCATAAATAGAAAATTATTGTGGCGAATAAGGATATCAATATTAAAATTGCATAAAATCATATATATCATTTACTTAATTACTTGCCACTATTGTGTTATTTTTATCATTAGCTACATAATCAATATTTGCATTTAAATATATTACCAAATTACCAATCTTTATTATTTATTCAATAACTAAAGAATATCAATATTTTTGCAAAATGAATTTTGCCAATTAAAAATTAAAAAATATTTTTTCAATTCGTTAAATATTTTATCCAATATTTAATTAGTTTGCTTTAATAGCAAAATATCAATTATATTAACTGATAAAATATGAATGAAATCAATTTAATTAATAACATTTGTTTATAAAATTTAATGAAAGTTGATATATGGTGGTATACGGTGAATATTTTTAAGTATTATCGTTATGTTTGCTTAAGAGTAAAACAATAATGAATTTATTATGCAACAATATTAACGTAAATTATCTTGTTTAATTTGATATAACTATTTATTAAAATTAATTTCAATGCTAATATGTTAATTTATTTTCACCTAATCACCTATTTTGTCATCAGAATTAATTATTACAGAGAAAAGTCATAGACAAATTAATAAAACTGTTGGATAGATTTAAATTAAAATGTATTTTGTAGTAAAAACTGGAAAAGTCAAAGAAATCAAATAATTTTTATATATATTTTAATTCTTTCGTTATTTAATGAAATTTTAACAGTTTTGCAATATTAAACTCATATATAATTCAAAAAGTAATTAATTTCAATTATGCAATGTAAATATAAATCAAAAATGTTTTTTTAAAGGCTCTCATGTTATTTAGTACAAATAAAAGCAAGAGAAAATATGTTTTTTAATTTGAAATAAATTATATAAAAGAAATTAAATCATACAATCATTTTTTGTTAGTTTAAAAGAAAATTGAAAACTAAATGTTTGATCTTTTTCAGCATTCAACAAATGCTTTTAAACCAAGTAAAATTTATATGTAGAATATATAAGTAGAATTATTACCGGCTTATTTATTTGCTTGACCATAGATTATAGAACAAACACATTATAATCTGCAAAAACAAACAGAATGCTTTTCCATTAAACTACAATATTCTTATGGTACTTTGCTATTTCTGAACTCTCACTCCTTTTATTTATTTATTGCTATTTTAATCTTAATGGAAATATAATCTTAATTTTACAGCAACGCTGCATTGTTATTGTTAACAATTTAAAGATCATACATTTGTTTTCTAGAAAACAGTTCAAGAAATATTATTATTTGTTTGTTTTCATTTTTTTTTTTTACTTTTAAAGTGTTTCATTAAAAGATAATACAAAAATTACCTGAGATTATTTGAAGAATAAAATTATTATTTGTTGTACATTACAGTAAAAGCATACCAAGAAGACTCGCGTTGAATATTTTATATAAAACATAAAAACTATCTCTTTATACATAAAATTCCAATTTATTTTACAAAATAAACTAACTCGAATGGGAAGAATCTAGAATGTGTTGATAAGACTTAACATAGATGGTGAACTAACTTTATTATTTGGCCGTTTTATAACAAACAGTTTATAAAACTTTTCAAAAGCTTTTTAATTATTTATAAAGTCAAGAATTCAAGATTTTACATTTCTAAATTGTTTTCATAAAATTTTAGCTTTAAAGAATACAATTAAAGCGCTTCGCTTTTGATTAGATTTCCTGATAAATTTTAATCATTCTATATAGTAGGTATATATTTATCAAATATCAGCTGTAGGCGGTTCAGTCGAATGGTGCACTGTATATGACAATATATAAGACATATAAATTACATTTAGCACTGATTCTTTTGTCTACCACAGCAGACATTAATTTTCATAGGATTTTATAGTCGTCAATCGTCATTTTAAATAAAAACTTTAATATATCATAAGTGTTTTAGCTCCTGGCAATGTTTGTAGTAAAAAACTCTTTTGAAATTTTTCTATTCTGAAATTATTGCCCGTAGGATTTTCTTTTTGCAGAATTATTATTTTTTTAAATGAATATTTTCAATTCTGTTGTTTTTTCAAATGATAAAAAATTACGGACTGAGGGTAACCAATTTTAAATAACTATAATTTTTTTTTGCGGCTTTATACAGGTTTGTTTTACTTTTTTTTTAAATAACAAATAAAATTATCCATTGTATTGAATTAAGATAGAACTAGCAGTGATTAAATAAAGTAAATAAGCTAACATTAAAAAAATAATTCTGTATAAAATGTTTTAATTGATTGTTCAATCTGTTAATTCCTTACAGTAAAGTATAAACCATATGTCTTGTTATCAGCAGATTAAAAAGTATTAAAAGCATTTTTATTAGGATTTTAATAATATTCTGTCAATAGACTGCCATATTATTTCGCTAAGTGCCTATATATTATCTACAGAGATTAAGATTATCAACATATTTTATATTTATATATATATATTTAGAGTAAATGCGATAAAAGCATTCAATCAGATTTAAATTTCCGTCCAATCTTATAAATAATAAAGAATATTCCTGTATACAATTATAATTCAACCAATCTTGCCTGTGCGAACATATGTAGTTTAATTTAAATAAGTCTAATGGGACTTAATTAAAAAATGTAAGAAATACAATTATAATTACTAATTATTGTATTAAATAAGAAACCATTAAATTAAATCTTTTTAGTATTATTTTACAGAAAACAATCTTAATTATTTCTCATTTCTCTTTGATGATTCATCTGATTTTGTAATTAACTATTGATTAAGTAATTAAGGTGATCTTATTACACAAGAAGTTATCTAAATGTTGACATTTTATAATTGCTATTTATTTTATAATATTATTAGTTTCGAATTTCATTACAAAATAGTTTAAACTTCAGTTTGTTCACATGTGATACTAATTAAACGCTTTATTATTCTTATTACATCGATAATATTTTAATGATTAAAAGACATTCTAAATAATTTAACCTTTACTTTGTAATTTTATTTAAATATTTTTTCAATTTTTTTTTAAGTGGTAATTACTAATTACAAAACTCCATTTATTTTGAACTAATTAAATGTAATTGTATAAAAATTTTAAAAAGAAGTTTATTTATAAAGTTGTTAATTTTATTTTCGTCTTAATTGTTTACAATGCGTGAAGTACAGACAGTATAGTAAGCAAATAATGAAAAACTCAGTAAATGTGAATTAATTAATTTGCGGAAACAGTATTTTAAATAAATTGTGACAATATCGTTAATTAAATTTTTTTTCTGTTTTTGCATTTTAATTCTTTACTTTATTTAATGCAATTTAAAGGTGCTAAAAATTATCATAATAGTAGCAAATTAATTTTAAAATTTTATAATATTAACATAAACAATTTTTAAAAACATATCGAATTTTTGGTTAACCTTGTTTGAAATTGTTTTAATTAATTTCCGTCATATAAAAATACTGGAATTTTTTGTAGTTTGATGGCTTCAATAACTATTGTATAAAAATTTCATATAATATATATATATATATACATAGTTTATTCACGAAAAAAAACTTTATACTAAATTCTAAGAAATTTTTAGCTATCGTTGAGTAAATTAGTTAGAATATTAAGTGTTTTTAAAAAATTGTATATCAAAAAACTTTATGTAGTGAAAAGTTCAGATTTTTCTTTGAATAGTTACTTGAAAAACTTTCCAGAAAACTTAGAACTTATATCTAACACTTTTTGTGTGGGTAAATATGAAATTTTGAAAACAGAAAAGTTAAGTTAAAAGTATATAAGACAAATTGCAACAAAATTAACTAAATTTAAAAACAATTTAATAGAGATTATTGTTTTAAAATATGCATTTCTGTGGCTTCGGATATAGATTTCATACAAAATAGATAAACATAAATGATTTTGTATTCTATTCGCTAATTTATTTGGTAAAAAATTAAAACTATTAGTTGGTAACAGCAAAACTGCGATTAATCTACATTTAATTAATTTTTGATAGTAATGCATACAATAAAATTATATATTTCTATAACGTATTAAATGTATTAATTATTCAGTGGATTTAAAAATCATGCAGTAGGTTTTTTTGTGCATTTATATATATTAACTCTCTTATAAAAGCATAAAACTTAACTTTATGAATAAATTTTAATGAATATATGAATATACCAGCTTCATTGTCATTGTGGGATTACTGCAAAAATTATTAATAAATGTAGTTGTATATAGCATTATTTTAAAATGATTGTATAGAAGCAAATATGCATATGATTTCATTACTTGTTCAACATCAATAACTAATCATTATTATTTCGTCATTGTATAACTTTTTATTTGCTTAATTAATTGATTGATTTCTGTGTATGTTGGTTTTCAATAATGTTGCAAATATCAAATAATAAATTACAAATGATACATATATTTGTCAGTAAATATGCAGTCTTGTATGCATATTATATTTAAACACAATTGTTGTACATTCAGAATATTGTGTAAAAAGGGTATTCAGATGAATAAGTAAATTGTATTTTCAAAAGCAAAAAATGGAAAATATCATACATTGGCAATAATATAATGTTTATCTAGAATTCCATAAAATCAATAAAATGTCTGACACTTTACACGATAAATACTGAAAGTATAAAATGAATATTTAAAGTTTATTATTGTTTTTGTTTTGTGTAACAGCTAAAATGAACATAAAGTTAGGGTAACATAACTACAAAGTCCCGTAAATTTTATTTTTATTAGTCCTCTATTGCTTGTATAGAAACGCTTGTTTAGTTTAATTATTTTTAAAACTTTGTTGCTAAAAAGCACAATAAAAAAAGGAACTTAAAACAATTGTAGACAACAATAGGTCCCCCATGAATCGTTGCTTACTGGATTATAACATTTAGTATTTACGATTATAAGCAGTTTTTTGTCAGCTTCGAATAAACTGAATTGTTTTATACATTTCACAGGTTCTGCTTTTTATTGTAGCAAAATAATAAAAAAAAACTAAAAAGTTAAACTGGGAAATGTGTAAAATTAATGATAATTTGCTAAACGAATTAGGCCTCAAAAATTAAATGAATTTAAATAAAAAAATAATACAATTATTTATTGTTGTTTTCATTATTTTTTAATATTAATTATATTTGTTTTATTTGGAACAATATTATATAAAATATTTATTATATTAAATTAAAATGAAGTGAAATTAATACTATTTGACAACAGAAACCATATAACAATGATAAAAATCGTACATGAAATTTTTAATTTAAACTACAAACCACACGAAAGATATAACAAGACAAATACCAAATGTTGTAGGTATAATTAATCATCGTCAAGTAGCTGTGAATTTTGATCATTTTTTATCGCATTCATATCTTAAAGAAAGTGTCAAATGATTATCATGAATCAGCTAAATGTCATTTTCGTTTATTACGTTATCATTACTATAGCTATTCCTGACAATACCTTGTATATTTAATAAGATATTCACAGGTAATAAAATTAATATATAAATTATTATTATTATTATTATTAAAAAATTACACCCAATATTTTATATACACAATGTAACGATAACTACACTTTTTATTTTTTTTTTTTGTTCAACAAAAAAGTGTTTTACGATATTATTAAATAATTTTTATCTTTGGGTAACCGGAGATTACACTTTTTAACTTCACGAACAGAAATCTCTGTTATTAGAGGATATATTAAAAATTGAAATTTCTATGTAAAAAACTAGATTCATTGAATATCCGTCAACAAATTATCTAACATTTGTAGTAAAAATATATTTTTTTCATCAAACATATCAACAATTTCTTCGTCGTCAATGATAAAGATAAATGTTTATTATGGCATAAAAACATTAAGCATTTATGTTGTACAATTTTACAATAATCATCAGCTAGCTTATTTTAACATATTGTTCATTTGAATATAAATATTTAAGTTATTTTATGATTAAAAATTATTTTAATAAATTATTTTTAACAAAATATATTTGTTATTTTAATCTTGAAAAATGAAAAATCTTAAGTTTTGATTTATTTTAAATCATAAAATCTACTTATTTAAATTACTTATTTTATTTGTTTTTAGATAAACGGATTCTGTCGTTATCAATAAATATAAAATTAGGCAATTTACATTACACTTTTCTCAACATAATTAATTATATATAAATAAATCGACTCTATTTTTCGGTTGAATATGCTGTTTAATTAACTGAAAAGAAATTAAAAAGCATAGATGTCATTAACTAGATAATAATAAACTTGATAGCCATCTAGCCATTATAACTAGCTATTCTGTTAATTTTTTTTTATTGAATTACTCGAATAGTGCTTAACACAATTATTGTCAATCAAAGTTGAATGGCAGAGTATTATTTTTAAGTAATCAATTAAGAGCAATGTTAGTTCATAAAAGTAAACTTTTATATTAATTAGAATTAAATTCATCTTGTCATAAAACTACTGACATGTTTTAATATAAAATTAATGAAATGCTGAAATATTTTCATTCCTACGTATTTCATAAAAATTATTAAATAATTATGTAAAAACTTTCAATAAAATCCTTGTTTATTTTTTATAAGAATCAGAAAAAAATAAAATATTTGTGGTTTCCCACATTTAAACGCGATTAAAAAAAAATAAGTTTACAAAATTTTAACAAACTTGCAAACTTTTATAGAATTTATATTGTATAGCACGTTGTAAGAATATTATTTTTCATAGCATTGTTTTTAATTTTAAAATATTCTATAACTTCTTCTTTTCATTAAATTTGAACACATATATTGTACTTTTTTGTAATAAATATTTTACATGTTCTATTCGTTTTGAAAAATATTTTTCGTGCAAAATAAGTTTAGTGAAGGCAGAAAAATAAAAATGAAATCTCGTTTGTGTGTGAATTTAGGTAAGGTAAAATTTTTCATTATTTATGTAGCCCAATTTGTAGTGAATACATGCTGTCACCAACGAGACACAAAAACTATTTTATTGTGATAAATGCGTAATAAGGATGCAAGTGTTTATAGATCATTTAATGTTTGAAACATTGTTTAAATCTACAAAAAATATGATGCTGTGTACCGAGGTGTATATAACCTTTTTTGCATTTTCATGAGAAATAAATTTTGATAAAATGTTACAAAAAATGATTTCTGACACACTCAACTTGTGAAAACGTATATTTTTTATTTATATAGTTATAATAAATTGCGATTGTTATCCAATTGTATAAATGCAAAACAGTTTTCTCTATTCAATTTATTGCTGAAAAGCGTCATTGTTGAAATGCCATATGAATTTGCAAGATTTTTCTTACTGCAACATTTTTATTATCGAATAAAAAAAAATATTTTTTTTCTCTGGATATTCTTTGATGATCGATTTTTTTTTACTTTTAAATAACTTTATTACTTGTATATGCTGTACAAAGGATTGTATGCATTACATATTTCGAATTCTGTTTATGCATACAAGACACAATAATCTAACTACGATCTGAATGTGCTTGATGTTCTTATATTTGATATTTTTAAATAAATTTAATTTAATTTAAAATTAAATGTAAATCGTCATATTTCAATATTTTATTTAAATAAATTAAAGAAAACTGAAACCATTACAGCTTTATCAAAAATTTCATGCTTATTTAATTTGCAAAGACAGGAATTAAAATAGCAAAAATCTACCCCTTTTGCTAATGGCATCAGTTTTTGTGTTTTGATACATTTCGATACCTTTTGATAAAGTTTCTCAAGAAATAGAGGTAAACAAAAAATGGGAAAATGCCTTAAGCTATTATATAAGGAACAATTAACTTATGTTGTATCATTTTACTTATTTGTGTTATTTGACTGTGTTTATTAAAATACATTAATATATAAATTTCTTTGAAACGATCCTAGATAAATATTTATACCAGTATTGTTGCTTGGTACAAATGCAAAAAAATTATTCTTGTTGATTCTTATAGAACATAAAGAACTATTTGCCAAATTATTTCTATACTAAAAGGCAATCACAACGAATACATTTGATATGCATAACCCTCAGAGATTTATTTATATTTTCTGTAAATTGCTGAGTAATAAATTGTAATAATTTTTATAGTTTTTAACCCCATTTGTTATTATGAAATACAAATTCAAACTTTGTCATATTTACTTATTTTATCGATAATTGAGTCTGCTATTAATTTGGATTTAAGAAAACAGCAATTATTACTAAATAAAGTAGTTAAACAATCAATAACTTAGTAAATTAGTGTTTTTCAGCAGCAATCATTCACTTAAGTAAACTGTAAAATTACGAGGAAGACAAGAATAAATAAAATAATTGTTTATAGCAATTGAAGATATTATAATAAAATAGAAATTTATTTTACTTGATTTGATTCAAAAATAATTATTAGAATAATTAAACTACCTTAAAATGGGAAAACATGATTTAAATTGTAATTAAAAATTATTATAATAAGAAAATCTAAAAATAATTTTATAATTGGAATTTTATTTAAAGCGTTTTTCATTAAATACCTGAAAATAAAACATAACACAAAACGCAAATTACGTTTTAAAATTAAACCACCTATTTTAATATAAAATTTTAATGAAATACTAAAATTAAACCATAAACCACATGAATGATTTTATATAATATATACTTTAATAAAAATATATAAATGGGCCGCAAAAACGCAGCAGTAACAAAAAATTTACATTACAATGCAGATGAGAACTATTATAACAATGCGGTATTTAAAAAATTCTGAATTATAAAAATAAATTTAAGCGAAAGATAAACAAGATCATGGTCATAAATATTGTCAATAGTTCTGTTAGTTTAAGGGACCTTCGCTCTGTCTTTAACTTAAAATTTTCTCGATTGTCAATAAGAAATGCAAATTCTTTGGTGTTATTAAACAAAACTTATAATTATTAACATCTAATTTTATTATGGAAATTTTAAGTAAAGAATACAATAGCGAAACAAAAATTAAGCTACGTAAATAGATCAGAATTTTATTTAAAGCACAAATAATAAAGTTTATTTTTAAAATTAATAAAAAAAAAACTCTGCTCGATTGTTAAAACAAATTAGAGTGTAGTGTGAATGGTATTATTATCTATCATCAAAAAAAGCATAAATTGAAAATTTTATTATTAAACTGAATAGTGAATATGTATTTTTTTTCCACATTTTTTGAAAGATGAATTTTAATCAATAAAATAACAATAAACTACGGAATCTGAATTCTATAAAAACGAGATTATTAAAAATGCAACGGATCGAAAGTTTTTTTTATTATATTGGAGTGGTGGTCTTGTGCATTCACTAAGCCAGTGCATATTTTAAGAAAATTTGTTTTATTGATGGATCATAATAAATTAAACAATGTAAAGAAAGGATAAATTGTTTCAATTAAAAGAGTAAATCATATTGCTTTTCGTTTATAAATTGGGATTGACACACATTAGAATGTTCAGCAGCTAACCATGCTATTAATATATATTGTTGTTAATAATAATTCAACGGATATGAATTATGAACTTACATATTAAATATATTGTGTGGACGGCGACAGATTTAATTATACAGAAAACTGCGTGAGTATTTATTACCTACATATTTTATAGTCAATAATAAATTGACAATTAGTTTTCTATATTATTCTTCTAAGACATAATTTTGGTTATTGTTTTTCATATTAGATAAACTATAATACATACGTGAATTGTGTCCCTTCTTTTCCTTTTTACTAATTGCACTCTTCAATTATAATTTCTGTTTTGTACTACATAAGGCTGGCGAGGAATTATGTAATTTGCACATTTATTTTATGACTGTTTTTCGAATTTGTGCAGTATTTTTAAGGAAATATTAAAATAAAATTTACTCTTTAATAAAAAAAGACATTGATTGAATTAAAATTAAATTATATTTTTTACACCTATATTTGAATAAAATAACCTACTATTAATTCATTTTACTAAAATAATATTGCCTTTAAGTTGATTGCTAAATTTCTATTGTGTAAAGTTTGTTTTCAAATAAACCACGTTTGCATATCCATAACCAGAAGCTACAAATATACCAAATAACCATAATAAAATCAATATATATATATATATATACCGACGTTGGAAATAAATTACAGCAAAAACAAAACTATAAATTGTTCGAAAAAGACCTAGAGCTTTAAAATTATTCTAAAAAGTTTTGTTTACATTGTTGGATATGAATGCAATAAATAAATAAAATTAAAATGAGAAAAAAATTATCGTTGTTTGTTATAAAATATCATAATAGTTTATATTTATGTGCGGAAATTTAATTTTCTAAAACTGTGTATTAATTTTACTAATTGTATTTGCGTTGAACAGTGAATAGCTGATGTGTTATTTTTATTTGGTTTGCGGAAGAGAAATATCGTCTATAAATCAATGAAATAATGTAATTGAGTATAATTTACTTAAATTTTTAGTTATAATTTTGATGTACATATATATTGTAATGTATAAACCACACATTCGTGAAAGTGATTGCCCGATCGTATAAGATTCATGCGAAAACTAAAGAAAAACTTGATAATGAGATGAAGAAAAAGTTTCGCTAATTTCTAATTTATAATGTCATTTACAAACAACAATACATAAAAAGATTATAACGAATTTTATTATTCTTTAATCTTCTATAACAAAAATGAATATTTCTTTATAAAAGAACCATGGTAAAACTTTTTTAACTTATAAAGATAGAAGAAAAAGTTAATGAAATAGTTTGTTAGAAAAAAATAATAATAGGTCTATGCTGGTGATTTCAACATTAAAGAATTTATTTACTCACTGATGTTTTGATATATCCTAAAAGAACAGTGAAAATTGTAATTTTAGTAATTTTAATTTTCATTAAATATACTTTTTCTCTTTTAACAAATAAATTTTTCTTAAAAAAAGGCACATTGTTCTTTATGCTAATTGATTTTATTTTTAGTACACTTTTGACTAATTTTCAATATAATTTTTGGCATAATTTCAGCATATTTTTAAAATCATAAAACATAATAAATTTTTATAGAAAAAAAATTACTCCTGCATCATTTGTATGACGCTCTGTAGCGAACGTATTAAATTTTTATTACTTTTTGTAATAAAATTGTTTACCATACTTTTCATAATAAACTCTTATTTGTTTCATGAAATATTATAGAGATTTATATACTGAGAAATTTATAATTTGAATAAGGAATCATTACAGGATTGTGCTTACTTTGATTTATGTTCTTTTAGAGATTTTTGCTTGTAAAAGAATGAATAACGCAATTAATTAATGAAACATTAATTTTATGGTATAATTTCTATGCAACTGGTTACAGTTTTTTAGTTATCCAGTAATTTATAAAGGTTAATAGCTTTATTTGGAGAGTGAATACTTGATAAACAAAGTACAACAATTTATCATTTTATGGTATTATTACAGTTTTCTAGATAAAGAAGAATTAATTAATTCGTTTTAATACTTAATATTAAGTAAGTGTATTATCTCATATTTACAAACTTTGTTTCAAAGAAAATAGAATTAAATTTATTTACATTATTGTGTACTTTTAACAACCAATCACAATAATCGCATTAATTTAAAATCAAACTATGATCTTACTGTTCTATGTTAACTAGATAGATGTAATTTAAAACATGATATTAGTATTACTTAACATTTGAAAATATATTCAATTCTTTATTCAATTTAATAATAAAGAAAAAATATCAGAATTAAAAGCTTAACCTAACTATAAGCTGGTAAATAAAGTAAAAAATTAAGTAAGTATTCTTTAAGTTAGATTCATTGATTCATTGGACGGATTTTTAAAATATCTACAAAATCATTTCAGACACCTTAACAATTTAATTAAATCAAATGGTTTATTGTATAGTTTGGTTAATCCCATTTTTATTTTAAAATACTTTATAGTTTAATCAGAAAAGCTATACTGTTGTGATAGAAAAGATTACTGACTTACAGAAAGGTTAAGCAAACAGTGTACAGAATATTGATTTAATGGAATAATTAAATGAGTATTAAGAATAGAATTCTGCCCTTTAAAAATCGTGCTAATAATTTTATTTTACAATGTTTATTTTATTAAAACGTGTGCTTAAAACTGCAAAAAAAACCCATTAAAATCAATAACTTGATTATAAAAATCCTTTAATTTTAAACGAATTAAAAATCATCGCTTGTGCCTACTAACTCGTTAAAAAATCTGGTTTTTAGATTCTATCCTTAAATTATGATAAAAATTTAACAACCTGAAATAATACAAACATTATGCTAAATATATTTCATAAAAAGATTTTAATTTAATCGAAAAGTGTGCTTAAATTTCATCGTAAAAATGTTTTTGAGAATTTTTTTTTCCTGTATTTTAATAAAAATATTATATGCGCAAGGACTACATCACTATGATATGATTATATGGTAATTGCGAGTATAATCATAAACATAAAAATCGTATATGTTAAATGGGCTGTATAATATTACATGTCTTGTTTTCATTCTTTTTTTACTGTAACAATATCAGGTCAGGATTTATTACTGTAAAACATATAAAACAGTCATTATAAATAAGAGTTTTACAAATTATTCATTATTTTTTTCTTTGTAATACATTTATTATTTAACATCATAAATGATGATATTCATTAATGTCATTTTAATTTATTTTATGTGTTCCCTACTTAATTATAATATTTTATAGCGAATATAATGTTTTTATATTAATAAAATAATTGTTTAAAAAAAAAACTTTATTTTTGAAATTATTTATTATTATGCTTAAAATGAAATTTTAATATAAATGTTAATGTATTGTTATTACATCATTATGCTTTATGTTTTAAATTTTAAATAATAATAGTAATAATAATTTACAAGTTTATTGTTACATAACATATATTTTTGTTACAGTGTTTTACCCATTAAATCGTATTTATATGTTTTAACATTATTGTATTATGAACTGAACGCTGTATTTAGTTTTTTTAAAAAAATGTTAAAACTAAATTTTTATTATTCTGATACCTGATCAAATGTGTTAAGTGCTTAGCAGGAAGTAAATTGTTGCTGGGTGTAACTATAACAATGAATAGCTTTCATTGTACTTTTCTGATTTATTTTTATGTATTTAGGGAAATGCTTATTACTTTTTGTTTCGATTTATAGTAAAATGTGTTTAAAAATTGAGAAGATGTAAGAGATTACTATGTAATTATAAACAATAAGATACAATAATATTTACTGTGATGCATTTGTTAAGATATGAACCTTTTATTATTTATTAACCTTTCATAGTATAATCATTAAGATAATAAATGCAAAAGATTAATTTTACTGTTGATATGCATTCATCACATATGCAAAGTATATTATTAATAAACTACTATTACCCATTACAACCATTCATTTGAAACTAATAGAAAAAATCTGGTGCTAGTGGTGTCGGTATTTAAATATTATTTATTAAATTAAATTTGATTTATGTTATACGCATATTTTTGGATAATTTATTATGATTAATCGATATATGAACTATTTTGAATAGGATTAGATAACAACCACAATTGATAAATTTTTAAATCATTAAATCATTAATCATTAAAATGAGAAATTGCTTTCAATGAATTGAATATTCAATTTTAATAAAAAATACTAATGACCACATTTTGTGCATTAAAATAATAATTAATTAATTGTATGTGCTATAATAGATAGGTTATTAATACTAATTAAAACAAAAATATGTGAAATATTCAATTTTATTAATCTATTCAAATTTATTACCAAAAGATTTAATAAAGGAAAAAATAAGAATCTAGTCCTACATTATTTATTTATGAAATTAAGGTAAATATACGACAGAATATCAAATTAAAGTAGAAATTCAATCAATGATGAAAAGTTAGATGTATAGCTTTTGTTAATAAATTCTTTATTCAATTATTTTACTTTATATTTAATAAATTATATAATGTTATTGCAATAAGAGTAAAATAATTTTTTTTCTTCATTGCAATCAATTAATTATTGTTTAATTATTAAATTAGGTAACATTTTAACAATTATAATTGTGTAAATTGATTCATCATTTAATTTAGAATTTTATTTATTTCATTTTTGTAAATACTAATTGCTATACATATAAAAAAAAACAGAATTAATAAATCAATTAATTATAATTTGTTTAACATGAGATTTATACAAAAGTTGTTAAATTTTTTTTTGCTGTTATTATGTCTGAACAAATGACAATATATATTATTTTATTCTATAGGGGATATTGTTTAATTTTAGTAATGATCTTATCTCCTGTCATGATACTATACTAATGTTATTAATGCTGTGCTATCTTATTTTCAATGTTACCATGGCTTATCATATAAATAAATGTGTGCGTCCAATTTGTTTCGTCAGTATAATGAATATTTGTATATTCCATGTTTTCATGTATGTTTACACATACGTTAATCCATGTTATTGTTATATTCTTTTCTCAAAATAATCTGTATTAATGATCTCTTTAATAACAAGATAACCAGTATAGTGTAAGACTTTATAATGCTATAACTCTTGATAAAAAAGATCTAAAAAACATTAATGTTTTACTTGAAACTGAATTTATTATATTTTTTATTATTTTAAAAAGTGTTGTATGATTAAATAATAAAACTGAATTAAATTTTATGATTATTTAAAAGAGAAACTAATTTATTAAAATGAAATTTACTATGACATATTAGTGTTCTCACTGATTAAATACATAATTTAGGTGTCTCATCAATAAAATTTTCATATTTCGTTTAATTCTCGAATTTCTATCGTTATTTTTTAATATTTAACAATTTATTTCGTGACATTAGAAGAATTATAATGAAAATAATAAATAAATCATAAAAATATACGAGAAATGATTTTCGCGTTTTTTATAGCTCTTATTGTTGTTTGGGTGGACCCAATTTATTCTTTGATTCTCTTTTATGTGAAATAATTTTTGTACCCCTAAAAAATATATTAAGATGAATAAAAAAATACTGTAACAATGTCGAATTGTATAAATGTCTCTAGATTATGGTAGATTTATATTCTAGAAAAAAAATATTTCATTTAAATGAAATTCATTGAAATAAATTTTTAAATTAAATTTTCTCCAACGCATATAAATCTGCAGCTCTCGTAAATCCGTAACATTTACGTTCTACCGAATAAATTTGTATGGAATTATCATTTATTTGAATAATTTTATTTTTTATGTGTGCAAATTATCGCGAAATCGTGTTGAATTATTTTACAAGAGCAAGTTGCATGCAAGTATGTAACAAAATCAAGGAATAAATAAGTTAGAGCTGTTTGGAGATCATAATTTAAAAAAAAAAACAATTTTATTACAAGATTTTAGTTCGTTGACACATGCAAAACGCATAAAAACGAAGAGACCAAGTACATATTAGTAAATTATATCTAATTTTACGCCTAAATGGATAATAGAACATTATGGGTAAAAATATAAAAGTTAAAATGACCACAACTGTGGTTTATATAGAGAGAAAATAAACTTTTGATTAGATTGGAAATGCTTTGAAATTTAGTTATCTCTATACCAATTAACAGGACATTACCATATGATTTTGCTTTGTCCTCTTAAATAAAATTATCAGTCTCGCCTGATTGAAACTTGAAAAAGTTTCTTTTTAATGTAATGAACGACTTCGGTATTTAACTAATAACATAAACAACTTGAATAAAACAAAAATAGAAAAAATTTTGGCTATTTTCGGTTAATGAACTGTCTGTACCTTGGTTTCGCAAAAATGTTTACAAACTATTATATTATTAATACAAACATTTTTTACAGATTTATAATATTCTCATTAATTTAAATTTCTCAAGCATATAGGACGACAAAAAAATAATTTTATTGTTAATGTAAGTAATTCTGCTGGACAAAAACTTTTATCTTTATAAATGTCCAGAAGAACATAAAAACGTTTTGTAAAATTCTTTTTTGCATACATAATTATATTTTTAATTAAATAAAAAATAGTTCTGTAAAACATTAATACAGAAGACAAAAATTTTTGTGTGCAAAAAATAGTACAGCTTTATTCTTTTTGTAAGACTTTTGAGATATTATAAAGGAGATTGTTAATTTAATTATAATTGCTAACTTTAACATATTTTCCGTTTTTTGTAAAATTTAATTAATTTTTCTGTTCAAAGAAAAAACTGTCTTTTTTCTTTTGTAAATTTAAAGTTTTATATAAAAAATGTTGTAAAATGTAGTTACCCTAATCGATTATTAAATAATTATTTAAATATTTTAGTTTGTATATCTGACTACAAGTCTTCAATTTTTTATTTGTTTTACACAAATTTGCACAAAAAATTTTAACTTAAGTTTACTTTATGTGTTATTCATTATTCAACTTAATTTAATGTATTGAATATTATTTAAATATATACTATTTTATTGATATTATTATTAACAAGTTTTAAAACTCAAATATATTGTACAGAATTAAAAAGTATTATAGACACTAATTTATTGCTGTGAGACTATGTGCTGCGGTTAAGCATCTTTTCAACACACAATTTCAAAATATTCTTTAAAATACTTAGTGGAATTTTAATTAAAAAGAGAACAACAGCAGTTGGTGAATTGAGTTGGGTTTCTTTCTGATAATGTACGAAATAAAAATTAATTTAAATAATTATTTAGGCTTTGAAAAAATATATAATAGAAATATACTTTCAATTGATTTTTTTTATTGATTTTTTATTAATAAAAGTATTTAACGGAAAAACTATCATTGAAAGTTGTTATTAAATAATAATTGAGCTGCATTACCAACTGGGAGTTATAAGTTTATTATTCTGATAGAAACATTATTTTTTATTAAATTTTGTTTTTTAGGGATTCAGCTGTAAAGTGAAGCGTTACTTTCAACAAGAGTACAATATTAGGACAATATTATTTTCGTTTTTCTATTTTGGTTTTCTTTGGCTTTTCGGTGTTATTACTGCCACACGTTTACATTATTGGCAAATTTCCCTTTCGTAGAATTGTAAAAATAGAATTTATTATGATTTTTGCCGAAGAAGCTATACAAAAAACTATTGTGAAGCGAAGTCGTCAAAATTGATTATGTTGTTTTGCGTCAAACAAACCCAACAACCGGTAAATTTAATAATTTATGAAACACAATAAAGTTATTACGCTTCCTACATTAGGGCTTTTTTCATATTGTTCATTTGCATTTTTATTATTCGGCACTATGTATCAAAACAGAAAAGAATTGTATTTTGATCTTTTATTAAAAAGAATGAAATGTTTTATTTTTCGTTTCTATTTCCTTTGAATCAATTTTTTTTTAGCAAAATGGTTTGTAGCACGGTAGTTGGGTGTTGATGGGACTAACATAGAGATTTTTTGAAAACTAAATATAAAGTTCTATTCGACTAAATACGATAGGGAATAATCAACAAAAGCAACTATTGTATAAATGGTGGTAAATCCAAAAATAATCTTTATTAAATTTGCGATAAGAAGAGTATTCGAAATGAGAACAAATAAAATAAATGAAATATTATTTGCTTCGTCTTACTTTAATGAAATTTTTTTTTCGTAATTTATCGTTGATTGTTCGATCGTTGCTTATTTCGTTAAGCTTTTACAGAGAACAAAGAAAAATAAAAAAATAATTTGAAGTAAAAATCAATCTTTGATCATTTTGTTATAAATTTCATTTTCAAAAAATTAAATTTCTTTTAAGTAAAAATAAATTCGATTACTTTGACACAGTTCTTTCAAAAAGTTATTATAAACTCTTCAAAGCTGTCGAATACATTTTGCTTTAAAGTATATTTTTATACAATTTAATTAAAGAATTATTTGGCTTGTTTAAGTTTTTTATTTTATTTATATGGGAATAATAATAAACAAAATTAAAAGAATCTTCTAAGTGATTTAACATTTAGATAAAATTTACTCAAACTGTTAATATGCTTGTATATTACGTCTTGTTTAGTAACACTTTAAAGTATAATTTAAAAGTTTAATTGTAATATTTTAATTTCTTTAATAAAATCCGCCCAATTGTAAATAAATTGATTAATTAAATATAACTAATTTATAAAACTTTTTATAATAAAAGGAGCCGAAATAGTGATTATTTAACTTGCATTTATAATAATTACGTTATTTATTAGACCGTTAGACTTGTGCACATTGAGCTCTTTGTTTCATGATTAATTCACCATAAATATTTTTCTTAAAGAAAATCATTATTTATGTATATTTTTTGATAACGCTTTATTGGGCTGAGACAATTCATTAAATCATTTAATAGGTAAAAACACAAAATAATGAGGCAGATCATATTTTGTCTTTGAGCTATAAGCTTTTTTACTGATATTTTTACTTTTGTACCTTAAAAAAGATTAAACGAAAAGAGAAAAAAATAAATAATACCATATAACGTAATTATATTTATGTTTAAAATAAGAATTTCTTAGTCAAAGCTTTGTTGTAGATAATTTATGTATATGATTTTTATAAAAAAATTCTTTATTGAATTAAGATAATTTTTATTTTGCCAGTTTGTGTAGTTTCCTTTTGACAAATAGTCAAAAACAAGAATGTGCAATCTAAAAATGATTAACTTCAATAATATAATCTTTAAACTATAAGCATACTATTGTAAAGAAACAAAATTTTTGTGCAGATTTACAACAAAATTTAGTTTTAGCATTTTTATTAAAATACACTTAGTGATATATCTTTACTTCATAGACTAACTCTATTTTATTAAAAGTTAATATTAAAGAAAATTTATTTTGCAATTTTAGCAACACGATTAAACGCTAGTGCATTTAATTTAAAGAGCTGAATTTTAATAGTATTATTATAAATAAATGTTTCAAATATCTAAATGTATAGGCTATTATTATTTTATAAAGCTATTCTTGCAAAATAAATAATGGAAATACAATTTTTTGAAGATAATTTCAATATACTGCAACAGAAGTTTTCTTTTAAGAAATTTGTGTTAAATTTATGTTAATTTGATTCAATAATAAGCCTTATTTTAAAAAATAAACAAACGTTTAACGTTTATTTGTATATTTTATTTTATTTCCATGAATTGTTTTGAAAAATAACAATTTATTGTTTCTAATTAAGAAAAGGTATATTTTTTTGTTAATTAGAAAATCGAATTAAATAATCTAAATATTAAATGTTTGAATTTATTTGATAAAATTATTTTACTGTAACTTTTTTATCAACTTATAAATTTTTATTTGTAAATGTTCTATTTTTATAAACATTCATCAGACCTAAATATAAAAAAGTAATAAATTTCCAAGCAAGAAAATTTTTCTTTAGTTATTTTGGATTATTTATTTTTCTTTGGTATAAATAAATTTGAGTTGGCGGCTGCTTAATAACGATAAATAAACTTATTTATATAATATAAGAGTAAAAATCTTTTTATAAGTCATGTTTTAAAAATATTTTTATATTAACTAATTTTGTGTTTATATCAATGGGTAATAATTTTCCAATTTTAGAAAAAAAAAAAAATAATACGCCTGCACATGGTTTATATTCATGATTCATATCATTTAAACACAACGTCAACCAAATATAATCAACCATCAAAATTCTAATACCAAAATTTTGGTTTAAACAAAAACAAAGCACAGGATAATATATTGCAAAACGCGGTGCAATCTTTCATCGTATGTCACAGAGAAAAAAAAACTTTCATCATGATTTGCTCATATCTTAAAGTAACTGTCAACATTTTTTATCTTATATCAGTGTCACGTCATAATAACAGATTGTGTTTATTTTTAATAAATTTTTTACTACATCATTCAGATAAAAATAAATCTCGTAAGATTATAAAAAAAAAACTTTATTATATGATCAATAAATAAACATACTTTGAAAAGACAAAAATTTATTCGTTCGGAGATTTTAAAATATTTTTCATTAACAATAAACAATTGTTTGATTTTATTTATATTTCGGAAATTAAATTCTAACAATATTCTTTATAATAAATATTATATTTAAGTGAAAAAGTTAAGTGAAGCCAAATTGTCACATTGTTTCTATAATATACATTTGCAAAAATAATTGATTTAAAAATTAATTAATTTAAAGATTATAGTTGTTAAAGCCACTAGTTTTATTTTAATTACAATAAACCAGCAATTGGGATAACAATTTTATTGTAAAACTTTGAATTCCCACTAGTATTTCAAGTGTGGTTTAAATAAATATCAGTGTGATTGATTGTAATATTGGTGTTTTAAAATTAAAATAATGTCATAAGGTGACACAATATGACCACTTGATGGTTAAACAAAATACTTTTGGCATATTGAAATTTTTATTGCAGAAACTTATAACTTATGGACAGCAAGTGAAATGCTTCTCTTTTTTAGTTTTTTGACATCAGATTGAATATTATTAGTCTATTGCTGATATTCTAAAAATTAACCAATATTTTTTGTCACTCAAATTACGTCTGTATAACACTAGAAATTATACTAGAAATCAAAATGTTGATATACTATTGTCGAATGTAATGATTTGCAATTAAAAAATATACACAAAAATATAATTTAATCTTTTATAGAAGAAAATTGTATTTTTTATTGTGATTTTATAAAAGAAAGATTTTTGTCAAGTATTTAAAAACGAAAACCATAAATTTTTATTTTTGATTAAATTTCCAGTGAAATTTTTGTATTTTGTACTCAGCGATATTCTTTTGATCGATTATTTTTTTTGGCTTTTTATCTATTTATGATACAAAAGCTCATTTTTTAAAGGTATATCTATTTCTTTGTTTGTACCTTAGCGAGGTTATCTATTATTATTTAAAAAATACTTGTTTGAATTCTGTTTATTACTACAATTATTTAAATTATTAACGATTATAAATTTTCAGGCATTACTTTCAGACGAGTAATATTGAATTTGTGTTATAAATAATGCGGATTATAATACTTTTTTAGTTTTTGCATAATATAATCAGCTTATTGAAGAATTTGCAATTTCTGTTTGTGATTTCATTATATTAATAAATGATTTTTTTTTATCATTATCAGTTTTAAATAACATAGCTTAGATTTAACCACATAATGAATATATTTTAACTAGATAATTGAATCAAAATTAAATCGGAAAATTTAAAATTTTATTTACAATTTTAATCCTGTAGCAAAAACTATATAAATAAATACAATGTTATTATAAATTATTAACGAATATTTACTTTTAAAAGTTATATCACATTTTATATATAATGTAATTGCTGATATTATTTCAATCCCAGTTTTTTTTGCAGCAAAAAAAAAATTGTTATACGGTTTAACTTTTCTATTATTTTTTTTTGAATTGCTTTGTCAGAGCAGCGCAATAAATTTAACTCATTGATAATAGTATTTGCAATGCAATCAGAGCGAATAAAAGCTTTCAACCGTACAATTGGAGACTAGAATAAAAGCACATTTTATTGTAAAGAAAGTTTAGTCAACGAAATAAAAAAGAAATATATAAAGAATTTTATATATGAAATAGAATAAAAGTTATCTGAAACAGTGAGAAATACACTTATAAAATGTATTTATTGAAAAAGCACTATTCTATTGTTAGAATAGTTCACAAGTATTATTTTAATTAAAAAAAATTGCATATTATGCTTAGAAAATAAAATGTTTGATAAAAAAATATTTTATTAGAATCGTATTTATGACGCCAATAAAAGAGTGTCTAGTCTATATTAAAAGACAGAACGATATAATTATCTCTAATAAATGAATACGTGTTTACTGAGTATATAAAATTACTTACTCTTGCTATTAGCTATGATAGGTGATTTTCTTATTGTTATTTATAAATTTAATTAAAGACTTATTTTTGTTTAAATTAAATTAAATAACATTGATGATAAACAATCATAACAAATTCAATTTCAAAAATACTAAAAATGTCTTTAAATAAAAATTCTTATTTGAAACTAAAGACAAATAGCAATTGTTATCTAACTTGTTTTTCTCTATTTTATTGCTACTATAAAAAAAACATATAATAATTGAGTTGTTTGTGTTCGCAGAAAGACATCAAAATAGAATTCAGAAATATTCTGAAACAAACAGTTGGTGAGAAATTGTTATCACTTAATTTTAACAAAAATATTTTTTCTTTCTTATCTGTTTTATTGTTTTGTGATTGTTTTTTTTTTTTTGTATTGCTTCGGTAAATAATAATTCGAACCAAAATGTTTTTCTTCAAAGTGTATACAACGATATTTCATGCATAGTCGAGAGAGTATATACAAAATTAATTAAAAAAAAATTCTTCAATTCTATACAATTTAATTGCAATAAATTCATAGTTAGCAAATGTTTTCTACTACAAAAGTTCCTTTAGCAATATATTGATATTGTTTTCCAAAGAATATTAGGAAAAATAAGTAACTAACTGAGATTCATTATTTATTTTGCAAATGTTTCATACTTGAAATGCTTTTATTCAGTTTTCTGTTAAAATAATATTGTTTTGTAAATAGATTATTTGTATTCTTAAAATCTTTTGCCCGTTTATCATACTCATATATAAAACAATGAAAAAATTTAAATTACTTTTAAAATATCAACAAAAATTTTATTTTTTTGCAAATATTTAAATTTGCTTAGGTATCGAAGATATTCATAGCAGCTACTACTTTTATTTTAAATTCAATATTGATTACAAGGCAATAATATTCTGCACATGGTCGCCTATTTATTATTTTCCTATTTTCTCTGCGTAAATGTATAATATTTCCCATTGATTATAGCTGTATCATCGTTTTATTTTGTACACTAAAACTTTCATTTGTGGGAGCAGATGTTTTTGATAGAAAAATAAAATGTTTTTTTCCAAATATTTCACCTTTCTTTGTAATATTAAAAGAAGATTTATAACATTTATGGTTTTTTGTATTGTGCTTTTTTTTATTGAAAGATAAATTTAAACAGATTTTGCTATATTGTTTTGTATAATTAATTTAAATGTCATGACAGTTTTGAAAACTAAAAATTATTAACTTAGTTTTCTGTGGTGCGTGTTAAGCAAATTAACTATTATACAGCTTAATGGTTTGTAGCTACCAGCTGTAAACGACTTGTAATATAAAAACTACTTTTAGTTTCTAATAAAAATTAATTATAAACAATTTACTATATAACATATGTATATTATTCTTATTGGTTCTTAAATTCTAAATTGAATTGCAAGCATTATAGTAAAATTTCTGCTAAATACATTTCTGCAGGTAGATTGTCATCAAATTCAAATAAATTTGAAATATTAACATAAAATTACCGGTAATTAAAATTTAATGAATTTTCTGTACAAAATTTCTATGCTCTTTAATAAAAATTCCTTTTCATTTTTATGCTCGAATAAATCACAACAAGAATTAAATATAAAATAAAAAAAAAAAACGAAAAACATAAAACCTTCTAGCAACAATAAAATTTTTCTATAAAAAACGCGAACCATTATTGTTTATATTATTTTTGTACATTTTATTTTGAGCTATGTTTTATTATTATTTTTATCGAGCTAATGTCACGAATTAAATTGTTGAACAATAAAAATAATAATAAATAAAGTGACGACTATAGTGCTTCATGTTTTAACACAGTATTGTTCTTGTACTTGTAATAAAGCAACAATATGTATTAAAAAACTTTGGAAATATAGCACACTTTTGGAAAACATGTAGCAAATGAGTTAGAAATTAAATAATTGGATAAACAAACAAGTTAAATTTTATAGCTACTTCGTATACCATGATTGCTTTACGTTTATCCCGTTTTCATCATTTTTGTTTAGTTGGCTTTAAAATATAAAGCAATAATTACATATTTTAACTCATATTTTACACTTCGTCAAAGGTTTAATGTTATTCAAAGTTTAATGTTTGTAAAAGTTTCTCAGTACACTTTATATTAGACAAAGGGTAATTAATTTGTAAACGATTATTTTAGTTATTAGTGAATCGATAAAAGTTTTAATGATATTTTCTCTATTTAATTTCAAATTTCGATTGAGAATCATATAATATTAATGAAAAAAAACCTTGTATGCTTTAAAAGAAATAATAATAAAGTTTTCCATAAGATCTAAGTCTTAACATCGGATTTATTGTAACATTAATACTTGACTGGTGCGGACACTGGTAATAAAGTATAAACATAAAAAATCAAAGCATAGACCAACGAGAGACTTTATATTTATATTCTATGATTTTTATTCCTATTTCAATGTCAAATTGATTGGCATTTTATACAAATGTTATGACGAAAGACACTTTTTTAAGATTGGTCTATATTTACAGAATGGCTAAATATCAGAAACTCAGATATTACTTTAAAAACATTAAATTGATTTAAGCATTAAGAACTATACTTGAGTTTATGATTCCTTTCTGCAATTACGTATCTCATACCAATTTAAATAAAATCTTATTCGAGTTATTATTATTATTATTATTATTATTATTATAATTATGTTCTCAATATTTATTATGTTATTAACTTTTTCTCAATAATAAATGATAGAGGAAACAATGTTTTATTCATATATCTAAAAACAATTTCTATAATTTTGGTAAGAAAATGTTCATTTAATTTAGTGTCATGACAAACTGAACAAACAAGTCTACCATAAACTATTTAAGCATCCTTCATTTAATTTATTTTACCCATTTCAAATATTTGTCGAAATTTTTTTCATCTTTTGAAATAGATTGCTTTTTATACTGCTTTTCTAGTTATTTGACAAAAAAAAAATTTCTTTTAAAAGTCACACCATTCGGTTATTTATTACATCATAGGTACGATGAAGCTGAAGGATAAAAACATTACACTTTAGTTTTAGTAAATATAAAAAAGGATTCCATAATCCTCACCAAGTTTTCATAATTTTATTTTATTTATATCGAAGGTTTACGATTTCAAAGAAATACAAAATTTCCTTTAATAATATTTTAGTTTTATTTTAGTTTGTATAAAAATCAAATAATTTTTTAAATTGTTCATAAATATAAATGCATAGATTTAAAAATTTTATTAAATAAAATATTGCAGATTGAACGAATGATATTCCTTTTGCATAAATAAAATTTATCATTTATCTTTTTTTTATACGAAAATTGTCTCTTGTAGCGTGTTAAAAATAGATAGCAATTGGTAATTTAAAAATACTTTGAAAACTAGTGAAAAATATATCGTCAAAGTTTGAGCGTAATATTAACATAAAATTTTAATTGGAACGCAGGTGAAATTTTAATTATTTTTCTATCGATAAATAAAGCATCAAAAGGCATAGATTTTTTTTAATTTTTTTTTTAATTTAAAATTAAAGTTGACGTCAAAATGAATGGTCTATTTAGACATGTTGTCAATTAATTCAATATTTTATAAAAGCCAACCGAATCAATAATTTGTTTCATAACAAAACTTTAAATAATAAAAATTCTTACATAAAAAACCAAAAACATAGTACATGTTTAACTAAAGGTAATAAGAAATACTAAGGTACAAATACTGACAAATATGTTTTTAACGTAATGTTGTGTTAAATAATAATTTAATAAATCAAATAATTTTATTATAGTGAAAAATTAGGTTATCCACTCACAAGGGAATATTTTCTAAATGACGCAATGAAACAAACAAGAAATTAAAATGAAATTTGTAAAATGTATAATTTGAAAAGTTTGATAATTTATTTATTTCTTGTGCTTTACGTTGTTTCTGGTTATTTTTTTTGTATTATTATTATTGTGTCAGGGATGAGAAAGACTTTAATGGCGTCTAAATTGAAAATTGTGGGTAATGAATTTAGGGTGCTCTCTGGTGTCCTGAAAATCCAGTCAACATGATTTATATGAATCACTGACAAAATTTCACATTTTAAAATAAAAAATAAATAATAAAAATATTTTTATTATGTTATAATCGTAAATAACATCCCACATATATATATAAACACACCACGCTTATTTAATTACAACATAAAACATGTTTCTACACACTGGGTTTTCTACATTTTTATGTTATTATTACATATTTTGTGATGAATTAAATTTTTCACACAAAATTAAAGCAATAATAATCTGCACGGATATTTTATTATCATTTCTTTTTCTTTTTATGTTAATAAAAAAAATGTTTTTTTTTTTTTTGGTAGCATAATAAGTCTGCATTAATAAATAAACTTTAAAAGTGAATTTAAATGACGACAACTTTAATTAAACTTTTATACCGGTATGCCGGTAAGCTTTTAACAAAACTAGAATCAGAAGAAATAATTTTTTTGTTTAAAGTTAATTAATCTTTGAAAGGCCATTGTTAGTATACATAAATACTAACGGAAAACTCTGTCAATAGAAACTTTTCTTAATAATATAAGAGTTGCTTTAGAAGCTTTTATTTTCACAGAAACTTTGAAACAAAAAAAAATTATTATTAAACTTTTAAAAACTGTAAAAAACGAAAAAAGCATAAAGTTGTAAAACCTTACTTAATAAAACTGCGATTGAATTTCTAATTAAAATTAATATAATATTATTTTTCAAACGAAGGAAAATTGAAGTAAAATCAAATTCATTTAAGCTCAAGAAAGAATAATTAAAACTTGATTTTGCAATAAATTAATTTAATATTATTTTTCATTGTAAGTTTTATTTTAAACTGATCATTGCAATTTTAGTTATTATCTTATATAAGCAAATATGACAAAATGTCTTTTATTAATCCAAAGAAATTGTTCCTAATTATTTTTTATTATTATCATGTTTTACCTAATTGAAATAACCTATTTTTTCCTTAATTTCTTTTCTTACTCAATACACGTAAATAATGTTGGATTTGTTAAACTTTCAGAAAATAATGAACTGAATGTCTATAAATTTATAGAATCAAAGAATCATTAGGAAGTAAATGAAACATTTCAAATATTTTCTACATTAACCCTTTGATTATAGAAATTTTAATTAAAAAGTTTTATTAAATAAATGTTAAAACAAAGTTTTAATAAGGGATAAGCATATAATTTATATAAAAAAGTTTGAATTTGATAAAAATATATGTATAAAAAATCAAATGATTTGTTCATTAAAAAGAATTTAACATTAAAATGGATCATAAAAAAAAAATAATTGGAAAATTTAAAAATTCATTATATAAAAACCATAGTCGCATTATCTATTCGTTATTAAAATTAATATATTTTTTTATGCTATATAATTTTAATTGATTTTTGGTTGTAGAGTTGGAAAAAAAATCTATTGAATGATTAATAAAAATCCCTTTTTTACTGTTAAAAAATGGCAATTGTACTTCAAATATACTTGAACAAAATTTATATATAAAATAATGTTTTGAATGTTATTTTACTATAAACACAAAAACGCAGTTTTTAATTGGGGTTTTGTTGAGCTGAATAAGTATTGCTAACTAAATAATAGAAAGTAAAGTAAGTGACCTGTTGGTTATTGCGGATATGTGGTTTATCTATCTAACAAATATGACATGGTCTTTGTCACTAGTTCGGTTTACCATTAATAATTGTAACTACTGGCATAGAATGATTGCTTTTAATTAGGTAACAACATGTGTAGTTAAAACTAATTATTTTGTCATGTATGAGTTTTACTTTAATTTTAATAAAAACATTAAATAAAATAAAAGCATTTGTTTCGTAGATTTAGTGCTAA
Organism: Ptychoptera contaminata; assembly: GCA_963942525.1. NCBI lineage: Eukaryota > Metazoa > Arthropoda > Insecta > Diptera > Ptychopteridae > Ptychoptera > Ptychoptera contaminata. The sequence continues at coordinate 10,165,610 of OZ012636.1, read as the reverse complement.
CATTTATTAAATCAGAAGATATTTATCCACAGAAACTGTGTAAGATTTCTATTTGTTGCAAATTAATCTTAAAAAAGTTTGCACGTTATAGAAATAAATTTCATAATTTCATAGAATTAGATAATAATACATAGCAAGTAGATTCTATAAACAAGATAATTAATATTGAAATTATATATAATTAATTATATTATAAGGTTATCATTATAAAAATAATACTTTTGCATATTTTAGTAAGTAATTTATAGTTTATACAAAGTCTATATATAGATATTTCACTTATTTTATTATCCTTGTGCATAATATGTTAGTTTTAAGATATATTTTGCTTACAATAATACCTCAAATGAATTACTAATATTTATCTTAATCTTACAAAATGTAGACATCAATAATTTATATTAATACCATGAATTACAATCGATTTTATGGTTCAACAATAATAATATTGAATCGTTGCATCGAATAAATTTACTCGATTTATTGGTAACAGAATTCAATTTCATGGTTACATAATGTAGAATAAATACTGTAAAGGCTTTATAGTATTCCTTATATACGAAGTTATCAAATATTTTGATAAATATTATTATATTTGTATGTCTTGAAATACTTAGATTTAAATTTTGTTTTTTTTTTTTTTTAAATAAGGTTTCTGGTTATGAATATTAATTCAAAAACTTTTTCAATTATTAAAAAATAGTAAAATGCTTATTTATGTGAAGTTTTCGAATGCATTTATTTATTTTACAAAAATATTATTTATGTATTTCATATGACATATGCAGTATTTCTTTAAAATGTAATTCAATAAAAATTCCGAATTCATATTTATAAATATTGCTGTTTTTTACGAAAAAAATTATATCTCTGTATTATGCCAAAATAAAATGGGATTTGTGTAAGTTTTAAATATAAATAATAAATTAATCAAAATAATATTAATAACAAAAATTTATTTTTACATAAATGATATTTAAAAATTGGATAATATTAAATCAAATTATGTTTAATTAAATTAATTAATATTGCAAAGTAATTACCTAATAAACAGAGAAATGTGATGATAAATATTTAACATGTAAAAATATTAAATATTAATCAAAAAGTTAGTGCCATTAATCTGTTTATCGGAAATATATCTTTTTTTTTAATATTTGATATGAGCTGAACATATTTGATATTTTAAGTAGACAAAATAAAAGTTAAAATTCCCCAAACAAATAATGAAAGTATTTTCAAAAGAAAGTTTTTTTTTACTATCATTTCTATTGAAATAAACTTTAAGTTTATATTATGAATGCTTCGAATAAAGAATATAATAAAATAAGAAAAAAGTTTCTAAACTTATTCTATATGAAAAAATGTATATCCAACGATATACAGACTATTTAATATTTATTTTAGGTACAAATTCTAAAAAAAAAACATTTGTACAAATATTTATGACGATATCAAACATAAGTTGTTATGCATTTGAATTCTTAAAATAGCTTTTCTATATGTAATCACAAAGTTATATTCTACAGTATTTACCTATGAAAAAATATCTCAAAACTTAAATATTAAAATGTAAATTATATTAAATATTATTTTAATAAAAAATAAAAAACTCTTCAGACTACTAAACAACATAAATTTTCATTAAAATATATTGAAAATCATTTTGTTGAACATTGAACAAACGCTAAATAAACTATTAAGCATCAAAGCTACTTGTAATTTGCATTTGAATTACATTTTCTATAAACAGTTAAAGCTCTAAGATATTTTTTTTTAAATTACTTGTTATGTAATAAGATTTGTGTATGTAATACATACTTGCTTCTTTGACAAAGTATTTTTTTCTTCTAAATTTCAACATAATATCTTTCAAATGATCTATGGTACTTTTGTGTTTAAAGAAAAAAACAATTCATTATTGATACTCAATATATTTTTATTGGCATAAACTATGTAAATTGTAATAAAATATGTAATAGAAAAGTTTTTTCCTTTACATCAATTTAGTTTACAATAACAACATACGTATACCAATATAAAAAATAAATTTCTGTGATGTCGTAGCAAAATATCAATAACAAGTTTATTGTTTTTTATTCCGTCTTTTTCTTATATAAAATTTATCATTTACCATGAAATTACATACCATTTATTATTACCACTTGTCGAAAATAAACTAAATGTGGAAAAAAAATTCTGTAGTTTATATTCCTGTTAAAAATAATGACACTCTTTATTATAGAGTTTGAACTGCAAATGGTTTTATGTTATTTTTTGAGTGATTTTTTTTCACCTCAAATGTGTTACTGATAAATTTTAATTTTTTACTAAACATGACATGATGTGAGTTATGCAAGTTATTTATCTGACAATAGAATCCGAAAAATAATTCGTTAATAAAATTTATTCATTTTTCTTAACATATTTACTCTAATCATTGATAATCTTTCGAATGTTTAGCAAAATAATTTACAAACAAATCCGTTTTCTTTGGGAAAATATATATTTTTTTTAATTTTGCTAATAGCTTGTTTACAGTTCAAATATTTTTATAACATTTTCGTTAAGTGCCTTTATAACAAAAATGTAGAAATTAATGTTTCGTATGCTACAGCAAATGGGAAATATTAAAATAAAAATATTATCATTATAAATTGTTTGTTTTTCTCTTCTTATATCACTTCATTGACATTCTCTATTCTTTATAATGGTTATGTTCTTGTAAAAGCGTTTTTCTTATTTGTAAAACGATAATAATAACAAAATGTTTTGTTTTTTGTAAATACATATATCAATTTGATTGTAGATAACCAAGACAAAGTATGCATATAAAAAATGATATTAGTATACAAATTGTGGGAAGGTATAGGATTTTGTTCACTCTGATAATGTAATTGTTTAGATTTTATTGAAATTACTTAACTTTATTAAACAAATAATTAACCAAGCCGTACATTAATATTGTATAAAGTATTAAGAATTATTATTATTATTATTGATTACTTAAACAATCATCTTGAACTTACTAATAAATAAGTTATTTTAAGTTGCATTAAAAATACATTTTTAACAATAATATACATTGTTATAGAAATTGATTTTAAATAAATTATTATATAATAACTAACTTTCAGTAAACATCCATGCTGAAATTTCTTATTTTTTAAAGAAAAGATATTTTTCTTCACAACTTTTTATAAAATATTATTCGATACTTCGATATCATTTTACTTTGTTTTATTTGCAATTATGTAAGTTCAACTTTAACTTTTATTTATTAAAAAAAGTTAACTATGTTTACAACAAACTATAAACTTTATTTTTTTTTAAATTTATATCATGGAACAGTAGTTTGCACTTTGTATTCTATTTACAGTTTGTATACAGTGTCCCGCTTCCCATTAAGTAAACATTTTCAATAAAGAAATAAACAAGCCACGCAAAAAAATAAGCAAAGAAATATATAAACAAAAATAAGTTGGATTGGATACATTTGTAAGCACACTACCAAACTTGTGTACAATATTTTGAACCAGTATTGATTGATTATAAAAAAATAATTGATAAGAAATAAAAATGCACGTACATAATTATGTAAAATGTCGATATTATTTAATGACAGTTACAGTTCATTAAAACTTTCTTAATTTTATAATAATTCTATAAAGAAGAAAATCTCGTTATCTTGTTTCATATAACATGCGAACAATATAGTTATGTGACATGTAAACTCTTAACAACTATTCTAAATTTCTAACAAAGAAAACTTTTGCAAAAAAAAATAGAAAATAATTTTTCGTTTAACAAGAACATTGCAAAAAAAAAAAACTAAAAGAAAGTTTAACTGCAGTGGCACAATGTTTTTAGTTGGAAATGAGAAAAATGTGACAAATTTATTCTCAAAAAAAGAAAGAATAATTGAAATTTATAAAAAAAAATCCACTTTTCAAGTAAATCATTAGTTTTTAATTTGAATTTTCTGTTAACATTCTGTGTGACATGTTTTTCTATAAGAAAAATATTAGAGAAAATTTTATTTTTTTTGTCAATTCTAAAAGCTAAATAATATATGTTTTTTGGCTGTTAAAAATATTTCCTTACTCTTTATAATTAACTGAATGTTTAATTATTCAATAGATATTTAATTGCCGCAAAATAAATTTTATTAAATGGAATAAAAACAATTTTATAAACTGTTTGATTATTTGTCAAAAATAAAATTAAAAATAAAATAAATTTTTTGATTTTACTCAGGAAAATACAATAATGTTATTTTTTTTTCGCTAAATCGATTATTTATTTCATTAAACAGTCATTATTTTCATTATCGTGTTTTATTATAAAATTGCGATAAAATATTTCAATTATTTTTAATCATTTGCAAAAATTTTAATATAAAATTAATTTTATCGAAAATGCGGTTGCACAGCAACTATTGAAGTTTATTAATATTTGGAAATTTTTGCATGCAATTATAAATTTTTAATATATTTGTATCGATATTTTTTTTTCGAATTTCAACAATTTATTTGGTAATATTTTATTCTGAAAGGATGATGTTATGCAATTTGTAATATTTGTACTAACTATAACAAAAAATAGCTCACACTCCATATGTCCACTAAATTTATTGTCTGTCATTGATAAGAATTTATTTCTTTGTAAATTTTATTTTCAGTAGTTATTTTGAAAAATTTGTATAAATAATTAACAACATTATTTGCTTGTTGGAAAAACTCGGCTTTTTCACCGATTTATAAATTCTTTATTGTTGTATTTAAACAATTTACATTTCACCGTATATACGAACCCTTTCACCATATAATTTATGTCTCGATTTTTATTGCCACAAAGTAGGTTACCCCAATTTACAAAGTTAAAAAATTGCTGAAAAAAAAGAACTATAAAATGTATTGAATTGGGGATGAGTTGTGATTTTTTTTTTATTTCAAATTTTATTCTCGGTTGATTCTAAAAATGCCATCACGAAATAATAAAATAAAAGTTATAGTTTATGTAATACGGAACTTTTGGAATTTTATTCAAATCCTTTTTATATCAATTACTACCTGCTGAGTTCAGTTTTATTCTCTATAATTTACTAAAATAATGTTAACTTAAAGCCTCAAATATATAGTTTTATTTTCTTTTTTTTATTATGAATTTATGTTTTCCCATAAATATTTAAATTGTTGCTACCATTTATTTAAATTTAACTTTTATGATTCTTGTTTTATTTTGTACGATAAATCATTCGACATAGAAGTATACATTAGACTTGTTTTAAGGAAAATAAGCTAAAAAAGCTTTCTACATAAAATTTTATTTAATCAAAATAATACATATTAGAGACATCAAAGAATAAATTGCACAATCAAATTGCAATAAAAAATTTAAACTTTGACCTCTTGCTAGTTTTGTATTAAGACTTTTAACTGATAAACTATTTTAAATATTCTGTAAACAATCCAATATAAGAAAAATAATAGATTTTATTAAAATTTAATTAAAATTCTTTTTACTGAACTGCGAAAAGTTTTAGCAATACTTTATAGAATGCTATATATTTCAGACACTTAAACAACACTAATAAACCATGTAAAATGTTTTTTGTATAAATTATCGATACTGTAAGTGTAATACTTAACAAAAGAACATAATATTTATCTTGAAAAAGATTATTCTATGTATAATATAAGGAGAAAATCGAAAGTAAAGAATTTAAAAAAGAAGATGAGAATCTAAAATTTGAAAAATGCAACTAAAACATGCAATTTAGTTCATAATTTTTGTTAGTTATAAATTTTTCTTAAAAATGTAAACGTACGTGAGCTATATATCATTGACCAGTTATCAAATAAAACTTATAAATGCTTCGTGAGAATATTTAATAAATTCTATCTTCAAACCATAAAGAACGGATAATTTAAGTAAGCAGATCACATAGTTTATTCAACGATTAATAATTCTTAAAACGAAAGAAAAAACATTACAAAGTACTTATAAAAATCGTGTTTCAAACTTTACTTTAAAATTATCAAGTTTTATTCTTTTATTTGCTAATGCAGAATTATTTTTCGTTTATATATTTCGCTTAAGCCATGGCATGTAAATACTTAATTAACATTTGTATAAAAAAAAGTATAAAGAAAATGCCAAAACGATTTATTTTTTGACATACAAGAAATTTTATAAATATTTAAAGATTTTCCAGGGAAAAATAAAAATATTAAAAAATAATTTGTAAAGTGTAATATCAAAAAACACATTTATTATTTATTGCATCTATTGTAAAATTATAAATATTTCATGTTACAAAAATAATAATAATAATGAAAATAATACAAAAGATGTTATATGAAGACTATGACCTTAAAAAATATTGCAATAGATGAATGAAGGTGAAATTAGGTGAAGGTTATGAATTGTTTAAAATTTTTATATTTATCAAGAAATGCAGTGCCATGGCCAGACATTAATAACCACATGACATTCTTTTTAAAATTGCATTTTTAATTTGTTTTTAAATGTTTACTTTCTTAAGTTTTGCATTAAAAACTGTTTGTCTATGATAATTTTTTATTCATCAACCAGTGTCTGTTGCTAAATGCATAATGATTATATATTTACAGCTTTTTCTACTTTTGACTAAGAAGCCCTTCATGTTTATTGTATAAAAACTCAATGCAGTATAATATTTACTTTTAATTACAAAAATACGATATACATTACCAAAAAATCATAAATAATCGCTTTTATAAAGGTATACACATTTTACACTAAATCAGCATATAAAAAAATCATTTCAAAGTCATTTACATATTATATTTGTTTGATTTGGACTTTAGTTAATTTTAAGTTCTAAATACAAAATATTAATTCTTTTGTTATACATATAGGGTAGTAAAACTTTTTTTGAGTGTAATTATGTTAATTAATAAAACACTGAAATATTTTTTTTTTTTGCTTTTTCGTATAATAGTATACATAAATATTATTAATGTAAATAATAAAAAATAATAGTTATGCTAATTGGGCAGTGTTGACAGCCTTAAGAAGCTATTAATCTATTATCTAAAACCTATAATAAACGATCAACAAACACGAATACTATTTAATTCATATGATTATCATTAATATGTTATATTTTACTTTTAAAAATTATCTTAAATATCAAATTAAAGTTGAAATAATTTATTATTAATTGTGCAACAATTCTTATAATTTTTTAAGTACTTTATAACATCAATTGAATATAAAGTTTAAATAAATTACACATTAAACAATAACACCACACAGTGATACAATCTCTATACATAATGTACAAAAGGTATTGTCATTTCTATTCTTAAATAATTATAATAATTTATAATAATCTCCATCATTAATAATAAAAAGTTTTTTTCTTTGCTAATGACTTGTTATATTCTTTTAATTAATTTTTTTTAAGTATTGTGCTTTAATTTTTTTTAATGTACTTTACTTTTACTCAGCTTTCATTATTAATAATTAAAACTTAAATAATAATTTTAATAAAAAAGTTTAACGTAATTGTTGTTATACTTTAATAGCTTAATCATTTTTATGTATCGCTTAATTATATAGTAATGTTACATAAAAGCAATAATTTAAAAAGAAAAAACAGAAATTCGAGCGGTATGCAGCAGTTTTATCGTTGTTTTAATTAATAAATAATTAAACAGAAAATTAAAAATCTGTAAAAAATTATTATTAATCAGTATTTTAGTTTGTAGAAGCAAGAATTTTGCCTGGTTTTATCTGGTAATGGAATTTAAAACTTTTAGCACAAATAATAATTAGTATAAGAAATATTAATGTTAATAAAATTCCGATAAACCACCAGATCACTGTATTTATTTTAAAACTAGCACACTTTTTATATATATCTAGTTTTTCACAAAAACAATTTTCCGAAGAAACAAACGTAGTCCTTTTGAAAAAATCCTTATCTGCCCAATTTCGTTTCGATAATATAATGTTTTCCTCTTGATCTATAGCAGTTAATAAAATGGTCATTTTTAATTCCGGTTCACATGATGTTATCAAAACATACAAATCATCCAATATCATAATGTTAACATATTTTCCGTATTTATCGACACATTTTTCCTCAATTTCGTCTATATACTTTATTTCGTAATAATTATCAAATTTAAAAAGTTTGAATGTTATATTGCTGAGTTTACATGTAATTAAAAGATCTAAATAATTTGAATTATTTTTAATAAAATAATTATAACAGCCAAATTGATCTCTATTGGCGAAAAATGGATTATGGGTAGTATCTTCAAATATTGATAAATATTGTGGATATAGTATGGTAAAATTAAAATTATATGTATTAGTTGTATTTTCTATTCTATTTATGCAAATTCCTTTATTATTACTACCATTCGAATATTTTATTGTATAAAATAATATTATACTGCATAAATAAAATAACATCATTATATGTATCAAAGGATTAAAATTACATAATATTATGTAATACTACTTGATACTCTATAGTTCGTAATTCTTAAGATCCTTTTAAGTTAGATTCTCTTTACCTGGTTCGAAGAATAAAATAACCATTAAACAACAAATTTAAACAAAAAGACAATATACCTTTATATAAGTGGACAAAACAAATAAATTTTTAGTTAAAAATTTGAATTGAGTTTTATACGTATTTTGTATGACAAGAGATGACCATAGTTGTTATGACCATACAGTTATCGAATGACTACAATTATAAAACACTCTATATTTTATATAGCAAATGAAAAACCAAAACAGTTTTATTTTAAAAGCATAAAGCACTTTAAAAATGTTGAAATCATATCTAAATGACAATTATTTTTATGCAAAGATATAAAATAAAAGAATCTTTATTTAATTAAGTATTTTGTTAATACATTATAATTTACGTTTATTAGCTGCTATTATTTTTATAATATTAATTATTATTTATTTATTAATATTAACCATTTAAAGTGCAATCTAAAAAAATATTTTATAATTTTGTTTCGAAAAATTTCGTAAATATTTAATTAATAAAAAACAAAAGTATCTTTATGTAATAAATTATAATAAAAGCTTCTATTAGACTACATAACAATTAACTTAAAGAAAATAATAATTCAAATAATAATGTAATTTTATTTTTTGTCATTTTAGTAATGTTTGTAGTCATCAATTCTATAGTATTTTTCATTCAAATTGAAAGCTTATGTAAAAAATGTTTTTTCTGTAAATGGAGAATTAAAGCTTTCTGTAGCAAAACAACAATATGAAAAAGTAAATATTCTTTTTAAACAAGAAGTAAGACCTGCGAAATTTTTAATTAAAAACATAGAAAATAAACTAAATAAATACATTCTTTTCTATATAATTATTGTTTTTTTATATTCATTGACATTGAAGGATTTCCTTTACGGTATATGGTCTCTTTTATTTCATTTTTTTTTCACGATAACCCAATTTTAAATGTAAAAGCTCGTTGAACCTGTAGTTACCATATTCTGAAAAATCAAATTAAAAAAATTTATTTCATCATTTTATCATAATCATAATATCATTTTTATCTGAAAAAAAAAATCTCCAAATGAGGAATAATAAAAAATAAAAGCCTTAGAAGCTCAAAAACTGTTTTTTATTAATTATTAAATATCTAATAAACATATTTTAATGCACATTCTTAATAAATTAAAAGCATTGTATGAATTTTTATAACTTTTACATACATATATTTAATAAAATTTAATTATAATTTTAATTTGTTTGACGCAATTAAAATGTTTATGAATCTTTGAATAAATTTGCCAGCGAAATATTTGGATGGCAGACAGATGTTGCATTAAACTAAATTAAATTTAGTTAGTTCTATACTATGACGTATGAATTAAAAAGCAGCTTTTCGTAATTATATTTATTTTATTTAATTAAAAAATGTTTGTGCTTGCTTCATTTATATGTTGAAAATAATATAATTTGATTACCTATAGGTGTAATAAGTAATTTCAGCTATTGCACTATTATAGTTGCCAACTGACAAACAATACTGTGTTGCAACACACCATAACTTAACAGTTTCGCAACTATCACGTATCCCTGCACACCGAAGAAAAGATAATAGATTTAAATATTTCTCATTTTTTTAAATAATTAATAATAAAGCATTTTTATTAGTTTATGTGAAGTTAATTGCTAAAAAAATCATACAATATTTTAATATTTCATTAGTTACTATTAATTTTCATCTAGTCAAACAGTAGTTAGTTCTATGTTCTGATTATATGTACACGTGTTCTAGTGATTTTCACTGCCAGGTAATTATAAGTAATCAGTCTTTTATCTACAAGAAAAAAATAAAATAAAAAATGTTATTCGAAATAATTTAATATACTCACATAATTTAATCTACTAAAAAATTGAATTGTAAATCATTTCTGCAGCATTGTACAAATACTGCTGGTCCAACGTGTTCTTGACTAATTCTATGGATGTCACAGTCCTTGTGTCATGTTTTTATTAATACAAAAAAAAATTCTTTATATAATAAATTATTCACGGACCATATTCGACATTTAATTGTTTGTTACATAATTTTGATTTTATTTTTTTTTTATTGAATTTCATATTTAAATCAGGCTACAAGTGCGTTATGTCAATTGACAAGTGTTTTTGCTTTACATTATAGAATATGGTGAGAATTGCAAATAAATCAATATTATTTATATATAACATATTTGGAATTTGTTTAATAGAAATTTAAATAAAAAATTATTGTCGTTGAAATTTATGTGAATTTGTTTTTTTATGAAAATTGTGTATTTTCTATTTGAAATTATAAAATAATATTGAGGACGGCTCAGTGGGCCAAACAACTGATAAGCTTTTACTTGTTATAAAAGACACAATTGCACTCTTAAAAAAAACGAAAAATCAATTTATACATTATATATCAGCAATAAAAATTTGCTGCCTTATTATAGTTGCTGCGAGTTCTTAGAATTTTTATTAGTTAATAACTGTTGCGACATAACAACAGTGCTTTTATGTAAATATTTATGTGAAAATTATAGTCCTGAACACAGTTAACATAACATCATGGAAAATAATAAATAAAAAAGAAAACCAAATAATAATAATCGACATGTCGATAGTATCATAAAAATGTTTTTTGTCGTTTCTTTTTTATGCCAGAGTGAATATATTTTTATTTTATATATTAGTTTTTATGATTATATTTTGCACAAATATTTTTATTGATTAAACAAGCTCATGCAGTTGGATATAAAATATAATAATCCGTAAATGTTTTCAATGAGAATTATATAGTGGTATTAAATAATGTTAAACGAGTCGATAAATTGTTTAAAAAAAACCCTTTAATTTGACAATTATTTACCTTTTGATTATGACATTTGACAGGTGCTATTAAAGTAAATAATTATTTATTAAAAATTATGGCAATAGTTTGAGTTAAAAAATGTAAGAAATAAAACAAATAATAAGAAAATTCAGTGTTTTACTTTTTACTGTAACTTTTACTAAGTGAACTAATTATTTTCCATAAAATTTAAATGTTTTTTGAAGCAAATATAACAGCAAAGCTAATTGGAAAAATGAATTAAATATGTTAAACGTCAATATTAACTAACGAATTTTTAAAAACCATTTGCCTAAAATTCAAGCTTTAATAAAAATTTTTAATAGTGCAAATGTTGAATAATTGAAAATAATTTAGAGGTTTATATTTCTAAAAATGAATAGATAAAATTATTTTTGAAGATTTGAGTTCTGTTTTGTATGTGCACTAAGCAAATAATGGAATTTTACTCAAGAATTTTTCGAATATGTAGAATTAAAATATATATTTTTAAAATATATAAATCCTTGCGAAAGAATTAGCATTATAGAACTATATATTTATGTATCAAATAACATTATTTATTCACAAAGAGTACGAATTCATCAATTTATGCAAACAGGGAGGCAAACATTGAAAACTCTGAGTTTATAAATTTCCTTATAAACAAAAATAACCTACGAAAAAGCGATTTTAGTTTGTCACCATAAAAGTGAAATCTTGTTGGACGTTTTCAATTCTCTTTATTATTATTTTAAGATTGCGTTGCTGAAGTTAATATAATATGTATTTACTCTTCCAGTGGACCCATCGCAAACGATTTTAATCTAGGAAGGAGAAAACACCGCACTAAATATTTCAAAAAATTTATTATAAATATTTTAAACCAAAGGAAAACGAATAAAATCAAATTTCGATTTCAGGCTTTTTTTAATTTAATTCCATAAAAGTAGAAGAAAAGGAATATGAAGTGAAATATTTCATGAATGGATTTCGTGAGCAGCATTTTCATTGGATTTCATTTTATTTAGAAGAAAGAAAAGAACCGAAATCAAGATTTAACTAAAATTTATTTTCACACAAAATTTTAGCAGTTCAAATCAATTTCAACAAATAAAACCGAAATGTTAGTTTACGAAGATATAAATCGTCTACGTGTTGTTTCAATAACATTTTGATATTGAATAGAATCTATGTGCAAAAATCAATTGTGAAAATGTTTATATGAAGAATTACTCTGTTTCGTGAATTCATGGTATTTCAAATAATTTTCTATTATTATTACTAGTATTTACACCTGTAAAGCCAAACAATTGCATTTTACGAAATAATGTTATGAATAACAAAAATGTTTACAAATAACATCGTACAAGTGGAACAGGTATGTATTTTGTCACAAATAATTCAAATATGAAAATCAATAACGAAAATATTTATTTAAATATCCGTGATACAATATTCCGTTAAATAACATCAAGCTTATATTCAGAATTAATTTTTGCTGAGTGGTAAATTTATTAAGTTTTCAAATTCATTAAGTCTGCTGTCAAACAACTGAATGATATTTTTATTTCTAAATTTATCTGTGTCTGTTATGAAGGACTGATATTTGATATCAATGATCAATTATAGGAATGAAATGATAATTATTATGTTAATAAACACATAAAAAAGATGAATATTTATATCAGAGGTAATAATCAGTAATTGTGTTTTTAATAACTTTTACCAATATGCTTGTTTGGTGTAATGTAATACAAAACAAACATACTTAGACACCCCAACAAACTTTTACTAGAAAATATTTTCATTTTTAATTAAAAATTTTTTTTTGGTTGTATAAACAGAAATTTTATCGTTGTGTTTTTAACCATCACTTATCAAACTATCAGAATTCTCTGTGCTTTTGCTGAATAAAAAATATTTAGAGGTTTTTCGCACTATCTGGAAATAGAAATAGCTTTTACATATTTACTATGCAATATTTTTCAGAACATTAAGTATATTTTTCATACTCCACCTTTGCTAATATATTTATACGTCTGGTTTTAATGGGGACAGGAAACTGTCACTTTATTTAATCGTTCACATTTTTATACATTGCATTGAATTGAATTTATTCACATGTCACAGAGTTAAATAGTTAGTCTAATTTATTTAAATTGATATTGATTTGTGGCTTAATTGAACTTTAATAAGGAACAGATATTATGCAATATAAATATGTGAATACTCTACTAAAGTAAAAAATATAAAAATATTTATTTAGGCTACGAAAACATAATTTAGCTGAATAAAATAATAAAAATTACTTTGAATGAGTTTATAAAATTTAAAATAAATCAAATTATTTTGTAGATCGATGAGTTTGAAAATATTCAAAAAGTTTTCAACAAAAAAAGCATAAAAAAGGTAAAAAAAGTAAATCAAAATAAATGATAGCAACCACAAAATGTATGTAAAAATCATTAAAGAAACTCATAGCAAAATCAACTTTGTGGTGTTTCTCACATTAAAATTTATTATTAAAACTCAATGCCTGCCTAACAACAGGTATTTTGCAAAATAATATTATTAAATATTTTCCTATTTTATTTTCACTCTACTGGTTACATTTTTTCAGTATTAAAGAAAATAAGAAAGAATAAATAAAAATTGAAATTTATGATTTTTGGATTTTTTTCTGGTCTAAACATGAAGGTGATTCTTGTTTGCATTAATATTATTACTTTTATGATGTTGGCCATAAAATGTAAACACGCATAATATATTTACTACACTGATATACTTTATTTACTTTTTATTTAATTTTATTAATATTTTAAGGAAAATTTAAGAAAAAAAAGAAAATAAATAATAAAAATACTGTGCAACTGACAGTTGACTGGATATTTATCATTTATTGAGCGACATAGATTTAATGTTTTTCGCTATACAAATAATATTATATTTATAAATAGTCAGGGTTGTCGAAAACAGTGTCAACTAAAGAAAGGATTAACAAGCCAACTCACATCACTTTCGTTTATAACGGATTAATATCTTAATTATTTTCCATATTTAAAGTAATAAAACGAAATAATTTCATCTTCATTGTTTTATGGCTGCTTTAACGATAAAGTTTTATATTTATGAGATGCCAGCAATGATAAAGAAAAAAAAATTCAAGAGGTTGGGATAATTTGTAAAATGTTTGATCATTAATTAGAAAATTATTAAATGCGAATAATTTATTTCTTTACTTTTGGAATATTTAATAAAATAATTAATTAATAAACCTTGACTCTTTGCTTTAAATTTATTATTTAAAATTATTGAGAATGTGTGTTTTTATGTGTAAAAAACAGAATAAATAATTTAATTCTCATTTACTTATTTTTTAACAATTGGCTCACCTAGCTCACTTATAAAAAACTACATTTATTTCACTCTTTACTTTCTAACGGTAAATCCACTACTTATCCAAAAATAAAAATACTTAACAATTGATAGCATTTAGTTTATAATTATAATAAAAATTAAAATGATAATTAAAAATACTTAAAGTAGAAAACACTACCTTTAACGTTGCGTTGCCGTTCATCATTAAATAATATTTTGCCTAAATTAGTATAATCGCGTGTGAGGTGTGACATAACATTGTGCTATTTATTTTTTCCTTTTTCGTTTACTAATATATCGCGACCTGCTTTACAAATACCGCATGCAAAGAAGAAGCAAAAATTAGACAAAAATATGCTTGTTAAACCGTAGACGGTGAATGTTTCCGCCTAACTAAATGAGTAAAATCTTCGTGGTGATATTTTAGCAATGCATTTGCAGTGCAATTTCTCCTCTTCGGCATTGGAAATGCAGAACTTTCAATATAGTTTCTCACAATGGAAAATCATCGAATTGGATTCCTCATTTACACATGCGCTTCAGTTATGATGCCTTGAAGCGGTGCTATGAGATGCTTATATTAAGGAGGATTTTCTATTTATTCCAAACGAAAGAAAATTTTTTTATTTCTTTATAGTCTTATACAGTTAAAACGAGTATAGAGCCTTCTCAAGGGTATTTTTTCATAAAAGTCTCCACTTGAATTCATGTTTATTTTTATAAAAATGACAAGCAATATATGAATACAAAAGTACTCTTTCTTAAGCCGTAAGTCTTATTGCAAAAACCAGAAACGAAAACAAACTGAAAAAAATCGACTCGATATTTGTTTTCGTTTTTTTAGTGAGATTCTTTACTGATTGGCAAAACATTGCAGATATTCCCAAGTAAGCCGAACGTAATGAGAGTATTTTATAAGAAATAGCTTTAATAGTAATAAATACTGATGTTAAAATATATTTCATCGTTGCAATACATAAAAATTAAAAATCATAATTACTATATTAAAGAAATGATTGTATTTTTTTGCTGTATTATAGCTGATTTAATTTTTTTTTTCATCGTAACAAATTCATTTTTATATTCTTTTAAGTAATAGCGTTTAGTATTCATAATATATATTATACAAGCCATTTTATTTATATTTGATTAATTGAAATTATAATGCTCGTTTTCTTTTTAAATTTGAGACAAGTAGAACATACTTATTTAATATTCCTTTTAAGTATTATTCATTATAAATCAAACACTTATTATTTATAAGGAATTTGCACCTTAAATTGTTATCTAAATGAGAGTCATAGACTCAAAAGCGTTTCAAAATCTCATTATGAGAAAAATACTTGTTTTTAAAGGATTCATATTACAAGAAATAATAAGATAGATATTTATAAATTTATTTTATTTATATTTTTGTAGATGAATTATATATTCTTAATGTATGTTTTCTTTTTTAAGAATCTGAGGCATTGTTGTGCTTCCTGTTATTTTATTTATTGTTTACTTTTATTATGATAAACAAGCACAATGATGTAGTAATGCATATAAATTACTTTAAAATAGAAGCATACAATTTTACGGAAATATTATATATGCGATGACAAGTTTTTAGTAAAAATATCAAAATTACAAAGCTCTACATTTTAAATAATATAAAAAATGATTTCCTTACTGTTGAAAACCCTCCTTTTTGAAAAATGTTGATAAAAATAGAAATCAGATAACAGAAAAGGGAAAATGGAATCGATATTCTACGAACATGATGATATAATTAGGTATTTTGTTGTTTATTGACGACATTATTTCCACTTAATAATTTAAGTACATTTGAGACAATATATAACTTTTGACAAAAAAGAAAATTTATATTCGTATTTGTCAATATCAATGTTTCTTACAATTTAATTAATTTATTTGTTTCTGAAATACAATTTATAATATTTCAATATCAATAAATAATTATTAGTTTCTGTCAATAAAATGATTGGCAATCAACTCAGTACTATAATACTACTTAGGTTATTTATTTCTTGTTGAAATGGAGAAAATTATGAATCAATATTGTCATTTCGATTTATTTTTCACTACAAGAAATTTAATGAAATTCATAAATAATTTTTATTTGATAATTTATTAAGATATTAGTTTCTAACAATGTGGTAACGGCGAGTTAATGACGTGAAAAACTAGTTTATTATCAAATAAAGTATTAAATTAGTTTCATCAATTCCAAATTGCATTTTTTGTTTTAGATTATTAATCAAAGTGTTTTTCTATTAACAGTACTAGGTGTCCTTCTTAGTTAAATATGACTAACTTTATTGTTTTCTTGGTAAATTTTAATTTATAATTTTTGTTTTGCTTTTTGTTGAAAGGCAGAAGTTTTCTCCGTAGTAAAAACAAACATTATGTAAACAATTTTAGTTTGATTTCCAGGAACTTTTAGCAGTATAATTAAATAATTCTATATGAATTGAATTGCTTAAATTTAAATAGTTTTGCATTTTAAAATTTAGATGCATTACAGTTACAATCCAATGCATTTATCAGTAAAAGATGTAATTTCTACAAAGTTGAATGTTTTATTTGGTATAAATGCATTTCGGAGCACAAAACAACATTCTATTTAAAGTTTTATTAATTAAAAATCTTAATTTTGATTTGCGTCATTGCAAAAATCTAGACAAACTATAAATCTGCGTCTGTCTAAATATTAAACAATGATATTTGCCATGTTGAAAATTAAGTAAAGAATTTTTAATTAATTTAAAATTAGTTTTTATGGGAATTTATGTGTTATTTTAATTTAAGAAGAAATGTTTTGTTAAAAATATTCAAAATTTTTATACTCTGTTAACTCAGAATTTTAAAGAAGTGAACGCGCATCAACTGTTATACAATTTTAATAAAAGTCAAATTATAAACAGAAACAATGGTTTCTAGTGAAATTATAATACAACAGACATGTGAATTTTATTAAAATAATTAATTCGAAATACAAATAGTATTAGCAAAGTATATATTTTCTGCACGGCAGTAACATGTAAGTTTTTGGTTATTACTTAATTTAAATTGAATAAATTGTGGTTAAACAGAAGGTAAACAAGCATCTGTCTTAAATTAACTTAAAAAATAATAAAGTTTAAGTCTAAATGCCATTGTATGTTTGGTTATGGCAAGTAAGTATTTATTATTTAAACAAATTTAATTAAATAGAGTCTTATTTTTGTTTATATTTTGTACATTTTGTAACATTACGCTAAAGTTATAAATTTTAATAAAAGTCTCTAACATATGTAACATATTAGTTAAAATGCTTATAAAAGAAAATGAATCGTTTGTATTATAAAAAACATGTACAACATCGTAGACATTATATTAAATTAATTGTATAACACTCTTTTATTACGTTATTAATTATAAATTCATTAGCAGTAATACATTATGTATAAAAAATGTTAGATTTTGTTGTTTCATATTGAATATGTTGAGAATAATTTAATAATTATTTATGGAAATTTTAGTACCGTGATTAATTTAAGTAAGTTTGTTACTTAAAAAGTACTGAATTATTTCACAATATTAAATTTGCAACAGTCTTTTATAAGGCTTATCAGACGATAGTGAATTTAGTATTTCAAATAATCATATTTTAATAAATTATTCGGGTTAAATGTTTTATTTATTTTTTAGACAAACAAAAATTATAGGCTTGTAAATATAATTTTTTGTTATGGACGACATGTAGCTGAATTATTATTCAACAATATTTTTGCCAATTGGAAAAATAGACACGTCTCTTGATGCTTATGACAAACTACTCAAAAGGAAATCAAGTTTTATTTATATTTTAACAGAAAAACCTTTTAGTATTTTCACTACAAAAGCGGCAAAGACAGCAAAATGATAAATGATATTTTATAGTTTGAGTGATTGACAGGAATGTACAGTTTACTATTTATAAAATAGCTGTATAAAAAATACTACTGAAAATAATGTGTGGAAACCGTTGTCAGACAGTTTAAGCTTTTAAATAAAATGTAAAATGTTTTTAAGCCGATTTCAAAAGGCTTGTTTCTAATTATTTGAATTCCATTGAATGCTTTTACAAATTTATTTACTTTAAGAAATATAAAAATCATAGTCTTTCCCAAATAAAAACTTATAACAAGAACTAGAGACGTGACATTAAGCAAAGTTTCAACTTTAAAGTAAATATTAATTTAGTTTTATAATGGAGTTTTTTTGTTCAAATTTTTCAAGATTAAATTAATATAACTTCATTTTTTCTAATATTTGTTTTTACTTAAGATTTTAAATTTTATAACATTGGATGTAATTAAAAATTACAATATTGCACAGTATAGAAAAAGGATGCAACATGACTAATAAAGCATTGAATGATGAAATATTTTTTTGCAATTAAGATTAATAATTTATTAAAAAAACGTTTTATCTTTAAAGTTTACTTTGTAATAAGAGGGCATATGCAAAAATAGTAAAATCAAATGCTCGTAATTTTTTAAATAAGCATGTCAGACATAATTCCCATGTGGTAACAGTTTAATTTCATTAAAAATTAGTTTATTATATTTGTTCAATTATAGACATGTTATTGTACATATAACGTTTAATTATAAGATAGCATACATCGTGTCTTACCATCAATTAAAATTATGCTTTTGTCCACAAATTTGTTATTTTAAGTGGTTTAAAATTAAAGCATCATCTACTATGTGCTTTCTAAATTTTAACGCACATGTAGAACAGCCCTTGTGAGATATCAATAATTGCAAAGTTTAAATGGATTGTTTTTATTTCTATATAATCTAGCTTCAGTCATTTGTAATCTGCAATTATTAATGTTTATTTTGTGAGTTAGAAGTTTCCATTAATTATCTTTTATTTTTTATATTATATGCACAGTTTTATGTTAGCTAACCCTAGTTTTAAAAAATAATACCATACGATCTACGGATGATTATTAAATTTTTTATAAGTATTTCTTGTTCATCATATCCACAATCAAATTGATGTAATAAAAATTATTATTATGGTTATTGTTATTCGTTTTTATTTTACTGTTTTCCCCTTTTTGTGATAAGTTTAATTTTATTTAAATAAAAGAAACTTTAGAGTGATATGATATCATATATTTGCATAGATGAACGAAATCAGAATCACAAATAATGCTATAATAAAATTATTTTCTTTTTATTTTTCTCAATAATTTGATTTCGTTACATAATGTAATTAAAGGAAAAAGAACAAACACACTAAGTACGTAAATAATAAATATTTTAAGAGTAAACATGTAATGTGTTGTTTTAATCGTAAAAACGAAAATATTTTCATTGCCCTAAAAAATTCAAGTAAACTTTTTCTACTTTAACTGATTTATAATTTTTAATATTTAAGAATTTTTATAGTTCTTGATCTCCATTTACTAATTTGCAATTACTTTTCCTGCCTAACCAGAATATTTCCCTAGCTCTTATTTGTTGGTTTAAAAATAAATTGAAAATAAAATTGTTATTTTTGACAAATTCAGATTAAACTCTAAAATATCAGAATAAATCGATTCAAATAAGAGAAAGCTTTTAAAATTAATAGAACATAAGATTTTTTACTTATTTAAAAAAATGTCCCTGCAAGGAACAAAAATAAATTTTATTTTAATATAAAACAAAATTGTTACACGACGTAAAGTTTTCTGAAATCTTAAATTGATATATTATACAAATTTGTCAAGTTTTATGGCTCTGCAATATACAAAACTGTTTTGCTGAACTTTGTCTTTAGTTGGATTTGTTTAATGTCTATCATTCTATATGTTTTATTTTATATTGTGTTTCAACGACGATAACAAGGTAAACGTTAACAATATCAAATGACTATAATTTTCATAATAAATAATAATTTGTCATTCATTTATCACTGATACGATTGTCGTGATCAAAATAATCAAATTTAGTTCACGTTTTTTTCATATAAATTACAATTGGATACAAATTGTATACAAACATTTGCATCTTTTGAATTCTACAAATGACAATTCCAGAATATAACCATGCAAACAACATAGTTGAGCAACAGTTTTTATTAAATAATAATTAATAAATTGTTTAGATTCATTAGAAATTATATGTGACATACATTCCACATAAAATACTTTTCTAATTCATAAAAGGAATAGTTTCTATAGTTAAAGTTTACATATTTTGTGTATAGATACATAAAAGGAAAATATTATTAGTTTATCTAAACAATTCATTTAACAATTTAGCATGAAATTAGTTTATTTCCCCTAAAAATAGTAATAACATTTAATTTACTTTTTATTTTGTTCTATCTATTTTAATTAAATTAAATAAGTTTCAAGTACTTACTAGCTATAAATTATACCAAAAAATAAACATTAAAGAGATACTTAATAAACAGTTTCGATAGTTGATTTTATAAGGCAATAAAACTATAATAAAATCAAACATAAATATGTTGTAAAATATACAAAATAACATAGTTTCTAAATTAAGTTGAATAAATAATTTTGATTTGATTTACTGTAATAATATTATACAATTTCAAAACCAAAATATTTATACTTTTTAAAAACGACATTCTAAAGTTACCAGTTCTTTGTGTTTTATTATTTAATTTTCCCGAATTAACTTAGAAAGCTAGTCTTTCAGATTAAACTTATTATCGTTGCTATGTCTTTTATATACAAGTTTTGCTAAGTTAATTTCTAAAATTACTTTGTATTAAGTTTTATATATATTTAATTAAGATAAGAAAATAAAAAAACTTTTTAGAACGTTTATGAACGGAGTAATAAATTTAAAGTAATGGCAAAATACATCATAGTGTTTGCATTTTGTAAAATTATTGCTACATCAAATCAAATATTATATATATATATTTTAATTAAGTTATATATTTACTTTGGTTATACATTATTTACTACCAAAGCAATATTTTGATTTAAAGAATATTAATTATTATTTCAAAAGTAACATTTTTCTTGCAAATACTTAAATTTAATTTAAATAATTATTTATTTAATCTGATATAATGGCACAAGTGTTTGCATTAATTATTGTCAAAT
Source organism: Ptychoptera contaminata (assembly GCA_963942525.1). Lineage (NCBI taxonomy): Eukaryota > Metazoa > Arthropoda > Insecta > Diptera > Ptychopteridae > Ptychoptera > Ptychoptera contaminata. The sequence continues at coordinate 10,143,744 of OZ012636.1, read as the reverse complement.
TATACTAAATATATAATTAATTGTAAAATATTTATTTATTTACAAGCTTAATATTTACGTATGTTCTTGTTAATTGCAATATCTTTTCATCTTATGTGATTATAAATAACAACATTGAAATACTTTTAGTATTTAATGAATAAGTTTAAAAAAAAACTTTACTTTTAATGTATTATTTACTGTTTAAACTTAATTAATTGTTTTAATTTGTGAGCTTTAAAATATTAAATGTTTATACTTTATAAACATTTTACTTTAAATAAACAAACTATTTACTGTGTTTATTATTAAATAAATTTTCAAAAAAGAAAAGACAGTGTAACCAGATTATAAGATTAAAAGAAAAAATTGATTTACAAAATGTTATTAATAATGAACTGATGTGAAGCAAGTTTAATAGAAATTATATATTCAATTGGTTTGATTTATAAATAACGTTATTAAATCTTTCGTAAGTATTTATTTATCATTATGAGAATATCAACACATTTAGAAAAAAAACGTATATTTTTTCTAATGTAAAAGCAAACGTTACCTTTCTTTGATGAAACAATAAAAATGTTAATATTATATATTTAAATAATTAATTAAAATTTTATAATCATCGAAACGTACATATTTTAAATCCCAATATTATTGTATATACTTAGAGTCTTTTTTATATTACTTCAAATAAGCAAGTAACAAGTAAATAATTTATTTCAGGAAATTAATAAATGACATTCAAATCGGATGAATGACAATAAATATTATATAATGAGAAAAAAATTGTCGTAAAAGGTTTCTTTCAAACTTATCCAATATTAACGCAACATATTGTGCCACCAAAACATTAAAATTGCATCATCATCATCTTCATCATTGTAACTGTTTATCATTATGTAATAAATCTTTTTAATGGTTTTATGAATATCAAATGAATCGACCCTAATCCCAAGTCTAATTTCTTTTCGATTCAATCTCTTTCACTATTCACGTAGGAAAATAATACAAAAACCTTTACTAAAATAAAGAAAGGACTAAGGTAAGACATGACTTGAAAATAAAATAAAAGCCAAATACTCGACAGTAGGAATTGTAATTGTATATCCTAATAGCGATAAAGAGAAGCATATAGTGCGGTTACATGACATAATATATTCCAACTTTCTTGTACATTACAAAATTTACAGGTAATAAAATTCTGTTAATATAAGTCAGTGTGACACAGAACTTTAATAAACATGACACAGTTACATTTTATAACATTTTAATAATTTATTTTAATTAAAGGTATTGACAATGCCATAATTTAATTTGAATACATGACAATGCTATGGATGCAAATAGAAAAATGTAAAAATAATAAATTGTGTTATCTAAATTACACAATATGCAATAATATAATAAAAAACAGAATTTTTATTGTATTAATATTGGCTTATGGGGAGTTATAGCAGATCAATGGGAATAATAAACTCTGATAGTATTGATTAATTTTTTAATGAATGTTGCTATGGTTGTGTTTTTATAATAAAAACACCATTCGTTGCGATTTGCATTCCTTGATTTGGAGTTCAACTGAATTAACATCCTCGTCTTTTGATATGTTATTTAAGATTCAATATAAACAGTAGACGAATGAGTTATTTGCCTTTAAATTTATATCATTGACCCAATTTATATTAAAAGCTCTATTTTTATTAACATGAAAATCATTTTACATATCACATTAAATATAATACTTAATATTTTACATCTTTGCTTAGGTGAAAAAATAAAAAAAAGAATATATTCTATTATATAATTGGGAGCTTGATTGATTGCGGTAGCATAAAGTTATCACATTTCAATAAAAATAATTTAATATTAAAATTCCCTTGATTGATTATGATTCTGTACAAGAAAAATATTAAATATTATATATGACGGTTTTTCATAAATTTTAGCTTAAGATAAAAAAGGTTTAATATATTTATGTTTGTATTGAAACATGTTAAAGCTTCATTTACGATTAGCGAGATAATCTTTACCGGCAAGTTAAAAAAGTAATGACTGTTCTACCTAACACTTGTGGTGTATACTAATAACACTGGAGAATTCCATTTTCATTTAACGTAATTGTTTCTCTTTTAATTTTAATTCAAAATAAAATTAAAATATAAAAAAATGCAACAGCGTTAATTATTCTTTAGAGGCGAAACGTTAATATCGAAAAAATGTTTATTACAAAAAAGCTCTTGTTGCTTATTACGCATGGCATTATATAGCAGAATTAAATTTATTTATAAAAGCATTAAAGTTGTTTAGTAAAATTAATTATTATTCCAATACAAATTTGCTTTATAAAAATATCAATTTCATGAAAGAACGCAATCACTTTAACAGACACTTAGTTTTTGTAAAACTTTACGAATGAAGAAAAAAACCTTTTACGGATATATTGCAGAGAGAACTGTATACCCTAAGGAAGCGTTATTGTGTAGTCAAAAAACTTTAAAAAACTTTGATTAAATTAAGGGAATAAAGGCTATCTGAAACACCATTGAATTTGATTTCAAGGAACTATAGAATTGAATTGTCAGGTGAAATATCACTTTATATTGCAGCCGTCTAGGTTACATGCAATAAAGTTTGTATAAAATTAAACGATAAAGAAATATAATAAATGCATAGAATATTTATTTGTATAATAAATTGATATAAACACGGCACTTGATATAAATAATTCAGAGCATTTGCGTTTATTTTCAAAATTAATTCGGGCGGATGTTGACACTTAAAGTACCATAAATATCTTTAAGAAATAAAATCTTTTTCTTTTAAACAATAAAACACAAAAAATCGCAAAAGAGTAATCTACGGTCAAGAATTTCACACAAAAAAGATTTATTTAGTTAAGAAGAAAGTAGAGATAAGTGACCGCCGTGCTTATTTGAACTAATTAATTCTTCTTTCTCTTCTATTTTAATTCTTGAACACAAGTGTCTTGGCTTGGTAAACTTTAAACATTCTTTTGGATTACAAAATTACGAGTTAATTTGATAATAGCGATTTAAATCCATTATTCAATTGTTTTTTACAAATAGAAGCATGAACTCTAAGAACAAAGCTTTATTTAAATATATTTAAAGTGTTTACTTGTCATCAGCAAAGTGAATATAAATGTGATATTGATCTTAAAGTTAATCAATTTTTTTTGTTATTTAAGAAAAAAAAACATTAACAGCGTAAAAATGAATATTTTCACAAATATATTCTACTTTTTTGCGATATACTTTGTGTAGAAATATCCAATTACAAATTCGACGAAAGTTATTTTTTCAACCTATGCATTATTTCAATTTTTATTTATTTAGATCCTTTTTTCGTATTACATGCGTATTTAAGTATTACATTAAATATGTATTAAATGTATGTTTTATTAATAAAAAAGGGTTTTTACACAAAGCATAGTCAAATTTTGTTTATTTTAATTTTAAAAAATAAATAGAAAAATACTTCAAAGCATTTAATTACATTTTCTTACAAGAATTAAAATGTTGAACTTTTTATATTTTAATATAAAAACCAAAGAAGAGTAAAATATTATATAAAAAGTAAATAATTAAATTGGGATTTAACAATTATTTACAGCTAAAGAAGATAAATATGTTAAATAAATGTAGCCCTTACATAAAATAAATACATTTAAAAGAAAATTTGTTAAATTTATTTTATTGATTTAATTAGATAAACAAATATTGAAAAATAAAAAATAATTTTATAAATTATAATTGCTATTATAGTTCCCAATGTATTTTCTCATTCTATTTGAGAAATTTTAGACATGTATTGTTTGGTTGATTTTGTAAATAAAGAATAATAATAATAATAAAAATAATAAAAGTAATAGAAAACTTTTTCGTTGATATGTATATTTATATTTGTTTTCGTTTCACAGTTGAGATACTGTGGATAAACAGCAAAAATTGTATTAATAAATGTATAAGAGTTGAAAACAAATATAAATTAGCAGCATGACAAAACAAACAACATTTTAAGAAAAATAATATTTACTTAAGGAATTCACAAGGAAAAATTCCCAATTAGATAATTTTAATGAGTATAAATATTTAAAATCTAGAACAGGTTGTATCCACAATTTTAATTAGATAAACAAATATTTTTTAACATCAAATCTTAGATAAATAATAAAAATAACTTTTTTTTAGGTTTGGAGTTAACCTTGCGGATTTACATTAAAGAAGTTTAATCTGTTGTTTTGTAAAATTAATGAATGAGATTACAATATAACAAAAACTAACTTCATTAATGCAGGCAATTAAATGTACTTAAGTGTTAAGTATGTAACCGTTATATAAATACACTACGAATAATCTTATAAAAAATGCAAATTAATACATCCAGTTATTTGGAGTTATTAAACTAAACAGTGATTAAAATAAATAACAGTGTTTAAAGTTACATTGTGGAAGACAGTTATTTGTTCATTACTGTAACTAATCAACTACCAAAAATGCTTATTAGATGAAATTTGTTAACTTGCACTTGACTACAGCTGAAGTGTTATGAGTGTTTTTAAAACTAATTTGCAGGTGATTAGATTGAATTCATTGTTTTTTATGCAAGTACTTTTGTTTAAAATGATTTTTGAAAAATGAATGCAGAATAAGATCCCTTTTTAGTATAATAATACATATGTATTTTGGGAATTATTGTTAAGCTCGTTAAAGCAAAAACTTATCGTCTTTCACAGTCTCATGTCGTTTTATGACTCCATAATTGTAAATAGTTTGTATTCGTTGACTGTACTTTAAAGGATTTATCAAAACTGTTTTATTATTTAATATAAAATCATAAACAAACCCATGGACAGTTTGATAACAATCATCGTATTGTTGAATCTTTTATACACATTTTTTATTTTCAATTCTTATTTGCCTAATTTTTACTTAGATGCTCTTTTATGGTATTAGTTTTTTATTATAATAATGTTAATCTTTTCGTACTTTATATTTAGTAATGTTGTTAATATTTTTTATACAGTAAAGTTTTGCTAGCTCATTTGATACTAAATTATTAGATTTATTTAAACTATGGTTTTTATTTTATGTGTCTATGACAATTTATATGCATTGAATATTTGATTACTGCAGATTTAATATATAAATTATGTAGAATTATATTTTATGATGTATAGCCAATAATTCTTTAGTATTTGTTGGCAAGTGACTAATTTTTGGCAATAATTAACTCAAAAAGACAATAATGAAACAAAAATAAAAAATTTCTCAACTATTCCTACTCCACAATATTCAAATTTTAAACATTTTTTGTATCTGTTTTAAAACAATTTGTTATTATCATTCTGATTTAATCGTGTCTGAATTTGAATAGACTAATAATTATTCTAATCAAGTTTTGTTTGAAATTACATAGTTGATAATTTTAATTTAACGATTAAAGGAAAAATTTAGAAGAATATATGACTGAAACAAATATTACAAGATTTGTACAATTACAAGGTTTGTATTATTGTTATTATTCTTTAGTTTTTTAGACGATGTTATCAATTTGTACCCATATAAAATTTACATTTACAATATAATCAAAAATTATTTAAACAATATTACATTTTGCAATGTAAATTCTTTTTTTAGATTTGAATTTCTGAATTAATTTAGTTTTTAATTCAGCTATGAATACATAATTTCGATCAAATATTTTTTATTGTAATTTTAATACAGTGTTAAACTTGCATATTTTTAAAATTATTAACGACAATATACACTGCTTTAAAGAAAATATTTTAAATTAATTTTCATAAATATTTTATATTGGTTTTCTGTATACAACAGAAACAACAATTACATTTATACAATAGAAATAGCATAACTAACGTTTAAATATCATTGTCTGTTCTATATTTATGCCTATTTGATTATTCAAATATTATCCTTTTGCTAATTTTATTTAAACTTTTGTTATTATTTTATCAGACTGATTCCAGATGCTTTAATGTAAAATCTATTCGGTTTTAGTTTTTGTATTTTTTTCTTTCTGTTTTAATATGAAAAAGAGCATGATGGCATCCTTTTATAAATTGAACGTGTTCGACCAGATTTCACAATTTCATTTTTCGAATAATTTAAAAAATTTTTTTTAGTCTGTTTTGAATAATTTTGCTTAAACATTTCAAGATACTGTCAATTACAAATTTAAGACAAAATATGATAAAGATAATTTCAAAACTTTTAAAGTTTTAATGTTTAATTGGTAAATTTGTGTAAGGTTTTGATTTAATTAAATTTCTTAACAACGTTAAATCCTATAAATATTTGCCAATTTTCACACAATATCACCGGTTATTATATATTATTTTATCGGATAAAAATAAACTCATAAAATACTATTTGCACGAATAAACTTTTATTAGATTTCGTTCAATAATGATGTGTAAATTATGACAAATTTTTATAAAAAAGGTCTGTATTTACGACAGGATACATGATAAAATAAGTATTAGAAATATTTTTTAATTTTATTTGTTCAGTAATAAAACGTTTTTTAAATGTTGGGTACTAAAATATTTGGTATTTTAAAAGGTCTTTGGTTAAAATAATTATTTATTTAAATGTTTAATATCTTTGAAGATAACATTAAATTATTATAAAGATTCATTGATAAATTCTATCTTATATTTTTATTTTTGTATGATTAAACTTTTCTTTTAAAAACCTTTAAAGTGATGCCAAAGTTTTACTCTTATATATCGACGCTTGGTTCTAAAAACTGATGATAAGCAAATCTTGCTATTTTAATGAATATTGAAATGCTGTAAAGCTGAGATAAATTGGATTATTATTTAATGAAAATAGGAAATGTAATCGTATTTCACAGCCCAACTCTGTTTTGAATATTGATTTATTCTTTGCGTAATAGTTCTTTAACTAGGTAAAAAATGCAAATAATTTATTATTGACAAAATAGAAAAAAAAATGTTCAAATTACAATGATATGCGGTTTAGAAAATATTTGTTATTTTGTATCAAATATGCTGTACTTACATCACAAAATTAAGAAATAAATCAAACATAATATATAATTTTAACATCTGCAAAGTACATGTTATTATTGATTATCTAAATCAGCTGTAAAAACAATTTTTAAATTTTATCGAAACATTATTTTATCAAAGGTATTGATTTTGATGATTAGACGAAAATTTGTTCATATAAACTAAAGTGTTTTAAAATGTATATTTTGTACAGTAATTATTTCGATATTTTATTATTATTAAATATATAAAGAACTTATTTAAATATTTTAAAGCTTTACAGTTGCTATTTGTTAATTTCAAATCATTTTATTTTTATTAAATGTTACTTCATAATATAAACAATATCATAAAATAAATTATTTAATGTGATTTATTATATATATAGAATAAGTTTAAAATCTGCACACTAAAAAACAAGTGATTGTACAGGACTTAATATGAAATATTTTCAACATAGAATGAATGAAGTTTTTCTTTCAAATATATTGATATAATATTCATACGTCTGTCAGAAGAAACATTTTTTCCGTCACAAAATTGATATGTTAATGTTTCATAAATATTTACACTCAAAATATGAGTTCTTGTAATACAAATGCATGTCATCTACATTATGAATATAAACTATAATATACATACATATATATATTATTAATATAAAATGCAACTATCATGTAGTTATGATAAAAGTATTAATGCTTAATTCAATTTATTAATTAATCTAGTATAGTAGTTATTTTTTTGAATAATTAATTTTATTTGATTTATTTTTATTTCAATGAGCTTATTCTGTTGTTCAGGATACAAACTTTTATATAAAACTAATTTAAATTATTTATTGAAAATGAGTTATAACCAAAACAGCAAAAAAACATTTTCTGTTCTTATTGTCTCGAATTTGTGACATTCAAATATTGCTGAACTCTTATAGTTGTTATTTCAGCTAAGTAATCAATATTTTAAGAAAAATAAATTAAGACAAACTTTAAATAAGTACACACTATTTGCCTTATGCTATATTAACATAATTGTGAGCTGTTTCATATAATAAAACATATATAAGGATTTGTAATAAAGATTTAAGAAGTGCAAATAAAATGATAGCACGCATGAGTAAATTTTGACAGATCATGCTCAACACATTGGCAAATATTAGTTAATATATAAACTAGTTCCGCAACACTTTCTTCTTTGTTTCGTGTTCTTCAACTGAAAATATATCTTCTGACACAGATAAGACCTTAGAGGCAAAAACTGACAACAATATCCCTCTTTCAAATGGTGTTTACTTAAAGGTTAAGTAGTTAAACATTAGACTCACACCTTCAGTTGACTGAAGCCTCTTACTGATATAGTAAGTTTTCCCATATTGTTCAGTTAACAAAGCAACTATGTTGCCATCCTTAAACTTCAATGGCAGCAAACTTATATCATTACTTATGGGTAGCTGTGTAACCATTATGTTTGTTGATGAAACAATATATGAAAATAAAGCTCCGTTGTTTGTGTGATCAGTTTCTTAAACACTGCAAGTTGTTTTTGTTTAATGCAATAATAAATTCAATTAGCTATCGCTTTTAATGCATTTTTATTTAATTAACAACATGACAATCGTGCTGTTTACGAATAATAAATAAATAACATTTTATAAATATATTTACGTGTTAATTCACATTGAAGACAATTATTTGCACTTGTTTCAATAAAATTTGCAAAAAGTGATCAAATTTTAATTAATTAAATTAATTTATTCATAAAAATCAACAAGTTTAAAGGAAAAAATAAACAAATTCATTCACTACTGAATAGATAAATCTTGATAATCTTATTACTCTTCAATTTGTAAAAAGAATTTATAAGAAGAGTAGCGTAAAGTTTTCTTCACGTCATTAATTATAGCTCGAATTGCTTGTTAAAAATAATTTCCATATAATAAACAAAAAGCTGTTTTAATTGAATTAAAATTTTATTTTCTTAATATAAAGTGAAATTAAAATACCTCTGTGAGTATCACCAGATAAAAAGAGTAGTAAGATGATAATGTATAAGGGAAATGTGAAAGCAGTCGCAATAAAATACTGCTTAACTTCTTACCCACCAATCTTAAAATCAATTGCGTCAATATTATTTAAAAATATTTTTCTTATAAAACACTTTTATTGTAATTTATTTTAATTATTTATTTCTTTATATAAATTTTGTTATTGGCCCTGAAGGTATTTTAAATAATAAATAAACATTCAAAGTTAATTCAATTAAGTTATTTCGATAAATTTAGTTAGCAATTTTAGCTGGAGGGATAAAACTGTTTATCGAAATTATTTTAATTATTGATTTTGTTTATATTGTAACAAATTAAAAAATAACGAATAGCAATTCGTTTTTATTTAAAACAATTACTGTTCTAGGCATTGATATAATTTTTATTTAACGTTAATTATTGTAACTTGTAACTAATTATTATTAATAAGATAAGTCTCTTTCACAACAGTGATTGACATTTTAATTATATTTTGATTACTAAATAATAAAAAACATCATTTTAATATTTATATAATTGTGTAATTAATATATCAAAATAAGCGTTTGAACTCTTGAATATGTTTTTACTTATATAATTATGAAATCTGTAATTAATTTCTGTATTTTTTTTAATAATAATAATATATTCATAAATTCACTTTTTGGTTACGAATTGTAAACGTAACATATTAAAAATGTCAAAGTTTATCACGGTTTTGATGTATTCTGCTGTTAATTACATTTTAATATTTCCATGAATTTGAAATATTAATTTTGGAAATAATTTATATCAAACATGTGTTCCTTCAATTTATTCAATAACAACAAATTTTATTGTTTTAATAATTTATTATTAAGTCGATCTATCTTTCTTATCGAAATAAATATTTATTAATTTTAATTATATTTAAATAAATCTTTTCTCTTGTAAATTAATTTAATAAAATTTATAAAAAACAAACTCGTTTCTTGTCTGCTTGGTACGAAACTTATAAAAGTTTATTAAATTTGGGGAAAGAAATTCTGTAAAATAAACCAAAAACTTAAATAATTGAAAAAGTTTCTAGTTTCGTTATTTTATATGCTTATTGCAAGTCCAGGTGTATATCCAACCAAATAACTATGGCTTGAGTATGACTTGTTTATATGCTTTACGCTGCACATCAACCAGACAGCAGAACTAAGTTTGTGTGTGCAAAAGCACAAATTTAAATAAATTCTCTTTCGAAATTAAAAACTATTTTCATTTATTATCGTTTTCAAATTTGATATTGAATGACATTGATAGTTTATATATCGCTAGCAAATAAATACTTGAAAGTAACGTAATAAGAAAAGCATTTTCCTAATATTGATTATACAACCCATTGTGTGCTTTTGGCATATCATTCCTAAAGAAAAATATTATTGAATTATAATCTTGTTTGATTACAGAGAAAAAGAAGAATATCTGATAGATTATCTACGTCTTACAATCGATAGATAAATAATATATATTTTTTTCTTTTTAACAAAAAATACAAATGTTCCATCACAAGGTATTTTCTTGTTACAAGATTTATTTAATATTTGAAAAAAAACTAAATCGCTTTTAAAATTTTATTTTATTTTTTAATTACAAAAAGTATAGAAAACAAACTTTGTCATCAAAATATAACAATGAATTAACTTTGAGGCAATCTCTTTGCAGGAAAATAATTGTTAATCTCATTAATGGTATAAAATATTAAAAGATTTTTATTCACATTTTACTATAATTTTATATAATGAAACTTTATTACAATAAGTAAATCCTGATTGTCAGTTTTTTTTCGTTTCGTATAAAAAGTTTACATAAAAGCTTTTAGTTGTCAAAATTAAGTTTTAAATTTTTTTCCTAAAGCGAGGGAAATATTTTTTTTTATATAACAATTCGATTAGAATAAAATGCTTTTAGATACTTTTTTTTTGTTTGAACTTTATATAAAAATATTAATCGTTTTTTAATGTTTATTCAGCATTACCTCTCTAAAAATGCAATGAGCTGTCTCTTGAATAGTCATCAAATGCATAATGATGAGTTTTATTTAAGTTACGAAAGTCTTAAATAATAACATTTAATTCCAAACTATGGAATCATTTGACCGTTCATTAAGTATTTAAAAGCATATTTTATGGGTATTATTGATTTTGTAATATCAAATATATCGGAGAAGAAATCGATCAACAGAAATAAACTATTATATTTAAATGTTTGCTTTTGGATTTAAATCATTCTTTTCCAACACTTTTTTCTTAAAGGAGGCTCATGAGATTAATATTTGCCAGGAATAAAACTTCTCAGAAAACAAACATAAATTGAACGTTTATTACATTTTGAGTAAATATTAAAAAAAAAGGAAAATGTTTTGCAGATTTATCAATAGTAAAAGAATTTCATTTCATAATGTATGATATTAAAGACATTGTTCATTTATTACATTTTAATAAAAAATATATTTTTGATATAGTCAGTAATAAGAGCTTTTCATACAGTTTTTATGGACTAAATGTAATTTTGTAGTAATAAACTTGTACCTTATTTTCTGCAAGATGCAGTCATCAGATGATAAGTGGATTTGTAATTTAATTTAGAAATGTCGTTTGTATCCATATTTTATCAAGCTATTATAATCCCGTTTATGACAATTTTTATGTTATTTTGCCACAATAATTTGCTTTGTTTAAGAATAAATACATTTTAAAAGTAAATAATTATTACATTGTTTGCATCAACTTAACTACAGGGAAAATTACTTTATTTCTAAATGATGGAAAATGACAATTTAAAACATAATAATAATAATATTAATAATAATAATGGAATGATATAAAATCCATTTCTAAGTATAATTTCTTAGAAAACTTTTATTTGGTGTTTGTCTGCTAGTGACGTCCAATTATATTTAAAAATAAAAAATTATATTCAATAGTGTGTTGGCGTTTATTATTGATGAAAACAACAATGAAATGGAAAATATAAATTAATTAAGTTATTGAAAATATATTCTTGTGGATAATTATTTTTTATTATTAATAAAATTGAACTTTGTGTTGATGTTAAAGTTTTGAGCATCTTTAAAATATTGAGAAAGAAACCATTGATGACTTTCAAGATAAGAATGCTTCACAATTAAAGTGATTATTTGTTTTCAATAATTTCTAATCCATTTAATTTTATTAACATTATTATTATATTGCTTAAAGTTATAAAAAATAAATGCACTTGCTATTTATCCAGGACGATTAAACATAATCCACACACAATAATATTTTAGTGAAAAAGTAAGTAAGTTTTCATTATACTTAACTGTATTGTTAATACAAAAAAAAAAATTAAATAACGATAGAAAATTATTAAAGAAAAACTTTTCCAGTATTTATTAAATTCAATAAAATAATTTTTATTATAAATTTACTTTTGCTTATTTGTTTGTTACTGATGACTGAATAAATAAAATAATGATATCTGTTGTTATCTTTTGAGTTCGTTAAAATGCCAATTTATGTTATCAGTTACTTAGAAATCATCAGCAGACTGTTGCAAGAGATGCTTTTTTATAGTAAAAGGCTGGTTCTATCATAATTGAGGCTATTACTAGTCTTTTAATAAATATAAAATAAATTGTTTCTATAAATCTTATTCAAAGTTATAAACAAATCTCTTTTTGCATGTAGCATGAAATCTCCACTTTATATTGTAATAAATATTGTTTGCCCTATTGATGTTATTTTTTATTGAATCGGAATGGAAAAGTTTTTTTTTTATAATATTTAAAATAATTATATATTGATTTCCTCAATCAGGAATTTGTAAATTAAAATGATGAAATTGAATTATTTTGCCTTTTTTATTTTGCTTAATCAATTTAATTTTATTTCAGTTTTTTTACAATAAACAGGAAATTTATTTTTTTCGCATTATTTTGCGTTTTTTCCAGCGTTTATAGAATTTAATTTAATTTTGTTTTCGATAATAATTTTATTATTTCGATATATTATTTAAAACAAATAATGTTGATTCACAATTTATTGATTATTTAAATTTGGTCTATTGTTTTACTTGCAGCTATTTGTGTTTAAATTGCGGCAACTTTTAAAAGGTGGAATTTATATAATCTGATTTGTTACCAAGCTTAAGGGGCATATAATTCTATTATCAAACAAGATTGATTTTGCAAATATTCTAATGTTACATTTAGCGCAGTCTTCAATGCTTACATTTATTCTTTATTACACTTAAATTTTGGAATGTTAGTCGCTAGTTGACAAAAGAAGTATTTTACATATATTAAGTAAATAAAATTTATCATTAAAATGTTTTAAATCATTTGTACAAACCACGAAGTCTCAAGGCCTTTAGCAAAATAATCAAAATTACATTGTGGATTTAAATTAGCAATTTAAATATGTAAATAAATCACAATTCATGCTTGCTACGCATTAGGTTAAATATATTTATTATTTTGATTACAATGAAAGAGTTTTTCTTTATTTTAATGTTTTAAAATAAAAACAGCAACATTTTAAATCCTAAACTGGGTATGTAAATTCTATGTCATTGAATTCTCCGCTTTGATTTAAACGTCTTTGTGACACAACATGAAAATTGTTGTACGTTATTACTCATAAAATGGAAAATTACTCCAGACAAAAAGATTATGACGTAATTTTCCGAATTTTTTATTGAAATTTTACACACTTAAAGGCACTCATTCATCAGAATAACGAAAACATAATAAAAGAGTTGAGCATAGTGTTATTATGGTATGAAAAAAAGGGATTGGCAAATTTCAAGTAATAAAAATATATTTCTTTGCTTCTATCTTTAAGAAAAAATAACAATTTTAGATAAATTTTACGACTTCCTCTTACATTGATGGTAAAATCTATTTAAAATTAAGGTTTTTTGTAAAAAAATTATTTACGACAAGAAAGAAATCTTTACCGATAAGTAATATAGTATATGATGCATCTTCCTGATCCCCTTAAAAATTGATGGTTGTTTTGTGAATTTATTAAATAATTTAAATTTCTATTGCACGTCTGATGTACTGTTTTAGACATGATAAAAAGAATGAAATTTTTTTCTACACATGTTATAATACATATAAATAGTGTAGAAATACAATACAATTTATCAATTATTAAACATTAATAAATTATTTAATTCAAAAATTGATCTGCAAATACTTCGTATTTTACTATTTCGGCAATAATCATCTACTCGATCTTTATTAATTATTTAATTTATTAAATTTAAATTACTGTGTAACAAGCAAAACACATTTCCATTTAAGGGCAGCTTTGAAACATATCGGTTTAATATAAATCAGATTATAATAACGTTTATATGATGTTTATAACGATATAAAATTTAAATTTGTTAAAAATTGCATTATATTGCAAGGAATATTATGTATAAATAAAATCTGTTTGAATATTTTAATTTCTACATTGTTATTTGACAATTTTATTATTCACAAGAATATATTTTTAAAATTAAATACTGTAAGTTTTGATGTTTCAAAGAGATTTCCCAATAAACGATATTTATGTCTGTCTTTTAACAACTCAAAGGAAGCTGTGGACCCTCTATTTGCATTTAATTAAAAATCAAAATCATAGAGATTACTTTGCATGTAAAAAATTAATTTAAAAAACAAATTGCTTTCCATTGTGTCAACAAAGCATTTAGTTGAGTGAAAAGAAAATGTAATTAAATAAATACACTGCTTAAAGTAAAAAAACTGTTTGTAGAAATGGCGTGACGAAACTTTTTTATTCACTGAAAATTTATGGTACTTTATGTTTTTTAATATAAGCGTTTAGCATGATGTTAGTTTATTTTGAAATTGACCATTAAATGTCTATAGATGAGTAAGGACAAAGTGCTAAAAGAAGCAATTGCCGAGAATACTGAAGCGAAATATGTCGTTCAATTAAACAAAATGTTATTGTCACTACAAAAGCTATAAAGTGCTTTTTATTTATTCCTCTTTACATTTTGATTGATTTTTTATTGCAAGTAAATACATGTTTGTGAGAATTTAACTTATACATTTTATTTTCGAAACCATATAGTATTGTTCATGTTTTCATTTCTATACAGAAACAATACTAAAGTTATATAAAAAATAATTTAAACAATTTTGAAATAGTCTGTTTAGAAAGTCTGATAGTCTAGTTTGAAATATATAGGATTGTATAAATTGACTACATTATTGACAAAATTAATATTACAGTTTCCTTGTTGTTTCATAATGGTTATCTACAATTTGAACAAATATGTAAAATACTAAAATTATAAATAAAATGGCAAATAATTTATAAACGCTTGTAAAGTGATACATTTTTACAAATTTAATAGTATAAAGTGATCAAACAAATAGACAGCTATTTCGTAAACAAAATATGCATATTTAATTATGTTATAAAGTAATTATTATTAAGATTTGTAACGAGAAATATAAGATAAATTTATTATTTATTTGAAATATTAAAGTTCAATAAGATTTCTATAAATTAAAAAGAGAGAACAATGAAGGTCTTATATGATGAACTTGCTTTATACTTTAAACTTTATATGACACATAGTATGTGAAAATTATTATGCGCTGCACGATCTTACCAAGCCATAAATGTTTATACAACCGTAATCTTTTTAGAATCATGTTGATGCATATTTGGTTCTTTGTTTCATTATATGAAATAACCACAGAACATTTTAGTTGCATTAATTAAGAAATTGCAATGTATAAAATAATAACCTTATTAAATAATCAAAAATATAATCCATTAAATATAATGGTGATTGTGTCTGCTCAAAAATTATTTCTACCTCGGTGCTGTGAAACTCGGTTCTTTTTCACTGCCTTTATCTCTTATTTCCAAGCTGTTTGCGAATCGCTTGAATAAACTTTTACGAGTAACAAAAATATTTGTGTTCCTATATCCATTATAAAAATAAAACAATTTAATGCAATGAAAATGATTAATACAGATTGTCTTCGTCTTGTACGAAAATATAAAAAATTTGTTCTCGTTATTTTAGAACTGATAATGATGAATTGTTGATATAGCATATAATATAAAGAAAGGACAATTATAATGAATAAAACATAAACAAAATTTTTAATATGGCTAAAGGAGTGATAAAGCTTAGATAGAATTGTGCTTGTATAACATAAGAAAAAGAAAAATATTGATGTTAGCAAAAGTCTAATTTTATGTAAAAGAAAAATATTCTTTTTTTTTCATTTTAAATAAGTAAATGCAAATAATAGGAAGACGTAAAGTTTTTTGTCATTTCTGAGTTATGTTAATTTTTATTTTAACGAATAAACGAACAAAACGTGTTCGTCGGGACGTAGCGGACCTCACGATTTTTTATAAATATAGTTACGGGCATTGTTCGAAAGAGGTCTCCGAAATAATGCCTTCGCGCGAAAAAAGGCTACGGGAAACAAGGGCTGGTACTACCACCCACGGTCGAGCGGTAACTCTAAGAACGGTAAGAACATCGAAGTTCCAAAACGATTTCTTTACTCGTACAGCAAAGAAATGGAACGCCTTACCAGCGTGTGCGTTCCCAAACCAATTTAATATCCAATCCTTTAAAACCAATGTCCACAAATATCTTACATCCCATCCTATAAATTGACATGGTAGCTCAAAGCTATTCACAGGTCGACTTCACGTCGTAATTCCTAAACATGTCAATTTCTTTATAAAAAAAAAAAAAAAAAAAAAAAAACAAACAAAAATAATATCTCGTGTAATTTGATAAGAATAATTTAAGAACATTATTATGAAAGAATTGAATTCAATTTTAACAGGCTGTGCGAACTTTACATGCGTGGCTTTTGTTATGTTAAGCTTCTGAAAAATACAAATAATATTATTTCAATAACAATGCTAATTTCTGTTTAATGTCATTATTATTTTAATGCTATAACCTACTGTATAACTTGTAATAAAAAGAAGAGAAAAACTGCAAAAAATTTCTTCAAAATTAATAAATATAATAATGGAATATCTTATGTGATTGTAATTTTATAGTTATGGATTGTTTTATTATATTTATTAATCTAACTATTATAAAATTAATACAAACCTGTCTGTTTTACACCTTCCTCACTTCCTCACTATTCGTCAGCAGTGGTTTTTTTTTTGTCGTTTCATACAACTCTGCTGTATAAATGCAATATTATGAATTATTTATTGAGTTAAAATTCAACAAAAAAAAAACAGTGACTGTTACTGAATGAATTAAACATAATATACTCATGCATGCGTGCTATTGACACTAGTTATACAATAAAAAGCAAAGAGTTTTGTTGCTAACAATTGCAAAAAAAAAAAAATTATTGCGAACCATTAAACCTGCATTTATTTTAATTAAAAATTTTTTACTGAGCTTTAATATTGTAGATTAAATCGTTTAAATTAATTTACATTATTTAATAAGCATCCATAATTACTTGTTTGAATTTTAACAACAAAGTGTAAATTTAGTTACATAAAATTCATTTCTTTGCAATGAATATTAATTAGAGAAATTAAATATTGTAATTTGTATATTGAAAATAATGTCATTAAAGCTGCATAGTTCATAGTATATGCAAATAAACAAATTTAAAGCTACATAATAATATTTTTTTATTAAATTTTTAATATTAACTTTAAACATAGTTGCAAATTGTTTTCTATTCAATTCATTTTGAATAATTACAATAAATTTATTAATTATAATTTTTGTAAATAGAACTTTTTTATATTACACCTAAAAGCTATGTTTTCATTTCATTACTTAATTTAATGAACAATCAACTAGTTTATTTTATCAGAAGAATATCAATTTTACAAAGTGCTTAAGTATAAATGAAATCAATTAAATTAATTATATTTTTTCTAAAAACTTTCATCAAGTTTAATTAAAGTTATGTTGATGCTTACTGTTTATGTTTAATTAAAACTTTTGTTTGGTTGTCGTGTACATTATTTAATCAAAAGAAATTACAGAATATCAAAGAACATTATCTTTCGTTTGTATTATTTTTATTTTATTTTTAGTCTTTATAGAAATAAAACATGATGAGAATTTTATATAAAAAATCAAACAAACAGACAGGATACTTTATATATATTAAATGCAAATTTAACAAAAGTGCAAAATACCAAATAATAATTTATTCTTTTTTAATTTAATTCTATAATAATATAATTAAATATATAAATTTTGGTTCTAATAAAATTTTATTTAAAACGAAAAAGCAATTTGATTTTATTATGTACAACCAACGTAAATTATAAATGCTTTGTTAAAAATTCGCATGCAGAATAAATTGCTATGGAGATTGCTCTAAATGAAACGGCAAAAAAAATATTGTAGTTTTTTAATCTCTATCAAAATCTCTATCTGCCTTTATCTATTGTGCTTCATTGTTTTTAGTAATAATCAAAAGCAGAAAGATAATCTACTTTCAAATGATATGAAATTTTGAGGATTAAAAATCTTTTATCAAACAAAATGAAAAATAAAGTAAGTTTCAAAAAATAAAAAATATCCAATGATAATATGTTAATAATAATAATACAGTTTGCCAATATTTATTTATATATTGAATTGTTGTATATAAACAGCAAAAACAAATAATAGCTTAATTCAATTTATATAATTGAATGTGTAACGCATGTGGTCTTTGTTACAAAAGGAAAAACTTTCTATGTCTTATGTTACGGAAATTGTTTCACCCCCTAATAATGACATTCGTTTCCTTTCATTTTCTATTAAATAGTTAGAATTAAAGTGGTTTCATTTCTTACCAATAATGAAGACTAAAGGGCCATCTACTAATGCTGAGTAAACAACAAATGGTGTGAGTTAAATACTGAAATACTTAACCTTTAAGTAAACATGTTTTGGAAGTGGATTGTTGCTGTCATGTTTTGCCACACCTATACCGTATCGTAGTCAGGGATTGCATAACATTTAAATTGTTAGATAATTTTATTTAGTTTTTTTATAAATTTTATAAAAATGCTTTATCGTTACGGTCTGTATATATGTATGTTTTTTAAATAAATTTCTAGCATGTTTAAGTGTATATGCTTGATTGCAGTTGGTTACTTTAAGATAAAATATGTATAGTGCTGTTTTTGTAACTGATATTCCATTTAAATTTTAATCATACTTTAATCCCAATTAGACATCGTTACATAATGTTTGCCATCTCTGATCAAGGACTATTTATATATAAGAAATATATATATTTTTGTTTGTTTAGCAGGTTACACATGTGTTTACACATGTATGTTGTTTATTTTTCACATTATTTAACTTTAATTTATAACAATAAGTGCTAAAACTGTGTATATTTGCTCTTGCTTGACACTTGTGACTATTTAATATATATTTGAACATTCATTTATGTTTATTATGTTTTGAAAAAGATACATTTATTAGGTAAATTATGATTTTATTAGATATACAAGAATTTATTTAAACAAGAAAAATATAGTGTGAAATCGAATTTATTATTGTTATAATTGTATGCAAAATGATTTGTTTAACAAACAATCTTTCTTAGACAAATTGGTAGACAATTCTCTTCTTTTACAGTTGTTGATTATTATTATTATTTTATATAAAAAATTATTAAATTTTTGGCAATATAGTAAAACAAAATAAAAGTTTATCTTAGATTTTAAAAAATCATGTAAAATAAACTTGCTATTGTGGAGAAAATCTGGAATATGTTAATGCTACTAAACTAGGAGGGTTTACAATTTCTGAAATATTCGTTTCAATACAAACTCTTTAAAAAGCTTATTAAAGCTTTCATAATGATGTATATATAATTTTTAAATAATAATTATTTTTATTTTTAATTAAATTTCATTCTTTGTCAAAATTTATTTATGGAAAAATGTAAATACTCATTGAAAATTGAAATTGAAAAGATAAATTCTTTGTTATTGTCGACTGAAGATAAGACATATAAATTTCATTCAGCATCAATCTCTTTGTCTACCATAATTTTTCTCTTTTAAATAAATATAAAAAACAACAAATGCTGACGGCATTCATAGTCACCAATCGTCATTTCAAATGAAAAATTTAATATATCATAAGTGTCTATGCTGTTTGTAAAAACTAAATTCTGAGGATTCAATAGTTTCAATTTTTTATACCCTCAGGAATTCCATCATATTTGCTGATTGTTTTTGAATTAATATTTTTGATTTTGTAATTTGTCAAATATTGAAGAAATACAGTGACTGTGATGAAACCAATTTAAATTAACAACGATTTTTTGTAATCTGATCAGATTATTTTTCCATTTATTTTGTTTATAAAGAAAGCAATAAAAAATATAATCAATTGAATGGAATTAAGGCGAAACCAACAGTGTCTATGAATAGAATTAAAAAGATAAAATAAAACAAATAATCAAAGACAGAGATTATCTCTGTAATTTGTCTTAATTGATTATTTATTTTACTAATACCTTATTCTAATAAAAGTATTAACAAGATTGTTTGCTTATCAGTATGAGTACAGGATTAAAAAGAATTTATAATAAGGATAACACTGTGAATATTGATAACACTTGTGTATTGTGTTTTAGCGAGAAAACAAAATTACGTAATTAAATAGAATATATAACGTTGATTACAAATATTGAATATTTTTAAATATACACTAAATTTACCGTTATAGTAACTCTTAAATGATTGATTATTAATTAATTCTATTAATTATTCTATTTGAACCTGGTAGAAAATACTGTTTTTTTTTAATTTTTCTGTAATTAAATATTGATTTTATACTTAAGAAGGTCTTATTACAACATTAATTAAAACATTTATTTTATAATATTTCTCGCTTTAAATTACCTTTATAAAAGCGAGCTAATTAAATGTCTTAGTATTGTATTTAAAAATGAACATTGAGTGAAAAAGATTCTAAATAATTTTGCCTTTAATATTATTTTTCTATGTATTTCATCAATATCATTTTAATTAATTTGGTTCACTGATAATAGGTATTACTCTTCATTGTAATTCTAGTTTAACATTTTCTGTCTATAAAGCATATTAAATTCTATAAAAAAAATTGAATAAAAACTTTCATCATGATAATTACAGAGCTTAAAATATTATAATAACATTATGATGCGACCAATGTGCTACTTGTTTGCCACATATTACATGCAGAGTTTGGCATATTACTGGAAGCTCTCTAACTTTTTTTGTTATTATTTTTTTCGTGTTTTTTTGTTAAAAACTTTGCCGTTTCTCTCTTATGATAGAAAATATGTTTGCGTACAGAATTATAAATAAATAATTTTGAAATAATAAGAAGATTTGACTGCCCAACAATCCTTTTTAATAATATATATTAGTTGGTTGTCTTCAGGTTTTAATATGTTAGTTAAAGTTACATTCAGGATAATGAATCTAAAAATGTAATGTCTTTTTACGTTTGTTGTTAACAAAACTTTAATTAATTTTTTATTTTGTTGGCTTTTTATTATTTGCTAATTACATAAAATGACTATTTCCAATGTAATTTTAAAACAAAAAAATTATGTTTTGTAATCAAGTCAGGGAACTAAAATTTAAATATTTTTAACATTAAATGAGTAAATTTTTATCAATCAAATTGTATGATTTATTATTACATAATTTTTTTTACATAAACCGATAAAACTAATTAATACAGATTTAAAAAACAGGGCATAACAATAAACTGAATTCTAATATGTAGACAATTTAATTTAATTGTGTAACCTAACAAATGGAATATATTTTGATCTGCATAATTTTACACAGTGACAGTTCGGGTAATCTGATTATTGTTATTGGTGTGGGAATTACATAATAACACATAATAAAACAATGTTGTGGGCACTAGTTAATGTTTTATTTACGAAAAAAAAAACGGTAATAAAAACCATGATACACAAAACTCATATTTAATAATAGCGTAACTGAGGGAGATTTGAAATTTTATTTTTGTTGTTTAAACAAGAACCTTTTATCGTAGTTTTCGTTTATAAAAGAAATATATAATTTTTACGTGTTTTCAGGAAATTAATATAATTGTTGCATGAATTTTTAATGAACAATAAATATTTTGCTCTCATAAATTGGTTATTTAAAGGTAAGTATTAGACGAATTATTTAAATTAAATGCGAGGAAATAAATGTACAAGACTTATTATTAAATATTTGCCCTTGCTTCTCCAAAAAACTTTAATATTTTATTTATTTTTTAAACTAATATTTAAGATTGTTTTCAGTTATCGATAAATAATTATTTTTTATTTCAATATAGCTAAGTGTATTAGAGTATCAAGTGTAACATGAAATTTAATCCCATTTTAAAAAAAGATGAGAAAAATGGTTCTTACCACTTTTACTAACAAAAAACTTAATTCTATTGAAAACTTAAGTTTCAATGAAAGTAAGATTCTATTTACAAAAATGTTGTAAAACTTTGCTGATCGTATTAAACTTATATAATTTATATGTGGTTGGTACTAACTTAAAAGTTATGAAAATTTATAACACAATTAAGAGAATATAAAAATTGATTTTGAAAATAATTAATGAAATAAAATGCGTATTACAGACACAGATTATTAATAAATTCAAATATCAATCAATATATCAGTAGTTAATCAATTGACACAAAAATAAATCGATTTTAATTTTTAGTAAAATACCTATAAATTAAATTACAAAATAACATTATTGATTAATTATTACTATTTAATTGTTTCTATATTCTAGCTTTATAACTGTCGATGTTAATGCTTTGTCTTTTAGATAATTTAGCAATAATATAAGTAAGTTGCCATTAGTTACAATTATATGCATAGAAGCAACTATGTATATGATTTTATTATGAACGCAAGACTAATAACTAATTGTGATTACTTTATCAATGTAGAACATTGACTAATTTATTGGTTTCTGTGAATGTAGATTTTTTGTCAATAAAGTAGTCAACTTTATCCTAACCATATTAATGCATATTTACCACTAAATATTCTTTGTTTTAAACAATCTCACTTGCATATTATATTTATTCAGAAACAACATTTAAAGGTAAATAATTGCAATATTTAAAAACACGTTCATAATTTCTCTGAAAATGGAATATCAATTTTCTGCAACATTAAATATTTTTTATCTGCTGTTGATTAAGGTATAAAATTTTATCTAATACGAAGAATAAGAATTAATTTCATTAAAATTAATTTTTTTTAGTTATGTAATTTAAAAATTATAAATTAATTAAATATTAATAAATAAATCATGAGTTTCAACATAACCGATATGTTCAGCGTTATTTTGCTATTTCAATACTATATTACCATGAATTACAGGTTACACATTGCATTAGTTTAATGACACAATTTAAATAGTATTTAGTATTTGTTCAATGTAACCTCCGTATTGATTTTTTTTATTTTATTTGCCCTATCAGTATTAATTAAACTTTTTGTCTTAAATAATTAATTTATTGACCCTGTTGTTTTTTATAATAAATACTAAAAGTATAAAATTAATGCTTTAACTTTATTATTATTTTCGTTTTTTGTAACAACAAAAAAAGTACATACAAATGGGGTAACCATACCACGTAGTCCTCTGAATTTTAATTTTATTTGTCCTCTATCGCTTGTACAAAGGCTGCTTCATTTAATTGTTTTTAAACATTGTTGCTAAAAAGCACAATAAAAAATGACTACGATGGGTCCCCCATGAATTGTTGCTTACTAGATTATAATATATAGTGTTTACGATTATAAGCAGTTTTTTGTCAGCTGAAAATAAGCTGAGCATTTTTATACATTTCAGGTATTATGCTTTTAGTGTAGCAGAAAAAAGTCCAAGTGAACCTGGTAAATATGTACAATTAATGATTATTTGTAAAACGTCACAAGAGTCACAGATTTAAATAAATTGAAAAATTAACATGACAATATATAGTTAAATGTAAATTATTTTTTGAAAACATATAATTTGATGGCGAATGTGGTGTTAGTTGGGAAAATATAACAAAAAGTTTTGTTAAATTAAAATAAGTTAAGTGAAATTAATATTATTTGACAACGAAAACCAAATAACAAATATAATAAATTCATGCATGAAAAGTGAAATCTACATACCACATGAAATATGTCACAAAAAAGGCAAATTCCAAATATTGCGTACGAAATCAATCATCTATTCTATCTAAGGAACTATGAATTTTCAAAGTCATTCATCACATTTATACATCTTAAAGGAAGTGTCAAATGATTATCATGAATCAGCTACATGTCATTTGCGCTTATTACGATATCATTGATGTTGCTTTTCCTGAATATAATATGAATAAAGTTAAATTATTATATTTTAGGTAGTAAAATGATAAAGATCTTGTTTAAAAGAGTATTTAAAATTTTTACAAAGTATAAATATATAATATTGCAAGCGTTGTTTAGTATAAAGTATTGTTTCAGGCAACAGGAAATTATATTTTAACTTTACAGACAAAAATAACATTAAGGGTATTGTTAGAATTTTAAATTTATGTCAAAAGTACAACTACCGATTTCCTAAATTCAGAATATCCGTCAACTGTTACATGATTTGTAGCGAAAATTTAGCTTATTTATATACATAATTATGTCACATCTCGGAATAAATTAAAACTTATTTTCTTTGTCATTGATAAAGATTTATGTTTATTAAGGCATAAATTGTAAATAATTTAAGTGATGCTTCAGTAAGTTAATTAAATCATTTGCTCGCTTTAATATATTTTTTGATGGGTATAATACACGCTTTCATATCAAATTACTTTTCTTTTTCTTTTTTTTCAAACAATATAAATTATTATTTTTGACAATTTTTTTATAATAAAGAAAATCTGTTTGAATGTTATAATAAAATAAAAAATCATTCAATGTCTCTAATATTCTTTTATAGTAAATATTTTAGCAACCAATTAAAATCTTACACATCACGTTTTGTTTACAATCGTTTAAATGATAAAATCGTTTTTTTGTCCATTATCTGCTCAATTATTATTATTTAATTCAATGCTCAGAAACGTTAATTTATTGAAACATTTTAATTGTTTTTGACATTTAAATAGTTTAAGAAGTATATAAGAATTATGCACATTTTTAATTGAATAAGTACTCTTTTTATATTTCTCAAAAAAGGCTGAGATTGCTTCCTGTTGTTGTCCGGCTGACCTAGTTTGAGTTTAATATTAAATTACGTGATAAAAATATTGAAATTCTTATACATTGTTGTGTACATTGTATTATACATTCAATATTTTAAACTAGTTTTTATACAAATTAGTAACTTTTCCTCTTTACAATACCGCAAATTTACCTTCTATGTATCATCCAGAAAGATATGTATATTAAACCAAAATAACAAGAGCTTATAATGATTAATCAAGTATAATTTTTTTGTATGTCTATTTAATAATTAAAAACATTTTAGTTTTTAATACAACATTAGGTACATATCTTTTATATTTACAAAAAAAAAATTAAAGTATTATTAAATTTATCATCGTTGTTAACTTAATAAATTTTCTATTTTCTATTTATTTCTATTAAACATTTCTAATAAAAATTTTATATATTTACTCATGTTTTTAAATAAGAAAATTATTTCTGCCACTCAATTATTGTAAGGTTTAATTTTCTCTTCTATATTTATTCAATTTTTTATGTTGAAATTGTTTTCTTTATTAATATTTTTCATTTAAAACTTTTATCTTAACGTAAATTTAAAGTGAACAAGTAACGTAAACAAGAGCAGGGAATATTATTGGCTTTTAATACACAAATATAACCATCTTGAGGTTGATAGGAATTTATTGTATTTTAGTAAAGAGATCATTTGTAAAACTATGATTATGCAACGAGCTCCGTTTATAAGTTACTCGATTTCGATTTCTACGCCAATGTACTTATTACAAGTATGTATAATCATAATTTTATTCTTGGGATAGAAAATAGATTTAAAAAGTTGTTATAGAACTACATAATACATCGACAGTTTATTATAATTTAAATAAGAACTAAAAATTATTATATTTTTTCAACAACAAATTCTAAATAATTCCACTTTCGCAAAAGTTTTATATTTTTTCTTATAAAACAATTTATTAATCTTCCTAAATTATTTTGCTGTGTAAAATACTTTTTTATTTTTCTATTCGAACTATAAATATCTATAAGTGTAAACAGTACCTGTGACCTTTTCATAATATCCAGAGTTCAATAACAAATTAATTTTAGTAGTTTATGCAAAGCTGCAAAATATAAAGCAACCAGTTAATAATTGCGAAAATGGAATATTAAAATCATTCAGGATAAAACAAAAAATTAAATTTTTACTAAATACTTAAGTTACTGATAAATATGTCGTTATCGTTTTGCAGAAACATTTTAAAGGCACTGTACGTCTTTTCTTTACCAAGCAAAAAATAAACTATTTTATTGTGATAAAGAAAAAAAAATCAAGTGTTTAGATAATTTTATGTCTCTTTTATTATCAAACAACTTTAAAAATGTCAAACTGTGCTTATTATGAGTGGATATATATGTTTTGTATTTTGATAAATTACGTAATTTTTTATATAAACTATATCTATAGCCTGAATAATGGTATTTTTTTGTATTGTCATTAAAAGCACGTAAAAATATGTTCTACTACTTATAAGTATAAGAAAAATGCAAATGATGATTGACGAGTTGTATTAATGCAAAAGATGTTTTTAATTTCAATAAGGAATCAAAAAGCAATTATTGTAAAAATGTCAGAGACTGCACAGAGATTGTGTAAGTATACTATGAATTGCAACATTTTTAAAGATATAATAAATAACTAAAAAATAGTTTTTTTTTCGAGTATTCAGTCTCTTTGATTAAAAAAATATGTGAAAATTTTTCAATTTATTTCTTGCACATAATAATAATAATATTTTTTTACTTTGCATTTTCTTTACGTAACTTTATTACTTTTGCTATGCTGTCGCAAGGATTGAATATATCAGATAATAGATTTCAAATTCTGTTCATGCATGTCATACGAGACATTATAATCTAAACTAGAATCTAAATGTGTCTTATGTTTTTTATATTTGAGATATCGAAATAAATTTAATTTTGTTTTAAACTCAATGTACATTTGACTACATTTCTATTATTTTCTTTACACTATTAAATTTTATTTATTTTTTAAAATATGAAACAAATCAATTAAATAATCTGAATCTGAAACTGTTAGGTTAGATATAAATTTCATACTTATTTATATTACAAATATTAATAGTAATTAATGTACCAAAAATCTTTCATTTATTGTTTACAGGGCAGGCAATAGTTCTTGTGTTACGATTCCTATTATAAGTAAAAATTAAATTATGTTATCATTTTACTTAGTTTATTTAGAATACAAGATGCCACATTCGTATGTAAATTTGTTTGGAATTGTATCCAAGACAAATATTTATATGTCAGTATTGTTGTTTGGTACAAAGAGGGAATAATAAATATGAGGCAGAAACTAGTATTCATTTTATTGGTTTCTTGTTGTGAATGAAGAATAATTTGGCAAATTATTTTTGTGCTAAATAGACAATTATATCGAATACGTTTTCTATTTACATCAAGCAGATGTTCTTCTACGAATATGTATATTTGTTTTTGTCTGTAAATTGTTGACTAATAAATATACACAAAATATTAATTTTTCATTCTCTTTTATTCCGTTCTCATTCGTATTGTGTATTCTTTGTCAATGTCATTTATTTATGTGATAATTAATTTTACTGGAAATTTAATTCATTTCTATCGATAAATAATTTTATTATTAAATTAAATTAATGTAATCAAATTATTAAATTTATTCATTCATAATGATACAATTCCTATTTCATTGGATAAACATTAATAAAATAAAAAAATAAGTTACATAAAGATTTGTGGTTTTATTAGTCTATCAGAAAGTAGCAATTATTTTTGAAAGTAAATTAAAATAATCATCACGTAGTCTACTAGTATCTTTCAGCAGCAAACAACAGAGACAATGGGTTTTATTTTTAAGAAGGTGTGATACTTAGAATTTATATTTAGTAATTTTATTAAGCTTAATAATGAGAATTAAAACATACATTTATTAATTAAGAATTGCTTTAAAATTTCAAAATTTATTATTTTATACCCGTTTTAACGAAACAGATTTAGAAATGTTTGTAAAATTTTACTTTTGAGACAGCAAAACCTTGTGATAAAGGAATAATTTGTGTACAAATAATAATGTTAAAGTTAAATAACTGAATTTACTTATTTAATTTACAAAATAAATAAAAAAATAAGCATACTGATGCTGTTGTTGAGAACTATCCCAACAATGCGGAATTTCGAATATAATTAGTTTTTAAATTAATTTCATTAGAAAATAAACTTTATCTTGGTAAAAAAAACTAATATTTAAATTGATAAAAGCTCTGTTAGTTTAGAAGCAAGCTTACTTCCTATATAATTTAAAATTATCTCAATTGTCAACAGAATAGGTTTTCTAGTATGGTGTTACCAAAAAAATGTAATTATTTTAAATTGTTTTCATTATGGAAATGGTTAGCATACAGAATATTAGTGTTAAGAAATTAGACGACGGAACAAAATAAGTAAATATTTTTTGTAGCACAAACATTAGACGATGGTCTCTAAATATATATTTTGTCGGAAAAACAAGAAAATTTTATTCCAGAATTTTATCGTTGAAATAAATTGGATTAAAGTGTGATGACATAAAAGAAATTATCGCAAACAATTTGAAAATTTAATTATATTACTGAATATTCATACTCTTTTATATACTGAATATTCATACTCATATTTGGGTTTTTAAATGATAAACAGTTTTCTCCTCTCAAATGTTTACTTTCTATAACGAAATTGGTTTTATCAAATAAGAATTTATTAAACTATTTACTTTTTTTTGGTAAATATGATAACACTTTTAGAAATTTTCCAAATAATGTTTTAAAATTTATTTTGCCACAAACAGGATATTAATAATGCAATTTTCTTCAATTACTAATAATTATTAAATTAATAAACTATTATTTTAAATATTTGTAGATTTTAATGTGTATTTCTACAGAGTAAAACATTTCTAATTTTTGTATTTCTAGATTCATAAGCAAAATTTAATTCTATTACTATGAGATAAAAATTGTTATTGTACAATCTGTATAAGTTATCTATAAATGTTCATTTAAGGATTGGTAAAAATACAAACAATAGATTATACTAAAGTTGGTCTTGAAAAATATATATTAAAATTTATAAAACAATTCACGTACTGGTTTAATGTTTTTTAATTCATTTTAAACAGAATTTTGATTATTTTGTTTCAAAATTTTCATATTAAATAAATGTCAACTGTCTGCGTCATTCAAACAGACAAGTTTAAACTTAAAGATATAAAATGAAACTAAGTAAAATAAAATGAAAATTGACATCAATTGTAAGAAATAAAATAAATGTAATTGTTGCTTATCATATACATCATAGTTTAAGTTTTTTTTTTTAAATATTACAAATCAACTAAAATAAACAATTTTTTGCTGTAAATACTTTTGCGCACTTTTTGTTTTGTATTTTTTTCTCGTGGTCTTATTTATATATTTTGTTCTTTTGATTGTAGGAATTACTGAAAAATTCAATCATTAGAAAATGGCAATAAAAAATAAAATAAATGACGATGATATCATAAAAAAAAACAAATATATATTTGTGAATTTATTTTATTTGTGCATTGTGTTACGTTTTTGTACGTTTACTATAAGCACAAATTACTATAAGCACAATATTTTGTATTGATTAAACAAATGCTTCGATCAAACTAAAAACACCAATAATAGATATTTAATAAAATAAAACCATGATATATTGTTTTAATTAAATAAATAAAAAGTATTTCTTTAGTGTTCATTTGCGTTAAAACTGTTGCGATCTAATGTTACTTGTTGTGATTGACACACATTAGCACACTCGGCAGTTAACCATGTTAATCTTTTATTTTGCCTGCATTGCGATGATGTTAATCAAAACCAAAGGATGTGTAATAATTTATTTAACATATTGTGTAGACGTCTAATTTTATGTTAACACAAAATGATTTAATTACACGGAAATAGATGTGTGTGTTTTTATGACGTGCTTTATTGTCGATCATAACCCGAGTATGAAACCAAAGGCTTTTCATTTTTTTTTCTAAGTCGTAATTTGGATAACTATTTTCTGTTCAAATTACATAAATTTTATTCAAACGTAAATTTTGTACAATCTGTTTCTGACTCTCTGCCACTTTGAACGGACTGTCAAGTACTCTTCAATAAATATATGCATTTATTTCGTTTTGTTTTTGATTGTATTTTTCTGCAAAGATTTTATTGTACTAGTTATTTTAGTATTTTTATATAAACGAAATTCTGTACATCCCATGATTAATTTTGCATATTCAATTACCCTTAAAAATTATTACAACAAGAACATTCTGTTTGAAAATAGGAATAAATTAAACTATAATAAACAACTAATTTGAATTTGAACGCGTTTTCTAATTTGTTATGTTTATTTGTAAGTAAACCTCAATCACACAAATATACCTATAATTATCAAAAGCTTAATTTTAATCAATAGATACGTTTTATTTTATTTCTGTTAAAAATAAAGTTTATCGAAAACAAAACTATAAATTATTCGAAAACGACCAAAAGCTTTAAAATTAATCTAAAAACTTTTCTTTAGCAAACATTGCTTGAGTTTGAATGCAATGAATAAATAAAATCGAAATTAGTAAATTTTATCAAAGTTTGTTCTTTATTCATTTTGTATGCAATATTTATGCATTTAAATTTAATATTAATTTTGCTAATTGTTTTTGCATTGCACAGTCGGTAGCGGTTGAGTTAAGTATTTAGGTTGAGAACAAACACTTATTATTGTCGTATATTAAAACGATTTAATACAATATTTTAATCAATTATACGTAAGTGATTATTTGATGTACAGCAAAAATCACATATTTGTGAAATTAGGGCATTGCCAGCACATAAATAATGGAGAATCTCATTAAATAGCTTTATGTTTTATTCAACTATAATGATTCAAATGTAAAATTAAATATTAGCCTCAATACTACAATTCGCGTTTTATAACCTCTCTTAACGTAATGAAGTTTTTCTTACGCCTAGTTATAAATCTGCTAAAATTCTACTTCGACTAGTGGTATAGTACTAGAACTTGTAAATAATTTAACTTTTAAAAAGATTTTTCAATACATGCTTTGTAATCTGCCACTTAAATATATAATTATCACCTCGTATATTTTTCATAATCGAATAATAAAAAGTATTGACGTGATTTTATGTCTGAATATATACATATATTAAATTTTCATAGTTTTCATTTACCACTTATTTCACATATAGAATACCATCTTCACTATCACAGTTGATCTGAGTTTGCTGTGTACAACAACAAAATAAAAAATATTCAAAGAAACACATACTATTAATATCATTAATTAATGGAGAGATAATAAAAATATTAGAGCTGAAATATGAATATTTTAGTGCGAAATAATAGATGAGATTTTTATTAAAAAAATTAACGACGCGGTATCGCAGTATTTTTCATTGTTCTAGCCTAAGCGTGTGTTTTTTATTGAAAACATTACGTTTTTATTATCAATAACGTAGAAAGCGGTAAAGTTTGTACCAAATATACAATACGTTGAGTAAAGCTATACTATTAGCGGTGAAAGCTTCTATTGTACTGCGTCCGCCAGATATTTATGTTATTTTATTTTCGTTAAAATATAATTTATTCCGAAGATAGAATTTATTATTTCTATATGATTTATACATGCGCACTGCCTTGTGGTTTCAATACGGTATGTCTACTTGTCAGCATGAAAGGGGAAATTTATGATTATCGTTAAGTTCAATATAATATTTGTTTGAATTTGTTTTTAATTTTAATAAATATTGGATGCAAAAGCCACAATAAGAACAGTCAAGAGTTTGTAAACAAAACTTCTTAATATTTTTTAACTACATCTTACTTAAAGATTACTTCAAAATCAAGAGCAAGTGGATGCTTAAAGCAAGTTGTTGTTGCTAGGTAAAATCAATGAACGAATAAAGGTCTCGAACATGCTTTTACATGCATTATAAACGTGAACTTTTTAGGCCAAATAATAACACTAAGCATGATATTATAAATTTTAAACATGCTAATAATCTACCAATTATGTCTTGTCTTGATAAGATGATTTTAATCAAATACCACTTGGCAAATAAAAATTTAAATTTATATAAAAAATTAAAAACAAATTCTGCAAACATTGTAATGCATTAGTATAAGTTGTAAAGTTATTTATTATTTAAAGAAAACAGAAAAAATGAAGAATGAAAAAATATGAAATAACAACAATAAATAATCTTGACTTAGTAATAAAAAAAAAGTTTGGCTAATTTCTACTCTATAATGCCATTTTTAAAAGTATTTTATTTTTTATTAAACAAAAACAGATAATAAAGTTTTTATTATTTAATCTCCTATAACAGCGAATAAAATTTCTTTAGAATAAAATCCACGGCTAAACTTTGTAGTTTACAAATTAAAAGTAAGAAATAATAATATTTATAAAAATAAAGGTTAGTACAGTAATATAGGTCAAACAATATTTTCTATTCCTTTGTGTGTTGAAAGTAAATTGTCTTGAATCTTGGCAAAATATTCCATTTTCCATATAATGACTTCCTTGGCTTCCTGTTATGCTTGTATTTATTGTTTAATGTTTCTTCTACATCTTAAACAACTATTTCTTGGAAATATGCAGAAAAGCATATTCATAGTCAGTTTATTAAATGCATTTTTGCATAAATACTTAACCACTTTTACCATATTTATTAATGAATACTATGGTCAAGTTAACATACATATTTTATTTATATACAAGCAAATTGCTTGGATAATTCTTACCTATTGACTTTTCACTAAATCACTAATAATACCAAGATATTTAATAAATTTGTTTAAATATATAGGAAGAATTTATCTGTGCCTGTAACAAGTGGCTTAAAGTTTCTTAATTCTTTTACTACTGACAAATTTTTTATAAACAATCATAAAGAAGAAACAACAACACATTATTGGTGGTAAATCATTTCTACCTCTAAAATGGTGTTTGTTTTATGCAAATATTTGTTCATATCTCGAAAATTAAATGAAACGAAATTTTAGCTTAAATTTGCACATTTATTATTATATCACCTTGATTTTTTCAAACAATATTTATTCATAATTTAATAAATACATTTTTGTTGTTATTTAAACATTTAACATTTTTTTGTTTTAATAAGAAATATAAATATCAAATCAATATAGTGTAGTGAACGTATAGAATTGCCGTCATTTATGAAGTAAAAATTGCTTTTAATTAAATAGATACGATAATATATTATGTTTGTTTATATTTTAAGATTTTTTTGGAAAAATTTTATTATGACTATTTTTATAAACAGTACCAACAATTATTATTACAAAAAAAAGCACAAGAATAAATGAATACAAATAATTTTGGTTTTTTGGTGGAGGGTTATCTTTTTTAGTTGTGCATTGAAACATTTTATTACATGTACAGGTGCTATCAGTGCGTGGTCTGTGTGTTGATAATGCTTCAAAATCAATTGCTGTTATATTTGAATCGATTTCATCATTGTAATATTCGTCAACTAATATTGCAGATTCTTCACTGCTTGAATCGTTTGACAAATTTTTGCATCTCCATATCCAAACAAAATGTTTTCCAATGTCTATAATCTTAAAAGTACCATAAAACCGTTCTGAACAGTTTTTGTCAGTTTCTTCATTATAATTCATTTTAAAATGGAATGTGTTATCAGCATCAAATGACTCAATATTTAATGATATATATTTTAAACCACAATATATTTCAAAATCTATTAATGTTCCTTTAAAATTAAATACATATTTATTGCATAATTGGTTTTCACTTGGATTTGCAGTAAATGGAAAATAGGATGAAGTCGAATGCGATAACGAATATAATATTTTGTATGATTTTAAAGTATTTAATGAAAAATTAGCTATTGCTGGAATATAAGGGCAAGTTGAACTCAGCATGCGGCACTCAATACATATTTTCACAATTACAAATAGAAACATAAATAATTTGGTTCCTCTTAACATATTAATATTTAATTTTATGTTTAACGGAAAATATTTATATTAAAATTAAACTATATTTAATTCACAAAATTATAATTATTATTAATTTATTATCTTTTATTATTTTTTTTATAATTGTTTTAATCAAAAATTTATTTTTGCAATCATAAGAAAATTTTTAATTTATTTTAAAGACGTTAATCAGTAACTCTATTGAAAATTATTTAAAACAGAGAATTTATACCAAAAATGATAACAGTTGAATGTAAGGTATGATTTTTTTATTGGTTTATTATTTATTTAGTTGATTATCATTTTTGTAATAATTTTTAAGCAGCTGGTTTTAATCACATACATATGTAATGGATCCTTTAATATTTGGTGATTTATTTATGATGTAAATTTAATTACTCGGCATTATGAAAAAATGAAAAAGACTTTTAATTTTTTTATTATTTTTTCATAAATGCTTTTATACTATATTTCTTTTATTATAGATTATTTGTATTGAGTTATTTTACATGAGTTGTATGCAGTAAGATATTTTAAATTGATAGAACATTTATTATTGATAAAGTAAATCATTCTAAATTAATATAAAAATATTAAGTTTTATATGTTTCAAACAGTGTACAAGTGTCTTAAATTATTAAAATTGTAACTTTGAAATAACATTATTATTAGTCTATTAAAATTTTGTATATAATGAAAATGTGTTTAGTTAAGAATATTTCTGCTTTAAAATTAAATATTGAAAAACTTTATAATGAGATAAAATAAATTTATTTCTGCAACACCAAAAAAAATTATTTAATTATTATAATTTTAATATAGAGAGTAACTTTATATATATAAATTATTTTATTGTATAATTAAATCATATCAAATTTCTGTTGTTTATTGTAATTTTCGAAACATAAATTATTTAAATACATAGAATTTGATTATTTATTACCGTGCAATTCATGGAATATAATTTTTTATAAGCTTTAATAAAATAATTTTATAATGCACACATTTGTTATAAAAAATTGTAAATTGTGTATTATAAATTAAATTTCACACATTTAAAATTACAAAAACTTTAAAGTGTTTTTGAATTATTTGTACAAAGTGATAATCCTTGTATTTAAATTAATTCTTTTCAGACAGTAGAAAAACAATATTTTTATATAGTAAACCACGAATAATAATGGTATACTCATCAAAACAGAGATAAAATACCAACGATATGCCTTGAAAACATTCTTGTCGCACTGTCGTAAAAATTTTATGTTCGAACAAGTGCAGTCACTTGCCTTTTCCATTGCTTTAAATTGCAAAAAATCATTTTTAGTCATATTTAAATTTTGCAATATTCGTGTTACTTCTTTCACATTTCCAGCATCACCGACAATGAATACACCTTGGTTGCTCTTAGATTGAGCTAAATCTTCACATGTCCATAGCACTAAGTTAGTTTTGCTATACATAATCATTTTCATTGATCGTTCCACTTCATCTGGACATCTATTTTCTATGTGAGTGTTATATATTATTTGATAATCATGAATTCTATTTTTGTAACTAAGTACAAATACTTCATAAATCAAGTTTGATTCATAGCCGCATGTCATGTTCATCAATATCTCATTATTTGTAGCAGCAAATGTGACATTAATACATCCTAATATTGTATCTGGATCCATAGACAATGGATTCTTAAATCTTGATTTAAGTGGCACTGCGCTAATTTTCCATGGAAAATTTTGAATATTTGATAAATTTAAATTCACTACTGGCCCATAATTTGGACATGGTTGATTAACAATTATACTGAATACAAATTTAATAAGCAATATTACCAAGATTAGCTTAATCACAAGGAAATCCATTTCAATGGAGTTATTTTCAAATAAATATCTGAATGAAGATTGATTTCATCAAAAGTGGACAAGTACGAAATTGTTTTTTAAAAAGTTATCTAAATTAATTTAAATGGAATCAAACAATGGATAAAAAAGGTATACCAATGTTTAGTCAATTCCTCGTAATTATCATTAACAAAGAATATAGTTTATTATGTTTTTTTTGTCTAAAATAATTTGACAGACTAAAGTATAAAAGGATAACTGGGTAGGATTTATATATTTTTTAGGTCTCTGGTCATAAAATACTTCTATAACCGTTTACCTATTATCATATGATACTATTTTATAGTTTCTATAATATAACAGACAGACTAGAGTTATTAGTTTAAAATAACTTATTGTTTTAGGACAAATGTATTAAATACATTATAATTCTTAATTTAAGCCTTTATTGTAGCTGCTACGTTTGCCAACAATTTAATCCGTCACTGTTTTAATCACGCATTTAGGTTAATTAACTACAAATTGTACTTATTATTTTATTTTATTAAATGGGCGAATCCTTTATGTTCTAAAGAGAATATTTTATCGAAAGGAAATTTTTTAATAAAAGGGCTCATAGAATTGCTTACGCACACCTTGTAATTATATGGGAAATTTAATATCACTGCTTAAAATGTTTAGATTATTTGAGAATTACAAGTATAAACTTTTTTTTAGTATGTTAAATAAATATTCCACATGTAATACCTTGTATATTGTATTTAATTAAATAAGTTTACAATTTATAGTTCAAACAAATATTTTTATTTAATAATATCGTGAGCTTATATGTTTACATTATCAATAATTGTATTACGCCTTATAGATAGAATCTTTAATTATGTACAAAATTAGAATAAGTAATGATTTACTACAAGAACAGTTTAAATATTATTTTCGATATTCAGAATTATTTATGAGTACTTATAACCCTTTATATTAAGATTTATATCTTAAAATAATTATAGCAGATAGTATTATCCATATCACAGAATTAACAAACTCTAAAATTTAATTAAGAAATTATAAGATAAATCTGTGCTACATTACCTGATATAATATACTAGCTGGTATTACCCGGCTTTGCACGGCAATAAAATAAAGTTGTGAATATAATGAAACCCCGTTTATGCTAATTTTTAAAGTCCCGACAATATTTAGTTTTTATATTTAATTAAAACCTCCGATTTGCCTTTTCCCATTAAAAATAAACATAAGTAATAAATTCCATAACCTTTTGACGTATTGTTAATGCAATTCAAAATTCTATTTCAGGGATGAAAATAAAGTTTTTATCAGAGAGCCTATATTTTGTTTTACGTATATGTTCACTTTCTAAAAGCCTGTTTTTAAAAAATCAAAGCATTTTTAACACTTAATAGAAGAAAATAATAATTCTTTTTCGTTTATATGCGATTTTGAAGTTATGCCGATTTTTCTATACGACTTTTTAATATGATATTTTGTGTGGGAATTCCCGTTGAATATTGCTTGTATTCATTTTTTGTTGGGAATCTCTCTTTTATATGATTAGTATTGAAATAAAAACTAATTTTAAGGTATTGGTTGGATTCTTTTTAACTTCGATTCTATTTCACTTTACATATCTATTCTTTTGTTCTCACTATTAAAAGGGTTTTCAATATTTTTCACTAACACATACGCCGATCGCAATCGGATTTGGCATATTTTACGTATATTTTCTTTTAACCGAAAAAATTGTTACCTACCGATTTTTTACATATATAAATTTTTATGACCGTTTGTTATAAAAGATAAAATTTTTTTGTTTACCCATTTAAGGGGAAATATTTTTTTTAATTACGTGCTGAACTGCAGAATATAAGTGTGAGAGAAAAATTGAGAATTATTTTACTTTGAGTTTTTCTATTTTATAATATAGTTTAGTTTCTTCCCCCTCTACCTAAATAGTGTCAATTTTTTCCACCTCTACAAAATGTTACAGAAACACACGAAAAAATCGGACTTTACTTTATATATTAGATTATAATATTTTATTATTAATTTAATCGAAAAAATATGCACATTATTGTTAATTGGAGTATACGTTCAGTTAAAATTTAAAGAATTATTTATGTTTTTTTTTGTCTAATATAAAGCTATTGTTTCATTACTATTTACTACAAATATAGAACTATATGTATTTAGAATAAATTTTATATTTTTCATTTCTTTGCATTATGAGTTAAGCTTTAAAAAATATGTAACATAGTACTATTGTGCAAAACACTTTAAACGGTTATACGAATGCATAATGGTGTCTTTATCACAAAAACTAACTATTCAAAACGTTTTTTCGCCTGAATTATGCTTGTTTTTGTTGATATTCAATTTTTTATCATATTTTTTTTTAGTTTCCTCTGTAAAAAACAACAAAACGTTTACAGTTCTGCTATTCAATTTATATTTCTACGTTTTTATTCACGTAAGTAAAAGAAGACTGATAAAAAAAAATACCACAGATATGAGAAAAATGTTTCAAAGTAAAAACAAAATAAAATATAAAAAGTATTTTTCAGAATTTTCAGTAATTTTTTTTTCGTGTATTTTTTTTTACAGGTTTTTAGGTTTCATTTCAGGTAACAATATAAAAATGTTTTTTTTTATATTTAAAACGGTAATTTTATTATTTGTTCATGAATTTATTTTTATCTTACTAGTAAAACCAGATGCTTTAACATAAAAGTCTAATATTTTTTCTTGTTTTTCTTAAAAAAGGAGAACTTTTGGAAATATATATTGTGTAAGTACAGTTTTAATCATTATGTTTTCTATAGTTATGTTATTTTTGGAAAGTACATTGAATTTTTGATTTAAACTGAATGAGTGAAGCATATGTGGTTTTGCTATGCATATAAACCACAATTTTGCTATAATTTATTAACGATTCTAAATATTGTTCTTTATTGGAATTTAAAATAAATTTATTCAAATTTACATGTAGTCATTAATAAATTTTGTAATAATTTTTATCGCTTAAGTAATAGCAACAGTGAATTCAGTGCATATAAAGAGGTATTAAATGATATCAAATCATTTAATGAAAGAGGTAAATGTTCAGTGAGTACGTAATCTCTCATATATTTAAATGAATTTACTATGACATTGCTTTATATTTATACTTCTAACAAATAAAATCAAATTAATTAGTAAAATTTTTGTGAAAATGTTTTGAAAACATACTTATATTATCATAAGATATCTTTACTAAATGCAGTTCATACAAAACGTGAAAATAACATTATATCTAAATCAGAAATATATTGTTATAAAATTATTAAAATAATTATTCTAAGCTTAATATTATTAAACTAAAATACAATTTAAGCTTTTTTTTATATTTATTGTTGTTTATTTTATTTATTTAAAACTTCTTATAAATAAAATAATTACACAAGTTTTATTAATACAAAAACGCAAA
Organism: Ptychoptera contaminata; assembly: GCA_963942525.1. Classification (NCBI taxonomy): domain Eukaryota; kingdom Metazoa; phylum Arthropoda; class Insecta; order Diptera; family Ptychopteridae; genus Ptychoptera; species Ptychoptera contaminata. The sequence continues at coordinate 10,104,024 of OZ012636.1, read as the reverse complement.
TAAAAACTTCTCTTGCAAAATATTTGATAACAAAAGTATAAAAAGTATGTGAAAAATTCTTTGCCATAATGCGTTAACGAATTATTTATTATTTTAATAAAAATGTAATGCGCAAAGAACACATCATTGTAATAAGATTATATGGTAATCGCGAATATAAACATAAACATAAAAATCTTATATGTTAAATGGGCTAAATTGTATTACTTATTATGGTTTCTTATTGTTACGGTATGAGCTTAGGATTTATTACTGAGAAACATATAAAACAGTCATAATAAATACAAAATTTTACAAATTATTGTATAGAATTTTTTAATAAATTTATTATTTAACATCATAAATGATGTTATTCATTAATGTCATTTAAATATATTTTATCTGTTTCCTACTTAATTATTATATTTTATAGCGAATATAATGTTTTTATATTAATAAAATAATTGTTTAAAAAAAACTCTATTTTTGAAATTATTTATTATTATGTTTAAAATGAAATTTTAATATAAATGTTAATGTATTGTTATAACATCATTATGTTTTGTGTTTTAAATTTTAATAATAGCTAGTAATAATAATTTACAAGTTTATTGTTACATAACATATATTTTCGTTTGTATTACAGTGATTTCCCCATTTATTTGTTTTTTATTACAATTTATTATGATTACTTAAAGGATATCATTGTATTATAAAGTGTATTATTTTATTTTGTTTATATTGTTCAGAAAATATACTAAAAAATTTGTTAACCGATCAGTAACGAAAAATCGAATTACAAAATTTTTAAATCAATTTTCTTCTCTTTCACTTGCTTATTTTTATAAATTAAATATTATTATTAAAAATGTTAATAATATTTACTAAGAAACTAAAATAAACTTATAAAGTGTTATCAATTCAACATACATAAATGTGCCTTTTGTTATTATAATCATAACAATATAAGTATTCTCATAATCTAAATACATTACTCTAATATAATTATTATTATTATTTTATGATTTATTTTAATATCATTATTAATATCTATATATACATCTTAATTATTATATATTGCTTGTAAGCATATCATTTTAAGACAATATACCAATAATTAAGTTTGAATAGGTAAGTTATGGTTAAAAATGTTAAAATTTTAGATATCAATAATCTATCAGTGTCAGCAAATAAGCTTTGAATATTAAATTTATACTTTAATTATATTGAATATGCAAAACATTTTCAATCAGTATTATTTATAAGTAATAACTGGCATAATATCAATTAGTATTTCGATGAGATATATGAAAACAAGTAATTAAATTTAAGATATGAATTATTCAAATGTATTGTTTAAATTGATGTTATCAAATCATTCATAAATTATATGCAACACAGATTAATTAGATTCTATTTAAACATTAATAATAAAATAATATTTCATGTCCTGTTATTAAATTAAACATGAAACAGAGTTCTTTATTTAGACTCTTTATTTTTGAAGCAAAATCAATCTAAAACACTGTCTCTAAAGGCTTGATTTCATTTTTGTAATTATGTTAATGATATTATAGAACTAAAAAGCAATTGAAGAATAAACGATTTTGCTTTATAACAAAATCAATTTATGCCCTTTTTTTCTTTTACTAATAAAACTTCCTTTTCTTGCAGTCTTATACTAAAGATAATTTTATAAATGATAACAATCTGATTTATAGCATTCAAACGTGATCTGAAAATAAATTACTTATCAGTAATTTTCGATTTAATTGAAATCAAATATAGCATTAATATAAAAGCAAATATTAAAAACAAATTAAATTAAAATGAAAATTACAATGAAACTTTGTTGTAAGAAAATATATTTAATTCAGTTTTTTGTAGTTTAAATATTCAGTGTGTCTTTATAAATATTATTTTCAAAATTTGCAAATTTGCTAGACTAAAATATTTGGTTTTAATAGCATTCTTTTAGTGATGCTTATCTTTAGTGTATATTAGCTTCTTGTTATTGTAGTAAATTATTGTTCAACATCAAATGTTTTTAAAAGCTTAACTTAAGGCCTTGGTGTATGTTTACACACGTGTTAATGGTTTATTAATTTTCTTTTATTAAAATTAATCACTATTTATAATCTGCAACTACCTATGTACGCACACTAAGGTATGCATGCTTTGCTTGCATTATATTAGTTTAAAAATGAAACTGATTTTGGAGGCTTATAAAAAAATACGTAGGACAAAAAAATTATTTTTTATTAAATTGCCTCAAATTGCTGATCAATAAATTATTTTGGTGCCTCATCAACATTTTTAATATTGCGTTGAATTGTCATTATTTTTTTATTGTTCACAAATGTATTTCATGAAATAAGTAGAGTGAAAATAGAAAATGTGTAATAAATAAATAATAAAAGTGTTCGAGGAATGAAATTTATCAAAATTATCGCGATTTTTATTGCATTTATTTGTTGTTTGGGTGGACTTATTTTACTATCTGAATTTTTATGTTCACAAAAAATTTATTGCGAATAAAAAATACTGCCGCAATGTCGAATTGTATAAATGTTTTCCGATTATGGTAAATTTATTATGTGCTTTTTTTTAAATAGATTATTATTTTATATAAATGAAATTCATTAAAATTTATTTTAAATTTAAATTACTCTTATAAATCTGAAATAATATAAATTTGATGCTACATTTCTATCGTTAAATTGTATTATTTACGAAATACAGAAGAAATTTAAAAAGTATTTATTTATTTAAATATATACTTTTCCTTTATTTGTGGAAAGTTATAACGATATCATATGTAATACATTTTCTGGAGTAAGATGTAAGCAAAAAGATAAAAAAAAGATATCATTTACTAAAAATAGTTAAACAAAATTTAAATTTATATAAATTTAAGTAAATGAAAATGCATTATATTACTTTAATGATATATTATTTATATTCTTTAAATGGATTTTTGTTAACCAAGGAATAAAAAAAAATATTATTAATGTACAAAAAAATTAATATTCGTCTGATAATTCACACCAAAGAGCCTTTTTCTTATGGAAAATATTACTGTTTTAAATCTTATTACTGTATAAATCAAATAGCATTCGGTATATAATAATAAAATGTTGTTATTCCTGTGTAAATATAATAAATCAAATAATAATTTGATTCAGGTAGAATGAAATTATATTGTTAAAACAATTAAAAATAAATAAATAAATTATTCAAAGCATAAACATGAATAAAATATAATAAAAAATAAAAATTTACGAGTAAATTTATTTCCGCTTAATTTTATTTCTGATAACAAAAACAGACTTTTAAATTTCAGCAGAATTTAATTACATTTTTGTGTCGCAATAACACATTTTGTTGTTGACATTTTTAGAGTTATTTTCTAAATTGTATTTTCTTTTTGTTATCTGCTAAATTTGACGCCATAAAAAATGTAATGTAAATTGAAGGGGGTACATATTGTTACTACTTTTATTTTTTATTAAATGATTTTTTTTTTATTTTAACAAATATGTATAACATTGTTACTGCCAGTTACGCAGTTCCCCTAATTTTGATATTTGTTTATCCGTAATTTTTTCACAATTAATTTTAACTTATATTTGTCAAATATCTATATAATAATGCTTAAAAGCTTTATTTTATTTTCTAATTTTTTCAGTAAAGTTTCACAATTGTTTAATCCTTGTCAAAATTATAATAAAAAGATTATTTATCAAGAATACTTTAGGGGTATAAACCTGATATGAAAATTAATTATATATTTCACGAAAGCTAGACAATGTTGCTAAAACCATAATAATATATTGAATATTTAAATGAATTTTAATTCAATGCATATACATATATTGAACACTAATTATTGACATTTAACAAATGCAAATATTCATCAATTCATTAGCAAGTATGATTAAATATCAATACCACATTAAGATTCAATTCTATTCATAAATAAAATTAGAGATAAATCACAAAGCAAAATAATAATGAAAGGCTCTACGATTTGGTGTATTAAAGATTGTATAAAGAAAACCAATAATTCTATGTATTTAGATTGGGAATTTGTGATAGCATTATTTTTTGGAATAATAAAACTAAAATAGCAAGAAATCAACATTATGTCTTGTGTTATAAATAAAAGCATTATGATAAAATTAGAATAGAAAATTACTTTAAATAAATTATTTATATTCAATTTGTAATTTTTTTTCTGATTGTTCTATGTTTCAAACAATGTGTTATATTATAATGCAACAGTAGCCAAATAACAATGACAATTGTATATAATATTGATTGGATTTAAGCTTCACGATTGTTCGATTGTGTTCTACAAACTTAACTGTGGTATGAATGCAACTTTTAGAAAATGTAATTGCACCTACTATAAAACAATTAAAAGCATTTTTTGTTAAGTAAATAGATTAACAACCGATTCGCTAAAGCTAAAAACTGTATTGTTTTCAATATGTGCAAATTTGTTATTTTAACAAGCTTTTAAAAAACTCTCCCACTAGACATTTTGTGTATTTTTAAATGTACAATACATTTAACTCTGTACATTTTATTATCAAATTTAGTATGTAGTACCATAAAAAACGTAACAAACGATAAAAAGATAATAGTCACTTGTCAGGAAATAATTATTTAAAAGCCTTTTTTATTTCAATTTACTAAAAACACACAAAAAAGGAAAATAATTTTAACAATAGTTTAAATATAAATGAATTACTAAAGCACAGGAAAATCCGTCATTTAAGCTTGTATTTATATAATTTCTCATAATATTGAATAAAAAAAAAATGTATAAATAAGAAAAAAAAAATATCAATAATTGTCTGATGTCAATATTTTTCGTACCTTATCGTAGTATTTGCGTATTTTATTTTGCATCCTTTTAATAACCGTAGTTTTTTTTAAATAAAATAAATGGCAATTCAACAATATAAGCAAGACTTTGATCCACTTAATATACATATTGTTATTATATAACTAATAATTTTTATTGTATTATCCTGAATTAAAGTAAAAATAATTATACTACAAATTAAGAATCGGCACAAAGTAATATTAATTATTAATAAAAATTGTTTGTGTCTAATTTTAAATTATCCATAATTAACTTTATTGTTTTATTATTAAAACTAATAATTTCTGCTCTTTGTAATTATATAAATGGTTATTTGTATTTAGAATTCAAAATTTTAATTATGATTTAACAAGGGCAAAGTTTTGTAATTAAATACCTTTAAAGCTTATTATACCTTTATTACACAAAGTATCAAAGTCATAATTACTTAGAAGTATTTTATTATTTGTTTTTGACCGGTTAAATAATTTTATAAAGATTTTTTTCATTTTTTTGAAAAGGAATGGAATGGTTTTTGGCATTTTATTTAACCACAAACAAATAAGAAAAATAATTTTATTTTTCAAAAAATTATACCAAAATCCATTGTTAAAATTATCATAGTACAGGTAGTCCCCGACATACGACCGAGATAGGTTCCTGGTAATCGGTCGTAGGTCGACTAAGTCATAAGTCGAATCTCATATAAGACTCATATAAAAAAAATTTAAAAAAAAAATTATGTACTGTACTACTAACTTTTAGGGTCATTTTCTATGAAAAAAATTGGAAAAAAAATGGTCGTAAGTGCGAACTGTCGTAAGTCGACTCGTCGTAAGTCGGGGACTACCTGTAGTTTTAAATTTGTTGACTATTTTATGTACTACGGCAAAACAATATTACATTAAGTTACAGAAATAAATCAATACAAGATCATATTCAATTAAAAATCAAATCAATCCGTTTTTTATATTCTGATTCCGATAATGCAACAGTTTTATACAACATATAACAATAAGTTCATCAATAAATTGTTTGATCAACATGTAATGATATAAAATCACAAAAATTCAATCACAAAATAGAAGCAAAAGAAAAGTAACCGATTAACATATATCAAATACAGTGAAAAATAAAAGAATAAATATTACCATTTTTATATTATCATTTACGATGTTGATTTCTTTTATGGTTTATTATATTTCACTATTTATCACAATGTTTAATAATTATATTATATTAATAAGGGAAATTTAAATTTCCATAAAATTGTCATTGCTCTGACGCAACAAAACAAAATTTTAATTCTATAAGAATTTGGAATTTGAAAACTGTGATCATAATTTTATTTATTATATACTGTGTGATTATATTATTTTAAATTACCTAAATATTATTTACTGCGAATTATATAAGGCAAATTTAATTAAAGTGATACGTACGCTGGTATTTATATTTTATAATTTAAGAATTTGTATTATCTAAATGAAGTTCTGTTAAATGAAATCTACTAAAAACAGATTATTTGTGCTTTTATAAAATACATTATAAAATAATAAATATGATAAAAATTGTCCTTATTATGGTGCTAGCTAGAGACATAACAATTAATAAATAAAATATACGAATTTTAATTTTAAAACTATGTACTAATTACATTATTACATACTTTAAATAGTCATTAAAAAAAGAATACTTTTGTATTTAAAAATAAATTAATATCGTGTTATCTAAAAAAGTGTCATTTCCTGGAGGGTTTGCAACTGAAAATATAAAATATTGTTTTACTAAACTTATATCTATATATTCTATTATACAGTTACAATCGTAAATTAATTTAAAATGGACACAAACTTGAGGTAGTTTATGTGTCTTATAATGCAATTTATGATACAAAAAATTATGATGACAGTATCCTCAGGATATGAATCATTAGTAATATCAGTGTCTAATGTTTTCTTATAAATTATTGCTTGAATTCAACTGGATTGCAGTTTAAAAGTTTAAATCGTGCTTTCGGTAAAGCTATGATTGTTATTTCTTCCAAATAAAACATTTGAAAATAATAATGAAATTCATTGAATATTTTTCTATAATATATATATGTAGGTTAATTGTAATTATAACTTACTGACTATTCTCAGGCAAATCACGTTATTTTTTTAATTTAATATGATGGCATTCAACCAATAATACTAATTATATATCATTATTTGACAAAAACGTTTATTATAATTTCTAAAAGCTTTTGATTGTATCTAATAAAATTTGATTACATAAAAGCTTTTATCAACCATTAAGCATAATTAAAAATGTCTTTGACAAAATATAAATTAATTAAAAAATAAAAACACATTATCAGTTACGATAATAAAACCTAAACTTATAACAAATTAATATTCAGTTAAAGAAATTAAGTTGTATCAATAAAACTATTAATGAATGTGTTAAATTTAATTTTAGTATTAATAATTTTGTGCGACAATAAAATTTTGTCATTGATTGTGAACGAACTTTGCCCATATTATCCGCCAGTAAATAATTTCGATTATTCTATATTGAATGAAAAGGAGTTCTACCGCCCGCAAACCGTACCATTCTCAGCGTCACTTAAAAATCCGTTAAATATTGACGAAGACGAATTTTTGAGTTGTTTGTACTTTCAATTAACTTACAGCAAAAATCAAATACTACTTAATATGACTTGCGGCTATAAATCTCATATGGTATATGATATAATAATTCTTAATTATAAAAACGAAATACACGATTACAGAATTCAGTATAATAGTATTATTGAGGATGAATGCTCTGACAAAGTGGAACGATCATTAAAAATGATAACATTTGGTAGACACTACATAGTTTTATGGAGTTGCAAAAATATATCAAAAACAATGAGCAATCAGGGTATATTTATTATTGGATCACCTGAAGATTACCAGGAAAATCAAATGTTATTGCAATATTTAAATAAGACGGAGGACGATTTTATCGATTATAAATTTTTGTTAGATGATGATAGTATATGCCCTTGCGAAATTATTAAATCATTAAAACGATGTGATAAAAGTTTTTTGCAGAAAAACCAACCATATTTCATCATACTAATTTCATGCTTAATATTTATTTTGGTGTTGTTCTGCATAAAATTTGTTGTAAAACGATTAATAATTAAGAATAAAGTGACGCAAGTTAAGTAGTCAAAGCTACTTAGTAAGACACAGGTAATAAAAAAAGGTAATAAAAAAAAGTATTAATTTCCTTTAAAATTTATTTATATAAATATGCATTATTATTATTTTATTTACAGATAGTAAAGTGTTTAATTAATATTTTTTATGAAAGTTATTATCTTGCAAGAAGTGTTTCGTTAGATAAACAAAAGAATCACGCTTTTCCACTATTCATATAGGATGTGGCATACATTAAAAACTATTTCATGCTGTAAGTTGATTAATCTGTTTAAATAAAAACTAGTCATATATTTGTTTTATTTTTTGTTTAAGAAACATACTGATAAATATTTAATTCATTGCTGAAAGAAACTACATTGTAAGAGTTGTATTATGCTGTTAATAAATATGTATATTATATTGAACATTAATTAATATTTTCATTTAAAAAGTCAACACTACAGGAGTAAATTATAATAATAAATATATACTGTGTCCTAATTAAAATCCATTCAAGCGAAATCATTTGTGCGTACTTATAAAACCAATATAATTGTTAGCAAAATACAAATAAATCATTTATTCAATTGAAACTAATTTGAAATATCATGTAAAAGCTGCGTTAATTTTTATTTTGCTATAATTTTTTTTATGCTTATTTGCATTTCTCATAATTATTTTAATACAAATAATTAAGCTTTGCATAGAAATTTATTTTAATTATAATTAATTTTTTTTATTAATAATATAAAAAAGATGATTTTTTGATGTCTATTCAATTGGTACATTTTGAAGCACATATAACCGATGATATATATGAAACAACATGATGTTGATTCATTAAAGATAAACATTTATATATTTATATATGAAATTGGTGTTTTCAAAGTAATTTATTCGCTTTTTCGTCAATTTTTTAATTTAATACATGATTACCATTAAAAATTATAATTTAAAGAAAAAATATTTAAATGTTTATTGTTATAAACAGAAAAAAAATTTGTATAATTTAATACAATGAACAAAGTTATTACTATATTATGGTTATGCCATTAATTATTCAAAATATAAATTAATATTAAGCATATAAAAGTAAGAAACCATAAATAATAAAAATATAATTACCTTGTCATGTAGCTCGTCATTTATCAAAAATAAAAAGCTTTTTAAAATAACAAAAACATATTTTTTTAATAACAATAGATATATATTTGATAATTTTAATATTCATAATTAATATTCATTTCTTTCAAAGTTAAAAAATTGTGAAAAATCATAAATATTAATTATTATTTATGAATTTATAATAACAAAAATATGTTTTCAGGATTTAATAGAATAAAGGAATTCGCCAATGCATTTAGTAACATTTAAGTAAAAATTTTAAAATTATTTCTAAAGCTTTTAATATATATTTATTTCAAAATATTGTTTCCCATCACAAATTAACTAATATTTTGGGATGAGTTTCTTTTCATCGATGTACGAAATATGCAAATTTAATTAAATTATTATTTTTTTATTAACGTTTCGATAATATATATTTTATTCTAGTCGCATTTCTGCTATTTATTAGGGGAAAAAATATAATATTCAAAAATATGCAGAAATAATCTAAATAATTTTTTCATTGATTTTTTATTAATAAAAGCTTTTAATGAAAAACCTTTTATTGGACAATCTGTTATTAATTTATAAATCAGCTGCGTTACCAACTGGGAGTTATAATTTTACTATCCTTAAAAAAAACTTTTTTCTTTATCAAATTATATTTTCGGGAATTAGCTATGGAGTGAAGCTTTATTTTTATCTATTCAATACTGTTACGCAGGATAGAGCTAGGGAAAATATTGTTTTTGTTTTCTATTTTGTTGTGTTCTTCGCTTTTCGATGTTATTATTGTCGCACGTTTGATACTTTGGTAAATTTTTCTTTCACTGAATCATAAAAATAGAATTTATTATGATTATTGCCGACGATGCTCTAGAGAAAACAATTGTGAAGCAAAGTCGTCAAAACTGATTATGTTATTTTGTGTCAAACAAACCCAACAACCGGTAAATTTAATAATTTACAAAACACAATAAAGTTATTACGTTTTCTTCATATTTTTCATTTGCATTTTTATTATTTTCACTATGTAACTTTTTATTTATCAAAACAGAAATAAATTTATTTCGATCTTTTATCAAGAAAAACCATTTTTAGCAAAAAAATTTGATGTTAGGTAATTGTGTATTGCTGGAAAATATATAAAAATTTATTGAAACCTGATTAAAGATTATATTCTACCAACTGCGGTGGGGAATAGAAAACACAGAAAATATTGTAAATCGTGATAAGAACAAAATTAATCTTTGTTTAATTCTAGATAAGGAGAGTGTTTTAGAAATGAAAACAAAAAATAAATAAAAAAAAATATTATTTGCTTTGCTTTAGTTTACTGAAATTTATTTTTGTAATTTATCGTTGATTTTCGGATTTTTCGTTATTTTTATATGCTTTTACAGAGAACAAAGACAAATAATAAAATTATTTGAATGATAAAATCAATCTTTGATCTTTCAGATGATATATAGGTTTTAAAAAAATTAAATTTCTTTTAATAGCAATAAATTTAGTTTACAATACTTTCATTTGTCAATAAAAAACTATAATAAGTCAAGTTTTAATGTTTATGGCATAAGATTTCTTCTTATCAAACATATATGCTATATAAAATTTACATTGAGTTAGGGATTTTTTATCTTATTGATTTAATTAATTTATATTTTCAGATAATTTTTTTATTTTCCATTTTGAAAGTATCTTGAACCCAAAAAAACTAAAGAATTTAATTAGTTTTCAGCGTGGTACGATGAATTGATATTGCCACTTGGTATTTTTTCTTTTTTATTTATTTATATATATGCCAAGTTATTGTTGTGACATATTTTTAATATAAAATAGCATGTGGTGTTTGTTGTTCAGTATTTCTAGGAAGTTGAAAAGTTATTGTTTCTTTTATTTTCTTTGCGAATAGGTTCTTTCTGTGTTATAATAACATTTGTTGAAATATTTTCTTTCATTTATTTTCATTTGGTTTACTTACACAACAAGCAGTAATATTTTTTGATGTCTGTTCAGTTTGATTATATATATTTATATATTGTGTTTGTAGCTTTATCCCTTGAAATATATGTAATATGATAAGGTTATTCAACAACAATATATCCATTCAATTTAACCCTTGTTGGTTTTGATACTATTGTGAAAATTGTTATTATTATTATTATTTTCTGGTATCCATACCGTAATAGAAAATTGGAATTATTATTCAGTTGAAACCAATACAGTACAGAATATATACATTTTTTATTGTTTTAATAAATACTAAGTACATGCTAATAAATGTGTGCGATAAAATTCTTAAGCAATTTAACCATTTTAAAGAGTAACTTTTAACTTATCCGTGGTTTATTCCTAACTCAATGATAATAATCTACAATGTAATAATACATTAGTATTTTTTTTATTCAAACTAAAACTATAATTCTTTTGTTCGCATAAATGTTTAATTCACTATCACGATAGGAGTTAAAAGATATAAATAAAATTACGCATCATTAAACTTTAATAGAGAAATGTTTACATTTATATATAACTGGTGAAAAAATTTATTCAACCCAGACGATAAGTTTTTTCATTAATATTGCGCTTAGCAAAAAAAGAAACTTTTCATTCACTTAATTGAATTATTTTACATAATTTTATAACTACACCTTGTTGTTAACATTTTACTAAAGTTTTATTTATTTTTACAAATATTTCTTCTTTTTACTGAAACATTTGTTTTAAAAGTCGTAGAATTTTTTGTTTCTTTAAGTAAATTCACTTGAGACTATTAATATGCAGACACATTTTAGTTCAATATTAAATTTACAAAAGTAGAAAAGGTATAAAGTAGAATAATTATTATTTATATAACTAATGATTTATTAACAACAACCTTGTCAATTTAACAAAATTGAAATGATAAAAATTTATTTTGATATAATTTTTTTAAATATTTATTTGAATTGGTTAAATTTATATTATTGACTGATATTGTTTTAACCCTCTATTAGCAATAAAACCACTAACCAGAATTTAATGGCGTGTTATCAGTTTTTGTATTACAAATGGGAGATGGTTTATGTAAACGTAAACCGTTTATATTTATTTTTTAAAAAGATTGAAAGTTTTATTTATTCGAATTTTAAAAATATGTATTAATAACGATAAATAAACGAATAATTGTTTTTCATAAAATTTAACTCTATCAACAGTAGCCCAATAAATTTAATTAAAAGATTTTCAATGTAATCAAAGCAAATAAAAGCTTTTAACCGAATTGTTGCAACGCAAAATGAATAAAAAATGATCGAGACATGCACAGTGTTTAGTCAACTAAAACAGAAGGAAATAAATAAAATAAAATAAATAGGATTAAATAGTGGAAATAAATAAACAGTAGTAGTACTCTTATAATTGCATATATTCTCTTGTTAGTATTTTATACAATTAATTAAAAATAAACCTACATATTTAGAACTTAAATAAAACAAATTGTATTGTGACGAAAACCATAAAGAATATGATAATCAACGACGCATATTAATAAGTTTTCAATAAGAAGAATATTGTTATCAATAAAAGGCTAAGAAAGACTAAATTCACGAAAGATTACTTTAAACTTCTAAATTCTTCTGCAGCAAAGAGTAATCCTGACTTGTGTATCGTCTACACCTTTAAAATTGAATGCATTTTGTAATTATTTTTAAGATTTTAACTTTCATTAATAATCTATTCCACTAAGTAGACTTCCATTGAAAGCATGATATTCAGTTTTGGTTATTACGGTTATTCTTTTGAAATTGTATAATTACCTTACTAAATTTTTCATGAAATTCTTATATTATTTTTATTAAGCAATTACCTTAATTATGTGTATTTTATACTAAATTCTTCGAATTCATTTATATGCAGCAAAAGGTAAGGATATTTAAATTTTCTTCTGTTCAGAGACATTACCACAATTATTTATCAAATGCTTTGTAAAGCTGCTTTATTTTTCAACAAATTATTTGGTTTTAAAGAGGCAGAATAATATCCACAAAATGCTTTTTAAATAATTCAGCGGGGTTAAAGTTACCAAATTGTTATAATATATGTATAGAGTTGATTCAAAATAAAATCTGTTGAACCTTAGTTTACTGGGAAAACCATTCTCTCCCACCAAAAAATTCTTAATTGAGCATAAATATTATATTAAAGCGAACTGAATTAATTAAATCAAAATTTGTGACGATCAAAAATGTAATTTGAAATTTAAATGATGACGATTGCCTTTACATAGTCGGTATTTTGATTATTATATTTTGAATAAAATGTAAAAAAAAAACTTAATTTTTAATAAATTCACATTTAAAGGTAGGACAAAAGGTTTTAATGTTTTAATTAATTATTTACTATGTGTCCCTGTTTCAATGAAAATTAAAAGCAAATTTATATAAAAAATAACACAGTGTAGTAGAATCATCAAATCATTACATTATTTAAAAATAAAAAGATTTCTTGTTATTAATAAAAAATTAAATATACCTTTAATTAAAATTTGATTATTTTTAATAATAAAATAATTTATTATACAAATTACATATCATATTAATATGATATTAAGTTTTAGATAAAAACATTTTTATTTTGATAATATTAAAATTGTGTCATTTATGCATATCTATTATTGTTTATGATTAATGACAAAGGTAATAACTCAATAAACAATTTTATCAATTTCAATTAAATAGTTGCAATTAAATAATTATGATAATTGTTGACATATTATTGAAACATTTTCAATCTTATAATCAACACAAAGTCAACCTCTTGTGTTATGTTTAAACAAGTTTGACCCTAAAACAATAGTTAAATTTTGACCTGAAGTTTATTTAAAAAGACAATTATATTTATTATTGGTATCATCGCTATCAAACAAAATTACTAAACGAATAATTTTTAATTGAATTTAAAATAAAATTCATTTATTATTCAATTTAATAATTATGCTTGCACTAAATATAATAAAAATAGTTTAAAATTTTTTTCTCTAGTTATTCTTTCTAGAAAAATTATAATTTTAGCGTTTATTTAAATTGTTTCGTATTATCTAATATTTCACATTCAAGTTAATTTATAAAATAGAAACAGTGAGATTATGTGACACTATTCGTGCAAAGTGTCAGCAATAAATAAAATAAGTATTCACAGTTTCAACTGCTTTGCATACAACTTGAGATAAATTAAAATAATTAACATTATACAATGAACAAACAAAATGACAGAATAGAATGCAATTAAACTGTTGAGATTTCTCTCAGATTCACTAACAAAATCAAAATATGTTTGTTTTAAAACTGTAAATTGAATTTGCATAGCACAGATTCTGAATTAAATTAAGAAATAAAACGTTCATCCGTATACTGGCTTAAAATAATGAAATAACTATGACCATGGATTTCGGTTATTGTTTAAATTGTGTCTAAACACATTCGACAGATTTCTTAAGAAATACTTTTCAATTCATTTTTCATAACGCAACATAATTATTGATATGTTTCAAGAAATTTATTTGATAATAAAAATCATTTTTCGCTAGAATCAAATAAGGAAGTTAAAAATTACTAATATTAAGTAAATGTTTTCTTACCTTTTACAAGAAATCATATGATATCAAAACAGTTTCTCCGATAGGTTTATAAATATTTCTAGGAATTTCTAAGGCAAACATCTGATGTAACAATTATATATTTAAAGAAATATATAAAGAGAATACTTTAGAACACATTTTCGCATCGCTTGGTGTTATTAATATTATTTGTTGTATCCTGTTAAAAAAGATTGAGTTTGAGAAATTTAAAATCCTTTTATGAGTTTCTTACGATACTGTAAAAGTATCGACATAATTATTGATTTGAAGGAGGATAGGTGTATTTGAAGGAAAAATATAATTTCTTTAATTTAAATATATTCCGTATACTTTTTATTGTAAAAACAAGACTAATCGTATAATAATTAACATTGAAGTGTATATTAATGCCACTAATGTATTATTATGTGCATGTGTAACAAATATTATGTTTTTTAAAGTGATATTATGTTTTACAATAATAATTTACCTTTACAAATAATTGTGTTGAAAAGAAAACAAATTGGAAAATTATGTTCTTTAGTCACTCACAAGAGCGTGTTTTAACGTCAAACAAGCAAAAAATTAAAATGAAATGTGTAAAAACCATAATTTGGAATGTTTCGTAATTTATTTATTTCCTGTATTTTATATTGTTTCCGTGAGTTTTTTATTAGCGCTCAACGAAATTTGGGTATTTTTTATGCGCAGAAAATTCAATCGGCATGATTAATATGAAATTTCACATCTTAAAACACAGAAACTGTTATTATTGCGTCATAATCGTAAATAACAATCCACATGTACATAGTACACATATTTAATTATAACATAAAACATAATTGATGTTCCTGTTTTATTTATTTTTCAAGAATAAAATTTCCACTCAAAATTTAAGCAATAATCTTCTTAGATATTTTGTAAATATTTACAAAAATTATCAATAAAGCAATTTGGTTTTATTAAAGGAAATTTTGAAGTGCATTTACAATATTACAATTAAATCTGAAAAAAAAATTCTATTCAAATTTAAAAGCATTTTATATTTTATCTTAAAAGCCATTGTTATAATAATTCTGTTAATGGAAAATAACCTAATAATGAGAGAATCGCAAGTTTAATTTTATTTTTTTTTTTTTTGAAAACTTTTCCTGCATCTTTTAAAACTTTGACGTAAAAGTATAAAGGATAATGTTTAACAAACCACAATGAAGAATGTAGTAAGCAGAGTAATGATCAAATTGCAAAATATACAAAAAAATGCACATAAAATAGACTGACTAACTCATTTAAGATTAATAAAAAAATTATTTTGGTTCTACAATGCTATTCAGATTTAATATAATTATCAGTATTTTAAATTTAATTTCATTTTGTAAGGTTTCTCATGATTGAATAAAAGGAAATTATATATAGAAAATAGAACAACTTATTTTATAACTTTCTATCCTTATGCAAAAATTATGTGTGATTGATAAATTAGATTTTAGATTTTTAGTTGCACTAAAGATTAGTAAATTAAAAAAATAACTTAAATTAATGCTAATATTAATATTTAATTCTACTTTAAAAGATTTCTGTTTAATTAGATTAAAAATCACAACGAAGATAAAAGTATTTTCAAGAATTTAGTACGACCACATTCTTCAAGTATAAAACTTTTATAGTTTTTGCTTGGGTTATTAATCAATGAAAGATTTCTATATAAATCAATTTGATTAATTGATTTGCAAAGCGTGTTTTGAATCGATGAAATCTTTGTATTAGATAGATAGAGTTCTACACAATATAATTTTACTAGATTTGCAAGGTCTAAAAATTTAATTATAAACCACTTTTTACATGATTACTAAATTGTTTAGGCAAATCTTCCAAAAATGGTAAGCAATTTATTTTATTTGGCTTCATGATAACATATTGGATTTACTGTTAAAAAATTTGAAAAACTTTTTGTTTTAATTAAATTTTAACATTGTTTTGTTATGTGTTTTTGTAAATAGTTACATTAATCATTCTTTATTAGAATATTAATTAGAAAAACAAAGTGAATTAGTTTAAAGATAGCATATCTAAGTTTTCTTACAAAATTTAATGAATGCTAGTGTATTGGCGTGCTATAGATTTAATTTTTAAACTGAGTGTCTATTAATTTTCGAAGTACGGTATCGTAATATTGTAAACTTTTTTTTTAATTTTTACCCTTTTAATAGGTCATTTATAATTAGAACGATTTATTAAATTTAAAAGGAATTTCTTAATTGAGGTAAATACTTGGTTTCTATCAAAAAAATATGCAAATTTTAACTCACACAATACATATTAAAATGCATATTCTATACTTTTTTTAGTAAAAAAACATTAAAAGAACAACGATTTTAGATATAATATGAAACCACCCTAATTTCACTTGCCATCACAGCTTAAAATTCACTATCTTTTTTTATTTGATAGTAAATAATTTATGTAGTTTGCCCACATTTAATATTATTAATATATAATTAAATGTCATTAAAAACCTATTATCAAAAAAAAAAAAAATAAAATAAAAAAAAAATAAAAAGCTATTTAAAATTGTTATACTCACATTCTAAAACTATTAGCATATTGAGTCTTATATCAGTTTATTTCAGGTGATCAAAATGAAAAAAATAATTCTGATTAAAATGTTAAGCTATTTATTATTTTTCTTTCAATTAAATGTTGAAAGTTTGTTGGTAAATGATACATGTTTAAGTCTTCAAAAAGCAAACATTTTTGATATAGGACGTGTTAAATCAAAATTAATTATTACTTATGGAAATGATGGGAATGTGAAAAATCCATTTTTCCTAAAACAAACAGTCGACCCATTAATGTGCTTTAATTTTGATTTTTTTGAAGTGCAAAATCATGTTTTAGTAAATATTTCATGTGGATTTGCAGTCCGTGCATATTTTGAAGTGAAATTATATCCTGTTGTAAATGGACAGTTTGGCGATTTTGAAATAAAATACGCGAATGATGAAGATGAAAAATGTGAAGATGCGTATGATAAATATGTGAATATTGCTAGGCCAGATGGAGAACATATTATAATAACGGCCTGTCAAGATTTATCATATTCTGAAAGCAATCAAAAACAAGCAGTTTTTCTTCTAAATTTTCTTAGAAACGTTAATCAGGGATTAAATTTATTAAATAAAAGTGAAAAATACATTACTGTGTCACATAACATTTCAAATAATTTTTGTAACTGTGATCAACTTAAAACATATTTGAAATGTCAGCAATATGGTAATGATGATACGATATGGTTAGCTGGGGCTCTTGTCGTCTTAATGATTATTTCACTATTGGTTTGTTTCTTACAAAGTATACCTAAAAAAATACGCACAATTAAGCCCATCAGTTTAATTATCTAACAACATTTAAAAAATATTATTAAATGACTAAAGTTAAATATATTTTATCGATATTTGTTTAAACCGACTAATAATCGGATACTTATATCATTTTAGTCATTTAAACAATATTACTCTTTTTAAAAATTAATATTTGCTTCATAGTTTCACATTCTTGAATTTTTAGCATATTCAGTTAAATTTTATTCCCTATTAAAAAGAAAAAAAATTATTCTGATTAAATTGATAAGCCAGATTTTTGTTGCTTGCAATCTAATGTAAATAATTGTTTATTATTAAATGAATCGTGCTCAAATCATGAGAGATCAAAAAAATTTGAGTTAACAGAGTATAAATCAAAAATAATTATTTATTATGGATATGATGCAAATGCGAAAAATCAATTATTATAGAGCAAACAGTTGACGCTTTATTCTGCTCTAATTTTGATTTTATAAAAGTGAAAAATCATTTTTTATTAAATGTTTCATGTGTAAAGAGTGTACATTTCTGAAGTAAAGTTATATCCTGTCGCTAATAGAAAGTTTAACGATTTTGAATTGCCAGAGGAAGAGCATATTTTAATAACCGTTTTTCAAGACTTATCATATCCTGTAAGCAATCAAAAACAAGCAGTTTTGTAAACTAGAGTAAAAGATTATGATCTTGATGAAGCATTCCATACATTTAATAAAAGTGAGATTCACCTTATAATGTCAAATAAAGTTGGAGTAGATTTGTGTAAATGCACGCAACTAAAAGCATATTAAACATGTCAAAAATATCAGACTGATGATAGGATAGGGACAGGTGTGGCGTTTATTCTAATGAATATATTTATAAAAAAAGAATATAATTACCTATATTATCTAACACCATTAAGCAATTGTAAAACAAATAAATAAAAAATTAGATGTATTTAAAAACAATATGTATTAATTTATTTTAAAATAAATTTAAATTCCGTGAGATTTTATTTACTTGTGTTTTACCAGTGTTTCAAATTAAAAAATAACGAAAATGTCAATAATAACAAATTTTTTTCATCTTTTAAATGGCACTAAATACTTTTTGCATAATTTAGGGACTTTCTTTCGACACAAGGCACTTTGACCAGACTTTTCCTGCCAATTTTTTTATATTTTAAATTTACATTTTGTTTGCTTTATTTCAACAAACCGTATTTAACATCAATAAAGTAATTTTTTACTAATAACCAGTAAATAACAGATTAACATTAATTTCCGTTGAGAAATGCAAACATAATTTATGAATAAAAACATTGACTAATTATTTAAAAGTAATAAACATGAAATGGTTCCAGAATTTAAAAGTTTAATATATATTTCTGATGTGATGGCTATTCCAATAGTGAAATAATTCGTCGCCTTTTTATTAAATAAAAAGAATATTAATTTACATAAAATTTTATTTATTTAATTTTAATATATATATTCATATCGTTTTTATTCAATTCTATGTAGTATGTTAACTAAGTTTTCTATTGCTTTATCCACATTTCATAATTAAAAAAGCATTTAAGTGTTTGGAAAAAATGAAAATTGCTTAAAATAAAGTGACTTAAATATTAATCGGAAACATACAAAATAAAAAAATGAATAAATAATTTTGATGCAAATAATAGTAATAAAAGTAAATCAAATAAGTTTTTCGTAAAACTTAACTTATGTATAAAAGTTTTAAATCTACTGTTCATCTTTTTATTCAATTAAAATGATTAAAATGCAATAAAACACAATTTATTAAGTGCATAATAATTAAATACATTTGTGCTATTTTTCAAGGAGAAAGATTTTTATAAAATAGTTACAGAAACAAAATTCATATTTTATAATCGTTGTTATCATTCAATGAATACAAATGAAACGATCAAATATTCGTATGTTTGCTACCTAAACTGATAGTTTGCATAAGTATAAAGTTTTTTAAAAAGTTTTTCTCTATATTGTCCAAAATTCTCAGTTCGAAAAACTTTTGTAAAAATAATCAATTTGACAACACAAGAATATTGTAAAATATGAAAAAGTTTGATTGTAATTTTTTTGCATTTTACATATTTAAGAATATTTCATTACAACAAAATTAACTTCAAAAGTTTTCCGAGTGAGACATGAATTTTTACTTTTTTATATAACTTAACTTAACTTAAGTCTAGGAAAAAGGCATATAACTCTCAGGACATCGTGTATGTAATGCAAAACATTAATATTACAAATGTTAAATATTATAATAAAAAAATTACAGTTAGATAATAATTTAATAAATATGTTTAATAAAATATATACATATATATATATTATTATATATATATATTTTTATATATATATATAATTTACTCATAAATAAAAAGTTTATTTTGATCGATTCATAAATTATTAATTTAGTATTAAAGACCATTAAAAGTCTATTACTATTAATAAAGTGACAGTTCAACATAGCGTCACATTCTACAATTTTTAGCATATACAGTTCTAGTTTATTTTGGATTAACATGAAAAATCTCATTTTGCTTGAAATAATAAGTGAGATTTTATTTTTCTGGCAATGTAATGTTGAAAGTTTATTGGTAAATGATACATGTTCAAATCTTGACAGATCACCATTGTATTCATTTATGCAAATCAATGCAAAGTTAGTTATTAATTACGGAAATGATGGGAATGTTAAAAATCCATTTTTTATAGAACAAACAGTTGACCCATTAATATGCTTTAGTTTTGAATTTTTTAAAGTGAAAAATCATGTTTTAGTAAATATTTCATGTGGATTTGCAGTTCGTACATATCTTGAAATGGAATTATATCCTGTTGTTAATGGAAAGTTTGGCGATTTTGAAATAAAATACGAGAATGATGAAGATGAAAAATGTGAAGATGCGTATGATAAATATGTTAATATTATAAGGCCAGATAGGGAACATATCTTAATAACCGTTTGTCAAGATTTATCATATTCTGTAAGCAATCAAAAACAAGCAGTTTTACATACAAATTATGTTAATAACGTAAACAAAGTATTAATTTTTTTAAATAAAAGTGAAAAATTCATTACTGTGTCAAATAACCTTTCAAAAAATTTTTGTGACTGTGATCAACTGAAAACATATTTGAAATGTCAACAATATCGTTTTGAATATAGACTATGGATAGGTGCGGCGTTTGTTCTTTTCTTGATTATATCGCTAATAATTTGCATCTTTAAAACTGTGGCTAAAAAAACATGTACAAACTTATTAGCGTTAAAATAATAATAAATAATAATTATTAATGTATTAATGTATTAAAAATAAAGTTTATTTCACTGAAATATTTATTAAATATCCTTAAAAAAGAGTTTCATTTTAATTTATTATTATTAACTAAAGGTTTTTACTATAGGTTATCCAAAATACAAAAATAAAATTATTCATGGTGCGCTTTTTAAGACCCACAAGCAAATTGATTAGTACTAAATGCATAGGCGGTTAAAGGGTTCGAAACAAACAGAATGATCAAGATTATTGCTAAAGTTTTTTCTATTTTTTGAATTTTTTTATGTCAATAGTACCTTTTCTTACTGGCAACGAGTTAATTAATGTTTTAAGTTACTTTAAATGATTTAAAAAAAATTGAATATCTTTTTTATAGGGTTTTGTGAATTAGGTCAACGAAAATGGTCGTTTTCATCATTATTTCTGAATTATTTAATATTTGAATGGTTGCTA
Source organism: Ptychoptera contaminata (assembly GCA_963942525.1). Taxonomy (NCBI): domain Eukaryota; kingdom Metazoa; phylum Arthropoda; class Insecta; order Diptera; family Ptychopteridae; genus Ptychoptera; species Ptychoptera contaminata. The sequence goes on along the minus strand of OZ012636.1, from coordinate 10,082,186 downwards.
AAATTTTCAAAAATCATATTCATTTAGTATGCGTATTCTGTATTTCTAAATATACATATGCATATGTACATTCTTAAATCGTTCTGCAAGTTAAACATGTTTTTACAAATGCTATGTCTTTTTTAAAAGTAAAAAAAAATTCGCTTTTTATTTAATAACAAAAAATCAATTTGCATTAATTTATCATATAAATTCATCACTATTTTATATTTTTCTAATACGTCAGTCTAAACTTTTTTTGTAAAAAAGATTTTTTAAATTTATTTTTCAATCCTTATATTTAATTATATTGCCTTATCTAAATATATAAAAAGAAATCTTTTATAAATTCGATAATAAAATATGCTACATTTGGATAAATTGCTTTCTGTGAAGTGAATATAAATTAAGGAATTATCAATTATACGAATATAAATACAAGAAACTGGATACTTAATTTTGATTATTTATTTTGGATTCAATATTATTAATTGCACTAAAATCAAATAGAAAGAAATTTTAGTATTTAATGAAAAAAAAATATTAAGGTATAAAAAGTATTAAAATGTTTTTTGTAGTTTGTATTCCTTTGCTATATTCTTTAATCTGGAATTTGCATCCATAAATAAAATAAATGTAGATACATGGTAAGGGATTAAATAAGTAGAAATGATAAAGTTCGAAAAAAAATTTATTGGAAATCATTGAATGAATTTTACATTTTATTGTAAAAAACAGATTTCTATCACATGGTTACAAAAAAATATTGTATATTATTTTTCTTAATTAAATGACAATATATGAAATGATCAAATATTCTTAACTTTGCTGCTTAAACTGATTGCATAAATTTAAAAAGTTTCTCAATATATCGAATCCAAAAACTTTTAATACTATTTCTGAATAGCAAAATGTCTATTTATATATTTTCTAATTTTTATTTTCTTTAATATTATTTATGCATATCAAACTAATATTTCCTTAAGAGTTAATTTGATAAATAAATAAAGTAAATAATATTTATACAAAAAAATATGACGTAAACATGTGAAATAAATTATAATTGCATATGTGTTATGGATGAATTGCAAAGGTTCAATAACAAAATTAATAAGATTATTATTTGCATAATTTTAAATAAAATATTTTAATTTGTAAATATTTTATGAAATTAATTATTCTTTTCGTGTTATTATTGCCATCATTATTGAAAAACACGCTCTTCATGTTTACAAAATTTTTTGAAGCATCTGATGGCTGGTGAAAATGTTCAAAATAATTATCAAATATTGCAATAATAATTCAAAAACTTTATAATTATATTTTTGTAATATTAAAACAAATATATAATATTAAAAACGACATTTAATTATAATTAAATAAGCATTGTATTAATTTGTAATAATATGTATTTGCTTAAACAATATTAATAATTTGAATAAAATTGAAATAAATGTAAAATTGAATTATATTCGAAAAAACTATAATTATAATAGCAAATAAAATATTATTTAAACAGAATACATACATATATTTAACACACCAAATTTAATTATACTTTAATAAAACTTAAGTTATTTTTTAGCATAAGTGGATTGAAAACATAATTATTATATATTAAATTTGAATAAAACAAACGGTTTTACTTTACAGGAAAATTGTTATTCGCAGCCTTTTATAATATTCATTAAAACGGTGTGCATTCTGAATAAAATGTGAAATGAAACAGAACACTTGTAAAACTTGCATCAAAGTCACAATAGTTCATAGAATTTTTTTACAAATAAGAAATAGGGTTTCCTTCGACGTTATTAAATAACAAATTAAATGTTTTTGATTCAACTTCTCTATTTGTCATGCAATTAAAAACTTTTCTGGTTATTGCAATATATGTGGAAATATCAAACTTTGATAATGAAAACCTTTATTTTAGCAAAATTTGATAGAAAATCATGGAAATAATTGTTGTCGATTCTCAATAATAAATAAATTGAATAATTTTTTGTTTTAAATCATTTTTGGTTATTTTTATGACTTCAGAAAATACCAATATGTAAACAAAGATGCCTATTCGTTATATATTTTTATCGTAGATAACCTTCCGAACGGTTTTTTTTTTGTTTGTTATGCAAAATTTATAAATAGCGTGTTTACCGTTCAAATTTTTTAAAACATTTTTAGTTAAGTGCCTCTATATCAAAATTGTGAGAATTTATGTTTCGTATTCTTAAATGAATGGGAAATATAAAATGAAAATATAATCATTAGAAGTTGTTTGTTTTTTATATCTCTTTCCATATCTTTATTTCATAAAGTTCTTTATTCTTTATCGAAATGATAATGTTCTTTTGTTTGTATAGTGATAGTTATAATAATAATAATAAATATAAAATTTCTTAATACTCGTATATATCAACAATATGATAGTTGATAAAAAAAATAGATAAGCAATAATATAAACGAATGAATTGCTTGCAGATAATGGGTTTGGCACGTTTTGTTGATGCTACCGTGTTAGTTTTATTAAAAGCTTTTTTTAAATCTTTTATAAAAATCATTAGTAAATTGGTATAATAATATTAATTTCTAATTTAGTTATATAAAAAAATATTTTCAATAACGTATTTTAAAACACAAATTGCATTAAAGTGCATTCTTGTCGAAAAAAATATTTTATTATACAACAAGCTCATTGGCGTATTAAGTCAAATTAAAATTCAATACTTGCTTAAAAGGACATTTAATAATAGAACGTTTGACTAACATAATTTAAGGGTAACAAAAACCATTACTTTTATTATGGTTATTATTATTATTATCCTTCGCTGTCTTTCAAGAAACACCTTGTTCACAGCTGTTTAGTTAAATTTTCGTGCATTTAACATATTTAATAGCATATTTATTTATAAGACTCAGCTGTAGTATATTTTAATAAAAACATAATTCGCTCTTTTAATTATATTTATACAGAGGTTTTCTGTTCTTAATATTATACAGTAGAGTGGAGTTTACCCTTAAAATTATTTAGCACAAGATTTATCATAACAACAGTTGATTCAGTTACGCAAAAATATTTAACTATTATTTATCTGTAAAGAGTGTCATTTACTTAAAAATAAATACGTAAATTTTTCTAAATATATAACTAATTAAAATTGACTTATTACCATTATATAATGCATTGAAACGAAATTGATCTAAACTAAAATAAGTATAAGTTGTATGAGTTTTAAATTGACTTTTATTCAGACATGCTTGAGAGTTACATATTTATGTGGCAACAAACACTAACGAATAACGTGTTCCTAATTTTCGAAATAATACATTTTGCAAAATAAGAACTTTTGTAAAGAATTAAAAAGTTTAAAATGTCAGATATAAGTATGTCATATACAAAATTTCTAAATTTAAAATTTAGTATTTCAATCAAATTGTTTTCATTTCTTTTCTATTTTCCAATGCTTAATGTTTCTATTAAACTGTTTGATAGATTATTTTTCAAATTTACAAAGCTCTATATTTAGTGTTTTATATTTACTTTTTGCTATATATCTCATAAAAAATAAAATTAAGTAATTAAGTAAATAAGAAATGAAAATAATACATCATATTTAAATTACAAAGTTTTATAAACTTTTTACTTAACAAAAAAAAACGTTTACCAAGAACTATTAAAACGATGTCACAATAAACAACAATATTACTCGTTTTTATATTTAATTTTTATTATGAAATACATATAATGTATAAAAATCAAATGAAATGAAAAAGAAAATTCCCTTTCTGTGTTATAAGTGACCAAGCGCTTTGCTAGGCTTTCTGTTTAAAGATAGTTAAACTTATTTGAAAATTTTTAATGACTTTGTTGTGGATTTTAATATTATATTTAAATATTAATTGGACTGAAGGATTTATAAATAATGAAACTTGTTCACAATTAACAAATGAAAAAAATGTGTATAAATTAGGAAGAACATATCCCGAGTATGTCACCTTATTTGAGTCACCATTAAAAAATCCATTTTTTGATTTTTCTGACTGGCAAATATTTTGTTATGAATTTGTATTTTCTAATACAACAAATGAATTAAAATTGTCAATAAATTGTGCAGAAACAAATGATCAGATACTCGAATTAAAATTGTATCCTACAAATGATGGAAATTTTTCAATATACAGAATACAATATAATGATGAAATTGAGGAAAATTGTCCAGAAAAATTTATACGTGACATAAATATAATTATAAAACCTTACGATTATATATATGTGTCCACGTGTGAATCTGTATCTCAGTTATTAAGCAATCAACATATTTTAATTTTATTCTATGGAAAGTTTGCTCTGGAAAGTGAAGAACCATTTGTGATAATAAATAAGAATAGAAATGATTTATATTCAAGAAAAAATTTCTCATATTTATTCTCAAATTGTGTTTGTGATGAGTTAGAACAATATAAAAATTGTAAAAATTTCAATAATGAAATAAAATTAGATAATGTAATAGTTGTTGGAATTTTACTGATCCTAATTATTATCATTATCAATTTAACATGTAATTATATCAAATCAAAACATCAAATATATTCAATATGAAATAATTTTTAATAAATAATAAAAAATTAATTATGTACTCTGTATATGTATATATATCTGTATATATATCAATATAAGTAAAAACTTGTTTGAATTCTTATAATAAATTATATTAATTTAAAACTAATATATAGCATTAAATTTAATAAAGCTTTGTATAAGTATTTATTGCCTAGAAGTGTAAACATTACTTTAAATCGTAAAAAAAGTTATTGATAATTAATGATTAATATGAATAATAATTTGATTTTAATTATAAATTATTATTATAATTATTTATGTTAAACTGTTTCATTTTTAAATATGAATAATATTTTTATTCAAAATTAATTTACAAATTAAATGCTTTTATATATTATTAAAGCATTAATAAATCATTAAGATATTTAAATTATAAGTAATATATAGTGTTTATAAGTAAAATAATATCCATTTCGCTATAATTTATGTCAATTTTCAATTATTTATTATTATTAAAATTAAATTCAAAATATTTGAGCTGCAATTATATATAGTATTTATTAAATAAATAATTAAAAATAATTTATTTTTGTCAATAATTGTTTATTAAAAATGATTATATAAATAGTTTTCGATTATAAATTAAATTTTAATTATGTTTAACAATTAAACATTGCAAAAATTTTAAATATAAAATTAATTTTAACAAAAATGCGGTTGCACAGCACTCGTTTGCATTCCCCTAAAGTTTATTAAAATTTGAAAATTTTTTGCGTTCAATGCATAACTTTTAATATTTGCATGTATTGTTATTTAATATAATTATTTTTTATGTAATTTAAACAATTTATAATTTATGTAATAATTTGTACTGAAAGCTTTTGGTGGTCAGATTGATGATGTGTTATTTTTGTATTCCTCCCATCCATTTTTTATTTATAGTTTGTATCAACTCTTATTCTGTGTTTTATCAAATATACATAGGAAGTATACATTGAAATGATATTTTATATTTTCTTTTTATTATTGAATTAAATAATTTCCACATCTTCTCATATACGTACACTTTAATTTATGCTTTTTTATACACCTGCTATGTTTAGTTTTCGTTTCATGCGTACAAAATTGCAAATGTACAAAAACGATGTTTCACTAACATACCAAAAAATATGAGAATAGATATAAAAGCCGCTTTACAGTACAACATTATATTCCATAGATTATCTATCATAAATATATAGTCTAGTTTCTTTTTAATTTTTAAAATAATTAAAGCCATTTTTCAATTAAAATTCTAAGAATACAAATAGACATCAATAAATAAGTAAATTAATTTAAACTTTGGTATCGAATTTTCTTATTGAAATTTTTAACTACTGAATACTTGTGAAATTTTAAAAAATTATAAATTATCTAACATAAAAGAAGATAAATAGGTTTTGCTTGAATACATTTTGAATTATTTCAATCTTTTTAAGTTTCATTAAAGTTTTATTCAATTAATTTATTGAATTTTATGTAATTTTACAAACTTAAAATACTTAATTATTTTGTTTAAATAAGAAAAACTTTTGGAAAGTTTAAGAAATACAAGGTGTAAATCACATTACATTATATAAGAGTAAATCATTTGATAAATAACAATTTGCAAGTTTTTGAATATTGTATTAAAATACTTATACTTTATATGTTTATATTTTTGTGGCATTTGTTATGACAGGATTGAAAATGCATTTTATTCGCAAAGAATAAGAATTTCATCGGATTCATTAGATAAATTTTCTTCTTTCTTCATACATAATAAAATGAAATTAAAAAACAATAATCAAAAGACCAATAATAAAAAAAATTAAATGATTTTTTATATGATAAGTAGATTTTAATAATAGTCATTATAAGAATTATTGTTCTGGCTTTTTAAACAAAATATCAATTATAATGAAATTAATGCTTCAAATATCTTTAAGTCTATTAATATAAATATTGTATGAATAATAAAAATTTATTACATTCAGAAAGTATTTTTTATTAAATTAGTTGATAATGTTGTTTCAAAGAATCCTGATTTTGTTTATAATTTCGATTTTTTTTATTGGACAATGTGTTCATGGTTTGCTTGTGCATGGTTCCTGTCCTGATATACGAGCTGTAACAGGACATATAGAATTTATAAAAACCTACAATATCAAATACGCACTAATTAATAATTCGCCACCAATGGTTAAAAGTCTTTTACATTCGAGCGACAACTATAATGAAAAATGTTACCAAATTTCAATAATAAATGACAATAATACAATTTATATCAGAGTTAAATGTAATGTAATAATAGAAGAAATGAAATTATTACCAGTCGGTGATAAGAATACACATGATTATAAAATTATATATAATGATGATAAGGAAAATAATTGTACGGAGAAATTACAAAGAAATATTAAAATTGTCAGTTTTGATGATGATTATTTACTGCTATGGGATTGCATAAATATATCATCCACAACTAGTTATCAAACAGCTATTATATTAGTAGGGACGAATTTTAATTCAGTAAATATTTATTTAAAACATATCGGCAAAACTAAAAAAGATTTTAAAAGTTATTACAATGAGAAGAAAACATGCGATTTATGTGATAAACTAAATGATTTCAAGAAGTGTAATTCGGACGAAATATATCAAGATAGACGATGGTTTTATTTAATAATTATTTGTATTGTTGTAGTTTTGCTCTTTTACATAATTAAAATATTGATTAAAATTTTTTTAAATAAATTTTTAAATTAGATTGTAATAAAACTTTTTATCACATGTTTTAGCTTGTATTGATTTTAATTGAAAATTCTGTTTAAAATAATATCTGTTAACAAATAAATTATTTAATTTGCTTTTTTAACAATTATGTAGTGAGAATAATTTAATATCTTAAATAAAAAATGTAATAATTTAGGCATATTTCTAATGCACGAAAAATTTATACAACACATGTTTTATTCAATAATTTACAAAAAATTATTAAAAAATTTAATTTAACAACAAATTATACAATTTTAATTAAGTACATAAATTATTATTATTTAATAACTAAGCAATAATTAAGTTTAACTTTTTAAACAAATTAATGTTTAGCTTTGCTGTCAAAATGTTTTGTTTTCGATGATATTCGATAATTTTTTTTTATACTCACCTTGTTTTTAATATTTTTGTTAAATTTGATTATGAAATTTTCCAAAAAAATGTTAAAATATAAATTAAAATAAACTTTAACTACTTACAAAATATAATTTGGTTTATGTTTTATTAAGAAAAAAATCAATTTATTCATTTACTGTAATTGTTTGATTCAATTTTTTTTTTTTTATGTTGATTATATATGTTGATAATGTATATAAAATTAATAAAAAAACATATAATAAAATTCCAATGAGTACCACAATGTTGATACTAGATGAATATTTTTCACAGATTGTAAATTTTTTCAATTGATCACAATTGCAAGATTTTTCAACTTTATTATCGTTTTTGAAAAACAAATATTCTGATTTGTTAGAATATATTAATGCTTGACGTTGAAGATAATCGGCATCTTCAGCCTTTATATCATTAATATAAAGGAGTGCAATTCCTTGATTACTAGATGATTCAGTTAATTTTTCACAATTGGAAACGGCAACAAATAAATTATTTAACATAAGTATATTGATATCTCTCTGAAATTCATTTGGACAATTTTCTTCAATTTCATTGTTGTACTTGATTTTAAAATCTCCTTCAATACCATTTATTTTTTTTTCCAGTTGAAATTCTTCATATAAATTTTTTTGACTTTTTGGTGCCATATTGCATGTTATATTAATTACCAAATAATTTTCCTTATCAATTAAGGAATATTTATAACATGCCATAGGTTCGATTGACTCGATAAAAAAAGGATTTTTGATTGTTGTCGTCATGGAAAATGTTATCACTTTATATGCCTCTTTAAAGATTCTAAAATTTGGTCCCATTAGATAGGAAATGGGACATGTTTCATTTAAAAGACCTCCAATTACTAAATTATTATAACAAAATATTAATAAATAAATAAAATTTATTTTTGCCAAATATATCATTTTCACAATATTTCACTGATAATACTTATGGTTTTTAAAATTAAGTTAATCAAATAAGATATTTTTAATGAATAAGGTTTTTTACCTTTTATTATCAGCTGCTTACTTTTTGTGTTGTGTGTTTCAAAAATAAAATAATTTAATGAAATAAAATAAAATATTTAAGTATTAATTTTTTGATAATTTTCATTTGATTGAAAATACATAATAAGCGCTCTAATAAATTATTAATTTGTTAATATACTAATAGATTTATAAGAAAAGATATAAATAAATGTAATGTATGATATTTTTTTGAATTTTTATTGAAATTGCTTATAATTTCAATAAATAAATAAAATAATTTACAAATGTTTCATATGTAATGTCATATCAAATATAATATTAATATCAATTAGATCATTAAAAAACCTAAATTTTACTTAATTAAGTTTCCGTGACTTTTCTGCGAATAATCTTCAAAATACACAATTATTTATTTTATTATTAGTAGTATTATTATTTTTATTTAAAATGTTACACTTATTAAAAGTAAGACAAAAGGGCATAAAAATCATTGATCTTAACTTTGGATCACATTTGTTGGTTTTCCATGAACTCACTGTCAATTTCCATTACGATTTTTTACCATATTCTAGGCTAGTCAAAAAACTGATTGACATTTTGTTGTTCTGTCAATTCCATAGCATTAGTCAATATTTATTAATTTCATTGCTAGATTTTTCTGTAGTTAATTCTTTTGCAAGTAAACATATTGACGATTAGTTTCTTATCTCTTTTAAAGGAATATGAGCTAAAATTTTTATTCTTTTATTAATAAGCACTTAATTTTTTTTTAAGTAAATTAATTTGAATAAGAAATTTATCTGATTTTAATTAATTTATTAATAATATGTACATAATTATAACTACATAAATAAATTACATTATTATGTATATGAATTCAATTAATTTAAAAAAAAACTTCTTTAACATTAATTTAAAATCATATTTAAATAGACATTAAAGTGAAACTATTAAGGCATAAATATATACATATGACTGAACTACAATATTCTATTTAGTTAAAAACTACTATTTTCAACCATATACAATAAAAATGCTTCAATTTTTAATAATTAATTTTTCATATTTATATTTTTTTGTATCATTTCTAAAGTTATTGAATGGATATCATTTATATGAAAAAAAAAAGAAAATTTTTAAATATAATAAAGAAATTGAAGATAATTATCTTCTAATTGTCTACAATTGTGAAATCTTGATGGAATCCTTAAGCAATCGTATGGTGTCAGTTCTTAATTTCTTTTATAAGAAAGTGAATATTACAATTGAAAAGTCTAATTATGAAGTATTGAAACTAGTGAATAAATCAACACAAATTTTTTTTAAAGAAAATGTTGAAATAAGACCCCTTTGTTATTGTGGAGAGCAATAAATATTTTCAAAATGGGAAAACTATCGTCAAAATAACAATAAATGATCATATTATGGACTTTTCTTATTTTTATTTACTGTAATGTTAATATTGTGTTAAAGGACATAGGTTTAGGTTTAAATCATATAAGTAAAATTAAAACATGAATTGAATTTTTAATATCTGTATGGAAATTATAACTAAGGAGCAAAAGGATTGTGTTTTTAGTGTAAATTATATTAAAATTTCTTTTATGTTGAATAATAAAATATATAAAGAAAATATCGTATTAATTTTATTATGAGGAGAAAGTAGTCATTAATGGTTTAAATAATAAAACAATTAATAATCATTAATATTATTATTATGTAATAACGGTCGATATAAATAACGAAATAATAATTTTAAGTTTAATAAAAAATTATTTTTATTATTACTCAACTATTAAATTAAATATGTTATGTTATCTATTATTTATGAATCGAGTTACTGGTTATTAGTAAAACATAAATTTATTTGATTATTTAATAGATATATTAAACAACAACAAAATAATTTAATTTCTTTTTTCAGAATAGTCTTATGGATAAAATTACATTTAATTTAATTATATAACAAATTTATTTTATAAAATATGTAATTAAATACATTTATTACAAATCATTTGGGTAAAATAATGCTTTCTACGATGAAAAAATAAAAGATTACCTAACGTAGATTTATTTTAAGAACAATAACTCACACTCAATACAAAAACTGCATATTTTTATATAAAAATTTAATGTATACACGATGTGAATCATTTTGCACAAGATTATCGATGGGTTTGTCTGATAAGTGACACATTTATTAATATTTGTATATCTAGACAAGCCTTTCTCTATAAAAAATATAATTCTTTTATTACAATTATATTATTATTTTTTGTTAATAAGTTAAAAGCATTTTATGTATAACTAGCTGGTATTACCCGGCTTTGCACGGCGATAAAATAAAGTTTTGAATATAATGAAACCCCGTTTATGCTAATTTTTAAAGTCCCGACAATATTTAGTTTTTATATTTATTTAAAACCTCCGATTTGTCTTTTCCCATTAAAAATAAACATAAGTAATAAATTCCATAACCTTTGTACGTATTGTTAATGCAATTCAAAATTCTATTTCAGGGATGAAAATAAAGTTTTTATCAGAGAGCCTATATTTTGTTTTACGTATATGTTCACTTTCTAAAGAGCCTATTTTTAAAAAATCAAAGCATTTATATCACTTAATAAAAGAAAATAATAATTCTTTTTCGTTTATATGCGATTTTGAAGTTATGCCGGTTTTTCTATACGATTTTTTAATATGATATTTTGTGTGGGAATTCCCGTTGAATATTGCTTTATGCATTTTTTGTTGGGAATCTCTCTTTTATATGATTAGTATTGAAATAAAAACTAATTTTAACGTATTGATTGGATTCTTTTTAACTTCGATTCTATTTCACTTTACATATCTATTCTTTTGTTCTCACTATTAAAAGGGTTTTCAATATTTTTCACTAACACATACGTCGATCGCAATCGGATTTGGCATATTTTACGTATATTTTCTTTTAACCGAAAAAATTGTTACCTACCGATTTTTTACATATATAAATTTTTATGACCGTTTGTTATAAAAGATAAAATTTTTTTGTTTACCCATTTAAGGGGAAATATTTTTTTTAATTATGTGCTGAACTGCAGAATATAAGTGTGAGAGAAAAATTGAGAATTATTTCACTTTGAGTTTTTCTATTTGTTTTTAAAATTGGTTTTACCTAATTTATTTTAAAATAAAAGTAAAAGTATCGTTCATTAGTGCTTGTGAATTGATTAGTAAATAAAGTGAATTTATGAATCAATTTAAAAAAAGTTTAATGTTAAAATAATTAGAACATTAGTTGTATTATTTTTTTATTAAAATTGTTTTATTAAATAGAAATAGTAACTAATTTTATAAGTGTAATTATTAAATAATATTCATTCATATGAATCATTCAAACAAAGAGAATTTCTAGTGATAGGTATGTATGCATATGTGTTATTATATTTTTGTTAAAAAATGTAATAAATTTTTAATTTTAGGATCTGGTATAAAAAATGGCGTAAACGATATAAATAAAATAAAAACGATATAAATATAACGATAAACGGTATAAAGGTATTTTATTAGTACATTTTCAAAATAGAAAAGGGAGAGGAGAGTGAGTTGGAATTATTATAAAATAGTTTAGTTTCTTCCCCCTCTGCCTAAATAGTGTCAATTTTTACCACCTCTACCAAATGTTACAGAAACACACGAAAAAATCAGACTTTACTTTATATATTAGATATTACAAAATACATTGAATTAAAGAAATAATTAAATAAATTGTAATGTTACAGTAATTAGCAACATACTTAATAAATACATCAATATAGAAAGCAGTTAAATAACATATCTTTTTCAAGTAAATATAGTAAAAATATTTCAAATGGCAATTATCAGTTATATCAATTTAATAATTATTTGTTCCATGAACGTTCCATTAAGTAAAACATGAAGCCTTAAATTTTGTATTGAAATAAATAAATAATTTTACTAAATACTAATACTGTCAATTTAAAATTATATTTTTTATTGTTGTATTTATTTTTATATAAAATTGAATGTTTAATAATAACATTAAAATAAAATTTATTATAAACTCTTACCTTTTAATAAATAGTGTATTAATGTGTTAAACTGTTTATTTGGCTCTGTATATATGTAAATGTTAAGCTTTAGGCAAAGAATATGTATGCAAACTTAACCCAATAAAGTACAGTTAAAAATAATAATTAATATTTCATTGTTTGAAAGATATAATTGTTCTTAATGTAAAAAAATTATTAATAAAAATTTATAATTAATGAAAAAATTGTTTATGCATTTTATTTTGTGACATTTTATTCTAAAATTTCAACATTACGAATTTGAATCATTAACTTATTATATTTTTTTTTGTAGAATTTAGAGAGCAGTAAATTATCCTATTTTATTGGTTTTGTGTAATTAAATAATTTGTTTATCTTTACCCGTTTCACAATCCACCATTTTCATACAACATTAATTCATATTATTTTATATAAATAATTATTTATTTTAAATTTCTTTGAAAATTTTGTAGTAGAGATTATTTAACTTACAAATTTCTTTTTTAAAGAAAATAATAGGTTGGAAATAATTTTCTTTATTATAAATTTGACATTTGCTTAATATTTCTGGATTTGGCTAAATAGTTATATTTCACAAAATTATTACAAGTATTTCTATATATATATATATATATATATATATATATATATATATATATAAATGATATGAAAAAAATTATTTACAATTTTACATAACAGATAAATGGTTAATATGACATTTTATAATGAAAAGTTTATTCCAATAGTTCTTATTCTTTAGGTATAAAAAAAGTATATTAAATTTATTATAAATTAAGTTTTTTTAAAATAAAAATGCATTTTCCTTGCAATGTAAAATTGAATTTGTCGTATGTTTGGTATTTTTTTACATAACTCGGTTTTTAATTTAAATTTTTGTAATTATAAAGCAAAATACCTAAGGAAAATTGAAATATAAAATCTTGAAAATATATATACATATGTAAGTACGGTATATCAGAATATAGTGAACTTTGTAAAAGATAAATATATTAAAGTCCAAACTCTACAAAAGTTAACTAATGACAATAATAAATTGAAATATAACGACAAAAGAAAATAAATGAAGAGTTTTCTTAGCAATAAATGTGAATGAAATGACAAAATCATAAAATTCGATTAAAATTCTTGTAATTGAAAAGTTTTTATTCTTTACAGAAAAAAAAAACAATTTGAATTTTGCAAAAAACAATTTATAACTAATTTATAAATTTTAATAAATTCACATAAATCTGTTTTGTATTCATAAACATAATGTACTTTGTAGGTTTTTCGGATAATTGGTATAATCGTTTGAATAAAAAATTACCTGCCCTGTGGATTCTTAAATTTTTTTTGGAATTAGCATAATGAATATCATACTAATTGCAAATAAATAAATAAAGCAATTATTTAGTTATAAGAAGATTTCCACATATCAACAAAACATAAATTTAAGAAAATTAATAAATACATTAAGCACATAGTATTATTAATAAATACTTTAGAAAAACTTTATTTTATTAATATACCTTATAATTTCTGTTTAAATTATATATGATTCGTTGAATATATTAAAAAATACAAAACACTATTTTCAAGGTAAACTGACTTATAAATAAAATTATTTTTTTTTTTTGCTAATGAATTTATTTTATTTATAAACATGATCAGATTAAATTATTTTATATTACAGTCTCTAGGATTATTTTTATGATATGCAATCCTCTAGTTTGTACAACATACTAATATATAAGTATGAAAATTTTATTTGAAATTTTATGGAATTGAATATTAAGAAACAAGACACAATTAAATAGTATAAAAAATATTACTCCAACAAGAAGTCTGCACAACGAAATTGCAAATCAATTGCCCTAATAATATACTAAAAATAAACCGGAAAACATAATTCACTTGTGAAAAAAAAGGTTTAAGTTTTTTATTTGAAGAGTAATGCATGATTTTTTCGAATATAACATCTTCGTATAGTTTAACATAACTATGCATATTAAATAAGAACAGTAAAACAATTTCTTAGTCTCAATTTTAACCTTTTTTGTGTTTTTTGCATTTGAATTTTGTTTCTTTAAATAAATTATTTTTATTAAAGCTAACAAAAATTCTCAAAGTGAGTCTACTTTCAATAATTTACTGCATTTACTATAAATTAAATATTGTAAATAATTATTAAAGAAGCTCGAATCAAATTTGTTGTTAAAAAATCATACCAAGTTTATTATGTGCAGAGAGAAAAAATTTATACCAAAAACCATGATATCATTTTCTTATGCTGCCTGACCTATTTGTAATTAAGAAGTATTTTAGTACGTGGTTAGAATCCTGCATGTTGTTATTTATTTATCAAGTGGTAACCAAGTTGTAATATATGCTTTAGTGACAAACAATGTCTTTTTTTATTATACCAAAGTTTATCCTTATAACTTAAATATAATAAATAATGTGGTATAGATTCTGAGGTTGTAACCGCAGAGTAACTTCTATAAATTAATTGATTAAAACTTTTCTTGGAAAAACAGATTTATCTTCTCCAATATTGGATTATTTACAGTTTCCAAGAATATGTAAAGGAAACTTATGCGGTAACAATATAAAGAATAATTAATTTATTTATTAATGTGTTTATTTTATATATTTATTTAAATATATGTGGAGTGTATAAAACTATTCGTTGTAAATCGTATAAAATTAAAAATATAACAGATACTATAATAGATTTAGATACATCAAATATAATAACTTTAATCCATTTTCTTAGAAAAATATAATTATATATAAGCTTTCATTTTTAAAATTAATTTTATAATTAAACTTAATTTTCATGTTAGTAGTAAACATTTAGATGGTATAACATTTTTATAGATAAAAGTTGTCACAGAAAATATTATATAGATTATGATATCTAAACTGACTGACTAATATGAAAAGTTAACTATAAAAATGTTGACTAAAAGCTCCTTTTATAAAATTAGGTTAACTAAGGTTAACCCGAATATTGTTTTATTTTACAAAATTTATGACAACAAAGTTTCTTCACACGTTTTGCATGTTAAACATAAAACCAAGAACTATAATTCAGTACGGAACTAAAAATAAAGACGATTTCATGTTTTTGTACAAAGTAGATTTATGTTCTTGACAAAAGACGTGAATATACATGGTGAAAAAAAGATTTTACTTAGTACAAAATATCAATTATTTTTTAATAAATAAAGTTAAAATTTAAGTCGCCTCAATTTTTATATTCAGGCATCTACTGATAAGAGCAATAGTAAGAAAAACATTTCATTTTGATGTCATTATTTTATCCCATAATATATTTTACTAATCATTCATAATATTTTATATAAAAAAAAATATTTTATTAGAATCTTTATAGTATGGAAATGACATCATTAATATAATATTTAAAAAAGTCATTCAAATAAAGCACAGCAGGTAGGGATCGATAACAAAGGCATTTGACTAAAATTTGAAAAGTTCTGTAATACATAAACTATAAAAAATGTTTTATTTCGTGATGGTATTTTTTGAATCAACAGCGTATAAAAATAATAAATAGAAACCCATCCTCAAACGGTATTGAATTTTACAATTTACCCTTAGCAATTTGTTGACTGTGACTAAACAATTTTAACAATATAAAAAGGGCGATTTCTGGAAATATGAACAATAACTTTCTTTATAGCAATAAATTTCGAAATATAAATAAAATGGTGCAAGGGTTCGTATGTGCGATGAAATGTAAAATGAAATTGTTTAGATACAACAATAAAGAATTCATTAATCGGTGAAAAAGTCATTTTTTGTACTAGCAAATGATGATATTAATAATTTATGATGCCAGTAAAAATTCTTTAAGTAAATAATGAAAATAAAATATATGTAGGAAATAAATTCGCATCAATAATCAGCAGCGTAAGTATATTTGAGGAAAACAAGGAATATGAGTTGCTGCAAATCATAAATAAAAAATGATTGGGAAGAGAAATTGAGAGTCCATAGTATTAACCATATACATAAAGCATTTAATATAAATCATTATATAAATTATAAATTGTTGAAATTCCATAAAAACATTGTATTGAATATCGATTAATGTAAATATTGAAATATGTATAATTAAACGCAGAAAATGTTCAAATTTTAATAAACTTCATTAGAATGCAATTTTTTTTTTTTTTTGAAAAAATTAAAAATATTTTTTAACTGTGATAAATGATCAAATAAGCACATTTACCTGGTTTAAAATAATTACATTATTAATAACATATGTAAAAAAATTAATTAATTAGAAGTTATGTAAATACAAATAATAACTTTTGTTTCGGTATTTTTCTATTAATTATCTTTTTACAGTAGGAATAACAACGAGTATTAACATTAAAGAAACTTTCTACTTCAATTTTTATAAGTTAAATCTTAAAGAGCAATTTAATGAATTTTAAATAATGCAAATTGAGCTTAATTTAGAAATGATTGTAGTATTCTTTTTTTGCAAATAATGTTTTATACAAAGCTTACTTCTTCTTTATACTTGTTTATATATAATACTATAATGAGTTTTCTGACGTGACAAACTAAATAAATAAATAATATTTGTAAAGTTATAAAGGAAAATAAATAATAATAATTTAAATAAAAATATAATTTCCTGTTAGTAAAATTGAGAATAGGTTGATTTAAAATTATTTCGATAAAATAACAATATTTTAATTTTAGTAATTTAAGCATAAATCACTTATTGTACTTAATTACAATAATAATAATAATAATTGATACTTCATTGATTAACAAAAATATTGCTTCTTAATGATTTTTAAATAACTTTCTTAATATTATGCATTATTTATGATTTTATTTTTTTTTTAAGAGAATATAGGATTTAAATATTTACCCTCTTTTTCCGTTATAAGCCGCGGCTTGTTAGTGAAAAAAAGTTTTTTTTTTTTCAAAAATAGGCTTAATAAAGGAGTGCGGCTTAATAAAGGAGTGCGGCTTATACAAGTTCTTAAAATTTTATTTGGCTATAATAAATATTTTTTTTTAATATTACCTTAAATTAAATTAACGAAAATTAAAAAAAAATTTGTTTGTTATTATTAATTATTAGAATATTATCATTATTATTTAAAATATTAAATTTAATCACTAAAACAACAAAAAAACTTGACTTATGTTGTAAAAATAAAAAACAAACAAAAAGAGAAGATTTGTTTTATATATGACTTTCTTATTGTATATGATCGCTTAGTGTTGTGTTGTTTTTAAATACTTATACTTGCCTAAAAATACTTTATATCTAAATCTAAATCATATATATAAACAAAAAATCAAATATCGTTAATAAGTCTATGACAAAAAAAAATAACTATGACTTATAAACTAGAAAACGAATATAAACTTCTTGTTCGAATAATTAATATTCGGTAATGATATCAAAAAATATCCGAATACTCGGATACCTAAAATTGAACAAATTATCCGGATAATTTGCTATCCATATACATAAATCAAAATTGAATTTACATAATAAAATAAAAGTCATATACAAATTTTTGTTCTCTACAATTACATCAAGAGATGGCAAGCCTATAGTATACGGGTACAAATAAAAATTTATTTTTGATTTAAAAATTTGAGTTAAACAGTCAAAAAATATTCGCGGCTTATAGAGGAACGCGGCTTAATAAAGGAATGCGGCTTATTAGAGTTTTGCAAAAACTTTTGGTAAGCAATTACCTCTAATAAGCCGCGGCTTACAAGCGGAGTGAGGCTTATAACGGAAAAAGAGGGTAATTCCGTTTATTCTGTGTTGATTTTGTGTTGATTTACAATTTTTTATTACAAATTGAACAAATATGAATTGTGTTGATTGTTCATTTTATTGATCCTTTTTGGATATACTTATGCTTTTAAAGATAAGAAATAAATCTTCTAGAAATCTTGGCAAATCTTTTTATATATATAAAATGGCATAAATAAAATAACTTTCATAAAGAAAACATAAATTAGAATCTTAATTCTTTAAATCTTAGATCAATTGAATTAAATAGAAACAGATTTTGACTTTAAAGAATATTTGAAAATAATCTTGAATTATTTGTCATCGGATTTACTGGCAATATTTTATTTTTAAACATTATTTTGATTTGTGATTTTAATTTTATAAAGTTACTTATACCTAATAATTGTCTTAAAATTAGTTATGTTAAGTATTTCTTAAAAATTGTTAAGAAGCTTAAAAAGAATGAATGAAATCATAAATTTAATTAAATTATCAATTATTTATTAAACACCTATTATGTGTTTTTAATATTTTGAATGAAAAACTTGTCAATTATACTTAAACAATAAATTAATAAAACATAAATTTTGTATTCTGATTTAATGATTTATTTATTGCAAATGAATAAAAGAAAGTTACATATTTAAATTATTCTTCGGAAATACTTTATTACTGTATTTTAAAAAGAATCCAAAAATTAATGGTATTAAAAACATTAAAATGCTGAAATACCAATGAGTATTTATTTGTGTATCTGCATTATTTAACTGTATTACTCCGCATTCATTCAAATGTTTTATTTTATTGTATTTTTTACAAATTTTTACATTTTTATGTTCAATAAATTGAGATTTATTTATTTTATTTAAAATAATCTCTCTCTGATCAAATAAATCAGTAGAAACAAATATTTCTGATCCTTGATTGCTTGTAGTGTTTGATATATTGTAGCATCTCCAAATCCACATATAATTTTCTCCAGCATCGATTATATTAAAAACACTTTCGAATTTATTTGCACAATTAATTTCAATATCATTACTATATTTTATTTTATAATAAAGGTAATTATTAGGCTCAATCAGTTCTAGTTCCATTGAAATATCAAACTCGTGACCATAATATACCACCACATTTCTTAAGATTTCAGAATAATAATAAAAACTAAATTTATAACACAATGAGTCTTCATCTTCATCTATATTAAAAGGAGAATACAAAGAAGAAAAATATGGTAATGAATGCGACAGGTAATACATTTTATGTTCAACAAATGTTAAATTCACTGTGTTTTGAATATTAGGGCAAGTTGTATTCATAATAACACATTCTATAGTAATTCTTGTAATTAAAATTAAAAACATAAAAACTTTAACGCTTCTTAGGAAATTCATATTCTACTAAATAATATGTTAAATTGACTGTTATTTTTATTATCACTTCTTTTTATACAAAAGTTATTATACCAAAAAATATATAGTTACCAAACTTTTTACTTAATTATTTACAAATGTTATTTATAAAATAAGAACTATAAACGACTAAATATGTAGCAATCTTATTGATAATTATAATTAAATATGTTGATAAGTATAAAAACAGAGCAATGAAACTCACATGACATAGTAACAAAAGACCAGTTATGGAAGTGTTTGTTGTATTCGGATATTAAAGTAAATCGAAACAGAATCTAAAAGAAACTCATGGCTCCAATTTGGTTATTAGTATTATACATAACTGTTGTGACAGAAGCAATTATTTATAACGAAAAATGTCAAATTGCCAGAAAAGGATCTCACTATTTTGGAATGGGAACTACATTACCGGAATATGTCATTCCACTTGAATCATCATTGATAAATCCATTTTTTACATTATCTACGTTTTGTTATAACTTTAACTTTTATAGTTTTGAAAACAATTCAAAAATTGACATTAGCTGTGGTAAAATCGCACCACTTGAATTAAAATTATTTCCCACAGATAATAATAATTTTGCTAACTTCAAAATACGATACAATGATGACATTGAAAACAATTGCCCGGATGAATTTTTACAAGAAATTAATATAATTGAAATTCCAGCGCATTATATTTTTATATCAACATGTGATTACGTATCTTCTGTATCAACTAAACAGCATATATTGATTTTATATTTTGGGTTAAATGTTAATCCGTCAGATGAAGTATTTACTTTATTACAAAAGAGTAAAGATGATTTTACATCAAGAAAAAATGCATCGTTTGATGGCTTAGAATGTAGCTGCGATACCTTGCAGCAGTTTACTAAATGCAGCAATAGAAATAGATTTGAATATTGGTTATTTGCACCAATATTTATCATTATTCCTATTTTTATTTTTTGTCTAGTGATTTATAAATACAAACAATTCAATAATATACACGCAAATAATATTTGATGAACTTTTAATAAATGTAAAAAAAATATGTAGCAAAATAAAATATTGATATTCATTAAAAATAAAAAATAATTGTCAATTTTGTGTTATTCAATTAAATTGTTTTTCAATCTAAAATATGAATCCATTGAATGAACATTAAACTAACTTTTATTTTGTCTTAAAGATTATAAAGTCAATTATATGCATATCGTATAACAATATAATATTTAATTTTTATTAACTTATATTTATTCTAAGAGCATGGTTAAGCATGCTAATTTAAATCAAATATAGACTTTCTTCATGAGGTTGCTTTTATGAATTTTAGCATTTTATCTCTACATTAATGTAAAGAAACAAAATGAAAATTTGTTTTGATTTACGAGTATATCAAAATAATAACTAATTTTTTTTTTCCATAAAATTTTATTGATAATTAATATTTTTAATATTAATATACTGATATACGTGTGCACTCTAGGATGTAGATGTTATAATCTTTATAATAATGACTTATTTAAATAGTATCATGCTTTTGAAACATAAAGTAATTCTACTTGTACTATTACGAAATTGTAAAAAAACAACAAGCATTTGTGTTATTCAACCATAATTCAAATGGTAAACCACATTTACAAATTTTTTTATATGTACTCGAAATGTGCGTTATATTTTTTTGATATTCTAATGATTTAATATGAAGTTTTCGTAATATTTAATCATCAAAGTTTCATGAAACTTTTCACTTAACTTAAATAAATTTGTGAAGAACTATTAAAAACGATATTCAAAAATAATTTTCTAAGTGTACACTTTAATAATTCTTTTATATGTGTGTAAAATGCCACTAGATAACTGAATAGTATAAATGCAGAATAAAAGTGCGTTGTCAAAATATTCATTTTGTCACCAGTGACTAAAAGTTGTGAAAGTGCTTACAGTATTTCTATATAAAAAAGGTTTAAATTAAAAGTAGCTAATGGTTCTAATTTGGCTTTTAATATTTTCCTTAAGTAAGCTGACGGCAGGATTTATCTATAATCAAACCTGTCCACTTGAAAAATATGATATTCAGAATTTTAGGAAAGCATACACTTATCCGCAATATACCACTCCACAAAATTCAACACTTAAAAATCCTTTTTTTACATCCTCAGTTTTGGATGTCTTTTGTTATAATTTTAATTTTCAAGTTTTGAAGCATGAACTAAAAGTGATAATTAATTGTGGAATTCATAATCATCAAGAACTTAAATTAAAGTTATATGCCCCAACAGATAAAAATGTATTTAAATATAGAATACAATATAATGATGACATTGAAGAAAATTGTCCAGATGAGTATTTAAGGGAAATCTATTTAATTGTAATTCCTGATATATATATATTTGTTTCAACATGTGAATCAATATCATCTGTATCAAGCGATCAACATATATTGGTTTTATCTTATACATATCAAGATGATGAAACAGACGAATTATTTGTTTTAATGAATAAAAACAAACACGATTTCGTGTCAAAAGCAAATTCATCTTTTGATGCTCGTTATTGCTCATGTTATACATTGGAACGTTTTAAAATGTGCAGCAATAAAAAAATAGAAACTGAATATTGGAAATTTGCTGTACTATTGATCGTTATTCTTGTTTTCATTTTTTGTTATGCAATTTATAACTGCATAAAATTAAAAAATTAATCTTTGTTTTTTTTTCTTAAATAAAATATTTATTTACTAAATCATTTAAGTAAGAAAAAAGTTATCTACTAATTGACTCTGAATTTGATTTTATTTTGATAATACTTTCAGAATTTTAGTTTTTCTTTTTATTAAAATATAATATTTGTGCAGATATAATACTATTTAATTTAAAATCAGCGATTAAAATTAAATTTGTTTTAAAACTCTCTATAAATTTTAAAATCATTTCCAATTAACCAAAAAAACATGATTATGTTAAAAATTATTAACATCATTATGTATCAGAACTTACTAAAAATTTAGTTATTGAAAATATTTGTAATCTATTATATTTGGATCTTGTTACTTGTGAAACAGAAATAATTATATTTATATTGTTGTGCTTTTGTGCTTAAATTTGCTTTTTAGTTGGTAAATATTAATATAAATTGATATTCTTAAAAAATAAATGCAATACACTTAAAAATCAAATATCTATTAAATTTGTAATATTACATGTCATTTATATAATATAAATAAAAATTGTTATTGATATTATAATGATATAATAAAAAGTAACCAGCATGTGTTCAAAGTATAACACCTGAACATGTTGCGTAAAAGAAAATCATTTCATTAAAACTAAGTTTTTTATTACCTTAAATGTGGATATTTTTTTTATTTATAAATGAAAATGTATTTAATAACAATTTTGATCCTTTTTTTTATTATTGGTATTATTATTATTTAATCGTAAATAGTCATAAATCACTGTTGGCCTCTGTCAAATCACCGATAAACGTCTTGCTTTTTTATAATAAAATATGCAGTCGTACAACTTTAAATTAAGTTAAGTTTTTATACTTTAATATGCAAATAGAATCTTAAACTTTAAAATAAGAAAAAAATTATAAATATATTCTGAAAAAGTATTCACAGTAATTTTAACAAAATCGTAATTTATTAAAATATTTCTAATAATAATAGTTATTCTTAAAATAATAATGAGAAAAACAGAAAACAATAATTTTAATCACGAATCAATTAAAATTTGTAAGAAAATTGAAGGAAATGGATTGTTTTTACATAAACACCTGTTACAGCATAACAACATTTTGTTGAAAACAGTTGTAAGGCTTTTAATTTTACCTTATGATATAAAATACCAACTATAGAAACAATATATCCGTGAAACCATAAAAAATTTCCTGATTCAAAAATTTCATTCGGGTCACATTTTTGTTGTTATTGGTAAATAAACTTGTTATGTCCTTTTTTGCTTAAAATATTATTTTCTTCGTCGTTTTCCTTATTTTTTCTTTTATTATTAAATAACTGTTTGTGGCGTTGATTTATTTTTTATTTATTTTATTATACCTTTTCAATAATTATTCAACATAATTGTCAAATGACATTGAACATTGGTTGATATATTACAGCATATTGCAGTAAATTCAATTTAAACAATAAAAATATAAAATAACTGATTTATAGCTGTTTTGCTTTTAATAGATAAATCTTCGATTGTTATTTAATCA
This sequence comes from Ptychoptera contaminata, assembly GCA_963942525.1. NCBI lineage: Eukaryota > Metazoa > Arthropoda > Insecta > Diptera > Ptychopteridae > Ptychoptera > Ptychoptera contaminata. Next base: position 10,057,986 of record OZ012636.1, on the reverse strand, counting down.
TATTAAATTTTATATTATTTTTAAATTTTTTATTATTTGTTACCTTAAGTATCTTTAATAGCAAACGATGAACACATCTAACAACAATTTTGTTATTTGTTTCATTAATTCGTTAAAAAAGAAAAAAATGGTAAAAAAAGGTAAAAAAATAAATTACTTACCTGTATAAAAAATAATTACTTACATTTGAGAAATGATTTTTGCATTATGCACTTAATTCATAAATGGAAATATATGCAATGTTCTTTTTTTATAAATGCCAATAAATCTGTTTACATTTGCATTACAAATTATTGTTTATTTCTTTTATACCATAATTAATACATTAATTAAAATAAATTTGTTATTTTTATTATTTCAATTTCTCTTAAAAAGATAAAACACTTTCTTAGTTTAAGTAAATAAAACTTTTAATTAAAATTTTTTTATTTCAAAATACATTTATACATATATTTTATTTAAATTAATAATTTTTGGTTTTTTTTATTTTAATTTGGTTGAATGTCGTAAAATAATTAAACTGATGGGTTTGTTCTTGTGTTTTTATAACTATTTTGTAAAAAACAAATCAGTAGCGAAATAATCATTAATAGAACAAACGCCGCACCAACCCATAGCCTGTATTCAGAGCGAAATTTTTGACACTTCAAATATGTTTTTAATTGATTGCAAGTGCACAAATACATTGAAAACGGATTTGTTAGAATAGGATTTTTATCACTTTTATTAAAAATATAGAATGCTTCATGCAAATTAATTGTTTTTTCTTTAGGACGCAAAAGTGCTTGTTTTTGGCTGCTTACAGAATATGATAAATCTTGACAAACGGTTACTAAAATATAATCTTCATCTGTCCTTGCAATATTAACATATTTATCGTATGAATCCTCACAGAGTTCGACATCATCATTTTTATAATTTATTTCGAAATCACCTAATTTTCCATTAGCAACAGGATATAATTCCACTTGAACAAATATAGGAACTGCATATTCACATGAAATATTTACTAGAAAATGATTTTCTATTTTTATAAAATTAAAAGTAAAACACATTAAAGGGTCAACCAATTGTTCTATAAAAAAAGGATTTTTTACGTTTTCATTATTTCCATAAGTTACAAATAAATTTGAATTGATCGTTGTTAATTCGGATTTGTTTGATATTTCAAGACTTGAACAAGATTCATTTACTACTAAACTATCAACATAGTTCAGCCAGAAAAATAAAATCTCGTATATTATTTTAATCAGAATATTTGCTTTCATTTTAATCAGATATAAAATTGAAATACGACTGAATATGCTAAAAATTCAAACTATTGATACTAGGAAGCAGTTTTGAATGTTAATTTTCCTGTGATAGTAATAGACTTTTAATGACATTTAATGATAAAATAATAATATAGGAAACAGAATATATATATATATATATATATATATATATATGATCTTTTACACATTTATTTAATATCTTTTTAATGATAAAAACGTGAGTATAATTTGATTTAAACAAATATATCGATCAAAAGTGTTTAATTAATAATAATTGAGTTTTTTTTTTAGATAATATTTTATATATTGTAAAATAAAAATTTCAGGTATTTCTATCTTAAACCAAAATATTTCTCGGCATCTTTAAAAGTATAACTTTAACCAAATGCAATTATAAATAAAAATAAAATTTGTATTTTTTATTAAATTTTACTCTGTCTTTTCAAACGAAATTATGAAAATAAAATTTTGTTTAACTATTATTGATCGTTATTTTAAAAGTTCGAGTTAATATTATTATATACTAACACGATGTGCATTGTAAGAATAATGTCTAGAATTATATAAAAGATGTTCTAAGACTTGTACGCTACTATTCCGAAACTAGTAAAGTTATATATAAAACAAAAAACCCATGCATCACTCAGGAATGTGTACTATATTATTTAAAGATTATTTTATTGTAAAGAATTATTCTTAAATATATAAAGAATAAACTACAATCCAACTGTTTCATATTCTTTACAATATTCTTGTTTTGCCAAGATGTGCATTTTTACCAAAATTTTTCGGCTAGTTAGTTGTGCATTTTTACAAAAGCTATTCGGACATAAGTCAATTTAATATTTTTCTTCTATTTTTTATATAAAGTATAACAAGACATTTGATGACTTTACTTGTCTTATTATTTTACCATTCCAAGCATGAAATTTTACAATGTTAGAAAACTTCGACAAAATTACATCAAATGTGCATATTCTGTAGACAAATCTCTTATACATGTATTTAATTTAAACATTTTTTAGATAATAAATCTATTCGATATAATTTGAGCTAAAAAATTTTCCTTAAAAATATCTAATATTAAATTCATATTTTTTTGTTAGTGATGTTTCCTCTCAAATTAGAACTCTATTACAATTATAATTATATTTTTATGACGAGTTCCAGCAATACGCTTAGCTACATAACAGCGGCTGAGTGCGCTGGATGCGCCCATTGTATAAAAAAACTGATAATATTCATTTTACATGTTTATAAGGCCTATATCGACCATTTTAAGGGAAAACTAAATATAAAATAATACTTAAATTAACACATATTAAAACACATTAAAAGTTGTTGCCAAAATTCAAATGATAAAATAAATTCGTTAAATCAGCAAACGAACCAAAAATAATGGAAAAAGTTTTAGTTTCAAGATAATCATGTCGTACGAAGTATTTTTAAATTAAATTTATTTGTTGATACAATTTTTTTTTATTTCATTAATTATTATCAAAAGTGTGCTTTATTTCAAACAATTTAAAATACGTGTTGTTACTTCATTAACACTTAAAAGAACAATATTGTGTTGAAACACGACGGTCGACACAATATTGTTTATTTTGTTTTCAATGTTGAACAATTTAATTCGTGACATTAGCTCGATGGAAATAATAATAAAACCATACTGAAAATGTGAAAATAACATAAATAAACATTGGTCGCGTATTTAATGGACTATTTTTATGCATTTTTTATTATCGCTAAAAAGTTTTATGTCACTTTTTTATTTTATCTCGTGTTGTGTTATGATAAATAAAAGAGTTTTATATTTTTTCTAATTTTTTGTTTTTTTTCGAGTTTTTGCACAAATCATCACAACATTTAATATTCTTGATGGTCGACGATTTTATGGTAATATTTGAACTGAAGTTTTTACGTTAACGCTAACAATTATAATTTAAATTTATAATAATTGTTCTGTTTTCAGAATTTAATATATACAAATGTTGGCAAATAAAATTAAGAAACGCATTACAGATGATATATGCTTTATTTACAGCATTTTACTCTTACTTAAAATCATCCGTAATAAATTTCTTATTGTTCCAATTTCCAAGATAAAAATCAAAATCGCACTTATTTCGCTGGGTGCACTTATTCTACAAAATGTTTGGTAAAGAATGAATTTTTAATTTTCTTTACTACATGTCGTAAAATAAATAGTAAAATTATTTAGCAAGTAATAAGAAAATTAAACTATGTTTGATTTTCATAAATTTTTTAATTTCAAATAATTATACAAAATAGCGAAATCTGTTCGAACACAAACATTAGTTTTATAAAAAAATTTCTTCGATACTACCAAATATAAATAAACTGAACCAAAAATATTATAAATCTTGTTCTAATTTTGTAAAGAAAGGTGAAATATATGAAAAATATTTTATATTTCCATCAAAAGCATCTGCTTCCACAAGCAAAAGTTTAACTTTAAGAAACGATGATACCGCTTTAATCAATAGAAAAAATAACAATAAATAAGCAAAGTGTGAGAATAGAAAATATAAACAAATAGTTGAACATGTGCTACAAAATGAAAACTTATATTGAATTAAGTAAAAGAGCTGCTTTTTAAATAAACATTTTTAATTTGTATGAAAATACTTTATATGTTACACTAAAAAACAACTCTGGTCATATGGAAAACTTTTGATAAATGTATGTAAACATGTAATATGTAATTTAGATTATGTTTTTGTTATTTTTTATGCTTTTACCGTAAAACATAGTTTTAATTCGCAGCACGAAGCACACCGTTGCATTGTAGGTATTATAGGAAAACAATCAAAAATAAAAATCTAACAATTAAAATATTTATTTAAAAAATTATTGTGTTAATATTTTGTATGTAAATTTATGGTATATAATTATAGTTTTGAGGAATTCGTTATTCTATTCTTTATAAATAATATGTAAATAAAACAATCAACAAAAATTTTGAACGAAATAAATTTTATTTTTATTTAAAATCATTAATACAATAATTTATTTTAAATCATTAAATATTATTTTATAACTATGGGTCACCTATAGTGTATAATTGTTGACTTTTATTTATTGTTATTAAAACATAAATTAGTAACAACATTATCAGTAAGACGCCAACAGACACAGCTTCTAATAGATAATTTTTTTCGCGATATTTTTGACATTTTAAATATGTTTTTAGTTTATCGCATTCACAAACTAATAAACTTCTAGAATCTGTAACAGTTAGATGTTTCCCACTTTTGTTTAAATGATATAATGCTTCATTTAGATTATATTCGAAACTGTTAGCAAGTAAATATGCTTGTTTTTGGTTGCTTACAGAATAAGTTAAATCTTGACAAACTGTGACTAAAATATAATCTCCATCTGTCATTACAATATTAACATATTTATCATATGAATCTTCACATTCTTCAATATCATTCCCGTATATTATTTCAAAATCACCGAATTTTCCATTAGTAACTGGATACAATTCCAATTTCAATTCCAAAAATGTACGCGATCTATATCCACATGAAATATTTACTAAAAAATGATTTTTCACTTTTTTAAAATCATAATTATAGCACAATGGTGGGTCACCACTTGGAATAATAAAAAATGGATTTTTAACTTGTTCATCATATCCATAATTAAGAATTAATAATGAATTAACTTGTTTAAATTCCGATTTGTGTAATCCTTCAAGACTTGAGCATGATTCATTAAGTAATATACCTTCAACATTGTAAAGCAAGGATAATATAATACAACTTATTATTTTTATAAAAATAAATTGTTTCATTTTAACCAGGAACAGATCAGAAATGAGACTGAATATAAAATAGTAATTCATAATCGTTACTTATGTAAAATGTTAATTATCGATAGTTAATAGTTTTTTAATGACTATATGATTAAATATTGATATATTGCGAAATCACAATGTATTTCCAATCTGTTAATTGCTTTGCTCTGCATTCCGTTTTGTAACATTTCTTCGAACTTATATTTCGTAGCATTGGTTCTATTAAAATGGAAATTGAATTGTTGGAAATGTTGATTTGTTGATTTATAATTTAAAGTTTATAATGTTAATAAATTCTTCAAAGTAGCTAATTTTATTTTAAAGACATGAAATTATTGAATAAAGTTTTGGTACCAAAAGCGCATATCTCTTTTCAAGGTTCAAAATAGTATCAAGTAGACAAGTATAGTGGATCATAAAATTAAAAATGGATCACTTGCATTTTTTTGGTTATTGGTGAATATGAAAGCAAACAAAATTTATACTCAGAATAAAATTTTAGTTTTATTTTTTCAAATAATTTATACAATATTTTAAAATCAAAAAATATATTTTTAATTACATGATACCTATAGTGTGTAAGGATCGGTTGTTATTTATTGTTATTAAAAAGTAAGATATAAGAAAAAAAATCAAAATTATTGTAAATGCGACAGATACCCATAACCAATATTTAATACGATAATTTTCACACCTAATGTTTGGTAATTTTTCATCACATTTACACAAAAATAAATTAACAAATTTAGCCACAGTAAGATGTTTGTCACTTTTATTAAATACATATAATGCTTCTTCATGATTATAAATTAAATCTTTAGAATGCAAAAGTGCTTGTTTTTGACTGCTTGAAGAATACGTCAAATCTTGACAAACGGTTATTAAAACATATTCATCTTCTGTGATTACAATATTAACATATTTATCATATGCATCTTCACATTTTTCATCATCGTCATTTTCGTATTTTATTTCGAAATCACCAAACTTTCCATTAGTAACTGGATGTAATTCCACTTTAGAAAATTCTTTTTCATAACCGCAAAAAATATGCACTTCAAAATGATTTTTAACTTTTCTAAAATCAAAAGTATAGCACAAAAATGAGTTGTATGTCTGTGTCATAAAAAAGGGATTTTTTACATTTTCATCATTTCCATAATTAAAAATTAATATTGCTGTTAGCATTGATAATTTCGTTAATCGTAAATCGTTTAATCTATCGAGATTTGAACATGACTCATTCAATAATAAACTTTCAGCATAGCATTGCAAGAATAAAATAATACCACATATTACTTTCGTCAAAATATGTCGCTTCATTTTAACCAAGATTAGAATTGAAATGGGACTAAATATGCTGAATGTGTAGTATTTGGAATTTGTTAGCTATATTTCAAGAGTTAATTGTTGCGTTTTTAATAGTTTTTTAATGACTATTTATATTAAATATATTTATATATATTAATGATAATGATGTATAATCGAACTGTTAATTGCTTTATACTGTCTTAGTTTTTTTTTGTGGTATTAGATTGGACATTTAATTGCTGTAAATATTGAGTAAAATAAAGTTTAAAAGTATTGTAGTACTAACTTTGTCTATTGACACCAACATATCGAATATATTAATACATGTAATTAGAGCTTTTAGCAGAATAAGATTTTTTATTGATTTTGTGTTAATTATTAACTATAATTACCTTCTTGTAAATATGCGACAAAACATTATGTTATTATTTGATTTTTCGTATTTCAAAAACTAAATAATGATTTACAACCAAATTTATGAAGTAAGAAAATTGTAGCTCATATATTTAGTTAATGGACTTTCTTAATTCTTAAGCAACAAAAAACTATTATTTTCTAACAATTGCTTGTGTCATAATTTATATAAATTCAAGTTAATATTTGACTTGTTTATTTTTGATAAGCATTATTTACTTGCATAATACACGACCTTCTTTATATAAATCATTTTTAGGTCACATTCTCGTGTTTCTACTTTCCATAATAATACGTTATAAAAAATTATCTAAAGTAAATAAAAATATTCTAGCATTAAACTACTTAAGAAATATTAAAAATATTAAATTAAATAAGTAAATATTAAAAATATAATTTCAATTATTATTTTTAAATATCTTTATAAAACAGAACACTGAAGGTACCAATAAAATACATAATATTTTTCTCTATTATATATAGAATTCTCATTACAAAATATATTTGCAGTTATTTATCTTCCAAATGATAAATATACACCACATAATAAGTATATAAGAAACTGAATTACAAATAAATAGTTTAACCAACTGGTTTAATTAAATAATGCGTTATCAGTAAAAATATTTTTATTTTAATATTTATCATTAAACAAAGGTAAGCATAATTTATGGGAAATATATAATTGTTACATTTTTATCAGGGCGTAATTCTATTAATTACTGATTTGTCCTATTTTATTATTAAAAACTTCATTTATTCTACTAATTAATATTAATATTATTCACGTTTTATAGATTTTAATTATTGTTCATTGTTTTAATTATAATAAATATTAGATTTCCTGGAAGTGAGTTTCTTGTAAATAATTTGAAGATATTAATATAACGAATCGAAAATTATGTATTCAACAACAATAAACTGAAAATGATTTGAATAAAATTGTTTGAAAAAATAGAAGAAAATAACATTGTATCATTTCAGAATATTTAATAAGATTCGTTTATAACACTAATTTAAATCATTTTTGCACATTATGTTTGAAGTAATTTAAGCGGAAAAATGCAAATTCATTGTCATCTTAATTTGAAAAGTTTTAATTAAAGTTTTAAAAATCTATTCAAGTTATTATCGTTGGAGTTGCTTATTGTTCAATCAGAATATTTTGTCATTTTGTTTTAATTTAATTCGATAATTAGTAGGAATGACAATTTTCAGAGAGCACTACAGTTTCATAGTTATTAGAGTTTATATCTTTAAATCGTGTACTTATATATAGAAAACTTGTTAATGTATATGCCATAGTTATTTTAACTCAGCTTACAAGATCTTGTTATTGCCGAATGATGGTATTGTTATTACTTCTTAAAATACATTTTTTAATCGAATTTCATATCAAAAAAATCAAAGATTGATTTTTTCTGCAAATTATTTTATTATTTGTCTTTTTACTCTGTAAAAGCTTTATAAAATAATCATCAATAAATTACGAAAATAAATTATATTAAACTAAGACGAAGCGTATAATATTTCATTTACTTTATTTGTTTATATTTCAAATACTCTTTTTACTCTTTTTTTTTGAATGAAATAAAGATTATTTGAGAATTTACCACCATTTACTAGAATTGCTTTGTTGATTATAGCCAATCGTATTTGGTCGAATAGAATCTTTATTTAGTTTACAATAAATCTTTATATAATTCTCAGCAACCCCAAACCAGCACCAAGTTACAAAACATTTTACTCAAAATTGATTCAAAGGAAATGAAAACCGAAAAAAGAAATTGAACATTTCATTCTAGAAATAAATTTCATTTCTGTTTTGATATATAAAAAAGTTATATAGTGTCGAATAATAAAAATGCAAATGAAAAATATGAAGAAAGCGTAATAACTTTATTGTGTTTCGTAAATTATTTAATTTACCGGTTGTTGAGTTTGTTTGACGCAAAACAACATAATCAGTTTTGACGACTTCGTTTCACAATTGTTTCTCCTAGAGCTTCCTCGACAATAATCATAATATATTCTATTTTTATGATTCAGTGAAAAAAAAAATTTTACTAAAGTATCAAACGTGCGACAATAATAACATCGAAAAGTGAAAAACTAGACAATATAGAAAACAAAAATAATATCTTCCCTAGCTCGATCCTGCGTAACAGTTATATATCACAATATTGTTGTCTAGATAAAAATAAGGATTCACTCCACAGCTAATTCCCAAAAATATAATTTGATAAAGAAAAAAGTTTTTTTTTAAGGATAATAAAATTATAACTCCCAGTTGGTAATGCAGTTCATTTATAATTTAATAACAGATTGTTCAATAAAAGGTTTTTCATTAAAAGCTTTTATTAATAAAAAAATCAATGAAAAAATTAATTTTTCTTTCTTAATAATAATAATATAAGGCAGTTGTCTATTAAATATACTTTCTACTGCGTAAATATATAAATTTAATGATTTAATTGAATTTATATATATTTACGAAAAAGCCATAACAAGTATTAGGCGACTCTTTTAGACCTTAAACATCAATTAATAATCAACATATTTTTAGACTCTAAAATTCATAAGCAATAATTTATATTAATGATTTCTACAATATTAATGTTTCTGGTTAATTGAAATTAATTATTGTTATAATTATTAATTATTCATCTATTTTAATGAAATTGTTTTTTATTTTTTTTTTTTTTGTATTTTCCTTTATTGTGTCTATTATATTTTGATAAATTGCGTGCTGAATGACAAGGTAAAAATTAAATATTTATTTAATTATTCTCATTATTTTTGGTTTTTGATTAAAGTATGATTATAAATAAATTTTATTTCATAGAATTAATGGAATGCGTAAGATTGTTTTACTTATTATTGATAATATTTTTGTTATTCAAAGCTGCAAAGGATAAATCACATTTCAACATTATATGTATAATTTTTAATTAAACAAAAAAAAACCAATTATCATACCCCACATTTATCCAATAAAAGTTCTTTTGTATAATAATTGCTAATGATAAATAAAATGCCATTGTATGAATTGAAATAAATAATTCAAATAAAATTGTCTGTTTTTAAGTAATAACTGAAAGATTTAATGAAATGCTGGTTTGTTTTTTGTCTGAAAAAATTTCGTGATGAGATAAAGAATAGCGAGGAAGCATAATAAGTAACAATGAATTATAAATAAATACGTTGAAATAAATTGATACAGAATACAATCCTTATCAGCGCAAAATGTGATTTATTAACATAAAAGCATTAAGTAGAACGGACGTCTATTTTCAACAGTCCAATTAGTTTGTAACGAAGCTATCAATTTGTTATTATAGCAAATTGATTTCAATTGATTGAAGAATTAATTAGTACAATTAGAGAATATTTCATAGAATTATTTGCGATTGGCTAAAATAGGTTTGTATTGGTTTTAAAAATAGTATTTTCAACAGAATTGTTTAGAATATCAATTACTAAGTATTACTGTTGTAAAATTTAGGACAATGTATTTTTATTGCATTATTTATTATTTATAAAACCTTTTTCATGACAATCAATGTAATTTTTAAATAGACATTCGTTAGAGAAATATTTGTTTATATTTTATTTTACAGTGCTATTTATTGTACATGATTGACGAGCTGAATATCTACACTTTTATTATAGTGATTAATAATGTTAACAACAAATCGATACATATTGAAATAAAAAATATTTTGTTTTCTTCGAAAAAAAAACCTAATATCTACAAATATCTATTAGAAACTTAATATAGTTATAATATTTTCATTAGTTTTTAAGTTGGCAACAGAACAAACAAGTTCAGAGAACTGTATTCTCTGGGGACAAAATCTATCATATCAGAAACAACGTAAATAATATTTTGAAATAAAAAATCTATTTTTATTCTTTACATTCATATTTATTTAGGTTATTAAATAAACAATCAGTAAATAGAATGACAAAAAATAATGTATTAAATTGCGTTAAAATTTAATTATAAAACAAAGCTATGGCTATAAATATATTTTACCAATTGAATGTTAAAAATATATTCAGTTTATTTGTTTTTTAACTCGGAATACACTTAAATTTTCTATTTATAACATAGCTTTTTAAAAATACATAATGAAAAATTCTTTTTCTCTACAAATAACAATGAAATTACAATAACATCCCACAAATAAATGTAAATAATTATTGAATAAATATTATTTCAATAATAGATTATTCTTCAAGTTAGAAACAAATAATAACATATTTGACTTGCACAACCCCCGATAACTGTTATTATAATTTTTATATTTCAAGAGAGTGAAAAATAAGATTTCCAATATAATTAAAAAACAATTCATTTAACTTTAAAAACTGGAGTGTTATTAATTCATTATAATAATTATAGTAGACATTGTTTCATAATTTTTATTAATCTATTATATTATTTATAATAATAATTTTTATATTTTATAGCATGCTCGCTGTTTCGCCAATAAGCAGCTGTATATACTACCCAAAAAATACAAAATTAAATAATAATTAAGCAGAAAAAGCGAAATCTTAAATAATAAGATTTATTGTGCAAAAGTCAGTGTTATTATATCAATCAAATATCTAAATAATTTTTTTTTAAAGAAAAGTTCTTTAACAAATAGTACATTTTATAAAAGTTGTTTCAATAAAAAAAAAACAACTTAAACTATATACAAAAAAAAAACAATTTCTGCATTTAAACCGCAATCCAAACAAAGTAACATGCACAAACAATGTGTCAAATGCCATGCAATATTTTATCATAAAACATGGAAAACTTGCATCACTATTTATTCATATCCTTAAGCAACTGTCAACATTTTTTATCATTTATATGCCGTCGTATTAAACCAACACATTGTGTACATTTTTTAAGATTTCACGACATTAGTTTAAATAAATGACAGCAATAAAAAAAAAGTTTAAATAAAAATATGTTTCATGCTTTTAGTTATAAAGCTTCAGGAAAACCGTATTTTTTAAAAATAAATATGACACTTTCTGAGAAATATGATATCGAATTATTTAAAGATAATAGAGACTTCGTATTTATTAAACTACTGTTAATATTAAAGTAATGAAACTGATTGATATAATCATTAGGAAATAGAAGTTGTGTTAAAGTTCTCAGCATTAAAATTTTATTTTTCTGAATTGAATTAAAACTGCAACTGATTTCTTATAAAAGCAAAAAATTTTAGGTAAAATTTCATTTCCATGAATATTTTCAGTTTTATATTTTAAATAGTTGAAAAACGTGAATACCTCACAAAATCATATCAATTGCCAAAAAAGGCAATTAATTTACATTTATTGTTACCCAAAAACTCTTCGTGTACCTTTGTATTTATATTTCCATTAGTCTAAAACCAATTTGTATTTCAGTTAATGATAATTCAATTTTTATATTTCGCTTTAAAAATAACAACTTCAGCGTATATTTAATCATTATTTAAACAAAAAAAAATTATTTAAATGTGAATATAGCAAATTGAATAGTTAAAATAACAAAAGTAAATTTCAAAATGATTGTTTTTATTGGAAACTACACAATTGATCTGTAGAACATTTGCATAAAAAATTATTTACATTATATTCAAATCTATATTCAATTTTATATTACTTATAATGTTGTTATAACACAAGACATAGTGTTTTGTATTTTGCTAGTTTTCTTTTATTATCCAAAGCAACAATGTTATTTCAATAGTTATTACAAATTCCTAATCTAAACATATTTACTTATTGGTTTTCCTTATATAATCTTTGATATTTGAATTAAAATGTCTTTTTATTATTATAATTTACTTTGTGATTCATATTTAATTTTATTTATGAATAGAATTTTAACATATTATATTGATATACAATAAACTAAATTATGTGTATTTGCATTTATTATTAATAAATTGTATACAATATATTGGCTAAATCAATGTTCTCTTATGGCTTTAATAGTATTGTTTAGATTTTGTTGAATAATATACTTATATTCGTATATTCTTAAAGTTATTATAATTATAATTATTATTATTTCGATAAGAATTCAAATATTTCTAATTAAAAAATAATGCCTCAAGACATTTTAATGTTATTCGACAAGTAAAAATTAATTGCGCAAAAACAAACGTTGGGGATGACGTAACTGGATGTTAATATGTCGTTAATGTTTATAAAATTTAAAAAAAATATTTATATTTGAAAATGTATTTTCAATATGCATCTCCATATATTTTGTGAATACCATATAGTCAATTTTAAAATTTTTATAAATGATTTATTATTTTTTATTCTATTTAATTAATAAATTATTTAATTTGACATGCTTACAGTTTTTAAAAAGAAATACAAATAATCATTTTAATTATAATAATCATCTATTGTTAATAATTTTAATTTTATTTATTAATTAAAAGTATGCAATTGTTTGTTACGTGTTTGAAATGTTTCCCACCAAATCTTAAAATTTAACAATGTAAATTCAAAAAGTTTTCACTATCAAAGCAATTCTAGTATTTTTAATAAATATTTCAATGATTTGCAAAATATTTTTTGAATACAAACAAGAATAAATATATACGTTTTATTTTGCTTTGTCGAAATAATAGCAAAAAATCTAGCTATTTTCAATTTACAATTCGTTACAAATTTTTTTATCAAAATACAAGTAAAGTTCGTTTATTTTTTTGTAAAGAGGAATAGTATGGGTGATCAGTTTTCAAAAATTATTTCTTAACACTTAAGTTGACTTTTTTAATAATTTAATATTTGTTTTAAAATATGAATTGAATTTTTTCACCAAAAATGCATTTCTTTTTTTATGTACTTTCACTTTATATTTATTTTGCAAAAACTGTTTATAATCGTTCCTTACTTAAGATATGTATAAAATAAATGAATAAATCCTTTAATATAATAAATCACTTTATTTTAATTATTATCAACATTTCAAAAAGAATATTCTGAATTAAGTTGTTTTTTCTTAAATAATATTTTTTATTATATATGCTTTAACGTTTTTTTAATTATAAAGTATCATAAAAATCCAATTAATTTTCATTTTATAATTTAATTTTATTTTTTAGTTTACATAAAATTTTAAATAAAATACGAAATATTTTACTATCTTATTAATAACAGATGACTTCAATACAATAATACAATAATACAGTAGGTTAGTAAACATCAAATGGAGTAAATTCATTGTTTAAAAATTTATTATCATAAAGTAAAAACAATAAATATCCTTGTATCTTATTGTTTATATTTACGTTACCTAACCAACCATGAAATCTTATTACAATATTAAATATGTTTTGCTTATCTTTAGGATCTTCCATTTAATGAAAACAAAAGGTATTAAAAAAAAATTCAGGAACTTAATAATAATAAATCAGAAAATTAGTTTATATAAAAAAATATTTATTATCATTGTTACACTTTGTTTAACAATAAACACATTATTAACAATTTTTCTGATAAGGTATCTGAATAATAAAAATAATTTTACCTTTTAAAAAGAAAATACATTGTTCAATTTATAATACAATAATACTCTTTTAGTTATCAAAATACATTGTTATAAAACATATAAATTCGATTTAATGTATAAAAACGTTAACCAAACAAAAATATAGTATTTTTAAATTAATTTTATTATTATTGTTGAAATTGTTTTAAAATTTAACACATAAAAAAAACAATACATAATGATGTAAATAAATTGTATTTACAGTTTCATTTAAATTATATAATATTTTAAACATAATAATAAATAATTTAAAAATAGAGTTTATTGTTTGTAGCAAAATAATTATTTTGATACTATGAAAACATTATATTTGCTATAAAATATTATAATTAAGTAGAAAACAGATAAAATTATATTAAATTGACATTAATGAATATCATTATTCATGATGTTAATAATAAATGTATTGAAAAAAATAAAATAAATATATTTTGTAAAACTCTTATTTATTATGACTATTTTATATGTTTTTCAAAAATAAATTCTGATCTCATACCATAACAGATAGAAAACAAATCAAGTAAATAATAATATAACTCAGCCCATTTATTACAAGTTCTCCCATAACAACATTTTTTAATAATGTCATTAAAACACAATTTTCGTTTACAAGACGTCGTCATCTATTACTTATGGTTGCTTATTTATTTCTTAATGTAAAGAAATAGGTGACAAATAAATAAATATATTTAAAACATTAAACAAATGCGAAATTAATGAGTTTATATTTGTTAGATATTCTGAAATGTTATTTGTTAAAAAACTCTTTAATTAGAAAAAAGAGCTTTCTTTTTCTTATACTTTTTTAAGAACAACTTAACGTTAAAGCGAATGGTTTTACTTGTTTGATGAGAACAAATATTAAAACAAATGTTTTGCAAAAATTCAACGAAGTGAAAATCATCGCTTTAAAAATAAAAATGCATTATTTTTATTATAATATAAACAAGTAGAAAACTTAAAATGTTTAAAATAATACTTTATATTCCATGCTGTACTATTTTTAAACATTTTTCTCGTAAATGCGTTTTTTATTTTATTTTCTCTTATGCCTCAAAAAATATGAATCACATAAATTGCATAGTGAAAATTCGAATGCTTTGTACATTTTTACAGAAGAAAAAAATTGGTATAATAAAAGATAGGAAAATCAAAAAAATAAAAAAAATAATACAATTTAGATGAAAAACGTTGTGAATACATTTGTGTGTTACAAAACTCATTATAAATTCGATGATTGCTTAAAGCTTTTTTTTTAAATACTTTGCTAAAGATTTAACCAAAAGATAAAAAGTTTTATAAAAACTTCGAAGAATTAATAAAAATGAAAAAATTTAGTAAAACCGACAAATATTTAATTTTTTTCATAAAATTCTTAATTATTTAAAAAAAAAACCGATTGAAGATGACAAAAATCATTAAGAATATATACTTTCGTTGATTAAATTTCGTAAATAAATCTATTATGTTATTTATAACGGTATTTTTATTTTTCACTTAAATGAAGCATACTTAGATAATGCCTTGTAGCATGTTCTTCAATTGCATAATAATGATTTAATTATTTTTAATGTTTCGTCTAAAAACTACATTAATTTTAAACAGCAGATTCTTATATTTATTTATTTAAAAAATAAATAATAGATTATATCAGATATTGCAGGAATCTTTTTTATAAGTATTTCATAATTTGATATTGAGAGTTGGTTTATTCTACCACAATTATAATAATATTGGAATTAATGTACAATTTTTTATAAATTTCTTAATACATATAATACTTCCTGGTATATTTTTATTTAACATTTCAACGTAATAAAACTATATTAATATAATATATTGATAATGTGTGTTATGCAATTTCTGAAAAAAGCTTTTACATTAAGGTTTTTTTTTTCATTAACTAAAGTACTTAATATTTTTTTCCTTATCAATTATGGATTATTATATATAAACTTAATGTACTACAAAAACTATTCTATTAGTATTCAACATTATTTTTTTATTTTTAAGCTTATATTAAATGTTTTACTAGTTCATTCACTTTGAGATTTACCACAACCGAGCCAACATTATAGAAAATTGACAAATAATAAGGAAAAGCATTAACAGTTATTACAAGTATTACAATACTCAGAAAAATATTATTAAATCAATAATTGAATTATATAATGTAATAAACACAAACATTAAAAAGTTTGCTTATGTGACAAGAAAATATAATTGTTAATTATATTATTATTATTATTATTATCTGAATAGTACGTAACTTTAAGTGAGTATAAAATAAATAAATAAATAAAATATAAATAGAAAACTAAATTTAAAACTTTTATTAAGTTTAATTATGAATTTATTAAACAGTGTCAAGTTTTGTGTTATTATAATTTTAACGGCAATAATGAATGTCAACAGTTTAATAGTTAATTCCACCTGCCCTTATTATAAAACAATAATTAATTATTCAATTATAAAATTTAAAAAGTATACTCTTTGATATTCGTTGCCATATACATCATTACTTAATTCTCCGTTTAATGTGTACCCAGATGATGACGAAACATGCTATCAATATGAGTTTAATTTGCATTTTAAAATAGGAAAAAATTTAAATTTGTTATGCACTGGAAAAGCTAATTATCCTTTGAAAGTAAATTTAATTAAATTACACAATAATAAATATTATGAAATACAATACAAGGATAATGTTGAAAAACAATGCTCCGAACAATTTAAAAAAGATTTTCAAATCATAGACATCGGAAATCATTTTATATGGATATGGAGATGCGAAAATATGTCTAATTTTGAAAGCAACCAAGAATCTGCAATATTTATTGAAAATCATTACTTCGGTGAAATAAAGACAAATATAATGGCATTTAATATTTCACAATTTACAAAACATTCAACCATCAACAGAAATTCTATATGCAATTGTTATAAAACAACTATATTTAATGAATGTCAAAATAAAACTATGATTACACTTCAGATAAAGAAAAATAATAAAATGAATTTATTAGTTTTAGTATTGTTGTTATTTATCTTGATAATAATTATTTGCATTGTTTCTATAAATATGAATAATTCAGTTTTTTCATTTATAAAAATTCAAATATATTGATTGTCTATGCAAAATTTTTTTAATTTAAAAGTTGTTGATAATTTATTTATAATAAAAATAATACAAAAAAAAGTTCTGATTATGTAACCGTTTTTAAAAAATAATAAATATATAAATAAAAAGCTTTAATTTTGTTTTAACTAATATCCATTTGTATTTTTAAAAAAAATTCACTAATGCTATCTTAATTAAAAACATTAATAAATATAAGTAAATAAATTTCTCTTGTTGTGTTTTAAATGAAATTATTTTCACTAAATATTTTTATTTTATTTAAATTTTAATTATCGTAATACAATTAAAAAGTCTTCGATTATTGCCTACGAAACGTTACCAGTAGAAAAACTTTAATTGGATCAAATTTTATAATAAATTACTAGGTATAAATTTTATAAACTGAATAATTGTTTTGAAAATTTAATATCTGAATAAAATGGAATAAATTCATATTGTCTCATTAAAAAGTTTTTCAATAATTAATTTTACAACAAAATTATTCACGAATAACCACATTTTATGCATAAATATTAAAATGATAAACGTACTTTTTTTTTCAAATTATATTCAGATTATAATTATTTTTCAATGGTTTTAATTACATTTTATTTAAAATTTTTGCAATTAATTTTACCACCTGATTAAAACTTGTTTTACTATTTTGACGAAGCAATATTAATTAAAAAGTTATAATATTTGGATTATAATTATACATTTTTATGAATAACGTTAGACATTTTATGAATGATGGTGTTTGTTAATAATAGGATATATATAAAAAATTGTATAAATAAATGTTTTACGCTTTATCAGCAATAAAAAAATGTACTTATGCCAACAATTAATTAAATTATAATTTAAAAACTGAATATACTAACTTGTGTTTTCATTTCTATATTTCTCAACATCTTTCGTCATATAATATAGCTCTTGACTACATTTTTTATAATATAATTTGATAGTTATAATAATTTTTTGTGGTGGAAAAATATTACAAAACCATAAAGTCTAATTAATCTAAATGAGAGTCAACGAAACAAAATAAAATATATTTGAAACATGTTTAAATTAAATTGAACAATTTTAAAGCGAATTTGTGATAAAAAACTAAGTTTTAATAATTATGGTTCAACTTCTTTAAGTTCAGCAATAAAAACATAATACATCAAAATTATTGCAAAAAGTGCACTTTTAATTCAATATTTACAATTTATCGTTAAAATTTTATTTTATAAAAAAACGAAAATTATTTTCATATAAAGTGTTATTAATTTTTATTTAGCTATAATGGAATGATAACGTTATTATTTTATTTCCGCTGTCACGTACATTATGAAGACTTTTATAACGTCGATAGTTAATCATCAGAGATGTAAAAAGTATTTTAAATTAAATTTACTTTTTATAAGGTAAAACTATATATTTTAATGGTATTTCATTGCCTTTACGTGAATATTTTTTCTACATGATTATTTCTTACTTCCTTAATTCATCTTAGAGTTTATTTTTTATTAAGTTTTATATTTACTGTCCGATGAAAATGATTTATTTGCCGAGTAAATATTTGTTATTCCATCTGCATCATCTATTAAATGGATTAACCTTTATTGGAAAATAATGAACAATTTCATTTGAAAAAAAATATTTATCTACAACAGTTAAATATTATCAATAATTGAATAAATAAATGACTTTATCCTTAACAAAATCAAATTAATTTTAATTCAAATATTATTTTTGCCTAACGGTAATATGATGGCTTATTAGGCTGGTTTTAATTATCAAAGCCATCGAATTATTCATACATAAATAAATTTATTTTATAACATTATTGTATAAAGATTATGGCCTTAAGCAATACATTTTAGAACCGTAATAAACACAAAAATATAATATATTTTAAATGCACTAATTAATCTTAAATTAATTATCAATATTCAGCATTTGTTCGTCACAATATTTCATTTAAACTAATTACACTGTAATAAATTATAACAATTTAAGAAAACAAGAGCATAAAAAATATTCAAAAATTTGCATAATACTAAGAAAATTGTAAAATTTCAATTTTGCATACTTTATAATAAGCGAGAGCAAATAAGTACTTTAATGTGCTTCCAACGATTTAAAAGCACTAATTTTATTGATATTCTTGACCTACAATATTATATTAGAGAACATTATATTATCATAAATATATATATATTTCTTAAATTGTTATAAATTACAAACTTTCATCAATGGATGAAGAAATGGAAAAGAAAAAACGGTATGAAAAAATATTATTCGTTGTTATGGGAGATTAAGGGATAAAAAACTTTATAATCTGTTTATATTTTCTTATAATTTTTGCATTGAAAATTGTATTAAAAAAAAGAATTGATTAAAACTTTTCTTTTATTATTGAGCAAAAATTATGTTTTTTGTTTTCAAAATGAATTTTGTTTGATTTGATATAAGAATAATTTAAATAAAGATCAAAACGCATAACCTTATTTAATTAATGAAATTAAAAATATTTTATTCAATGTTTTATAAATAAATAACTATAAATAACTTTACCTAGCAACATCAAGAATATACCATTTATTTTCTTGTGTAAAATTAAAGTTAATAAAATTATTTTTAGAAGAAATATATTTAATATAACGTCATATTGTGTATCCACTTGTCATTTCTATTTGAAGTACATATTATAGTATGTTCATAATCGCTTTAATCATTTGAAGCATGATGATTTATAAATAAATAAAGGACTATAAAAGGTCTTTTAATATTATTATTATTAAATAATTCTTCTATTTTTATGTTTGGTACAAGAAAACTCATGTCTCTAGTGGATCTAATCTTTATATAAGTTGTTGTTTCTTCTATAAAACACTTGACTGTTCTTATTGTGGCTTTTGCATTGAATATTCTATAAAAATAAATACAAACAAGTGAAATTGAACTTAACATAGTAGCTGATAACCATATAAATTTCCCCTTTGATTCTGACAAGTAGATATACTGTATTGAAACTGCAAGATAGAGCGCATGTAAAAATCGTATAAAAATAGCAAATTCTATCTTGGAAATAAATTTATTTCTTTAATCAAACTAACATAGCAGTACAAAAGAAACGTTCACCACTAACACTAGCTAAACCAAAGTTTTATGATTGATTTCCAAGCTCTTGACCGTTTTCGAATAATTTATATTTATATTTGAAATAAGCAAAGTAATGGAAATTATTTTTTTTTTATTCAAAATAGTTCTTCATTTACTCATTCCTATGTTCTTGTTGTGATTATTAACTTATAATTATTATTATAGAAACAGATTGTACACAAATTAAGTTTGAATAAAATGAATGTGATTTGAACAGAAAATAATTATCCAAATTACGACTTAGATATAAAATGAAAAGCCTTTGGTTTCATACTCGGGTTATAATCGATTA
Organism: Ptychoptera contaminata; assembly: GCA_963942525.1. Lineage (NCBI taxonomy): Eukaryota > Metazoa > Arthropoda > Insecta > Diptera > Ptychopteridae > Ptychoptera > Ptychoptera contaminata. Next base: position 10,037,025 of record OZ012636.1, on the reverse strand, counting down.
TAAAACACGTCATAAAAATACATACATCTATTTCCGTGTAATTAAATCATTTTGTGTTAACATAGAAGTAGACGTCCACACAATATGTTAAATAAATTATAACACATCCTTTGGTTTTGATTAACATCATCGCAATGCGGGAAAAATAAAAGATTAACATTGTTAACTGCCGAATGTGCTAATGTGTGTCAATCACAATAAGTAACATTAGATCGCAACAGTTTAACCACAAATGAACATAAATGAAAACCGTTTATTTATTTAATTAAAACAATATATCATGGTTTCATATAGTTATATTTCCATTATTGGTATTTTTAGTTTGATTTGTGAAGCATTTGTTTAATTAATACAAAATATTTACTGCAATTTACTGTAAAAGCATAAAAACGCAACAATATATTTATAAAAAAAATCGTAATTTTTATTGTATTTTTTATATCATTGTTATTTAGATAATCTTTTTTTTACATTTTCAATGTTTATTGAAAATACATAAATATTTATATATAGTGTTTTTTCGCATATCAATAGTGAGCTCTTTATTTATTTATTAATATAGTTTAAAACAGTACGCGTGAGGAATAAATACAAAACATAAAATAAACAATTTTATTAAACAATTTATTGCAATATAATGTTGCTTTTTCAATGCTTTTATTAGTAATATTAATTGCTTTTTGAAATATATATAAACTTGCTTTTTATTTTAAAACATAAAAAGTCAATAAACAATACCAAATATATAATATATTTAACAGAAGTTTCTAAATTGAAAATATTTGAATTATTATTTATGCATCTGATAAGCAAAATTTTTCTTTATTTTTTCGAAATTCATTTACATTTTTATTTGATCTCTCTTATTAACATTTTGCTTTTTAAAATTTGAACTTATCTATTGTAATAGCGTAGATATAGCATTACTTGAATATGAATTTCCACAGACTAAGTAATCGAAATCAAGTAAGGTATGGTTAATATAAAATAAACACGTGAATTGTTTTGTAAATTCAGTTTTTTATTTTATGCAAATACTACTCAAGACATTGCTTATCTTTAAACCAATAATGTAACTAAACAGAGGCAAATTCTACAATAGAATCTTATATTATTTTATAAGTTTTATCATAATAGAACTAAATATTATTTTTATTAAATATAATTAAAATAATTTCACAAATTCATTAAAAATGAGACATTTATAACCTACCGTAGGTAAATACTATGTATAAATAAATTAAATTGTATGCTTTTGGATATTAATTTTTCGTTTCTGGCATAAGACAACTTATAAATTACTAATAATCATTTTGTTCTCATTTTAATATTTTTATTTAAAAAAATATTCTAAAAGGGGTAATCACATAAACTTAATTATTTAAATTTGAAATAGTTTTAATAAATTCATATTTGGGAAAACTCATCTCCATACACATGCACACATTTGATAGGAGAAAACTTTTACCATTCAAAAACTAAACAAAATGAACATAATTAAATTTTTAAATTGCTTGTGAAATTTTCGTTTCTGCCATCACACTTTAATCTAATTTGTTTAAATGGTAAAATGCTAGAGTAGAACTTTTTAGTTTTTCTAGACAATTTCTATAGACCATCGTCTACTACGTTTATGGTATAAAAAATAAATATTTACCTTTCTTGTTCCGTCGCCTAATTTCTTAACATTACTATATTGTTTGCTAAAAATTTCATAACGAAAGCAATTTAAAATAATTATAAATTTTGTTTGGCAACGCCAAAGTGGTAACATTTCCTGTAGACATACAAGAAAATTCTTATTTAAATATTTACTTTCCACCATGATTTTGTTTATTGTTTTCACAAATTTATAGCTAGACAGCAACTTTCAAAATTCTGCAATCTACACCAACATTTAAAAAATGTTTTTTATGACTTCGACAAATAATCGTAAATGAATCAAATCTGATCTGATAATTATATAAAAAAAAACAATTTCTATGCATACTTTTATTGTTTTAATATTCTTAAAAAATAAATTTTAGGTTTAGCTCTTACATAAACTAATTAAAATTTAAAAAAATAAATATAAATTAAACAATGAATATTATTTGCAAATTCTCTGTGCTGTGTGAATTAATATTTCATTGCTCAAAGATACTAATTGACTACGTGATAATTTTTTTAAAAAACTTTCTTAAATAATTGTTACTTTCTTGTTAGACCACATAAACTACAAATTATCTTATAAAAATGCAACATTATGAATTCAATAAGTTAATCAAAAAATCTTATTAATAATTGTATGCAGAAATAATTTTCGTATGCATAAAAGCAGTTAGTACATAATATATTAATGAAGACAGGACATACACGATACAATACATGACAGATATTATTGTCTACATCGTATGAAACTAATAATAACTTTAAAAAATCGATTAACAAAGAAAATGCAAACCAAAAAATTATTATTTTATAAACAAATAAATTGTAAATTTATTTCGCAGTTATTTTTTATTAAAGAGACAAGCTGGCAGTGACTAAACACATTTCATGTGTTTTTAATGAAAACACAACGATGAGCTTTAGCATAGATATTGTAACAAATTATATAAATATATCAAAATTTATGGCTCATGAAAATACCATATACCCACTTTTTTTTAGAGAATTCGACATTTTTTTACAGGTTTTGTCAATGTTACAGACACAAAATTATCTAAAAACTTGAATCTTTTTTACTAATTTATCACAATGAAATAGTTTTTGTGTGTCTCGGTGCCGAAAACATGTAAAATGTTTTCATTACAAATTGGACAACATAAATAATGAACAATTTTACCAAACTTTAACCCATGTACCGGAATTGAAAGTTTTTACTACTGACTTTTTAGTGTTTTGTATTTATCGTCTTACTACCAAAAACAATCAAATATTGTTAAAAAACTATTTTTTACAATGGATAAAACAGGTAGTAGAAACTAAAAGTTGTAAAAATTTTACTATAGGAAAACTATTTCGTTTATCTGAAGGAAGAAGTCGTAGAATATTTCTAAATAATGTAATGAAAAACCAGCTTATTTCTGTAACATAAAAAATAAAAATTCTATGAATGTTTTTGTGTTTCCAAAAAAAAAGTTAACATATCCTTAAAATTTTTTGGCATTTTTTGTAGCATATTAATAAAGGAAACCACATATGGTTACGATTTTTTGTTGCTTATTATGACAAACAACGTAAAATTTATAATGTTTCTCACAATAAAATTTTGTTAGCAAATTTTTATTTAAATATGCATAGAATGTGTTGAAATAATTTTTAATGTGGTTTTTAGTTATACTTAAATTACTTAGTGATGTTTTATCTGATCTACTAAATTATTTTTTGGATAAATTACGATTAATTTAAAGCTAATACAGTGAATACTGAGTAATGATAAGTTTTTTGGCAACGATTATAATTGCATATTGCTGACAATCATTATAAGATTTATTAAATGCAATCTAAGATCTTGATCCATTTATTAAATCTTATATTTTATTGAAAATTATAAAACATTTAACGTTAACTTATATTTTAAGATTATTTAAGAAGTTATAAATATCTGTAATAAAAAATTTATCAAAATTAATAAATTACATTTTTGTAACAAATGCGTCATTTGATGTAAAAGTTTTCATTCTTCTATCTAAATATATTATAAAGCTAGCAAATGATTTAATTAACTTACTGAAGCATCACTTAAATGTTTTAGTACTACATAAAAAATGTCTTTTAAATTTATGCCTTAATAAATCTTTATCATTGACAAAGAAAACAAGTTTTAATTTATTCTAAGATGTGACATAATTATGTATATAAATAAGCTAAATTTTCGCTACAAATCATGTAACAGTTGACGGATATTCTGAAATCGGTAAATCTAGTTGTACTTTTGACATAAATTATCAACATAATCCTCAAAGTTATTTTTGTCTATAAAGTTAAAATATAATTTCCGGTTGCTCTAAACAATACTTTATACTTAAATATCATTTATTCTGTTTTATTGATGTATTTGCACATAGTCAGAATTTTAAATAGAAAATTGTTGATAACATTATATAATGATATCTTTTTCATTAAATTTTTTTTTAATAAGATCTCTCATATCAATTGTACTATTCAGAATAGAACTATGAAAAAAATTTTAAATATAACATAACAGCAATGATATCGTAATAATCGTAAATGACATATAGCAAATTCATGATAATAATTTGACACTACCTATAAAAGATGAATGTGATAAAAGACTATGAAAATTCTCAGTTACTTGACGATGATTGATTTAACTTACAACATTAGGAATTTGCCTTGTTATATCTACCATGTGGTTTTGTAATATAAACGTCACTTTTCATGTATGAATTCAATATTTGTTATTTGGTTTCCGTTGTCAAATAATATTAATTTCACTTAACTTATTTTAATTAAACAAAACTTTTTGTGGTATTCTTCCAACTAATACCACATTCGCCATCAAATTATATGTTTTCAAAAAATAATCTACATTTAACAATATATTGTCATGTTAATTTTTTAATTTATCTAAATCTGAGGCTCTTGTTACGTTTTATAAATAATCATTAATTTTACATATTTACCAGTTCCAGTTGGTTTTTTTCTGCTACACTAAAAGCATAAAGTGTAAAATGTATAAAAATGCTCAGCTTATTTGCAGCTGACAAAAAACTGCTTATAATCGTAAACACTAAATGTTATAATCTTGTAAGCAACAACTCATGGGGGATCCATCGTAGACATTTTTTATTGTGCTTTTTAGCGACAAAGTTTAAAAACAATTAAACGAAGCAGCCTCTGTACAAGCGATAGAGGACAAATAAAATTAAAATTCAGAGGACTACGTGGTGTGGTTACCCCAACTGTATGTACTTTTTTTTGTTGTTACAAAAAAACAAAAATAATAATAAAGTTAAAGCATTAATTTTATGCTTTTAGTATTTATTATAAAAAATGACAAAAACAATAAAAATTTTAAATTAATCGTTTAAGACAAAAAGTTTAATTAATACTGATAGGGCAAATATAACAATAATAATCAATATGAAGTTTACATTGGACAAATACTAAATACTATTTAAATCGTGTTAATAAACTGTAGCGTGTAACCTGTAATTCGTGGTAATACTATATTTAAATTGCAAAATAACGCTAAATATAATGGTTTTGTTGAAACTCATGAATTATTTGTTAATAATTAATTCATTAAAAAAAATTTCTTAACAAAATATAATAAATTGTAGTGAAATTAATTCTTATTGTTCTTATTAGATAAATATTTAATCAAAAACAGATATAAAATATTTTATGTTGCAGAAAATTGATATTCCATATTCATAGAAATCATGAACGTGTTTTTATATATAGACAATTATTTCCCTTTAAATGTTGTTTCTGAATAAATATAATATGCAAGTGAGATTTTTTAAACATAGAATAGTAAACACTGGCAAATATGTACATATGTGGTTTAGAAAATATGGGTACTTTATTGAAAATCTACATACACAGAAATCAATCAATTTATGCAGAAAATAAACGTTCTATGTTAAATTAATCATTATTAGTTATTATTTTGCACAAGTAATAAAACCATATATGTACATATTTTAACTACAATTTCTGCAATTATTTTATACAATAGAATTATAATAATAAATAATTACAAATTATCAATTTATTTTTATATTAATAAAAACAATTATCATTGTTATTTTTACTTTTAAACATTATCTTTACTGACTTATTAAACCCAATGTGTATATTTCATTATAAATGTATTCTGATATGCCATTTTTTATTAACATTAAAGTTATAAAAATTATTGTTTACCCCTACATACAGTTCTTATAAGTTTTCTACGATCTACAAAAGTTTTTCAACATTTTTGTAAGTACAATCTTTCTAACAATGAAATTTAACTTTTCAATAGATTGAAGTTGTTTGTTTGTTAAAATAGAAAGAATTATTTTGCTCTTCATTTATTACAATCGGATTAAATTTCATCTTGCACTTGATTCTTTAATGCACTCAACTATATTGAAATAAAAAATAATTACTCAGCAATAACTGGAAAATTCTTAAATATAAGTTTGAGCTTTCAAAAATATTTAAACTTATTTATAGCATACTTTTTAAGAGATAAATACATTCATAAAAAGAGTTGTAAATTTATTTGCTCGCATTTAGTTTAACAGTTAATTCAACTAATACTAACCTTTAAATAACCAATTTATGACAGAAAAACATTTAATGTTCATTTAAAAAACATGCAACAATTAAATTAATTTCCTGAAAACACGTGAAAATTATATATTCTTTTATGAGCAAAAACCACGATAAAAGGTAAAACGTTCTTGTTTAAACATCAAAAATAAAATTTCAAATCTCCCTTAGTTATGCCGTTATTAAATGTAGGTTTTGTGTATCGTGGTTTTTTATTAAGGTTTTTTTTGGTCGCAATTAAAACGATAACTGGTGCCCGCAACATTGTTTTATTATATGTAATTTCCACCCCTACATGTTTTATTAACAATAAATCAGATTGCCTGAACTGTCAGTAAAATAAAATTACACAATTCACGTCAAAATATATTCAATTTGGTAAGTAATCAAAGTACAAACAAAATACACAAAATTTATTAAAATTATACAATTTTTTCAATTAAATTTTTTTAAATATTTGGGTTTAGCTTATTGTTTTTTTACAATTTTTATTTTAATTCATTTTGGTACAACATAATTTAATTTCGAGTTATGTAAGAAAAAATATGAATTAAATAATTCAATTTGATTTACAAAATTCCAGACAACTGATGCCAAAAAAATTATCAATTTAGAACTATTATATTTAAATATAATTTCACCGGTTGTCCTAACACAAAACATATAACAAAAAAAAAATTACCTGTAAAATAATCATTTTATCTTATTAACGATAAGCCATCTCAACCAAAAGTGCTCAAAGGGAATAAAATATTAATTAAACTTTTGTTTAAACAACAAACGTAAAAAACAAATGAAAAGTTAACATTACCTTTTAGATTTATTATCCTTAATTCAACTTTCCTTAACTTATTACAACCTGAAGGCAACCATCCTATAAATGTTACAAAATTGTGTAAAAAATATTCTAATTTGACGCTACTAATAGAAAGGACAGTCATATTTTTTTTATTATTATATTATTATATTTAAAACTTTTTCCTTTATTTCTGTCGGCAAACCAATTTTTTTTCTAGCAGAAGTGAGAGACGGCAAATTATCGTCCAAAAATACAGATACATATATTAAAGAGCTTCTAGCAACATACCAAAGTATACATGTAATATGTGGCAAACAAGAAACATATTGGTCGCATTATAATGTTATTATAATATTTTAAGCTCTGTAATTATCATGATAAAAGTTTTTATTAGATTCTATTTGTAGAATCTAACAAGTTTTATAACGAGAGCAAAAATATATATAAATTAAATTATAATGACGAGTAGTAACCATTACCACTAAACAAAAATAATTAAAATGATAATTATGATATCTGTTGAATAAAATTAATATTTATACGTACTATTATTATAAAAGGTAAAATTATTGAAAATGTTTTTCACTCATTGTTCATTATCAAAAATATCATCTATGTTATAATAATAAAGCATAGGATAAAAAGGAATGAATGTTTCTATTTAAAGTAATCTAAAACGATAAGTGTTCTAAAAGGAATAGCAATTATAACATGCAACATTATTATTGCATCTTGTGTAATCAAAACTACCAAAGCACATTATCAATTCTTTAGTAAAAATAATTAAAATTGAAGAAATATCGCTATTTTATTCCAATGAATCATATAAAAAATTCTATTTCAGTAAATAAATAGTACAATAGGCTTTCTGATAATTTTATTTAATAGATATTTTAAACAAATTTTATAATTAATTAAATTCGTAACTATTGTGTTTTCTTTGTAATTATAAATAGACTGCAAATGAACCTCTAGGTCAAACAATTAACTATATTACTTTTATTACGAATTATTTTTAAATTTGTTTACGTTTGCTAATTAAGTAAACAATCTGGAATGAATAAAAAAATTACAGGAAATTAAATGTAAAGATAAACGATTTAAAAATTTTATCTTTTTAATTATTATTTATTATAAAAATAGTAATAAAAAAAACTTGAAAACTTATAAAAAAAAAAATATGAACTTTATAAAAAAGCTTTTTAAAACTTCTATTAACTGTTTGCAGTAAAATAAGTAAAGAAAAAAAAATACTCCAACCATCTAGTTTAATCTTATCAACAAATTAAGGATTTTTTCCATAACAGCAACTTTATTTTGTTATGAAAATTGGAATTTTATGTAAAGTGTGATAGTTTTTTTTTTATTTAAAAAAAAACTGATTTTGTAAAACTTTTCTTACTTAAATATTCAGCTCGAATCTTTTAGATGTTGAAAAGCTTTTACTGTAATGTACAAACTAATATTTCCCACATTAGAATAAGATTATTTAAAACCTAAGGTAATTTTACTTTATTTAGCTTTTACTATACAATCACGAAAATAAAAATTTTATTTTGCTTAAACTAATAACAATAAAAGTTTTCAACAATTTAAGAAATAATGGTGAACAGGTGATAGGTGATAATATTGCTTAAATTAAACCTAATGCAAATTACGAATCAAATTTTTCTTATATTTAAATAAATATCTTTAAAAAAAAATACAAAAAATTTTAATTTTAATAAAAACAAATTACAATTAAAGATACATCGCTGATTTAAATCTACATTTTTAATAGATTTACCTTAATTCTTGATGATCCCTGATAATATATAACATTATGAATATATATTATTAATTAGTATAATATTTTTATATTTAATAAAAACATTCATCAAATTAATTTTTATTGAACAACTTAATAACAAGTAATTGAAATAAACATAAATATTCAATTGAGAACCATTTTATTTGTTTAAATTGTAGAAATATATAATTAAAAATAACAAAAGTAATACAGGAATTTTTATAATTGTAAATAGGAAATATACATATTCTTGTTGTTTTAAAATTATAACATTATAATTTAAAAGACAACATGTATATGTGTAAACACGAAAAAGCATGTTATTTTAAGAATGACTGACTATGATACACTATAGGTGTAGTAAAACAATATCAATATTCTACATCCAAAGCATGTTTACTTAAATGTAAAATACGCTCTTCATACACAACATTTATTGTTTACACAACATGAGTAGATTGCCCTTTAGTCTTCATTATTGGTAAGATGTGAAACCACTTTAATTCTAACTATTTAGTAAATGTATTTAGAAAATGTAAGGAAACAAATGTTATATTAGAGGGAAAACAGTATCCGTATCGCAACACATACAACGTTTTTTCTTTGTTAAAAACGCGCAAGTGGCAATTGCTAGTTAATTCTCTAAATGTGAAATAAGTATTTTCTTTTTATTACAATTTTAAACGCTTTTAAAACAATTTATTATAATTGTTTTATTGAAATTATCAATTCAAATTTATTTTGACATTTCTTTTCTTTTCCAAATGTAGTAAAACTGACCCAACTTAACTTTAACTTAACTTAGTGACACACTAAGCTATACAATATAGTTATTTCATAATTAAACTTTTAATAAAATTCAAACCCTATTTGACAACCGAATAAAGAGTGAAATAAATAAATTTTTGTTTTAATATTTTATTTGATTAAATGCAGCAAAACTTAATTTAAAAAGTTCTACCGTGTATTCATTTTAATAAAATGAAATTTTGTTTATTAGTTTTTTTTGTATTTAATAATCAGAATTTAATATTATTTTTTAGATTACAATTCATTTTTTATTTCACTTTTAATAAAATCACATGAGAATCTTCAATAAAATATTTATGATATACGTTGGCTTTGCATAATGAAAATAAATTGCTCTTTCGTTTTACATAAGCTTTTAATATAACAAAAATCTTTAGATTTCATTGAGTTACGAGAACACTAAATTAAAAAAGAATACATTATTATTTGGTTTTGTGCATATTTGTTGAATTTAAATATTTTTAATAAAATATAATGAAACATGTATCCTGCCACGAAGTTGAAAAGTTACCAACAGATTTATTTATTTGTCTATGAATTAAAAAAAAATAAAATTAAATCAAATGAAATAAATAAAACTGATACAATGAAATAAAAAAGAAATTTTTCATCTATTAAAAAACATTTTTAATTATTACATAAATAAATTAATATTGTGCAAATAGCTTCTTTTTCTATTCCCAAAGAATACAAACAGAATAAAAGATAATGTTCTTTGATAGTGTTTAATTTGATCTGAGTAAATAATGTTGACAATGAACAAACAAAAGTTTTAATTAAACATGAACTGTAAGTAAGCACTAACATAACTTTAATTAAACATGGTAAAAGTTTTTAGGAAAAAAAATATAATTTATTAAATTGATTTTATCCACACGTTTATCTCAAGTGATAAATAAAGAAAATTGATATTTTATGAAACTAATTAAATGCTGTATACAGTATTTAATGAAATGAAAACACATCTTTTAGGTGTTTAATTATAAAGTTACACGTATATATTATAATGACTGCATTAATAAAAGAACAGATAATTAAAAAATGTAATACACAGAGAGCTGGTTAATTATATGAAGAAATTGTATTTCTTAGTTAAATCTTGAAATGTTTACATACAGATGTTACAAAAATTGCAATTTAAACATTCTGTTTTCAATCTATGTAATATTCATTACTACAACTATATTTCATTTTATAAAAATTTATTATTAATATAAAAATGTGTTTGAACAATGTTGGATGCTTTTCAATAATTGTAAATCAATAATTTATTTAATTGTACATTTTTAATGATTTAATCTGTGGCAACATTAAAGTTCTGTTAAAATTTTTAATTAAAATAAATGCAGGTTTAATGGTTCGTAACAATTTTTTTTTGCATTAAATAACAATAAATTTATTTTTTACTATGCATTATTTAACTAGTGTCAATTGCACGCATACAGTTGTATATTATATTGAATTTATTCAGAAACAATCAAGTTCTTTTTTTTTATTTTCAGAATATAGTTTAATTCCAATTTTAACTAAATAAATTATTCACAAAATTGCATTTATATAGCAGAGTTTATTAAAATTAAAAAAAAATCACTGCTGCCGAATTGTAAGGTGGGTGAATAACAGACAGGAACAGATAGGTCACGTATTATTACAGTTAGGTGAAGGTGGTAAGCAAAAATAATTTTTATTTCAACAATCAAAAAAAAAATGCATCATTATATTTATTAATTTTAAAGAAAATTCTTTGTATTTCTTCTCTTCTTTTTATTCGTACAGTTTTCATGGTTTCGTTTAAGCATAAAAATAATAATGACATTACCCAGTTACTAGCATTTTTTATTAAAATTTTATATTTTTTCAAAAGCATAACATGACAAAAGCCATGCATGGAAATTTGGCAAAGTCTGTTAAAAATGAATTCAATTTTTTCATAATAATGTACTTCGAATATTCTTATCAAATTACATTAAGCTTGTTATTTTTGTTTGTCTGGTTTTGAATCGTTTATTTGTTAAACAAAAAATTTACATAACTCGGAAATAGTACAAAATTTTAAGAGTTGCTTTTATTTCTATTTCCTTAACTAAAAAAGAAGTGGAATCGTTCATTCTGATAAAATTAAATTTTAGCGAGAATCAATATTTTTTTATATATTTTTTAACAAAACCGATTCTTTTTTCAGCTTTCATCTTTTTAGATATATTAAATATTCTTTTTATTTTTTATTCATTATAATTGGTTCTCTTTTCTTGTATGTAATATCACCAACTCATGATTATCAGCTCAAATTTGTTTTAAGTAAACAAAATTTAATAATTTTATTTTTTCCTAAAAAGCCGAAAACAAACTGTATTAATCCTTTTCATTACATTAAATTTATTTATTTATTTTTGCAATGATTTTAATAAAACAAACATGTAAAACTTATTCAGGCGATTCGTAAACTGCTTGGAAATAAAAGATATAGGCATTGAAAAACACACGAGTTTCACATCAGCGACGTAGAAGCAAAAATAACTTTGACACAGATAAAATGAGGTTCTTAAAATACAAAAAAAAAACCTTATAAAATCAAAAACTTACAAAACTTATCATAAACTTAAATCTTAGGATAAATTTAAGAAAAAAAATCTAGAATACGTATAAAAACTATAAAATATAACAAAATACGAACAATGAATACAAGGATGAATCATTAAATATATAAATTAATTTAATATTTAGTAGGGATTTCTTATATACAAAACGCATACATTGAAATTGTGAAAACTTTAAGTTTGGAATGTTAAACTCGGTAAGAAAGCAGTATGACATGGGTGAATACAATAAAAAAGCCATCACTTTAGAATCATATTTGCGATTTTTTTCATCCTTAGTTCCTGCATCTAAAAATAGTCTATTTTATTATAATGAAACAAAGAATTAAATATGCATCCACACGATTCCAAAAAGATTATCATAGTGTAAACATGGCTTGATAAGAACGTGCTGCACATAATAACTTTTACAAATTATCTGTCATATAAAGTTTCATGTTTATACGATATTGTGAGATAACATTCTTCCTTCGTTTTTAATTTATAGAAAACCTAGTGAACTTAACTTTTTAAACAATTTGTAACAAAATACCAATTTATTATATTTATCTTATATTTCTCATTATTATTTTTCAAAAATAAATTAAATATAATACAATTTAGATATTAGTTTGTTTACTGAATATGCGTTTATTTTATCATTCAAAAAACTACTTAATTTCTTATTTGACATGTTTGTTCAAATTCTAAATAAACAATTAAAAGCAGTTAGAAATCAATAAAGTTGAAACACAAAACTTTAGCAAACCTCTCAATAGCACCTCGTGAGGAACATTGTATTTCAATAATGTTAATATAATTTTTTATTCAATTTTAATATTGTTTTTGTATAGAAATAAAAACATAACATACAGTTTTTGCAAGCGTTTATTTGCAATAAAAAAATCAATTAAAATGTTAAAGAGGAATAAATAAAAAAACACTTTATAGCTTCTGTAGTGACAATAACTTTTTGTTTATTTGCACGATATATTTCGCTTCAGTATTCTCGACAATTACTTTTTTAAAAACTTTGTCGTTACTGATCTATAGACACTTTATGGTCAATTTCAATATGAACTAACATGCTAAACGCTTTTACTAAAAACATTAAGTACTATGAACTTTTTAGTGAATAAAAAAGTTTAGTCACGCCATTTCTAAAAACAGTTTTTTTACTTTAAACACATATAATAGCAGTGTATTTATTTAATTACATTTTTTTTTCTCAACTAAATGCTTTGTTGACACAACGGACAGCAATTCGTTTTTAAATTAATTTATAACACGCAAAATAAACTTTATGGTTTTGATTTTTAATTAAATGCAAATAGAGGGTCCACTGCTTCCTTTGAGTTGTTAAAAGACAGTAATAAATATCACTTATTGGGAAATCTCTTTGAAACATCAAAATTTACTGTATTTAATTTAAAAAATATATTCTTGTGAATAATAAAATTGTCAAATAACGATGTAGGAATTAAAATATTCAAACAGATTTTATGCAATTTTTAACAAATTTAAATTTTATATCGTTATAAACATCATATAAATATTATTATAATCTGATTTATAGTAAACCGACATGCTTCAAAGCTGCACTTAAATGGAAATGTGTTTTGCTTGTTACACAGTAATTTAAATTTGATAAATTAAATAATAAATAAAGATCGAGTAGATGATTATTGCCGAAATAGTAAAATTCGAAGTATTTGCAGACCAATTTTTGAATTAAATAATTTATTAATGTTTAATAATTGATAAATTGTATTGTATTTCTACACTATTTATATGTATTATAACATGTGTAGAAAATTTTTCTCTCTAAAGAGAAACATCATGTCTAAATCAGTACATCAGATGTGCAATGGAAACTTAAGTATTTAATGAATTCACAAAACTACCATCAATTTTTAAGGGGATCAGGAAGATGCATCATATACTATATTACTTATAGGTAAAGATTTCATTCTCGTCGTAAATAATTTTTTTACAAAAAACCTTAATTTTAAATAGATTTTACCATCAATGTAAGAGGAAGTCGTAAAATTTATCTAAAATTGTTATTTTCTCTTAAAGATAGAAGCAAAGAAATATATTTTTATTACTTGAAATTTGCCAATCCCTTTTTTTCATGCCATAATAACACTATGCTCAACTCTTTTATTATGTTTTCGTTATTCTGATGAATGAGTGCCTTTAAGTGTGTAAAATTTCAATAAAAAATTCGGAAAATAACGTCATAATCTTTTTGTCTGGAGTAATTTTCCATTTTATGAGTAATAACGAACAACAATTTTCATGTTGTGTCACAAAGACGTTTAAATCAAAGCGGAAAATTCAATGACATACAATTTACATACCCAGTTTAGGATTTAAAATGTTGCTGTTCTTATTTTAAAGCATTAAAACTCTTTCATTTTAATCAAAAACAATAAATATATTTAACCTAATGCGTAGCAAGCATGAATTGTGAATTATTTACATATTTAAATTGCTAATTTAAATCCACAATGTAATTTTGATTATTTTGCTAAAGGCCTTGAGACTTCGTGGATTGTACAAATCATTTAAAACATTTAAATGATAAATTTTATTTACTTAATATATGTAAAATACTTCTTTTGTCAACTAGCGACTAAAATTCCAAATATTTAAGTGTAATAGAAAATAAATGTAAGCATTGAAGACTGCGCTAAATGTAACATTAGAATATTTGCAAAATCAATCTTGTTTGATAATAGAATTATATGCCCCCCCTTAAGCTTGGTAAGAAATCAAATTATATAAATTCCACCTTTTAAAAGTTGCCGCAATTTAAACACAAATAGCTGCAAGTAAAACAATAGACCAAATTTAAATAATCAATAAATTGTGAATCAACATTATTTGTTTTAAATAATATATCGAAATAATAAAATTATTATCGAAAACAAAATTAAATTAAATTCTATAAACGCTGGAAAAAACGCAAAATAATGCGAAAAAAATAAATTTCCTGTTTATTGTAAAAAAACTGAAATAAAATTAAATTGATTAAGCAAAATAAAAAAGGCAAAATAATTCAATTTCATCATTTTAATTTACAAATTCCTGATTGAGGAAATCAATATATAATTATTTTAAATATTATAAAAAAAAAACTTTTCCATTCCGATTCAATAAAAAATAACATCAATAGGGCAAACAATATTTAATACAATACAAAGTGGAAATTTCATGCTACATGCAAAAAGAGATTTGTTTATAACTTTGAATAACATTTATAGAAACAATTTATTTTATATTTATTAAAAGTAATTGCCTCAATTATGATAGAACCAGTCTTTCACTATAAAAAAGCATCGCTTGCAACAGTCTGCTGATGAGTTCTAAGTAACTGATAACATCAATTGGCATTTTAACGAACTCAAAAGATAACAACAGATATCATTATTTTATTTATTCAGTCATCAGTAACAAACAAATAAGCAAAACTTAGTTTATAATACAAATTATTTTATTATATTTAATAAATACTGGAAAAGTTTTTCTTTAATGATTTTCTATCGTTATTTAATTTTTTTTTTGTATTAACAATACAGTTAAATATAATGAAAACTTACTTACTTTTTCACTAAAATATTATTGTGTGTGGCTATTATGTTTTATCGTCCTGGATAAATAGCAACTGCATTTATTTTTTATAACTTTAAACAATTTAATAATAATGTTAATAAAATTAAATGGATTAGAAATTATTGAAAACAAATAATCACTTTAATTGTGAAGCGATCTTATCTTGAAAGCCATCAACGGCTTCTTTCTCAATATTTTAAAGACGCTCAAAACTTTAACATCAACACAAGGTTCAATTTTATTATTAATAAAAATAATCAACCACAAGAATATATTTTTCAATAACTTAATTAATTTATATTTTCCATCTCATTGTTGTTTTCATAAATAATAAACGCCAACACACTATTGAATATAATTTTTTATTTTTAAATATAATTGGACGTCACTAGCAGACAAACACCAAATAAAAGTTTTCTAAGAAATTATACTTAGAAATGGATTTTATATCATTCCATTATTATTATGTTTTAAATTGTCATTTGGAAATAAAGTAATTATCCCTGTAGTTAAGTTGATGCAAACAATGTAATAATTATTAACTTTTAAATGTATTTATTCTTAAACAAAGCAAATTATTGTGGCAAAATAACATAAAAATTGTCATAAACGGGATTATAATAGCTTTGAGAAAATATGTATACAAACGACATTTCTAAATTAAATTACAAATTCATTTATCATCTAATGACTGCATCTTGCAGAAAATAAGGTACAAGTTTATTACTACAAAATTACTTTTAGTCCATAAAAACTGTATGAAAAGCTCTTATTACTGACTATATCAAAAAATATTTTTTATTAAAATGTAATAAATGAACAATGTCTTTAATATCATACATTATGAAATGAAATTCTTTTACTATTGATAAATCTGCAAAATAATTTATATTTAATATTTACTCCAAATGTAATAAACGTTCTATTTATGCTTGTTTTCTTAGAAATTTTATTCCTGGCAAATGTTAATCTTATAAGACTCTTTTAAGATAAAAACGTTGGAAAAGAATAATCTAAATCCCAGAGCAAAAATGTAAAAATGATTGTTGATTTCTATTGATCGCTTTCTTCTCCGATATATTTGATATTGCAAAATCATTAATATCCATAAATTATGCTTTTAAATTCCCAATGAACGGTCAAATGATTCCATAGTTTGAAATTAAATGTTATTAATCAAGATTCCCGTAGTTTAAATAAAACTAACTAAACTGAAATTATGCATTTGATAAATATTAAACAGACAGTGTTTTGTATTTCTTAGAGAGGTAATGCTGAATAAACATTAAAAAACGTATAATATTATTATAAAAAGTTCAAACAGAAAAAAAGTACCTAAAAGCTTTTTATTCTAATCGAATTGTTATATAAAAAAAAATATTTCCCTCGCTTTAGGAAAAAAATTTAAAACTTAATTTTGACAACTAAAAGCTTTTATGTAAACTTTTTATACGAAACATAAAAAAACTGTGGCAACCAGGATTTACTTATTGTAATAAAGTTCCATTTTATACAATTATAGTAAAATGTGAATAAAAATCTTTTAATATTTTGTACCATTAATGAGATTAACAATTATTTTCCTGCAAAGAGATTGTCTCAAAGTTAATCCATTGTTACTTTTTGTAATTAAAAAATAAAATAATATTTTAAAAGCGATTTAGTTTTTTTTTTCAAATATTAAATAAATCTTGTAACAAGGACTACCTTGTGAATTGTGATGAAACATTCCTATTATTTGCTAAAAAGAAAAAATATATATTATTGATTTATCGATTGTAAAACGTGGATAATCAGATTTTCTTCTATTTCTCTGTAATCAAACGAGATTATAATTCAATAATATTTTTCTTTGGGAATGATTTGCCAAAAGCACACAATGGGTTGTATAATCAATATTAGAAAAATGTTTTTTCCATTAAATTACTTTCACGTATTTATTCACTATCAATATATTAACTATCAATGTCATTCAATAACAAATTTGATAAATTCAAATAACCAATGGTATAGCAAAAATCTATAATAAATGAAATTGGTTTTTAATGAATTTTTCTTACTTTTATAGACAAATTAGTTTAGAATTTTATTTAAATTTATGCTTTTGCACACACAAACTTTGTTCTGTTAAGTTAAATAAATGTCGGGTGGATGTGTAGAGAAAAACAAATAAATTTTTTTTTATTTCTTATAAATAAATTAAATAAATCTTACTCAAGTCATCGTCATAGTTATTTGGTTAGATATACACCTGGACTTTCAATAAGCATATAAAGTAACAAAACTAGAAACTTTTTCAATTATTTCAGTTTTTATTTTATTTTACAGAATTTCTTTCACCAAATTTAATAAACTTTTATAAGTTTCGTACCAAACAGACAAGAAACGAGTTTGTTTTTTATAAATTTTATTAAATTAATTTACAAGAGTAAAGATTTATTCATTATAGAATAAATTGAGGGAACACATGCTTGATATAAAATATTCCAAAATTAATATTTCAAATTCATGGAAATATTAAAATGTAATTAACAGCAGAATACACCAAAACCGTGATAAACTTTGACATTTTCTATATCTTACGTTGATAATTCCTAACCAAAAAGTGAATTTATGAATATATTATTATTATTATAAAAAATACAGAAATTAATAACAGATTTCATAATTATATAAGTAAAAACATATTCAAGAGTTCAAACGCTTATTTCTATACATTAATTACACAATTATATAAATATTAAAAGAATGTTTTTTATTTTTTATTAATCAAATATAATTAAAAAGTCAATCACTATTGTGAAAGAGACTTATCTTATTAATAATAATTAGTTAAAAACCGATTTAATGTGCTGCTGGCACATTTGTTCGTATATTTGTAATTTATAAATAAGTTAAGCGAAATAATTAGTCGGGAGTATCATTCTCGGGAGGTATTCATACCTTGATTCCTTTTGTTGTTTAATAATTTAATCAAATTTATATTTCAAAAAAGACTTAAACGATTCATAAGGAAAAGATCAAGGAATCATTCGAAATCATGTGAATTTATAAATTAATCTATAATAAAAATTATATCAATGCCTAGAACAGTAATTGTTTTAAATAATAACGAATTGCCATTCGTTATTTTTTAATTTGTTACAATATAAACAAAATCAATAATTAAAATAATTTCGATAAACAGTTTTATCCCTCGAGCATACTTGTTAACTAAATTTATTGAAATAAAATGTAAACTTTGAATGTTTAATAAATATTTAAAAAAAACCTTTAGGGCAATTAACAAAAATTTTATATAGAAATAAATAATTCGAATTAATTAAAATAAAAGTGTTTTTAATTTTAAATAATAATGACGCAGTTGATTTTAAGATTGGTGGGTAAGAAGTAAAGAAGTATTTTATTGCTGCTGATTTACCATCTTACTACTCTTATTATCTAGTAATACTCACAGAAGTATTTTAATTTCACTTTATATAAATAAAATTAAGTTTTAATTCAATTAAAACAGCTTTTTGAATAATATTTGGAAATTATTTTTAACAAGCATTTCGAGCTATAATTAATGACGTGAAGAAAACTTTACGCTTCTCTTCTTATAATTTTTTTTTACAAATTGAAGAGCAATAAGATTATCAAGATTTATTTATTCAGTAATGAATGGATTTGTTTACTTTTTCCTTTAAACTTGTTGATTTTTATGAAGAAATTAATTTAATTAATTAAAATTAGATCACTTTTTGCATATTTTATTGAAACAAGTGCAAATAATTGTCTTCAATGTGAATTAACACGTAAATATATTTATAAAATGTTATTTATTTATTATTCGTAAACAGCACGATTGTCATGTTGTTAATTAAATAAAAATGCATTAAAAGCGATAGCTAATTGAATTTATTATTGCATTAAACAAAAACAACTTGCAGTGCTTAAGAAACTGATCACACAAACAACGGAGCTTTATTTTCATATATTGTTTCATCAACAAAGATAATGACTACACAGCTACCCATAAGTAATGATATAAATTTGCTGTCATTGAAGTTTAAGGATGGCAACATAGTTGCTTTGTTAGCTGAACAATATGGGAAAACTTACGATATCAGTAAGAGCCTTCAGTCAACTGAAGGTGTGAGTTTAATGTTTAAATACTTAACCTCTAAGTAAACACCATTTGAAAGAGGGATATTGTTGTCAGTTTTTGCCTCTAAGGCCTTATCTGTGTCAGAAGATATATTTTCAGTTGAAGAACACGAAACAAAGAAGAAAGTGTTGCGGAACTAGTTTATATATTAACTAATATTTGCCAATGTGTTGAGCATGATCTGTCAAAATTTACTCATGCGTGCTATCATTTTATTTGCACTTCTTTAATCTTTATTACAAATCCTTATATATGTTTAGTTATATGACTCAGCTCACAATTATGTTGATATAGCATTAGACAAATAGTGTGTACTCATTCAAAATTTGTCTTAATTTATTGTTTCTTAAAATATTGATTACATTGTTGAAATTACAAGAGTTCAGCAATTTTTCAGTCTCACAACTAAACAATTACAATAGATGATTTTTGGTTATATTCCAACCATGACCATCATATACAGATACTTCACCTACTAATCTGATCATAGTAAATTTGTTTTCTATTAATAAATTAAATTACAACAGCAGTATTAGCTCATTAAAATAAAAATAAATCAAATAATATTTAATACTTAAACTCAAACAAATGTGTTATTAGTTAATTAATTATTTATAAAAAAAACTAATATATGTACTAGATTAATTAATTAATTGGATTTGACATTAATAATTTTAACAAAACTACACGTTATGATTTGCATTTTATTTAAATATACATAATTTAGATAACATGCATTCGCATCATGAGAACTCACATTTTGCGTGTAAATATTTTGTGAAGCAAACATTTTTACATTATTAGTTTTACATATTTATGTATATTCGTTATTAACATATCAACGCATCTTGTGGTAAAAAAATAAGGTTTCTTAGACATTCTACTATGTATAAAAAAAACATCGATTCATTTAAATGCTAAATAAACTAAAAGCATTTACTCCAAGAAAATTATTTGTATTAAACTTTGCACAATGACTTGTTGTTTGTCAGCAGAAATACTTTGTTCTAAATTTTTTTTTACATATAAATAAAACCAATAATGTAACATTACATTATATATATAATTTATTCATTAAATATTAACTTACTCATTCTTTTTATCTAAAATTACTCTCTTTCATTTATAGATTTTTGTAAAATTGCTTAAATATAAAAACAAAAAGCATACCTTATACAAATTTGCAAATCATTGTATAAAACTTAAATTAAATGATTTTCTTTAATATTAACTCTCCTTACAACAATTTATATATAATCCATAAGTATAAAATAACTAAAAATAAATAAAGTATAAAAATTGCATAGACGACAGCAAAACCAAAGCCGACAACATAAATATTGATGATTTGTGTGGGTGCTTTTTACATTATATATATATAGTTTCCAGCTGATTTGGTGAATCAATAAAAACATGTCTATACCAGCTGTTCTATCATTTATCATTTATGATTTATGAGTATTTATTGTAACCAAAAGTTCTATGCATTCGCATCAGAATTGTAAATGTGTTAAAAACCACAATGCAACGATTTTAAATTAAATTTCAAAAATGGCTATTATAAATATTAATAAATTATACACATTCTTACACTTAAAAAATTTGTGCAATAAAAAATTAAATCATTTTCCATGTAAGAAAATTATCACAAAATTATTTAGATTATTGTATAAAAAAATACTTTAAGCTTTTATACTTAACTATTTGCAATAATACTTGTTAAATTTCTGTGCGAGTAACACATAAGTGTTTGACATATGGCAGACATATGGCTGTTTAATATATTACTGGAATACATTACAAGTACATACATTTTATAAAATGAAACGTTGTAAAAGTATTAGCATAAATGCAGTTTTAATATTATTTTCGTAATAAATTATATAGATAATCTTTAAAGTAATTAAAGTAAAAATTATGTTAATTCGTTTGGCATAAGAATCTGTTACTTGTTACTTTTAAACTAAGTTCCACAAGTGTCATCCGATACGTACTTATGAAACAGTTGGCATTATTCCATTTTCTGTGGTACCATAATACTAGATAAGTAAGTAGTTGATAGTTAGTAGATTAAATTATAAATAAATGAAAAACATTTTATAACTACAAATCAGTGTTTACCTTTTTATCGATTACCGACTGTATTTATAAAAATTGCTTTAAAGCCATTAATAAAAATAAATTATGTTTTGAATATTAAAATAAAAATAATTTTTTAAGATTTTTGCTCTCAATATTTATTGCTGACCATTAGAAAAAAACAATTTTTGGTATCACTGTTGACATTATAAAAAAACTCACTTTGACTAGCTAATAAAACGTATTTTTATGTGATATATATTCAAAATCTGTTAAAGTCACATATGATCAATATTCAGAGCACAGTTGGGTTTAGAAATTTTATATAATTTTATTTTATTTTTTATTATCATAATCCAATAATCCATTTTATCTAAGCTTTACAGCATTTCAATATTTATTAAAATGGAAAGCTTTTGTTATCAACAGTTTTTAAATCAATCTTTGATACATAATAGTAATGCGTGACTTTAGATGCCCCTTTCAGTCGAATAAACTTAAAGCTTTATCGTGTTAAATATCAATGAATTTATTCCTTTTATTCAATAAACCTTTCTTGTCAACCAAAATAACAGAATCTATTTATTTATTATATACGCTAAACAATATAACACAGATTAGTGTAATTATTAATATTGTCAACGATATTATTTAATATAAATAAATCATTTTATAAATCCAATAAAACTACGAGAAAAACTATTACTTTGAATACGTAATTTAATTTTTATTAGAAAACCTTTTAAAATTTCCAATATTTGAATACCCAATATGATAATACGTTTTATTACTAAACAAATAAAATTCATAATATTTCTTCTACTCAATGGTTATTGTGTCATGTCTGCTATCAAAAACCTTTATATGACCTTTTTTATACCAATATCAACAATTTGTTATAATATACATATCGTTGTTATCGTAATTTAATAAAATTTTATTCATTTAATTTTTTTTTTTCATTTTGTGAACTTATTTTTTAGCATAGAAAAAATAAGTTTAGCAATTCCTTAACCTAATTCTCAACAGATTTATTATTTCATAAAAATTGTGATAATATGACAGAAACTTAGAGAATAGACTATTAAAAAAATCTGCTTAAACCTTTTTGTAAAATTTTTATTAAATCGAATAGTTTTAATCTCTAAAAAATTATTTATGTTTAGCAAAAAAAAAAAAGATAAGTAGAATTTTTACGTTAAATAATGTTTTAATGAAATTGTTCAATGTATAGTAAAAAACAGTTTACAAAAAATATTTAATAATTATCAAAACCTCATATAGTGACTACGAATAGGTAAAATTATTTTAATTAAAACTGTTTCATCCATCAACTATGTGCTCATAAACAAATTTCATTAATATTCTTTTCGTTTATTTATTCACCTATGAAAATTTCAAGTGTTTTTAAGTTTAAAACCTCGGATTTATTGTAATTAAATTTTCTATTTAACCGGCGGTAAATATTCACTTAATCATATAAGCCTGTTATTAAAACATGCATTTATGTATTTATATGTAATCTCAAAATTATTTTTATGTGAATTTTATCTATTTAAATTTATATAACGTATTGAAATTAATGCGATTATAATTGTCAGAGATGGAAAATTACAAAATGTCATCAACAATTAAAACTATATTGTTTAAATAATATTAATAAAATTTTATATGTAAAGTCGATGATACTTGATTCTAATTATATTTATCTAGAAACTATACCATATTTAATATGTAATTATGTCAATAAAATTTCGCTTTGCATTAAATGAATTATTTTAAAAATATACTTGTGACGTAATTGAAATATATTTTCTAAATGCATATAAAGGATTAAAGAAACATTAATGAATTTTCAAATTATTTGAAAATTATATAACAAATTTTAAATTAATATACATATTTATGTTTATTGCAAGAAAAGAACAATCGGATCTTATTTTATGCATTCATATTATTATACGATATTTATTAATTTGAAAATTATTATATGACAGCATAAATTATTAGTGTTAATGTTAAACATTAATGCTATAAGCAAGGTAAAAACTTTAAATTAGTTTCGTTTGGATTGTCATTTGATGATTATAAATTTAATTGAATTAAAAACTTTACTAAAACTAATCAATAAAAGTTAATATAAATTTTAATTATCTTTAACATTGTTTGACTTTAAATTGTGATTGATAGGGTTTGAAATGGTTAAGTAAAACTTAATATTAAAAAAATCGATTATTTTGGAAATAGTTATTAATAAAATTGTGAAATCTGGTCGTACACGTTTATTTTTGCACTATGTAAAATCAAATTAAGCAGAAACTAAAACCAAATGTTATTTATTTACATATAAGCATCTGAATTCAGTCTGATAATATCAAAAGTTTAAATAAGCATACCAAAAGGATGAGATATGAATAATCAAATAGGCACAAATATAGAACAGATATGATATTTTAATTTTAATAGAATATTACTATTTCTGTTATATACAGATAATTAATATCGAATAGTCTGTATAAATACGTTCAATTAGCATAATAGAAAAAAATTAATACTATTTGCTTTAGATCAGTATATATTGTCGTTAATTAATTACCAATTAAAAAATCTTACATTTTATTTTTAAACATACTGCAGAAAATATTTGACCTAAATTGTGCCATCCTAATTGAATTAAAACCGAACTAAGTTAATTCAGAATTTCAGATCGAAAAAATCGATTTACATTGTTAAATGTGTCTATTTTTTAATTAGTTTTTATTCTGGTGTAAATGTTATATAGATACCACTTGATTGGTCTGAAATAACTACTGCTAACTATAATTCAAAACCTGTAATTTACATGTTAAATATATATCTTGTAATATTTGTTTCAGTCACATATTCTCTTGTACTTTTGCCTAAATCGTTAAATACAAATTAACAAATCTGTAATTTCAGACAAAAACTTGATTAGAATAATGATTATTCGTTGTAAATTCATGCACGATTGAATCAAAGTCTAAGATAATTTTGGATTGTGGTTAAATAAATACTAGGAACGTTTAAAATTAGCATATTGTAGATAACTGATACTTCTGAAACGAAGTGGCAAAAAAAGTAAAATTCTATTATATTTCGTCATTTTCATGTTGCTAAAAATAAATTATTGATATATCTCTTTGCAACAAAAATATAAAATTATTATTATTTATGCAATATAATTTTTATTGCAGCAAATGTTTAGCAAAAGTTTTACATGTTTCACTTATTCGTATAACTAGCTGTTATTTACTATTTTATGATAAATACTCTATTTAAGTTTATCAAAAAGGTTAATAGCAAAAAAATGAAATATTCGTTCATTCGTTTTTGTAAAATCCATTCTCCATTGCGATTGCTTTTAAAACGTTAAAGATTCTTGAAACTAAAATTATAGTTTAAATAAATCTATTTAAATTCAGTATTCAAATGCGTTTAATGAACTTACTAAACCTTATGATATGAAAATAGTAACAAGAATTCAACATATAAAATACAAAAAGGTTAACATTATTATAATAAAAGAATATCACTATAGAGAAGCATCTAAGTGAAAATAAACCAAATATGAATTGAAAAAGAAAAATGTGTAGTTGTATGATTCAACAATACGATGATTTTTATCAAGCTGTCCATGGGGATGTTTATGATTTTATATGAAATAATAAAACAGTTTTGATAAATCCCCTAGAGTACAGTCAACGAATATAAAACTATTTACAATTATGGAGACATGGAACGTCATGAGACTGTGAAAGACGATAAGTTCTTGCTTTTACGAGTTTAACTTAAATACATTTGAGTTATTTTATTTTTTTATTGTATGTAGTTTAAAAATTATTTTATTCTGCATTCATTTTGTGAAAACTCATTATTTGCTAACAAGGTTGCAGTCACTTAAGACTATAATACTTTAAAGTGAATTAATATACCCAATCTGACAACGAATGAATGCAAGTTGTTCTAAACAGTAATTAAAATCTCACTCAATTTTGTCTATTATCAACTATTGTTTAGTTACAGCAATAAGGAAATATCTCCGCATTGCAAATTTCAACATCATTAGTAATTTTAATACCTTTAACTTGCTCAGTTACTCCAAATAACCAAATGCTAAGGGTCTTTTAATTCGCATTATTTATAAGATCATTTGTATAGTATAATGGTAATGTTCTAAATTTATAAGTACATTTAATTACATAAAGTAAGTTTTTATTATTCCGTAATCTCATTCATTAATTTAACTTAACCACAAATAAAACTCCTTTTATGTAAATTCACAAAGTAAGCTCTAAAAACACACAAACATTTTTAAATTATCTAAGATAATTTATAAAAAAAATAAAATATTTATCCTTCTAATTATAATTGTGGGTACAACCTGTTCGCCATTATTATACTCATTAAAATCCCTTAATTGGGTTATATTCCTTGAGAATTCCGTAAACAAATATTATTATTCTTAAAATTCTATTTGCTTTGCCGCGCTGATACATTTTTTTACTTGTTTTCAACTCTTATCCCAATTATTTATACAATTTTGCTGTTTATCCACAGCATCTCAACTGTGAAACGAAAACAAATATAAGCAGCAACAAAAAAGAAAAGAAAAAGTTTTCTATTATTTTTATTATTATTTGTCTAGAAAATCAACCAAACAATACATGTTTGAAAACTCGAAGATAAAAAGATAGGAGCAAACATTGATTGCAATAAAGCGATTACAATTTATCACACAACAATTTTTGCTTTTTGTTAAATTTCTTTGCTGGTTCAATTTGTGGCTTTGCAAAAAAAAAACAATTCTTATCGCTTTTATGCCTAAGGAATACGATACTGTTGGGAGTTATTTACACAAACTTATTTTCTTTCACTTAAATTTAAAAAGAAAAATCGAAAAGCATTAAGATAATTGACAACAATTTAGCCACAATCACCTTAAAATAATAAATCATTAATTAATAAGTATTTTTTACTTTAAAACAATAAAATTAAATCAATTATTTAAGAATTTGTTAATTAGACAATTGGGTACAGATTATTAAAGGATGTATGCTTATGCCTTATTATCGCTGAATGGTTTATCCATTCCCTTCAGTATAGTAAATAATATTGATATTTACGTACTTAATCATCAAAAATAAACGCAATGTAAGTCAATTCATGTTTGTCTTTTTTTAGTAAAATTGAATTTATTTGCAAATCTTTGGTTACAGTTAAAAAGATAATTATTTATATTACTAATGAGAAGTAAATACAAAATAAATATACGAATTGCTTCCTTTTTACTTAAATTCTTAATTAACCCCCTTAATTTTTATACCGAAAATCTGTTTAGATTTCATTTTTATAATTAATTCTCTTTTAACAGAATAATACAAAATGGAAAAGTTATATAATGCTTTGAAGTCTCTTTGTATTTATTATTTTAAGAATTTTACATCAAACAAAAAAATATTTCAAATGTAATTGTATTTTGGAGACGTTTTTATATATAAAAATCATTTGAATTTAGGCAATTTAATTATATAAATATTATATAAACAGTAAAAAGATCACATAAAAAAAATTCTTTAAAAATAAAAACCATTTTGACTTGAATCATTAATGAGATTGCTTAATCTTGTTATTTTGGAAAACACAATATTAGATCTGTAATAAGCTACGCTATCTATCTAATTACTTTATTTTATGTTATTACTTTTTTGAACATTTACAATAAAACATTTTTATAAAATAATATTAATTTAATTCATGCCTATGGAAACGAAGATTATTAAATAAAAAGGGATTTAGACAAGTCAACAAATGCGATTACTACTAATAACCATATTTTTTTCTATTAAAGTATTACTAATTAACTAAATTCTATTCAAAATTTTGTTTTAATTTATTAAGATTAGAAAATAAATAAAATAAAAATTATTGTAAAGTTTTTCCACTCAATATTGTCAACAATTTAAAAACTGTAAAATAAAGGAAAATTAATTATCTAAACACGATGAACTTATCACTACTTCATTCTTCTGAAAAACATATATCTCTTTGGTACACAACTTTTGACCATAGATTACACTTCTGTGAAATATTTAGTTCTGTTTCTGTTGTGTTGAAAAATTAAAATTTATTTCTTAAAGATATTTATTGTATTTTAACTGTCAACATCCGCCCAAATGTATTTTAAAATAAACGCAAATGTTCTGAATTATTTATATCCATTGCCGTGGTGATATCAATTTTTTATATAAATAAATATTCTATGAATTTATTGTATTTCTGTATCGATTAATTTTGTACGAACTTTACTGCAGATCTAGGTTATCGGTAGTAATATAAAATGATGTTTAACCTGACAATTCAATTGTAAGGTTTTTTATTGAAAACAAATACAATATTCACTGTGCATTTCGGTGTTTCAAATTGCGGGAATTCCATTTATTTAATCAAAGTTGTTTAAAGTATTTCTTTAACTACACAATAACGCTTCCCTTGTGTATACAATTTTCTCTGCAATATATATCTATAAAAGCTTTTTTCTTAATTCGTAAAATTTTACAAAAACTAAGTGTC
This sequence comes from Ptychoptera contaminata, assembly GCA_963942525.1. Classification (NCBI taxonomy): domain Eukaryota; kingdom Metazoa; phylum Arthropoda; class Insecta; order Diptera; family Ptychopteridae; genus Ptychoptera; species Ptychoptera contaminata. Next base: position 10,008,340 of record OZ012636.1, on the reverse strand, counting down.
TGTTAAAGAGATTGCGTTCTTTAGTGGAAATAATATGAAATTGATATTTTTATAAAATACATTTATATGGGAATAAGAATTAATTTTGCTGAAAAGAAGCACATTTAATGTTTTTATTAACTCTTTTAATTCGGCTATATAATGTAATGCTTCATAAGCAACAAGAGCTTTTTTGTAAGAAACATTTTTTTGATATAAATGTTTTCGCCTCTAAAGAATAATTATTGCTGCTGGATTCGTTTTATGTTTTCTTTTGATTGTAAAATAAATTTAAAAAGGAAACAATAACGTTAAATAAAAATAAAATTCTCCAGTGTTATTAATATACACCGCATGTGTTAGGTAGAACAGTCATTACTTTTTTAACTTACCGGTAAAGATTATCTCCCTAATCGTAAATGAAGCTATATCATGTTTCAATACAAACATAAATCTATTAAACCTTTTTTTATCTTAAGTTAAAATTTATGAAAAACCGTCATATACAATATTTAATATTTTTCTTGTACAGAATCATAATCAATCAAGGGAATTTTAATATTAAATTATTTTTATTGAAATGTGATAACTTTATGCTACCGCAATCAATCAAGCTCCTACTTATATAATAGAATATTTTCTGTTTTATTATTTAACACCAAAGCAAAGATAAATATTAAGTATTCAATTTAATGTGATATGTAAAATGGTTTTCATGTTAATAAAAATATAGCTTTTAATATAAATTAGGTCAATGATATAAATTAAAAAGCAAATTATCCATTCCACTATTGATTATATTGCATCTTAAATAACATATCAAAAAACGAGGATGTTAATTCAGTTGAACTCCAAATCAAGAAATGCAAATAGCAACGAATGGTATTTTTATTATAAAAACATAGAAACAGAAACATTTATTGAAAAATTAATCGATACTATCACAGTTTATTATTTCCATTGATCTGTTAAAATTCCCCATAAACCAATATTAATAAAATAGAAATTCTGTTTTTATTAAATTATTACATATTGTGTAATTTTGATGACACAATTTATTATTTTTTTTATATTTCTGTTTGCATCCATTGCATTGTCATGTATTTTAATAAATTAATAACATTGTCAATATTTTTTGACTAAACGTGACAATATTTATTTAACTAAATTTATAAATTTATGTTTTTAAATATTATTAAGTGCAGCTTATTGCTGCTATTTTATGTGTCATGTTTATTTCAGTTCTCTGTTACACTGACTTACATTAACAGTATTTTATTACCTGTAATTTTCACAATATACAAGATAGTTGTAAAATATATTATGTCATATAGAAACCACATTATATATGCTTCTCTCTATCGCTATTTGGATATACAATTACAATTCCCACTGACGAGTATTACTGTTTTATTTTATTTTCTACCCATGTTTCACCGAAATCATTTTATTTTCCTTCAAAAAAGGTAAAAAAAAGGACATAACTCTCCTATGTGAATAGAGAAAAAGATTGAATCGAAAAGAGATTAGATTTGGGATTAGGGTCGATACATTTGATATTCATAAAAACATTACGAAGATTTAATACATAATGATAAACAACAACAATGATATTGATGATGATGATGCAATTTTAATGTTTTGGCGACACATTTTTATGTCTTAACATTGAATAAACTTGAAAGAAACCTTTTTCCCAACATAATTTTTATCACATTATTTTGATATTATTTATTAATTTCTTGAATATCAGTATAATCACTTATCACTTACTTGCTAATTTTGAACATTAGCACAATTGAAAAGAGTAGATATTATTACGACATTAATTGGACTTTATTATTATTACCTTTATTAATAGAAAGCAAAATTCCTTTATAAGCATTAATCTATGTATCTAATATAATAAATATGTGAGTGCATTCTTATTTATTCATAAAATTGTTTTATACATATGCTTTCTCTGTGTAAAGCTGTCATCTTATTTTTATTTATACTATCAATATTATTTTTAAAATAGAAGACACCCAGTATTTAAATTTAATTCACGTATTTTAAAAGAAATAATAATTCTAACGTGCAACTGTATAAGAATTGTAAATAAAATATTCTTTAAAATAATAACAAAATCACAGTAAGATACCAAACAAGATGAGTTTTCTTTTCAAAACACTAATCAAATCTGCTTGATCTGAGCTTGAATTGTCAATTTATATTTAGCTGACAATAGTTGGTGTCTATTTTTGTATTGCATAATTTAAAGCAAAAATTAAATTTCTAAATAACTCAAAATTGAAAATGCAACAGTAAATTATTTAACTGAATATATTTGTACTTTAAATGGTGTTAAATTAGATTATTATTATTTATTTATGTACGAAAATCAATATTTATTCTCTTAACAAACAATTGTTCTGTATGCGGTATTTAAATTAATCATTATTATTGCTTTTCTAACCCAAACTAATACGCAAAACATTTAATTTAAATAATATTTTTGTCATTTGCTAAGCAATAAAAAATTGTTAAAGTCCTTGATTAATATTATTTAATTCAAAATGTTATAATAAACACAGAAAAAATATTATTTTTAACAATAATTAATAAATAATAATAAATAATGAAATGTATTTTCTATAAACAAACATAAATGCAAAATAATAGCAATATTATTTAATTAGATAATTGTTTTTTATTTTAATTCATTTATAATATAACATAGTATTAAGTTTTATTCATTAAAACTTACAGTAAATTGAATATAAATATGTAAAATGTATTTAAAATAATTAACGGAGTTTATGCAGTTATTTATACTAAAACTTTTATTTTTTATTTCTTGTTTAAACTTTTACCACAAGTATCATTGCAATTATGTTACTTATAATGAAATGTGATTAATAGATAATGCAATTAGTGAAAACAAGCACGTTAAATAGGAAACTTTACCATTTAATTATGTAAATAAGTAAATAGATAAATAAATAATTATTTATGCATTAATTAATAAAATTAATTAAACACAATTTGACAATAATTGATGCAAATATTTGTTACTTTATCTCTGTGGTTTCAAATGTAATCATTATCACCCACAATAATAAAAAAAGGCATATTAAGAATATATTAAGTAATTCTGTCAGAATCTCAATCATTGATATTTTAGGATAGTTTAAACATTTTCACTACTTAAATATTATATCTAGTTTTATATATATCATAAATATAGATTATTTATAACAAAATGTTTATAAAAGCATAAAATTTACTGTTTTGATGACTTTATTAAGTTATTAATGTCTAAAAACAAATTATATTCTTGTATATAATAAATGTTTAATAAACTAAAAATACGCTTTAATGAATAAATTTCAATTTTCGTTTCTAAAATTAAATAACTATTTATTAAATTAAAGATGCAAACATGAAATGTATTATTTATATTAATGCTATACAGTTTTCATTAAAAACCCATTTACATTTTTTTGTTTAAAGTAAATATATTATGATGTAATAGAACCAATATTATGCCTTCCTGTATTTATTTACTTATTTTTTTCCTTAACAAAACATGGCTTTTTTATATCTTTGTAATGTAGAAGTTTCACATATTCGTTAAAGAATAGTTTAAGTATGTTTGCATGAGAAAAACTGTATTTGTAAAAGCTTCAATACTGGATCATGCTGTTTGAATTTAAAGCCAAAAAAAACAAGCATTTCTATTTTATAAACATTTTAATGTTAAAAAGCAAAATAAACTTTAACCTTAGAATTTTAACACACAAGCATACTTTTTTAGTATTAGGTAAAAGCATTCCAACATAACAAAGGAACGTGCAGAATATGCTAGTGAAAATAGTTTTAAAATCATTTTATCGAAAAAAAATGTTTAAAGAAGAAACATTTACATTTAAATAGCAAATCATTAGTAAATCAATTTAAAATAAAAAATATTATAATCAGTTTAATAAAAATAATATCACTGTCTAATAATAGTTTCATCCTATGATAAATCCTTATATATTTGATACAAATATTACTAAGCCACTTGTTTATACTAGCTCAACCAAAGAAACATATCAAAAATCTTAATACAATTATAACATAAATAAATCCTGTTTTATTCTATAAGAAGAAATATTAATTAAAAGGATATTGTTTTATGTAGGCTATCAATATGAATTTATTTATATCAAATGAGAATGACAAGTCCAACGGGAAATGAATAAATGTTGAAGTGACAGCTCTTAGGATATCACTTTTTTATGTAATTAACTCATTCTGCTACAAAGTATTATTATAATGTCGTTATCCTTATCATGATTACTTTTTTGCCCTAAATCATACTGTATTAACTCATATCATATCAGTTCAGTATTCTTGTTCCGTATAAATTATTCAAATCATGTTTTATTAGATAAATACTCATATTTTTGCAAGGATATTAACAATTTGGCATTCAAAAAATAAAGATTTACTTATTAGTATTCTTTTTATGTGAATTTAATTGTCATTTTTACCTTAAGGTCAAAAATCAGTCACCATTCATGTCTATTTGGATAATTCCTCAATTTAAAATATAAAAATTCATTCTTGTCATCAAAATTGACATCATGATTTATATTTTTATTGCTATTTTGTTCTGTCAATAATATTATTGATATTTTGATTAATTCTTTAATGTTTAAGGTTGAAAACAAGGTGCAAACAAAGCAATTACTGAATTTTCAAAATACATTTTAAATCATTTCTAAACGTTTGTCATTATTACTAATTACAAAATAGTTTTATACAGAATATAAGAAAGGATTTGTGGTTATTTAAAAATTATGAAAAATAATTATTCAAATATATTCTATTTTTCTAATAATTATTTTAATTTAATTTAAATTGATGCAATAGCTAAACCTCTTTAAGGAAAAGTTTTATTTAACCATAAAACTTTTTGAAAGTTTCGATTAACTATGTAAACTGTTTATTAAATTACACTTTAATGTTTACTTTGGTATCATTAATAGCTTAAAAATACTTGAAATATTCTTAATTTGATTTAATTTAAATAGGAAAACTAAAAAAGACAATTTTATTTTATTGCTGTTTTTTTTGCGTTAAAACTAATTTCATGACAAATTGTTTAATGAATTGTTTTGAGTTTTATTAAACAAACAAAAATTGTTTCAATGAGTATGTAAACAATTTTTTGCTCATTTTTGGATTATTTAAACCATGTGTAAACACATTTGTTGCTTCATTTGTCAACAAAGTTGAAATTTTGTTTTGCATTTTTGTCAACTAAAAACTATTCCTTTTATGAATTAGAATAGGATTTCATGTTGTTTCATGTATAATTTAAACAATATATTAATTATGATCAACTGAGATGACTGTTGCTCAACTATTGTTATTTACATACTTATATTCTGTGGTAATATTAACTTTATCATTATTAATAAAGCCATTTATATATGTACAATGTGAATAGTATTTGATTGTTATGATCATGAAAATCGTTTGAAAGATAAATGAAAAACAAATTGTTATTTATTATGTTAAACATTGTCATTTTATATTGTTTTGCTTACCGTATTTTCGTTGTTTAAACAAATATAGAATGAAAGACATGCATTGAAACTAAATGGAAAATTTAACTTAAATGTTTTGAATTTATTAAGTTATAAAACTTGACAAATTTGTGTAATAATTTTACATTAGGAATGCTATTCTTAAATTCTGTAATTTTCATCAAAACAGAAATTTATTTCTTTTTGCAAGTACTTATTATCAACAAGTAACAAATTACTCTTTTAATTCTAAGAGATTTCTAATAGTTAATACTATATGTATCACTAGAATTGTGATTGTATGTAGCAACAATTTTCTTTAGAATAGTTTAATACTTATTCATACAAATGTAATCTTTATCAAGTACTCAGTAAATAGGTAATCGATCATCAATAGAACAACGTTCCTTTATAATAAATATTTAACTAATTACAAAAATAATAAAACATTTTATAATCATTTAATGTTATAGGGTCACAAGTTATATGTATTTTTTTAGACGGCTCCATAAAGTTTATTTAGAAGCATTGTCTACAAGATTAAAATTTAAAATATTTTCCTTACTATTATTACCATGTTTACAATATCAAATATTTCTCAGTTACGTATTAAATGTGTTTTTTCACTTTCCATGAATTCCATTATATATATATATATCACGATTATTATGTTTCGCTTGCTTAAATCATTTGGCAAAAAAAAAAAAAATAAATAAATAATAAAAAATGAAAATATTTTCATTATGGCATTGTTTGTGTTTATGCTCTGGTTCGTCTGTTCAAAGTGATATTATCTCACTAACTCCGTCCTAAAGTTTCCTAATAAAAGTTTTTCTTTTATTTGAATAAAATAAAATATTACACACAAAAAAAAGGGAAAACAGTAAAATGAAAACGAATAACAATAACAATCATTTTTATTACATCAATTTGATCGTTGATATGATGATAACAGGAAATCGATATGAAAAATGTAATAATCATCTATAAGTATTGCAGTATTTTTTTTTTCCTTTTCACTCGGATTGTGTAACATAAAACAGTGTTTGTTTGAATTTATAAACATAAAATAGAAAATATATATTTCTTAAAATTAGAGATAATGAACAAAAACTTCCAACTTACAGGCAAAACATTAATAATTGCAGATTACAAATAAGATTGTATAGAAATAACAAAAATATAATAAATCCAGTTAAACCTTGCATGTCAAAAGGTTATTTCATTTCTATAATTGTTTGTTCAGAATTATAAGGCAGCTATACGGGGAGCATATCATAAAGCTTACAACTGCTACTTGGCAAATGCATTAAAATTTAGAACACAAATAACTTGGTAGATGAATCTTTCGTTTTAAACTCGTTAAAATAATAAATTTATAGAGAATAAGACATGAGTTAAATTGGTATACTAAACCAAGATATATGTTGTCTGATATGGTTACGATTACGATTAAAAAAAATATTGTTTTTCTTATAATCAAACGGATAAATAGTAAACCGCTGCTCTTAACAAAATTAAATCGTTACCATATGGATATTATGACTGCAAAATTTAATTTCTTTATATAAAAATAAAACATCACTAATTAACATAAGTAAATCAATATAAATTTAACTAATATTCCTCCATGTATTTTAAAATAAAAAAGTTAATATTTATTAAACTGTGTTTAAATATTTTATCATTTTTAGTAGTTATTGATTAATCAATCAGAAATCAAAACATAATGACAACATTTATAAAATAATTATAATAAAATTTTAACCATGTTGGCAATCTGCCAACACTAATTATATATTTACTGCATTAATAAAAGTTTATTTAATGTTATTAATTTTTCACTTTTTTTTTAAATAATTTTAAATATTCCATTATTATTCATTTTTAAATATGAATTTTTTATCTGTAAAACGCATTAATGTAATTTTTTATTATTGTTGATGTTAATAAAATTATAATTAAATGTAATAATTAATATAAACATAGTATGTGGTAAATACTGAAACACATTATCGCTAACCAGAGTATATCCTCTAGAACAATTAATTAAATAAACTGAAAATATATATTTTAATTTTAAATTAATATTAAAAAATAATTATCGAATATTTGAACTTCATTAAAAAATCCAATAAACTTAATTAAATAAAAGGAATTTTTTGTATTTTTTAGATTGCAATAATCACTTTAAATCAATTCTTTTATTTAATTTAGCTGCACAGTTTGAAGATGTGAAGAAAAAAGCACTTTAAAAATTTTTATAACCACAGCCATACATTTAATTTTCCATTAAAAAACGAAATAAATATTTACTTACTTATCTAACAAGAAAAATAAATAATTGTTTATTTTAAACATTAAACAATTGTACAAACATTGGATTATTCTCTTTATTTAATATCAATAATAAATGTAAAACAATTTGAAAATACCTTCATGTACATCTACAATTTAAATCCTTGTCATATTTGCAGGAAATATTGATTCATAAAAGACTTTTTCTTATGCTTTAAAAAATTATTTTTAGTCATCTTATAAAATTTATTTTATCTTATTTCATAAAAAACTTTTGATATCATCTGAACTACAAAATAAATATTTGTTTTAAAATCTTTATTTTCAGTTTTCATAGCAGAATCTTATAATAATTAATCAGTAAAATTATTAATCCATGCCCATTAGTCAAAGTATAAAAAATCATTCATCATTTTGCTCGCTTTGCCGCTTATGTTAAGGTTATTTCCATTCTGAAAAATATAGGATAAACTTGATTTCTTTTTCAGCAGTTTGGGATAAGCATCAAAATACGTGTCTATTTTTTCAATTGACAAAAACTTAGTTAAATAATGGAACCGTAACATGTCGACCATATCAAAAATAAGTTTTTTGAAACCTAACATTTTTCTTTTGTGCCTAAAAAAGGGAAAATTATTTAAATATTTAATTTAAATGAATAAATTCTCTAATCCGAATAATTTATTAAAATATAAATATTTAAAATAATAAATGTAAAGGATTAGCCTCATAAAATCTCTTGCAAATTGAATTTGATACCTTTTTGAGAAAAAACATAATTCCGTATTTCTTAAGTCACACAGCGAAGCGGCAAATGTTATGAGTAAGATTAAATGAATTAAAGAACAAAAAAAAAAATTTTAAATAACCGTTTGCAATAATTTAATTTGATTTTTAAGAATTTTATAAATAACGATATTTTTTTTAATATAATTAGCTATCAGAAAATTATTTTCATTCCACTGTAAATAGCAAAAACCTTTTCTTTTTTTGTAAGAAAAAAGATTTTATATTTTTAATTGATTTTCCTTATTAGAAATTGCTTGCATAAGATTTTTTCTATCCTCGAGTGGAAAATATGTCTTATCTAATTTGTAACTTTATTTGCGTTGCGATGATTTTTTTTTACAAAAATTATTCAATTGATTTTTAAATAAACCTTATTATCAAGAAAATCAAGGATTTTAATATTTTTCCAGCTTCCTTTGTTGGCATAATTTTGTACAAAGTATTTAATCTAATTTTAATATTGTCATACAAATTTAGTGTTTCTTGGACGGCAAATTACCTGTTTGCCTGTTATTATTTTTTAATGTATAAATCACAATAATATAAAAAATATTCTGATAAAATGGTGAAAGATAATTCCTTGGTCAGCATTAAAACTGAAAAAATCATAGCTACATAAATTCTTATTAAATCAGACAATAACTTATCAGTCATTAAGTTTCAGAATTAAATTAACAAATTAATTAAATTTAAATCAACAAACATATTAAATTCAAATAAATTTAATTATTAAAATAAAATTCACATTTCCAGTAATTATATTATATTTTCATTTAAATTTGAACCAAAACTTTACTGGGAAATTAAATCAAATTTTTCTGAAAAGCTGTTCAATAATTTGCAATATATTCAATATGACACAGGTAAATCTCTCATTTTTTAAGTAATAAAAGAGTGTTAAACAGTTAAAAGTTATTAAATATAGTAATATACACGTTTTTTTATAATATGAACGATTTTCTTTTGTAAGTAATTTTACTAATATGTTACATATGTTTAAACGGGTTTAAGACTTTGTATTAAAATTTATACATTTAGTGTATAAAAGTTTCAAAATGAAAAAAAATATAAACTTAAATAACACTCTATTTAATTAAATTTGCTTAAATAATGAATATTTATTTACCATAACCAAACATACAAAGGCATTTAGACTTAAATTTTATTATTTTTTAAGTTAATTTAAGACAGATGTTTGTTTACCTTTAGTTTAACCACAATTTATTCAATTTAAATTAAGTAATAAGCAAAAACTTACACGTTACTAACATACAGAAAGTATATACTTTACTAATACTATTTGTTTTTTGAATTAATTGTTTTAATAAAATTCACATGTCTGTTGTATTATAATTTCACTAGAAACCATTGTTTCTGTTTATAATTTGACTTTTATTAAAATAGTATAACAGTTGAAGCGCGTTCACTTCTTTAAAATCCTGAGTTAACAGAGTATAAAAATTTTGTATATTTTTAATGAAACATTTCTTCTAAAATTAAAATTATACATAAATTCCCATAAAAACTAATTTTAAATTAATTAAAAATTCTTTACTTAATTTTCAACATGGAAAATATCATTGTTTAATATTTAGACAGAAGCAGATTTATAGTTTGTCTAGATTTTTGCAATGACGCCAATCAAAATAAAGATTTTTAATTAATAAAACTTTAAATAGAATGTTGTTTTGTGCTTCGAAATGCATTTATACCAAATAAAACAGTCAACTTAGTCAAACAGTCAGAAATTACATCTTTTACTTATATATGCATTGGATTGTAACTCTAAAACATCTCAATTTTAGAATGCACAACTATTTAAATTTAAACAGTTCAATTCATATAGAATTATTTAATTATACTGCTAAAAGTTCCTGGAAATCAAACTAAAATTGTTTACATAATGTTTGTTTTTACTACGGAGAAAACTTCTGCCTTTCTACAAAAAGCAAAACAAAAATTATAAATCAAAATTTACCAAGAAAACAATAAAATTAGTCATATTTAACTAAGAAGGACACCTAGTACTGTTAATAGAAAAACACTTTGATTAATAATCTAAAACAAAAATGCAATTTGGAATTGATGAAACTAATTTAATACTTTATTTGATAATAAACTAGTTTTTCACGTCATTAACTCGCCGTTACCACATTGTTAGAAACAAATGTCTTAGTAAATTATCAAATAAAAATTATTTATGAATTTCATTAAATTTCTTGCAGTGAAAAATAAATCGAAATGCCAATATTGATTCATAATTTTCTCCATTTCAACAAGAAATAAATAACCTAAGAAGTATTATAGAACTGAGTTGATTGCCAATCATTTTATTGACAGAAACTAATAATTATTTATTGATATTGAAATATTATAAATTGTATTTCAGAAACAAATTAGTTAATTAAATTGTATGAAACATTGATATTGACAAATACGAATATAAAATTTCTTATTTGTCAAGGGTTGTATATTGTCTCAAATGTACTTAAATTATTAAGTGGAAATAATGTCGTTAATAAACAACAAAATACCTAATTATATCATCATGTTCGTAGAATATCGATTCCATTTTACCTTTTCTGATGTTATCTGATTTCTACTTTTATCAACATTTGTCAAAAAAGGGGGTTTTCAACAGTACGGAAAACATTTCTATAATATTCTAAATGTAGAGCTTTGTAATTTTGATATTTTTATTAAGAAACTTAGCATCGCATGTATTATGTTTCTGTAAAATTGTATGCTTCTATTTAAAAGTAATTTATTTGCATTACTACATCGTTGTGCTTGTTTATCATAATAAAAGTAAACAATAAATAAAATAACAGGAAGAATATTAATACCTCAGTTTTTATTCTACAAAAAGAAAATATAAAATGAGAATAAATAATTCATCTACAAAAATATAAATAAAATAAATTAAAAAATATCTATCTTATTATTTGTTGAAATATGAATCCACTAAAAACAAACATTTTTCTTATGATATTTTAAGTCGCTTTTGAGTCTGTGACTGTCATTTAAATTACAAATTAAGGTGCAAATTCCTCATAAATAATAAAAATTTAATAAATAATACTAAAAAGGAATAGTAAATAAGTGTGTTCTACTTGGCACAAATTTAAAAAGAAAGCGAGCAATAGAAATGCAATTAATCAAATATAAATAAAATGACTTGTATAATATAAAGCCTGAATATTAATAGACTTTACTCAAAAGAATATTAAAATAATGTTAAATCTAAGTGCAGTAAGCAGAAAATGAGAAATACTTTACCATAGGAAATACAAAATCATGCAACGAAGTAATTAACATTTTCAATTTCAATATTTTGCAACGAAGAGTATTTCAACATCAATAACACGATATTTATTGCTATTAAAGCTATTTCTTATAAGTATTTTATTTGTTTTGTTCGGTTTACTTTCGTTTCAGCGATACTTACCAACCCACAAATAATCTCACTAAAATAGCATAAAAATATATATATGTATATATAGCATATTTTTTTTTAGTTATTTTCTTTTACTAGAATTTGTTATATTACGGCTTAGGCAAGGGTTTTTATGTATTCATTTATTGCTTGTCATTTTCATGAATAGATATATTCAAGTGGAACTATGGACTTTTATTAAAATCCTTGAAATTGCTCTATGTTAGACTTAAAGTTCTAAATTATATGAAATTTCAAAGAAATAAACAATAGTTGACTTTGGTTAGAAAATACAAAATAAATATTCGTGATGCCGCGTCAAGGCAAAATACCTTAAGCGCATGTTTCAATACTGTACCCAACTCGATGATTTTTCATTGTGTAAATATATCTCAGAAGTAGGGCATTTCCATTGTCGAAAAAAGGAGAAATTGCACTGAAAACTGCATTGCCACAATATCAGCTTGAAGATTTTACTCAGTTAGTTAGACGGAAACATTCACCGTCAACGGTTTAGCTTACATCTTCTTGTTGCTCTTGTTTCATGTTGTTTAATTTTTGTCCATTCGTTGAAGACGTTCATACGGTATTTGTAACGCATATCGCGATATTTTAACAGAGTAAAAAATGGAAAAATTAATAATACAAACTAAGTAGAGTCACACGTGATAATGTCCCTTTAGTCAGAACATTATATAATGATGAACGGCAACGCAACGTTAAATTTATAATAGAAAGTGTTGCTACTTAAGTCTTTTCTATTAAAATATTCATGTTTATTAATTATTTATTTAACCAAATTAATTATTAAGTGTTCTTTGGATTAAACTGCTGTGGATTACCCCAATACAGGCTAACTGTGATAGTGAATAAATGTAGTTTTTATAAGTGGAATAGGTGAAATAAGTGTTAAAAAAAGTAAATATCATTATTTTTTGCTGTTATTTTTTTGTATTTCACAGCTTAGCTGAATAGAATCTTTTTTATTGATTGTACATAGGGAGTATACGTAGTTTATGAATATCTCCCACTCAGCTGACCACAGATAAAAGATTTTTCTTTTATTTACAAATAAAATTTCTTATCAACTTTTAACAAAATTTGTGCTCAAGATATATCTATAGCAACGATAATTTATTGCCATGGCTTTAAAAATTGATCAAAGAAAACATTATTTTTCTCGAAACATATTAATAATAATATAATTCAAGCTCTTAAAATCAAACTCCTATTCTTCTTATTGTAAGAAAATTAAATTTATTAAAAATTCATTAAAGGAAGAAAATAATTATCCATGATTCGCTTTTCATTATTTTCTTATTAATACTCCATCTTAAATATTTTCATAATTAGCCCCATACCAAACAAATATTCTTTGGCGTTCTCATGAATAAGCCCACATATTTGTAATAAATTTTTAATATCTCATTATTAGAAAAAACATTTTCCATTAACAGCAGCCATAAAACAATGGATTTGTTAATAATTTTGTATTTTATACTTTAAATATGGAAAATAATTATGATATTAATTCATTATGAAATTGAACTCACAACGAAATTGAAGTGAATTGGATTGTTTGATCCTCTTTTAAGTTGACACTGTTTTGACAACCCTGGCTAGTTTTCTGTGACGAAAAATATTAAAACTATGTAACTCAACATAAATGATAAATATTCGGTCAACTGTCAAACATTTATGCGAAAAATAGAAATTTTTATTTATTTTCTTTTTTTCCATAAATATTCCTAAAAATATTAATAAAATTAAATAAAAAATTCGTAAAGTATATCGGTGTATTAAATACATTATGCGTGTTTACATTTTATGGCCAAAATCATAAAAGTAATAATATTAATGCAAACAAGAATCACCTACATGTTTAGCCCAGAAAAAAAACCAAAAATCATAAATTTCAATTTTTATTTATTCTTTCTTATTTTGTCTAATACCGGAAAAGTAACCAGTAGAGTGAAAATAAAATAGGAAAATGTTTAATAATATTATTTTGTATTATACCTGTTGTTAGGCAGGCATTGAGTTTTTATTAGAAATTTTAATGTGAGAAACAACACAAAGTTGATTTTGCTATGGAGTTTCTTTAATGATTTTTACATACATTTTGTGGTTGCTATCATTTATTTTTATTAACTTTTTTTACCTTTTTTATGGTGTTCTTGTTGAAAACTTTTTGAATATTTTCAAACTCATCGATCTACAAAATAATTTGATTTATTTAAAATTTTATAAACTCATTCAAAGTAATTTTTATTATTTTTTTCAGCTAAATTATGTTTTCGAAGCCCAAATAAATATTTTTATATTTTTTCTTTCGTAGAATATTCACATATTTGTATTGCATAATATCTGTTCCTTATTTAAGTTCAATTAAGCAACAAATCAATATCAATTTAAATAAATTAGACTAACTATTTAACTTTGTGACATGTGAGTAAATTCAATTCAATGCAATGTATAAAAATGTGAACGATTAAATAAAGTGACAGTTTCCTGCCCCCATCAAAACCAGACGTATAAATATAATAGTAAGGCTAGAGTATGAAAAATATGCTTAATGTACTGAAAAATATTGCATAGTAAATATGGAAAAGATATTGCTGTTTCCAGATAATGCAAAAAAGCTCTAAATATTTTTTTTTTTCATTAAAAGCACAGTAAATTCTGATAGTTTGTTAAGTGATGGTTAAAAACATGACAACGATAAAATTTCTGTTTATACAACAGAAAAAATTTTAAAATGTAAATTTATGATGTGACTTTGATTAAAGATGAAAATATTTTCTAGGAAATGTTTGTTGAGGTTCTAAGTATGTTTGTTGTATTACATCACAACAAACAGGAAGTACACATTCATGCATGTCGGTGAAATTAATAAAACAAAATCCTGACGTATGGCTATGTACTATTACGCTAGTAAAATATCAGCTGTCGCATGTGGTACTCGATGTCGGCAAAGTGTTATACAAAAGGCTCGAGGTAACAGCAATAGCGGTAACAAGGACAAAGATCGCCTGAAAGCAAATAAAAATGGAAAAAATAGTGAAAAAGACTGTACGGCTGATGATGATGATGAAAAAATAGCAAATGGATGTAATCAGCTAATGGTATGTTCAGTAAATTTTTTTTTGTATTTTTAGTTAAATTACTTTTAACTTGATGTGTATATACTATGCATATACAGAAATTTGCTTTTACTTTAAAAATTAATATATTTCATAATTAGATTACTTGTTATACCTTATCAAAAACTAATTCAATTAACATTAGACTCCCAGAGTTCATCTTCCTATTTTTTAATATCTATCTTTCACCGCTGACGCAGCTTTTAAAAAATTAAAATATCAATTCTGTTAGTAAATGACAGCAGACTTAATGAATTTGAAAATTTAATAAATTTACCACTCAGCAAAAAATAATTCTGAATTTCATCTTGATGTTATTTAACGGAATATTGTATCACGAATATTTAAATTAATATTTTCGTTATTGATTTTCATATTTGAATTATTTGTGACAAAATACATACCTGTTCCACTTGTACGATTTGTAAACATTTTTGTTATTCGTAACATTATTTCGTAAAATACAATTGTTTGGCTTTACAGGTGTAAATACTAGTAATAAGAGTAGAAAATTATTTGAAATACCATGAATTCACGAAACAGAGTAATTCTTCATATAAACATTTTCACAATTGATTTTTGCACATAGATTCTATTCAATATCAAAATGTTATTGAAACAACACGTAGACGATTTATATCTTCGTAAACTAACATTTCGGTTTTATTTGTTGAAATTGATTTGAACTGCTAAAATTTTGTGTGAAAATAAATTTTAGTTAAATCTTGATTTTGGTTCTTTTCTTTCTTCTAAATAAAATGAAATCCAATGAAAATGCTGCTCACGAAATCCATTCATGAAATATTTCACTTCATATTCCTTTTCTTCTACTTTTATGGAATTAAATGTAAATCGCCTGAAATCGAAATTTGATTTTATTCGTTTTCCTTTGGTTTAAAATATTTATATTAAATTTTTTGAAATATTTAGTGCAGTGTTTTCTCCTTCCTCGATTAAAATCGTTTGCGATGGGCCCACTGGGACAGTGAATACATTTGATATTGGATTCAGCAACGCAATCTTAAAATAATAATAAAGAGAATTGAAAACGTTCGACCAGACTTCTCCATTATGGTGACAAACTGAATATACAGTTCTATTTCGAGAAATCACTAAAATCACTTTTTCGTAGTTTATTTTTGTTTATAAGGAAATTTATAAACTCAGAGTTTTCAATGTTTGTCCCCCTGTTTGCATAAATTGATGAATTCGTACTCTTTGTGAATAAACAATTTTATTTGATACATAAATATAAGTTCTATAATACTTATTCTATCGCAAGGATTTTAAGGATTTATTTATTTTATTGCCAAAAAATATATATTATACTCTAGATTTTCGTGAAATTCCATTATTTGCTTAGGGCAAATCATTATAGCAACTGAATTTGTCATCAAAAACGATTTAACTATTCATCTAGAGAGATAAGAAATTATAAATTATTTTAAATCTTTCTACTTTATCACTATCAAAAGGAATATAAAATTTAAATAGTTAAATGAAATCTTGACCTATTGATTTTTCAGCAAATGCCTTTTTTATCATTCACTGCTAAATGGTTGTGCTGTTTCTTTGATGTATAATGAAACGAGAATTTTTTTGCAAAAACCTTCAAATTGATAGAATTTTCCTTCTTTTCTATTTAAATTCCACATTTTTGTATTTTCACTTAATTTTATTTACAATATCGCCTCATTTCACGCATTCTCCACTTTTTCTTTGCTTTTTAATTTCAAATTCACATCTTGTACTTTAATGTAATATTTTCTTTTTTTGACAAAAATAGCAAAAATATTCTAAAATGGTGTAAAATAAAATCGAAACTGTTTTACATTTTATATATTTTATCAAGTCGAATCCATCATTGCTGCATACCACTAGCCGTCAGTTTTATTAAAATATTCAAAAATGTAAAATGGTTAAAATTCCCCAATGTAATGCCAGTGAAACAGTGATATTGAAAAAAATAAATTCGGGTTGAAAATGTAATAAAATAAATTAAATTAGCTTAAATAATATGAAATATAGGACATGCGAAAGTAACTTTGTCGAATTTAAATATTAAAGAAGTATTATGCATCAATTACCACGAAACACAGCACATTTACAATTTATGGAAAACATTATCCATTTCTGTTTAGTCAGGCGACAACGGAAGGAAGCAAACAAGCAGTTGCTAGATAATAATTATAGGTAGACCACGATAAATAGATTTGCCGTTTTTAGTCTATATTTGGATTAACCATTCTATTATAAATTTAAACTTTTACCAAGCCTCTTCTATTTTCAAAAGTGTTATTATTCCTTTACAACAATTTTATTGAAAAGGCAAACGTATAATTTTATTTTCGTTAGCATAAAGCATGTAAGTTATTACAAATAAATTAATAATAACAATAAGAATATGGATAAATAATAGTAGAAATCCGAATTTAAGTAAATAAGCTCACGAAAATGAAAACACTTCCATTGTGTGTTTCAATTTTGAAATGGTTTCTGCTTTTCTAGTTTTCCTCTTTTCACAGAAATATTTTAGATTGCATTAAACTAAGCTTAGTTTTCAATGTGAAATATAGCAAAAATATTAAACAATTTTACAAAGCTTAAACACAATAGCAAATGGTCACGAAATAACGAGTTGTGGAATTATTTTCTTTAGTTTGAAAACGAAATTATTATTTAGAAATAAAGAATATTCAAATATAAGGGTAATTCAAGAAATAAATAATGTGTTAACGATTTCGTTTTAATACTTAAGAAGTAATTACAACAATGTTTTCACTTGATATAAAATTAATTAATCTCTGAAAATTTGCTAAGCCTCTAACATCGTCTTATTAATCTAGTTATAAAGAATATTAATTAATTTCAATGTAATCGATAAACTTTGACAATAATTTTTGCTATAAATGTATTGAAATTTTAGCTAAAGCCATTAACCGCATTATACGGTTTAGCTCGTCAAATTGTATATATAAATAACACTTTTGCAGACATGGCAATCGATAACCAATTAACATTTTGGATCGTAAATTTTATTAGTACTATACTCTTATGGTTTTATAAAGCTATCAAATGGCCATTTTCACAAATTTACCATAAATTATATGTTGACGTTGCATCGATTTAGGAAATGCGTCATTTTCACACAAATCCCAAATGGAGAGTGTGTGCAAAGAACATCGTTCAATCACTCTATAACTTTAGTAGGAAAGATTTAAGAATAATATTCACGTATAAATCATTTTATCGATTTTCCTGTTTATTCATTTTTGCAGTCATTATTCAGTTTCTATTTTGCAAAGATTTTATTTCGAAATAAATAATAGATTCATTGTGTTTTTCGTAACATAATTAATTCACTTTCATTAGTTAATTTCATCAAATATGCTATTGATAAATAGGTTGTTTACCCATAGAAATAGCAAACAATAATTTTTTTTTTCTAGATAAAAACTTTTTACTTGTTTCGTTTTTAATCATTTCCTTTTCTTAGATTCATTAATTGTTATTATTTTTCATTCAGAATAAAGCTGCCAAAATAATTTTATTTATTGTGTACAATAAGAGCAGTCTGTATGCATAATTCGAATGAAATTTTTCGCTTTATAAATTTAATAACTAATTTAAAATCCATCTATCAACGTCACAATTAGATTTTTCACTGTTAGAAAAACCAGTAATATTTAAAGAGGTGAAAAGTCTTTTTGAAGCATTTTATCGTATAAAAAAAAAAAATTAAATAAAAGTTTAATGAATTTTCAACAAAAGAAAAAAAAAGTTTTTGCATAAAAATACTTTTTAATGAAGATTCTTAATAAGAAAAAAATAAAACGAAAACCTTTCTATAAAACTTTCCTTACCACATTTTTTTGTTTGAAGAGCGAACATTTTCTTATGTTTGAATAAACTTTTAAGATGAATAAAAACAACAAACTTTGTAATATAAATAATTGCTTCTACGAATTGAAGGTAAAATGATTAAGTTAAATAACAAAGCTTTTACTAAAACGGGAAACATAGGAGGTCTCTGTGTGTCTCTTTGTAACTTTATTGAAATTTTTAAATATTTTCTTTTATCTTTTGCAGGTGCTTTCACCCGATAAATCAAATTTGTTGAATGGCAGCACTAAGCTGATATTAGGTAGTTTGAATGAATTACCTATAGTTTCTTGCGACAATGCCGCACCACATTTGACAGCAGTAACTTCACCATCATCATCGTCCTCTGTAATATCTTCAGCATCGCAGCAACATCAACAAGACTTGTCTGTAAGTTTTATCAAATTATCTTTTACCAATTGTTTTTCCACTTCCTCGTCTCTTTTATCATAAAACTCACGTATTTAATTTGACTAATTAATGAAAAATAAGACAAATGGAAACGTGAATGTTGAAATAAAATTATTCAATTTAAATTTTCAAACTTTATCAAAGTTTTAAGATATAAAACTTTTCGTAAATTTATTATTTCAAAAATAAATAATAAAGCAATGAACGATTTTAATATTTAATTACACAATTTTCTAAAGCGATTATTGATTTTAAAAATATTTACAAGTAATGAAAAAACAATTAGGGATTGTAGATTTATCAGGATTTAATTCAAATGTCGAATTTTTCCATAATAATAGTTAGTTAGTTAAAATCAAGAATTATATTATTAGCTTATTTCATTTTCATAAGTAAATTAAAGTAAAATTAATTATAGCACAAGCATCGGGCTAGAACTACTCAAACTTAATTAGTCCAAGGAGGTAGTAAGTGTTATTAAAATATTTTAAAAACAGAATAACCATTAATATAATTTACCCTATGGTTCCATATAAAAAGAATTGTCTTATACATTAATCGCTATGAGATTCATATTGAAAGCATTTAGATATTATTAAAAACTTATACCGAACTGGATGCACTTGTTTAATCAATAAAAATATTTGTGCAAAATATAATCATAAAAAATAATATAAATATATAAATTCACTCTGGCATAAAAAATAAACAACAAAATGCAGAAGAATTATTACCTTATTTTATGATATTATCGTCATGTCGATTATTTTTATTTGTTTTCCATTTTTTTATTTATATTTATTTATTATTTTGCTTTTCTATGATGTTTTGTTAACTGAGTTAAAAATAAGAAATATCACATAAATATTTACATAAAACCACTGTTGTTATGACGCAACAGTCTTCAACTAATAACATTTCGAAGAACTCGCAATATAACTAAAATAAGGCAGCAAATTTTAACTGGAAAATATAATGGAAAAATTGATTCTTCGTTCGTTCTTAAAAAGAGTTAAAAGTTGTAGTCAAGTCAAGTAAAAGAAATATTATTTATATGATTTTTTTTTTATTATTGCTATAGAAAATAAAAGCATTATTACCAGTTTTATGCATCACCGAATCGTAACTCACCCACAATAATGTAATAAAAACTCCTTGTTTTTTATTTCTTTCCGAATTCATTGCAAAACAAATAGCAAAAGAAGACTTACAATTTCACATATATACTAACTACAATTTTATTTCCATTTAAATTTCTAGTAAACATTCGATATATACATGGCTATTGATTTTATTTGCGATTCTCTACACATTCTACTACATAAAGTTTAAACACTTTTCTATTCTTACGACGCACAAACGTGTCCTGATTTGAATATGAAATTTAACCGAAAAAAAAACATATTATATTATCAAAATTAAGTAACAAACAAATTAAATGTCGTTAATGTGGCACGTGAATTATTTATTAAATAAGGAAAAGTCTATTTTGTGGTTTCCCAGTTAACGTTAAGACGTCAAGCGAGAACACTAGACATCATTTAACTCAACCATTAATGACGTGGCTTATGTAATGATAATAAAAACATTCACGATCCACTTCGGTGTTTCTTAGTTCTCTCTGTATACTTCAATCAATAAATAATAAAGTAAAATTTTATTCTAAAATTAAATGTCAACAATGAATAATTATAAATTTTATTATCTATTTCACTATTTAACGACCACAAAATTGAGTAAATATTTATAATAAAAATTAGGATTATGAATAACCATTAACCAAGGATTTTTCGGTACATTTGAGTTCGTCAGAGCTTGAAATGACGGTTTTAAATTTACTTTTATTTATTTATTCAATTTTATGTATAAAGATTAAATTTGTAAATAAAAACAAATAAAATAGAACCGCAATAATGGAAACAAAATTACACTCGGAGCCTCTGCTATATAACTGAGTTTTTCATTCTTAAAATAGACTTTTGTTGGATTATCTTTTGTTCAATAAAATTAAATAGATAAAAAAATAATATATTTTCAGAATGCTGTTCTCGGTCCGGGAGGTATTATGTATTGCAAAGGCTGTATTGTGTCTGGACCACTTGACTCCATAGTTAATCTCCTTATGCCAACAAAACCGGAAGAACTAGATTCAGTAAGTAACATTATCATTTTATGATCAAATATTTTAATTATTATAATTTACGATATTTTAAACCGTAAAATACATTTTAATCCTATACTTTAACACCATTATATTGAAAAGACGATTTGGTAATTCATGCATACAGTAAAAAAATTGTATTTATTTATTTCGGTAATATCTTATGCAATAAATTAATCCTCTTTTGCGTGCTCCATTGGGTTTAAATTCAATTTGTATGTTTAAATAATTGTGATTTTATACACATTAGTATTCTTTAAAATTTAATCAAAAATCGTAACCATCATCGATGAATAGATCGTTAACAAACCAAAACAATAAATGTATTTTTTTTCTTTTATAGGAATTTGTGTTTTCGTTTTTGCTTTCATCACGTCTGTTCATTCGACCACATGAATTATTAGGACGTTTATTGTCAGCAGTACCTGAAACTGAAACATTGAATTGCTTAGTTGGGTTATTGAAAATTTGGACGAAGACGTTTCCGTATGATTTTCGTGATGAACGGATAATGTGTCATGTTAAACATATCGTAGCTAGGTAAAGACAGAATAGCACAAAGCTTTATAGCAATTTACTTTATATTCTTTAAAAAATAAAATCCATTTCAAATGTTATATTTGTATGAAAATAAAATCACCAGATGTGCAAATACTGGATTAAGTGATGTTGTCTCTGAACTATTGCGTGCCTTGTTAAATCGTCTGACAGACTTAGAATATCACGAAGAAGATTTACGTGCTTGTCAGACAACCGATGTAGATAAGGATAAAGTAAATATCTTACGACATATTATTTATACTTAATGCTTTTTCTACTTTGTTAATTTTCATCTATTCACATACTCACTCACATAGAAACATAAATTTTCAAATCTTAAAATAAACTAAAAATTTTAGTTAGACGAAATAAGCTGGCCTACATCCACTGAATTAGCTAAGATACTCTGTCGCATCGAAAGAAAATTGGCAAAACACGTTGGACCAGAAGAATTTGTACAATGTAGCGGAAATGTTTTACAAGCAGACCGTCAGGTAATTCAATTAATTTTTTTAATTGATTTTTTGTTATTATAAAAGTAAATTATATCAAAAAGAAAAAAAATTCTTTCCTTCGTCTTGTAGATAAAAAACCGTGATTTACCATCAACATCAGGTGGTGGACCACCTGGCTGTCAAGATCACAAGAAAACGTGCAACTTAGAAAGTTACCTTGACTGGTCGGCTAGATTAAGATTATTAGTAGCTAATGAAATATTACAAGTAATAATCACGTCCAATATTATCTTCTATATTTTTCCATTGCATTCTTGACGTTTTTGTAACTTTATTACCGTTACGAAACTAATAAAAAAACTTTATTTTCAATTATTTTTTAAAAATGTTGAATACTTTCATTCATTTTCCTTTCTTTAGTGTACAGGGATACGTGATCGTAGCAAAATTGTTGAATTATGGAGTGGTGCAGCACAATACTGTTTATTAGTTGGCAACTATAATAGTGCAACAGCTATTTTAGAATCACTGGATATACCACCTATAGCGAGACTACAAATTACGGTAATACAATTTTTTAGTTTATGTTGAACTAATAAAAGAAACTAGTGCAAAACTTTTTAATTAAAATAATTAATTATAATTGAGAAAAGGCAGTGTCTTAAATCACATCTACATATTATATCACAATACAATAAACTAAGCAAAATATATAGTTCTATGAAACATCTGTCTGCCATCAAAATTTATTTGAAAGTACGGAAAAAAAGCACTTTTTACTTTTTTAAATATTTTAATTGCTTTAAACTAATTAAATTTTACAATACATGCAGGTGTACGACGAATTTATGTTAGTAATTTTGCTTCATCAGTAAAATTAAATAAAATTTTGTATAAAAGTTATAAAATCGCAACAATGCTTTTAATTTACTTAGAAAGTGCATTAAAGTGTTTATTAAAATAAATAAAAATCCCTAGTAAAATTAAATGCATTTTAAACAAAAAAAAAGGGAAGAAAATTCTTGTTTTAATCAAATAAAAGTTAATTGTATTTCAATAGCATAAATTTAATTTAATTATAAAGCATAAGAATAAGGTTTTATATATTCTGTGAAATAAAAACTGCATACAAAGTGTTAAAACAAAATAAATTAAATACTTAAGATTTCTGCTAGTGGAGACGCCCGGTTTTATTTCATTTGAAATTTTATGACAAATTATTTCGCTTTATAAATTTTATACACTTTATTCAACAAGGATAATTAAAAATAGAGAAAAAACAAATTAAATAAACAAGCAAACAATAAACTTATAATTATATTTAATTACTATGAAAACATAATATAAATAAAACTAAGAAGAAAAGCTTTCGATTATAGTCAAGTTAAAAAATTTATTAATTACTCTCATATTGCTATTTTTGTAGCAATTTCATTTATAGACTTTTGTCTATGAAAATCATAACAAAAAAGAAATTATTTTGTTAGAAAATATAACTATAATCATTCTAAACATTGTTATATTATTATCATAATAATAATAATAATAATAATAGCGGTATAGTGTTTATTAAATTTTATTTTAATAATAAAATTGATAAAATAAGTTTTCACTATATAAAACTTTAAATTAAAAAACATATATAATTCAAAATTTTATTTTATTGTTAAAATAGACAAACACAAAAAGCATTTATTTATTTAGTAAAATTGATATTTTAAAACAGTAATACTCGGTTGAATTGTTAATTGTAAAATAAATATACAAATATTTGTTTCAAACAAATATAAATTTATTGAATTTGAAAAATAAATTTCCAGTTTTTAAAACTTTTTAGTTTTCTATAAAACTATCTGTAAATAGATATAAATAGATATATATACATATATATATTTTATATAAAGTTTATTAATTTTATTGATATTTATTAATGTGTGTATAAAACTTTTATGTTAGAAAAAGGATCCAAAACGAATATTCGAAAATAATGTGTATGGAAAAAATAAAATTAAATTAAATTCTATATACCGTAAACGTCAAATGTTATCATGGAATAAAATTTATTACTATAAATCCTATAAATATATTAGTTAATTTAGTAATAATGTAATCCATTCTCAAAAAAAAAAATAGCAATAATCGTTAAATGAACCGATACATTATGCTTTATTTTATGTGTAAATCTCCTTCCATAGTTTACCAAATATATCGATAATTATAAGTTTATTGACTATAATTATCATATTTTGTAAAAAAAATACAGGAAACCTACGATAAAATCTGTAATATTACATAACAAAAAATTATGAATCGATAATAATAATTATCGCATATGTTTTTATTGGATTTTTTGTGCTTTTATTATATTTTCATGTAACTGTGAATGACAGTGGAGTAAATTATCAACAACATGCCAACAATTAGATTGTATGCAAAAGCATGCAGAGGGTTGTGGTGATTTATGGATAAAACAAACTGGTAACAGTGATTGTGTAATAGCAGAGAAAAAATGTATAAAGAATTCAACATCGTCAACAAATTTAACAAGGCCCAGCTCTAGTGAATGGGTCGTCCTGCCTGTTTTTGGTGATATTGTCAGATTAGCATTGACCGCACGTGACGAATGTTTAATCAAGTTAATTAATTAATAAAGTGTTTTTTTTTATTATAATAATAAATTGGTTCTACTTTGTTTTATCATAGATTACCGAATGGCCATTTAAATATAGCTGCCTTTGACCGCTTGGCCGCGATTGTTGGTGCTTTTACACGACATATGTGCGACGTGAATACACAATTACCAGATGTCGGTGATTTTGAGTTAATATCACGTTACATACAAAATTGTACATTATTGAGTGAATCAGGTAAAAAAAAAAAAGAGAAATAAAGGAAAAACTGAATGAATTTTTTTTTTGTACATCAAAATTCATTTTAATGCAATTACAGAACTAATGTTAGCCTCGTTTGATTGTGAGGAACCATCAAATGCTGAAAAACAATTATACGGAGTAGCGTAGCATCAACTGAATTTTAGGATAATTATTTTTTTTTTTTTTATAAATATTTATACTGAAATCAACGGTTTTATCACAGAAATAATGTAATTAAAGGACACAAAGTAAATATTATCCCATCATAAATGTAATTAATTTTAAACAAAAATAAAATAATATTTGTAAATTCCTCACGCAAAATTCATTTGTAACAAAGTAAATAAAGGATAAAACAGTGAATAAAAATTAAAATTTATACATTTATTATTTAAATAAATGATTTAATATAATGCGAAAACCTTGCGTAGATAAATTATGTAAATAAAATTTATATTAAACAAATGTTATATATATATAAAATATGTAAATAATTTTAAGTTTATATTTGAATAATTAAAAGAGAAAGAAAAATTTCAATTATTTTAGCAAAAAAAAAACATATAATTTTAAATAAAAAAGAAAAATCCAAAAAACAATTTTACAATGAACCAAAAAAATAAATTAAATTAAATTTAAAAGAAAACATTGCTAATTAAACAAAATTAAAAGAAAATCATTTTATATTAAAAAAAAAAAAAGAAAAGAAAAAATAAAATAAAGGAAAATATATAATTAAAAAAGGTGTTTCGTTTTGTTTTTAATTTCTTTCTTTAATAAAAATACTGTCTGTGCTTTACTATCTTTTTACTATTTTTCTTCTAGAACATACATTTTTAGTAATTAATTAAATAAAAGCAAAATAGTTAACTATGATTACACTATTCATCTATAGTTGCACTCTGACTACATGTAATTCAATCATTCATTATCAATTAAGGCATTTTTAGTTTATATGATTTAATTCCATGGAAAAATTAAAATTGAAAATATATATAAAATAAAATTCATTATCAACAGTTAACACAAATTTAATTTAAAGCCTGAATTTTTATATATCAAACATATGTTTCTTTTATTTTTTACTTTTTTCTTCATTTTTTTTTTGTAATAATTTAGTTTTAATACAAATTAAATATTAATTAGATATAAATATATAAATCCGGTAAATTAATCAAACCATGATTTTTTATTTATTTTATCATATTTTGCCATATTAATTAATATTGAACTAGTTACTTGCTCACGATTACGATTCTGTCCATAATAATCGACAAATTCACCATCTGGATTCACTAAGTACATAATAATTGTATGATCAACCTATAAATAAACGTATAAGAAATATAATTTTATTTTTTTTTAAACAATTAAATGGTAAAAAAAATTAAAACCAACAATATAATCATTATCTTCATCACGAGGTCCGGCACTAAAGTATACACGGAATGCTTTGCAAACTTTACTAATTTGTTCAACAGTTCCAGTCAAGCCAAGTAGTTTTGGTGAAAATTCTTTAACATATTTGCCAACTATTTCTTTGGAATCCCGTTCGGGGTCGACGGTTATAAACAATGGCTGTAATGCTGGACTCTTTGGCGTTTTTTCTTTTTAATTAAATAATTGACATGTTATAACAAAAAAGACGAAATTATGCTACAGAATACATTACATACCTACATCGTCGACAACTAATGCCATTTTTTCTAATTCTTCTGGACATATATCTGGACAATGTGTAAAGCCAAAGTATATTAAAAGCCATTTACCTAAGAAATCTTCTGATTTAACATTTTTTCCCTCGGATGTCACTAAATCCCAACGTCCGCCAATAGCTGCTTTTCCTAACATTCTTTTTCGTTCTTTCATTAATGCTAAAATATATTATCGCATATAAGTTTCCACAGTCTTCACATAATTATTAATCAACAAACCCATTTCTTTTTCTTGTTTGACATAATAGACAAACCCTAAAACACCAGCACCACCAATTCCAACTATTGTCAAACTTTTCCATGTAATCGGACCTTTACCTTGTCCAGGCTGCTCAGCCTGTTGATTACTTGCATTGCGAAATGTTGGCCTTTTAATTGGATTTTGTACTTTTATATTTTTGTGTAAAGAAGAAACAAAACGAGTAAATAATCGTGACATTTTAAGGTTAGAATACAAATTTTTCTTTTTGCCTAAAAATAGTATATATTAATTTTTGTCATATATATTACACAAGTCAATTATAGTACCTTTTTAATAAACAGTCATGATATAAATTATAAACTAAATATAATTTTTATTTACCTTTCTGTCGGTAAATAGTTTTGTTTAATAAATGACGCAAGAATACTATCTTTTGAAAAGAAATTTGAACTTTATTTTGTTTCATAAATTACATTTAGTGTTGCTGTCATAAAAATTTTAAAATAAAACCTTTCAATTGTCAGAGTATGGAAGATTACTTATTTTTTATATTGAGCACTTGTAAATCTAAGGAATTCAGGAATACTGGTTTATGAGCTTACAATCCAATAATTTATATTTAAGGATTAAGTTTTATGTACTTTCATGTGTGTTTTTAGAGTACTTTTTTGTCGAAAACTTTTTGTGCACAAACTACAATTATGAGGTTTCTCTCCAGTATGTATCATTCTATGATGTTTTAACACCTTGAAAGTGTAATTAATTAATAAAACGATCAAAAATAACAAATATTTACAAATTACCTCCTGTGCTGAAAAAGTTTGTGTACAAAATTCACATGAAAATGGTCTGTCGCCTGTATGCGTCCTTAAATGAACATATAATTGACTAATTGTTTTAAATGTTTTTATGCAATGCTCACATTGGTATGGACGCTCACCACTATGTGTACGAGAATGTGTTGTCAGTTCTCCGGAAGTGGTAAACATTTTACCACATTCTGAACACACATACTTTTTATTTATTCCATGTCGACTGAAATGTATTTTCAACATAGAATCAGTTTTAAAGCGCTTTTCGCAAATCGGACAAGGATATGGTGTTTCATTTGAGTGCGATAATAAATGGCTCTAAAAATTTCATAAAAGGATTTTACAGTACTTTATTTTAAAAAAAAAAATTATTTAACAGACCTGTAA
Organism: Ptychoptera contaminata; assembly: GCA_963942525.1. Taxonomy (NCBI): domain Eukaryota; kingdom Metazoa; phylum Arthropoda; class Insecta; order Diptera; family Ptychopteridae; genus Ptychoptera; species Ptychoptera contaminata. The sequence continues at coordinate 9,979,696 of OZ012636.1, read as the reverse complement.
TCCTGCTTTATGTGTAAATCCTTTTCCGCATGTGTCGCATATAAAACTTTTAACATTTGTGTGAATCAATAAATGTTTGGCTAGAGATGATGGGAATTTGAATGATTTATTACATTCTATACATTGAAACTGATGTATTTCATTATTATTACTACGATGATTTGATTTGATATGTCGTTTTAAATCAGTCAGTGTTAAAAATTTACTGTGGCATATATTGCAATAAACGGAATTATTATTTAAATGTTTCCGATTAATATGAGCATTAAGTTCGTCTTGTGTTTGGAATGTATCATCACATTTTTCGTACATTAATTTTGAATTATTAACAAGTAAATTACTTGATTTGCTATCATTACTCAAATAATTATTAGCATCAGTCTCTTCAATTTCTTCAAAATTCATTTTACTAGTTGTTGTCTGTAAGTCTAAACAATTATGAAAATATAAAGTAAATATTTGTCCACAATAATTTACGAATGTATTATTACTAAACCTTTATAAGCATCTATATTAGCATCTAACTGTTCAACTTCTTCATAACTACTATTAATGACTAAATTCTCTACATGGTTTTTTTTATTAAGAATATCATGAAAATATTCGTTACTTTTTTCACATTGTTTTTTAAAAGCCAGCCAGGATAAACATTTTGCTAGACATGTTGAGCAGATTTTTTCTGGAAACCCATCGTTTTTATGAATCTAAAAAGATTAAAAATTTTCTTTCCATTAAGTTTCGTAACTTTTAAAATTAACTAACTAAACTAACCTCTAGATAAGTGCACTCTCCGAATACTTCAAATGTTTTACATTCAAATAATGATTTTAATTCATCATTATCCTTCTTCATGCAACCTCTACAAATTCCATTCAATTCACTTGGATTCATTTAAAATGCATGAACAATTACAAACTGTTTTAAACAAATAATATGCAACAATCAAAACAAAAATAATAAACTGTCAAATGAGAAAAATAAAATAGCTCAATAAACACTGAAAAAAGGCTCCGGAAAATAATAAATTATTGTTCAGTGTATTATTTTTCTATGCAAAAAAGAAGAGAAAATAATAAAAGAAAAGAGATAGAAAAAAGCCGATTTTTATGTATCAAAACGTCAAAATTTTGTTTGACGTTGACGGCGTTTAAATGTTTTGTCACAAATGTTAATTAAATTATTGAATAATAAAATGTGAATAGAAATGCAAACAAATACAAATTATGTATTTATAATTCTTTAATAAAAAAATAGAACATATGTTTTAAATAATATAATTAATGTGTATCATAAAATAATACAATATATGTGAGCTAGAGTAACACTAGAATATAATAAAGACGTACAGAAAAAAGGGAATTTAATAGTTTAAATTAAGTTTATTTTATTTAAATCAAAACATTAGACGGTAAGATAAATAATATTTTAAAAATAAACATATAATTAAGTTAAGTAATAGTTAAGTGAAGTATATATAAATAAGAGACATACAGTAAAATGTCAACAAAACCAGAAGATGAAACAGAGAAAGAACATGATAGCGATGGCGCTGATGAGGAAAATGATGAGGTTAGGTTCACTCCCAGCTCGCCTACAATTTTTTCAAAATTATTTATTAAAAATATTTTTCCTAATTTTCTGTTTAATTAAATATTTATTGATAAATTTCAGGAAGAAGAACGTGGACAGAATAAATTTGGAATAAATAACGGAGCAAATTCAAGTAGAACAGTAACATTGCCTATGCTGATGGCGGCAAATATGCTACAACCAGGAAAATCAGCAATGACCATAGAATATTTAGTAATACTTTTTAAATGAAAAATCTCTCTTTCACTCTCTAAACAATAAAACAATTTTAAAATATTTTAGGGTCAAAAGTTTGTTGGTGATTTGTTGTCTGATGGTAAAATTAAATCACAAGAAACTGAAACAATATTTTGTTCACCAAGTGCTTGGGCAATACATTGTAAACGTATTATAAATCCAGATAAAAAGTCTGGCTGTGGTTGGGCGTCAGTTAAATACAAAGGAAAAAAATTAGATGCATATAAAGCAACATATTTACGAAAGTGTCAATTACAAAAGGATGCAACAATGAGTGAAGGTTTGCTTTGTCTAATAAATATTTTTATTAAAATTACTAATTATCCGTATACAAATTTTAGAAGATGGTGAAAACGAGAACGAAAAAAAAGAGCCAACGCCTCCACCACCACCAAAACGAAATGTTTTACCGCATAATACAGTGATGAATCGCAACATTCCTCAGTTAGTTTTATAAAAATTTACTATCAAATCTCATACATTTCCAATATATTAATTTTTTTATTTAAGTGATGCTAATACATTAGTTGAATGTGTTCCATTTACAACCATCAACAAAATGCAGCCCTTTTTACTATCACTTTCCACATCAGCAGTATTAATAATGGATTTCCATTGTCATTTAACACAAAGTGAAGTTTGTGGCTATTTAGGAGGAACATGGGATGTCAATGCACATAGTATAATAATTTTATTTTTTTTAGTAATTATATGTAACTAATTTTTATATTTTTAAGATTTATCAATAACACATGCATTTCCCTGTCGTAATACAAAACGTGATCGAGATCGGTCTAATGACGTTGAATTAGAAATACAAAAAACTATGTTAAAGAAAAATGTTCAGCTTGTCGGTTGGTATCATTCTCATCCAAAGGCACAAGCCCAGCCGACTCTCAGAGATTGTGATGCTCAATTAGATTATCAAATTCGTATGAGAGGTCCATCCGATGCGACTTATACACCTTGTATTGGAATTATTTGCTGTATGTGTAGAATTTGAGTTAAATTTATTTTTTGTTTTTAATATCTTTGTTGATTTTTATAGCTCCGTATAATATTGAAGATGCAACACTCGAATCGGGCATAATTGCATATTGGGTTGTCCCACCACCAGAATTAAAACAAATGGAGTATGGACGACCAATGTTAATGTCTTATTCTGTTAATCAAGATCCTACCTTACCTGATGATATGCGTGAAGAAATGCGTTTATGTGTTGAATATTACAAAAAATTTCTTAATGATTTTATTAATTTTGCATCGATTTATCGTGATGACACAACATACATTGAAAAATTAAAAAATACGCTTTACGCAAAATTTCCTAAAGAACAGAATGATGCTGATCTATGGAATTGGATACGAGATCTACTAGGATTAGAAAAAGAAGATAATTTTGAACCACCTCAATCTGCAATAACAGCTGCTCTCGCTGCTGCCGCGGCGGCTGAATCCCAACAACAGCAAATACAAAGTTTGCAGCAAATCCAACAAAATCAAATTCCTCCTATTAATTTAGTCGATGATTTGTCTAAAGAAGAGAAAGATGTTATAGCTTCAGATAAATTGAAACTACAAGAGGAATTAAAATTAGGTCAAATTTCCTCATTACAACAACAATTAAATTTACCGTCTGGCCTAAATATGAATCCATCAATAATTGCTTCCTCATTAGTTATTCCAACAGTTCCGGGACATATTGGTAATAATGTTTCTAATGCAGCAGTATCAACAACATCGTCATCATCTCCCCGTGATAGCCCAATTACTATACCTTCTAACTCAGCAAGTCCTGCTAAATTTGAAATACCCATAAGAGCTAGCCCATCACCTGCTAAATCAGACACCTCTTCAAGAACACGAAATTCACCTGCGCCCAGTCCAAATAAATATGGAGCAGCTGATTTAAGTACAATTGATCATCGAAGTGGTTCTCATCGTAATTCCAGTCCAAGTCGTTTGACGCCAAACAGTGTTAAAAGTGGTGGAGCAGACCACAATAGTACGAGCGCTACCAGAGAAATGACTGATTTTTTCAACAATTTTGCCGGCAAATTACCACCTGGTCTTTTGCAAAGTGATTTTTCTGCTCTATTTCAAACACAGGCAGCACACACACATCCTGCCACTTCATCTTCTTCTTCACAGCATAAAAATGGAACTTCTGCAAATCCACCACTGTCTGCAGATTTTCCTTGGGCATTAACAGCTGCACATGCAGCAAATTCTGCTACAAGTATTACAACGCCGTCAAAATCGTCTCCCATCTCTTCATCTCATCAAACAACACCACTATCACTTGTCTCAACTACATCTGCTATCAACATGTCTTCAACAACGATAACTCCTTCATTGTCGGCATCAGCAATTGCAGCATCATCGTCATCTTTGTCACAACCTCTTTCATTATCTATGACGACATCTTCGCCATCTCATTCGTCCAATATTGGAGCTCATGATGGAGTCAGTGCTCGTGGTTCAAATCGTGATTCAAGTATGGATCGATTATTACCATCTGGTGCTGGTGGCAGCGGTAGCGGAAATAGCGGTAACCTAAAAGAGCTGAAAGATTTTATGGCACAATTTGAAAAAGGTGATTTTGGTCAAATGTTGTTAACCCAATCGCCAGAACTCTTTAACAATATGATGATGGTTCAAGGTATTTTCTTCTAATTTCTTTTTTTTTCATAAACTAACTCTAAATGTCGTAATTATCACAACCACAATAATTTTTCTCTATTCTATTTCTCTTCATTATTTATTTCCTATGACAATTATAATAAATTTTAACTTTATAAAATATATTTTTACCATGTCATTTATGATTAATTATTTATTTAAAACAGGCTTAGCACCATCATCAACAAAATCAAATGAGAATTCATCCACATCATCTTCTCGCAGCAAATCCAACAAATCAGCACATTCATCACATCATCGTGATCATGACAGTCGGTTAATGGAGTTAATAACCTCTTCCTCTTTAAATAGTGGTGGTATGGTGACCACTACACAATCATCGGGAAATAGTAAAAGACAATCTTTAGCTGCACAACAGCATGCAGCAGCGGCTGCGGCAGCTGCAGCACAACAACAGCATTACTTTGATATGGAAGACATGATGGCAGGTCAACTACATAGAATGATGCAGTCAGCCGATAAATCGGGACTCAGTGAGTTTATCAAATCACCAGAATATACGTCCTTATTATTGCAACAAGCGGCTGCTTTGGGTATGAGCGGAGATATGGCTGCACAGATGGCAGCTTTTGGTGCTGCTCAATCAGCTCAACAGCAATCAATGACATCATCGTCAACGAAGAAGAGCACTAGCAAAAAGGCTCAACAAGCGCAAGCACAGGCTCAAGCGCAGGCACAAGCCCAAGCACAGGCTCAAGTCGCTCATATGGCCGCTGCGGCCGCAGCTGCTCAATCAATGCCTACACCACTCGAATTAGCACATATGTTACAATCATCTAAAATGTCTCCAGAATTTAGCCAATACATTATGCAACAACAACTGGCAGCAGCGGTCGCTGCTACTTCGGGTTGCCAATCTTCTGGATCAAACGTTTCAACAACAGCATCATCAACTTCGAGAAAAAATATTAACAGTGCATCGCAGGCTCAAGCAGATTTTAACTCAATATTTGGAAAAATGGGAGGTGACACAATGACTGCTTCCAATATTCCAGCTATACCAGATTTATCCGCACTCTTTGCGCCCGTTCTTGGCAATACTGGAAGTGGAAAGAAATCAAACTCTTCTGCTGACGCAAATCATGCAGCCGCCGCTGCTGCTGCAGCAGCTGCTGATATGTTAGGTAGTCTTTTCCAAACAACAGTCAAGCCATCCGACATAGAAAACTTCTTATTCTCTGGTGGTGGCCAGTTAGCTGAAAGCGGACGTGGTAAAATAAACAATCACGCTGGACTATCGCAAGAGCTAAACGCTCTCTTTGGTGGAGCTACAACATGTTCACCGTCACAGCCTAGCACAAAATCTGGAATGATTGACACAAACTCTCTACTATATCCACATATGTCTGTTTCTCCATCAGCTTCTTCAACATCATCTGTTAATTCTGCAACAGCAGCTGCCAAAGAAATGGCTGCCTTATTTGGTCATCCAACAAAATACCCAGGAGGCATTCCTGATCCTTTGGCTAAATCAACTCTAGCGGCAAACAATATGTACATGTCGCCATCATCTGCAGCTTCCTTACTTAAAATGCAGGAAGAAGCATTCCAGGCAATGATGATGAAACCTCCAAAAGTCTCCTCACGCCCATCATCGACAGCCACTGAATCAATCGGCTCTCCAACAGCCAGTTCTTCCCCTATACCTAAATCTTCATCAACACGAGACGGTAGCCCAGCCGTTTTACCACCACCTCCAGCACCACCACTAAAATATCCATTTAGTGCTGCAGACCTAGCCGTATCCAGTGTACGAGAACCTTCACGACAACAACCAACTCCATCGCCTCCCCCACCAAAAAAACGTATGGAATTTTCTATCGCCGATCTTGTTGCTCCGCCAGCAGCAAAACACCCAAAATTGATGATTGATGACACTCTTACATCTCCAACTGGTGTTTTAAATTTAACGGCACCGTCTGCATCATCACTATTGAACGTTAGTGCGGCATCCGCTACTGCTGATACTTTATCAGATTCTGTGGATGATGAACCAATGAAAACGTCCGGCAACGGTACCGCATCCACCTCTGTACTCAATCTCTCAGCTAGCACCAATCAACAACATGACAATAATTAGGAATCGCATATTTCCCGGACGGAGAAAACCACTCGCGCAACATAAGTAACGTACTTAAAACGTACAAAAATATGAAACGGGGGAGCATTTGGAATTCCTCTTTTTAACTTCTTCCTACATTGTTTTTAATTTTTTTCCACTATTTTATTTAATTTTTCTATTTAATTAATTATTCTATTTTTAAATGTGTGTGTGTCCAATTTATCATTAATTTTAATAAATGTTTTAATTTTTTTTTAATTTTGTTTCTTAAAAAAACAAGACATTCGTTTATTTGTAAATGACAATAGTTGATGGAGAACCAATTGGAACACTGTTTAATGGATCGAGTAGCACGTGCGCGAAATTGGCAAGTGACCGAGCGATAAAAAGAAAAAAAAAAAAGTTAAAAATTAAATTTATATAGAATGTAATTATATATTAGAATATTATTAATATAAAATCCAATTGACAAACTATAAAATTATTCTGTTTCTTTTTATCTTTCTTAACAATGTTTATTGTTGCTTTTGTTTAGTAAATTTTTTTTTTTTTGATATAATAAATTTCTGCGAGTTATTTACAAAAGACTTCAATGCAGAAAAAAAAACAACGAACCTAATAAAAATGAATTCACATTTATTAACAAATATTCCATTTTTATAACTATTAGTAAGTTAAGTATTTATTGATGTAGTCCTGCTCGCCATGAGATTTTATCGAATAAGAAAGTAAGTTTTCAAGAGAATCTACGGATCGGCTAAGGATGTACTTTACTTAACCACAGTTGCTTATAAGAAATCATATAGAAATTAAGCAGCTTGGTTTTAATATTTTACAATTTTTAATAGAGAGAAGTGTTTACCACAATTTAAGTATTAAGATAAGATTTCTGATATCACGTTAATTACTTAGCATCGGAACAGCATATAAATTATTTTCACACATAGAATTAAGCCGTAACACGAGCTAGAATTTAACATAAAATAAATGGCTTAGTTCTAAACAACTAATTCATCTTCTCAAAATAAAAAACTACTCGGTTTTTGTTTTTTAAAGTTATCTTATATTTTAATTAATTAATTAATTTACTTTTTCTTTTTTGTTTACTAAATTATAATATATTATAATTTATTAATTACAATCATTTTACAATTTATTTATTTATTATTATTTTTTTTAATGATATTTTAATTTCATTTATTGATTATTACATTAAAAAATAATAATAATAAAGAATTTTCTTTTAATAACAAAAAAATAATCTTAAACACAAATAACATAATTAAACATAATTATATATAATAAAAATTGAAATTTAATTTAATTTAATAATTATTAATTTTTATTTAAATGGCTGTGACGAGGTTGCTTTCTTTATCTTTTTCTTCTTCTACAAAAAAATTATTATAATAAAAATTAAATAAAAATAAAATTAAAATAACAAAAGGAACTCTATTTCACTTTATTTAAATTTATCTTATTTTTAATAAATTATTAAATTAAATATTTCATTTTATTTAAATTAGAGAAATTAATTAATTATATAATAATAATAATTGTATGTTAATTATTTCGTTTCTTGTATTAATTTCTTATTAAATTAATTTAAAAAAAAAAAAAAAAATATTAAAGTAATTTTTTTTTCAAATTCCAAAATTGAATTTTTTTTTTTTTTTTATATAATTTTATACATAAACATAGCCAAGACACAATACACAATTTCATTCAAAAAAAAAATTTCCTCATTTTTACTATTTAGCAAATACACAATATTTATTCACCACAACGAATAATATATTGTCTCGTTTGTTGATTTTAGCAATGACGCACAAACAAACAATTCGTATTTTAAATTATTAATAAAATTTTTTAATTAATTTTACATATTTTTCATTTATACAATTAATATTATTTATTTATTTATATTTTTGATTTATTAATAAGTGAATGATATTGTATTTATTTATAATAAATATTTATATATTTATATAAATATATATTTATAATAATTTTATTTTATTCTTGTATAATTGGCTATCTAAAAAGTGAACTATTATTATTATTATTATTATATATATAAATATTTAATCATATTTTAATTAAATTATTAAGCAAATTGCTTTTTATATTATATTTATTTTATACAAGAAATTATTTAAACTGTACAATCCGGTATGATTTTATTAATAAATGTTTTGCTTTTATTTTTACAATTATTTAATTAAATTTATTATATTTTACATTACAAAAAATAAAGACAATAAAAAATACACATACACACGCGCGCATAAACATATTAGAATTTTAATTAATTTAATTTAATTTAATTAAATAAATTATTTCTATATATAATGTATATAGATTTTTAAGTGAATACACTTTGTGTCTTCGGTTAGGCAATTTTTACATATTTTTCATTACAATGAAATAATTATCATAAAGTGGTTATAATCTTAGATAAATATTTGTTAATTTATATTTTTACAAATTTTATTTAATTAATTTATCATAAATAATGATTACTAAAGTTAAAGATTAAAGAAAACGACTTAAATGAAGATGAGAAATCAAAAATAAAATAATAATTTTAACTATTACATTATTGGCAGTATTGTGTTATTTATCTTATATAAACTATTTCATTTTTTTTTCTTTATTTAATGCTTTGTTTAATAGGAAAAAAAACCATGCGCTTATTTATTAATTATATAGTTCATCAACAGTTAACTTTAGCACCATGCAAATAAAAAAAGTAAAATCAAATTGTGTAAAAAGAAAAAAAAAAACAATTTTGCTACAATATTGGTTTGTGTCACGACTTTTATTAAATTTTCTTTTTTGCAAAAAGAAATTAATAAAAACGTTATTCACGCCAAATCAATAATAAAAATTTTAAATTCACGTCTAAGAAAATAAATCATTTTGCTATTTTAATTTCTTTTCTTTTTTTTTGTTTAAAGATTTAAGAGTTAATTTTGTATAATGAGGTTTAATTAGTTAATATTTGAGCTGCACACAGAGCTGCAATTTTTTATATATATAATTTTAAATTAATTAAAAATTCACTTAATTCTATTTTTATGATTTTTAAACTAAAAAACAAAAGTATTTTATATTGTTTTTTTTTTTCGGAATGTTTTCAGGTGTTTATGTTAAAATAAATAAATAATTATTGAGGAGGATTATTTATTTAAGAAAAGAAAAAAATAATAATTATTACATATTATTGATTATTGAAAAAAATCCAAGAAACGAACACATATTTCTTACTTAACACTAGAGAAAATTATTATTAAAATTATATGCATTTTAATGTTGATTTATATTTTGTGCTATTTGTTGCTTGATTTTATTTATTTATTTTTTATATTAATTTAACTAAATTTATTTAATTTTTCCAGTAACAAGTGTTTATTTCTTATAAACTGATAATTAATTGTCATATTTCAATTAAAAGTTCAGAAAAAAAGGAAAAACTGATTAGAATAAAAATTATCGCTGTGAGAAATAAAGAAAACAAGTAAACAGCGAAAAATAATTAATAAAAATAAAAAACAAAACAGGAAAATATATTTGTAATTATGATGCGAGGATAAATAATTAAATTAAATATTTTATTATAACTATGCAAATTATTGTTTGTTTTTTCTCATTTAAATTTAAGTTTAATCGCGGACTAATTAAAGCTTTTCAATTTTCAAGTATGTGTACTGTTGTACTTGTGTTAGTTTTGCTGTTGTTTTATTTTTTTACTTGTTAATTAAATTAAGGAAATTAAACTATCTTTAATTACTAAAAGAAAAAAAAAATAAAGATTAAATTTTGATGCCATAAAATTTCACAAAGTGTGACGCAATATCATCTAAATAAATCTAATTTTGTTTAATTAAATTAATTATTTTAATTTACCATTTATCAATTATAATTAAGAATAATAACCAAAACATTTAGTTTTTTCTTTGCCATTCATAAATTTTCTCATCTTAAACTCATAAAAAAAATTTAATTACAATAATTAATATTGAGACACATTCTCTATAATTATTTAATTAACTATTAAATGTCATATTTTATCTATAATTAAATATAATAAAAACATAGATTAAAAATAAAATAAAAAAAAAAAAACACAAGAGAAAAAGAATAACAATTACTCAATGTATAAACACACGCAAAATACGATATTTATTTAAAAACAAGAAAAAAATAATAATTAAATTAATTTTATTTTAATTAATTAATTTAATTTATACTAAATTTTTCATTTCCCTTTTTTAATTTTTTGTTATATAATATAATTATTATTTATTAATTATTTATACTGTTTTATTTATTTATAGTCTCTGTATTTAATTATTATTATTATTATGATTATTATAATTATTATTAATTTTATTAATTAATTATAATTTATTGAAATATTTTTTTTTATTTTTTATTTTTTTTTTGTAAAATAGCCACACTTCGAACACTTTGAGTTGCATTTTTAATTTTAATTAATTATTATAAATTAATTTTATTTATTTAAATTATTTACTTATAATAATTAACTTATTCATTATTATAATTAGTATTTAATTAGGAAAACAAAAAGCAGAATTAAATTTATTTAAAAAGACAACAACAAAAGAGGATTTCATTGTTTTTTTACCTTTGCCGTTATACTTCGGTTTACATTTTATTTTAAATTTTTAAAATTATAATTAAATTAAATTATTTTATTCAATTCATTTTTTTTTTTCTTTTCATTTAATTAATTTTATTTTCTTAATTATTCCTATTAGTAATATAATTTTTTTTTTCTTTCTTTCTTTTCATTTTCATTTTTCTTTATAAAAACATTTTTTTTTTACTATTAATTATACTTCTTATTGTATATTTTGGTAGGTAAAAAAAGATAATAATAAAAAAATTATAACAAATAATATATTTATATAAATTTTTAATAAAAATGTGTAAAACAAATAAACTTTAGTAAAAATAAATTAAAATAATAATAATAATCGAACACATGTGGATTTATGTTCCTTTATAAATTAACTATTAGAGGTTAAGGTTTCTCTTAAAATATAACACCCATAAAATATCCTAATACCCAATAATAATAATAATAATAATAATAATAATAATTTAACATAAACAAAATAATAATAAAATTATAATAATCTCACTACAACATATTTTTACTATTTAAAACAAAAAAAAATCATAAAAATTAAATTAAAAATTATTTTTTTCTACTTAAAGCTGTTAACAACAATCACCCACCCACCCGGATGAAATGAGTTAGGAGCGCGATTTTTTTTTTATTATTTGGTTGTTGCAAGCGATTATTATTATCATTCAATTATATTTTTCTATTTAACTTGTGGCGTGGAGCATGGATTTTATTTGTTTTACTTATTATTAGAATAATTGATAAAAATCAATTAAAATTCTAAAAGATTTAAATATTTTGATTCGCATAACGTCAATTTGTAAAACGTAAAGACAGATTAAGGTTAATAAAAAAAAAACAACTTAGAAGCAACCAAAATTCCATTAAGCGTTTAAAATGATTTTTTTTTTCCATTACACACTTTTATCCAAAATGTTACCACAGTTTTTTATTTTTTTTCTTCAGCAAATTATTTAAAAATAAAATTACAATTTTTTTTTTTAATATAATTAACATAAAAATAAAATTATTACTTAAAAAAAGAAAAGAAAAGAAAATAAAATTAAAAATTCAATCATCCTCTATAAAAATGTTCTCATTCTAAATGGCAGTCTTGTATTTGAGGAATTTTTAAAAAGAAATAAATCAATGAAAGAAAAAAAAAATGAATTAATTACATTTATAATAATAATAATAATTAAATTAAATTAAATTAAACAATTCATTTTACACACTACATTTCACTTCTTCTTCCATTCTTATAATTAATTATTTTTCTAAGTTAAATTCCATAATTAAATTAATTTAAATTTTATTTAAATCTTTTTTTTTTTATTTTTTCTTTTTATTTTAATAATATAAAAAAAAAACTTTTCTTTCTTTTCATTTAACTATTTTCTTCTAACTTCTAGCATTTATTTACTTATTTTAAAAATATTTATTAGTTTTTTTTTTTTAGTGTGTTAATTTTTCACAATTTTTTATTTTTTTTTTCTTATAATTCAGCATTAATTGATCTTTTTCTTTTTTTTATTAATAAACTGATCTTAAGTGCTACTTTAGTTAAAGTTGCTTATCAGCGTGGCAGCGTCATTGATTTTATGTTAAGATATATTGTTAGGACCTGGTAGTACACTTGAATCTATATTTCACGTAATTATAGGCTTTTATAATTTAAACACAACAAATCAGGCCATATTTATATAGAAATAAAAAAATTAAAATTATTTCTTGTTTTTTTTTTTTTTTTTTAATTTAAATTGAGAATTAATTAATGTTTTTGTTTTAATTTTTGTAATTCAAAACGTTTTTTTTTTTTTTAATATGGCACAAGATACGATACATGTAACAGATTCAAATGGAAAACATTTCATTTTCTTAGATAATTTAATTATCTAAAAACTATTTGATAAGGTAGTGTTGTGACATAGGAAACAATTAAATGCTTACTAATCTAAACGCCGGTGAAATTAATTTAAATTTATTTAATATTAATAAAGACAAAAAAAAAAACAATTTTTTTTTTTATTATTTTGGCATAAGTTTTTTCTTTTTTAATTATATATATATATATAATATTTTTTTTTTTCAATGATTTATTATTTAACATTTTATTTAATTATTTTTTATTAACCCACCAAAATGAGGCACAAACCAACGATACAGAATGAATTACAATGTGCACTCAACTCATTATTCTCTAATGAATAATTTATTTATTTTTTTACAATTAATTTAACTATTGTTTTTATTTATTTGTCATTCGAAATCTGTATCCTTCATTGGTTTTGCCCACTTTTTTTTTTTTGGGTGTATTCAATTAATAAATTTTTAATTCTCTTATTTTGTATATATAATTCTTTTATCTTATATATTTAATTTAAATATTTCTTAAAATTTCATAATCGTGGCAGTATTGGTTTCGGTTTTATTTTAGTTAATTAATTAATATTTTTAGTTTTTTATTTTTTTTTTTTACAAGTTACTGTTGCATTTTTATTTACAATTTTTTTTAACTAATTTTTATATTAATAAATATTCTTGTAGCTGTTATTATTTATCATTTTACTTGATAGTAAAACATTGTTAATACTTTTGTTAATTATGTGGAATAAGTGTTTGTTGTGACGTTGAAGCAGTAGAACCACCAGCTGTTGCAGAAGCCGCCTTAAGATTTTCGCTTTTGACGAAATCAATTTTAGCGTAGGTAAATGCTGGTTGCTGTTGTTGTCCACCGCTGGAACCTGTATTCGGACTCGGACTTGTCGAAGATGAATCACCAGAAAGAGAACCGTGTTTCGATAATGAACCACTCATTCCAATTAAACAAACAGGTGACGCAGCATCATTAAAAGTGTCATCAGAAATATGATTTGAAAAATTTTGTTGACCGGAACATGGTGGTAAATCTAGACTAGCATAGTGAAGTTCACGTTCTGAACTCACTGATGGTGGTCGTGAAGTTACATGTGGATCACTAACTGAGGTAACTGAATCAGGACGTGATCCAGCATCACCTACAGACTGTGGCCGACTTCCACTTATTATCGTTGAAGCCGATGGACTCTGACTTTTGCTGTCCATTCCACTACACAGTGTTGTAGATGATACTGATCCACACAATGTTGAAGATGATGACGATGCAGATATCATAGGCAGACGATCGGAGTTTGCGGAATTCGGTCGATTCAAGCTATTACAACTTCCTTTCGATGCAATACTAATTTTTTCACTATTCACTGAATTCGGCCTTGATAGTGAATTTTTAAGAACATTTACTCCATATTGTACACTTAGTACTTCATATCCTGAATTCTCTGATGTAATTTGACGTTGCAATTTTGCAGAGCCTCCAGATTTTTTACATGTTGAATTTCCCCCTCGCATTAACATTTCATCTACATTAGATGAAATTGGTCGAAAACCACTAGAGAGAAGAGGAACTGAACCGATTGCGGATGTTGGTGATGACTCACTAAATACTACACTACCTGATTTTTCTTGGTTATTATTTAAATTATTGTTATTTATTGTAACCAATAAAGACTTTTTTGGAGGTGTATCCTGAATTGAGGATGAAGACGATGTCAAAACTGACGACATTTTACGTGCACTAACTGGATCCATAATTGCATAATCACCAGCCATATCTTCTTCTGCTGTTGGAATTATTGTCATTGAATTGGGTTTTGTTGTTACATATGCAGAATTAGTAGTTGGTGGTGCACAATTAACATAATCCGAATATTCTATTATTTTAGTTTTTAGTGAACTTGATGTATCCATTTTGTTACTTCCTAATGTCATGTCAGCATAGTTATTACTTAGTGTATCAACTTGTTTTTCTTGTTGATCACTTATTTGCGATATATGTCTCATATCCTTTGCGGTCGTGTTAAGAATCTTTGTAGGATCACTTGTATATCTTATAGGTGATGGACCAGAAGGCGATTCTGATGGGGATGGTGTAACGCTTTGTCTATTTTCTTTTTCACTTTCTTCTTCTGACAATCGTATTGTACCAGATGTTCCATCTACAAGGCATTTTCTAGGTAAATTATTAGCATCGTATTGATCTCCACTTGATGAAAACGGTTTCATTGGGCTACCTGGACTAAATGGAAATATAGTCGCTTGTGACCCTGAAGGCGTAACAATACCACTATCTTTAGAATCACAACGAGTTCTTGTTATACTACTACGAGCAGGACTCGCTGTTCCACGACTACTTGTTATGCTATTACTCGAACTTAATGGTAAGTATCCCGGTATTGGACCGCTACCAGCTTTCGATCCAACAGAACGACTGCTACTCGACATTTTATTTGCTGATTGAATGGCAATCGGTAGAGAACTAAGGCGATTTTCTCTTATAGGGGTAGATGAAAATGAATTTCCATCTTTACGATTAAAACCTATATTTATATACTCTTCAGATGCTGGTTTTTCTTTAATATTATTATTTATGTAATTACGGTTATTTTTTTCCCACGACATTTCCATATATTCGTCTGGGGCACTTGCTGTTTTTGGCAGGTCTACCTCCATTATTTTATCAATATGTCTGTCACCTGGGCTTATATTAAGATAATCATCGGATGCTGTCTTGGGTGAGGAAATGTAACTTTTGGGAATCACACTATTATTTACTTGGCTTTTGTCCAATCGAGACGACATGTCCATATAATCACTATTATTAAGACCTGTGCTACCACTTTTCCCTAGTGAAGCAGATAGTGGGGATGATGAAAGTGGATTAGTTCGATGCGAGTTCAATAATTTTATTGGTGAACTGGAAAGACTTGGTGATTTTGCTAAACTAGCACCAGGTCGCATATCAAAATATTCATCTTCTTCTTCATGTGCTTTTTGACGAGTTAAATATTGTGGCAGATTTGTTGTCATCATAGATGTCCGAGGACCTGCTGGTTTCATTTCTACATATCCAGAAACAACCCGCTCACCGGGACTAAGAGTCATCTTTGGAGATATGTCCATCATTCTTGACGAACTAATAGGATCCAATTTTCTGGTAATTGGCACTGGAACAGGCAGTGATGCTTTCATTGGGGAATTTGAGACTCTTTCTGATGTTTTGGAGAAGTCAATTTCCATTAAATCATCCATTGGATCAACTGAACCAAGAGATTTATAACTACTTAACATCGGTGCACTAGACGATTTTTTTTCTTTAGTAGTGCTCGTATAACCAACGGTTGTACTGCCACCACTTCCACTACCGGTACTGTTTACCATTGATGCATTTTCTTGAGTATTCATTGTAGCAACTTGAACAGAAGATAGTGTGCCTCGATACAATTCAGAACGAGGAACTTTAGCACGACTTCCTACTGAGAAAGCGCGTACTCGAGAATTAGCATGTTCCGCATTTAACATATCGACACGTAATTTTCTTTTATTAGGTTCAGGTTTACTACCAACAGAATATGCACGGGCAGGTCTCTCAGCTAAAGATGTTGAATCATCTTCATCTGGTGTAAAACGGGATATCACTTTATCCAAATGATATTCAGCAAAGCGAATATCTGTTGATGGTGTACCACTTATAATGCTACAACTTGATGCAGCTGAACTCATTCCTCCAACAGAAGGAATATGATGACTAATATGATGCAGAGCGTGAATATGATGGTGGTGATTATGTGTCGGGTCCATATCCACATATTCATCAGTTTGTGGTGGTCCCATTGGCACATAACCATCTACAGTTTCTTCAGCTAAGCTTGAAGCACGACTATGGGCTCCCGAGCTACTTGTGTAAATTCTGTAACAAAGCAATACAAGGACATCAGTAATATAATTCTTAATAATTAATAATTATTAATAAAAATGTAAATCGAAAGTACCCTCGTGAGAAATCAACACCAGGGGACATTGGCATATATCCTGATCCTGCTGGGTCTCCTGGTGAACTACCACATGGACTGTGCATTTCCATATAAGTTGATGTACCTTCTGTGGGTGCCATTGTCTGAGGCGCAGGACTACCTTTACGAGTAGTATGTTCCTTAGTTATAGGTAAAGAAAGGGTACCAGTATGCAATCCTAATCTATTTTGCAGATTACTGTTTCCACCATTATTATTTATTGTCTGTTTATCTATCGAAGTGATTTTGTCATTATCATTTTTTCCTGATTCATACCAATTATCAATTTCTTCTGGTATACTAGTTGTAAGGTGACTATAAAATATAATCATAATATAAATAAACGATTATTTACAAAAATTTCTCTTTTTTACTGACCTTGTATACCGTCCGATAAAATAATCTTCCGGTGTATGGGAGTTTACAAATCCATCAGTCTCATCAATACTTAATGATGATCCATCACTTTCTGAACAACCACCCGACGGACTAAGAGGACAAGAATTAGCCGGGGGACTATGGCTGTGTCGATGATTATACATTGAATGGGGACGACCACCAACTGATGATGGTATTGTTCGTGGTGGAGGCATAGAACTACTAGCCAAACTTGAATTTGTAACACTTGATGTTTCGCTTGTGGTCCGATTGCGCGATGGCAAACTATCACAGCGTTCACGTCCCATTGTAGTGCCTAGATTAACAGTAGTAATTTTTACTTATTAATTTATTTCGTATAATTATATTTATATTTTTTATATTTATATATTTTTTCTTTTTTTTTTTTTTTGCATTATTTTGCTTCAATTAATTGTTTCATTTTTCATGTTAATTTTATACAAATATTATTTTTTCAGAGGTTTAGCAAATTAATTTAACAAAAATAAAACATTTTTCGTGCATTTTTATTTTAATGTTATTTTCATTAAAATTACCATATTAAAAATTTGATTAAATTCAATAAAATAATAATTAATAAAAATATTGTATGTATGTGCATCGGTAATATTTATATACATTTAAAAATATATACATTTAGAACTTTATTGCAGTATAATTATGTATTAAAAATAATTATTTAGCAAGCAAAATGGATATTACTGTGTATAAATGTGCAAATTATTATGTATCTTCTTCATTGATCTGTTTTTTTTTTACTTATAAATATTTAATTTTGTGTTTTTATTTATTATAAATTTTATTTGTTGTGTTTTTCTGTGCATTCTTCTGTTGTGCAATTTATGTTATTTTAAACATCCAACAACCCCACCAAATAACATTTAAATAAATATAAAAAAAAATTGTTTAATAATTAAATTAACTGATATTTTATATTCGTAAACATAAATAAAAACATGCATATAAATAATATGAAACAACACATATTATATACAAATCTAATAATTAATTATTTATATTTATGTATAACCAACATATATGTATAACCTTATATAGTTTATAAAATTTCTGGTGATATAGAAATTTATGTTTAAAAAATATATAATTAATGTAGAATTGTAACGAAAAATGATTTAATTTTAGTTTTCATTTTTAATGTTTAGTTAGTTAGTTTAAAAAAAAATATTTAATTGCATTTTTTTTTTCAGTGGAAAATTTTATCATTTAAATCTAAACGTTGTATTTTCAATTATTTTCTATAACTTATTTAAGTGTCTCAATTTGAGTGACTTAAATAACAATAATGCATATATGAGGGTTACTTCAATAAAAATAATTTTATTAAATTAAATAATAAAAGAAAAAGATATTGATTTGATTGAAAATGCAACCACTTGTATAATACACTAATTAAATAACCCATATTTGAAATTAAGTTATAAATTGTTCCATTAATATGAATAATATTTATATTGATTTCGGTAAAAAGAAAGTACAGTATTTTTTTTTCTTTAACTTATTATGTGTCAATTTCTTCAGTTAAATTAAATCATTAAATTAATTTAAAGAATAAAAGATGATTTAATACAAATATAAGAAGCAACATAAAATACAAATAATTATAAGACAACAAAAAATAAATAAATTATTTAAATTGGAAAACAAGAAGCACAAAAAATAACAACACAAAATATAATTGATAATAACGAAACAATAAGAACAATAAAAAAATTACTTTTTTTTTGTAATTAACATTAAATAAGAAGAACACATGTTTTTAATTATTCTTTCAATGAGCATATAAAATAAAAAGCAATAAAAAACAATCAAAGCACAATTATAAAATAATAATAATAATAATAATAATAAAGTAAAAAAGCAAAACATTAATTTATTAAAAAGAAAAAATATATGGTAATGATAAAATTAGAGTAAACATAGACAACATAAAACAGGAAGAAAAACAATAAAATTTATACAAGTCTTTACAAATCATAAACATAATTATGTTGTTGATCTTGCTATCATAGGTGGTATTTGTTGATTGTATTCTACATTAATAACGATTTTTATTTTATTATTGTAAATATAAATAAAATATGCGACTAATTCGTTATTACATCTTGTGTATGGAATTTATTAAAAAGATAAGAGAATAAACATGAAAAATGATCTAAAAAAATCAAGAAAAAAGAAAACAAAACATTGGATAATATGTGACAGAAAAAAATTTGTAACAAAGATTAAAATATCCGTTTGAAGATATAAAAGTTTGGAGAAAAAAATATAGATAAAATCATAAAAAGAACATAGTAAAACCAAATACATATTTAAAAAAAATAGAATGATATTGATTTAGATACATACTCCGCGAAACTACCGGAAGGGCACCAATACTAGAAGGCGATAAAGACGTTGCTGCAGCTACGGCAGCGAAATTCCGTGCCAATGGTGACATTGATGTGTATGATGATGGTTTGATGAACGTACCCGAATGATGATTCGATGATGTAGGTGGAAGGTGTGGTTGAGGAGGTGGAGACGGTGATGATGATGTCGATGCTTGTGATGTAGATGATGACGGTACAGTAGTTGTTGATACATGATCGACCACATCATCCTCGACAATACTCTCCATTGATGTTGTGCCGGCAGTGTTGTTATTTATTTCCGCATTGCAGTAGTTATTTATATTTGAGAGATAACTGTTATTATTATTTAGTGAACCCAACGATGTTGTCGACGATAACATAAAATGTTGCTGTGAACACGATTTTATATTGTGATGATTATTGTTGTAATTATTATTGGAACGATTGATGCCACGAGCTATAGGTGGTGTCGGTAATTGTATTGCAGTCTCCTCAGAAAGTGGTAGTGACCTAGTCCGTTGATGAATCGGTTGAATTCCACTTAAAGTATTTGGACTACTTGTTAACCCACTATGTGGTATACCCGTTCCATTAATTCCAATGCTTCCTGCAGCAATTGTTGCTGCTGATGCTGCACAAAAACTACTTAAACTCTGATGATGATGTCGATTATTATTATATTGTTGCTGATACGAATTTATGTTGCTAATCGATGAATTTCCTATATTAGATGATGTTGTATTTAAAGTACCGCCACCTACACCAGCACTCACTGCAATACCGCCTTGACTATTTAGATTACTACCATAATTCGATAGCATCGGTGTTGCACTTGGCAAAGACAGAGCCCTTTGATGATGACACGCTGTTCCCGTTGTTGCTACAGTGAGGTTGAAAGAGCGAAATGATATAAAACGATTTGAAACACGTATTTTACGTATCCTAAATTATATTATCATGTATATATAAAAATTTATATGTAATGTAGTAAAGCAAACGAAAACAAAAAAAAAAGAATATATTTAAGAGTAATGAAACAAAAAAAAAAACATTGTTGGGTATATGTTGTCCCACCAGATAGGTAGGTGTTTGGTTAGAGAAAATATTGTACATTATTTCATTCACACTTATTTATTAATTTAAAAAATATATACATATACATATTATGTTAGCAATTGAGATGCAAAAAAAAATGATATGCAAATTATACACCATAATTTGTACAATGTTAGTAAATTATATATAATCCACAAAAAAATAGTAAACATACAAGTACAAGAAACAAGTTAAAATTGTTAAAAATTTAGGAAAAATAAAATATTAACATAAAAGCGCTTAAAAAAGAACATTTACCAGAATATGATACAATAGAATTAGATTAGATTTTATTATATTTAAATAATTCATTAAGAATTTAATTTTATACAATTTATGTTAGAATAATTAATTATATTTTCTGTTTTTCAATTCTCTTTGCATAGCATAGCAAAAAAACGTTTTTGTTGTCCTTTAGTATATTAAATTGAAATCCTTGGTACAAAAAAAAATGAAAATAAACATAAATAACTGGACAAAACTATAACAATAGTGTACAACATTTATAAATAACAATATTGTTAACAGATGACAAACTACAAATAATCATCTATCTTTTTGATGACCAACAAAAGAGCAGAGAAAAAATCTTTATACGGAAGAAACAAATAATTTTTCGAAGAAAATCTCTATAATAACAATAATAATAGTATGATGATGATGAAAATTCTGAATTGGTTTCGTTTCTATAATATCATGATTTACTATTTTCATAAAATAATAGTATATATCTTAAACCTTTCATCAATTTATTATTTGTTTCCCCACTTAGTAAAGATTTTGAATAATATTAATGTTAAATGAAAAATTTTGTAATGACAAAAATAAAGCAGAAAAAAAATTGAAAAGAAAAGCCAAGACAAGATAAGATGCAGGCAGAAACAAAAAAAAAAACAGAAATTATGCCACCGTGTCTCATAGAATGCCAATCTATTATTTGACACGTACACAAAATAAACAACAAGACAATATTGTAAATTTATACATATTCTATGCCACTTCGTTATTTCGTTTTGTTACATGAGGAAATCTTTCATGATTATTTTGTTTCTTATTATTATTATTATTATTATTATTATTATTATTATTATTATTATTATTATTATTATTATTAATATTAGTACAATTTTTTCTCTCTGTATAAGATAAAATAAACGAAAAATATCGAATAATAACAGTAATAATAATAATAATAATACATAAAATAAATACGCATTTCATATGTTTATTATTACTATTTCGATCATATTTTTTTTTCCATCTCATTTTGAAATCATAACAGACATTCATTGTTTTTTCATATTTTTATTATTATTTTCATTTTCGATAATATGAAGTATATGATTTGTATATGAATTGTGATTGTGTGTATATTGTTTTCTTATTTAACACTAATGTTATATATATATATATATATATAATATAATATATAAACAACATCTACCCTTCTTTTAATAATACCAACAAAAACCTATATAAAAATAATAAACATAATAACAATACTAATAATAATAAAATCTACAGATACACAATTTCTCCAAACATTACCATTGCCTTCTTCATGATAATATTGTGATGTGATCACACTAAAATATAAAAGACAAAACAAGTAAATAAATAAATATATATATATACATATATTGGCTAGCTAAGGAACACACGCCTGAATACATAAAATTGAAATACCAAAAAAATAAATAAAAAAAAAAAAAAGATGAACAAAATCCACATCCACACATCATATAATAATAATAACGCGTTATTTTGTCAATGCGAACTTCCATAACCAATGCCTTTCGACCGAAGACCAAGTTAACTTAAGTCAAGTTCTATATAACACAATATTTAGAATAAAATAAGTCAAAGCTTATGTTGTATGTCGAAAAAAACTAGGGAAACAAAAAATATATAACGCAACAAAACAAGCAAACAAAATCGAATTCATATCACGTTTTTGCTACAATAAAATAAGCACATTTATCGTATGTTACGTTATGAATATCGTTTTTTTTTCTTGGTCATTTCATTTGTTCATTTTTTATCCATTTCCATTCTACTTTTCTTTAACATTTTTTTTTTCTGTTAGGCACAAAAGAAGATGATGTATAAAAAAGTTTACCAAAAAATAAAAAAAAAACCAACCACAATAAGGGATATATATAATGAATTAGAAAAAAAAAGTTTTGCTACCGATTTATGGGCCAAACAATAAACAACAACAACAAAATAATAAATATTTAAAAAATAAAATATGAAAATAAATCTTTGACCAAACTAATATAAATATCCTAATTTCTTATTTATAACTTTCTTCTAAGTAATTAAAGCACAAAGAAAATACTCTTTTATTTAATAATTAAAATTTTTTATTTAAATCGGAATTCCAAGGCTAATAATATTAATAATAAATTTAAATCCACTTAAACAATACTCTTTGATTAAATCATGTTAATCGTTTAAAGAACTTTATTATTAATTTAATCAATAATAAAATCATAAAAAGATCAAGAAATGAATGAAATTTATATTTTTCTTAAAGAATTTTTACAAGTATGTTAAACGACTCTTGGACCCTTCTATCGGGACCTTTAATGTTATATTAAATATGAATCTCTTCAAATATTATATGATCATATAAATTGTCTACTAATCTTTTAATTTTAATTATCATAAATTTGAAATAAAGTAATAATAATAATCATAAAAATACATATATATGTATGTATATGACGGAAATAATATTTCAATGATTTTTATTAGTTGAAAACATAAAACGAAACGAAACATCTAAATCTTTTAAGTTCTTATGATTCTTTACTTCCTCCACTTTGGTTGAGGTTATATTTTTTTATATGCTTATTATACTTTGCTTTATTATTATTTTTTTTTTACTTAAGTTTCTTTCTATTTTCGCTACAAAAATAATTTCATTTCATTTCTTTAGAAAACTTGTTCCGGTCCGTACTACTATCTACTACCCATATAAATAGACGATATTTACTTTTATTATCATTAATATTAATAATATTATTAATTTTCTTGGTATGTATATCTATTTATGCCTAACTTTTCATTTGCACTAATAAACAATAAAAAAAAGAATATTAATAACATTATTTATAAATGAAAATATACAATAACAAAAAAAAACCACTAATCCGAAATTAAATTATAAATAAGAGTTTCCTTATAAAGGATATTTAATCGAAGAGCAAGCTAGTAAGTTGTGTTTTTTCCTGTTTATTAAAAGTATACTTATTATAATAGGGAAACGACAATAAATAATGAAAATAGGAAAAAATAAAACATAACAAAACGGCGGAAAAATATGATTATAAATTCATTAGAGTCTATTAATTAACAAACATATAAATAATAAAAGAAATAAGGCTGAGCAAGACCAGAACTATAGATAAACAGTAAAATATAATAATTATTATTATTATTTAAATACATAAATGTATATGTATTATTTTCTTGTCGCCACGCAAATTCTTTAACGAAACGTAACGTAATTTTAATATTAAGTAATTTCTTCTTCTTAATAGAAAAAAAAAAATTCTACATGAATGAATATTAAAAAAAAAAAGAAGAAAATGAATAAATGAATGAATGATGGACTAAACGAAACTAAACTGAACAGCGTAATGTATGAATGAAAAGTATCTTGTTGTATAATATACTTTAATAGAAATTAAATAAAATGAATACAGTTGATGCATGTAGACATAGACATCATCATCATCATTATTATTATTAAGACAAAAAGAACAGTGATGTCTAACATTAATAAATTTTAATATTTATGTAAACTTCAACGTTAACGTCTCGAACGATGAAATAATGAAAATAATAATGACCAGCAACAACAACAAGTAATAAGAACACCAACAGCAACAAGAATGATTGAATTATTTTTAATCTTAGATGAAATGTGAAATGAACACAAAAAAAAAATTAAAGAAAGATTAAAAGAAAAAAAAAATCAAATAAATAAACTCTATGTCTCTTAACGTGCGTTTTGGTTTGTTGTGAAGTTATAATTTTCATTTTTGTGTTTTTCTTTCTTAAGCAACACGTCTAAATATTTACTACATACCCTAAGATTCATTGCTTAACTTTCTTATTTTTTACTTTTATACTTCTTAATTTACTTGTATTATTTTCACTCATAAATAAATGAATATTGTTGTTATTCTTTGTGATTGTTATTATTATTATTATTATTACAAAACAAAGAGACTTAAATGTACATTAAATAAAAAAAAATAAAGCATTTTAATAGTACTAAAAAGAATTGTAGGCGAAGATGATTTATCACTTCCGCTGCTCTTTTAATTCATAAAAATAAATATGTATATTAAACGAAAAATAAAAAATTAGCTTGACACTAATAATAATAATAATAATAATAATAATAATAATAATAATAATAATAATAATAATAATAATAATAATAATAATAATAATAATAATCTTTATTTGGATGTAAAAAACAATTTTGTCTTTCCTTTAACGATTTTTGCTTAAAGCATAAAAAATCATGTTAAATATAATTTTTTCATTTTATATCTTTTTAAATATGTCTCTAGATTATGTCATAAAATGCAAACTGCTTGTATATTTTACGTCATTATAATTATATGATAGCAAATAAATCTTATCCAATCAATCTGACTACAAAAAAAAAAAAAAATTAATTTTTATAAAATGAATCAAGACAAATATTTATATCAAAAACATAAAAACAAAAAATAAACTAAATACTAGACGTAAACAACAAAATTGCAAAACGATTTAATAAGATTAACATGAATAATAAATATATATATATATTACATAAATTAGTGACAACAATAACAACATAAAATATTCAACTCTACAAAATTTATAAACATTTATTTATGTTATTATAATAGAAAAATAATTAAATTATTAAAAACAAACTACTTAGCTAAACAAAATTTACAATACACAAAAAAAAAAACAAAACATAGAGAAAAATTGTAAGTGGACAAAATAGTTTCATAGTCCAATGTACTATCTCTCTAATTAACAACATATTATTATGTCTTATTTTGTTTTTGAATGAAAAATAAATAAATAAATAAATAAAACAAAACTATGTATAGAATATCAATAGATAGTAACCAAAAATTAAATAAATAAATAAACTGTGATAAATATTTAAAGATAATTATATGTATGTAATTATACAGAAAACAATGTATGTATGTTTTTGTGATATATTGTGATACCTGAAACCGAATGTCGACGTTGTTGGATTGTCGACAATAAGCAGTAGCCCAACGTTGGACGCATTGGTGGCGCGGTCATCGGATACTGTGGATTACGGCTAGTTCGTGTTAATAACAATGAAGACGTTGATGATGCAGATGATGATGGTGATGTAGCTGATGTCATTGTTGATCCCGGTGACGATTGTTGTGAGTGTACCATATTATATTGTTGCTGATGTTGTGACGGATGATGAAGAACATGATGATGATTTGATGAACCAGCAGTAGCAGTAGAAGTTGCTAAACCACTAGATGCTGTTGTAGTATTGTTATTATTATTAATATGATTAATATTTGAATTATAATTATTATTATTATTGTTATAATTATTTGTCAATGATGTTATGGAATTTGCTGAGGATGGTGAATAACTACAACAACAACTAGTCGACGATGATGAACAAGCAGCAGCGGCAGCAGCTAATAATACTGTAATAATAGCAATTTTTTGGTTTTTGCCAAACAAAATAACATTATGATCTTTTTTTAAAACAGTTCAACGAATTTATATGTTTTATTATAAACATTTGTTTCAATATTTTTTAATAATTAAAATAATTAGCTACGTAATTTTGTTAAATAAATTATTGATATTAATAATTAAAAAAAAAAAAAAAGTACTTAATGTGAACAAAAAAAAAAAAAAAAAATTTAGAATGTGCAATAATTATAATAATAAAATTCACAAATTTGTACATTTGAATTTTAAAAAAAATTATAATTTTTAATCCCAAAATAAATTGTTTATGATTTTTTATCTTTTTGTTTGTTTTATATAAAATAAAATTATATATATTATTTTTACAAATTTTATTTACAAAATTAATCAATTAAGAAAGGGGGATGCAAAATTATATTTAAAGAAAAAAAAAACACACAAAATTATTTATATTTACATGAAAATTTACATAAAAAAAAAATTACAAGACAAAAACAAAAATAATAATGAAAAAAAGGGTTAATTAAATTTTTAATTATTTTCTTTTGATAATTTTTTTTTCTCATTTTTATTATAATTTACAATCAAATAAAATTGAATTATATTATTATCGTTGATGCTTATTTATAGTTTACAAAAAAAAAAAAAAATAATGTTGATGAATAGAAGAAGATGATGGTGATGTTGTTGTTTGTTGATGATGATAATGATGATTAATGTGATTGATGAATAATTTGTTGATGTTGAATTTTACAGGATGACATGTTGACAATTGACGGTGACACTATATAGATACGTTGATTGTAATGATGCAATGTAGAGATGTTTTAAATAATGAAATTATTTTAAAATAGCAGCAAGAAAATAACAGAAGTAGTCAAAGTAGTCACAAAATTGACATAATACTTGGCAAATAACAATTATTTATTAACGAAAAAATAAACAAACCTTTTATTATAAAAAAAATTATAAACTACAAACATAAGCTACTCCTATTAATAAAATAAGCAACAAACGTCGAAATATTTATAAACTTAATTTTCCAAAAATAAAAGTAAAGTAATTCTTAATTCCTCAAAAAAAAAAAAAAAAACAATATACTTCAACGAATTCAAAACTTTGAAATGAATCGAAACCGGCAAGTAAGGAAAAAACAATAATCCTGGAAAACATCAGCAGCATATGTATATGGTAAATACATTAAATAACATTTAATTTATGTTGTCTTTAACCACAATAAAGACTTAAAATTAATAATAATTTACATACACGAAATATGATTTTTTTTTTGTTACAAGTAGAGAGTAATTGCTGTTAACAAATAGAAAAATGCTATTGACAGCAATTGTATTAATATTAATAAAATTTATTCATTTATTAATATTAATAAAAAAAAACTTAATCTTAAGAAAGCATAAACAATAAACAGATAAATTAGAATAAGTATATGATAAGAATGGAAAATAATAATAAATAAATAAAAACATGTTCTATGTGCAACATCAGATTACACAAAACACTTATTTTTTATGCGTAAATATGTATGATATGATAAAAATTGAATAAAAGAAAAAGTTTATGCAGCAAAACATAGTTATTAAGCAAAAAAAAAATTTTAAAAATAATAGTAACTTATTGATAAACGTGCACATTTAAATAAAAATAGAACAAAAGCTTAAAAAATAATAAATAAAGCTTTCCAATGAAAATGAAACTATCGTTTTATTATTTATCGCGTACAACTAACTTTTTATATAAATTTCTATAATCAATAATTTTTTTATGTTTTTAAGAATGTGTCAAAAAACAATAAAATGTCAATAATTCGCTTATTTTTATTATTTACAATTCATGTTTTTATGTATAAAGTGTTTAATTATTTACAAAATTTATATTACGTCGAACCAAACGATTAGTTATTTTGTGCGTAAATAAACTAATGCGAAAAATACGATAATAAAAAACTATATGTATATATATATATATAAACAAAAAATAAATTAACAATTAAAATTAAATATATTTTAATTAATTAAATAAATATTATTTATTGTAAATTAATTGAATAAAAAAATTCTTTTTTAATCTAAAACTAATTTGTTGGCTTTATTTCATAGATATTTATTATTTATTAATAACAAGAATAATAATAATGAAATGACAAAGTGATAAAAGCAATTAATTGAATATATTCAAATATAAATAAAAAATAAATAAATTAAATACAAATAATAAAGAAATTTAATTGAATGGTAACAAAAAAAAACACAACAATATAATCAAATTGAAATTTAATTAATGCAATTGCTGTCATTGTTTTTAGTTAAAAAAATAAACCAAAATTATATATGTTTTCAAAATAAATCTCTTAATTAAACTATTGTAGCAATAATATTTACAATAAATAATTACGACGTTTTTGTGTTTTTAGTGAATAACAAACACTTAAGCCAATAGCAACATATGTACATCTTATAGAATGAAAATTGATACAAAAATTTGGTTTTATATATAATGTCAGTACGTACGTAGTAGCAAACAACAATAGAAAAAACAAAATGATTACAGAAATTAATAATTAAAAATAAAACGATAAAACAATTATTTAAATCAATTTTCAAATGCAGAACATTATAACAATTAATAAATATTAAATCATTTAATAATGATAATACATTTTGACAGTAAATCTTAATTAAGAGACGATTGCAAATAAAAATGAAAGGCCGACGAATATTATTTAAAGAAAAATCTATATCTAACGTATCTTTCAATTAAAATAACTTTTTAATTGTAATTAATTAGTTGCATTACACTTTAAAAAAAAAAACGCATCAATCGATATCGCAAATAAATTAATTATATAATATGTTTTGTTTTCCTTTTTTTACTAAAACATAACTATGTTTTACTATTTTTCATTATCATTAAATAAAATAATAGTTTTAGAATGATAATTAAAAAGAAAATAATTCTATTGATAAAAAAAAAAGAAATAAAATAAAAAAATTAGAATATTTTTGTTTTTTTTTTTCAAGATCCAATGAATATAAAAAGCCAATTAAAAAAATAGAATAATAAATAATATAAATGCCAATGCAATTAAAATGTTTCTTTTTTTGTTTTAAAGTTTAGTTCATTCATACACAGAAGAGCATAACAACAACAGCATTTTTAAAAATATACTAAAAAAAAAAAAAAATCTTTTATAATTTATTCTTAAAGAAATTAATTAAAAAAAAAAAATAAAAATATTATTAATACACAATTTAATTAGCCAATATGCAATGCAATAAGTAGCAAAATTAAAAAATAAATGTAGATAATATAAATATATAGGTTTTGCGTATAAATTTAAACATTTTTTTTGTTTGTTTGTTAAAAGAAATAAAAATCTAATGAAAACAGGAGTAAAAAGAATATCATTCGCGGTAAAAAATAAAAAATGAAAAAATAAAATTATTAATAAAGAATTAAGTAATTTTTTTCTCTTTAATCTTTTGAAAGTTAAGTGTAGCCGCCGCTTCTTTTAGTTTTTTTATTCTTTTGCTTTAATCGAAGTGAATTTTTATTAGCATTTAAATTAAAAAACGGAAAAAGAACAATTTTTGAAATATTTTAAGACAATTATTAGTAAGTTATTATAAAAAAAAAATTATAATAATAGAAAAATTTAAATTAAAAAAAGAAAAAAAATATTTTTTTTTTTTTGTAATTTACACATTTTTACATTAAATATTTTCATTGAAAGAAACAAAGAAAAGCAGCGTAGCAGCGAAATTTAATAAAATATTTGGAAATTTATTTTTCTTTCATTGATTTTGGTTTTTTTTTTTTGTATTTAATTAATAATAATAATAATAATATTCTCAAGAAAATAAATAAAAAAAATGTTCAGATTTGTTTAAATTAAAATAAAGTCATACAAAATAGATAAAAATATCCATTTACCGTGATGACTTAAATTGTCCGTTGTTTGTTGATTATTACTTGAAGGTGTAGAAGAAGAAGAAGAAGGAAGTACATTGTTTGTTGTTGCAGTTGTACTTATTGGTGCTGTTGATGGTGGTTGATTATGGTGGTGGCTGTTGTTTTTATGATTTTTAATTTTATTATGTGAGGTGGCATTTTTAGCTGTGTCAACAGTAATTGGAACATAATTATTGTTATCATTTTTATTATTTAAGGTATTATTTGTTGTGCTACAAGTTGTGTCAAGAGAAGTTGTTGTATTCACATTGCTAGCGGAAGCCTTTTTATTATTACTAGATGAGGTTACAATAGACTTTGTTGCAATATTAGATGATATTGATGTTGCTATTATTGTTGATGATGTTGCATTTAATTTATTTGCGGACAAACTTGTGGTGAAACTGCCACCTTTAGAAACAACAGCTTTTAACGATGAATTCGATGTAGATATAGATAAATCTTTATTATATGCTGAAGTATTATTTATGCCATTACCACCCAAACCAATATTTGTTCCAACGCCACCACCAACCACTTGTGGTGGAGATGGTAAACTTTTTTGTCGTCGATGGACATGTATCACTGTGACAGCACTTCCTGCACTACTACCATTCATTTCACCACTATAACTAGATGATGGTGATATATCAACGCCACCACCATCATGGCCACCATTCGTACTTAAATGAGGTGACTCAACAACTGCATTTGTCTGTATAGATGTACTTTCTGCAATATCATCTGATGGACTTTCTGCAAATAGGGAACACGGGCCCAATTGCCAAATAAACATTGTCATACTAATTTTATAATCTCATATTTTAAAATATAAAAATATATAAATTTAAATGATAAAAAAATAAATAAATATATATATATATATAATAAAAATAAATCATGTACACACCAAAAAAATACATTTAAGGTAAATACAAGTAAATTTTAATTATAATAATAATAATAATAATATGCAATTCCTCTTTTTAATAAGTCATTTAATTGCTACTTATTACTTTTATAAAAGTTTTATTTATTTATTTTTTCATTTTTATTATTTTTTATATTAAATGCAATGCAACACTCAGAGCGGTCTTACTCTATCAATAGTAGTAATTCTCGCTAAATTTTCAAGTCATTATTTACGACAAGAAAACATTTATGTAACGATAAGACATTATGAAAACATAAGAATTAAATTTATAGCCAAAAAAAGTTTGTTTATGAACATTATCAAATGTTACACACATTCATAGGTGAAATCACAATAAATTTTGAAAATATCTATTTATAAATCAAAAAAAAAAAGTGAATCAAATTTAAATATTAAATATTATTTTTTTGCTGCTCTGAATTTTACATTAATTTCTTTTTTTTTTTATTCCTACAGCATATATAAAAATAAAACCAATATAAAAAAAAAAAATAGTTTAATTAATTATATAATTTAGTCAATTGCAATCCAATTAAATATTCATAATCATCTCACAAGCATTTTTCCATCTATAATTTTACTTATTTTTTTTTTGAAATTGTTAAAACGTCAATCCAAAGAATTTTAATAAAATAAAATAATAATATTATTTCTGTGAGTATTAACATAAAACATAATAATTATATATTTAAATTAATGAAAAAAAAAAAATTCTACTAATTAAAATATAAATAAACGAAAATCAAACCGATTTGTAATGGTAAAATTTTCTTAATAAAAATTAAATTAAATATTTTTCCAGTGTAAAAACGTAGCGATTTATAATTAATTGAAAAAAAAAAAATTCAATAAAATTAATTAACATTTCGCAGACAGAAAACAACAAAGTGTGTAGTAAAAATTAAAAAAAAAAAGACTTTTTTACCGTGTAGTAAAGTAAAAAAAAGAGAGAAATTTGTTTTTAATTGAAAATAGTCAACAACCATCTATCACAATTATAAATTAATAAGAAAAATTAAAAAATATATATATAGTAAAAGGCCATGTAGTAGAAAATTAATATTTCATTATAAATTGAATTTTAAAGTAAACAAATCATTACGAATTATTTATAATGAAAAATAAACTCTCCAAATTATTATTTATTATTTTTTAATTAATTTTTTTTAATAAAATTTTTCTCTATCTTTTTTGTCCTTTTCTTTTCTTATAAATTAATATATTTCATTAGTTATTATTGTAATTAATTTCTTCATCATTTTTTTTTTTTTGTTTTGATTACTCTAATCTAAATGAAAAATATCTTTGATGGTTTATTAAAAAAAAAAAAAAAACAATAAATAAATAAATAAATAAAATAAAATAATTGAAAAGTAAGATAATGATTTCAGATAAATATTTCATGATTAATACATTCAAGGAAGAAATGTTTTCTTTTATTTTTAATAATAATATAAATTCGATAAGAATTTTTTCGAAAAAAAAAAAAAAATGAAAAGAAAATTTCAAACGAAAAGGAAATATATTAATTACATAAAAAACTACTCTACATTAGTTTAAACAATTACTTTCAAGTAAGATAAATGAAAACAACTAATTGGTTAATAAATAAATTAAAAATAAAAATCTCACAAAAAAAAAAAATTATATATTTTGTTAATAATAAAAAAAAAAAAAACTTATTCTAAGATTTTTATTATTTTTTAATTAATAAAATTAATAATTTTATCAATTAATTATAAAAAAAATATATATATAAATATTTATGTATAAAAAAAGCAATCAAACTTATTAAATAAGAAAAAAATAAAAATAAAATAATAATAATAAAGAAAATCCCGTCACAAGAAAAATAAAAGTATAAAACAAATAAACAAAATTATAATAATTACAAATATCTACAAAATTAAAATTAAAATTAAAATTAAAAAAAAAATAATAATAATAATAATAATAATAAAATAAAATTATTAATTATTATAAAAGGATTAAAATAATTTATATTGTATATTTAGAAATTTGAGTAATAATTTTTTGTAATTAAATTTAATTTATAAAAAAAAAAAAAAAAAAAAACATTGAAAAATAATTTAGAGTATTAAATTAGTTATCAGTTTTCTGATCACCATCAGTACTAATGTATACGTAATCTAATTACACCAGCCAAAATTAAAAAAAAAAAAAAATGAAAAAAAAAAATAAAATATTAAATTAAAAAAAAAAAAATTAAATGAATAATTAGGGAAAAAAACATTATTTTTTTCAGACATTTAATTTTTTTTTTTTTGCTACAATATATACTAAATATATTTTCTATAAACTAATAAAGCATTAGAAATTAATAAAAAAAAAAAAATAATTAAAATTAAAAAAAAAGGTTAATATAAATTTAAATAAATTAGAATGAAAAATTGTACACTTACCACCTGACGGTGAAAAATTTAACGGTTTGCTGCCCGCATGTGTTTGACGCCTTTGCAACATTGATATTGGCTTTGACGCCTCATTTGCCGAAGACGAACGTGTTCTAGACATTGGACCAGGGAAATTTTCTTCACGATTTTTTACACTCGCAGACATTGCGCTAGAAAATAATATTTATCAAAAAAATTAATTAATATAAATTTAAATAATCCAAATTGTTGTTTAAAAATTAACACAAATCAACAGCGAAAACAAAATTAATCTCTTTTAATGAGATACAATCAAATAATTAGAAGAGATTAAGTTTTAAAAAAAATAAAATAAAATAGGGAAAAACACAGAAAATATAAACAAGAACATAAACAACACCTATACAGAGTTATTATTCATGTTTATTATTATTATTATTATTATTATTATTAATGGCACTGTTAAAATAATAATCATTAAGTAAAACTATAATAAATGAAAAATAAAAATAATGATTTTGCATGACAATGGGACATTTATTATAGTTGGTAATTAAAAATTAGAAAAACTTTAAACAAATATAAATAATAGTCTTTTTTTCTTGTTTTTGTGTAATTATAAACGATATAAAAAATTGATTTTATTTTTTAGATGTTTTGCTCGTTACAAGTGGAACAGATATATATTTATAGCACATTAAATGCACACGCAAATGCATCAATTTAAAAATTTTCATAACGATATGTTATTGTGATTATTGTTTTTTTTTTTTTATTTTTACAATCAATCATTAGGCAAAGATAATAATATTATTATTTTTTATTGCGTCTAATTAGTTTTTTAACTCGATATAATTATACAACCATGTAGTAATTATAAAATATTAAATAGCCATGTGAATGAGAAAATAACATCATAATGATGGGGTATTTAATTTATAATTCAAAGATTCACAATAATTTTCTTAATTTAACTATTAATCAAAGGTAGAGAAAATAATAGTTAAATTAAAATGTTAGGAATTATAAATAATTAAATTTAATTAAAAAGAAAAAAAAAATGTTCAAATTGCAATATTTATAATTTTATGTTTTATCTGAACGTGCGAAGATATACAATATAATTACTGTAATCCAAGTGTTATAGATAATTATTTTTTAAATTGATTAATTTTTATTTAAATTAAAATTGTCCTTCGTTTTTTGTTACCAAAAAAAAAAAAGTGTTGAACGAAATTTCAATAAAATATATATATATAGCACGACGATAAGCATGAAGAAGCATTTAGTAGATAATATATTATTTAAATAAAAACACAAAAAAATACTCCGCATAATAATTTATCTATTTTATTATATTAAAACAAACAAGACCTGTGAGTAACCAACAGAAAACACTATGCTGTTAATGCTTTTGCTAATTAATAATTAATACTTGAAAAAATTAAACAATAAATTTCCTTACTTAATAATTGTTCTGTGCATTGTTTGAGCAATTAACTGATCCTCTGTTTCCATCCATAATTCACCAGCACCTATTGCGCTACAACGTCCGACTTCCATATAAAAGAAACATTGTGAGTCACCACATCTAAATTAAATAAAATAAAAACGAAAACAATTAAGAATTACGTACAAATAAAAAACTATAAATTTTATAAATTACCTTCGAATTGTTATCAATAAAAATTCAACACTCTCCATACGTTGCTCACCGGACAATGTTGTTTCGCCACCAATTCTCACCATTTTTAATGATTGTTCGGTTAGGCACAAATGATAACGTCCAATGATACCTTTTTCTTCTGCCAAACCTTTTCGTTGAACATGTACAGACCAAACGAATGCTATATAATAAAAAAAAATTAACAATTATTATAAATTACAATAATAATAAAAAAAAAAAAAATTAAAGTAAAAGAAAAACATATTTATTCTGCCAATATAAAAGTAATCATTTATAATAAAAAATTGTTGTTTTTATTTCATTTGAATAAGTAATACAAAAAGATGCATGTAAAATTTCTGTAAAATTTCAACAACTTTATGTTATAACAAATCATGTAATTTAATAGGAAAAACATTACATAACTCAATGTAACTGCCTAGACAAAAAGCAATTTTATAAATTTTGTCTAGTTTTCGTGGTTATGATAAAAATTGTAATCATAAAGAGAAGAAAAAAAAACTAAAAATATTACCATCTTCTAGCCAGAGGCATTGGCCAGTCATAGCTGTGGCGGCAATATTTAAGATATAGGAACTAGTTTTTTTTTATTTTAAACAATATACAAATGTATTTATATATGCAAAAAAAAAATGCAAATTAAATTTAAAAACAAATCAATAAGACATTACTTCAGTCAAATTAAGTAAATTTTAATAAAACTTAGCAGCACAACTTAGTAAAGAAAAAGATAATAAGAAGCAAAAACAATTGTTTATTTCTTTATTATTGAAGTAGTTTCATTCTTTTCTTTTCTTTTTTTAATTTTATGTTTTGTATTTTTGCATTGTTTTCCTCAATTCTTAAAAACGAACTACATAAAAATATAAATGAAAAATAAAATAACTATAATAATAATAATAAAAAAGAAGCAAAACTAAAAGACGTCGTACGAGTAATAATCTAGCCAAACAGTGGCGCCAAACAAATTTATTCTTGGATAGACGACATTTAACGAATTACAGCATATAACACAAATAATCAAATTACAAAATTATTTAATTTTTTCTTGTCTTATTCTCATGTATCGCCTTTATTTTATATAAATATTACTTAATTTTGTAACATCATTATTTTTTGTTCAATAAGTGAATGGCATTTTATTTTCACATTTTAATTAATCAATATATAATAATTAATTGCACAAAATCTTATTGAGATTTTATGACATTATTTTTTTTGAGAATAAAAAATAATATACTCAGCTAAAAAATATCACAATAAAATAATAATAATAAAAATGACAATGACAATAACTAACATCAACAACAACTATCATATCAATATTTATATCAACGTTGACACTTTTATTTGAATTTTATTATTTTGATTTGTCATCATTATCCTTCGCTAATATTATTATCATATGATTTTGTCGCTTTGCTCATTTTTCTTGATTGTTGTTCAATCATTTTGTTAAATAAAAACAAATACACTTTTAGAAAATGCAATGCGACATCAATAAACAAAAACATCAATTATGATTAATTAACTTTGATAATGTAACCATATATATTTAATGAGAAAGCATAATTATTACACAATTTACGACAACAAATCATTTTTACTGTCCTATCATGTAGCAAAAAATAAAAATAAAAATCTAATTATATTATTATCCAATGACTGGGAAGACGACTGGATGTATAAAATTAATTTGTAATTATATAAATTGTTAATTACAATAAATTTAATTAAAAATTATAATTTATTATCAATAAAAACAAGAAGCAAATTATTTGCCTTGTGACTTGTAAATAAAATATTTAATTTTAATTTTCAAGTCATTAAATTTATGCGAAAAATAAAAGAAATTAAAGGGGAACACAAAAAAAAAGAAAAGAAATCCTTGATTAAAAACATAAATTAAATAAAAAATCAATTAAATTAGATAATGAAATTATTTAATGGTTAAATTTTTATAAATTGATAATAAAATAATAAATTAATACAAAGAATAACAACAATAATAATAATAATATTAATAATCAATTATTAACAATAAAAATACTTAAAGAATTTAATCAAATAATAAACAAACAAAAAATTATAAAACACCTGTTTGCTGTGTTTACAAAGAATTTTAATGACAGTTACTTAAATTGGCATTAAATGGCTTAATATTATATATTGACTAAAATATCAAAATAAATAGAAATATCCTCCAGTTGTTGACGAAAATAACTACTATCTACATCAAGATCAAGCTCAATAAAAATATTAATTCGCAAATAAAAAAAATAATTTGCTTTAATTTACAACAAACAACCAAGAAAAATAAAAAAAACCACAATTAAAAATTACTTTAAACAAAAAAAACGGGAAATTAATTAAAATGTTTAAAAATATTTAAATGCAATGTTATTCATGTTTGTTTTTTCTATTTATGTTAAATTTATTATTTTCTATCTGAATAGTACGATTAAATAAATGTATAAATAAATAATAATGATACTAATAATAATATTAGTGAAAAACAACAATCTAAATACCGCGTTAAAAATTAAAAATCTGATTATTTTGTAAACAACAATGCTCAAAAGCATGACTTTGCAAAAAATATAGATATTTTGTTATTTAAAAATCAATTTCTTCAAATTATGACAAAACATATAGCAGACATAGTACATCATATTATTTAAACAAGTGTGTTTAGTTTAATTTTTGCATAATTTGCTAAGATACCAAAAAAAAAAACAAGACAACAATTTAAGAAGAATTTACAGAACAATTTTTCGTATTTAAATAAAATAAAAACCCACCGATTGTTGCTCAATCGATTTTTAAATACCAAAAAAATATTTCTTAGAAGTAATAACTATTTTCTCCAATTGACAAATAATAATTCTTTGAAATATTAATAATTTAAAATATATACATATAATAATATTTGTTTGAATTTTGCCGTATGAATTCACCTATAAATAAAAAATATCTATAAAAAGAAATAGGTAAATAATAATAAGAACAAGAAATGAAAATTAAATAAAAAAAAAAATGATAATGCCATTAAAATATTGTAAAAAAAAACAACAAATAACAATACAACGCAAAAACAAAAACTAAGTAAATAAATAAATATTGGAATTTCTTCGCATAAGGAAATCCCCAGATAGTTAGACATTACATTACATATTTAAAAAACGTCAAGTGAACGTGACATCGAAAATTACGATCATTTAAGTTTAATTTTATATTTTTATTTAGCTTATGTTGTACGAAATTGAAGTGTTTTTTTTTTCTTTTTTAGCAAATAGCAAATCATTCATATTTCACACGTCAAACAGAAATACGATAATATCATTTGTATGTAAAAATTTAAAAAAAATCATTATGCGGACAGAATACGTAAAAATTTAGCGTATATTGGATGAATTAAAAAATAAATAAAAACTAAGAAGCAGCAACAGCAGACAAATAAATAAAATTAGAAATATAATCAAGAATTAAAAGTAGAAACAATTATGTTTATTTTTTTACTTATAAAAATAATGTTCTAGCTATATTGATTGAAAAGTAGTGTGATTACATGTACTAATAAAACAAATTAAAAAAAAAGAAACAATCATAATTACACATATTTTGCTTTATTTACGTTTTCCATTTAATTAAAAAATTAAACGCCATTTTCGTAGGAAACAATAAACTATAGAAAAAAGATTCGTGATTAAATGTAATTTTCAAATTGTGTATTTACTGCTGGTGGCGTCTATATTATTATGATTATTACTAGTTATTATTCGTTACGAAATGAACCAGAAGTAGCATAAAATTGATTAAACTCAATGAAATTCTAGTTAGACAACACACACACCCTTCTTTTTTAAAAATATAAAGTATATATAACCAAAGTCGCCAACACAGGTACTGCCCCTACCATATAATTTATTGTCATTTTGTTAATTCTTAAGTGTTTGTTTTAATTTTTTAGTTTTGTACTTTTGCATGTTTTCCCGGTTGAAATTAGTCACTTTTTCTGTTTAATTAAATAGCGCATTGAACACGGAAACAACACTATAAAGCAGTATAGCACAAATTACTATCCTCTACTGATTAAAAAAAAACTAGTCACAAACTAATAAAGTAATTAAATGATTGTCATACTACTTCGATCCCAAAATTTTTATAAGAGAATAACAGATGAAAAATATTGTCTACGATTTGGTCAGTAATTGCCTAAACGATAGAACAAAATAAATGTGCAAAAAAAAAAACAGAACGAAAATGATTAAATAAATATTACCAAACCCATTTCA
This sequence comes from Ptychoptera contaminata, assembly GCA_963942525.1. Taxonomy (NCBI): domain Eukaryota; kingdom Metazoa; phylum Arthropoda; class Insecta; order Diptera; family Ptychopteridae; genus Ptychoptera; species Ptychoptera contaminata. Next base: position 9,939,676 of record OZ012636.1, on the reverse strand, counting down.
TCAACACGAGTATGTCGTACATTAAATGCTAAAAAGGAAAACAGCAAACCAAAAAATATAAAAAGAAAAAATAAAAAAAAGAAAAAAAACTTCATTCGAGGAAATGTCTATATCATAAAAAGCCAGAAGGACTGCAAACAAAAACTAATAAATGTTATGTAAAGTTTGCGTGTTTCAGTGTTGATTTCATTTTGACACTCAGAGCAAGCAACAAAAGCGGCAGCACCACCACTCAACATACAAATAGCATGTAAATTATAAACGAAAAATAGAATTGGAGAGATATGTAATCATTAAAGCAACCAAGAAAACTTAAAATGCCAAATAATGTGTAATGTGGTATGGCGCCAATATTTTAATAATATTTATTTCCATTTTATTTTTTGGCTTTGTAAATATAATTTGATTGCGGTTAAAGTGAAGAAGAAAAAAAAAAAGAACTCAACACGAATAACACAAGTGTGTATGCACTTTAAATGTTTTTTGATTTCGTTACAAATAAATTAAAAGACAAAAACAAAACAAAATAATATAAAAAAGAGGAAAAAAATTAAAAATGGTCATTGACTTTTTTAAAACAAAATTTTAATTATTTTTTTCTCTCCTTTGATAATTACTTCTTTACGTCTTCTTTTACTTTTTTTTTTTGCAGTATTGATAGTCTAACGAGAAAACCATTATCGAGTAAAAATGTTATTTAAATTTTACGACACGTGTAACGTCGTCTAATGAAATAACTTTTTCTATGTTGCATTCAATACGGCAGAAATATGTAGTAAGTTATTTGTTTATTATTACTATTATTATTATAATTTTTAATGCGTTTTATTTAATATTATTTTTTTAGTACTAATAAAGTGTGAGATATACAACAATGTTTCTATTTACCTAAATTAATAGTTTAAAACAAAAAAAAAACTGCATTTACATTTTTATTGTACAAGGAAATAATTTTTCTATAAACTTTTTAATTGAAAAACAATCGTTTATATAAAAATATGTAATACACCTACATATTATACCTATAATAAAAAATAGTAATAATAATAATAATAGTAATAATAATAGTACCATAAGAAATAACAAAACAGATAAACAATGTAGGTGTGCTAGTTGATAATAGATAAATACATAATTTGTAATTATCTAAAACTATTAAATATTTTTCCTTTACTCACCTATAAGAATGATTTATAATTTAGAAATAAATTAATTTATTAATTTGAAGCACGATAACAGTTATAGGAAATAGTAAGACTATGGTTATTGCGTTTAATTATAAGAGCAGATAAAAAAAAAATTGTATATAACTAATTGGTTCCAGAGTTTACTGACTCAATGACTGACTTTATTATTACTTATACATAGAAAACTGAATATACCAAAATAGTATGAAAATATAAAATATATATATATCAATGACATTATGGTGTTTACGGAATAAAAAGGCTTTATACCATCAATAAGAGTTTGCATTAAAATATCACTAAGTTATTTATTTTTGTATGGGGCACACCTTTCTGAACAAACAAATCACGTGATGCTATCACATCGATTTCGGATATATTTTTAGTTTTTTTATTTTATAGAACATAGTTGTGCTTGCTGTTAATTCTGCAAAGCTTCTGCTATTATATTACTATTCTCAGTGTAACGTTAATATAAAGTTACGAATAAAATGAAATTAAATAGACAAAATGTTGTAATGTGTGTGAAAATAGGTGGCGACTTTGTGGCGCCTTTTAAACCATCAACCAACTCTGCTAATCGATTGTCGACGTATTGTTGCTATATCATATCATTAACTAAATAATATAAATATGCCAAAAAAGACTTGTACTTTGAAAAAGACCATTATTACGATTTTGACAGTGAAATTGCTTGACTCCGTTGATTCTAAGCAATATATTTTCCATTCGATGAAATTTCAATACATAATCGTGTACACGCCCAACTAGCAATTATATCAAAGTAGTATGATATAAAATACACCCAACGGCGTCAGTGATGGCGAAGAAAACAAAATTCTTCACAGCATTGAAAATTGTCCTGTTTACCAGAAACGTCAACACGGAATTCCGCATTATTTTTCATTTAATAGTATGTTATATTCCTTTTCTTTATACAAATAATAAATTAAGAATAGAGAGGTATTATTGAGAAGATAGCAACATCTAAACAGAGAGGGTAAAATGTTTAAGCATGTCATGAATCCATTTTCATCAATGATTGTTTTTGGTAATAGTAAACCAAAATCCAATCTAATTTACAAGCTCCTTCTGCACGCGCGTGTGTGACCAATGTTAATAAATTAATAAAAAATAAAATAAATAAAGACATCTAAAATCTAGCCACAGCCTTCAAGAAAAATGATCAAAATAAAAAAAAAAAAGCATTTTGTGACATTTTTTCCCAATAATTAATTACAGCATTAATGTGCAAAATCCATTGCATTAATTTGTGTTTTTCGAGTTTATTGACATAAGGAATATTAACAATATGTTATCGCGAGAAAATTCAATTTAATTAATTGCATAGTTGGTGAAAGTCAAGTATTTTAAAAAAGCGTTTCTAATATAACAAAAAATAGGAAAGTGACAAACATTATCAAATAACAGAACACGTACACAATACACGCGTGCAAAAAAAAAAAAGTTACAAAAATGACGCGGAAATAAATAATTAAGATAAATTTAAAAAAAAAGACAGTATGATGAAAAAGCAGCAACAAAAGGTTAAAACAGATGATAGATACGGAAGAATAAAAATGTAGTTCTTATTTTTAAGAATCTATATAAAGTAAAGATGAGCAAAGCAATTCTCTTGATACATATTTTTGGAATATAAAAATAGAAAATTTCTTTTTGTCATGTTGAGTTCAATGGACTTTTTACGATCACATACTGCTGTGCCTTTATTAATGTCAGTATCCAGTATTAACATAAATAACTTGAAAAAAAAAACGACAATCGTCATCAGTACACGCGGCTAAGTAATAAAACTGGGCGAACTTTATTATTTACAATTGGTAGGGTGTGCATTTTAGAAATGTTTTCTTCTTTTCTTTTTGTTATGGACTTCATGTAGTACGAAAAGTACAAAAACCACGCCAAAAATACATTCTGTTCGATGTAATGACGAATGTTAGCATGTTAACGCGCGACAACCATGCGGCAATTTTTTTTTACAATTATTACTTGGTTACTCTATTGCAGATATAAAGTTTATCCCTTTTTAAAAACAACACCAATCCTTATATTAGTATAATGTTATTTGATCTTTATTATTTTTGTTATAAAATAAAATTTAAATTTACTTTACTTATATTAACAATTCTTCATTTATCAATAATGCTAACAATTATTCAAAAAATGATAATTAATGTAAGCTTAAGCAATTTATCTGTTTAAATTTATAATTTCTTATTTTATTATTTTGTCAAAAAATTGCGATAAATAATAAAAACAAATATCAAATAACAAAAAAAAAAAAAAAAAGAAAAGAAAATACAACAAATACCATTTGCAAAAATACATAAAATATAAATAAATAAACATAACAGCCAGACAAACATTATTTTTTATTAATTTTATTTTATTGCTGAAGCACGTGTCACGTGTTTTTACTTAAATATGAATAAAAGTGAAAAAAAAAAAACAAAATTAATTCACCACAAGCAATTATGTTAAGTATACAGTTTTTTTTTCATTATTATTATTATTATTTACTTAATAAATTTTGACTTCAATTTTTAAATATGTTGACGTCAAGGTTTCAACATTTTAACCTAAATATTATCAACGATAATACCAATAGCGACGGCGGCGGCGACAACGACAACAGTAGCAAAAATAAATAATAATTTCAAAATAAAAACAAATCAATTTTGTTATAAGGTAATTATAAAATTATCATTAAACATATTTAATTATTTAAACGATTAAATGTATTTTTTATGTAGCGAAAAGATATTACATAAGTTTTATGTGCTTTTCTTGAGCTTACTCATAATCATTTTTTTTTCTCTTTTAAGGTCGCATATTATATAAGGAAGTCTACATCAGAATACAATGTAATAAAGTATACATGCAATAAATGGTGGTTTTATTTCAACCCTAACTGATAAACAGCCTTCTTGTTCGCCACACATTATTATGTTGTTACTCTATTGTTGTTGTTTGCTATATAAATATTATATATGGGTTGAATCTACAAAAGTGCGTTCACATGTAACTACATAAAATAATATATAAAATAAGATATGCTTTATGTATGTTTAAATGTCTGTGTCACAGGTGTTATGACTTCTCTTACTCAAAACCGTACAAACAGTACATTCATCAACCATATGCTATAAAAAAAACGACAGACAAAAACATCTCCACTTTTACGTAACTATCGTAAATTCAGGATATTTTTATCCATTACTATTTGAAAAAGTTAAAATATAGAAAGAAAATAACCGAAACATAAACGTTACCTTTATACAAAATAAAAGTCACCACTTTACATGATATAATCATTACTTTGCTCTACATTAAATAAAAAGGAAACTTAAAAAGAATACGTCTTGACTGAAGATAGTTACTTTACAAACAAGCACTAATGTTACACCAAAAAAAAAAAAGAAGATGTTAATTAATGTGTTTTAGTAACACCATCAATAATTAATGTGGACAAAAACTTAGTCATCCGTCAACATATTTATTGTCGTATCAGACATACAACAAAACAATGTAAAATGTATCAACAAAATTATTTGCAAGTTAGTTGTTAGTAAACAACAATTTTGGTGTAACAACAGTTTTAAACTTACTACTTTTTTATATTGCACATTAAACCACTCCTAATATATTTTCTACTGTTTTTTTTTTATTTTTACTGCAGTAATTTGAAACTTATTTCACCTTCAGAAAATATTTTTGCACTTGTTATAATATAAACAGAAAACTAAACATTTGTATAAAAAGTATCTCTTTTCTTTATATAACAATCTTTACAATACACTACAATGTAAAACCAAAAATTGGAACTTTGTCGTCCGTATTTACTGAGGTGCAAAAGTAATTGCATTACTTAATCAATCATCCTTTCAATTCTTTCTTAATTAATAATCTTAACAAAAGACGCCACCATGAAAACTCTGTAACATTATTAATATTCTACAATATCAAGTTTTTATTGTTGGTTTTTATTAGCAGTACCTACGTACCTTGAATCTTTTTGATATCAATATAAAATTAACAAAGTTAAAACCTTATATAAGAATACGAAAGACACATTATAATGTGTCAAAAATAAACATAATGATGTTCACATTGTTTATTATTATCATTATTTTGAAAATGTTGGTACTCATCCATTTTGCACATTTATCTCTTCAAAGTCAACTTAAATAAAAATAAAAGAGCTATAAAACTTTTACAAAAGTTACAAGATAAAAGATGACACTAATTTTCACCCCAATTAAACAATTCCTGAACTTTTTATATACGGTATGGATACACTGTATACAGAGTATACAATAGGGTGGGAGGCTGCAACATTTTACTACAAACAAAAATTATTTATAATAAAAAATTAAAACTTTAGTCGAAAAATAAATAAATAAATAAAAGTTATCCAATGTCAACAATACATGAGAACAAAAATAAAATAGATCAAAATTTTGTATTTGTTTTTCTTATTTGCTCTTAAAAAATACAATAATATTAATCAAAGATTGAACAATAGAAAGATACACCGGATGCTTTGCACATGTTGCATTATATAACACAAATAAATCTATTACATATGGGAAAAGAAATAATACAAAAAATAAAAATAAATAAAGATGAAATTAAATAAAATATATTGTGAGGGTAAAATGATGATATATATTAAATGCGTGATCGATTAAATTACAAAGCATCTAATTGCTATTTATAAATCGCTGAAAATATCTCTTAAATAAAATTTATTTTCAATATTATAAGAAATAAAAGATCGCAAACTGTTACATATTTAAACGAATAAAAAAAATATTCTTTTTTCTTTAAAATCATCAATGGTATAACAATGAGGCTTCTGTGGTGACTGCTTAAAATATGATAATGGTAAATTTTATTGAAAAATAAAAAATGTTTTCAATACAATCATTTTTTATTATCCCTAGCTAGCATTACTTTTTTATTATTTATGACATTATATACGTAGGTTTGTTTGTTAATTCAATGATATGAAAATGTTGTAGGAGTTTAACTAGCAAACAGCAACATTATTAGGAATTCTGTTTTATATCACATTCAAATAAATTTCAATGTTTAGAGCAAATAAACATTTAAATAAAATAAATAATAAAGTAAATATAAAGTACAGTAAATATATATAGTCTAATGCCAATAAAAATAACAAATACAAGTAAGATTAAGGGTGGTTGCTTTAATATTATTTAATTTTATATATTTTATTATTATTATTATTATCAACGATTTTAATTAACGTGGTAATGTTATGAAATAAACTAGGTGTAACAGCAACAAAGATACGTGATCAGTCTAGTTCACTACAGGTTTCGATGTTTTTGTGAATAGAACTTGAAATTATTAGCAGTAATAATATTTAATTAAATTTAAATCGACTTGCAAAAATAGAAAAAACTTAACGTTAGCTAAGTCGCAATTTTTTTACATTAAAAATATATAATTATTATAATAAACTGCATTAAACAACTGATATAAAATTAATTAAACTTTATAATATCTATTCAATTCGAATTTGCATATTGTTATCGTTAAAATATGTATAAAAATCACTCTAATAATTATCATTACCATTTAAAAAAAGAAAAATATAAAACCAGCGTTTCAAATATAACAAGATTTAAATAATCTCTAAAGAAAATGTAGTTAAAAAATGTACCTAGTTTTTTAGCGTAAATAAATGATTGAAAAGATATATAATACATATTATTACAAATAATTTTATAATTATAATTTTTTAGTCGTCAATAATAACAATAATAAAACACAAGGTCGTTTTAAAACAATAACAATTGAAAAAACGTAATATATAAATTATATACAATGTATTTTACAATAGATTAATGTCAAAATAAAATAATGATAACATATTTTAAATATGATTCCCTAAATAATTATTCAATGCATAAGTAATAAACGCGTAAATGATAATAAAAAAATATTTTTTTGTATTGTTATTTGATAAAAAAAAAAAATATAATACCAAAAAACCCGCGACTAAACGACGTTGCATTGACAAATAATGTAGAAAACAAAAATAATAATAAGTAAATAAAACAGACAGGAGGAGCAAAGGTTAAGAATCACTGATTATAAAAACAAAACAGCAAAATCGCAAAAATAATATACATATATTTTTACATTATACACATGTCATGTGAATTTTTTTTTATGGCGCCATATCCTACATGACAAGTAAAAAAATGTGTATATAAATAATAAAAAAAATATAAATTAAATTAAGTCAACGAAAACAACAATTATTATACTATTCGCTTGTGCTTTTTTTTATCAGTTTATCGTCGTTTAGCGCGGTTGTATTTAAACAATATTTTAATATAATTTAGAATGTGAAGGAGAGAATGATTGTACTGTATTGAGTTTTCTTTTCTTTTGGTTTGAGTAGATAATTATTTTTTTTTTGTATTATAATAAATCAAATTAAAAAAAATCATCTTGAACAAACAATGTTTATTATTATTATCATGAAATTGCAATATTATTTTCTATTTTTTCATTAATTAATTTAAATTATTATTAAAAAGTTGCATACAGTTTTTTTCTTCTAAATAATATGGTTAATAAGCTAATTAAAATTAAGCAAATGAAACAAATAACCTGCTTTTCTCAAATTAATAAATAATCATTAAAATAGTACAATAATAGTACTAAAAAAAAATCACGCTCATCGCTGCGCATCAAAAAATAAGTAGATAAAAACCATCAAAATCTAGATAACTTATTTTCAGACAGTAAAACAATATAAACAAGTAGGAAGGGAAATTAAAAAAAAAACGTATAGTCATGTCTTAATTACAATTGTATCGCGCAAATTAAATAATATTAAAATTCAGTAACCGTGACAAAGTGTCAAAACAAAACCACTAACGATATTCTTCTCTGTGTTTTTTATTTCTTTTGTGAATATGGTGATTCTTCGTTATTATTTACTTCATCTGTAAAATGATGTTGGAAAAACATATGCAAAACTATTTTAATAAGTTAATGAAATATTATTGCATTGACAAAACATTACTATAAATCAAATATTAAATGATTATCAAATACAAACAATATTAATCTAGTCAACTTGACGCAATAATAAAACGTTGTTTATGATTTACAAATTTAATAATCTTTAATATAAATAAATATCCCATGGCGAGCAGTGGAAAATATAAAGCAACACAAAAAGTTTATTTACAGTAAATAATAACGATTTTTATTAAACATTTTTTTCATTTTATTTTTATTTAAAAAAATATATTTTCTGCTATTTTATTCAAACAACATTAAGATCTGCTAGTTGCGATAAATATATTTTATTATTTGACTTTATACTATTATTATTGTTGTTTGAAATAAACTTAAAAAGACTGCTATATCCAGACCACCACTATTTGCAGCACGAAATAACAACATAATACATAACATTATTCTCATAATAAAATAAAAATTTACTCAAAAAAAAAAAATAATAATAATCACTCCCTTTGAACTTGAAAATGTTTTTTTTTTTTAAGTCTGTCTGTCTGCTGTCCGATTTGATTATATCTATTAATAAAAACCCACCAACACCAGCATATGTTTATATTTTAATTTTATTTCTCGAATGTTTACGTACTACTAAATCTGTGTCCATCTAAACGCCCCCCACATTTGCACATGTAATTTGAATTTTAAAAAACTCACAATAAAGCAACACAATCCAAAAATGAATAATAAAAGAAGAAATAATTTAATGAACAAATCACAATAATTTTATGAATGAAAAAAGCGGAAAAATAAAACCAACAGATTTTGCTATTGTTATTGCTGCTGCTGCTGTTGCTTGTGTTGTTTTTATTTGTAGTCAAGTCATTAATAAATTATTTTTCGCAGTCTCCTTGTTTGTACCGTCAATCGTAGCTGTCCGTTCATTCTCTTATAATTAATTTATTTTATTTTTTATTTTTATAAAATAAACGATAATATTTTAAGTAAAATAAAAAAAAAAGAAATTTAATTGAAAAAGAAAAAAAAAACAAATTATATGAAAAATTAATTTAATTGAATTAATTTTTATTATTTTAAATTTTATTACTATTACTTTTCTTGTATATAAACATAAAAATGTTTATCAGTTATTGGTGATTTTATTATTTATAAAAAATAATAACAAACGCATTAAAAAAATAACCACAAGACAACCGGCAAAAGCAGGCAAACAATAAAAAAAAAACAATTTATAGAAAATAATTAAAATAAAATTTAAGTGTGACAAGTTAATTTAATTTTAACAAAAAATAACAAATAATTGGCGCGTGTTATAAATTGTTAATTAATTTAATTAAGTCTACAATAATAATAATAAATAAAATATAAAATTATAATAAAATCTTCATTAAGTTTTGACAGGTTAAACTTATCTTCTTTTTTCTAAATCAAACTCAATGAAAACATGTTTAGTAATAGCAAGAACAACCTAGAACAAATGCTGAAAAATTAGGCAATCGTTAAGTGACAGCCTAAAGTTAAGACTCTAAAGCATTTTTGAAAGGATAAAATAAAATGTCTCAAATTAAAGAATCAAAACAAGATTAAAGTCAGTCGCATACCCCCTTCATATAATATTTTAATGAATTTACACTTCTATACAATAATACTCTTTAAAATGTTTCCGAAAATAGTTTTCTAAATAAAAATTTTAACTGTTTTCAACAATAAAAACAAAATCGAGGTGACATAAACAAAATAATATTTAGTATGAGTCACAGACAGCAGAGCAAAAGCAATTAAATAAATGAATTGAGAAATAATACTTTAATAGCAAAGAAAAAAAAATATTGCGTATTTTAAAAACACGAGGATAAATAATTTAACTTTAATAAATATTTTTCAATCATTCAGTTTAATTTAATTTTCTTAAGTTTGTTCAATTAGCTTAGCAAATTAAATCTTAAAAAAAAAAAAACTTTTACGTCTGCAACATAAATAACAAAAGTCATTGAGTTTTCTTAATGCTGAGAGGGTAATACTTTATATAAAAACGTCAGGTGTACAATTTAATAATTAAAAATGATTACTTTACCATTAGTAGTGATTTAATAGTTTTGATTGCTTTGCTTACCTATAAAGAAAAGAAAAAAATAATTGATTAGTAAATAAATTAATTAATAAAAAAAACAGATAACAAATAATATAATAATTATAATAATAACAAAAACAACAAATGCATTTAACTTGCTCTCATTTGTAAGTTTTATTGTAATAAAGCTACCGTCGACTAAACTACATACGAAAATAGAACTTTTTTGTAATAATAAAAGTAAAAAAAATCTATCGTTAATAACTGACTATTAAAGAAATTATAATAAATTCAGAATAGAGTAGCATATAAAAAAGTATGTAACAATATTTAACAGGACACGACAAAAACCGCGAACTATTTGTTTTTATTTATAATGTGATAATGACGGCACCATATGTCGTAGGCAAATTATAAACCAAAAAATTAAAGCATATGAACGATGGTTCACTTTTATTTTAATAATTAAATTACATTTATTTAAAACGCCAAAACAGAGAACAAATATATAAATTTCAAGTTGTAAATATAGACTAGACTAGACACAATGACCTCTATCATAATGTCCCACCATCACAAACATATAAAATAATAATAATAATTTTGTAATAAGATTTAGTTAAAATATAATCAGACATAAAACGAAAAAAATTAATAATAATGTACCACAAGCAGAATAGCAGATCGTCGGCTTATATGCCAAAAAATTTTTTTTTTATTATTGAAATAAAAAAAACATTTTCGCGGCATTGTGGGTGGACAAAAAAAAACACGTCTTTAAGATAAAAATAAAGAGAAAATAAACATAGCAGGACAAATTAATGAAAAACAATAATCTTATAAACAATAATTCATAAATTTATTATAAAGAAAAAAAATATAGTATCTGAATTATATTTTTTCATTTTTCTTTTTAATGAAACTTAATATATATTATACTTGTGTCTAAAATTATTCAATGGAAAGAAATATAAACAGGACTTGAGTAAAATAAACAAAACAAACAAAAGTCTAGTTATTAAAAGTCAAATTGAGTCAGACATTATAATAAACAGGACAGTTAAATATTGTAAAGTGGCTATAGAATATGATTTATGTATCGCAGACAATGATCGTATTTTTTTTTTAAAGAAGGAAAATACTATTTATATAAATAAATAATAAAAAAATAGTCTCAACAGACAACAGTTGATTACTTCATAAAGATCGACGACAACAACAAAGCAATCGGACTTCGGCCAGACGACAATATGAATTAAGAAAATGACCGAAAAAATAAAAATTATTTTTATTAATAAAAACTAAAATATGAATTATTAATAAATATATATATATAATATACAAAAACAAGCATTTCCCATATCGTCATTATAATATGACAAATTTATTATTTAAATAGTAGTTAGTAGACTAAATAGACTCTATCAACAGTCGTGTTTTTAATAAAATTTTATAATGACATGGGGGGTACTAAGTTTATATATATTTAAAGGATTAATATAAAAATTGACCTTTATATAAAGTGATATTTATGCTTCTAATAATTTTTTATAACTCGTTTCTTTGTATTTATTTTTTTTTCTGTTATTTTAATTTAAATATTTTAAAAGCAAATAACTGCATTTGATTGTTTCACCGATTATTAATTGAGTAAAACAGCATTATTTATTTCATGTGTCCATTATTAAAACTGTTGACAAATGTCTGTTTTTTGCTTTTGAATTTGCATTTTTAAAAACAATTTATTAACCAACCAGTTTTTTTTATCCTATTTTTTTAATATTATTATTTTCGGTAACTCTTACAAAGCAAAACAACATATATATATTATTTTATTTATTTTTATAATTATTATTTTTATTTACATTGGCAGAAATTTTTAATCATTTATTAATATTCAAATATATGTATATTGTATATATGTATATTATAAAATAAATTAATACTACTTGCATAATATATAATACTTTTTTTTTTAATAAAAATCATAAATAAATAAATACATTTTTTTATTATGTTTAATATCAAACCGAAACAGCAATAACAATGAATGAAATAACAAAGCTAAAAAAATAATAATGCATAAGCACAAAAAAATCTTCTGTGTGCTGTGTATTGTAGCATATGTATATTGCAATTTATTTTTAGATAAACAACATTTAAAAAAATTGAGATCAGATTTTATGCACATCTATGATTTAAAAAAAAAATTGTGGCGTCAATTTCTTCTTCTTTTTCTTCATCATTTAAAAATTTTTATAAAAGTTTACGCCAAATAAAATCTTTCAAATAAACAAAACAAACACACAATAAACCTTCAAAACAAAAAAAAAAAGTTATGCCAATTTAGAATCTGAGATCTCTTAATTTTAATTTACAAAAAAGAAAACAATATACATGCATATCCATACGAATAGATAATAATATGTACTATCTTTGCGAGGGAAAGAAAGCTACCAAGAAAATTCTATAAACATATAAACGCATTATAAAGTAATAACACATAACGCTATATGCTGGCGACGCTACGTTGTCATGCCTGTCATTTAATTTAATTTATTTTTGTTTCTACACCTATTTACTATTCTATTTTTAAAAAATATATATAATTTATTTTTTTTCAACATGTATTTAGTGACATATAATCTATATTTGTCACAGTCATAGCCATTGTCGTCGCCGTCTATTAAATGGTAGTAGAAAAAGGCGTTGCACCGCAAAATAATTTTGAAAATAAAAAAGAAAACATATGCATTACATTGCTATAGAGAAAATATTATTTAATTATTGTACACAACTCTTGTATAATTTTTTGAATTTAATTGTATTTTGTTGCAAAATAATTATTAATATAATATAATATGCACAACCATTAAACATAATTCATATTGTAGTCTATGCTCACTAAATTTATATACAATTCGTTTATTTACAATACAATCCGGATATAATAAAAAAATCCATTGATTTCATTCATCATCTCATAGTATTGTCGATATTTTTTTTATTTTATTTTTTATTAACTAAATTTACTAATTCATGAGCTACCAATCGATAATTATTTACATCAAATTTATATGTTACTATGCCAATGATCAATATAATAAAATAACTTATCATAACCATTTTAATAAAATAGAATAAATTTAATTAAATAGATTGCAATAAACAACACAAACGATAACGTTAAAGCAAATAACTAAACCACTTAACAAAACCACATAATTTAAGTATAAAAATGACAAAAACAGAAAAAACTTTCTCACACCTAAACTTGACAAATAGATCCAATTTCATCATCATCATCATCATTTTCCGCCATGAATCCGTTGACGTTACGTTGTTGTCGTTGTCATTCTCGTCCTTTTTATCATTTCTTATTTGTTTTTATTGCTTTTATCAATTTTCCTTAATTCAACAATAAATGAATACAGAAAAGACAAAAAAATAAAAATAATAATAATATTAAAGAAGTAAATATATACACTTGAAAACATGTAAATATCTCTTTTAGTTTTATTTTATTTCATTTATTTAGATTAGATTCTTTAGTTTCTATTTCCAACTTAAAGTAAAAAAATTAAAATAAAAACAACCAAGCATAGTCAGTCGTCGTATTCTTAAAAAAAAAAACATTTGTCCTTGTAGTTATTACCGTCGTCAAAATAACTTGAAAACTTTTAGCAGACGACAGTCAACATATTATATACAATTGTATTTTAATATTCCTTTTTATCAATTATTCTTTGCTTTCATCAAATTAGGTATATAACACAGTTATATAAACATCATCAAATATTATCATGTAACTCCATATCATATATACGACCAACCACCACCACAAACTATAAAGATCTACAATCATCGCGCCTTAAATGTGTGGTTTGTAAATACAAAAACCAAAAACGCACCCAAAAAATAAGCCCAATAACAGCTATAAGGCATTTCCCGTTCACTGTCGACACGATTAAGTCTATGTTTCTTTTATTATTTTATTTTTTCTATTATAAGTTTAAGTTTTACTCTGTTTTTGTTAACAACTTTTTACATATTTTTCCTTTTTTTTATTTTCTTTTTTGCTAACAAAATCACAAATATTTTCCCTTCAACCTTAACCAAACCAACCAACCATTTACAATCTAACACGATTTTTTGTTATTATGATTTTTTCTTTTCTTTTTTTACAAATCTAATTCAATGTTTTCATAGGCATTTTCAGTCATTGTTATCATCTTACTTGTGTAATAATATGAAATTGAATTTTCGTTTTTCAATGTTTGAAATCTTTAAATGTTTATTTTTTATGTTTAAAAAAAATCATTACAAACTATTATAATAAACAAAATTTCTTTTAGTAAACTTTTTACAATAATTTGTATTATAATTTTTTCGGCAACCACACAGAAATGTTTTTTGTCCTATTATATTATTATTTAAAATCAAAGGAAAACGTATAATATGTAGAACATTTATAAAAACAAACAAACAAACGTTAATTAACATAAATCTCGTTCCAATGACAACACTGTTTAGAAAAACAATAATTTTAAAAGCCATTCTTCCTATACTCAGAAAAAAAAGAGTAGCACTTCCAACGCAATGTAAAGCGCAAAAAATATAAAAACAAAATATAAAATATATTTTAGTGAATTTTTATTCAACTTAAAGAGTGCGCAAAAAAAAAAAAATGCAACGCACTTAACAGAAAATAAGCGACACAATAAACTTGATATTTTCTTTAATAATGTCCTTTAAGAAAAAAATAATTAAATCTCAAATTAATTTTTATATTGTAAATAACAATAATTTATCGCTTTTTTTGTCAATACTTAATAAACACACGTACATTTGTCCCAACAATCATGTGGAAAATTTTTTCTCGGCTCATAGAAACAAGTAACAAATGCTAAAAAAAAAAAAAAGAAGTACAATAAGTATATAAAAGCACCACAATAACATAATAAACAAGTACAAAGAAAAATAACTTTAGTAATATAAATTATTGTGAGGCTTTAATAAAGTAAAGTCTTAATAAGAGTTAAAACAAAGAATACCTAAGAAATGTAAACATAATGGAAAAATGTGAACAACAATTGTTACATGACCTTGAAGAGTGGGACGATTGATAAACAAATATGAAGAGAAAAAATCAGAACAAAACAAAGAATGAATTTTTTTTTTTATTTTTGCATGAAAAACGACAAAAATCAACATATTATAATATAATAATAATAAAAATTATAGCAATAATACTAATGTAAAATAATAAATTCGTGTTGTGTGCGTGGGTGGTAGTATTTATGCATATGGCAAGGAAACAATATCTTGATAATAAACACCACAAGGATTCTGAACATCACTGTCGCCGTTATTTAGCAATAATACTTAATCTTAAGGAAAAGAAAAAAAAAATTAAATAAAATAAAAACAAAACCAGAATGAAACAACGAGTAATACTGTTTCAATAAAATGAAAATAGCAACGTGGCAATAATGTTTGCAGTTTGTTGAGTTTATAGAAGACAAAACAAAGAGAAACGAAACATAATAAATGACACATATTTTCTTAAAACTACTTTGAATCCTTGTAAATTTATGACTTGAAATAATTTTAGCCGTACTGCTGCTGATGTTAGTTAGCACAAGTTGTATATATACACACAAAATCATGTTGTTAAAGCTTATATTAAATAAATAAAAAAACAAAATAAGGAAAAGAAAAATATACCACCCTCTAAATAACACGCGATTTTTATTGTTTATTTATTCGCCTTCATGTATGTATTTATTTAAAATTTAAATCATTTGTGTTATTTGATGTAGTCATCGTTTTCGTTGTCATGTTAATCTAATATATTTGCTTGCTATTGTTATATAAATATTTGGAATAGAATAAAGAAAAGAAAAAGTGTCATCGTCTCAAGCATATTTTTTATACGAAAAATAAAAATATTTTCCAAGCAAAGCAAATATAAACAATTTTTTTGTTTTAAATCAACGCACTATATATATTGCTTCGGGTTTTTTTTTTTTTTTTTTGTTTTATTTTGATAACATAAGAGAAACATAAATTTACATAATATTTATTTATTTGATTTGATTACAAAGACAATTTACAAAAATTTATTCAATGTAAATATTTTTTTCTTTTTTTAAATAATTAGAATATTGCCGACTTTAGACCTTTCCTAATGCATTTTTTTATTCATTCGGCTTTAATATTTGCTTTTTTTTCCATATAGTAGATAAAAGAATAACGTTTTTAAGCAAACAAAAAAGAAAAAATAATAATATTTATTAAAAAGATTACAAGTTGAAGAGCCACCATTTAAAAGAAATTGTTTACAAGCGTTATTTGTGGCGCTTCGCTTGCTTGACAGTGTTTTATCATTTAAGTAGAGAAAAATTGTACAATACAATTATGTTTATATTAATTTTTTGAAGTAAATAATTTCAGAAATAAGTAAATGATTATAAATTAGACTTGAAGTCATAAAACAAAAGCAAGACAACAAAGATGATTATAATAATTTGAACTCTTTTACTTTTAATTAAAAAATGAGATTCAATTTATATGTCATATTTTTCTGTAAATGCAAAAAACAACAATATTTGTACCAAACACTTTTCAAAAATCACTTTGCAAAAATAACAACATCAAAAATAATTTTTTTTTATTCACTTAAATAATAAACTAATTTTAAGTCATCTTTTATAACTCAAAATTAATTTAATAAATACAAAGAACAATGTATAAATGTATCACATATATATTAAGTATGTCTCGTCAGTTAGTAAAGAACACAAACACCATAATGTTAGTTTGCACCATCATTCATCATCTGAAACCAGACAAATCACTATGTTTGTCATATTAAAGATAAAGGATAAAGACAATAGAGAATATTAAGTAGAATAAAGACAATTTCTGAGACTGAAGTAAAATGAGGTACGATGTGACATTTTCTTATACTGAAAAGAAATATTAAATCTTAGACAAAAGGGCACAAATAGAAAGCCAGCAGCGAACAATGTTAGAAAGCAAGCAAATCAACCAGCAAACAAATAAACAAAAGAAGAAAATCAAACTTCATCATCAGACATATTCAACAGAGACCAGACGAGACTGTTTGCCGCTAACAACACAATCACTCACAACAAAAAATTTATAGTGAACAAATATCTCCCAACCGAAAAAGATCTAAATGTAAAAAAAAAAACCTGTGGGATCAAAAGCACTTAAAAGTCTGAGACACAGTCGATTTGTCTAGTGGTTGTGGTAATACCGTGGTAACATTCTTACACCCATTCTCTGGGCTCCCCGAACTCATTGTAAAATAATTCTTTTCTTTTTCAATTTTTTGTTTCAAATTAAGCGCAACAATTTAAAATCAAAAAAAAAAATATATTTTTTAAATAAAGCGTTGCTGTTGTTTACAACAATTAAAAAATAAAATTAACTTAACAAAAAAAATAACAATAATAAATTAATTTGCAATTCAATTATCACTTAGAAAAGTAGAGGAAATAATAAATAAGTTATTAAAATATAAATAATTTTATTTATTTGTTTACCTGAAAAATTAAAAACAAAAAACAAAACCTTTTTAAATAATTTTAATAAAAAAAAATAATTATATATAGTTATAGAAAAAAACGGTTATAATAATAATAATAATAGTACTTATAACACTAATGATTGAAGAAAAAATTAATTATTATTATTAATTATTGGAGAAAAAAAAAACTATAAATGATTATGTTCTAGTTATCGACATAATTGCTAATAATTCGTAAATAATTTATTTCTTTTTAAAATAAAATAAAAAAGTCACATTAGATTCATCCAAAAATATTTGTTTTCAAATTAAAACGCAAAAAAAAAAATTATCTCATTACCTTTAATTATTAATGTATTTAAACAAAACAAATGCAATTGTAACAATTTTTTGTAAAATTGATATAATTATTTATTATTACTATAAAAATAATTATGTGTTATACATAATACATACTTATTATGCGATGTAATTTTTTTTTTTTTCGGTTAGTTATTTATTTGTTTACTGCTATTGCTTAGCTTGGCAATGGAAATAACTAATTAAAATTTCATTATACTTGAACAATAATCAAAGTTACAAAAGTAAAACAATCCAGGTATAATTAAGTAAGTTTTATAGATTAATTAATTAGAATGACGCGTAATTATTTTTTGGTATAAATATATACATATATATATATATATAAATTTTTTTTTATTTAATTTAATAATGATAAATAAAAGTTTTCTTTAACCAAAAAATATTTTTATTTTTTTCTAACAACTAATTTATTATATAAAAAGAAATCAAAACATCAAATATTAAAGCAAAAAATAAGAAAAACAATCCCGTTGAATACATAGGATTAGACTTAAATACAACGCATGTATATATACTGTGTTGAAAGAAATTTTTAAATAACATTTAAATCACCAGCATCCACAAATTTAACTGAAAAAAATAAAATAACGAGACGTTGGTAAAAAAAAAGAAGAAAAAATAAAATCAACAATATTTTCATAAATAACACAAACATTATTATTGCATACATATTATATCGCAACAAAGTTGCATTTTAATTGCAAAAGAAAGAAAAAAGTGAAAAGTCGTTTAAAATTTTTCGTTTTTTTTTTTTTTTTTATTTATTTAAAGCAAAAAAAACGAAATAGAGGATAAAATATTTGCTATACATATAAATATTTAAGAATAAATTTATATATATTTAATGTTAAGTATATTTTCCATTAAAGAAAAAGAAAAGAAAAAACTGTACAATTTATTTACATTATATAAAAAATAAAAATAAAATTATATTCAAAGCAAAAAGGAAAATGCATACAAAAATATGAAACAAGTTTTATTTCGTTTCTTTTGATTTTTCTTTATTTTACTAGCGCGCGTCTAGCAGCAGCAGCAATAAAGTATTGCACAGCAAATCATTTAATTTAAGATAAAATTTATGAATTAATTAATTTAATATAATGTACAGAATAAAATAAAATAAAAATAAACACGAAAAATTTAATTAAATTGTATTTAAAAGTGAATAAAGAAATAAAAATTTTTCTTAGCAACAGGAAAATACACAGCATATAGCATATGCAAATTTTCAGTTAAAGAAAATAAAAAAAAAGAAACTTAACTAATAATTTATATTAAATAACTCGAAACGTTGATCATCATCATGAAAATATTGTGTTTTATTTAAATATATTCGTAATGTTAGTTTTATTTATGTTTTAATTTATTTAATTTTTTTTTTTTTGTTTCAATTAAGTAAATAAATAAGCAAACAATGTAAGCAACAATAACTTAACTAACATCAGCATATGTGCAAATAATAAATAAGTATATATATATATATATATATATATATATATATATATATATATACATTTAGTTAGCTAAGCTACAGACCTACAATTGAGAAAGAGATTATATTATTGCATCCTGAATTATAATAATAATAATAATACTGAAAGATGTGACTAATATATTTTAATTAAAAAACAAACTACTCCTTATTATTACGTTTATATTATTTGTCTTTCTAATAGTTTTTTTTAAATTTCAATAAATTCTTCTCTTCCTTTGCAAAAAAAAAAAAAAAAGAGCGATACCCCAAAAGGACGAATCAAAGCATATAAATATGGATAATATAGGATTTTTATACAAAAAAAAGACAGGAAGTTAAATTAAACTATGAAAAATAAAATTCAAAACCCTTAAAAATGATATAGCAAATTTCTACAAACAAATTAATAAACAACATAATACTATAGCGAATAAAAATGATATTTTATTTTATTATTTTCTTTTTATTACAAATATTTGTATGAAAAAAATAAATACAGAAATTGTTTTTCAACAAAAACAAGTGACGTAATGTCTCGTCATACGAAACAATAATAAACAACAACCGACAATTCTTTAAAATACGAGTAATAAATTTTTTTAAATAATAATAATAATAATAATATGTAGTATGTAGTTGTTTATAGAGTCCAAACTCATACCACAAAATAAATTTATTTATCATTTCCTAAGCTAAGGCGGTGCGGTATGTTTAAATATAATATATAAATGTATTAATAATAATCAAAACGAGTAATAAAATTAAAACGATACACCAAATAAACATTAAAAACCAATGACACTTTAGTAAATATGTTTTGTTTTTCCTTTGCCAAATATTACAATTTAAGACCAATATACTAATTGACTACTTCATAATCTATGCAAATAAAAATAAATGGTAAAAAAAATGTAACAATATTTACAAGTTTTCGCCAACATTGTTCATTTATATAGTCTGAGAATAAATATATTTTTTAAAACATATTAAAAGAGTTATAAATATTTATATATGCTTGAGATTAACGTTATTCTTGTAGTCAATGCAAATGACTCACGCATTTTAATGCGATATAACTGGGAAAACAATTACTCTATGCGAGCGCAATAATAATATTTAATTTTTTCACTTATTGAAAATGATATCATAAAAAAATTTAATTCAAAAAATAAGACTAAGAAAAAACTATCAAATATAACGGACATACAAGATTTAACAGATTTCATAAAATAAGAAAATTGTAATTAATTAATGCAGTGCGTAATATAGTCTTGGAAAATAACTTAATATATGTTATTTTAACAAATGAAAACAATTATTATATAATAATCATTTTAAAATGTTATTTCGGAGCATTAAATCATATTTAATTAGTTAATTAATTAAGACACAAGAAGTCGCTACAATTTTAATGTTGTTATTGCGTTTAATATAAATAAAATTAAAATATACAAGGTAATACAGCATCTACACAAATAATATTTTTTTATTTTGTTTTTAATGTTATTTTATTTTTTTGTAATCATTTCTCTTAATTACAATTAAAATTGATATACATTGATATAATATACAAATATATTACACAATATTACTTTTATTTATCACAAATCAATAAAATAAAATAAAATTAAAGATATAAAAGTCTTAAACCACGCAAAGAAAGAATTAAACGCAATTACTTTGAGCAAAAAAAAAAAAAACAAATAAAACGAATGAAAACAAAACGTATACACAGTAAACACAAATGTTTCTTTAAATTATATATATTTACATACATTCAACACATATATAGCAACAACAGTGAAAATAAAATAAAAATAAAACAAACAATATAAAACTATTTTTAGATAATATATTAAAGCTGATTTCAATTTCATCATCGCATATTATCATCATCATCATCATCACCATCATGATCATCACTAAACGTCGTTTTATATTATTATCATTATTTTCTAGTTGTTACTATTACTGTAACAAATAAACAAACATAATATAAATGTTGCCAAAAAAATTGAATACAGAGAGTAAGCAGAATAAATATAACAATGGTGATATTAATTTTAATAAAACTAGAAACAACTATTTAACAAATAAACAATCAAATAAATTTATTTTTTATTTGATTAAACATAAGCATAAGTTTTTGTGTATTTTTTTATTCAGTATAATTTTTCTTTTGGCATTTTTAATAAGTAAATACAGCACAATACAACAGTTAAATATTAATAATAAGAATAATAAGAAATAACCTATAAGAAAATAAACTAAAAATAAAAGCCCACCCACACCCTCTATTCATTTCTTCTTTTTTTTTTGCTGTTCTGTTATTGGTTTTTCTTTATTTAAACACTTTAATCTTTTATTTAAAAAAAAAAAAATATTTATTTTCTTATTCTAAGAACATTTAAATTTATGCAAAAAAAAAAATAACAAAAAATATTGAAGAAAAATTTGCAACATTGCCTGTAATTAACACAAATCAAACAAACAAACAAACAGCAACATGTAACCTTCATTTTAAAAATACGCACAACATATGTATTTATTTTTTACCTACGTAAAAATAAATAAAATGAATAAACAAAATATTATACGACGAAGAAAGAGCAGAGAAAAATATTATTTAATATTAAAATCATAAAATCAAATTACTTGCGGTGAATCTGTTGTTTTAAAATTAACAAAAATATTACATTCAAACTTTTGTCATAAAAAAAGTTTAAACAAAACTTATCAATACTTTGATTCCAATCAAACTTTGCAATTCAAGCAATTAAAAAAAGAAGAAGAAAACAAGTAAAAGAAGACGTTCAAGAGAACAAAACAAACAGATAAATGAAGAAAATAAAGAAGTAGAAAAAAAACAGAAAATAGAAAACAAAAAACTATTTAAAGAATTTCTCAACCAAAACAAATCTAAAATTAGAATTTAACGGAAATTAAAAACCGAAAAAATAACGTGTAAAACGCAGCAAATTTTTATTTTTAGATTTATATAAAATAAAGATATTTGCTGTTTTTTTTATAATAGACAAAACATTCATTTAATTACATAGAGACTATTGATTATAATTGAACAGAGTAGACTACCAACGTCCACAGTAATAAGAATTCCTCAACATATACAGTAAAATAAATCAAATAAGTATGCCTATAATAAATTTAAACTTTATACTAACTACTTATAGTATGTTGTTTCTCAATAAAAAGGTTAATTAAAAAAATACCTTGGTGTTAACCACCGCTCAAAAAATAATAACCTCAATAAAAACGACATTATATGAATGTGTGTCATAAACAGTATCAATAAAATCGATATAAAATTTAAAAAAAATAATAATAATAATTAATATAAAAGTATCAATAAATTAATTTTATAAAATAAAAATAAAATATAAGTGAAAAGGGTAATTAGCTACATTTTTGAAATACCATACAACATACAACAACAATGACGTCATGTAAATACATCAATATATCAACTTGTTTTAATTTATATTAGTCCGGTTTTTATTGTTTATTACGAATTTATATTATACTTTTATTAATATTTCTTTTATTAAGTGTATAATACATAATATGCTGATATTGTTGCTTTAATTATTATTGAAAAAAAATAATTATTTTTTATGTTTCGATAAAACTAAATAATGCAATTATTAGATAATAAATAAAAAATCTCTTACATGTTATTATTCAAAATTTCAATTCTCAAAAACCAACTGTTAAAAAAAATACAAATCAATCGAGTATAAACCAAAATCAACCAGCAAATTTAATTATTCGATCGTGATAAAAACAATCAAATTAAAATAAAACGTAAAAATAAATTAAATTCATTTTCAATCAAACATACGAAAACACATGATGAAAAAACTGTTACGTAAAATACATTAATGTTGAATGTTTAAACAAAACAATTAGTAAAAAAATACGACTTTAGAAACAAGTGTCAAAAAACTGCACAAAATTTTCAATGTATTACCAATAATTAAGTTAACAGCCCGGAAGAGACACTTAATTGTAATAACCGTTACACAGAGTTATAACATAAGCTAAAAAATAAAATAAATTTCAATTATCTAGAGTATGTTAAAATTCATTAGAATGCAACTGTTATTATTATAATTATTAAATTAATTAAAACAAAAACACATTAAGAGAAGAGAAAACAATAATACATATAAAAAATAATAAAAATAAAAACAGACAAAAAATTTCAAGTAAAAATTCAAATTACCACAGAAATAAAAAACCACAAACGTGCCAAACACACCATAATATGTAAACGCGCTAATTACGTCAAGGACGCCAATATCAAATAAACAGACAATAAAAAATAATATACATATTTTTTCTATTATTATTATTATGTATTATTACTTTTGTGTAAAAAAATCAAATAGAAAACCAATGCAAGCTAACTGCCGTTGAGCGACCAAACATCGTTAAAAGGTGACACAACAACAAGCCGGAAATAATCGAGACTAAAACCTTTTCGTTTTTTTTTTATATTTTTTTAATTAATTTTATTTTAATAGCATACAAATAAAATTCTTCACCGGAATTTTAATTCAATTTTAAATTTAAAACTAAAACATAAGAAAACCAATTTTTTGATTTATAACGTTGTACATAAATAAAATTATTAGAGCCATTGACTGATTTTTAAAGAAAGAGACTTTAAAAATAAAAATTAAAGAGCAGCATAATAAAATTCATTCAAAATTATTATTCTGTAAAATTTTAGTTGATTGTAGTCACTCTACTGTAATGATTATAATTTCTTGATTTTTATTTTCTTCTATTTTTTATTGTTAATAATTATATTATTATTTATAATTATTAAAGTTTTTATTATGATTATTATTACAAAATTTAAACAACAACCAAGTTGTTTGTGCATATGTCTGTCAGACAAAGTTTTGTGCTGATTAAATGAACAAAAATAATAATAATAACAAAACAAAAACAAACCAATTAGACTGGAATGTTATAAACGAAGTAGTAGTAGCTGGCTGCATTCTTTTCGCAACTAAACAACAACAGCAACAACTAGCCAACAACAAATGCCAGCGAATTTATAAATAAACAAACTAGCAACAAACAAACAAATAAACAATAATAGCAAAGTTGTTTTATGTGCATATTTGTTGTTGTTGCTGTTATTATTATTATTATTATTATTGTATTTATTTTGGTTTTTTCCTTTCCTTAACAAACTCAGGCAACAGCGCAGCAACACAACACAAAAAACATATCATTTTGATACTGTTTGCAATATTTGCTAGTGTCGTGTGTTATTGTGTGTTTGTTTATGCATCAGGTTTTTTTTTATTTTGTTTTTCATACATACTTTCAACAAAATAAAATATATAAATATCAACAAAATAATAATAAAAAATTCAAAAAACAAGTTAAAAGTTGATTTTTAATAATAATTATTAATAAAAAAAAAATTGCAACAATACAAAAACATATTATTAATGTAATATTTATGTTGTTGTTTCAACTAAATAATCTAAAAGCATTAAAAACAAAACTATTAAAAAATACATAACAAATATACATCTTAAAAACAAAGCATTTAAATTGTCATTAATTAAACGCTAATACATCAAAAGAATACAACACAATTAACAAATAAAAAATAATTGTGATCTATGTTGGATGGACAGAAAAATAAATAAAACATAAATTTTAAATAATTATAAATAATATGAAAACAACAACCTAGCAGTATCAGCAACACCAGCAACCTCATTTCGTTCAATACACCAAAAAAAGATATAATAATTTCATATTTAAACAAAAATAAATAGCATATCAATAGAAATACAGTAAAATACATAAAAATTATATTTTTTACTGAATTTCTAAAACTTTCGGAAAACAAAAAAAAATAATAGTATTTTTTATTTAAGCATCAAAAACATGAGGAGATTTACTTTTTTTTATTAACGATAATAATAATATCGGTGATTTTTTTCTATTCACTATTTATAACTGCTAGTTTTCATTATTAATTACATTTTACATTTTTTGTTTATTTATTACACACACTGCAGACTGATTGTTCTCATATCATCTCTAGACAATCCATAGAAAGAATGTGCCAAGTAAAAAAAAAAATCCGAAAGCACAATCTTTAAACAAAAATAAAGCTCTTTTTAAGTTTTTTTTTGTTATCGTCATATATATATTTACCTGCAGTAATATATTACATTATAGACAGTTAAATTTAAAGAGAAAAACATTAAAAGAAAAACTTTAAACGAAAAAAAAATAATAATAATGCATTGAGCAACAGAAGTAAAAAAAAAAAAAAACAACGTGTAAGTAAAGTAACAACCAGATATTGCTTGCAACAGAAAAAAATCAAAGTTTTAAATTCCTTAGAATTGTTTTATATACATATGTATATATATAAAATATGCTAAATAATTAACAAATTCTTTTATTTTATGTCTGCAAATTCGTATTCATCTAAATGCAAATAAAATATAAATTATTTACTTTAAAAACATAACAAAACAAAAACTATGATCACCGTAATGATCGTCTGTGTACGGAAGATACTGTAATTAGCAATAAACGTCTGAAATCAAGAAAAAGAAAATATAACCGCAATAAATTTATAAAGATAGAAATAACTTTTATTTAAATATTATTTGCAGTGCAGTAGAGAGTTAATGATGTTTTAATTTATAATAAAATTAATAATATTAAAAAAATTATACAACATATTATAAAAATTACAAAAAAAAAAAATAATTATTATAAGGAAACAAATTGGATTAAATTTTAATAAAACAATTTACTGAACAGCTAGTAATAAGAAAAACTGTATACAAAAAAAAAATTGTATATAATTAATTAATTAATTAAAAAAAAAAAAATGAAGAAAGAAAATAAATATTATATGCGTGTATATTACAAAAAAAGAAACATAATAAAACAATCAACCGTAATCGAAGAAGCAAAAAGCATAAAAATAAAATTTGAAAGCATTTGTGGTGACTAAAAACAGAACTGAACCACGTCGACTACATAAATTTATAAAATGTTGGAAAAATAATAACATATATTGACATCGGCAATATAATAATAATAAAAATAACGTAACAACAATTACACACAACATCATATAAATTCTAGTAACATATAAACAAAAAAAAAAAAAAACTTCAGCCAAGGTAGATTGTAAATAATGCAAAAACAAAAACACACAATGATTACAAACAAACACAGAAAAACAAATATTGCAACTTTGTTGCAAACTTAAATCACGATCTATATGTTAAAAAAAAAATAAATAAAATTAAAAAAAAACTTGTATGTAAAAGAATAAAAGTAATATATATATATATATATACAAGCATTAAAGTACAGAAAAATAAATAAAAATAAAATAATGAAAAGCGCAACAAACATAAAAATTGCACATAAAAATGCAAACAAAATAATATATTAAATGAATTTTTATTTCATTTTTTTCTTATTTATTGTGAGAAAAATATATATTTATGTGTGTGTATGTATGTATGAACATAATGTTGCAAAAAAAAAAATAAAATAAAATAAATAATTTAAACCAAAAATAAAAAGCATAAACTTTAACCACAGAGAAAAGAAAAATAAAATAAACAAAAGTGGAAATACAGAAGAGATAAAATATCCACGTAAAATAGCAGCTTATATAAATAATAAATCCACATGCCCACATTCTAGCTAGCAGTCGATACTTCGGACTTCTTAATTTTATTCACATGAATTACAATTGCAGTACGATATGTGTGATAAAAATTTAAGGATTTCCTATGTATTTTAAGGAATAATGAAAATATATATTAAAAATCACTCTAAAAAATCCGCAATTTAAAGAGTATCTTTCGATACAGCACATATCTGGTAAATAGAATTTTTATCATCTTTTTTCAACAGTCCGAGACTAAAAGTATTAACAAAACCAACATTCTCATAAATCTATGGCAAACCATTTAAGTAACAAAAAATAGTTAAAACCAAGTAAGTAAAGATTAAATTTCAAAACACCACAAGAGAATATGAACGATTAGAATAATCTAGCATCATAAATTTCATTTTGATTTATTATATTCTGTTTAGTTTAATTAATAACAATTATGTTATTAGTGATAGGATATTATTGCAGAGGAGTCTGGTTGTCTTTACTTTTTCTTTTTTTTTGCACAAAACTATTAAAAATTATTTATAGACTGTGCATTTTTTTAAATTAACCTTTTAGTAGTTAATATGTTACTATAAAAATCTCAGGTAATACAATACAGCACAAGACCACCAGGAGTGTCACGACCATTAAAAAAAAAATACAAACCCAAAATAAATCGCAACTTTTATATCAAAAAATGATTAATTTAATACTTAACAAAAAAAAAAAATAAAGGAGTTTTTCATTTTCTTAATAATTTCTGCATCTTATACAGAATTATGATAAATTTAAAAATTATTAAACATTTGTGAATAAAAATTGGTTTAATCGCTTACACTTTCCATTAACAATAAATTTAATTAAATAATAAAAAAAGGTAATTATCGTTGATTTGTTTGTTTATTAGTAATTATCATCTTAATGATCATCGTTCAATAGACAAATTCATTGTAATTTTGTAAAGATAATAAGAAAAAACAACAATTAGTTACAAAAATAGAATAGATCAACAGGCGCACAACAGCGAATTAACGAAAATAAATAAATAATAGAAGTAAAACTTAATAAAATAAAATAAGAATTAAAATGACGTCAATGTGGAGAACGACGGTCAATCACTTGAATTGTTTTGTTTTTTTTTTTTTGTGTTTTGTACGTTGCCATTTATTATTGTTAATGTAAGTCTCTAGCCGTTTATCTTCTATGGTGTTGTTGTTTACAATTAATTTATTTCTTGATGTTTTTTTCTTATTAATTTAAATTAATTTTATTAAATTTATTTATTTGATTTTATATCATATTTTAATTCATGACACGAATAACATACATATATGTATATTTGTTTTTAAGTTTTTGTCGTTATCAACACATAAAACACAACAACAACTACGACAATTTTTTTTTGTGTCAATATATAATTTTTTTGTTTATTTATTTCGGTTTGGGAATAACAAAAGAAAGGAAAAAAAATAATAATAATAATAACGACCAACCACAAAATCTCCCACACAATTTTTTTATTTCAAAAATATAAATTTATTTTATTCGTTTATTGAAGAAAAAATCTTTTTAGTTCATTATTTTCTACTACTTTTTGTTTTTTGGATTTTTTGCAATTTGTACGGAGACAGTAAGAAAAAAATATATATAAGTTGAATCGTGCGATTTTGTGAAAAGACAATCACAAACGACGACGACAACGACGACTTGATTCCGTTTCGCATATAAAAGCCAACCGAAAACAAAAAGAAATATTAAAATAGTTTGCAAGTTTTCCACTAAAACAAATTTCCGTTTGGCTTAAAACAAAAATAACAAAGCAATGTGCATGCGGGATGGGATGGGAATTTCAATTATGTATTTATTTATTTATTTAAATATACATGTATTGCATTTTCGTCATGTCGTTTTGGCGTTTAAACTTTTTTTTGTGCAACAGAAGAAGTAGATAATCATAGCATTGACCTCTACATTATTTTTTTTTAAGAGTTTTTACCACAACTTATCGAACTTATAAACAATATTTTAATATGCGTTAAATAAATATATATATATATACATAAAGCATAATAACAAGATTTTTTTTTTTTTTGAGTTTCTGGTGGTAATAGTGATCATCCAAGCACTTACATTTGCAAAATAAACAAAAAGAAAAGTTGCATGTTTTTAATAGCGGCATTGTCTGGATATACATTGTTGCAACTAAAAGTATCGACTAGCCACACACCACACACAAATATAACAACAAAAAATAAAAGAAAATATTACAGAAGAAAAGATAATATTAAAGAGATAAACAACATACCGTCGCAATATATCTTCTTCTGTTCGACTTCTCGCCGACCGACTAACAAATATTCGAGGGTAATGAATTTTAAAAAATTCAACTTGCAAACTGCAGAGCAGAAAACAGCACAAGCAACAATAATAACAACAACAATTATAATAATATCAAATACTATAAATGTTTAACTTATATACTAAAGGTATGTCTTCTCTTAACAAAAAATAGTCTCAGGAAAATAAAAATTACCTATAAGAAAAATATAAGTTAGAGATTACACTGAAAGAAGTAAGAAGAAAGTTTAAACAGTATATTGTTATTAAATGTGCAAAACTACAACCGATTACGTTTGAATTTATGCGCATTTATGTTGTCTATATCAAGGCATAATGATAATTACAAATATGTACATAATTGTATTTCCTGTTATACATTTTTAATAATTAATTAATAATAATTACAAAAAACTCCCGTTTAATAATAAAACAAAAATCAATCTCATCCTTTTTATAATTTATCGTATATTTTTGTGGAATAATAATTAATAAACAACAGTTAATTATTGTAATAAATGCATATATTAATTTCCGATTATCACGTTTTTAATTTATTCAGAGTTAAGTAAAAAAAATCATCAATCAAGTTTTATAATTTATTGGACCACATTTTTAATCAACAACAATAACAAAATTAACTAGATTTTTATAAATATATAATAGATAATTGCATAGATTTAATTTCTTTTTTATAATATGCAAATTAAGTTATCTAGTTATCAAAACAAGTCATTAATCTACACATCGTTATAGAAAAATAATTCATTTTTATCATTGTAAATAATTATTCATTTGACGATACATTACATTGAAGCAAAACTAGTAAATTGATAATATTACTTTCAATTAATTAATTAATAATAAAATAACATAAGAAATGCTACAATAAGATTTCTCTTTAATTTTTATTACGTATACGAAATAATTAACTTAATTAAAATGTTCATAATCAATTACAGATATTATTTATTTTTATTATTAAAAATGTTTAACAAACGTATTTAAATAAATTGAAAGGAAACTATTTATTCGCAATTCATAACATTGAGGTAAATAAAATGTATATACAAAGTAACACTATTAAGTAATTAAAATATAAAATCATTAAAGTGTTAAGAAGATTTGCAAAAAAAAACTACAACAAAAATAAAAGCAAGAAAATTATTATTAATTAAAGTTAATTCAATTAAAAATTAAATTAAATCATATTCATTTATCGTCATAGCACACATTCTTTTAAATATGTAAAAATTAACGCATTTTCTAACGTTTTGTATACTATTAAATCTGCTACTATCCAGATATAAAACGGCATGAGTTTTATACATATTATTCTAATTGCAATATATAAATAAATGTTAAATTTACAAAATAAATTTACGTCACTTTAAAAACGCACAAAAACGTAACAGGAACACAAAATTAAAATAAAAGCCAGTAAAAATATTATTATTGGGCAGATAGAACAAGAATGTATCAGACAATTCCAGTTTTTATATGAATAAATATATATATATATATATATATATTTTGTTATGTTTTTACAAAAATTTAAATTCTTAATAAATAAAACATAAGACATTCTTATATAATTTACTGAATTAAAATTATTTGCGGTTCTCATTCGATGCTTATAAAACACTTTAATTACTTATTTTCATTATATGTTTGACAAATAAAAATTTCTTTAGGGAAACAATTTTTATTTTTTAAACAGTTTTTAAATTTTTAGTACTCTGAAGAAAAAACACATCAAAAAAAAAACGGTGACAAAATTGTCACAAGAAAAGTGGCGACGATGGCGTCATATTGATAAGGTTATCTACATCAAATGTTGTTTTAACTTTTTCGTTTTTAAGTATTTATTTTTATTTATTACAAAAAAAAAAACAAAATTAAATAAATATACACGAAACATAAGGCAAACAGTAAACCATTTACATGTTTAATTTTTATTTTTAACATTACTGTGCTGGGCTTTTGGTGTTTGTTTTTTGTATTTTTCATTTTTGCTCTGAAAATAAAATGTTGCCTTAAATACTACACTACTTTGCCCGACATAATAAATGAACTTTACATTTTCTCAAATAACTGTTAGCTGGTTTATTTGGTAATCAGATATACTATATAATTGATAAAAAATTTGATTTCTTAATCATAACTGTCGGTTGCTTTTCTCACTATAACAAAGTAAACACATTATTTAAAAAAAAAAACAAATCAAATGAAAATAAAGTAAAATTGTGTTGTAAGCATTTAAATAAAATAAAAAAATAATTTTCACACTTGTATATATCAATGTCAGGATCATCATCATCATTATAATTTTTATTTATAAAACACTTTATCATGTGACAAATAATAATAATAATAATAATAATAATAATAATAATATTAAAAAAATAAAATAATAATAACGAAACAAACAAGTGTGTTCAACATGATTTGCAAAATAAGCAAAACAAACAAATAAATAAACAGTTCACTCGCAATTCACACAAAATAAATGTGATTATTTATTATGTTGATGATTATATCTAAAGCTTTCTATATTTTTATAAATTTTTAATTATGATTATTATATTATGCATTGCACCAAAAATAATATTCTCAATATTTTCAAAAGAGTTAGCTATAAGCAATTGAAAATAAATATGTAAATGCGGGCGGCAGCAGTAAATGATATAAATGATAATGCACATTTTATGCATAAAAATATTATAAATAACAATAGTAAAGGTTTTATTACACATTTAAGAAACAAAACAAAAAAAGGAAGGAACATATAAATAAAAGTAAAAAAACATAACTCGTGTAAAACTTTTAAACATGATACCAAGAAATAACAACCAAAATCACTTGGATAAATAAGTTTTAGTTAATTTTTATAATATCGAATTCTCTGTATGATAAAAGACCTTAAAGAAAACGGAAAATATAAATATGATTTTCTCATTTTATTATTTATTATTTATATTTTAATTTTTTGCATGTTAATTATATGACTGTTATTACTTTTTGCGATGTAGTCGTCGTCAGTCGCACTATTTTTAATGATAAACAATTTAAAACATGTGCGCACGTGTGTAATTAATAGCAACTAAATTAAATTATATACATAAAAATAATGATAAACAATAAATTTAAAAAAGTTATGCGTCGTAAGTAAATATACAAAACAAAAAAAAAACATTTTTCCATTAAAGAAATGCAACATTGAGAAAAAAAAATGGAAACAATTCATTATTAAATATAAACGAAATGATAATCAAATTATAACTAATTATTTAATAAATATGAATAAACACACGTGTTGTAGTTGTTGTCCATTATAATTGTTGTGTACATAACAATACCACCATGAAGTGTATAAACATAAATTAAATAAATAAATAAAGGTAGTAATAAATATATCGTATTAAGAAATTATTAAAATACTACAGAAATTAATGATAATAATTATAAAATAAAATAAAAATTAATAAATAAAACAGAGACAACAGCAAAACAAACAAATAAAAGAGAAAAAATCAGTGTTAAACATACTACCACAATAATAAAATCCATATAACGCTAAATTTATGTTTATATTTAAATAAATTTTACAAATTCCAATCTTTTTAATTTTTTTTTTTATAATAAACATTCCATCTACAGATATAATATTCCAATTGTAAGCAGACAGGCAGGCAGAGAGCAAACAATCAAATAAATTTACAACAAAACCAATCAAAACTTTACCAAAAATCAAGTCAAAAAAAAACAGCAAAAAATAAATAAATAAAATTAAATAATTTAAGAAATAAAGATTTATGCTTAGATAAAAAGATACACGGGTTTCATACTTTTTAAATTATTATTAATTCAACAATTTAAAATATTTTTGTTTATTTTTTATTACTTTTGCAGCATTAAGTCTGGTGCAAGAATGATGCACAGAATTAAATAAACCAAATATAAATGAATAATTATTAACGATTAAAACAGTAGCAGAAATAAAAATAATTACAGCAGCATTAAAAAATTATTAATTAATTTTTTTTACGATAAAAACACGTGCTATGTTTAATTTTTTATTTTCTCAAAACAACTGTTGATCTTGTTCTAGCTCGTGTACCTAATACTTTTATTATTATTTATTTGAAAAAGTTAATGAACTTATTAGACCACTAAAACAGTATAATTTATTTATTCTTTAATTATTATTATTATTATTATTAACCATATAAATATTTATTTTATAGTTTATTTTTTTTTTATTTATGAAAGAACATATTGTTATCATTAGAATAATCATCAGCGGTAAAAACATGTATTATTTTTGTGGAAATATTATTTATTTAAAAAAATAAAACATTCCTCCGATATTATAAATTATATTTTATTTGATATTAACACATTAATAGCTTGGAAATTCCTTAAGCACATGAAACAAATAATAAATAAAATAGAACCAATATATGAGTTACGAATTCATAACTTTCAACTGTAATCATTTCTAGTGCTTATTTCACAGCAGTTGTGTTTTTTTAGTTATAGATTCCAAAAGTATCACATAATACCACAATCAAACTATTATTGACAATAGAATCATATAAAAAACCAATTTAAAATAAATAAAATAAGATAAAAATGAAATTCGCTAATTATGTGATTTCAAAGCAGAAAAATTCAAATTCAGGATTTAAAAATACATTTCTATATATTTTAAGCATTTATTTAAATTATTTTTATGACACACCTTAAAAAAAAAACAACAAACAATAATAAAATACAAAATCCTCCTTATTCATTGAAAAAAGTGACGAGAAAAACAAAAGCAAATAAAACTAAACTTACAACTGTCACAACTTTTGTGGCAACATAAATAATAATAAAAATAATAATAACAACAAAAAGTATATAAAATTCTATTTTTTCAAATAAACAAATCGTTAAAAATTAAAAAATAAAAAAAAAATTATAATACCGATAAAGAAATAAAAGCGCAATAAAAATAAACAAAACGACAACACACAACTTAAATGCAATTTAAAATTATTATTTTTTATGTAAATTATATACACAAAAGTATAAACAAATCGACTATTAATGGTAATAAAAAATATAAATAATCAACTAACAAATAAATCATTTAAAAATTTAACCGAAAATAACCGCATTAAAAAAAAACGAAAAGAATTTTATTAATGAAATACAGAAAAGAAATAAAAATATTTTGCAAATGTGTTACTACAGTGGATTCTGAATTAATGTAATATTAAGTAACTAATTCATAAATTATTAGCTAGTAAAATCTAGAAGTAAATAGAATAGAAAATTTAAGTTCCTAGAGGTGCACTACTTATGTAGAATATTGATTAAACATGAAATAAATTTTAGATTATATTCCTCACGTAACTGTTAAGTAATCCAGAATAAAATAATTTTAATTTCCTATACTGTCATAAATTTTACATGACATAATAATTATATAAGTAATCTCATTATGATCAAGTGAGAATTCAATTTGTATTCAAAAATCCCATATGAAGAAAAAAAAATTCCTGCAAGTATCTCATAACCGGTTGAATAATTAAATCAATATCACTATCATAATAATCAAATAAATCCACAATTTATTAATTTCATACTAAAAAATAATATAATTAGTTTAGTTTATTTTTTATATTTTTGTCCTAAAATGACCCGGAAGTATATTCTAATTATTAATAATATTATGAAAAAATGTTATAATAATAAAAAAAAAGAAAAACTAAACAAAGAATAATAATTTATTAATACTATTAAAATTGATTACATTATTATTATTATTATTATTATTATTATTATTATTATTAATATGATTGTGCTTTTAATATATTTTTTATTATAAATTTAATGTTTTTTTTTAATATTTATTTTATTATACACGCGCGCGCGCATATGCGTATTACTTAGTGAAAAATATATGTTATATACCAAAAAAAAAAAAAAAACATAAAATAATACAAGAAATTTTAAATGAAAATGAAACACACAGTAACCCTCCACATGTCGCAAAAGTAGTAATAAAAAGTAAAATAATAAATTAAAATAAGCCAAATAAAAATTCTCCACCAAGTCATGGCCAACAATATGCACGCGTGGTATAACTGAATTATGACACGCAAACAACAGTATACACATACTGGCGGCTTATGTATTTTTATTTTTGGCTTAAGTAAGTGAACACACCAAACAACATTTAATTTTCAATAAAAACAATTAAAGTTTCATTAAAGCATATAAAATTTTGGACAAAAAAAAGTATAATAATGACTAAACTAGGAAACAAATCGTTCAATTATGTATATAAAAAAAGGAATAAATATTTATTTAGCAGTGTGTGGTACAGCAACAACATTTGTATATATCGCGAATTGACATTGCAAGAGGCACGACGCAATGATCTTATTTACAGATTGTTTATAGTCTGAGACTTTTTAAGAGATTATAATATATATTCAATATATAATACATAAATAAATAAATATCACATGATTTTTGAAAGTTTTTTTTTAATAACATTAAAATTCCGTTTTGATTTATTTAATTTTTACATTAATTAATTATTATAAAAATAATTATATTTTTTTTACCATAAGAAATATATACATATTAAATTAAATTAAAAAATAAAATGCGAAATCAATTAAAATTTAAGTGAATTCTATATAAACAAAAACAGGTTTGTGTCATCACATCGCACAATTTAGCATACACAAGAAAAAAAAATTAACTCAAATTAGCGATAAATGCGTCAAAATTAATTTTATAATTTTTTTATTTTCTAAACAAATATTTTTTTCTTTTCGTGTTTTTATAGTTTACACACGCAAATGAATTGTTTTCACAAAAAAAAAAAGAACAATTTAACGTTAGAAAAATAATTTTCAATTCAATGATTTTATTTCAGTGTTTAATAATATTTTTGCATTTTAATTATGTATTTTAAAAAAAAAATAATTTTATCAATTTTCACAAAAAAATTATATTTAATTAATTTATTTTATTTTTTATTTGTTATTTTTTTGCTTAATAAAAATAATAAAAAAGAAAACAAAAATTAAATTAAAAAAACAGACAAATTTAAACCTCTTCGCATTCCATTAATAAATTAGCGCACAAGCTTAGTCATACGAAAAATAAAAACGAAAAATTCAATGATTAAATACAAAATATTTAATTTTAAAACTTCATACAATGTATGTATTTAAAAAAATAAATAAAAGAAAAAAAAATTACTTAAATGTATAAAAATAAATTGGAAAAAAAATGTAAGCTTAGCCACACAAGAGAAGCCAACGACGACCGAACGCAATTTCGCTGAAAAACGCAAATTAATATAACAAAATTCATTAAAGAAATATTTCAAATATTTTTTTATTTTCCTAAACCAAAAAGAAAAATAATAAACAAAAAGTAATGAAAAAAAAATTCAACAAAAGCGTGAATGTTAATTTTATGCAAATTACTATATCTACTTAAATATGCGGCAGCAATTTAGATTGACTAAAGTTAGTTAGTCGTTAGTTGGTTCGTTTGCTAAATAAGTGTTGTCGCCTCGTCAGGCTAGTATGTGGTGTTGAAGGTTTTTTTTTCGTTTATATTAAAACAAAAGAATTCAAATAAATGGGTGGGCCTTCAAAAATACAACAGAGCAGAAAAAAGAATAGTTAAAATAATTATTTCACCCTTTTTTTGAATTGTAGCACTACACATTATCTTTTTATCTACAATATATATCTGTCTGTCCATATGTTAAAAATTGCAAATTAATTTTATTTGTAAATTTTGAAATTTAAAATAGCATTTTGGTTGATGCCACATCAATACGAAAAGGACATTTAATTACATGACGCTAATTAAACTCTTTATTTTATTTTTCTGCTTCATTTTCTTAGAATTTTCATTTAATTAGAAATATAAAATAATTATGTTTAAGTGCATAAATATAAAGATTGTTTTGCCATTTAACAAGAATTTAAAAAAAATTCATACAAAGTTTTATATAAATATGTTTTTTTCTAATTTATACAAAATTAAAGACAAAAAAATAAATAAATAAAAAAATTAATGCTTATATTTTTTATATTTGTAAATCGTGAGATGATGATAATGACGACGACAACGACGTTGAATTGTTAGCTACGGCTAGCTACAATATAGTAACAAATATGTTATTGAAATAAACAAAACAATTTAATTTAAACCAATAAAATCCATCAACAATAATTATAATTAAAATAAATTTAATACCGACGACGATGAGATGACGACAACAATCATAATTTTAATTAGCATAAAATATATTTATTTGTTTTCCGTTTTGTGTTGTTGTTTTAATACAATAAAAGTGGGCGTGTCACTTTAATAATAATAATTTATAAATTCATATTTCAATTTTAGTTTTTTTTTGATTAAGGATTCTTTACATAATGTAATTTTAAATTGTGAATGAAATCAGATATTTAAAATATAAAACTATTAAAGTTACACAATAAGACGATTATTATTATGTAAAACGAAATAAAAATGAATCAAAAATTCAATTGGCGACAGGTGTGCCCTTGTCTTCCTTCTAAGACTCCCTAATTTTTCATAAATTATCCACGTATATAATTTACAAAAATATAATATCATGTTTGAATTGAAATCATTTCTGCAGATTGCATTTTATACTTAATTTTTAACAATAATTCGCAGCCACAACAATCATAATTTTCATAAAAATCATGTCCTTGATACCGACCAGACCAACCACAATTGTTTTCTTATGTCGTTTTTGCTAATGTTTAGGTCTTCGCCTTTTATTTTCTTTCATATAAAACCGCTTTGTTCTATTGTATATAAATTTTTATATTTATATTGCTTGTTTTTTTTTCCTTTCTTTGATTTCACAGAGCAACACAATACACACCATAAACAAATATAACCACCCACAACCATTATTTAAAATGGAATAAAATGAAAATATATATTTGTAAATAAAAAAAAAGGAAAATTAATTCAAGCAATTATATTTAATAATTTATTTGATTAGCACAAAAATTATTTAAAATAATTGAGATAAATACAAAAAAATAATTTCATTAATCCTGAAAAAAAATAATTTGTAATTATTTTTATCGACTACAAACTGGACTTTAAGTGAAATTAATTCAGACAAAGAAAAAAGTTAATAAATTTATTTACTTTAGAATTTTTCCAATTTAAAATAAATGTCAAGAATAAATTTAATAGAAACTCCTTCTTTAAAAAAAAAACAATTTTTATGAAGGCGTTAATAAGCAAACACAAAGCAAAGCAAAAAAAATTAATAATAAACCATAAAGGAAATTATGTTGAAAAACTTTTCGCATAAGAAAAATATAAAGTTTATTTGAAAATTATAGACAACATCAGCAAATTCAACAAACAAAACAAAGCAATTGAATATTGTGAAAATAAAGTAGAATGTAAACAACGATAACGCCAACACACCACCCATACATTTTTTATAATGAATACTTATCATCGGGTGTTAATTTACTTATCAAAACAAAATAAAACAAAAATTTCTTATTGCTATTATTTTATATATTTTTTAACACTTTTTTTTCGTATTTGCTTTTGGTTTTTGCATTTGTGGGAGTTGTCAATATAAATTCATTCATATTTTCTATATTTATTTGTTTATTATTATTAACAAATAATAAAACTACAGAACACAATATTTCTGTTGCACATTTTATTTATAATAAATTAATTTATTAATGTAACGAACAACTTATAAATTGTGTTAAGTAAATTATCTCACTAATATTACATAAACTTACATACGGAGGCAGGCATATTTTGCTATATAATAAAAATACTTATTATTTTATTTAATTCATTATTGAATTCATTGATAAAACTTTTACTATGTATTAAAGTTATTTCTCTTACAAAGAAAATTTTATGCAAAATAAGTGTGATCACCGTAGTAAAAGCAAAGCAATCACAATTCTTAATTAATTAAATAAATAAATTTTCTTCTTTTTTTACATTTAATAAGCAACAAAAAAAAAATATTTCTACTACACATGAACGTTATATACTTTACTTTGTTATAATTAAAAATGAAAATGAAAAAAATTGATAAACAAGTGTCAGATGATGTCAATCAGCTGATTTCCGATTTAAATTAATTTTTTTTTTTATTATTTTTTGCCTTACTCAAGTTTTACAAAAAATATACAATATTAAAGTAGATTGATAAACAAATAATATACACGCGGTAATATAAGAAAGATATAATAAATTTTATATTGTTCCTTAATTCTATATCCATTAAATATTTGTACGAAAAGGAAACGCGAATAAAAAAGAAACACATAAATACATCATAAGTATATAAAAAATTTAAATCGTTTAAAAAATTAAACAATGTATTGTGTTGTTTGTGTGCGCGTTTTAGTTTGATTAACATTAAAATGTTTTTCAATTATGTTGATTTAAAAAAAAAAGAAAAAGACAGTTGTCAGTAGATTACAAACTGCTGCTTTATAGTAAAAAATTTAAACAAAATATTTTTTTTATTTCATTTTTTTTTTAACCATCATAGTAACTAACCACATCAACTTCCTGTTGTATATTATTTCTGTTATCTAGTTTATTTTATTAAATATTTTAATTTTATTATTTATATATTTATTTTCTATCGCACCATCTACTTGTTTATTTATTAGTTAGTTGGTTGTTTTTTTTTTTTTTTTAATTTCCATTTATACATATATATGTACATAGATAGTTTCAACAAAAAGCAAATAAATAAATAAAGAAAAGTTCAGTAAAGTTAAGTTGTATTTACATAATAAAATAAAATAAATAATAACAACAATGTCACTACTTAACATTTGTAGTTAATTGTGTATTTATTATTAAAAATTATAAATAATAACCAAAAAAAAAAATTGTCATTATTTATCAATCGACACAAGCAAATAGAATAAAATAATAAACGATAGGAAGCGAAAACAACACTAATTGTGTTTTTTTTTATATTCAAAAAAATAAAAAAATTACTGCAAGTCATGGTCTAATCAGTATATCAATGTCAAAATAATTTAATTCTTGAATGAAATTCTTTTTCAAATATATGCAATCAGTTTACATCAGAAAATTATGAAACTAAATAAATAAAATCAATATCTCAACAATCAAGAATCACCTTTAAATTTAATTTTTTTTTCATAAATTTGGTGAGAAATTCCCTACTAAAAACAAATAACAGAGCATGTTTCAGACAAAGGTAATTTATCAGTTTTAGCATATGATTTTTTATTTTGAAAGAAATTTCTCGGTTTTCACTTAATTACAAAGGTATTTATCGAATAATAATTTCTTTATTTGATTTTACAATAAACTACTTATAGCGTTTTTTCTCTGTTTACATACAAACAAAAAAAACACAAACAGGCCATAAACAAGCAAGACATAACAATAATAATAATAAAAATTAAATAAAACTGCGCACTTATGTTGCTTTGCTTACGTTTTTACAATAATTCTTTTTTTTTTTTTATTATTATTTTTGTTCAAACACGAAATCACAAAGGAAAATGAAAAAAAAAAATTATTATATTAATAATAATAATAATAATTGTAACAATAAAAATGATGCTGCTGCTGATGCTAATGTAATTGTTGTTATTTATTTTATATATATATTTATATATTTTGTATGTACTACGTAATGACAACGTTCAAACAACATCCACATAACAATAAAAGCAAAAAATAACGTCAAAAATCATCAACAATAATAAAAAAAAAGAAACAAAAATAATGTGAAATAAAAAATAATAATAAATAAAATACACAATAAAGTGCAACAACATTCTTAATTACAATAACATCATAAACAACAAAAAAACAACAATATATATTAATAATAATAAAAATAAATAAATTAAAAAAAATTATATAATAATAAAGACAAAATGACCGAAATTTAAATATTATATGAATGAAATTGAATGCCATTGATAAAATGAATGCAATTCAATACATCATATATGTATATATTGGTGGCTATTACCATTTAAATATTTATATAGTGAGGGTGGGATATTTATTTCTTAGATTATTATCTATAGATTATTTGTTAATAAAATACATTCTTTTTTCGTTATATTTACTCTTATTAAATTTATTAATTATTACTAAGATAAAATTAACACAATTATAAAAATAATTATCATAAACTCTTAAATATTTAATCTATTTGTTCTCGCTACTCTTAAACATATCAGATAATTCTAGTTCTAATAATTTAATAAATAATAAAAAAACACGTATATCAATAAATTCTAATCACTTTTGATATAATTAATATCTTATTAAATAGTACAATAATAATAATAAGAATAATAAAAATTAATAAATGGCAAAAATAAACTAATAATATGGGATGATTATTATTGTTATCATTAATATTAATGTTTTGATTTTCTGTCTATTAACTAATTACATTTTATATAAACAATAACAAAACACAAGTACAAACAATATTATCTATTTATATTAATTATTTATATCTAATTAATTACTTTTCTAAAAAATAAAAAATAAAATAAAAATCGTATATAAATAAATGAAAAAATAAATCGCATAATTCACTTAAAAAGTTTTCCAACCCCATTTTCTTTTATAAAGCATAAGTGTGTTCATTTTTTTTTTTTTCTATTTAATTACCTCATTATTAAAAGTAATAAAAATTTGTTTATAATTTTATTTTAAACAGAATTAATATTAATAATAAAAAAAAAAATAATAATAAAGCGACTAATTGCGTTGTTAATATTAAATCAAAAATAAACACCAAACCAAACCGAAAAAAATTAAAACCACAAGAAAAAAAAAAACCAATATTAATATTTGAGAGAGAAAATAAGAAAAAAAATTAAAAGTAAATAGAAAAAAATGTGTGAGAAATTTAAATAAAAAATTTCAATAGCAATAATAATACTGCCGCTGCCTTCAAATATTGTATCAAGAAAAACGTTTAAATTCTTAATGCAAAAAAAACACTTTTATTTTTTTGGTTTTGTTTTAATTTACCTGAAACACGGGCAAACCATTTGAAAACAAAGAATATCTTTAATCTTAAAATTGATAGA
Organism: Ptychoptera contaminata; assembly: GCA_963942525.1. NCBI lineage: Eukaryota > Metazoa > Arthropoda > Insecta > Diptera > Ptychopteridae > Ptychoptera > Ptychoptera contaminata. The sequence continues at coordinate 9,896,774 of OZ012636.1, read as the reverse complement.
ATATAGATTTTACATGATTCAGCTGCTAAAATTGTAGTAAAATTAATAACACTGTTCTGTACGCGTCTATACAGGATGTACACAATGACAAATATAATATAAATTGAAAGTTTCAAAACATATTGTCGTATGTTTCATACATGTATATAAATATGTTAGAAAAAAGTTCAAGGTTCTATTATTATTCAAAGTTGGACATAAAAAGCATTTTAAAGCTTTGTTGTATTGTTTCGTTTGGCGAGAACAAACAAAATATGTAGATAGATTAGGCAAACTAGATGTTGTTTATTATTCTAATTAATGACTGAAGATTTACACACACCAAAAACAAAAAAAAAAATGTTACACACTTATTAAAAATCTTAAAATTAAAAATAATAATAATAATAAACAAAAATATAATTTTATTATTATTGTCATCTAAATAAGTAGCCAAAATCCACCTACTTTAAAAACTAGTAAAAAAAATAAATATTTGAAGGTAGCGCACACACAACAATGCTAGAAAAACAAAATTATATGATTCATAGACATCTTAAAGAAATGAAATAGATACTGCTAAACTATTGTTATAATAATAATAATAAAAACAATAATCAAAATAAATTGGTAACATTATTAGTCAGTATTGAAACGTATGTAATATTTATTTATTTATTTATTCTACAGTAAAAATACGAAATCTTTTTATTTATAGACAAAATAAAATTAATATTAAAATAATTGAGGCTCTGGATTGTGTATTTATATTTATTCTTCTTATTCAAATTAATAGAGAATTTTCAGAAGAAAAAAAACCGCATAAATATATAAATAAAGGTGAATAAAATAATATTAACAAAACCTGTAAAAATACCAATTCATAAGCGGCACGTGCTATTGCGTGCAATTGTAATAATTAGAAAGAATCATTAATACACATAATAAAAGCAATAACAATACGACATAAAAACTAAACTGTATTTAATAATAATGAAAAAAAAATACTAATAATATAAATGAAACCCCACAATGTGGCGATGGCTAGTCAGTGTTTCAACTACTCTAGGCGCCACATAAACCCTCCAACACCTATTTACAAATATTACATTCTTAAATAATAATGACTACACATTCTTAACTCTGACCCTCTTATTTTTATACATTTTTTTTTTCATAAACAACATTCAATCATATTTTTTATTTAATTAATGCATTATGTATTTTAAATATTATTATAAATAATTGTAGCAACAAACAAGGTAATTACTTATTTAAATTTATCAATAATTTTTTTTTAAAAAATAATCTTCAATGGCAACCAGGCGCCTCCACCGCTATTAATTTTTCTTTCCATGTCACTTTCACTTTTAAAAAATAGTGCAATTAGTAAAATAATATACCGTTCGTTTAAGCTATCATAAAATAGAAATAAATATAACAACCATGTTAAATAAGTAAGTAGAGATACCATGTTAATTGTAATAATGAGTATTGTTTGTTTGCATGTGAATTTACAAATAACAAGTACAAATTCATTTTTAAAATTGTTGCTACTTTAAACGATTGTTAGAAAAAGAGCAAATGTTTTACCATAAACTTTATATACTTATTACCCAAATTTAAGTACTTACATTTAAAGATAATAAAAATATAAGTAATGACTAAAAAATTAACAGAGGTTGTAACAGTTAGTTATTGTAATAACAATAATAAACTAAATAACGCTAAAAATTCAATCATATGTAAATAAGTAACAAAATTTAATATGAACATACTTTGAATCAAGTACCACAAAATACAGCATAAAATAAAATAGTTACATGTTTTACGACAAAAGCATTTACAATTACTAGAATCAGACTACAATATAGTTATTTGTATATGTGGTTATGATGACTATGTGACAAGAATGGAAACATAGTACAAAAAAAAACATAAGGAAAGTAAACACGAGCTTAGTTAATAAAAAATAAATTTAATATTGTACATAAAAAATATATAATATGTATATATGTAATAAAGCAAACAACAAATGAAAAATAAAATAACATTTAACATTTTATGACTATTTTTTATATATTTGGCGACATTCCCTATGGTGATGCAAGTTGTGTATTGTGTAACAAGCAACAGCAGCACCATCAATGGTAGATTGGTAGGAGAAATAGCAACAGTAGCATAATATTAGCCAAACATTGTATATTATTCCTCCCTCAAGAGAAGAATCGTTGTATATTTTTCAAATTAACGATAATTGAACCATCGTAACATCGCACTATTACGCTGGTTGTTAGCTAACTTTCTATTAATGCCATCGAATAAGTTTTTATCATAAATTATTCGTATAGAACAAATTCGTTTCAAAAATTAAAAAAAAAACATTTCTCCACGGTCCAGACAGAATATTCAGCTGATTTTTTATCTCCACAACATTAAAATTAAGAAATGTTTAATACACCTACTATAACCAACCCTCTCAAAAATCTACAAAATAACTTTGCTGAGATATATAACTAACATTTGGCTGATTATTAAATTGATGCGATATACTATGAATGTCTCGCCATATAGCATATTTTTTAACTCTTTAAAAATAATAAGGAACAAAGAATTATAGCTTCAAAAACTTATTATAAAAGCTCTAAGAGTTATGCTTAATATTAAGTATGCAGACGTATTTAATTTATATAAACATAAGTTTAATTTTATTATTACTACATTTTAAATTAATTCAGTTTGTGTTTAAATCAGTAGTGAATCAAGTAACTGCAAAATAAATAAATAAATAGCAAATTATGAACAGCATACACGTTTCAACTATAAAAAGTATCATTTTAATAATTATTTCTATGAGAAAAACAAATTTAATGAAACTCATTTACTTATGAGATTACATTACACGAAGAATAAAGAACCTTGACCTAATTCTCGGTAGTATAAATGCCACTATAGAATGTAGCAAAATAAACTGCAAACGCCATAATCTAGATCGAGGGCTAAATATCAACTAGAGACACGTTTTATAAAACAATTTAAATAATGGTATATTATTGTAAGCAAATAAACAAGTTTGTGTGGTATATAAAACTATTTGTATCAAATTATTATGCTCTAATTTAAACATAATTTATATTAAGATGAATTTCATTAAAATTTTTTATAAAAATTCAATATTTTCTTGCCATTATTAAAGAAAAAACACATTAAACTATTTAATTATTATTTTATTTTTTCGTTACAGTGTAAACATTTTATCAAAACTACGCGATTGTATGTCACACAGAAGGCAAGAAAATCACTACATCTCTTTTTTAAAATTTTTTTCATCAGCAATTATTATTTGTGTTGTACTTCTTGATAATAAATTACCAACTAGATATAGATTTAAATAAAATAAATATTAAAACTAACAATCACCACGCGTCTGTTGCACCATATAATTAATAAAAGTTTAACCTCGTTCTAGTCAATACAGAATATGAAAGAAAATCATTAAACATATTTAAACAATTTTTTTTTGTGTGTTTGAATTGTCAAAACAATTATTCATTCATTATGCTTCTCTTGCGTTGTATCTATATTTTAAATCATTTATTTATTCATGTCATACGTTCTTCTAATAGTATGACCTATTTACAATATAATCTCCAACACTAAACCGTTAAATATACAATACTATTTGTAAAACAAAAGTGGTGAGAAACATAATTTATAATATATAAAAAAAATAATATAAAAAAAACTTACCAAATGATGGTCGTGGTATTTCACCTTCAGCGTCTTCACCCCGTTGTTGCGCCAATAGTTGTCTCAACCACGTATCCAAATCAGTTTCTGTTTCGAAAACAATACAAAAGCAATCATCTTTTGTATATAACGCGATAACAAGTTTATTTTTAATGTCTACCCGACGATTTATATTGAAGCACGAATTAATCACAATAGTGCGTTTTGGGGTACGCGATTTAAACTTTTTTTCGTTGTCATAATATTCGAGACGGGCAGGTTTTGTTTGTGAGTCACCATATAACACAAATATTTTCTTTTTCATTGTTTTTAATTTGCGTAAGGTGGCCTGTAATATTATTGGTGATTCTTGAGCTACCAATGTACTGTTATTTCCATTATTATTTGATAATGAACTTGTATTTGCGGTGCTAGCATTTGTAGCTGGCACCTTATATTGTGATGCTGCATTATTTGCGGAAGTCATCGTTGACGCACCTGATCCACCAGCTGTTGTAGTAGTGGCTGTCGATGCTGTTGAAGGTGTCACTGAAAGTGTCGACAATCGATTATAATGTATAGTGGACATCGCGGCGGTAATTTTCCGCCACGGTGGCCCATGTGAAAGAAATGATGCGTTAGTTGTCGTTGCGACCACTGTAATAGAAGAAAAAAAAATACATACAATAATTAATATTTTTTTTTTTGCAAAAGCATAAATCAACTAGATATAAAAAAGAAAAAAAAATACTTAATTAAAAAATAATGTCTCAAGTGACTTGCAATGATAAGTAACCCTAGTTATATATTTTACTTAAAATAAATGAAATTATGCTAATTTCCTATGTAAAATTGTGTTTTTTAAATTGACAATGAAAAGGAGGAATTCCCAATGTGATTCACATTCAATGCGTTACCTGAATACTAACATCAAAAAGAAGAAAGTGTGCTTACAATATGTTTTTCAAGATGAAAAAATGAAAAACGACCGAAAATAGTTCGTGACTAACAAACAGCGATGACAAATAAGCACAGTTGGTGCATAATATTAAAACAATAATGACGTCAAGATATTCTAAGCTATCAACTAATTTCACATAGCCTTAATGTCTTTTATTTTTAAATAAATATTATAAACGAAATTCAAAGAAAAACGAAAGAAAAAGTTATTTAATTTGTGATTTAGAAATAATTTTAATATTTATACAGAAATATTTATATATAATTAAACATCAAAATTTATTATTTATTTTGTCTATCTCTGTGAAGTGGAGAGTGAATATGACTTTATTTATGAATATTTAAGAAAAAAATGTTTATAGAACGCAAAACCAAAAATAAAATCAATAACCAACGACAATGGGTAATATGAGACTGAAATTAACAAAAAATAAACAAATGAATTTTAATTAAATTAAATAAAATAAAGCAACATATATAAACAAATTTATTTTAAGGCGTCTTAGAAACAAAATGACTGAATTATTTAATTAATTAATTAGTTAAAAGCAAAATAATATGCTTCTACGTCCACAAACAAGCATATAAAAACTAATATTAATATATTTATATATTTACAAAAATCATAAATATGTATATAATATTTTGTAAGTTTTTGTTTTTAAATTAGTAATCAAACGATCGATTGATTTAAGTTAAAGTAAAATCTGACGAAAATACATTTAAATATGATTAAAAAAAAAAAAAAAAAGAAAAAAAATTAATAATAATAATAATAAACACACGATGATCAAATGACCTTCGGACCAATCGATCGCGATCAACAACAAAAATATAATAATAAAAAATCGATTAAAAACTATTTAAAAAAGTTTTTTTTTTATTTCTTTTGTTTTTTTTTTTTTCTTTAAAATTGTACATTAGTGGTGATGTTTTACTTTATGTACATACATAACACATATCCAATCACAAAAAAAAAATAATAAAAAATTATAATTAGACTTTATTAAAAACAAGAAAAATAAATGAAGAGAAATATATATTAAATATACAATACAATCAACATAGGTATAGATGTATAACAGAAAACAAGAAGAAAAACAACAGGGTTATCTACTGTGTGCCTTTTTTTAATAAAAATTTAATAATCAATATATTAATTAAATTTATTTAAATAAAATTAAAACAAAACAAAATAACAAAAAAAAAAAACGATACAAGTATAAGTAAGCCGAGTGATAATTTCATTAAAATATGTATGAATGAAAATAAAAAAATTAAAGTTCTGCAAAAATATTTATTAAGAAAAAATTCACAACAGCACAGTCTTTTAAAATAAAATTAACGCACTTTCGAATTTAGTGGATTGAGCAGTGTATTGCTCGTGTATCTACTGCTCACAAAGGCTCACAACTATATTTATATATGTTAAATGTACGCAAATTAATTTTAAACATGTAATTAAAAGACAATAAAACAGAAAAACCATTTAAAATATTTAATGCAATAATAAACAAACATTCAAGATAGTTAATGGTTTAAAGTTTCAATTTAAAATTATAACAGAGAAATAACTATTATAAGCCAGAGAAGCAGCAATTCATTGTTAATGTAATAACTGAATAACCATCAATACATAAAAAATTTTCAACATTTTAAAAAATATAAAATTTACTCGTAATTATTAATTATCAAATAAATTAGTATTTGGTGAATAAAAGTCATCAATTGTTAAATGCATCGCGCATCACACATAATAAAGAATTTTCATTACGGTAAAGTCATTTAAAAACTTATTTATTTAATTTTACGATTTATTTTGTTGTATCACTATTATATACACTTCGATCTTTAATTATGAGCATTCTTAACCAAAAAAAAAGCACGTGAAAAAATGTTTGACTTTGCATTAACACTAAATTAATATATTAAAAATAAATAACGTATGTTATACATAAATAAAAGAGAAGAAAAAAAACGTAAATATTCCTTCGATATTACTTGAAGAATTTAAAGTGGGAAAAAACTGAAATTTTATTTAAATTTTTTCGTTAAGGCAATAAAAACGCATTTAAATAAATTTGGAGTAAATTTTTGAAATTCTTCTATTTTCAACAAGTTTTTTCTTTTCTTTTTTTTTTGTTGTGGAACAAATTTTTGTTTGTTTAAGCATAGAGAACACTGCCTAATATCTACAATCTTGTATTCCATATACGCTAATGTTAAGAAAAGAAAACCAAAGTTATTATTAACATTTAAATGTAATTTTATATTTCGGAAAGAAATCCAATAGTATTTAATGTGAAAAAAAAACAAAAACAATGGAGCAGCGCGAGCAACCAATTTACGCAATCTGTCCCCATAATATATTTATAAATATTCTATTTTAACAATTAATATATTTATTATACTAATAACCACACCACAAAGCAATTAAAGATAAATAAAAAATAATATTACAATAATAATAATAATAATAATAACAACACAATCCACAAAGATAAAAAATCAGTTTAAGCTGCAGATAAAATTCATAAAAAAAAAATGAAAAGAAAGGAAATGAGAAATTAACAAAAAAAAAAAAAATTATCTTTAAAGTTTTGTGGGAAAACAAATTAAAATTAAACAAAAACAGATATTTTTTTTGGAAATATGATAACCCAAAATCATGTTCGTTCGTTAAAAGCGACACATAAAATTATCCAAATTTATCATAATATTATCGCGATCATTAATATATACATATATATACAAAGGAAAATAACCAGCAATGCGCCATAGTAATTTTACTTTCTTAAAACGGTTTGTTTTTTTTTTTGGAAAACTTTATTCAACAAACTTTTATCATAAAACGTTGGACAGGCAGCAAATGTTAACGATATCTTCTTTATTTAATACATATCACCAATAATATAAACAGACAAAAAAACATTATTTACAAATAATTAAAAAAAAAAGTGAAAACATCATAATCAGCTCGTGTTAATTAATACAAAACAAACCAACCTAAGTACATATCATAAAAAGCGAAATACAAAATTATACTTTTAATATATTATCAATAAAATAATATGACGCACGTAAAGATGATTTGATCAAAATTCAAAAAGAAAACAATAATTTATTATTTTACTCTAAATTAATTCGGATTAAAGACTAAATCTATTGTTTATAAGCAACAAGTCATTACCTTTTATAAATTTAAAAAAAAAAAAAAAAAACACAATCACCGTGGAAATAGCAGGTAGATTTCCATATTAAAGAAGAAAAAATATTTAACAAATGAATAAACAAGCATCATCACCATTTTTTGCAAACAACAAATCACACTCCTATATGTAATGCTACATCAACAACAAAAAAAATGATTCTGAGAATTTTCATATGCATATTTGTAACATTTACGTACGTACTGAAATGAATATTCAACATATATACTGAAGGATAAATAAAAACAAAAAAAAAAGCATTGCGTTAAAAAAAAAAATCACCAATGAGCAATAATTTTTGAATTTTTTTTCAAATTTAATTTCATAAGTTTTTGCTGCTACCATTTTTTGTTCTTTGCAAAAAATTTTGCGTACATTGTTGTTTCCTCTATATTATACTGCTACAAGTGTCTGCGTTTCTGATGTTTGATTATTTTATACAAAAATATTTTTGCAAAAATAAAAATTACGCAATCTGACCGTGTGTACTTTTTTTTAAGTAACCTAGTAGTAACCGTTTTCAATTTTATTTCTGTGCAAAAATCTTTAAGATATAATTTTGCAAAAGTATTTTATTTTTTCTTTTAGTTAAAATTGCGTAAGTATGCAGAATATAATATTTCTAATCTACGCGCTTGTAAATCATTTTGTTTGTGAATTTTATTTTTTCTTTTCGCAAATACAAATAAAAAAAATTATGGTGGTATTATTATAAACATATTTTTAATAAAATGCCAAAAACGTTGTGTGTTTTTCGTTTAGACACAAAGCAACACAAGACAAAATAATTTTAAAAATAAATTCGCGATAATATTTATTTTGGTAGTTATTCAACGATACAACTAATACCAATAAATAATATGTAACAATACACAAACAAGGGTGGTAGGACAAATGACAAATTACTATTTTAGCAAAAACGATTGAAGGCTATTAAACTGAACAAGTTAAACACTATACTGATGCTTGTATATAATAATAATAATAACTTATGTACCAAACTGATTGACTACAAATTATGTTTTAGACATTCAATGTTAATATTATGTTTAAATAAAATGTTTTGCCAGCAAAACTAAACAGTTATCGGTGTGAAGGCAAATTCAACATAAATTTAAAGTAAAATAAAACCAATACAAATAATCTTTAATTAAATATATAAATAAAATAAAAAACATAGATTAAATATTTGCGAAGAATTAGGATAGGTGCAGGTAATTTTTAAAAGCAGAATATTATTTTTATTTTGGTAATAATAATAATTTAAACTAAATAAATTGAGATTATTTAAATCGTTAGAAAAAATTTTGATATCGCAACAGCATTAAACATTAATGATGCATATTAACAATATTATACTTTATAAATATTGCAATAATAAAACTAATTACGTGAATTATGTATAATAATACTTAAATAAAGGTTGTTTCTATAATAAAAAAAAAACTACACGCACACGAAAACTAACACAAAAGAAATTTGCACACAAACAAAAGAAATTAGCCAAACACACCAAGTGAAAAATAAATTTAAAAACAAAACAACAAAAAAATCTTGCAAAAATTAAAATTAATTTAATCAAAAATAGATAGAAAAATCAAGAAGGATTTTTCTAATAAATTTTATTCAAATTTGATATAAAAAAAAAGTAATTTCGCTAAAATAAATGTTTATATTTAGGTCACCCACTTAGTAGGAGGTTGTTTTGTTTTGTTTAGTTTTCATTTTTTATATACAAAATAATATTAAGTATAGAGAAGTGAAGGAAAAATAATATGTAAATAATTACTAATTATACCAGTATTGCGACGTTGTTTGAACAGTAATAATGAAGTTATATCCTTAATGATTTTGCAAATATATTTACTTCACTATAAATTAATGCAGAAAAAACACCTTTTAACAATAACTATTATAACCAGCAAATAACTTGAATTTAATATGAAATTTTCTTAAAACACTATTTTAAATATGAAAAACATTTAATAAAATTAATTTGTTTTAACTTAGCAAAGATTAAATATATTATATAAAGAAATATAAAAAAACAAAAACAATTTTTTTTTATCTTTGAACAAAAATTTCATCACTCAACTCACAAAAAAAAAAATTTTTTTAATAAATGCGAAAAAATATGTATTTTTATATAAAAATTGAAATTTAAAAAACAAACCGAAGAATCACACACAAATCACGTGGCACTTTTTTCTTTTATTTTATTAAATATTTTTTTGAAAAATTTAATATAAGAAGAAAATAATAAATAAATAAAACAATTTATTCCAATTTTTGTTATTTAAATTCCTTGTTTAATCTTCAACTTAACTTAACGTAAAAACAAAACAACAACATAAAAAACTGAGCGACAATTTAAAATGGTCGCGATATCTTAAAAAAAAAAATTATTTATATATTTTTGTTTGCTACCAAAACAACACTTAATAATAATAATCACTTATAATCCTTTTGGTGATGACGATTAAATATTGAAGAAATATTGTTAAGTAATTTTATCCACTGTATTAATATACATACAATAACGTACAGAACGCGTCGTAAACAAATAATTATATAAAAATTGTATTCCCTTTATTTAATTATTATTATTATTTTTTGTTTGTTATCATTCTACACATAACTTACAGTTCAATAAAAAAAAATGTAAAGTATTCGTGATAATAGGAATAAAAACCGCAATTTTTTGACCACGACCTGTTTAGTTTAGTTTATTTTTTTTATTCACTTAAATAATTTTAATTAAATTATACATTTGAATAGGTAATACATTGCTATTTGATTTGTAACTCAGTTAAAGAAAATAATTACACAATTTTAAACTTTTCCTTTTTTTTTCAATTTATTTACTTTTAACGAATTATTATCATCAAATTTTCAAATCAAAACAAGAAATCTTTAAAAAAAAATGTATTTTTCCTTTTTAATATTTTTCATAAACAAAAACTAATAATAATTATAAAATAAATATTACGATTTTATAAAAAAAAATAATTATAAAACGACTAGAGACAGCAACTAAGCTACCATTAGTAACGTACGACACGAGAAAACTTACTGAAAGGCAAGCAAACATAAATAAATAATTCTCCTTTGATTGTAGTTTATTAGACATACCACCAGCAACAAATATTACTTCGTGGTGAAGCACAGAGAAGCAAAACAACGTTGTATATATGTATATAAATGTAAGTAAATTTTTACGAAGTAACGTTAAATTAAGTAAAGTTTAATAAATATTAAACAATAATAATAGCACACGATGTGATACGAATTGTATACAAAATTAAATTCGCGAATGAAAAAAAAAATCAAAAATATGTTAAGCAAAACAAAAACAAAACAAAAAATGATTATTTATTTGGTGGTGGGAGATTATTCGCAATTATGTAGTATTATTTATTTTTTCTTTAGAGTAACATGCTTAAAGCAGTGACAACAACCGTACACTGTCAACAATAATATTTTCCACTGCTCCACAGTTTTTATTTTTTTATTTTTTTAATACAAACAAGATAACAAAAATTCTTTAATAGGCCTTTATCTATGTGTTGTAGCTGTTGGGGATTAATACGTTTTTGTTTTTACGGTAAACTATGTTAAAGTTAAAGTCTTACGAATAGATATTATATCTGAAGAAATGTATAACCATATCCTGGTCAGTAATATTAATAAATACGAGTAATTGTATACAAAATATTTAATTAATAGGTGGTAGAAAAAAAAGTGGACGCCATCCGTTGCATGATGATGTGAAATATAAAGTTTTATATAATTATTAAAATACAATATAAATACAAAATATGCAAAAAATGTATAACAAAAAAAAATCTGTTGTGTTGTTTTAATTTATCTTGCTGTGGTTAAATCTTCCTAATGTATAGGTATGTTGATGGTGCGCCAACAGTGATCCATACACAGCCATACAAAATAATATAAACAATATCTTGCAATGAAAATAAGGCAAAATAATAAAAAATAACAACGTACATTATGTTAGAAATATAAGAACTCCTAGCGCCAGCTAATAAATTGATGATGTGATATGTAAACAAACCGTACAACAATACAACACTACAATATATAACGTTACTCTTTTGTGGTACATTAATTTATGATTTCATTTCCTATATTATTGTATAATTTTGTATCAAAACAGCTTAAAACCAACAGTTTATATTTTAGTTTTTATTATCGTAATTCTTAAATGATATAACACCAACAGAAGGATAACAAAAACCGATTAAAGAATGTTGTAAAAATAAATAAGTAAAAAAAAAAAAGTTATGAATGAAATATCACCAACAACGACATATTAAATAATTATTAACTAAAAGTAGCGCACATAGTTAAACGATAAATACATATATAATACACATACGCTATATACAGTATAAAATTTAATAGTGAATATTTTATTTCATAAACAAAACAGAAACCAAACAAAACACAAAAATCATTTAATGACGGGAAATAATAAATAATCTAGTTATAAACAATAGTTAAAAATATAAATAAAAAAATAAAATTTAAATTGACTGATGACGGCGACCCGCCAATATTTAATTAAAAAAAAAAATAAATTTAAAAATTAAAAACTATAAAATTTACAAAATTCTTATCAAATTTGCATATGTTTACTTAATTCAATCTAAATATCGGTGTAAACACATTAGATTTATTTAATAATTATTATAGTAAAAACGACATTTATAGTATGCACTTTGTTTTGTAAAATATCTCATTAAAAGTTAGTAATATTCAAAGTAAACTAATTTATTATTAAGATTTCTATGTTTACACTTTAGTCGTTGTTATCCTTTATAAGCAGCATGGAGTTATTAAAAAATAAAACTACTAATTGACAAGTTAAGTAATTATTTACAACAGTATTATATTTAATTATATTATTTAATATGTTTTGTCGATATTCTGCGGTTCTTCATTTAAATTTAAAAACAATTTATTTGTTAAATCAACTCTGATAAACTAAGAAAAGAAAAGAAAAAAAAAACAAGAATAAATAAATAAATCGATCTTCTATAGATAATAATTTTTCCTAAATAAATTCACTTTCATAATAAACAAACACGTCTACATTGTATGTCGCTAGTTTATTAAATGTTCAATATCTACCTGTATGTACAAAAATTTATATATTATTTTCACACGACACGAAAAATATTATTAATTTTGATATGATAAAAATATAAATGTAAATACTAAAAAAAAATTAGCAAATAAATAAACACAACAGAGCAAAAAAAAAAGAAACAACAATTAGAAAAATATGTTGCATATTTGTGCTATGTTTTGTTACTTAATAATAAAATCAAAGATAAATATTTTGTTTTTGTATTAATTAAAGTCAACAACTATTAATTATTCTTATTATTTATTATTAATATAAAAAAATAATAAGAAAACATTTTATATATTATTTATATATTAATTAACAACAATAATAATTATTATTATTTTCAATGTACACGATTATTAGAAGAAAACAACCAAAATACATTAAAATAAATTAAAATATGATTTCATGAACAATTTTTTTATTTAAATTATATATAAAAAATATTATTGTGTTTTTCTTCTTTTTTTTTTGTTATTTAATATTTATAAACAACAATGTAGTAAAAAACAATGTAACCTTTTCCAGTATTACCTATATATATTTTTTTTTCGCTATAACAATAACAACAATTTTCTTGTTATCGAATGAATACACCAATTGTAAAGTATTTTTTTATTATTATTATTATAATTTGTTTATCATAATGCAAAAAACCATAAACTTTAAATGATAAAATTTATAAAAATAGGTATTAATTAGTAATCCTGACTAACTTATCATTTACTAAACATACAATCTTCAATTTATTTAGACATCATATTAGAGCATTACAAATTTTTTAATTTTTTATTTGGTCATTTAGCCTTCTAAAGATTATATTCTTAAGGAGAAGAATAAGTTTCTGATTCTGAACTACTGAGAACATAAATTGAAATTGAAAAAAAAAAAAAAAAATACAATTCAAATTTGCAACAAATAATTTACTTAAAAACAGTTTTGTTGACTTTAAAAAATCAAAAAATAAAATCAAAAATTAAACAAGACAATTTTAAATTATGTAAATAAATTGAATATGATTTGATTAACATTGTATAAAATTATTGTATTGACGTATTGAATAAAAAAAAAAAAATTAATAAAAATAGAATTGATTTATGCGAGCGCAACTAAGTGTTATTATGTAAACGAAATTTAATAAGAAAAGACAAAATAAAAATAGCTTTTTATTAATTAAAACATAAAAATTAATTAAAATCGATTCTCTGATTTATTATAAAGTTTCTTTAATTAAGAATAATTAAAATAAAAATAGTTTTTAAATTATGTAAAAATATAATTATAAATCAATTAAAATATTATTTTAAGTGAAGCTATGACCATAAGATTTAAACAATTTACACAAATGTTATGGGATTAATAATAAATTTATTATAATCTATATACAAATCAAATCATAATGCATATTTTTAATTCAAATTAATATAAATACGTACAAGGATAAAAGTTTAACGATGATATAATAATAATAATAATAATAATAATAATAATAATAATAATAATACAAAAACAGCATAAAAATCAAAAAAGGGAAACGCAAAAGAAATTTGTGTTATAAATGAAAAAAGACCAACCAATTTCCTCGTTGTTTATATGACATATATTACACAAATAAAGTAATGCTGTGTTGTAAATTATTCGATAGTTAAATGCTCCAAAGGCGCCACATTGCTTTATATATTCACAGACAAACCTATACACCACAAATATAAACATTTTATGTACGAAAAAAAAAAACGCAAATAATAGAAGAAAATAAAAAATTATATGGAAAAGGCGCACGCATATTATTGCTGGGACAGTTAAGTGCAAGTTGTACCAGCATGGTTTATTCATGAATTTAAATACAGTGCTAAAATTGCAGAGATACTACGTCAACCTCAAAGATATTGTGTTTCATGTTTGGGTAAAATATTTAATTTTTGCCAGAAAAATCAGGAAGAAAAACATTTTTCTAAACATTTTTTCGTGTTTTCCCTGATACATGTATTATGCCAACACACTACTGCCGTCGAGTTAAAATTGTTTTATATGTTGCCGCGTTGTCTGCGCCAACCACCCAATTTTACCACCCGTTGATGTCGTCGCCATTTCTGCCGCCAACAACATTTACCACCCTTTAATAAATATTATTATTTGAAAATAATAATTTTTTTTTCCTTGCCTAATTCATCTTGTTGTATTACAGACTTTGCTGTTGCTTTCGTTATTGAAATTGCTCGTCCCATTCAGGAACTATTATTATTATTATCCTGCTAACAGAAGATTTAATAGATACCAATGTTTTCAAATATACTTTATATGTAGTATGCTAGTAAATTCTATATAAAACATGTTACAGTTTCTTTCTCTTTTTCAGCTTCCTTATTTATCCACATTATTTATTGTACTATGGTACAATATTCATATTTTATGCATTTTATTCACCATACAACCACCATTTTCAATTAACTCACAAAAACACTATCGACACACATAACTTTCAATAGATTTATTTTTTAATAATAAACTGAAAGCA
Organism: Ptychoptera contaminata; assembly: GCA_963942525.1. Lineage (NCBI taxonomy): Eukaryota > Metazoa > Arthropoda > Insecta > Diptera > Ptychopteridae > Ptychoptera > Ptychoptera contaminata. The sequence continues at coordinate 9,881,227 of OZ012636.1, read as the reverse complement.
AAACTATTTATAAGAGTTACAGAAATAAAAATTATAGATTAAAATAGATTTACAAGTATAAAATACACGGTATAAATGACGTCATAATAACAAATAAAATGATATGACGTCACTGTAATTGCGACATAATTTTTGTTATATAAACATCCGCCCATAAAAACGGAACAAAATAATAACACAATAAAAGTCACTTATTTAATTAATGCACAACCAATTGCACCAAACATTTTAAACCCTTTTTTATTATTTTATTTATTATATTTTTTTTATAAATAAAAAAAGCTGCACAAAATGCACACAATATATAATCAAATTTATTTAATTATATTAAAATTAAATAACAACAGTGTGTGGCGGCGACAGCGACGTCGACGAATCGTTGATTGAAATGGAATAAAAAAGCACATTTTCAAAACAAAACGGCATGGAAATCACATTGAAAGCACAAAAATGAATTTAAGAAAACAACGGGTGGTGGTTATATTTATTTTGTATTTTTTTTTTTAAAAACTCTTTTCTGCTTATCAATATATTTTTATAAACTTTTTTAAGAAATACTACCCTCGATGAAACATACTCATTCGCTTGTACACTTTTTATTATTAATTTGATTCGAGAAACAAGCAAATGGCTACCTCAATTTTGTATTTAAAAACAAAAACACAATTGTTTTGCTTTGCTTTCTGTTTGATATTGTAAAACACAACAAAAAAAAAGTCAAGTTAAAAGTATTGCGTATCCTCCCTTTTAAGCCATGTTGCTTTGTTTTTATTATCTTTTTTTTTTTGGAGCAAATATTAAACAACTACCACCGCCAACCAAAACAAGAGGAAAAAAAAACAACAATAAACAAGCTTTTAGAACACAAACATACAGGCGAAATAAAAGCGCATGCGTTTTATCAAAATTATAAAAATAAAAAATCATTTGACCTCATTCCTTTTAATTAAACTGCTATTGCCGCTCCTTTATATGCATAATAATCTCTCTTCCATCAGAGAACAAAATATATGGGCCACAGAAATTTTAACGTTAACGTAAGGAATAATAGTAACGAAAAATATAGTAATGCAAAATAAAAATCATCTTCATATTCTTTTTTTGAATGTGTTATTTGATGGTGGTAATTTACTTGATCTATTTTAATTATTTTTTCTTATATTTATTAATATTTAACGCAAAGAAAAATATTCATGATCAAAGTGGCGGTATTTATGGCGTCGTGTAATAATTATGCGCAGAAGCAAACACCACCTTGTATTCTAACGCCAACAATAGAGTAAATAAAATGCTACTTCTTGATGCTGCGCCACAATAATATAATCACCACAGATATTGATAAAAATTAATACGTAACACAACATACCATAAATTACCTTATTACTAAAACACAAAATTTTGTATATATATATGTTATAATTGTTTTCATCCAAACTTTTTACTTCGTCTCTATTTTCTATTTAAACACAAAATCAATACAACAACAAAAAGCAAATAATCGAAGTACTCCAAATGTATGTGTATATCTTCACTGTATCATTCATAAATAAACAAACAAAAAAAAAATTACTATAAAACTCACAGCTTCTACTATACTATGTTCTGTGCAGAACATTGTTATAAATATGAAAAGCTTAAAATATCTAAAAATCCCACCAAAAACAATCAAAACAAATAGTAACAACCTAAACACCCATATCCACAAAATACTAATAATTTTATGCTTAGTTCTATTGTTATATACATTTTTTATTAAATATAGCTTTTGATGGTTTTCTCGTGATGGTGATCCCCGTTAAACTCAAATTGAAACATATTCCAAGTCAATGAAAATTATGGTTGAATAATTAGAAAACAAAAGATTAATTAAATAATCAAATTAAAATAACCACCCTTAAGAAATCTATGTAAAAATCATTTGAAATTTTGACTTTTTATTAAACAAAACTATTGGTAGGTATGTCACTTCAATTTCAGCTTAAAAAAGAAATAAAAAAAAAGTTATCAGACGATTTTTTCAGACTTTGGAAGTTTTTGTTTATTTTTCGTCTTTTATAGATTAAAATAAACGACAATATCAATAACAAGTAATAATCGAAGAACAAAATCGTTTTAAAATCCAACTAGAACTATGTGTACTAAAATATCTATGAATTTCTTTAAAATAAAAACACATAATATTGTTTTCAAAGAATTTAAACATTTTATGGATACTATAAAAACATAAACAGAGAAATAGAGAGCGAGCAAAACCTAGCAAAAAGAATAAAAATACAATATCAATGTGTAACGTAATATAATTGTTATTTTGCAGAGAATTAGTAGATATAAAAAATATATGTAAATAAAAACAGAGAATATAAGTTGAAGAGAAAAAATTCGCAACGAAATTTAATAATAAAGTCAAAATAAAATGTAAAAAGAAAAGATTAATAACGAGAGCGAGAGCAAATACTAAGCACACCATTCATTATAGTGTAATAAATAATTAATGAATATCTTATATTTTTGTAATTTCAGTAATTATAAATTATTTAAAAAAAAAAATACTATGAAAACTACAAACCAATCGTAAAATATTTGTATTAATTTTATTATTTTATTGCACTAGCATTTGGTATCATTGCACTATGTATTTAATTTGTATTCTCAACTGTATAGTATTTTCTGTCATTATAAATTTAATTGAAGTAATAAAAAAATAGTGTTTAAAAAAGATACGAAATGAAATGTCTGCAAATGCAAAGTGAGGGAGGATGGTCATTGATTATAGTTATTATATAAAACTTGCTTGGTGTAATAGAAATTTACAATGCAGAAAAAAATGCATACAAACAATACCCAAGTGTAAATGTACAAAAGTTTATGATTGCAGCAAATAATCGCACAAAGTTTGCGTTATGAAAAAATTATTATACAAAAAATTAAAGTCAAATCATTAATATAATAAGTATTAACTATATTTTATAAAAATGAAACTTGCAAAAACTTGAGCATTATTATTTCTATTTTTATTTTTTTTATTGCACTGAAAATATAGCGTAGTCGTGGTTAAATAACAAAAACTGTAACCATAGATTATACAAATTCCACATTATATCGCGCCTTATTATGCGTAAATGTTTTACGATTGATATTTTTAAACGTAGAGTTTCAACCGTTAAGCACTGATTGTTGAATCGTACATTAGGTCCAATAAATGAATAAATTCACCCTCGTTTCATCGTCTGCTAATTCCAATATTTTTTCTTTTTATTTAATCTGAAACGCAAAATTAATTTTCCAAAGGTAAATAACACGAATAATCTATTGGTCTGCCAACACGATTCTTTAAACATTTTTCATATTACCTGGTGTATTGTTATTATAAATATAAAATTTATTTTAACACGTGGAATATACAACACGCTATTTAGTCATCGTAAATACATTTATTTAAGTTTTCTAACTTGGCTCGCTGATCAAATTAAAGTAAAGATTAAATTCTTCAAACAATACGAATTAAACATTACAAGTAATTAAAAATTCGAATCAAATTTTGTCGTTTTCATAGCATTTAATGATATACTTGCAAACGAAATATGAAAAATGTGTACAAAGGATTAAAATAGCAAAAACACATGTAATACCAGTTGAAAATGTATCGTCAAAATTAATAACAAAGGTACAAAATTTTAAAAATATTATAAAAGCTGCTATCATAAAGTATGGCAACAGATACGCCATAAAAAAAAATTAAAACAATGCTTGTACAACACCAAACGTAATAATAATAAATTATGTAGTAAAAATATAAAATTAAAATAACAAATGGTGAATATGTACAGCCAGACACGCAGACTTTAGTTTAGGTAACCTCAAAATAAACATAAATAAAAGCTGCAAGTTGTGTTGCAACAACATGACGAACACGTGGTTTTCATTGATTTCTTTTATTCGGTGATGTTTGGTAGAAATCAAAGGAATATTTTACAAGTAAATGCTTAATAAAAAATATATAACGATGAAGGATATGTTATTTATTATAAAAAAAAATAATTGATTAAAATATAGCATAAATATTTAGGTTATGTTTACCTTTTTCTGTTGAATCCACCACTGAAGTTGTTATTTTGTTTGTCTTCACAATTAATTGTTCATATCAGTACTTTTGTTTTTATGTAACTTAAATAAAACTTTCTTAACTTCTTTTTTTAAAATTATTTTAATTTAAAAATATTTTTAATAATAATATTCATTAATAATTAACAATGTTTTTCGATCGGTTTATCTTGTTTAAGCCTCTATAGCACAGTAGCACTATTTTATTTTTTTAATTAAATTTCACACACATTTGCACCAATAAACAGTTTAGTCCTCTTTATTTTATTTGTCTTTTATCTTTTAATTGTCTGTTAACTATAAACAAAAAAAATTTTAATTAATAATAACAATTTAAATATCACAAATAAATTAAATAAAAAAAAAAGAAAAATCAAAATAAAATCCAGTTACACGCCAGAGTATTACTGTTTTTTATTTTCTCTTCTATTATTTTTCTTATTTTCCAAGCAAAAATAATAATAAATATAAATATTTTGTAATTATATTAATTTTTTCCTTTCTTTTATTTTTTTTTTTTTCTTTTTTTGTTCTTTGATATTGTAATTTTGCAAACGAAAATAATGAAATAATTAAAAAGAAACAAGTAAAAAAATAAATGTTAGAATTTTTTATTTCTTTTGATTTAATTTTAAATAAAAAAAAACTAACATAATAAACATGCGGAGAGACACACAAGTTGTTTTGATTTGGTGCTTTTGCCTTTCAAAACGAAACGCAGTTAATAAACTAAAAAAAAAACAAAAAATGAGAATTGTACAATAACATTACAAAAACAAAAACCCAAACAAAACAATAATAACAACATTTTAAACGAAAGAGAAGTAAAACGAAAACAAAAAAGTCTACACAGAAAAAAAAAACAATTTTTTTTTTCGAGAAAAATCAAAACATTAAGAAAAAAAATATATAAAAAAATGTTTTATCGTATTTGTGGATAACAAAATTTGTTTTTATTAATGAATGTGTTATGTGTACACGTTTGCATGTGTATAATAATTCATATGTGTAGAATGTGTATGTTTGTTTTTATTATTATTTTTTTAATTTATAAAATAAAATAGTAACGATAAATGTTATTTTTATTATTATTTATTTTATTTGTTTTGAGTATATTTATGAAATATTTGGAGAACGAGAGTCAATTATATGAGAGCAATGACATACACCGTATATATATATATATATAAATTCACCACATTGTTAAAAAAAAAAACCAATTATATTTTTGTTTTTCTTCACTATAATTTGTGTCACGATTATTTTTAATTCTTTTTGAAGACATAATAAAATAACCCCAACATAGCATTCATTTGTTAATTTTTATTTTTTTTTTAGTAATATTCTTTCATATTATAATAAATTAAATTCTATCGCACAATATTTATGTATTAAATATAATTATAATAATTTCTAAATAAAAATAAACCACGCGTAATGTTATTTAGTTATGATTTCAACCAACCGTACCGAACCGTAAAGATGATGAACAGGATGAACGCAGAGCGCAAGTATTAGAAGTTATAATATTAACAAAAATTAACAGAAAATTAAAACATGTAATTAATTTCGAAAACAAAAAAAAATGATAATAATAATAATCAAACGCGCGCACGACAGGTTAAATTATTAATTAAATTAACATATAAATGAAACAATTAAAGATGTTGAAAAATATACTATATAATTCTTGGGAAAATTTAAGGCGCACTTTTAGTTGGAGAAAATACACATTAACCGCAGGCAACCAAACCAGAAAAAAAAAATTTACAAGCAACGTAGCGTTAAAAAAATGTTCACGATTGCGCACTAAAATGTGAAATGAAATAAATTTTTCAATAATTTATGGTAAAAATGTGGTAAGGGATGGCAAAACACATAAAACAAGGCCTTAAGGGGGTGGATAAAAATTAAAAACCCAATTGTTCTAATTTTTTTCATTTATGTGGATAGAGTCGTAGTTTTAAAATAAAAACAAACAAAATAAAAAACATCAGAAAAGGTGCGTGTCTTTGATATTTTAGCCAAGTTTTAAATTCTAGATAGAAAATTCTATTAATAATTTTTGTTAAAAAAGAGAAACGCACATTTATATGTTTTTTTATTATTATTTTTATTATTAAATGACGAAATATAATGACGATGCCAAATCAAAACAACAAACTAATACATACACAGATCAGATCACTGTATAATTGTTATTATTATTATTATTATTGTTGTTTTTTTATATTGGATTATGAACATAAAAACAAAACAAGTAAACAACAACAAAATAAATAATAACAGAAAAACAATTACTTAACAATCACTGAATACATATTTATGGTATTTTGTTGTTGTTCTCAAAAAGAATTTGTTTTTCTGTTATTTTTATTATTATTTTCTAATAATAATAATAATAATAATTGTGTTATGTGAATTAATATTACTTAATTAATAATAATAATAACAATAATAATACACCACACAACAAAACATGTATATTCAACAGTGGCGGGTGTTGTTAAAATGTGGTGAGTATACAATGATGCTCCCCTTATACGTTTTTAAAAATAATTATATTAAAATTATAATTAAACACATTAATGTAAGCAATTATAACAATTAAAGACACTTACAGTTATTTTTTTACTTTATTTTATGAAATAAATGATTATCTTTAGAGAAAAGAAAAAAAAACACATTCACCACAAAACACGAGGGAAAAAATATTCTCTACAAAAAAGTTAAATCACTTTGTATATATGTTTGTTATTCAATATTTTTCACAATTTTAACAGAATAATTAACTTTTATAATAATTGAATTATCACACCACTTAATTATTAATTATGAGGAAATAACTTTTTTTTTGTTTTTTTGTGTTAACAACAAATGCCATGTGTTTTGATTATTTTTGCATGGATATCAAATTCACGTACGTAGTAAAACGCGTCCATCTTGCTTTAGAGTATTTTTATATTTTCTCCTATATAAGTTTACTGTTTTTTTTTTTAACATAAGAAACAATTTTTCATTCTGCGCTGGGTATACTAAGGGTGTGTGCGTATTATAAATGCCATAGAAAAATAAAGCGGAGAATTTAAATTTCATGAGAAAATTTCTACAGCTATGTTACAAGCTACACCACACACTTACAAAAATACTCAATTTATACTTAATCAGAAACAGTAGAAATTTAAAAACATAATTTTCTTTTAAGCAATGATAGAGATGGAAAAATAACAAACCATATATGCAACATTTGTGAAAAAGAGATGGCTATTTTGGTTGGAATGCGATGCGCATTTAAAAAAAAGCTAAGTTTTTTTTTAACGAAACCCCACTACTTTATTCATTTATATAAACTCCATAAACAAAAATTCGTTTTCCATTTCATTTCAACATATAATAATGTTGTTATTATTACAGCGAAACAGCGATCGTAAATCCCCTTTTTTCATTTCAGCTGAATAAATAAAATACAATCCAAAAAACTAATACTTTTTCATATAGTATGCATGCACAGAGCTGCTTGAGTAATAAAATATAGGAATGATCAGTGGTGGCGTAATGTTTATATACTTTTCTTGCCAAGGATATTTTAAAATTGCATTTTTTGTTGAATTTTTTCCATGCTTTATTTGTTTTTTATTAAACGACATCGTTTAAAATTAGTGCATTGTGACCCAGTGCAGCAAAGCCATACATATATTTTTCAAAAACTTAAAATTGAGTCTCCTTTACATCGGGTCGATGTCTCATAAGAATTAGTTGGAAGCGTATTTCCGTATTAATTTAAACTATTTTCGTATTAAACATTTTAAATCCACATCGAATGAATTGTTGACATTTGATAGATTCTTTTAAAGGTAGAATTATGTATAATGAAGCCCCCTATTATTTTCGATTTTCTATTTGAGATAAACAAAAAAGAAAACCATCAACACCATGCGTTAGCATTAAATAAATTTTTTTTTTCTAAATTAGGGTGACTTTGCTGTCACTTAACAAACGATACGACATCAATAAGTATTAAAAAGTTTTGGAAGAAACAAGTACGACTTAAGGTCTAGAATAAGAAAATCGAATCGCGTGCGTGCACGATTTCTTAGCAATGGCTAAAGAATGAACAAAAAAACCCATCAAAATCACCCTATCAAATTACTTATTTAACATTTTCTTTTAAAACCCAGCCATTTGTCATTCTGTTTGATGTTTAAAAATCATTCTAAGCACATAAGTATGTACATAATTTTATACATAACATTCGTGTTTTCATTTAAATTCAATTCAATATATAGATATTTTTAGTTAGGTTATTGACTTACTTACAGTAACTGTCACATTCATGATTTCTTTTAACTAATCAAAGAAATTAAATACTTAGAAAAAAAAAAGAATGAAATAATTAATTTAATAAATTTGCATTAAACATCAATAATTTTCATTAAAAGCAAATATATTTTGTATTGCGGGTTTTTTTCTTTTGGCAAGACTTAAACCGTACAACGTTTTTTTTGTTTTGTAAATTTTAAGACATCATGGCGCGTATTTATTATTATTTCATTAAACTGCACTCGGTAAATGTTCGTGATTTTTCTGCGAAAATAAAAAACCAAAACGAAATAAATAAGTGATTGAACCTTAATAAATTATTTACACAAAAAAAAAAAAATAATCGTAATAAATCACACTGAAAATATTTTTATAATAATTTAAAATGACTAAGAATTTTAAGAATGATAAAAATTATTTATTTCCAATATATTCCCATTTAAAAAATAATAATAATAATAATAAATTCTTCCCATTCATAAATATATGCAAATTTAACACACATGCCACTTTGATTTCTCTTATTCTCTTCCTTCACACGATATTATTTGATTTTAACATTTTTTCTGTTTTTTTGTTTAATAAAGCAAAAACCAAACAGAAGAAAACACACCACAAAACACAAAAAATTCTACGACCCGATTTCATATTCTTATAATTCTCTTACCATTGCCATTTGGCGGGAGTTTTACACTGTTTGATACTCAAAATACTATACAACACATGTGTGTTTGTTTGTTTGTCAAAATGTTTAGTAAATATTTGCAATAAAAAACAATAAAACAAATGCTTTGATTGTGACATCGATGGTTTTATTTTTTTATTTTTATTATTATTATTATTATTGTTTTTTATATGATAAAAAATGCAAACAAAACAAAAACAGAGAGAAAATTAAATTGTATTTAGGGCGATATTTGAGTGTTATACATAGTATTTATGTTTGGCTTGCAGATTTTATTTATTTATTTTTTTAAAGTATTGGTGGGTGTGGTAACTAATATCTTCTATTTTTTATTCTTTAAAGATTATTTAAAAAAAAAAATGAATAATTTTAAATAAAAAGAAAAATTTGTAGAATAAAATACCTAAAGAGAATCATCATATTATTATTGAATAAAATGTGCGCATTTGTATAAAACGTTTATTCTTACTACACCTGTACACACTATATAGTTTCAATCGTGTAATTCATTCCCACACCATACAAATACAATATTACAATCAAAACAATAACAAAGCATAAACGTGGAAACCACGCCGTCACTGTTATTGTTATTGGTTTTCATTTCATATCATTTCGATTTTCTTTTTTTTTTCTCTTATGAAAAAAAAAAAAAAAAACAAATTTCCTTTAGCGCAAAATCATGAATTTGTCATTGTATATAATGAAAATTGTGAAATCAGTCAATAAAAACACTAACACAAATGCGTATAATAAAAGAAACTACGTCTCAAATTTATACTCATTTAATTCAAAATCATTCAATGTGTGTAACAGAACAAAAACAACAACAAATATCAAACATACAGATGAATTACTACGCCGTATAAAAAGAAAATAATTATTGTGGATACGTAATGTGGGGAATATAGATATTTATTATGTTTTAAGGTTATTTTAGAGTGAAATGAATGCTGTATGTTAGAAACGTTTGAAACGAAAACAAAAACAAAGTAAACAAACAAAAAAAAAGAATAATAATACGCAATAACGCGAAGTTATATGTTTTGAAGTTCAAGCTAATGTAGCGCCACGCAGTGGAGAACATTTTATTCTGTAAATAATATAGTTGCAGAACCAAAACAAAAAAAAAACAATATATATCTCTTTTTAACGTGACATAAAATATTTTTAAATTCATTGAATGGCTTTCACTAGTTGAACAGAGTTGCATATATATATATACTGTTGTTTTTATAATATTTGCCATGGTTGAATTGCGTAGCAAATTTTAATATAATTAATGTGAATGTGTAGGTATGTAAATGTTTTTCTCCAATATGATAAGCGCACGCATTATAAAATATTTAAAAGTGATCGTCGTCAATACATAAATGTACTTTTAAAATGCGCGTAATAAAAGTAAACAAACTTTTTTTATATATTTTTTTCTATGGCATGGTATATATTGAGCAAAAGATAAAATACAAAATGAGTGGGAAATTATTGTTATTTTGTTGATATTTAAAAGTTAAACAATTTTTAACGATTTTATATGGCAATGAGCAAAAGAGAATCAAAAATAATTTCTATTGATAAAAAATTTACAATACCGCAATAAAATTTACTACATATGCATGTCATTCGATTATAATTAATGTATTTGTGTATTTATGTTATTAAACTGCACATGTTATGCATTGTTGACTTAAATTTTGTTTTTGTTCTTTTAACACTTTAGATTAAAGGGGATACCGAGGCCTTGGTTCGGTGTGGTGGCAGCTGCATTCCGCAATCCGCGAATTCAACTTTTTATTTTCTTCTTTTCTTGCATTTTGCTATTATTTATTTATTTTCGTTTTACGTTGTATATCACACAAAAAAAAAACACAAATATCACCAATACATATGATATATATATAAGCAATGCAATATTTGTTTTGTTTTCGTTGGAAAAACAAATAACGACGTAAAGACGATCAGCATATTGTGTACGTTGCACTCTCTTTAATAGAATTGTTTACGTTTTTAAATTTACGGATTTGATCTTTTCGTTGATTTGTTGCATTTGTAGGCATATATTTTGAAAGGTATAGTCAAGCAGGTATATATTGGAGTTTAGACGCGTTTATTGGAATTTTTGTTGCTTTATTATTCCTTCCTTTTTCGTATTTTCTCAGTTGCAATTTTGATAAATGTTAATATTGCAGCCGCACCCAAGACAACAACCTTTTCTCTTCTTTTTTTTTTTGTTTACATAAAGTTTATTCACCACAATTTATGTTTTATTCATAGGAATTTTAGTTTTTTTTACAAATATATAAATTTAAAATATGAATTAATTAATTAGAAATATGTTTGTTTATTATAAATGAATAACAACGAAACATTTTAGCTTACACGTGTTGTTACACACGTTGACGCGGATAAGCATTATTATATTTATAAAAATCAAAACATTTGTTGATTTTTGTTATTATGCTTCTTATGCTTCTATTATGTTGTTGTATGTAGTATATGACGTTGTATTGCATTTGTAGTAGTTCACATACGGAAGTTTTTTTTTCCTTTTTTGAAGTATATAACGTGACGTATTGCACGTTTGTACTCCAGAAATGATATTAAAATAAAATTTAACCAATAAAAATAATCAAAGTTAACCAAATAATGTAATGTAAACAAATATATAACGCAACAACATTAAATTATGTCACGTCACGTAGTAACATTAAGTACAGAACGTAATGGCTTGTGGTGAATATAATGCTTATTTTGTTTACGTTTTCAAAAACAAAAACAATCACCGATATGGTGAATATGATTTTGTTAAAAAAAAATTAATTTTCTAACACGAGGGGTAAACAAAAAAAAATTCTTTTTAAAATAATTTTACAATTTAAACTTTTTTAATTAAAAGCAAAATAACGAAAAAAAAAAAAATAATTATATAATGAAAGCAAAGAATAAACAAAAGATATTTTAATGTTTAATTTTGGCAAATTGATTGTTTTTTCTTTGCCTCTTTTTTTTAGTTGTTTGATTTGACGCGTTTGTCTAACATAATTTCAATTTCTTGGAATTTTCTTTTTAATTGTTAACAAAACAACGAAAAATTAGCCAAATAAAAATCAATACGATTACGATTATCATTATTATTTACGTTTATTTATTTTTTTCTTTTGCGTTTCATTATAAAATTATTTACAGTTTTTTTCAGTGAATTCTATAAATACACTTTTATCCGGTTTAAAAATAGAGGAGAAAAAACAAACGACACATTTTACAATAAATTATAATAAATATCGCAAAAATAGACAACAAAGAGTTCATATTTACACGAAGACCTTGTGCTGGTTTGTGTTTTTCGCTTTATTATAATATAATTTTTGTTGTTTCAAAGAGTTTTTGAGCGGTAATTTGTATTTTAATTTTTGGTTTTTTTTTTCTGCAAAAATTGAGTAATGTTATTTTTTTTTAATTAAAAATAATTAATTACATTACCAGTGACATCTATTATTTCAAAGTATAAATAAATATGGGAAAATATTTTTCAAATTATCTCAACTGTTTAAATTTACTAAATTAATATTTTTGAAATTGAAATTTCAAAAGAAGATGGACTGGAATTTGAGTAGAACATTAAAACTTTAAATTTTATGTATAAATTATCTAAAAATCTAAAGAAATGTTTTTTCGTTTTTAGTGATACAGGAAAAACACTGATTTTGATCTTCTATACAAATCTGTAAATTAAATATTTGCATTAATTTGGTATGTTGACGTTTTTTTTAATACTTATTTTTGTCCAAGCAAAAACCACAAAAATTTAACTCAAATTTTATTTGCAGGAAAAATTTTACACAGTCCATAATAAAAATGAACATTAATCTTCCTACAGAAATCTTGTCATTATTTGTCATTTTCTTTTCTACATAGATTAATCGTATCATTTTCGATCAAATAAATGACACAATGGACAACGCTACGACAAATGGTGATGCCAAGAAATCTGAAAGGTTTAATAAAGAATTGCATAATAATAATATAAAAAAACGGGAATAATTTGCGAAAAAAAAAAAACAGGTAAAGAAAATATAACAAAGATTCATATGAATAATTTCAATTCCGTCATAGTAAGATAAATCGTAGAAACATCAACAACTAGTTAAAAATTTAACCATTTTACCCATAGGCAACTACCGGCTGGATCATTATTTTCTCATTTATTAGAAATAAGGAAAAAAGTAAAGTAAAGATCTTTCAACGCAAATAATAAATGATACAGAAAAAAATCCAAAAACCAAATTTCACCCATGCCTGAATTGAATTTTATATTATTTATTAGTACCTACGCAATTTATTCTAGATATTTGTTTTCTTTATTAAATTATTATTTAAATGTTAAAACCACCTACAGCGTTACCATTATACCCACACATTATCAATAGCGAAAAATAACACATCATTTACTTAAATAATAATATTTATTATTATTATTATAAGAAAAGTCATATCTTTCTCATTTTTCTGTTTAAATAATTTTCATTAAATTTCCAAAAAATAGAAAAAGAACAAAAAGTTTTTGATAGCCAAAATCAATCTTGAAACACTTTTTCACAAGTAATAGAAAAGCAATTGAATCCCTAAATTGGTCTCATTTTGTCATTAAAGTAGAGAAAAGAAAACTTTTTCCAAAAAAATAGAAAACTAAACAATATGTTTCATGTAGAAAATTGTCTGCAATTTTTCTTCCGTTATTATGATTATTATTCGTAGCGACGGCCAATTTGTGGGTGGTTAGGCTGTTATTTCTTGCATTTTTATCATTTCAACATTAAGGAAAATATAACCGGCGTCATCGTTCGATTTTTCATTATTTTCTGTTTTTATTCTCGTTTTTTTAGTCGAAAACATTGACGTTAATAGTAACGTAAACACTGTCTAGCAGACTTGCAGTGGGAGTTATATCACATCCGCCTAGCAAATATAACAATCCCTTACCAGATTTAATAACAACGAAAAGTAGGAAAAGTGTACAAAAGTTTTTTTATTTTATTTTGTCATCGTTTTTATCATACTATGATGTTGTCATATTGACGAGGACTAGGACTACGTTGACTGAATATGAATGAAAAGTGGTTGTGGATTTTTGTTTGTTATTTATTTTACTTGGTTCTCTGTTGGACGTCGCGCCGTCATCTGCGAATTCAGTTTGTCGCTTAGTATAGCAAGTGTAGGTGAAATATGAATAGAAAAAAAATTATATATATTTTTTAAGGAAATTAAAATGTTGAGGGTTAGTGAATGTCACCATCGGTAACCACCGTCTTGTATATTACATGATGGTTTTCTGATTAAAGCAGCAGAGAATTTTTACACATTTCTTAGATGAATTTTAACATTTATGGAAGCAACAATAGGGTATTTTATTTATAATTCTTAATTTCTTTTTTTTTCTTACTTCCTTTGTGATTGATGAGAAAAAATAATTTAGCATAACGAGACAGTTAGTATTAGTAAAAATTGGGCGTTGTCACGTCTTAAATTCATCTTGCATTTAACTGTATAGCAAAAAAAAAAAAATCAATATTTTAAGATGCAAGTTTACTGAAAATAAATAAATATTTTAAAAGGATATACAATTTACAATTTTTGCTCTTAACCAAGGCACAGGCAATTTTTAACAGTATGAAAAAGTTTCAAGTATGGGAAATGAAAAAGCAGCGTAAACCAACCAACCAACTATATAAAAACAAGAAAATTAAGTTGTAAAACAAAAAAGTACAAATTTTACGGCGTAGTAAAGGATAAATGGGAATAAAACTAGGACAAAATACAGGTTTCGTTGTATTGTAATGAAAGAAAATAAATACTAGTATTGATTTACTACGTAACGTATCCTCTTTTATCATGTTGTTACTACAAACTTTGAAACGTAGTAAAAGCAACATAAAATCATAACAAACTGCGCGTGAGTTATGGTTTTTCTTGTTTTTCATTAAATAATTACTCCCTTTTAATTAAAATACTTCTTTTTTTTTTGGTGAAATGAGATTGAATTGCTTCTGTGTATGTCATTTGGATTTTGCTTTTAACTTTATTAATAATAATAATTAAAAAAAAAAAACACGTGGAAAATGTAAATTAAATTTAAGGGATTAAAAATAATGTAAGTCATTATTCTGCACTTTAGCAGGTCGTGATTTATTTATAATTATAGAGTAAGATAAAAACTTTGATTACAATTATTTTATCACATAAAATTATAAATCATTGTTAAATTCAAACATATAGTGCTCACCTTCAATAAAAATTATTAATAATGCATACTAAATCTGTACTTTTGATAAGTTTTTACTACCTGTTATGGATATTCAAATTACTAAAGTCTCCTTGTAAAAATATTATTAGAAAAATATTTATTGAGAGCCTCCGTGGCGCAATTGGTTAGCGCGTTCGGCTGTTAACCGAAAGGTTGGTGGTTCGAGTCCACCCGGGGGCGATTGTTTTTTTCTTAAAATTTTCAAATATTTCTTTTTATGCCATTTTTTAAACAAATAATTTTTTATGAATAAATTTTTTAATTTTATTTATAGGAGAAATAAGGACACATGTGTTAATCTATGTTAGTTGGATTTATTAGTAGCTTAGCTATTTTTAGAAAACATAACTAATTTTATGAAGTAACATTTTTTAATGGCTTGATAAAAGCCTTGGAACAGCTTTCATTTTGAAATAGAAAAAAACAGTCGAAATTTGTGTTTAGACTTAAATTACTTAGTTTGTCCAATGTTACAATAAATAACACGTTTTTTTATAGATTTTATTAGTCCTTGCGGACTTTCAAAAATTGCCATAGTGGACGGTTTTTCACGTCCTCACGGCGGGGTATTGGTTAAAGTTTTCAACTAGCAATAATCGCACCTCGGTTAAACCTCATTGGTTACGATATCGCCTCTGCGCAAAGCTAATTTCTTCTAACACAGTATAAGCACTTTATATTAAATTTGTTTGTTTTCACTTGTACGCTATTACTAGTGTCCACCGCCAAAGGATTAACTAACTGTCTTCTTCTATCGTGTTACTATTTAGAGGTGTGCATATGCTACCTGCAGTAAATGCTTCAAATAATTAATTGAAATAAAACTAGAAAACTGTAAAATAATACATGAGCTTTTATGGATTAAGACTATTAACTGGTATACTTAATATTTTAAATAATTTGTTTAAAGCTGACTGCAACATCTGTGATTTCTGGGATGTTTAGAAAGAACTTTTTTCCACAATTTACTAATCCATTAAATACGAATTATCCAGACTGTAATCTATCTGATTTACATTGTCCAGTGCTAATTTTATAAAGTAATTTTTTCGTAAAAACTTTATAGTGATTTTCCGTTCAAAATATTTGTAGGCTTATAATACAAACTGGTTTTAGTATAATGTTTTGATAGATATGCGGTTATCGTTATGTAGCTTTAGCCTGGAACATATAAAGTAACAAGAATTTTCTTAAAAATAATAATTTCATAAATAGAATTTCAAAAAAAAACTATCAAGGTAATTTAATAAAATATTTTATTATATTCAAAAATTCATTAAAATAAGTAAAATTTCCCAAAGCATCTTTGCTTGGATTTTATCCTTTTTTTATACTCTTTGCTAATATAGTATTGCAAAGATTTTTTTTCAACATAATTATTAAATGATGTCATTAATTTAAAATAAATCAAATTTAAAACTAAAATTTCATTCGTATTTTTATACTGAAAAAAGCAACAGACGAAAAATAAAACTAATTAATTAATGTCTAAAATGATATCATCTTTTGGCAGATTAATAATCATAATAAAAATAAATATGTTAAATGAAATAATTAATAAAAAAAAAAAAAATAATAATAATAAAAATTTTAATCGATTTTTAATCTATATAAAAATTTCCAATAAAATAGAAAAACACACGAATAAAAATGTGCCTGAGAAAAAGTATATTTTAAATTCATTTCAGCATATTTTATAAAACTGTTTTTCTCTTTTCTAAACACCAAAAACAATAATATATCTTCGTTAAGGTTAATTAATAATTAAAATACTAATAAAAATAAAAACCGAATAATTATATCAATAACACCATCCATAATAAAAATAAAGATGATTATGAATGATGAAATTACGAACGTGTTTATAGATAAAATAATTTATCAGCCAATTGTTCAGATGTTGATCGTTGTATTGATTCACCAACTAGATATGCCATTTTATGTGCATACTAAAAATAAATAAAAAAAAAAACATTTAATAACTTAATCAATGAAACGTGTTCGCAATTAAATAATAATAATAATAATATGGCAAACACGAATTTAAATACTATAAATACCTGACAACAAGCCGGTACACGAACACTACCCGTCCAATTATAATATAAAAAACATAATTTATAGCTTAAACGTTGTATTATATCCGGTTGAAAGTTTGCATCATCGTGAAGAACAATATAATGTGAAGGAGTTACTGTGCCTTCTCGTATATCTTGCGATACTAAATAAAAATCATATAAATATTTACTAGTTATTGTATTATCAACAACTGTACCAGGTTGCGGATTACTAAAATTCTCTGTTTTTGAAATCTAGAAAAAAAAAAAACAATCTTTATAAAATTTTAATTAAAAATAATAGTGATAATGAATTTTTTACCGATAAAATTTTTGTATTTATACGTTTCTGAACAACAATAAATGTAATCAATGGCTTATAATCAATTGATTCTTGTTTGGCTGCCTTTAATATTTGTGGCATTTCATACTCAATGCACATTTTGAATTGTGAATTACTGACACCATCCCTTTAACGTAAGCACAACAGAGAGAAGCAAAATTTAACTATTAATAAAAAAATGAATAAATAAATAAATAATTACCGAAAAATTATCACTCGTTCTGGTAGTGAATTGTTCAGCTTTCTATAAGCTTGAATTGCATTTTGAAATGATGCACATAGTCCATGTAATAATTCTTCATTTTTATTCTGTATTGTCGCATGACTGTACCATTTAGTAAATGTAGAATTAATTGAGGCAACAAACGCAGACACAGAATTACAATTTGTTCCTGTTTGTTTCGAATGATACGTATCCATACCACATATCATTATATTTTTTAATGGAATTTTAATACTCCACAAGGTGCCGCCCAATTTACAATTCATTTGTAATGCAATTTTTTGCACAATACTACGAATACGCTTATCATTGCGTAACGTTAACGAATTAATCACCTGTGACGGTATCGAATATTCTGAGCAACAAATTTTTTTTATTGCCGAATAACGATCACCACGATTTGTTGGAACAATAATTACAATTATTTGTATATTTTGATTTGTATTAATTATTTCACGCAATGCATTTACAAAAGTTTCCGTACGATCATTATTAATTATTTTACTAATTGGACGACAAACACTTATACCCATTGGACGTGCATTTAGCTCATATATATCTATAAATGTTTTGGCATTATTTGTGTCTTGTTTTGTGTAAATTACAGCCCAATTTGTTAAATTAACTACTTCTAATAGTTCAGCATTTTGTACAGCATTAGCAAACGAGTTGTTTATTTTTGTTGCGACAGTTTTATTAGCAAATTCAATTTTTTCGCCTAGCAATTGTCGTGCATTTGCTATAATTGGCTTATCATCTAAAGATAAACCCCATGCACCTAATATATCCTGTGCTTCTGTTGATTTATTTATATTCTCTATATATTTGCGATAGGCATTCATTCGTTGGTTTGGCGTGACTCGTGTAAAAGATGCAATGTCACGCATAATTGTCATGTTGGACGATACCTCATTGGATAAACCAGTTAGAAAGCTTAGTTCAGGTATTAAACAAAATATTAATTCTACTGGCTCACTTTTCCCAGCGACACGTAAAGTTTTACGACTTAATAAAAGAGGTTGCTTACGATCAGTTATTGCAATGCCATAGTGTGATTTATAATACTCACAAAATGTAATAGAATTTCCGTCACTTTGATCGAATTTATCCATAGGCGTTTTATTAAAATCAATATCATCAATGCGATAGGTTTTATTATTATAACGTGTCACGACAACCTGACCAAGTAGTGACTTTGATACATTCAGCTGAAATTGATCCTTATTGCACAAATAAATATCTTTCATGTGATCTAGGACACTAGAAGTAGATAATAATTTGTGTGACACATCTAAGCACAACATTACACCATCTTCGTAGTCCTGTATGGATGTTACATAACCCGGCCAAATTTCTAATCGGTGCTGTGGAATTATTTTTGGTTTTGTTGAATCAAATAATTTATTACGAATAGAGATATAATTTAAAGTTTTCATTATTCTATGAAATAAAATATTAAATATATTTATATTATCACTAAAAGATCGCTCATACTGGAACACTATTTTTATTGCTATAGTTTTGTTGTCATGAGGATTAATTGTTTCTAATTTAGTGACAGAGTTTGGTAGTAAATGTGGCAAAAACAAGAGATTGCCGTCGAATATTTTAGCTGAACCAAACACTTCATGATGTGTCGCAAGTAATTTTGTTCTAAGTTTAATTGAGTCAATTGGTGGAAGAAATTCAACAAGATACTGGTAAACGGCACGATTTGGAGAGATTTTAATTCGTACATAATTACAAATTACTGGTCTTGAAACTCCAGACGTTCCCTGATATGTTTTAATCATTTTATTGTCACCAGCCCCAGAATGAATATTTAATTGATCTACCATTTCATGTATAGTCGGTACTGGTTTCATTGATGAAACATCAGTTGGCACTTTTATTGGTATTTTCTCACTAATATTTTCTTTTGACCATTGTGCAGTTAAACGCTGTAGAATCATTCCACGACCACTAGATAAACTCGTCGTGGTTTCATTAAATGAAGAATCATGTTGGATTCTATTAGACAAATATACATTTGATAATAAATTCGCTCTTCCTAATCCAATAGTATGCTGCAAATTTTTATTTGTAAATCGATAACCGAATAAATTATTGCATTTTTTAAAATACACACCTCTAAACGTGATTTAAACGTTGATTCTGCTTTATTTGTTGTATCTTTCTCATCACTTGAGGATGGAACAAGTAATTTACCACGCTCAATTAAATCTCTTATTAAATCACCTCTTCCACTCATGATTTAACTTTTATTAATTAAATTTTTTAATAACTACAATTTAACCTCAAAAAATATGTTTTTAGTTTTTTTTTAGATAAATATGTTTCAATATAACTAATGTATTACCTTTCAAATAAAGACTGATTAAAATTTATTAAGAAAATATATACATATATAAATAATATATTATATATATTTAAATAACTATAAATAATTTATATTTTTATTGAGTACATTGTTTAATAAGTTTACCCGTTTTACAAAATCGGGGCAAGTAAAATAATTTAATTCTCCAAAAGATTTACGTCCACGATATGTCGTCAACAATTAAGTCGATATACATCAGTAAATAACTCAACCATTAGCAAAGACACGATATAAAATAAAATTCTCCAAAAACATATCAATCAAATATAGATTTAATTTTATTAATTATTTTTACTAAAATAAAAAAAGCATACATTTCTCATTTTCTATATTTTATTTTATTTTTTAAATTTTTATTTACATAGAAATAATATTTTTTTCTTTCCTAATAATTTTTTTTTATTATTATTAATTAATTAATATTAATTTCTATAAAATGTTTAATTTTTATATGTTTTAATATCCAATTCAATAAAAATTTGCATTTGGATAATAATAGTAAATTTTTATTTTATTTTTAGTAAAAATTTTTATCATTAATTTATTATATATAAATGTGTTTTTTCTTTTTCATTTATTAATTTGTTAATTTATAATTAGACAAACTTAAGAAATTTCTTTAAATTAAAATTAAAAACATTTTTTTATTATTAACAAAAAAAAAAAAAAAAAAATTAAAACGAAATGAAAAAATTAATTAAAAACAAACAACAGGCAAGAACTTTTCTTCTGCAAAATTAACAAAAAAAAAAAAACACAAAATATTCATCTCATTTACAATAAAAAATTAATTCTTTTCTTCTTTTTGCTCTCCTTAAGAAACGTTACATAATTACAAAAAAAAATTTTTTTTTTTTATAACAAAACAGAACAGAAATTAAACTAATAAACGTTTTTATTTGTTTTGTGTTTTTATAAACAATAAATTAATTAATATAAAGTAATAATTTGTTCACAATATTCGATATAATTAAAATAGTATATTTATTTAATTATTGCTTTAAAAATCATTATCCCATCCGGATAAATCATCTGGCGGTGGTCCATCTGGATCTGGTGGATAATCGTCGAAATTAGTGGTGTCTGTAACACTTTTCACTTGTGGCTGGATTGGCGGTGTTAATGTTCGATTACGTAAGCCTTCCCAGTAGAATCCATCAAACCATCTAGGACACACAGATGAAAAAAAAAAAAATATTTTTATTAATAAGCAAAAAAACGAGTATAGAATTCGATTAAAGTACTGACTTATGCTTTTGGATTTCACTAATTCCACCACGTTGATATCCTAAACGTTCAGCTGGATTATCGCGACATAGTTTTTTAATTAAGGCACTAGCGTTGCGGGTTATATTACGTGGAAATTCAATTGCATCAATTCCCTTTAAAATTATATTGTATGTTCGCATTGGATCGGCTCCAGTAAACGGTGGAGTTCCTAAAAGAAAATTAAATTCTTAAAGATTGTTCAATGCTTGTTTTATTATATAAATTATTACCAGTTAGTAATTCAAACATAAGCACTCCCAATGACCAATAATCAGCACTGATGTCGTGTCCACGATTTAAAATCACCTCAGGTGCTACATATTCGGGTGTGCCACAGAATGTCCATGTTTTACGACCAGATTGTAATTTCTTTGCAAAGCCAAAGTCAACTAGCTTCACATAACCATTAAAATCGAGTAATAAATTCTCTGGTTTTAAGTCGCGATAAATAATATTCCGTGAATGTAGATAATCAAAAGCTTCTACAACGCACGCTGTGTAAAAACGTGTTGTTGAGTCGTCAAAGTGGCCACGGTCACGCAATATTGTCCATAATTCACCGCCCAAACAGCTCTCCATTAACATATACAAATATTTACGATCTTTAAATGTTTTAAATAATTTTACAATAAATTCACAATTTGCTTCTGCCATTATTTCCTTTTCGGACATTATATGCGCCTGTTGTCGGGTCTCGACAATCTGTGACTTTTTCATTTGCTTCAATGCAAACGACCGTGACGGTTCATTGTTTATTTGTACAAGTTCTACACGGCCAAAACCACCTACACCCAGTGTTGTCAGTACACGTAAATCAGATAATTTAATCTCGTGAAATTCTTCATTAATTCTATAAATAAATTATTAAAAAAAAAAAAAAATTAAATAAATAAAGATTTATTGTACGATGGAAGTATTTATTTATTAAAATTGCTAGGTGAGTATAAAAACCTTTTAATTATATAATCTTACCACACACAGTTCCATTATCTTTATTTTTTGAATGAAGTAAGAGATAAAATTGGATTTTTATTTAATTTTTAAGTAAAAGGAGTAAAGAAATATTAAAAATAAGAAATTAAACAAACCTTTTCCTTTCAATTGTTCCCTCATCATCATAACGATTTTTAATCTCATCCAAATTTGATATTAATTGATTGAATGTTTCACGATCAATCACTAAACAGGTAACACCATCCGGAGAGTCACAAATTATATTTGCTGTTCTTAAATCATCTCTATAAAAGGATTAAAAAACAAAAAATTATTAAAAAAAAATATCTTTATGGATTTAATTAAACAACAAGAACGTACCCCTGTAAAGCTTTCTCTCCGAAAAAGTCCCCTTTACCAAGAGTCCTTATGAATTTCTCCTCCTCACAACCCGATTGACGAATTGTGACACGCACTTGGCCTTTTGATATAATAAAGAATGTATCACCTCGTGCACCCTGTCGCACAATGTAATCACCTTGCTGATAATATGTTTCTTCCAAAACATCAGAAATTTTAATAAGTGTGTCCTCGGGCAAATTTTTAAATATTGGAACACTAAAAATATAATTTTTATTTTTAATAAATAATTCCAATTTCTGCAATATAGTTTTATGTAATACAGGGAAGTAGAAAATTTGTTTCCTAATTCAATAATAACAAACACTTGTCTTTGCTTAAAAAGGAAAAAATAAAAATTTTAGCAAACTTTAAGCACCTCTCACCATTGGAAATGATCATAAAGCAATACACTTTGAATAATTCACCCACGCTTTTTTTAAATAATTCGCCTACAAATATAATTTAAAGACAACAAAATTACACCGACGACTCATTGTTTAGATTCAAACCCAGTTAACCGTGTTTTTTAAACATAAAAAATAAATAAACTTAAGTAAAAGTAATAAAACAAGAAAAGTTTTCGTTTTTAATTAATTAATCTGTTTGAAAAATATTTGGTGAAAGTTTGTTATTTTATTTATTTTTAACTTAAGCTGAGCGCGCTCAGTTTTTTCTTTATCGATTATCATAATTTTATTTCTTATTTTGATTTAAATGTCACGGTATTTTCTCTAACAACATAATAATGGATTAAAGTTTCTTATTACATGCATAATATGCTTAAGAAAAATATGCAAATATAGCATATAAAATTATTCCATGTTAATGTTGAAGATGCCGCTGCACTTTCACGGTCAAATATAGTTTTATTAGCATAATTTTTCTATTTAAAACATTTATTAACATAAGCATAAATTAATCTATCATTGAATTCTCTTTTCTCTTTAAATCTTTGTTGTGGTTTTTTATTTATTCATTTTTTCTTCATTGAAATACTTTCATTTTTTTTGTGTGATAAAAAAACGAAATAAATATAGAAAATACTAATAAAAAAAACATCTAATAAGGTTAACTGACAAGATTACTTTACATAAAATTCGTTTTTATTTCTATTATTAACTATAATAAATGAATAGATAGCGTGATGAAGATATTATTTATGGGTTTTTAAGGTATATTGCTTAAACATGTAAACGCTTTAATGCTATCACGATTCTGCTTTTACTTTTTTTTTTTAGTTTTATTTCTTAACATCTGCTTCGAAAACTATTTTCTGATTATAATATTACCTTTTTAAGAAATCGGTGTACTCTGCTTGACGAATTAAGCCAGTGCGCATCATAATCGTTTGGAAGCATTGTCTTTCGATTGCCCATAATTTACAATCGGTAACTGCTGTTATAGTAGCTGTACGCTGACAATGATATAATATTGCCAATTCACCAAGTACTTTTGCACCAGATAATGTTGATAAGTATTTACCTTCACGTGATACCTCAACACGTCCTTCTGTTAATTAAGAGAAAAATAATAAAATTTTATTTAAATGCATTTTTTTCTGTTGCCTACACAAAAATGATAATATTCTAGTTGTAATTAGGAAATACATAAATATTTTATTTTAATTATATTTATTAATTACTCTTAATGGCTTCTATTTAATTTTAATTGAAATGAAAGAAAAAATAATTGCAAAAGAAAATTAAAAATGACAATAAATTATTATAATTAGTACAGAGATAGATAAACAGAACTGACACAATGCCACTTAAGTTTTCGGTATAAATACAAGAAACGAGGTTATAAACTGTTGGACTATTTTTGTCTTTCTTTCTTTAATTACATTTTATTACAATTAAACGTTGTCGTTGTTTATATTATTAAAGTCTTTTCAGTTAAATGATAATTTTGTAATTAAAATGCATTAATTAGCACGACTTTGGTATGATGTTTTTCTATATTTAATTAAACAATACAGCTAAGTGCAGTCAAAAAATGAAGAAACTTTAATTAACTAAGTCATTTGAAACAAAACGAAAAAAATGTTGCTAAAAACTAGGTAAAATAAAAAGAAAGAAAGAGAATTAAATGTTTATTTTATTAAAAAAACACCAAAATAGGAATAAAAATTTCACAAAACATTTAATAATTTTTTTTGCGTGCATTTCTATTATTTGCATTTTATTCGTTTTTTTTTTTTTTGTTTTTAATTACTCTAAGATTGTATTGTGCTTATTCATTTTGCACATTTTCTAAATGAAATATATTTCTGCAGCAAATCTATAATGAGTTTATATATGATAATTTTGAATTTATATACTCTGGCACTGTATGTTACTTAATTTAATTAAATAAAACAAGGATATGGAATAATATTTAAAGAAAATTAAATTAAATTAAAACCAAAAAACAACTATATTATACAACTATTTAGCAGTTTTCTTACTATATTTAGTCATTTTATCATATTTCCGCTTGTTTTTTAATTTTTATTAAATACGTTTTTTGCTTATTCGTCTTCGTTCTTTTCTTCTTCACACGTTAATCTTATGATATTAAACAGAGAGTCAGACAATTTTAAAACGTGTTTTTGTATCCAACACCAAAAAGAAACAGAAAAAACATAAATAAACGCAGAATTTCACTTGTAATAAAATTAAGAAAGATAGAAATGAGGGAGAATTAAAATGCTTAAATTAGCACAAATTAACAAGTTATTAGTATTTATTCTCTATAATTGTTTATAGTTTTTTACCATTAACAATAGAACTAATGTGTTATCGATTTTTGCGCTTTTATTTTGGTTTTTTTTTCTTTCTTTCTGATGAATGAATTTAATTAAATTGTGTATTCTCATTGTTACTTTATTTTTATTATTTTTCTAACTTTAATTTAATTTAATTTAATTACTTGTGTGATGAATAGAATAATTAATTTTTAGTGGTATAAAGATATTCAAATTCTTGCTTGATTATTTATTCTAAAAATACTCAACCAACGTCTTGATATCAAATTGGAAAATTACATTTTTCAGATGCAATTTTACAAGCTGTCGCTTCTACTTTAATTTAAATTTAATGAAACTAATATAAATATCGATAATTAGATAAATTTATTCATTTTTAATTGTATAGAAATACGCTTAATAAAGTTATTACGAAATCAGAGAAAAATAAATGATTAAATCTCAAGTAGATAAAAATGTTATGCAATTTTTTGACGGAAATGACAAGCCTTGACAAGAATACATATTTTCAACATAAAAAGTAATAAACTAGAACATAACATAGCCTTTAATTAATTCAATAAAGCAAAAAAAAATTAAACAAACAGCGCAAAAAAAAACCTTCAAATACTTTTTATAAACAATTAAAAATACAGTACGTTAAAAGGTCGAAAATTCTCTTTAATTATGTAAAGGAATTTCGCACTTAAATGTACAATTTTTTTGTTTGCAATTTTAAACTTGCAGTAAATACAATGTATTGAATAATTAATTTATATTATTGATTGTAAATAGATAATGATATTTGCATAATACAATGAAAATATTTAATCAAATAAAATGTAAATCAATCACTACAAATAACGGATAGGAAATCAATGGAATTTTATTCACACTTTAATTTATTTAATTATATAAATAATGTTGGTAATGTTGTTTAAATTTATGCTACATTATAAAATTAATTAATTAATGCTTTCCTTACTTTTAAATGCAATTCTAGCAAAAAAAAATAAAAATAAAATTCGCATAAAATAAAATAACAAAACACAAAACAACCGCAAAATCCAGAATGACATCATTAACCAGATTCAACGTCATTTTTATTTATTATTATTATTATTTGTCGACAAAAAATGTCGTTTCTTTTGTAAAAATTATTTAATTAAAATTAAAATTCATGTTTTATTATTATAAATTATTTATTTTTAATTCTTTTTTTATTCTGTACTTTTAATTTTATTTTTCATCTTATTGAAATCTTGTTTTTATTAAATAAGAATAATAAAACGAAAAAAAAAAAATAAAAACTCTTTTCAAAGCGGAAACAATTAAATAACTTATCTTAGCACAATTTTATTTGTTTAAATAAATAAAGGAATTGTTTTTTTGTACCTTTATTAATTCTATTGCAGACATTCTGATTCTGAGTGTATTGAAATGACAGGAAAAATAACAAATTTATTAAAAAACAGAGTGGATTTCGCTACAGTAAACATTTAATTCTGGGTGACAAAAAATAAAAACGTTATAGTTACAGCTCTGGTAAGATTTATTCAAGTGTGCAAATAATAGGTCACAGGTAATAAATAGGTACAAAAAAAGAATTAAAAACAATGAAAAATAAAGTAAAAAAAAAAATTAGCAAAGATAAATTGTCATTATTTGTAGGCAATAAGGTAGAACAATAATACCACACAATATACATTATTTCACCTGAGATTTAACTGTGGTACATTGATCATGATTTTTGTATTTTTATTGTAATAAATAATTTTTATAGAGACATGTAGGTGGCAATGACTATTATTATAAAGGTAAGTAAAGTAATTTTTCTTAAAAGTTTTCTTTTATTAAAGCAAATAACATATTTTTTGATCAAATTTATTGGAAAAAAACATTTTTTTTTTTATTTCACCTTTATTGTGCTTTAATTGTTTGTTAATTAATTCAATAAAACAACGTTTTTTTTTCTTCTTAAATTAATCAATTATTATGCATTTGGATAAGGATTTTTCGAATAAAATTTTAATTTAATTAAGATTAAATGATTAAACTGCCGATTAATTGTTTAATAGGAAAAAATAAAAAGATGCGACTAATGTTTTATGCAACAGAATCTATTGCTATACTGAATATTTAATGATTCTGGAAATTTTATTACTGCATATGTTAAAATTAAAAAACAATTTCAAATTGCATGATATAAAATACTTAGTGAAATAAATAAAATAAAGAAATAAAAAAAAAAAACTAAATTATTCCATAAGAAAATGTTTTAAAAAATAAAAATTTATTTATTTCCCATAAAACGAATTTTAATTTGATTTTATTATTTTTTTTTTTTGCAATCATTGAAATATTTATATGCACGAGAAATTAATTGTTTATTCTTAAATTATTATTATTCCTACTTGCGATTTGCATTGATTTGTTTTCGATTCGATTTCAAGGAAAAGAAATTATTAACGAGTTGAATTTAACTGTTTGTTTAACAGAATTTTCATAAGGTCTTTATAGTAAAAAGAATAAATCGCAAACAAATATATGCAAAGAAAAACTTTCTTATTCTGAAATATTAAATAATTTATTTATATTTTACTTTTGTTACATTATTACAAAATAAATAAAAAAAAACCATTTACTTTGAACATTGTAAAAACACTATTTTAAGCTCTAGAAATTTTAACGATAATTACCTTTACACAATTGGTTTTACATAATAAAAATAAATAAAAACAGCAATAAAACTAAGCAAAAATATAAAATTTAATTAAAATAAGAAAAGTTTTAACTTTTGAGAAAACTTTCATGATGATTTTTTTTTATTTATTACAAAAAAAGATTAAAAATTATTACATTATAAAGGTGTGCGTTCGTTTTCTACCTTCTGTTGCTGTTTTTACTTTTACAATACTAGTGACTCAGTACAGTACCATGCTATTAAAGTGAGTAGGAGTCTGACACCGTCAAGTAAATAAATTTATTTAAATAAAATTTTTTATACAATTCAATAACATTTTTTTTAGCATTTTTATTTGAAAAAAAAGTAAAGTTGATTAGATGTCTGTTCAAAGTATTAACAAAAAAAACTACAAAAAACTTTCATTTAATAAAATTTTAAACCCAAAAAAAATGTATAAAAAATAATTGATGAAATAAGAAGAATAAATCAATAAATTAATTTGCTATTTTGGCAGCATAGAAATTAAATGTTGTAATTGCATAAAAAAGAAAAAATTGAAAGTAGGAACAGCAATAAAGAAAAAAAAAAACCATTAAAACAATAAAAGTAATAATTATAGTAAGGAAACGTCAATTAATATAATTATTAAATAAAAAAAAAATAAAATTTATTATTTGTCAATTTAGTTAATTATTTTTTATTTATTTTTAATAATCATTTTCTTTTCTTTCAAGTTAAAAAAAAAAAATTAAAACTGAGTGAAAGGATTTTATTGTAATTTCACTTGTTAAAACTTCTGTTTTACAAACTAGCTAA
Organism: Ptychoptera contaminata; assembly: GCA_963942525.1. NCBI lineage: Eukaryota > Metazoa > Arthropoda > Insecta > Diptera > Ptychopteridae > Ptychoptera > Ptychoptera contaminata. The sequence continues at coordinate 9,851,986 of OZ012636.1, read as the reverse complement.
AAATTATAAAAATTAAAGTAAAGTCTAGAGAAATAAATTTCTGTAAAAATGAAAGGAATAATCAACCGTTGAATCATCAAAAACCTTTTAACTGTTAAATTAATTGTTTTAATGCTTCATCACACTACAAACATATTATTGCCATTGAAGATTAATTATTATAATTTATGTATATAAAAAAAAAATTATTAACATTGAAAATTAATTAAAATTTTTGCGATTTTATTTGCAAAAAAAAAAACGCTTATTTGTTTGGATAAAAATTTTAATACATAAATTTAACTTCAATATCATACTGTTGTCCCTGTTAAAAGTTCACAAGCATTGACCATAACAGAAGTACATGATTAAACAAACATACTTTGTTATTTATTTAATTACTTAAATGATTTTAATAAATCGTATTAAAATTATAATAAAACAACAGAGAGCTAAATTATTCATTATTTAATAGCAAAAAAAATTATGTATATTGTCTGGTAAATAATGTGTGGGTTTTTAAGTTTCTGATATCTATAGTAATAAGTTAAGTAATACTTAAATTATTTTTAAAAATAAATCTTTGTTAATAATTTGAGTTAAACGAATAAATCTATTTTAATACGATGATGGCAAACTAAATATCATAAAATTAAAAAAGTAGCCAACTGACAACGAATTTTCATTAACAAAATAACAAAGTACAGTGAAGACAAAAAAAAAAAATTAAATCAAGCGAAAAAATTAAACGAGATCACATTGAATACATAATTTTAAAAAATAAATTAAAGCCAAAGTTAATCAAGTGAAACGTGAATGATTTTTATTTTTTAATTTTTTAAACATTTAAAGCTCATTAAGCATACTTAAAAGCTACTCTGTGTTATTGTTAGGTTTTTTCTTCAGCATAATTAAGTAGCTACAACAGCAGCAACAGCTTAACAATTGGTATTAAAACAAACTAACAATAATAATGAAAAAAAACAAACAAAAGATTATAATTTTATTACATGAAATAATTTTTAATTAATTAAAAAAAAAAAACGAAAGTTATTAACAAATTCCAAACATAAAAATAAAAAAGTTTTATAATATTTTTTTCTATTCCATCTATCACAATTATAATAATAATAATAATGATACTTATGTAGAGATTTGTTAAATTAAAGAAAATAATTACTTAAGATGGAAAATATTCACACATTTTATTGCATAAAAATTTAATTACTTTTTTTTATATTTATATTTAAATAAATTTCTATTAAAATATACCCTTTAAATGGTTTATAACACTGTTATTTGTAATGTTTTTCCGTAACGCATTAATGATCATTTTAATTAAAATATCTTTTTTACAACATAATTACAAGCAATTTAAAGTGTTTCTGTGTTATTATTTTAAGTGAGATCATTTTACATATAAATTTGATCGGATCGCTTCTAAATTTATGACTTTATAATTTAATGTAATAAAATGCTATGTTCTGGACCAAAACTGTACATATTTATATCCTTTCCTTTGGGTATTACTGTAGTAGTAATAAATGAAATTGTTTTTGATTAAAAACCTGTGACTTCTCCACCATAAAACATTTAATTTTATTTCCATATATACTATTAAAAAGCTTTATTTTACTTCCCTCAATAACTATTATTAACTTTTTATTATTAATTTAAAATTTACAATAAAAAAAAACACGACGAATTTACGAAATAATAATAAAAATTCAACATCGACCTGATAACAATTCAAATAAATCTTAAGTCTTAAATAAAAAACATCAACTTTATTTTTTACTTTTACTTTTTAATTCACCAAAAGTCACCAAGTAAAAGAAATAAAAAAATAAATTCACCTTTATTACGCGATATACATTCAAAATATAATAATAGTTATGCTTATTTTATTTTATTTTAATTTCATTTTTCAATTTATTTATCATTACAACAATAACAATAACAACCAAAAAAAAATGCAATTTTTTCTTCTATTTCTTTTTTGTAAAAAAAAAATTAAATTTTTTTGATTTCTAAAAATAAAGAAATAAAAAATACAAATTCAACAATTTTTTTTATTTTGATTTTCTAATTTAAATGTTGTTTTTTTTTATTATTATTATTGTTATTGGTTGTTTGTTTCATTGTTTGTGCTTTAAAGTTTAGATTTATTATTCAATAAAATAATAAAAATGAAACAAAACAAAAAAAACTTTATGAAATCGTAACGAAAGAAAAAACGTAGTGAAAAATAAAAGCTCTTTAGTTTCGCACTGATACACTTGTTAGAAGATGCTTTAATATATTTTATTTAATTTTCTTTAAATGTTGAAAGATTTAAATAATACCTTCATCCTGATCGTTTATATTTGTAGAACTTATGTTGTCATCGTGAACTTCTGAATCGATTTGTTTTTTTTCGGCCGCAATGTTGCCTGTACGACGTTTTCGGGCATATGTGTGTACAGGAACAATAAGTCGTGGCCGTGGTATACTAAATGATTCATCAGATGAGGCAGATCGACTGCTGGACGCACTAGCCGGTTTTTGTCGATTAGATTGTGTAGGCGATGGTGTTACTAAGGGCGGTGGTGGTGAAACTGATGGCGGTGGAGGTAATGAAGACAAACTTAATGGTGGACGATCTAATGCTTTGTCCCGTGATGGTGCAAACATTTTATAGAGTTCACGTGGATATTTTGTGCCAGCCGATATTGTACCATAGACTAGACGTTTGTAGGCGGAAGTGGCTGTACTATCATTTGTAGACTTTTTACTTTTTTCATTTACTTTTGGCAAGGCATCGGTAGCATTACGTATTGTTGGCAAAGGTTTGTCAACGATCGCTGATGCACCGCCAATTCTGACACTTTTAGCGCGTTGAACTTTATTACGTGGTTGTGGTATCTGTGCTGTTTCCTCGACATCCTTATTGCTATCTTTATAATGTCGTGTAGGAATTCTAAACCAACTCGTTGATTTTGTCTTTTCGAGATTACAATCATTTGTTCTATTATTTTGTTTATTTTTACTACTAACATCTGTCGCACTAATTATTGAGTCGTAATCAATCACCTCATAATCATGGCATGTTGGTAAACTTCGATAATTATGACTGGTTACTTCTTTACTTTTTTCTCCAAATAATGAAGCATCACAAGGTAATTCTTTTGCTGGTGCACGCTGGCGCTTTTGAAATAAATTTCGTATATCGAGCGTTGAACAAGATGATGGCGTATTTTTTAAATTGTTGCTCATTGTAGCTGTGGTTGTAGGCCTTTCGACAATTGTGTGTGAACGTCGCAACGTGTTATTGCCTCCGTTCTCTTTAATACTGTATCTGACATTATTTTGCGAATCACTACGTTCATGAGATCTCGGACGAGTTGATGCTGCCAGTTTTCTGGCCGCTTCGCCATTAACGTATCCATTATTAATATTATTAAATTTTTCTTTTTCTTTATCTTTTAACCTTAGCTCTACTTTGGAATTATTTTTCTCTGGACTACCATTTGTTTCTTTAATAGTATTTGCCGAAATATTTTCACCATTTGTACGTTCCTTGAATTCTTCCCAGCCAGGATATTGTCGACGATTTTTCCGACGCAATGTTGACGGCCGATAACCACTCAATTCTTTAATTGTTTGTACTAAATTTTGATCCTTTGTTTGATCTTCTAATTCTTTTATATGCTCTAGTGTTTTTTGATATTTGCCTAATGAGGAAATTTGTTCTGCTTGCTCGTCAATTTCTAAAGATTTTGTGTAATTGGAATTGCCATTTGCCATTAATGGATAACTATTTCTATAAAATGGTAATGAACTTTGCGGTTCTGTGTGCCCAATAATTGTCTCCTGTGCATTTAACCAATTCGCTTCATACAACGCACCCATAGCATTACCACGATCTAAAGACAGTGTTGCATCCACTGCTTTTCCCGGATATCTTCGTATTTTCATTTTGAAATACTTTTTATCACACTTTTATTTATTTGAAGAATTTATTGTCTTAGATTGTCTACTAAAATTTATTTTAACTATTTAAAGTTTTTATTGACGTCATAAAAATGGAAAACACATTTTTCTGTTTTAATTTTCTATTTGCTGTTACACCATAATAATAAAGGTAAACAAATAATTAATATTAATTTAACATTTCACACAATTAGAAAGACCGAAAAACTGCACCAAAAAATTATTTATTAACGAAAGTTAAAAATAAATATTTTGCTCAGGTACAATAAATAAATTAATTATAATATTTATTTAAGGAGAAAAATAAAACGTTATGTTTGTACTTTTATATCGCTCACTATTTGTTTATTTTTGACGAAAAAGAAAAAAAAACTGTTTAACTGCCCAAACAAAACAAAAAAATAAAATAAATTTTCACGTGAATTTAAGGTGGATAAATAACAGACAACAATTGTATTTAATATCGGTAAAAAGTAGTTATTTTTATATTATAAATAATAATAATAATAATAATACGTGATTGCAAATTTGAATAAATAAATAACAAGACCAACAATACCAACAATAATGTAAAGAAAAAATTCGTTTACAGTAAAGTAACTGGTATGTAACAGGTAAATAATACGTATGTAACTGGTAACACTGTAACCGCTTTAAATCTATTTTTAACATTAATTTCTATTTTATATTATTATTATATTAAAATAACAATATTTAATTATACATTTTTATTGATTAGATAAAAAATTATTAAAATTGAATTAATAAATAATAATAAAAAATAAATAATTTCAATGAAATTAAAATCATTTAATGGTGAATTGTATTAAATTAGCAAACGAATTGCTATTAATAGCGGGTTTTTGTGTTTATTAATATTTTATATTGTAATTTTTAATTTGAAAAAAACAGTAAGTATGAGGTGTTTCTATTAATCTAATTTTAATTTAATTATAACAAAAATAACTCATTCAATTTTATTATTTTAATTTAATCAATGAGAACACATTAATGAATTGAAAAAAGTAATTTAATCATATATTTGTTGTTCTTGTTGCTTGATTAATTTTTAACACTCATCAGTTAATTAATATTTGTCTTTTTTATTGATTTATAAAGATTTAAAAAACAGAAACATATAATTTGGAAAAAAAAGCGAATAGAAAAACCACTCTTAATTTAGCACTAAGCGAATATTATATAAAATTATTTTGAAATTTTATATTTTTTATAAAAAATCCCAGGCTTTTAAACAATAATTATAATTACAAAATTTAATTAATATTTTTAATAAATAATTACAAAAATCAATAAAAAAAATATCTAAATTAAAATAAATTATAAATGAAACAAAGGCAGCAAAGTTAAATAAAAAAAAAGAGAAAATGTTTTTTTCGTTCACAAGCAGAAAATATAAATACACCTTAGCACGATTGCATTTCTAATAAAAATTTAATAATAATAAAAAAAGGTATAAAAACTCATTAAATATAAAAAATTATGTATACAAAAAAAAGAAGTAAATAATTTGGTCAAAACTTTTGTAACAAAAAAAGAAAAAATATTAAAAATGAAAACAAATTTATGATTGATTAAATTTCAGCAAATAACTTCCTGAACGCACGTATTATTATTATTTTAATCATTTTTTTCTAAATAATAAATAATTAAATACAATAAAAAAAATATTCATAAAGTCAACTAAGTAACAATGGCTTAATAATATTTAAAAGATTTTTATCCAACATTATTATATCCGGTTAGAAAAAATTAAATATTTTATAGAATTAATTTAAATAAGCAAAGATTTTATTGAATTTGCAATGCGATAAATGTGCATGTATTGTGGTTATGCAAAGAATTTTGCTTCTTTTTTTAATGCAAATCACTATAATAATTAATTTTTAGTATGTAAAAAGGTCATCAAGTAATTTATGTAGAATCTAGCTCTAGACTTTAATAACAAAATTCTGTTAAAATTGTTTTAGAAAATTACATTAAATGTTTAGAAGAATTTAAAACATTTAAAGGGTTTTAAAATAAAAATTTCTCTTACATTGCACTAGTAACACCCTATTAATTACACAAATAAACATTAAAATATAAATATTTTTGATAAAATTACAAATGAAAATATTTCGTAATGCAACAATCAACAAACAACAACAACAACAACAACAAAATAAAAATATTTAAATAATTTCATTAAATAAAAATTTGCAAATAAAACGTGACAATAATTAAAAGTTATACAAATAATCAGTTAAGTCATGTAAATTAAAGTAAATATAAATATAATGAGTATCGAAACAACAGACAATATAATAAATAAAGAAGAAATTTAATAAAGCAAAGCACAAAAATGAAAAAAAAAAAAAAAAAAATCAGTCAACACATAATGAAAACAATGTCAAATTGGAAAGTTAACACTGACGAGTATATTACTTGAATATCTGAATTATTTATTTAATTTTAAATGTTAATATTTTCTTTTTTTTCTGTATTTATATTAACTATTTGTTATAATTATTTAATGCAATTTAATTTCTATGTATTAATGCTGTTTGTGCTATCTAATTGATTAAACAATATTTTAAAATAAATTTCAAAAAAACAATCCACACGATTACAACATTGTGCAGCGTGAATATGATTGCAAACGAAATGGTTAATCAAATAAAAATGCTAACAACTATTTGTCTATAGTACTAATAATAATCTAATTAAAAAAAATAATAACAATAATAATAATTTTTTATGTAATATTAAAATTAATATTTTGTATAAAATAAATAAATATAAAAAAATTATTTCAAAAGTTTTAATAATTATTTAATATTTTGTAATGAAAAATTGAAATTTTTTGCAGCAGCGAAATGCTTTATTTACGTTGAAATTTTTATATTTTATTTATTAAAGAAGCTTTAATTATTTTATTACTGTGAATTTCAATTCCCAGGAACATTAAATATATTTAAAATATATTCCTGAGACAATGTTTCTTTAGTAAATTTTATCTACTTGTCATTTCTAAAGATAAATTCAATAAAATATCAAAGTTTATTCAAAAAATACAGCAAAATACTTTCTCAAATCAAAATCAAATAAACCGAATTAATAATCTTAATCGAACTTGAACTTTTGTACAAAAAAAAGGAGAAGAAAAAAGATTAATAAAAACAATTAATATCAATGTGACAGTAGATAGTTTAATAGACAAATACGAAGTAACATAATTGATTAATGAATAATGATAACACATAAAACGTCCGTCTAGGTCAATCAATAAAATTCAGATTACAGAAATAATAATAAAACAAAATTATTAAATAAAAATCAAATCAAATGTGTATAAACCGGAAAGGAATGTTTTCGATGTATTATTTTTTTTTTTCGCAAAAACATATAATAAAAATAATAATCAATTATGTATTGGTTTAAATGGCAAATATATATCGATAAAAATGTTTTTTTTTATTAAATTAAAATACAAAAAAAAAAAACCTGTTCCAACAGAAAACGTAAGTTTTGTTTATTAATATTAAAATATAAATAAAAATGATCGAAATGGAATTTTATTTGTAAATAAATCCATATGACCAGGGCCACCAATGGCCACCAATTATAACAGCAGCGACTTATAATTCAACAAGAAATTGGTGGCTTAAATCTTAAATAAATAATTAAACAAGCAAAAAAAAAATAAAGAACAAGCGGAAGTTTCTTTAAATTAATTTCTAATTAAATATTTATTCATGTTTAATTAATTTCCTTTATAAGTAAATAAGTACATAAATATTATCAGTAAAAAAATTAAAAAAAAAAACAACAAGATCGTGGGGGCCCGGATATTATATTTATAAAAAACAAAACTTAATCAAAAAATTTGTGTAAATAACGTTTGAGCATTGAAAAGTAATAATTTTTAATGTAAATAATTTAAAAAAACAACACAAACTGTACTGTGTTGTCGCATAAAATTATTTCATGTCTTATCATTTGATTATTTATTTATTTAATTAATGTTGGTCTATGTTTAACAGGATTTTAAATGTTAATTAAAGATTAAATAACAAGTTAAAGGTTAAAATGAGTTTTTTTTGTTTTGTTAAATAAATAAATTTACATAACAATAAGGAAACTTATCAGCACAGTTAACAGTATTAAATAATCATGTATTATGATTGTTAATCAGATAAAATATATATTTATTTTGCTAATACATATAATAATGTTATGTGAAAGTTTATTTTTGTTAATAATTTTATATTATTATTGTTAAGATTGTGTAGTTTTTTTTTTATTTGAAAATATATGTAATCATTTTAATGCAAAAAATCTAAATAAAATTCATTGAGTAATATAATTACAAGAGTATTTTCTCATCAAAATAATAAACAATAGATTGATTTAAATTTATAGAGTAACGAAAATGTCATTAAGCAAATAAAAGAATAATAATAAATAAACAAAAACAATTCAAAGACCAACAAGTCTTATCATTACAAAATGAGATTATTGGCTTTGAAATTAATTTTACAAAAAAACTTTTTGATAACATATAATTTCCTACAAATGTCTCATGTTTATTTATTATATTTTATGTTCTTTCCTTTTTATTTAAATAATTTTAGGTCAAATAAAGATAATTGTTAAAGATTTTGTTCGTATTTACGTTAAAAAACATAAAGAATTTTCATTGCTAGCACTAATCTCTACTAGAAAAATACTACAAAAAAAAAGAATGAAAAGTCGTTAAAATGCAGATATTAAAAATTAAAAAACGCGAATATATAAAATGCCTTTCTATATTTAAAGCAAAAATAAAAACCTTAATTAGTAATAAAATTGTACTTAAATTATTATTAATTTAAAAAAAACATTACAATATCTAAACGATTTACCTGTAAAGGTGATAAAATTATATAATTAACAATAAAATTTAACAGAAGGCAATCTTTTATAATAAAAAAAATGATCATTAAAGAAAGAAATTATTATTAAACTAAACAATTTAGCCGCTTAAGTCAACACATAAGTCAAAAAAAAAGGCTACTTAAATAGTTTAACCTAAAAACAAACTATTTAAAATAGTTATTTATGAAAAATTTGTAGGTCAAATACCGAACAAACAAAAAATAAATATATAAATTATTAATCAATTAATTTTAAAAATAGAAATATTATTAATTAGTTTTTCTATATTTAATTATTAAGAAAGATAATTAATTCATAAAAAGTACTTGTAATAAATAATTAATTAATAAAAAATAATAACATTGCATTGTAGTTGTACTGAATTGTTTCTGAAAATTAGCCAGCAATCATACGATATTTATAAAGGTAATTTGTGTCTGTTGCTTTCAGGTAAAATTTAATAAATGTTCTTAAACAAAAAAGATTTTTTGTTAACACAAATGTACCATTGTATGTGTACCATCTATGTGGTAATGTTAAACAAATAAAACGTATTTCTATATGTAAGGTCGCGTCAGCATTGAAAATTAACAAAACAATGGACAAAATTGTTACAAATTGTTAACAAAATAAATAAAAAAATAATAGAATTACATATAGATATGTATTGTTGGTCAATTGTAATAATAAATGGTCAACATTACCATAATTTGAAAATAAAAATAATAAAACAGACAAATATACTGTGATTGAGTGCATGACATTTGTAACATACAGTGGTAATAATAATAATAATAACAATGACAGCATAATACAATGTAACAAGTTTAACGGTAACAATTTATTTTATTTAACATGGTAAAAATAAAAAACGTTTGTCAACCATTTGCACTTTAACTTATGCCTGGTAAAGTGTATTTTTAGTAAAAATTTCTCTATAAAAACACTAAAAAACCATTACTTAATTAAACGCCAATAGCTATAATGCAAATAAAAGTGACTTGCAACGGTGCGAATAATTTAAATAAACTACAAAATAAAAAAAGAAAAAGTTAAGTCATTTACTTGTTTAAATTAATAATAAAAAAATAAGACAAGGTTGCAAATTTACGTTATTTAAAGTTGAGTTAACTTTATTTTACTTAAAAATAATTTGTTTAAAAATTGTACCAAAAAAAAACGTGATAATTGCCATGCAATTTACGAACAAACTTTTTCGTGTTTTAATAGAAAAACAAAAAAAAAATTGGACTTAATTAAATATGCTTAACATGTTGATATAGTCGCGTAAGTGTACTTGTTCTTTCGAAATTTATTGAAAAATTAATAGATTGAATAAATAATTCAAACTGAATGACTCATAATATAAGACGTCAACAAAATTCACAAAAAAGAAAAAATACTTATATGATTTATGGTTAAATTTAAGATAAAAGTATAGTAGCTGTGCTACAACAGTGAATAGTTTTAAATTTCTTTTATTTACTTTATACAGAAAGATAGAACATCTGCTTACAACTGCGTGTTTTCCGTTTTAAACCATTTTTTCTTCATCTCTTCATAATTATGTTTCATTTAAAAAGTAATTTCTATTTTGCTTTTAACATTATTCCTTTTATAATATTTACTTTATTTTTCTGTTCTTTCGTAAACAAATATCATAGCTTATTAACTCATTTAGATTTGTGAAACTAATTTTAAGCATATTTAAAAACTGACTAAAAACAGAGTGTTGTTTTTTGGGTTAACAAATGTTAACAAGTATCATAGTGCTAAGAAACAAAATTAAATGTCAAAATTAAACACTTTTAAAAGATTTTTTCTTTTGCTAAAGAATAAACTTCTCAACATACTTGAAATGTATAAAAAATTGTTTCTTTAATTAATCAACAAAACTATTCAATCAAACAACAATTGAATTAGCTGCTGCTGGAATTGTAAAAAATATTACTATTAACCCGCACTAAATAAGTTTTAATCTTTATAAATGTTAAATAAATTAAAATCATTAAATAAGAATTAAATAACGAGAAGATAATAAAAAAAGCGAATTAAACAAATTTCAAACAAAAAAATAATAATAATAAAAAGCTAATTAGGAGAGTTAAGAAATGCTAACAGCTGCACTTAGTTATTTCATTTTCAGCGTTATAATCTAACTAATTATAAAATTCAAAAAATAAAAAAAAGGTCACAGTTTTTGCTCTCTTCATAGTTTTATTTTGTTTTATTATAAATAAATAAATAATTAATTAATTAATAAAATATAATAATTTTAAAAAAACAAGCAAAATTTTTTATGTATATTGATTAATTTGTTTAGAAAAAATTAAATTAAGTAAAAATTTTTAATGCTGAAGTTTTTATTTTTTCTTTCAACCAATAAATAAAAATCATAATTCGAATATAAAATTAATTAATTAAATTAATTATTAAAACAAAATTAACATAAAAAACAATATCACATTGGCTTGATTTTCTCTTTTTAATTATTGAAACAACAGAGAGGAAAAAAAATCCATAAAATTCTATTCAAAAATAACAAAAAAAAATTTGTGCAAAGCAAAAATGAAGGAAATTTTATTTAAATTAAAATAAATTAACAAGGTGAACTTGTTACTCGATATGAGTTGTTTGTTCTGTATTTTTTTGAAAGCAAATCAACAATAATTTTTTATGAAATAGCAGGGTTTTTTTTTGTTTGTTACAGGTAAATTCTGAAAATTACCAAATGCAACAATATTGTTTTCTTAATCTTCACGATTAATTTATTAATAATTTATTGAAGAAAAACCAAAAAAAAAAATTGTTTACTTTCACATTAGGTGACTGTTGAAATGACACACTTTTGTTAATATTTGTATTGTTTTCAAAGCTGAAATAGCTAGTCAACAGAAATCACCATTAGTGACACTATGAACACGATCAAACAAATAGCAAAATGAGCAAACAAAAGATACAAACGAAATAAGACGGGAAACACGTTTTTTTTATTAAATCAAATTCATTTTTCATTCTTATTTTGATAAAACCACAGCAATTGTCACCTAAAGACACATAATTTATTACCATTTTTTAACTAATTTCATTTTATTTTTTATAGTTTTGCGTTCACACTTTAAACTTTAATCACAATTTTTTCTTTTTTCAATGCAAAAATTGATTTATAAACTAATTAAGATTTCTTTGTTAAGTAGAATTACACAAACTATACACGTTAATTCTTTTTTATTTTGGCTTAACTTAATCAAACATTTTTTTTTTATTTTTACACCTTTTGTTTTCTTTTAAATTATTTAATTAAACAATCATAAAACACAAATAATAATGTAAACAAAACAAAACAATAGAAAAAAAAAGCGTAAAACTTAATCTGTGAGTACGCGAAAAACACTGTACATTTAATCAGTTTAAAGTTTTGAACGCAACTAAATTTATAATGAACGAAAATAATTGAAAAAGCGTTGAAATATTGTGATTTTTTTGCTGGCATTAACTTTTACTTAGCATTTTTTATTCTCTTGAAGCTAAAACATACTTAAGTCACTTATAAGAGTGAAAAAGCTAACGATATGTACTTAAGTCGCGCGCGCAGCTTTTTCATTTTACTAAGTGTAACTTTACTCTTTTACTCATTTGTAAAAATCATATACTATTTTATACTATAGTTGCCTTTGTTTTATTTAACAAAAAATAAAAATATTTTTTTAAGTAAGTTACACACGCCATTACTGCATTTGTGCAATTTTACGTTATTGCATTAAAGCCTTTGTTAGTTGCATTTTATTGTGTCTACAAATATTTTTTTTCTCAGGGTAGATGGATAGAAAATGCTTAGACTTTGATCAGCAATAGAATTAATAAAAAAAAAAAAACAAAGAAAAATAACTAAGTCAGTAACGCATGCGCATACAATATGTTTTAGTTTTTTATTTTTCTATAAAACATATGCAATGAGATAAAATAAAATGAAAAGAAGTAGTTTTATGCATCCGTGTATTTTGTATTATTTTTTTTCTTGAAAAATCATTTATGACTTATTTTTTGTGAAAACGATAAACCACGCTTAAGTAAAGCCAGTTTTTCATATATATATATTTTTTTTAAATATTAAAATAGATTTATTTTTGTTTTATCTACACAACATATTGAAATTATTATATTTATTTTCGTCTTAAAATTATTTGTGTAAATTTATGTTTAATGTGGAAATTTACTATAATAAGTAAACAGACGGATAACTGATTAATATATTTATGTTTATTAATTTTTTAACATGTAATAATATATAGAATAATATTGTTATCAGATAGTTAATGCATTAGTAACAGTGACATAGACATTTTAATTCATAAATTATTATTAAAATAATGAAAATAAATTATATTGAATAAAAATAATTATTTCCTATTTACGCTGGGTTACACTATGTAATTATTTTTCATTATTTTTTTTAATGTTTATATTTATTTGTTTGATATGCTTTTGAATAAATATAAAACACAAAAAAAAAAATAAAATTAATGAATAAAAAGACGGAAAAATCGGAAACAATAATGTAACTTAAGTAAAATCAACAGCAAAAAAAAAAACAGCAACATATATAAGTACATATTTACAGACAAAAAAAAAAAAACGGGCTAGCCAGCCTTCAACTACATCGCTTATTTAAACCTTTTTCTCGTTATTTAATTTATTTAATTCTTTTGTTTAATAAATATATAAATAAAGTTTTCCTTTCTCATTTGCAGAAAAATAATAATAATAATAAAATTTTTACTATATAAAATTCAACGAAAAATTTAAGCACAGAGTTGTTTTGCTACTTGGTAACAATATGCATATATTAAATAACATATTCAATATTTAAATGGATTATAGAATTAAGAAAATACAATTAAAAATAATAAAAAAAAGTGAAGGTAATTTACGTCATTATAAGTAGTGAAATTAATTCATTTTATTGCAATCTTTACTACTTCACTGTTTTTTGCCATGCAATACTATTGCTACTCAAATGTATACATTTCGGCGTTACAACTAGAATATTATCATTTGTATTATATTTGCCTACATTCAGGCTATTAAAAAGTATTAATTTCATATTAAATAAGAATTAAAATTTTTATCAATAAAATATATATAAAAAAATCAACTTACCTTCCATAACATAAACAATACTTCCAACATCACCTTCCTTTATAATTAAACTACCAGCAGCATATTTAACCGGATACATACAATCAACAATCTCTCTAATTTGTGTTATTTCTAAATTTTTCATAAAATCATTATCCAATATTGCTGACTTAATCAATTCACGTGATCTAAAAGTTAATGAAATATAGAAAAATAAAAACATATTTAATTTATAATTTAGATTAATAATAATAATAATAATAATAATAATAATAATAATAATTTTATAATATAATTTCTATATTTTATGTAAATATTAAAATATGTTTTGCAAAATAAAAATGTTGTAAAAGAAAAAAAAGAAGTACTTTACTTCTTTTTTTATATTATTAAAGATGAAGATTAATTAAGTTTCACTGTACTTATTTATTTATTTATAAATATTTACAAGTACTTTTGTTTGTTTGTTTATTTGTTTAAATAGGTCGGTGGCAACAAGTTATTTTATTTGAAAAAATAGTAAATAGAAAAAATTAAGAAAAGACAGAGAGTAATATATCATTGCGAAAAATAAAATACAAAAAAAGAAAAAAATGAATAAAAGTAATTTTATTAAAAATTAGCATAATTTTGCATTTTTTTTTTTTAATTTAATTATAATGAAAATTACCTGAAAACTTTATACAAACAAAAAAAGAAAAATTTTATAATGTTCATTGAACAGTTACTTTGCTGATTGTTATGTTGTTGACTAATTGATTATTTGTCTAAAAGAAATTCTATAAAGACAACAACACACAAAATACGCTAAGGGAATGCTTTTTTCTGCACTTAAACAGTTGAGGAATTATTTAACAATGTAATATGATATTTATATTGAATTTCATAACAAAACAAAATAAATATTTGAATTGTAATTTTTTTTTTCAATGTTTACACGGTTGCTGCTTAGTTTTTATTTATTAATTTAATTTCTTATTTAAACAAAATTAAAATAGTGAAAAATCTACTTGCTGCAGTATAAGATTCCATGACAAGTTATAAAAAATATTTAAAAAAAAAATCGGTGCGAGCTTACAAATGATTCTTTGGAATTTTGACAAGATCTCCGTCGAAGCCGGCAAGTGATGATAACGGTGCAGCACTGATTGCTTGCCGTTTTATACGTGGCTCAGTGATTTGAATAACACGTGTTGATTCAACACCAGGACCCCAATCATCAAACTGACCGGATAAACGTTTCTCAAGCATTGCCTGTGTTATTGGACGAAACACCTGTCGATATTTATCCAATTCTACACGCATATCATTACAGCGTTCATCTTTGGTTGCTGCATTCTTTTGCACCAAGTGCAAATCCTCTGTTAAATGTATTATATGAGCGTTTAGATCACGTATTGTTGCGTCACGTTCTTTAAGTTCACGTTCGAGACGTTCCACTTGCTTATCAATTGGCTGACCAGAGTTATCCGATGTACCATTTGTTGTCGCCTGAGCAGTTATTTTCAACTTTTTAAATTCACCTTTTAAAAATCTAATACTTATGTCACGATCACGAATTTCTTTCTCAAGTATAACCACCTCATCGTTTTTATCCTTTAACGAATCGTACAATGATCGCAACTCGTGTCTCAACGATAAAATTGTCTCCTCTGGTGTACGCTTATCTCTACACTGTGCTGTCTTTAAATCATTCATTTTATGTTAATATTTTTTATCTTTTCTATTTCACTAGGATTTTCTCTCACTTAATCTCACTGTTTTAAACAATTTGTGATTGTTTTCTTTTATTTTATTGGTTTAATTGTTTTTTATTTTTATTGATTTCTTATAATTATAATAAATTTATTTTAATTTTTATTTTTATTTTTTTATTGAAATACATTTAATTGTTTTGTTTTGATGCAACAACACTAATTTGTAGAATAAAAATAAATATATAAAAATTAATTAAATTTTTTGATCAATTTTAATTAAAGTTATTGTGCGGACCACAGATTGTATTTCTTTTAATTAAACAAACTTTTTATGCTTTTTATTAATAAAAATAGATTGAATGTGTTTAGATAAATATGTGATTATTGTTTTAATCAGAGCATAGATAATACAGCATACTATGGAAAAATATTATTTATAACATTTGATTTAATTTAAATTAAAAGCAAAAAAATCAACAAAATAAATGAATTTGCAATTTAATAAAGCCTGTCTTAGTTAGGAAAATCAAATATTAATCAGAATATTATATACAAATTGTTAAATTAATTATTATAATAAAGACATATAATAATTAATTGCAACACGTAATAAAATAATATATAAAAATCATCAAATGAATAAAAGAAAACTAAAAATAAAGTCAACAATGCCGGCAGACAAACAGCAAATTACTAAAACTAATAAATAAGCAATAAATAGACTAAAAATCATTAAGAAAAAATACAATTAAATATAACTAAATCAAGAATAAGGAGGAATAATGTTAAATTTTACATAAATAAGGCGTGCATTAATGCTAATTATGTTGCAACATTTTTAATTGCGTCACAAAGAGAAAAACACACAAAGAACTTTGTTTATTGATAAAATATGCAATATTTCTACTAACTAAACGTAGTTAATGCAAAATGAAAAAAATAAATAGCAAGAAATAAACCGAGACAAGGCCATCATCCATAGCCAATGATTCTGCTAAATAAATTTAATTATTTATTAGCTAGTGTATTATATGTTTGCACATTTACGCATATATAGTTGTTTGTACTAAATTCTTAATAAAATTTATAACTAATACAATTTAGAATTCAACTAATATTTATAGAAAATTTTATAGTTTTAATTTAAATAAAGTGAAAAAATTAATTGCCATGTTCTATTAATAATTTATTAGACGACATTTCTGTTGCGTAAACATTCAAATGAAATTTTAAACGTTTAATGTTTTTTTTTTTATTTTTAAATGTTTTAATCAAAAAGGAGTAAAAACAATAGTCATTTATGTAAATTAATGAATTAAATGATAATTATTTAACTTGATAAAACACAATACTTAAAAGATAAATAAGAAAAACTGTTTTATTAAAGTTAATCAAAAAGCTATAAAATAATAAAAATAAATCAAGTAATAAGACTTGAGTTAGATTAAATGAGGACATCACTGTACAAAGTATTTATTTACTTATGAAAATATTTTAAATTAATTAATTTATTTACAGAATAAAAATAATAATAAATAAAGAAAATTAGCTACAAACTATCAACCAGCAAGTGCTAAATGACGAATTGACGTGAGGTGGTTTATTTATAATTTTTAATTAATAAAACATTGATAAAAATCGTCTGCCTTTTTTGTCATTAATTATATTTAATTATAAAAAAAATGTATTTAAATTTCTTTTAAATAAATAAATCAGTAATAGAGAAATAAAAGCAGAAAAAACATTACTGTGATTCCGAAAAATGAGTGCAAATTCATTAAAAGACAGTAGCGACTGTGCAATGATCACAAACAAATAAATTAATTATAATCAATACAACGATTTAAATGCGTGGAAGTAGTTTAATCATAAATAATTAATTTTATAAATAAAAAAATACAATGATTTTATTAAAATAAACTTTATATAAATTATTATATATTCTTTTAATTACGATCGGCGATTGAATTTAAAAGGAATCGATAATATA
This sequence comes from Ptychoptera contaminata, assembly GCA_963942525.1. Taxonomy (NCBI): domain Eukaryota; kingdom Metazoa; phylum Arthropoda; class Insecta; order Diptera; family Ptychopteridae; genus Ptychoptera; species Ptychoptera contaminata. Next base: position 9,834,292 of record OZ012636.1, on the reverse strand, counting down.
GAATTATTTTATTTATTCAAAATTAAAAATAAATTCAATGAAACATTTTTAAAATGTAAAATAATACTGATGTTATTGTGCTACGCGTACCTGTGTTTAACGTCAAAAAATGCCTCAATTACAGTTTCTTGAATATTTTAATTATTAATACTAAAGTAAATTAACGCAAAACATAATTAAAGGCAACAAAAAAGTTCATTATAATAAAATTAAAGATAAATAACCGAATAATAAATAAATATTGATTGTAAACGCGACACGTCGTAAGGTGACACAAAATGAATAATAATAAAAATTAAAATAATTAAAAAATTAATTAAATAAAAATAAAATGATAAAGTGGGTGGTTAAGGTGGAGTCTATCTATATATTTTTTTTTTATTATTGTTATAATTAGTTTAACCTGAAATTAAATAAAATAAAAAGCTAATCGCTTGTTAAAATACGCATTTTGATTATTCAAAAATTTAAATATAAAAATTATTATTCTTTTTACATTACGATGTTATTGTTTGTTCGGCGTTGTTTTTTTTTTTTTTATAAAATTATTTAATTAATTTTTTTTCTATTATATATAAATATTTTCAACAGATAGAAAAAAAAATTTAGCACATTCATCGCCAACACAATATTATTTTTCGCTATTTGACACGCACAATTTAATTATTATTTATTTATTCGCACATGAAAAACGTTTTAGCGGTGTAACATACAAAAAAAATTGCCACTTGTTCATTCTAGGTTTTAATTAGAGAAGAAGGACTTTCTTATTAATTTATTTATTCTATTAATAATTTTTTTTTTTTTGTTGAAATGCTGCTAGGAAATAAGTGAAATTAAAAATCATTTAGCTTTTTGTATGATTATCGTACTAATAACCTTTAATATACAGGTCGTGGCTGTTTGTTTTCCACTAAATTAAACATCGACCGTGAACACTCAACCAAATAACGTGCAAAAAAAATTAAAATAAATTTGGAAAGTCGATAAAATCACTAAGAGTGTTTTTTTTTTCATTCATAAAAACCTACAAACAATAGATTCATGAATCGTAGTGTATTAGGCGGCTATGTCCTACTAATTACCAGGTTAAATTGTAGGCGATTTAACTGTTTGCAATGTTTTGTTTAGTATTTTTTAGTTTAGAAGAATTATTTTTTAAACGTAATTAAAATAAGTAAAGAGAAGAGAAAGCAAATAATCGCCAAAATGGAAAAGAAAAAACACTTAATTGTCATAGCTATGAATGCTGTAACATAAACCTATGTAATTACAGTATAATGAGCCAAGATTTTACGATGTTTGTCTAGTTGTATTTTGCTTGGGTTTTAAAATAATTAAATAATAATAATAATAATAAAGAAAACGGTGAAATTAGACTTGAAACTCCCACAATACAAAATTATGAAAGGAAAAGTGTAAAAGCCAAACAGTTAAATTTATTTTTAATTATTATTATTATTGTTTTTTTATTTTTGAATAATTGGCACAAATAAGTTTCATTTGAATATTGAAACAATAGTGAAATAAAAAAAAAATACAAATATAAATTATTTTCATATAGTTTTCTTAGTTTGTTCGTTTGCTCGTTTTTTCACTTAAAAAAAGCGCGTAGCTACTGACGTACTTAAACTAAGTGACTAAGAATTGTTTTTTTATTCTTTACTTTGCTTACATGATTTATTTAAAACAAAAAAATAACTAACATTAAAAACAAATTAATAATTTATGATTTTTCGTTTTTAATTACTTGATTGTGTGATTAGTTTAGAATAAAAACAAAAAGAAAAAAAAAAATATCTACATAATATTATTAATAAAAATTCAAAGAATAAATAAATATAAATTTGGTTAAGGCGAAAATACATTAAATAAGAAAATAGGGAATAAATAATAATAATAATTAAAATTGTAAATCACTTGCAAATAAATTAAACAAAGAATTTCAATAAAAGCAATTATGTTTATTTTAGATTAATTTTTCTAATAAATCATATATTGAGGAGCATAACGATGCGGTTTGAATGTTAGAAATTTGAAATACAAATTGGCTTTTATAAGTTTTAATTAAATTTAATAAAAATTAACATCATTGAGTCGTTGTTTAACAAGTTGGGTGTTTAAATCAAAATAAAATCAAAATAAATTAGATAAAGTGTATAAATTGGGTAGTCTTGACAGACATGAATTAGTTTAAATCAAAAAATCGTTGCAGAACAAGTGCAAATTCGTCATTTTAATTCAGAACTTTATTTCGTTTCTGTTTGGTAGAGTATGGTTAAAACGTGCTTAAAACGAATTATTTTAAAAACAAGTGTTAATTCGTTGGTGAACAATATTACATTAAGACTACAATCAAAACTAGTCAACTTCTCTATAATTCATACAAATAATGATTTTTAAATTATTTAAAATATTCTCTATCATCTTCTGTTTTACAAAAATAAAAATAAAAACTCATCTATAAACACGCAAAAAAAACGGGGAAAAAATTGCCATTCATTCAGCAGAGCAAAAATAATAAACAAGATTGTAAAAAAACATCAAATAAATATAAACTAAAAACCAAAAATAATAATGTGAAAATAAAAACCTAAAAAAATGAGGACACAAAAACTATAACTGATCCATTTAATTTAACATTAACACAGGAAAAATATTCAAAATAAAAATTAAATTAAACATTATTTTTCTCCTTTGTGCTTTTTGGCAACATAACAGAGCTGTTAAAATAAAAAAAAACTGTTTATTTTCACAAATAAAAAATAATTTTATTATTTATTAAAATTTGTTCGTTCTTTTATTTATCATATTCAAAATGACAGAATATATACTTTTATTCAAATTTCCGGTTGGTAATTACATTGATTTAACTATTAAAACATTTTTTTTTTTATTATTAAAAATAATAAATCTATTATCGTATTAACTTTTATATGAGAATGGTAAAAAATTCGCACAATTTGTATTACAAACTTAAAGAAAATCTATTAAAAACCGCGTATCGGTTTAAAAATTTTCCCTTTTATTTTCTAATCAAATTATAAATATAAGAAAACTTTTCTTTATTCCACAATTTTCACAAACAAAAACACAGTAATTAAATGACGTAATTAAATTGTCATTAACGTATTAGCACCTTGATAGATTTATTATTATTATTATTAAATTATAATATTTTATTCATTTTTAATAGCGAAAACAATGTTGCCAAATTTGTTTTTATTTATTAATTATATTATCAATAATAATCACGTACGATTTTTTTTTATATTTTAAATAATAATAATAAATTAAAACTATTAATTATTTATTCGGTTTAACTTTTAAGCGCAAGATTAGTTATCGTGTTATTAATTATTAAAAAATTTATTAAAATAATAATATATTAAATAATATTATTATTATAGAAATACTTGAATTTATCAGAAATAAAAGAAATAATAATCACAAATGAAACTAGTGCACTTTATAATTGTTTAGAAAAAATTAATATATTAATAAAATAATTAATTTAATCAATTTTCTGGTTTTTTTTTTTTGTTAAGATTAAAATTATTATTATTTTCCACATAAATACAAAACGACACTACACAATAATTCTTTATTATTTATATAAAAATATGTCCATCAAATACAATAAATTATTTTAAATAATATAAAATTTACTTTAATAAACATTATGTGATTAAATAGCATTTACAATGTTACATGTTTTCAATACAAAATCTCGTGCACAACTGTTTCAAATGATTTTTTATTATTTTTATAATTTTATAATTTTTTTTTTTTCGTTAAAGTAAATTTAAAATTAAAACAACAACAGCAAAAACACACAGTAAACTCAACCACGAGAGAGCGAACGTTAAAAAATACGAAAAAATAACAACAACAGCAGCAGCAACAGCAACTATACCTAACTAAAAGAAATAAAATTAAAAATAAAAAAAAACAGCAACAGCAACAACAAGTGAATTAAATTAAATAATTATTATTTAAAGAAAAAAAAAAATTGAATTGAACTGACACGACAACGGCAACGACAACGCAACGACGATACATAAAATACGCGAGTAAACTCAAATTGTATTCAATAAAAAAATTAAGCATAATAGAGTTTTAAACAATAAGAAAAACATATCGAGTTAAAAAAGTCGTTATAATTGAATCAAGGTGACTAAAAGAGATAAATATATGCTGAAAAATTATATAAAAGTAATATTCGCAACATTAATTATTAGCTAAGAAAATGCAAAGAATATTGATGGGCAAAGCACAACAATAATTACATACAATTAAATGGTTACGTGAATTTTAATTGTTAAAAATGAAAATTTGTTTTGTTATTAGTTTAATGTACGATAAGTGAGTTGTACATGCTGTTTGATTACTCCACGTATATATACATATAATCAAATGCAGTTATCATTTCGTGTGCTGTGCAAGTTTTTTATGCTTTACTTTACTCAAAACAGGTGATAAGCGTCTTAATTTATTCGTTTATTAATTTTTAACAGTATAAACCATCTAACAACAGATAAAACAGACAGGCATAATGGTTTTCTAACATATAAACTGTTAAACGAAGCAAAAATAAAAAAAAACTTTTTACACACGCTGAAAATACGCAATAAAATTAGAAGCGAAAAAAAAAAAATATATACATGGCAAACACATGGCCGTCAACAAATTTTTATTAAATTTATTATTATTATTATTTATTTTTATTTATTGGAGAATAAATAAAATGCTGTACCGATGATTTGAGCAGCCTTGATATGCGTGCAAAAAAAAAAAATAAAATAACAATAATAAAACTATTAAAGAGAAATATTAATTAATAAATAAAAATAAAGAAATCAAAATAAATAACAGAAAAGACGACAAACTATTTAATTTTGTAAATTCTTTTTGTAATTAAAAACTCATATAAAGTGAAATTTATATCGTTTTCCTTAAGCATATTTTAATCGATGTAATATTTGCACATATATCACATCTGTAGTTTTTATTCATAAATAATAAAATAATTAAAATTATTATTATTAACAAATAATTAAAAAATAAAAAAACGATAAAATTCTTAGTTAAAGATAATAAAAACTTTTATACCCAGAATTAATTGTTTTTCGTGTTCTGTTTTAAATTTTTAATTATAAATTATGGATTTTATGGATTACATTTTTCTCCATAAATCATTGTTATTTTATTATTGTTTGTTTTTCTTTATAAAATTTGTGATTATTTTGTGTTTGTTTTGTTACACCCAGTAAAACTGGGCGGCAGAATTTCAATAATCATCATTGGTTTGGTGCTTTAAAATTCTATATCCTTTGGAGATATCCTTTATTTTATTTTAGGTATTTGATACAATGTAGAGCTTTCAGGGGATCACGATCAGCGTTAATCCCTTCAGTACAACGTAGCAAATACTCTGCGAAAGCAGACACTTAAGCAGAATCAACAAAAAAAAAAGTTTCAATAATTTGAAACAAGTAATGAAATATTTTTCACTGTCTAAAATAGCAACAATCCCAAAAAAAATACCTTTGCTACTAAAAATTTTATACATTTTTTTTATTTGCAAATTTTGTACAATTCTCTGACATTGCAAATCAATCATTTAAATAAAAGACAAGTACAATAACAAATGTGTCTAGCTTTTGATGACGCAATGAAACACAAATTTCATTGATAATAATTTAAAATTCGAAATGCGAAACACCAATTAAATGAATAAAAAAAAATGTCTAAAAGTCATCGAGTTTATATTTCGGTTCACATTAAAGCATTTAATTTTAAAATAACAAAAACAGAAAAATTAAATATTTAAATAAATAAATAAATAAAGAATAAAGAGAAACAGAAAAAAATAAAATTTATTTAATTTTAAATTACATAAAAATTGCAATCTTAAAATGGCATTATTGCAAAAGGATTTCAAGTGACCAAAATCGGGATGTAATAAATTTCATTAAAAAATGATAAAAAATTATTTTCATCATGTTTTAATTAATTATCAATTAAAATAAATTATGTTTTTATATTACAAGGTGCTGTTAAATTGAAATAAATATTCTTGACTTTCTCATGTGTATAGAGTTTTCTTTTTCACATAATTTCACCTCATTGTGGATTAAAAAATTAATGTTTTTTAATTAATAAAATATTTATTTGTTTATTAATATTTTATAATATGTTTCGATGTATGTTTTTACTGTATTTAAATAATAATCCTAATAAGTATCGATTAACAATCTGTTTAGCACAAAATAAAACTGCATTTGCATTAAATAAAACAATTAATTTACAAAAATATGCTTGAATAAATTAACGTCTTGTGTGTCACAGTAAAAAGTAATAATTATAAAACGCAGGAAAAGGATAAAAAAAAAATTTAATTTAATAAATAAATAATTTTTATAGTAGAAATAAATTATCAATGAATTAAAAATATAAAAATATTTATTACAAAGAAAAAAACTTCCTGAGGAACAAATAATAAAATATTGGAAAACAGTTAAAAATGTTACCAATATTGCAGCTACAAAAACTTGTTTTGTTTAACCAAAAATTAAAATTGTTTTTTCATTAAAAATCCTCACGAATGTTGAACATTTTTACAATGTGAAATACACTTAAAAAAAAAAAAATGGCAATAAAAATTGCAACAAAACGTATAAAGTAATGATAATAAAAAATCGTATTAAAACACTAAAAAGTAAATAAACAGGGTTAACATTTTTTTTAAACAAAGAAATTAAAAAAAAAAATAAATCGCGTGCTTGATGTGTATTGAATTATTTATAGTAAAAACAACAAGTATAATGAATACGAGTAAAAAAAAAATGTATAAAAAATCAATCGAAATGTCGCTTTTAATCAAATCACTTAAATGACCCACATTACAGGTAATAATTATTCTTAAAATTAAAGATAAATTATTATTGTTATTTGTATGAAACACAAAGCAAACAAATAAAAGATGTTAAAAAAATTATATTTATAAGGCAATATATGCAATTAAAGATATGACTTTTCACAGCAAATAAATAAAAATCCCATCGTAAAATACCATTTAAAGTTATAATATGTATAAATTTAATAATTTCACTTTCAATCGTAACACAAAACACACAAAAACATACAAAATATAATTTAAATAATAAAAATGAAAATAAAACTATTAAAAGCCGTTTTGCATGTTATTTTAAAAAGTTCAACATCCTCATCAATCTTTAATGTTTTGTTTTATTTTATTTTTCTGATGCCTTCTTATTGTTTATTAATTAAATTAAAATTCAACAAAAATAAAGAAACATTTTTGGCATAATAATGACAAATTTTATATTTTTTGTCTGTGTTTTTGCTAAGTTTTTTTTTTTTTTTTTAAATAAAATAATTAATTATAAATAATGGCATTTTATGACATAGTGTAGATTTATGCTTAATATTATTACTAAAAACAAAAAACTGTTTGCTTTTTGGCAATTAAGAAAACATTTAATATTGAGTAGAATTAACAAATCAATAAAATAAGAAAAGTAACTAACTATAAATAATTAATGAGAAACTAAAATGTTTTGATTTTGTGACCAGTCACCATAATTAATACTATCGCCATCTATTTGCGAGTAGTAAATATTCAAATAGTTAAAATTATTAATTTTGTGAATTTGAAAAACAAATTATTTATTGGTAATAATTGTTATGAGAATTATTATTAAATTATTTTAATAACTCATTAATTACTCGTTTTACTTTATAAGTAGTTTATTTAATTACAATAAATATAGTTGCTTTAAATAAATATATGATGCAAAATTTATAAATTAAAAAAACTATGGATAATTTTGCTGAAACTGAGAACTATTACATACTTTTAAAGCGTTTATCAGGAAACATTATCTTCTGTGACTTAATTATTGACCTTACTTTTACCACGTAAAAGCTTTTCTTTTAATTATTTTATTTACATTTAACAGAATTTATTCACAATTCGCTAACAAAATGCTAATAAAAAAAGGATAACAAAATTTCTTAAAACATAGTTTTAAATTAAGTAGGTAATTTTAATAAATAGAATTGAATAATTAATGCCAAATTTATCGCAATTTATATAATTTTGTTTTTCGTAATAATATAAACATGTTAAAATGTGTATAATAATAATAAATATTCAAGTTTTTTTTTGAATGATAATAAAAGTTTATTTTTAAAACAAAAAATGATAAAAACGTGATAAATAAATGCATATAATTATTATAATTAAACTAAAACACATACAATTAAATTACACCACAATATTTATTTATTTATTCTAAAAAAAAAAATTTAATTATTTTATTTAAATGCTAAAAAATGAATAAATAATTTAATAATAAACAAAACAGAATTTATATGAGAATTACAATTTTAAAATTGTCAATGATGCAGCACCTCCTACGCCTTAAGTTGTTATTTTTATTAAATAATTTTCTAACAGAACAAATAAAGTAATTATGGAAAAAAATTTATATATGAACTATTATTGTTGTTTTTATGATGGGTACTTTACGGATGATTTAAAATGATTGTGTATCTCCTGATTATTATAAAACAATTTTAGTAAATCATTTGCTTCAAGAAAGTAAGTAAAAATTATGTAAATCTCTGTTCAAACCGTACAAACCACTTGCAATAAGAAGAGTTAAACGAATTAAATTTTATTACAGATTTAGTTTAAATACAATAAATCGTGTAATAACAACAATCTAATCCAACTAATCTAGTTTATCAATTAAAAACAAAAAAAAAAAATTAAATAAACATCCAAAACTAATAAATTTGCTTAATTAAAATCATTAAATTAATTTCTTTTTCCATTAATACATTGTTTTATTATTATTACAATTTTAATTAATAATAGTTGTACCAGCATTATTCTGGTAAAATTATAAAAATAAACTCGTTTCGATTATATTTAATTATTATTATTATTTAAAAACCAAAAATAAAAAAAAAAATAATGAATAACAAAACGAATAAATAATTGATGCTTTCACAACAAGTTTATTCATTATTTATATTAAATCTAGTTAAATCGAAATCAAGTTAAATAATAATTATTAAACAACAATGCATTATATTTTTTTATTTACAGAAGAAATTTTATTTTTTATGTTTGAGTACAAATACACAAATACAAAGTGTTTTTTTAAAATATAAAAATATACAATAAAAGACGTGTTAATCATATTTTAATTAATCAAAGAAATAAATAACTTTTAAGCATAATTCATGTGTAAAAATAGCTACTGTGTATCTCTTATTTACGTCATAAGCCACAAAAAAAAGAATTATAACAAATCCGTTACAATGTTAAGTTAATTTGCTACACAATATATAATATAAATATTTCTAATTCAGTTACAACTTGTCACGCGTTAAACAATTAACTATATTTCAAGTGCAATTTACACTTTAACGTAGTTGTTAATAATTTTTTTTTAATTAGAATATTAAATTACAAAGTTATAACTGTAACAAGTCACTTTTATCAGAGATTCAATTCAAGACAGCTTAGTTTAGCCATAATAAAGAGAAAAATACTTAAATCTGATAAAAGCTTTTCGCTATCGAAATAGAATTAATAATCATCGAAAAATTTATAACTTGAGAAAGAAAAAGAAAAATCAAATGTGTTAAATTATTATTATTTTTTTTTTCTTCAATATTTACTTAATTTACGCTACTCATGTGACTTTTTTTTTCCTACATTTATGCATTAGTGTTGGAGTAGTTGCTAGTCAATCGTTAACACATTTTTGTTGTTTATTATTGACAAATTCTCTTATTCATCATAAAATTAATAAATATTTAATTTTAACAGAAAATAACATAAACATTTTAATTTTGTTGTTGTCGTTGCGTTTTAATAATTTATTATTGATTATGATCAGCTGTTTGCGTGATTAAAACATCGTGATATTTTTGAATGAATTTTTCTTTGGAAATGAAATTATCACATAAAAACCTATGGTTATTAATTAATTAATTGAGTATTAATTAATATTAATATCTAATAAATTAATAAAACAAAATCACCAATAATAAATTTATTTAGAAAATTTGTTAAATTTATAATAAAAATAATTTGATTATTGGCTAGAAATGCGAAAAATGCAATTAATAATTTTTAATAACGACATAAAAAAAAACTTCCTAATTATTTTTTCACAAATTTCATATTAACGTTATTGCAAATTAGTTTTACATATGCTTGGCTAGTTGGTTAAAATTTTCATAAATTAAGCTTTAAAGTCCATTATCAAAGCTATTTTTAAAATTAATTTTAATTGCCAAATCATAATTTAAATAAACAATCCGACAAAGTAGATTAATGACGATATAAACAACTGTAGTCTTTTCGTATTTAAGACAATAAAAATCCGCCTAGAGACTTATATGGTTCCTATTACGGAAAATTATAGACAGTTAGAAAAACCTGATTATCAAAAGCAGTGTATTCATTGTTTTTCGAGACAAATACTTGCGTTTATCTAACTACCAATGGTTAGACAAATTAATTCCTTAGTTACCACGTTTTGGGAACGTTATTTACTTTATCAAAGTAGAGAAAGCAACACAAATATTTCTATTATTTGTTATAACATTTTACTGATTAAATAAATTGCAAAATTTACTTTTGATATTTATGTAAGAATGATAAACATTCCTCACTAATGTGTTTCCCTCTTATTGTGTCTAATCAATTATTTATCTTTCATATTTTTTTGTAAATAAATAATTAACGATTTTCATTAGCACTTTTTATTTAATTATAAAAACTATATAAATACCACTAATTAAAAATAATAAATGAAATTATTTCTTTGTAATTTTGTTAACCTTGTAAATATCGAAAAAAATATTTGATTTTTCATAAATATGATGTGACCCGTAGATACGCGTGTCATACGTTAACAAAGTTAAATGCAGAGAAAATGGTACAAATGTTTTAATGCAACGTAAAACATTTTATTTTGTTTATTTAAATTACTTATTAATATCTTAAATGAAAATACACAAAAATACTTGGAAATTATATGATGAAAAATAAATCCATAAATAGATAATAAATATTCATCGATTTAAATTTAAAGATTTTTTATTTATATTTTAATATTTAATTTATTATTCTATAGACATAATATGTATGTATATATTTTAATCACATGTTTATTTATTTATTTCTAAGCGAAATTACTTATTTTTTTTTTTGTTATTTATATTATATTTGTTGATTGTTTATTAATATTATTTCATAATAATGTAATGAAAAAACAACGGTTTATACAGTATGGCGCATAATAAAAAATTGTAATTATAATAATATTTATTTATTTGTAGAAACAAACAAATAAACATAAATCATTATTATGTTTTACAAGAATTTTACTTTAATTGCAATAAAAGATAATATTAATTTATCTAGAAAATAAATTGGTTTTTTATGTTACATTAAACCCGCCGTTTGTGCATTATATTAGATACTAATTAGATATTTAATTCTAAAAAACATAAACTTATGGCTGTCAAACTTCAAGAACACAAACTATCACATATTTCATATATCCAAGAATAGAGTTAAAATTTCTTTTCTACAAAATACATTACTTGCACAAATATAACTTTACTTTGCATTTATGCATATTTTAAAGCAAAAACAGATAATATCATCATAGATTCTTGAAATATTAAATAAAACGAACAGAATATCAACTCGGAAAAAAATTATTTGCAATGTTAATACATACTTGGAAATGCTTAGGAATTCTTTTTAATCATAATTAAATTTTATAATAATCTGCAACTGTTAATCTCTTTGACATTAAATCAAAATATAATTTTTTGGTAGACATCTACATTAAATAATCTATCAACAATTCATTACAAAACAATGATCTGAATACACATAGAAATAATCAAAAATAAAAAATTTTCCTTAAACAACAAATTGCTAAAAGTAATAAACTTCACTTGAAACAATTATCAATTTATAATTCATTTTTAACCTGACCATTTAAATATATTTAAAATGTAATAATTTATATATCTATATGATTGATTGATTGATATTGACAAATATTAAATCCATCAAAACAAATATATATATACTGATTGTGTAAAAAAAAAGCAAAATTGAATTAATAATCTAATCTAGACAATTACAATCTTAAATATGAATTAGTATAATGAAAATATATAAATGTTAGTCATATGCATCAATTTTAATTATAATACATAATGAATATAAATTTATAAATTGTGATAATCAATTAAAGTTCATTAAGTTTTTGTTGATTTGAAAACGAAAAGAAAGAATAAAAAATAAAAAACGCAACAAAACGAAGAAAATATATTTCTCTACTAATAATAATTGAAATTTATTATTAATTTTATCAAATTAAAGATGACTACGACGACGGGCGACAACAACGACAACAATATTAATTTGAATTTGTTTGTTATGTTTAAGTGTGGGCTGGAAAATAAACTAATAACTTTGTTATGTTCGAGAAGTTTCGTAAATATTTTATATAATCAATAAAAATTATTTTCTCTCTATTAAAAAAAAATTTATTTAATTAAATGCATAGAATACATTGTATTGAATTTAAATGTTGTAAAGATATTTTGCACATGTTTAAAATTTATATTATGACAATAAATAAAGAAAACATAGAAATATTTCTTGATTGTTATTCTTTATTTAAAAAAAAAAAAATAGTTTTATCGATTTAATTAATAAAGCTCCTTCTTTTTTAAAATTTATAGAAAACATAAAGTCTCTACTAAGGCATTACTAATAATAATAAATAAAAGTGAATGTGAATGCCATTTAACCATTTTTGTTATTTGTTTTAAATGTTTTTTATTTTATTCACTATTTCAAAGAATGCAATTTTTATACCTTTAAGCAATTTTATTTTTTCAGGTAATTACAATAACGTATAAGTGGGAGGGCTCTATGTGCCATTTTTGGTTAATTTTATTAAAGTGTTTTTTTTTTATAGAAAAACAACTTTATTTCATAAATATGTATATGATAATTTAAAATAAATTTAACGAATTTGACAGCACAGAAAGCACAGTGTTTGGGTAATCTTACGCGAAGAAAACATACAATACACCAATAGTAAAAGTGGTAAGAATGCAATCAACTTCAAATTCCATTTTAAATCCAATTTATGGATTTTAAGCAAAGTTATTTTATAAAGACTGCAAAGTAATAATCACACACAATTAAAGAAACGAAAAAAGGTTAAATTTAAACGTGAAGAAGAAATGAATGAATTTATTTACATTTTTTTTTATTTAATAATATAATTTGTATTAGGAAGACAACGAAAAATGTTAATTTTTATTTTCTGTTCTTTTAATAAATTATTCATTTATTGAATATTTTTGTATTTTTAAATAAAATTATAAATAGATAGAATAAGAAAGAAGGAAGAAATAAATAACAATAAGGATTTAGAAAAAAAAGAGAGGAATTTAAATAAAATGTAAACATATTGTGATAGATAAAAACCGTAATGTCATTCAACTATGTATACACTTCGAAATTTTTCGTTTTTATTCTGAAATGCTTGAAAAGAAATTTGCTATTGCAATGCAAAAATTGAATGTATACAAAAACTGTCATATATCGAATGGTATGAAGGCAGAAGTGTTTATTTAACCCAATCAATGTGCGTAATAATGAAATTTATTTAATAAAGTTTGATAATTTGAATTTTGACTATAAAATTAGAGTTTTTAATACGATACAAACCGAGACTATTTATACATTTATTTATATATTTTATATTTAACCAGGTATTAATTTAAAAATATATTTTATATTAAAGAATAAATAGAATAAAATTTATAGAAATAAATAGTACCTAAAAGCTCAGTTTTTCTACAAAAATACGAAATTTTATCTTAAGAAAAATTCGATTATCTACTATATGGCAGCAAATTGCGTCTAAAACAATAAAATTTTACTTTTATGTAGAGAATTTCAGTAATTCAAGAAAATAAGTCGCTTCTTTAAATAAAGCTAATCAAAGATGGTCTAAATAATTCAACCACACATTGAACCATAAAAAAACAAGCATAAATAGAACAATAAGAACTAAAAATATAATTATGAATAAATTTGTGTGTTGAGTATTATAATTCGTTAATTAAGTTAACAAAAAATAAAAACAAACCATTACAAAAACCGTGATAAATTTTCATTGTTATAAAAAATAACAAAATAGAAACAAAGTAAAGTAGTTTGCGGTTAGAAATATTGATAAGAATACGAATAAAAGGTAAAAAATAGTGTTTAATAATTTAAATAAATATTTTTTAATTTAATTTTTGAATGACTTATTTCGATAATTTTGCTTTAATTTATTACTCTCTTTATTTTTTTTTTTAAATAAATAAATTTAATCATTGAAACGTATTTACCTTTTTTTTTATTCATTTAAAACAATTACCATTTGTTCTAAATGATAAAGAGAAAAAAAATTGTATTTTAATTTAATCAGAACATTGATTTCTTGTTTTATTTAAATTAAATATTTATTATAATTAAAAATGTGATAATTTAATATAGAATAAATTTACCTTATTTTTTTTTTACTTTGCTGTTGATTTATCTACTTGACGTGACTTTAATAAATTTATTTTTAGTAACAATATACACAAATTTAATTCAAGTTTATTATTAAATGAATAAATTTAATGGAAAGGTATGAAAATTTTTTATAAAAATTAAATTGTTCAATGAGTAACACGTTTTTTTGATAATTTCGTTTTAAAATTAAAAACATTTATTATGCATTGAGGAAAAAAAAATATTCCAATATTATTTTTGTTAAATTTAATTAAGTAATAAATTAATTGCAACTTTGACCATAATGCTTTAACTTTAATGTTAAAAATCGTAAATAATTGGTTTATATAAAAGTTTTTTATTTTTTTTAATTTTTAGTTTTGTTATTTATAGAATTTTCTTAATGAAAAATTATTATTTTATTCATCTAGTTAATCGCGTTAATCTTGTTTTACTTTGTTGCATTTTAATTGAATTTATTAATCTTTCAACTAAGTACTCCTGTCAAATTTGTATTAAGATATTTCTTTTTTATTTTTTAATTAAAATGTAAAAATTTTATTAATTAATTATAATGCTTTTATTTATATTCTATTGAAAATATGCAATTTTACTATGCATAGAAAATGCATATGTGAAAGTAAACGTATAAGTAATAAAATAAAAAAAAGCCTCGATGCTAATTACATCATGTGGTGTCTGACAAATTGTCATTGTCACTAAATTACCATACTCTAGACAAATAATTTTAACAAATTATTTAAAAAGAAAAGACAATAAAAATTATTTTTATAATAATTTACATAATACATATGGTTACCGCCTTATTTAAGCAACACGCTAATCCGCCCACGAACTTTTCTTATGTAAGCAAAAACAAATATTTAAATTTGCTGTTAATAAAATTTTTAATTTTACTTAAAACTGTTTTTTTTTTTACTTTTTTGACACCCTGCAATATACTCAGCGAAAATGTTTTTATATTTTTATTTTTTATTTATTTAATTAATTAACGCTTTAATTATCTGTTTATTTTATTAAAACAGTAATTTTTCGTATAATTTTTTTGCTGTTAATATCAAATTACTAAAAGTTGGAAATCCAAAAAAAATATATATATCTGTATCCAACAACCCATAACCAAGGTTATGCAATTTATTGTCATTAAAATCGTTATTTTTTTACAATCCTTAATTGTACGAATAAATTGTTTGGCTTTATTTGTCCAAGTTGTTTACCTTTTTTTATAATACCATTAACGACAAATATTATTATACAAAAATTGTGTTATTTAATTAAATATTATAATTTTTGATAATTTGTTGAGCGCTGTTTCTGATTTAATTTTTACTTAAATATTTCTTAATGAAAGAACTTTATTTATAGAATTTGATACGAAAATAATCAATGTGACTCTTGTTATTCGATTTATAAGGTGTGGTACGATTTACTTGCTGTAAATAAAGATATTTATTGTAATAAATTTTTGTTTAATTAATTTTATTTATAAGAACATCCCTTGTATTGTTAAGAAATAAAAGATTTTTTTAAAACTATTATATATTTATAAATTTACTTCTATTGCTTCTATAAAGCAACAATAAAAATAAATTTGCCAAAAAATTATTAATAAAGAAATAATTTAAATTTAAAATTACTACACTATGCCAAGTTCAATGATAATAGAAGTTAATAAATGTGTCAAAAGAATCCATCTGATTAAAAATAAATTTTTATTATATATTTAAATAGTTTTTCATTTTTCGTTTTAGCAATTGTAACTAAATTCTTGTTTATTTCAAGTTTTTATTACATAAATAATAAACAGAGAATAAATAAAACAACATTTATGTTATCTATATTGAAATGATAATAAAAGCATTAAAATTGGCACAATTAACTCACTTAGAAATATAAAAAAAGTATAAAAAAAAAAATTCTATAAAAAAAAAACAAGGACAAAGTAAGTCAATACAGCAGTGTAATAAATAAAATAAGGGCCACATAGTTAGGTTAATTAAATTAAAATGCAAATAATATAAAACTAAACAAATAAATAAAATGCTGGTTTTTATTAAAATTATTATTTCTAATTAAATTTAAATTGCTAAACGTTTAAAAGAAACAATAAACCCTTATGATAAATTAATTATGCATGCAAAACTGATTGATGTTGTTTAATTTTATATTTTATTCAACTTTCTAGAAATACGACTATAATTTTTAAATTATTAGTGTGACAAAAACACTTCCGGATATTTCTAGAAAATAGTTGTACCAAAAAAAGATAACAAGTAGTTTGCTAATGAGATGAAAACTGGCAACGTACAGTTTCACGATGAAAAAAGAAAATGCAGCTGACACGTGCATCAATAAAGAACAAATTTTATTCAATTTCCCAGACATCAATTAAATATACTTTTGAATAAAAAATAAAATCTTTTATAAACGAAAATAAACTAACCTTGATTAAAAACTGTAAAGCAATTCAGACTTAATTAATTCATTTTTGTTTATTTATAATTAATAAAATTTTATTTTCTTTTTTTCTTAGTCGGAAAAATTTTTTTAAGAAACGCAATCATATTTTATTATTTGTTTATTTAAACAAATTATTATTTTTTTTAACAATTATTTAAATATTTAAGAAGTATTCGCGTGAAAATTTAGCGAAACATTTTTTCTTTTGTTTATACAACCGTGAATATAAAACAATAAAAATAAAATTAACAAAATTATTCTATGATCTTTCTAATTAAAACAAAAAATATCATAAAGTTGTAATAAAAACATTTATTATATTGGTAAATGAAAAACCTTGACAAAAATTAACTTAAATACATAAAGGCGCAAAAAACTTGTTGATTTTTCCGCATCATTTTATTGATTTTGGCTTATGAATGTAAATTGCATTTAAGAAAAATTTGTAACTTGCTATGAAAAGAAAATTGCTTTATTACTTTTTTTTAATGAAAAATCAATCAAAAGATTTTTATTACATGACAAATGCATTTAAATGATTTTTTTCCAATTTTTTATTGCATAGTAAATAGCAATTACACAGTTAATTTATCGTTTTTAGTTAATTTTATCAATACATAAAACAAAAAAGGAAAGAAAATAAAACAACCAAACGAGAATCTAGATAAGATTTTTATTTTTCTATTTATTATTGATAAAATTGTTAACGATAAATAAATAAATGTGTCATTATTATTCACGTTACTGTGGTTAATGACAAAATGATAAAAACGATAAGGAATGAAAAAAAAGAAACAACAGCAAAGGGAACGTAAATTAGCGCAATCACCAATTATCTGCTGTTATTATTACTATTATTGTATTTTTCTCCAATTATTTTATTTTACTAAATATATTTGTAAACATAATAATCAATTGAGAATAAACAAATAAATAATAATTTTTAATCAGATAAGCAAGCATTAATCAAATTCTAAACGATACAGTAAAATAGCTAAAATATAAATCATTAGAGAAATTTTTATGGTGGTAAGCACAGTATTTATCTCAAAGAAAATATAATCGATTTCGAAAAAAATAAAAATCCGAATGTCGTCTCTGATATTCCATAGAAAAGTCTATTATTAAAAATAAATAAATAAAAAGTGGAAAATTTAGCCACAAAGTGCATCGTCATATTATTTAATTGATTTATAACTCTGGTGATATGTATTTATATACAATTTTTATATTATCAATTCAATTCAATATTTGATTTAATTTATTTTTGATTTTTTTTTTTTAGTAATAAAAAAATATTTTTTATTTTGCAAAACACTTTACATGATGACAACAATAAAACGCAGAAATGTAAAGAAAACATAATTCACTTACCTTTCTTCTTTGTCGTATTTTGGGAAGGTAACATTCAGTAATTCCATAACAGAGCTTTCACTTTGTGGCTCTGCAGAGATTCCTGTTGCCCGTTGCCGCTGTACGCTGGGTCCATGAACAGCTTTTTTCCGTAATGGTGTGCCCATTCCAACGCCAACAGCACCACTATTCTGACTGAACGGAAATATACTTTGAAATTTATCTAAATGACTTTTCAGTTCGGCCACTTCCTCCTCCTTTCGACGCATTGCATCTTCTAGATCACGAATCCTATGATCACGTTCCTGCACCATCACTATTAATTGTTGTTCCTTAGCTGATAATGCAGCTATTAGAGCAGCATTTATATCCACGACAGAGCAATTATCATTTAATTGCAAATTCACAACTTGTTGCTGAAGATCTTGGTGATTTTGTTGTGATATCACTTCCATATTATTATTATTATTATTTATATGATTTATATTATTAATGTTATTATTACTATTACTATCATTATTATTAATATTTAAATTATTATTAAGATTATCATCATTATTATTATTATTATTATTTATGTTACTGTTTGCAATGGCTACAGTTGGCAATCCAACAGCAAATTCAATAGGTTCCTGCATCTTTTTAATTATTTGATTTATATTGATTGGCACTAAAAGATTTTCCACTTGATCGTTACGATTCTGTTGGTTAACTAATCGATGATCGGTTCCGTTTGTTAGTGGAGACGCCGTCGTATTTGACGATGATATTATAATTTTATTTGGCGTCGTTACCAAATCAACGTCACCGTTTAACGATGCCAATGACGTTGACGTCAGCAACAGCTGATTCGTATACCCTTCGTGTATCCCTTTTTTAATTGTTCCGTTACCGTTATCCTGATTAAATAAACTATGTTTATTATAGGAAATCGTTGAGATTCCTATATTATCGGTGGCACCAAATGTGTCCACCTGATTATTGGTGACGGTGCCAGCGGGTATATAACCGCCGCACAGCACCGTCTGGGTTTCCTCCTCGACGGCTGGCCGCCTCGTTGAGAAGCACAGCCCGTCAAAACAGACACGCATCCACGCGATTTTTTTTGTTTAAAATTTTATATAAAATAAAATTAGACATCAATTTACTGTAATGAAAATTAAAAAAAAAAAACGAAAAGAAACAAATTTTATCATTAATAATTTTATCAATTAAATCATAAAAATAAATGTTTAATACAAAAATTATAAACAATCAATCAACATAAATCATAAAATTACAAAACACAAATAATATCGTCATAAACATAACAAATGTTTGTATGAGCATAGAGATTAAACATTTTGTCATTTTAATAATTTTATATTTTTTTTTTCATTAATATGATAAGATCTTCATAAAGCATAAATCATTCACAATACATAAGAAATTATTATTAAAGGTAAATATTTATGGCTTGTTAAAGAAAATAATAGTTACTGACACATAATCCACAAAGCGAAAAATCACATAAACTACGAAACACATGACAAATATTGTAATTAATATATGTATTATATTTGATAGCTTAGAATCAGGTGAGATATTATTAAAAAAAAAAATTATAATCGAAATAATTAAATTAACACAAAAAAGTAACAACCGAGAAAATAACACAAAATGTTAGTATTTTTTAGACGTAATCGTTGATTTCGGTCTGTGTATAAAATTATGATTTATTTATTAATTTCGTTAATGACTTTGTACAACGTAAACAGGAAAACCATAAGTGTATAAAAATAAAAAAAATTAATTATTCGATTATGTTTAATAATTTATTTATAAAATTGTGGTGGCGGCACATTTTGTTATGACTTTTGTTTAACATGTTATAACATAAACAATTTAATTTCTTGTAATAAAAACGATGAAACAATATTAACTGATTTTTTAGATGATTAAAATTGAATTAAAATATATTTTTATTATTTAATAGAAATTACACGTGCTGTGTATGCATTGTTATTTGCTTGAATCATAAGAAGTAATGGCAGGTATTTCGAGGTTTAATTAAAATGTAAAAAAATGCAATTTTATTTGTAGGTTTTCAGAATACAAATCACCTTTTATGAAAACAATAGAAATATATACTAAAAAATAATAATAAAATAAAATTTTCTTAGATAAAATGCGTTCTTACGTCTTATGTAGCACAATGTCGATGGTAATACATAAAAATTTTCTTACTTATAAGGTATTTTAAGAAAATAACATACAGCTAGTAATTTTACAATAGAGATAAAATGAAGAATATACATATTTGTCTGATTAAATGAAACACGACCTCATCATTGATCGTGACCGAAGACATGTCTCAATTTTTAAAATTATGACAAAAAAATGTAGCGTGTTAAGTACCTATTCGTCTACGTTAAAAACTATAAATATTTGACTTTATCAAAAATTTTAATTAAAATAAGAAAAGGTATCTGATTTTTATAATATTAAATTACATAACGTAATGCCGCCTTTGCACCATATTATTATTAAATTATAATTTTAATTAAAAACAAACAAATTGACGAAAATTTTAATTTTATTTATTATACAATTGTAATTGTATATTATTATAAATTTTAAAAAAAATAAATAATTATTCGGTCACATAATGTAGCAGAGAAATAATAATCAAAATGATTTTGATATTCCATTAAAATTTAACCAAAGTATTGTAATAAAAATAACAATTTAAGGTCGCGTAAATTAATTTATATTATTAAAAAGCCAGTTAAAAACCAGTAATCATAATAAAAGTGAAATTTAATTATTAATTTATCAATCACAAAAAATAAGAAACAATGAATTACTACAATAAACCAATAAATGTTTTAACTTAAAAATTAAATATATTTTTATATATCATTGATAAGAAACTTAATTGTTTCATCTAACTTAAGCGGTGTTTCATTGAATGCGAGAAACATGTTTCACTCTTTATATTTCATTTTTTGGCAGAGAAGCATCAATTTTAAATTTTAATTACTATTATCTTGTTAATTAAAATTGTTCTAATTATTACAAGCGAAATTATCGTATTTTTTATTACTGTATTTTTATTGTAAAATAGGATTTCTGGCTTTATTTTTATAGATATTTAATTTTCAAATACAAAAAAAAAAAATCAGACGATAAAGAAAGTATTGAACAAATATGCAACAACTTGTTTTATTATATTTAGTTTTCCCTTCCATTAATAATAATTTAATAATTTTTTTTTATTGTTTATGTTATCTATAGTCGCAATAAATTGCATGTATGTCATCAAAGCGAGATCTAATGACAAGAAAATAAATAAAAACAACTAAGAAACAGGTGGGTAGGTGCATTCATTCTATGCAATAGTTAATATAATTTTCTATTTATTTATTTATTATATTTTTAAAACGCACTTGTTATATTATTGTCATTTTTCATGTTTTTTTTTTAATTATATTTTTGCATAAATTAATTAATTCATTTGTATTTTCACTCTTTTCATGTCAATTTTAATACATAAATCAATTTTTTATTATGTTTTTATTTTATTTTTTTCATGTGGCATAAATTAAATTCTATTAAATTGCATCAGGTTTTCCTTTATGCATTTCAAATATTATCATAGAAATAACAACAAAATATTAATTAATTAACAATTTAATAGTTAAATTAAATAAAGCATTAGACAAATTACAAAAATAAGAGATGAGTTTTAAGGTGAAAAATGTTAATAAAAAATTTTTTAATTTAAATTAAGGACGAGGTTGTTACTTAGATTAGTTGAGTGTTTTTTTTTTCTTCTTATAAATAAATAATAAACATAATTTTAATTGCATAAAATGCAAAAAAAGGTCGCATAATCGATAATAATATTTATTTTATTGTTTTTATAGAGAAAAAATAAAAACAATATTGATCTCTGATGACAAATACGTATAGAATTGTAATTGATTTTAATAAAAATAATATACATATGTGAGTAAAAGCAACAGAGTAATAAATACATGATATACAGTAATTATTCATTTAATTTATATTATTTTTAGACACTAAAAGAATGATTGACGATGACGCGTAGTTAATTTAAAACCTTAACAAAATGACATCAAAACTCAAAGCAAAAAAAAAAAAATTAATAATAAAAATTACTTAAATTACTGTAACTGATGCAAATGTACATCTTTTAAAAAACACAAAAAAAAATATTTTTTAATATTTCGAAGTACAGTAGTTATTTTATTTTTATACATAAAAAATTTAAAATTAATTAATTTTATCATGTTCATTACAAAAACAAAACACAAAAAAAATACAAACATTTTTTTTAGCTTTAATCTCAATTAAGGCTTAAGTTGATTATATTTACGAAATAAAAACAAGCAAGCGATAAATGAAAAATTTTAAGTCGTTTTTTTTTTGATTGTATTTAAAAAATAATTTTACTGTTTTTTTTTGTTCTTTTGTAATGTAGATAATGAAAAAGAAAGAAAATTATCAACGAAAAATCAAAGGATATTGTATATATTAAACTATTAATCACTTAGCCCTAATATTTATTTTTGCTATTTATTAAAAATACTTTTTTTGTCTAAATTTATTATTTGTCTTTACAATATGTTTGTGCCAAATGCACTTAAAATACCATAACGATGGCTTTAATTTAATTACTCTGTTACTTGATTTATATTTTAGTTGCTAAAATAATCTTCACAATGCATTTGATGTACATGAAACGTAACAAATATTTACTTAGTGAAATCGAGTAATTAACATAAAATAAATAATTTTTGAAATTAGTCCTAGCAATTTAAAGCCTTAAAATAATAAAAAAAAAACCCATCACAGCACAATTTAATTCAGCTTTATTTAACATAAACACGAAAATTAATCATAAAATCACAAAAAATAAATAATAGTAAAAACCCATTATTATCACAAATTTTCAATAACAAACACTCCAACAAAATTAAGTAAGCAAAAAATAACACTCAATAAAAGGAAACAAAAATATTCACAAAAATTTTCTTAATTAAGCTTCTTTTTTTCATTTTAAATAAACTTAATAACTTTTAAATTAAAAATAGAAAAACTTAGGTAATAACAACGACAATAACAAACCTCTTGACAGTATCCAGTGTTGTGAGTAACTAAAAATAAAAAACCTAAAAAGAAAAAGCAGCTAAAAAGCAGGCAGCAAAATGAAAAATCTCTTATGTTGAGAACAACTTGTTGCTTAGATTGTGTGCTTTTACTGTTGTCTCTGTATACGTTTCTATTAAATGGTATAAAGTAAAAGCTTTACAAAAGTTGTACAATCAGCGCCAACAAATAATATTGTGGTGATTATTAATACAACAAAATTTTTATTAATTAATTGTTAATTTTTAATTTTATATTTGGAGAGTAATTCTGTTGTTGGTCGGTTCTTGTCCGTGCTAAATATTCGCTCTCACTTGATTCGCTTAATTTGTGCGATAAGGCAAGTATTAAATAATTATATTTTATATATTTATAATAAATATATATATATGTACACTGTTCACTCTTTTATTATTATTATAATAATAATATTAATTGTTGATGATTTTAATAAATTTGTTTATGGCACTTAATTGTAGTCTATATTAACATTGGTAGTACAATTATTCTCACTTAATATTGTTTGCACAACAAGATCACAGATTTTATATATTAATTAATTATTTTTAATATCACAATAAACAACTTAATTTATATAGAAAAAATTGCACTAGTTTCAAAATCTGTAATAAATAAAAAAATTTAAATTATTATAATTTGATATAATTTATACAAAATAAAAAAAAATTAGCGAAAACTACAAATTTTAAATCTTTTTACTTGAACTAAATTTTATAATTATAAATTTTAGAATTTTTCTTTTTTAATTATTATTGGCAAGAAGACAAAATATTCTTTTTATTTAATTATTTTATGAAATTCATTTTTAATTCGTTTTTTGTTTTGAGTTTAACTTGTTAATTTAATTTTAGTTTCTTTTAGATAAAAATTATTCTTGTACGACAGAAAATATAAATAAAGTATAGAGCAGATACATTAATAAGGTAATTAAAATGATAATTAATTAATTGTTATATGTGACATTAATGTGTATCCGTTTAAAAGAAGCGAAAATTATTACACTAATTTATTGTCATAATATAACAATTCTTTTGGATTATTTTTATTAAAAAGGAATATTTTTCTTTTTCATCATCACAACATTCTTGAGTAAAACTGAAAATAAAAAACACTTTCTTTATGACCGTAATGTTTTTTCACTATTATTCTTATTATTTTATCTTAAATGTGTGCATTACCATTAAAAAATTTTATTAACACAAAATAAGAATTAGTTTGAATGAACTTTACTAATTATATTTCTTCTAATCGTTCAAATAATAAACCGACACTAAGGAAAGTTAATGAACAACTAATAAAATATTTTGCTAAATAATTTGTTCAATCTAAAAACTATATTTTAAAGACGATAATAATAATAAAAAGGAAATCACAAAGAACAACAGAAAAGAAAGAATGGAAATAAGAAAAAATATATATTTTTTTTTCACGCAATTAAATACCTGATATTGAATCTACCAAACACAATAAAAAATGAAAATTTCGTATTTAAATAATCACAAAAAAAAAAAAGAAGTAAATTAACACAAATTTTCTATATATTTATTTAATTTTTTCTTATATAAATAATTGGATAAAAATAAATTAAATTTAAATTTGTTAATAAAAAGCAACAAATCAGCACATGTTGTTGATTAAAAATAAATTTATTTCAAGCAAAATGTAATTTAATTATTTTTTAATTTAATTTAATTAAATTTTACTAAGTAATTTTATATTTTTAATCTCTGTATAAATAAATTAAAAATACGAGTAAAAAATATTTTATTTAGATAATTATATCCTGATGTTTTTTAATTAACAATTAGAAATTCTTGTTGAATTAATTAATTAATTTTTTATTTTTAAAGATATCCATTGTGCTTTTTCCAATCTATTAGAATAAAATAAAAAATCACTTAGTTTATTTTAATTTTAATTCAAAAAGAAAACTGTTTAATCGTATTATTTTCATCCATTTTTTATCAAGAAACTGAAAACTTGGCAATTATATTACGCAGAAGGAAAAAAGACCAGCAACTAAAGACTGATCAATTTGCTGCTATTTGTTTTATTTTATTTTTTAATTACTTATTAATTTCTACTTAAATTACTCCTACTCTTGCTGCAATAAAATCAGTTTGAATTTACAACAATTATAAATAAATAATACAAAAAATTGAAAATCATTAAACAAGCACCGCTACTAAAGCAGAAAAATAAAAAATTGATTCAATCGAACAAATATAATTTTAATTAAATAAAATCATAAAATTTCAAATATTAACCAATAAAATGAACATTTATTTATGTGTTACAGACAAAACAACAAGTTAAATTGAAAATATTATTAATAAATATTCTATTGTTAATAATTGCGACAAGTGCACTACTTTACACTAACTATAAAAACTACTTTAGATTAATTTTTTTTTCTTTATGTTAATATTATTTATTTCACAATTAAACTTGATATTTAATTAAAAACGAGAGAAAAATATGTATTATTATAAATTTAAATGAGAATTATAAATGCAATTTAAGTTGTTGTTTTTTTTATTTTTTACATTAAATACGCAAGAATAGGGTAATAGAGTATAATTTATTTAAATTTTTTTTATTAATAGCTATTAATGGCAGTGAAATAGTTTAATTTTACCCTTTCATTAAATTCTTGTATTGTCAAAGGAGCAAACCTAAACAATTTTTTCTTTTTTCAAACGAATAAACTGATAAAGTTTTGTGTCGTCCCAATAGAGTGTCTCTTAAGACACTAAAATCTAATCCTTCTTTTTCTCCTGACCTACTGTACTTTTATGAGAATAACTTTTGATTTCTGATGGTAAAATAATAATAAAGTAATTACTTAACTAATTAATTTTAAAAATACTATGTGAAACACAATAATCATAGAAAATCTGTTTGTATTAAATTGTAAAAAAATTTGTACTGTCTCGGCATACATAGCTATTTATTATTGTATTATTTAAGCATTAAAATTAACTTTTCTTTTAAAATGATAATAATAATAATAATATTTAGCTAGTATTTTCATCGTACGTAAACATTTTTTATATTTACATTCATAAAATATTTTATTTAACTGCATATTCATTGACTGTTCTTTTTTCTTTATTTTTACTTAATCACTTTACTATATAAAATAAAATTTTAAAATTAAATAAATGATAAACACGAAGCAATTCAGTTTATGACACAAGTTTTCTTTTTTATTAATTAAGTATTATTATTAAAAAAAAAAATAGATATATAAAAATTAGAAATCGATAATCAATAATTTTTATTATTATTTAATAAAATCGAAAAAAAAAATATTAATGCAGCATAAAATATGTTATTTATGTTAAAAAATAAACTAAGTGGATTTATTTAGGTTTTCAATGTTTCTAAATAATGAGAAAATAAATAAATGAATATAAGATTAAGTAAAATATATTCTGAACTGGACATTCAGAAAAGGTCAAGAAAAACGCATGCAAAACTGAAGATTTTTATAAATTTATTTTTCTGTTTATTTAATTCTGTTTATTGCATTTTAAGTAACATAGGAGATTAACCTTTAAGAAAACAAATAAACAGAAAATCCTGTTTTCAATTCTTAAAAATACATATTTTTTTAGTTTTGGCACGTGCCCTTTGAAATTTTGTAATAAAAAAAATAACATTTCTGTTGCTTGGAGTCTTTTATTCGCAAAACTTTATACAAAATTAGCAAAGAAATGATTTTTTTTTTGTATATGTATGTATATAACATGTTTATCCAAAGCATTCGGTTAGCACCTGTGCTATAATTAATTTTGTAAACAAAAAAAAAATTAAATATTCAATAAATACTATTCAGAGGGTTAAATTGAGATAATTGTTTACAAAAAAAAAAGAAAACAATATATGAAAAAATAAAAAACCAGCTGACATTGTCATTAAATAAATATATTTGATATAGAATGACGTTTGTGTCAACCAAATAGTTTGTTATCAGTGTTTACTTGCTAGTTACCTACTATTATAATTTTATTAACATGTTTAATTAATTAAGAAACACGTGCTATTTGTATGATTTATTTTTTTTGTTGTTTAACTTATGTTAAAAATTAATTAAATAAAAAAAAAACGATGATAAAAATGTTTGTTTTTATGCGTTTTTTGACTGCAATGTTTTATTCTTTTTTTTTGCATAAAATATTGTTTATAATGCTTATTTACTGTAAACACCAAATATTATTCTGGACTTTGATTGTATTATAACAACAAGTAATGAATCATTTTTTTTTTTTTATTTAATTATTCGCTATTTTATTATTCTTTCTTTGTGTATTTACATTAATAACCTTGGGTTACATGCATAACTTATATAAAAAAAATACTATACAAAGTAATTACAAGAAAATTAAATTAAATTAAAATTAGGATATATAATTAAGAATTATTTTAGTGAAATAAATAATAAATTAATGATAAACTTTTTAAATAATTATCACTGAAAGAAGAAATTTTATTTGCAAGAATAATGTAATATGTGAAGTATACATTTAGGCAAATATAATTTTATTTTTTTATCATTTTTGAAAATAAAATTTTCCTTATTTCTTTTTTTGTAATATTTTCTTTTAATAAATAAGCAAATAAAACACTATAAAAATGTATAAATAAATAAAAATGACTTAACAAATATAATTAATTGAATAAATGTCACGTTTTAGCGTTTACTTTATTTAATAAAAATGTGTTTGTTTTTTTTTAATATCTCTATCACCTTAAGTGCTTGTAATTTTGAATTACGAATTATGTGCTTGCAAAAATAGCAACTTATTGATTTTATTTGTATTCAATAAATAATAGGAAAAAAAATCTCCATGACGTCAAAATTATTAACACTGACATAATAAAGATATTAATTTATTTTTTTTTTTTGTAACAACTATTTATTTCCAAAATATCTTCCACTTCACACGGCAAAAATAAATAAAATAAGCAAAGAAAAATAATTTTGAAAATGATTAAAAAAAAAAAATAATAAAATTTATGTTTGGCTAGAGATAACCAGATTTTTTTTTTTTGTGTTTCTATTATTACTTTAATTATAATCAGTTTATGTGTTTAAATGTGGAAAAAATAAATGAATTAAATATCGCAATGTTGCCAAAGTAACAGTATGTTCATGATAATTTTGCGTGGTCAATGTGAGATAAACAAGAAAATTATTGCAAAAAACAAATCAACCATCATAAAAATAATAAACAATTAAATTTAATTTAAACAACGAAAATCAATTTTATCAATAAATCTTTTCGAATATTATGAATAATTGTTTATAATTTTAATATTTTTAAAATAAATCTTTGTTTGCCTGTTAATTTCACTTTAAGTTCTTGAAGGTAATTCTAAATTTATCTCGCTATAACAAGTGTGAGAGCTGTTAAATTATTTACTTTTATTATTATATTTGATTGTCAAAGACATTTATTTTTTCTGTTTTTTAACAAAAATTTGTTTTTTAAGAAAAAATTAAGAAGAAACTGAAAGAAAAAAAAAACTATAATTTTTATCGTCGCGCCTGTTTCTATTTTAAGAAATAAAATAAATAAATATAAAAGAATTAAACAATAATAATAACAACAACAAGAGAAAGAAAATATTCAGATTTAATTAAGGATTGTGTGTTAAAAACTAAAAATATTATTTTCAGATACGCGCAGCGGTAAGTAGCTCATAACTAAAGAAAAAATAATTTATAAACAAAGTAGATTTTATTTGTGTTCAGATTTATTTGTATAAATGTGTTATTAATTATGTGCAGTTGTTTCTTTTCTTATAACGAAAGAGGCTGCACTACAACAAGATTGTCTTAGTTCTATTTACTTACTCATCAATCCAAATTTACATATTGTGGTAATTCAATCTTAATTCACTTATTATTGACAAATTGTATACAATTTCTGCAGCAAGTGTTTTTAGTGAAAAATAAGTGTTTAAAATACTTGAGAATTCAGTTAGCCAGATTACAGTAATACCTAATTACAATAAATCAAATTAAAATTATTTAAAAAAATAAAATCATCTGACAGATAAATTGCTATTTTTAGAATTTAAAATATAAAATCCTTCAATGATACCCATAAGACGGATACCAATAGGTAACATAACATGTGCGGTATATTGTCGGAAGTATAAACGATTTTTATTATAAAAATAACACGTGTAAAAGCATAATAAACATTATTCATAATAATAATATTAATAAAATCCATTAACACACAAATCTAATAAATATTTATGCAAAATTACACATCGAATTAATTCAATCAACAAAATGTTAAAATAAAAATTCTATGATTTCCATAACAAATTTAATCAAATGAATTAAAAAAAAATAATAATTTAAATTTATTTTTAGAATATTTTATATATGATAAAGTAATTAAATAAAAATAAATAAATTTTAAGCTAAAAATAGAAAAATTCTTATCAGAATTAAAAAAAAAATATATATAAAAATAAATGAAATTTCCAACAAATTTTATAAAAATTAAAATTAACCATAGAAAACCATTTTAATGTTATCACCATCAAGTATTTAAAAGAGAGAAAATAATATAATTTATTAAATTAATAATAGAATAGAATTAAATATATAATTTTAGAAACGTATTGCATATGGGCAGATAAATTTGCATAATAATTAATTAAATAATATTTATTTTTTTCTGTATTGTATGGTGGTGAAGGACATGTAAATTTCTTAAAGAAATAATTTTTTATAATAAATAATAAATAAATTATATTAAAATAATTGTTTAATTGAAATTAATCGAAATAAAGATGAAAATAAATATGTTAATGAGACTTTGTACTGTTATTATTAGAACATTTATTTTTCTATGCTCTGTCATTCTTAATTATTGCTTTTTAATCATTTGTATTTAGTGTATGGGAAGCAATAGTTAACAATCGGTTTCAAGAAATTTTAACGTTTAATTAACCAAAAAAACCAAAAATATATATATTAAAATATGCAATTAAGAAAATGATAATCAGTAGACTTTGATTAATTATTGATTAAGAATATATAAATTATGTATTATATAAAGTTTATCGTTATTTTAACCTTTTTGTTGAATTCAAAGTTGATTATTGATAAGGAACATATATATTTTTTTAATACTAAAAATACTGTTTAACATAGACTCAGGATTATTACTGATGAGTTTATATAAGCTATGTGGCTTAAACGAGAGGTTTTTAAAGAATAAAATCGCTGAAAATCACTCAGTTTTTTTTTTTAAGTAATAAAACAAAGAATAAAAAATGGTAGCTTAAACCATTACAAAGATATAGGCACTTAATTAAGCCTACTCTTAATATAACATTTAAATCAAAGAAAACTTGCCAAAAAAGAAAAAAGTAAAATTTTAGTAAATCACAGAAAAGCCCCTCAAAATCCAGATATTTATATTTATTTTCTTTGACTTACTGAATTCTTTTTTACTTAATGTTTACTATCAAATTGACTTAACTGGTACAAATTTTTATAAGTAAAAAATAAACAAACAAAAAATCCTATTTTTTAACCACGCGAATTAAATAATTAAATAAAACGTATACAAATTATATATATAGAATAAATTCTAATGAAAATAAACTCAGTATTGCTATTTATAAACTAAATAAAAATACTTAATTAGAAATTATTGTAAATGCGCTTCATATAATTCAAAAAACAAAAATACAAATATTAATTAAGTCACATCCTCAATATTTATATAAAAACAAAAAATTGTTTTTATTTTGCTATACTTAAGTAAATAAATATTTCAACACAAATTTTGCTTAATAATTTAATTCATGACACATCACAAAAATTAAGAGTATTAAAAGTTAAGTGCACATAAATTTATTATTAATAAGTTTTTTTTTTTTGCATAATAAAAGGTAAAGTCTAAATAAATAATGAAAAAAAAAAAAATAACAAACAAAGGATAAAATTAAGATAAATAAATCATGTTTTAAGTGACATTAGTAATAATAATAATTACATCATCATTATTGGCAATGAGGGTGTGTTCTCCTCTTAATTTATTTACTTATTATTAATGATTTAAATTTTTGAAGATTTTTCTTATTTATAAAACTAAATTCAATAGAATAATGAACTAATAACAGCAAAAATTTAATTAAAATACTTAAAATAAATATAAATAGATTTAATCAATTATTTTTAATTGATTATGTCGCGTGTTTTTGTTATTATTTTCCTTTCATATATTTATTATTATTATTATTTTTGACTTAAAAATGTAAGCACAAAAAAATAATAATAATAAAAATACGCATGCGCTAGCGGTTTATCATGTGCTCGCACGACACTGGCTAGGGAATTTAAAAAACAAATGAAATAAAATACAACAAAACAGGGTTAACAGTACAACGTTACTGAATTAGTCTTTTATTTTTTTCATTTTAATTTATGTTTGCTTTTTTAATTCTCTCGTTTTTACATAAACAAAAGTGAATTTTATGTCTTTATAAAAATGCAACAAGTTGTTAAAATGAATGCGTATATTCGAATAAATACCAAAAAAATGCTTAATTTTATTAATAAAAAATTAGAATATTAAAGTAGTGAGAATACTGTAAACATGTGAAAAATTATAAACGTTTTTTTTTAAACACATAAAAATACCACAAACAAAAATTAATAAAACATAAATTCTCCGTCTATTTTTAGCATTTCAATGAAATTTAGAGAAAAAAAAATGATTTTTTCACACAAAAAACTTATCACAAACACATAAAGATTATTGAAAAATTAATTTTTATTAATTAATTAAAAACCTTTTCTCATTCACAAATTCACACAAAATATATAAACGTCAATAATATGCACTTTTAATTTTATTATTTTTAAAAATAAATAAACAATAACAATTATTATCGCGGTAAAATTTATTTTGAAAAAAAAAATAATGTAAATTAACTTGACTTAACTTTTAATATGAATTGTTTTATTTTTATTTTTTTGACATAACACGATTTCTGTACGCTTTGATCACTTGTTAAGCTTGTCCTATTGTTTTATTATAATTATGGCACACTTTTAATGTATTTTTCTTTTTATTCTGTTGAATGTTAATTAATAAATCAATTATTTTAAAAAATTGATTTTATTTCTTATTAAAATGGTTTTAAGAGAATTCTTTTTTTCCTTTAAGCTTTTTCTTTATTAGAAATAAGAAAAATGAATGAATGAATTTTATATTACAGAAACTAATAACAATAATATAAATGAGAATCGTGTACACTGCTGGTTAAATGTTGACTGAAAGTGGTCTGAAAATATTATATTTAAATAAATACTTGTTAGTAAGAAAAGAAAAAATTATTACGATTGTATTGTACTCAAATAAAGTAAAACAAATAAAAAAATTTTAATCATAATTTAAATAGTTGATATGTTTACTCTTTAAAAAATTTATAATAAAAACAAGAATCGTATAGGAATATACTGTACTCTGTCATTATTACCAATCAGATTGTATACGATTACAGTGTACAGTCGTGTGGGAATCATAAAATGATTCTACATAACCACACAAAAATGTATAATGTATCAGAAAAATGTATAAAATTAACAACAATTAAATTGTCATTACAGCGAGTTATTATTATTTTATTTATTCTTTTTAATTTAATAAAGATTCTAGTTTCTTTTTTTATATATAAAAATTATATCAGAAAAATGAATTATATTTTAATAAATGTATAGTGGTCTCGCTTAATTTAAAAATATAACTTAAAAATCAGCTGTGTATGCGTGGCATGATATTTGGTAATTGTCAACCGACTTAACTATAGTCGCGCATATAGGTAATACAATAATGCTTTTAAATATGCTTAAATCCAGTACAATCGATTTATAGTGTTAAATTATTATTTTATTGATAACAGGAGGAAAAAACATCTTTTATGAAAATATTATTGATAAAACGTATGATTCAGAAAAGCGGTGAATACTAATTGAAGTGGTTAATTCGAATTATAATCGAAGCAAAAATAAAAATAAATAAATATACTTGTAATCAGAAGAAGATAGCAAATCTTTATAAAACGTCAAAAAATTACAAGTGCAGAGTTTACAATTCACGATACTTATTTTATATACACACAGGCAAGTCTACTGTAACTCGACAAAGTAAAAATCGCTTTGTGGATGATTTTTGGAAGCAACGATAGTAAAATTCAAACATTGCTTTTCAGGAAGATATCTGCATTGTATTTAAAAGTTTATTCTCATCATCATATTCTCGACCATCAATAAGCAAGGAACATAATTTTTTTTATCATAATACGACAACACAGGTGCGTCTATTATAATCATAAAAATTTATGAATGAAAATTCAATTAAAAAAAAAGGTAATATTTTACAACTGATTTATATAAAACTTTATACATATATTTGTATATATATTTTAAAATTAACATTAATTTTGATAAAATATTGATAATTATATTGTTATGATAAAGAAATGTAGATAAAAGCGAAAAATAATGCTAGCACAAAGGTTAACGCTTTTTTTGGTATTAATTATTAAAATAAATAAATTGTAATAATGAAAAGTAAAAAACCGACGTAATAATTCATTTATTCAAAACAAAACATAATTAACAATAAAAAAATTAAGTCATATAAATAAATAAATTAACGATCTAGAACTTTTTGTTACAAAAAAAAAAAAAAAATAATTAAAGCAAATAAATAAGCGGCTTCGGACAGAAATTATAAATAAAAAATTTTGTTAGTAAAATAAATTTGCTTTCAAAAAAAAAAAAAGAAAAATTTAAATTAAATTAAAACAGCTGAATTATGTTATATTAAATCTGGTATGTTATTTTGGATCAAAAAAAAAAAATAAATATATAATAAAGAAATATTGTAAAAATGAATAAAAAACTATTTTAAATAATTAAAATAAACTGTGAAGCGCGACTGAATATAGCGACGAACGAATTGACAATATATGAGTGTAATTTTGGCAAACTCAAAAAAAAAAAAAAAAAAAAAAATTAATACAGCAAAAGAAAATAAAGAATTATTTCGCAGTTTCATCATTTATCTTATTTATTGTTTGCTTGTTTTCGCCTCCACACCCAAAAAAAAAAAAACGTTTTTTTTTTTTCATTTATTTATTTAAAGAAAACAACAAACCATTTGTGTGTGCTGCTTTTGCGTTTTTAATTATAGATTGTTATTAAATTAACAAAAAAAAAAAAAAAAATATTTTTTCATTTATTATTTTATTTATAGTAGCATAAAAAAATCACTCCCATTGCGATTATTTTAGATTTTAATTAATAAAAAATGAAAAGCTTTTTCTTTTTAGATTAAATTAATATTCCTTTTTATTATTTTGATCGCCATCTGTTGTAAAGTAGTTTAATATCCTTTTTGTTTTCTTTTAGAAAATTCATGCTTTGTACAGGGTGGCTTACTATTATTGCATTATTTCTTTATGCCTGATCAACAGTTACTCACTCGGAGCTTCTGTTTGCAACTCTTTTAGTTACATTTTTCGTGCAAAAAAATTTATAATCCTTTACTCAATTCCAGTTGCAATATAAATTAATAAAAAGTTTTCCCTGTCATAAAATGCTTTTCTTTTAATCATCACAATGGTGCTTACAGCATGTTAATTTACTTATTTGGGTTTTAACCCATGACTAATCCTTTTTTGTGTATTCTAACTTATTAAATTATATTTATATAAAGAAGAATTAGAAATCCCTTTAAAAAGGCAAACATCCTCTTTGATCTCTTGCCAAAATGAATATATTTTTTCTTTTACTTATTCGACTAACTAGATGCAAATTGCATTTTTACTTATATATTTCTGTTTTTCTTTCTTTCTTTCTAGCATGAGTACTGGCTTTCCTGAAAATTCACAAAAAAAAAAAAAAAACTTGGCCATAGATGTGGCTGGCTGGTTGGCTGGCTAAATGATTGACTTTTAACTTAAGAGTAACAAAAATAAGGAGCATTGAAGGTGTTACTTGTATCAACGTTAACTTCTAATAATGAAAACATAACGATGCCATCATCCACCCTCATTCAATTCCCGTTTTTATTATTTTAAAAAAAATTTCTTTTCCCGAAATAAAAAAGAAGGAATTTTTTCTTTTTGGTTTCTTTCTTATGTATTACCAACGATAAAGGCTATTTATTATTCAAAGCTGGTATTTTTCAAAAAAAAAATTCTTACACAAAAATAGCTTCTCATCTCATACTCAACTGCATGATACGTTATGCTGTTATGAATCTAACTAAATTCCACATTATCCTTTTTTTTACTCTTTATTATTGAATTTATTTTTCATTTTTCAATTTCTTCATGTTGTTGCTGATGTTTTGTTCTTTTTTTGCTTTGCTATTAGAATGGTTAAAAAATCGTCATAAATAATTAATAATAACTCAGCTAATACAATTAATTCCACATATGTTTACCATCTAATGTCATTTAATTAGAATATTCAAATAATAATAAGAAACCAAAATTAATTTCAATTAAAAATCAACAAAATAACATTGAATATAATTCGCATTCGTTAAATTCGGTAACATTTACGTTAATTAATTCTAATTAGAAAAAAAAAGTTAGGGGACTAAATGAAAAAAAAATAAAATTATAATCAAAATACCGCGTAAATTAAAGAGTTTAATCGCTTTTTTATTAAAAAATAAAACAAATAAAAATTCTATTTAATACTTTATCAACTAGTATTCACCAAATGAAAAAAAAACATAAACCATTTGTTTAACTCTGTAATTTAGCTAGCAAAACCACGTACGTAGTTTTATAGCAAAAATAAGAAAAAAACAACAAAAAAGACTAAAAGCAAAAAAAACTTCTTTACAAATCAATTGACTTAAGAATGGCTTTTTTGCACCAAAATATATACAATAATAAAAAAATTTAAATCAATTTAGCTTCAATTTCATTGCGAAGAAGAATTTTAATTTAATCAAATTGAATATGCGAAAAATAAACACACAAGAAAAAAAAAAAGACGAGTCAAAATTGCCACACTTTAACATGTGTTTGTTTAAAAAACAAATAAAAAATTGGTTCCTTGTTTTGTTTCTTTAATTTTTTCTATCGATCATCTGCATGCTTTATTTGTACGCTGTCCACTTGTTAAACACTTTAGCCCCGGATTTCTTTGACACTTCGAAATTCAATTTAACAAACAAAATAATATAATAAGAAGCGAAAATCAATTCAATTCAAGAAATAACAAAAATAAAAAAAAATCCAATTTTGTTTCAAATCAATAAAAATAAAAGAGAAGAAAAAATAAAAAATAAAAAAAACAGAAATCAAAGACGTGACAAACATTATTCAATCAATATCGATTATGCCGTTTTTGCTACATGCTTCTTACGTTTTTGTTTCAATTTTCTCTATCATATATTACCAGTGCTTTTAATTTGTATTTATTCATTTCATTAACGTACATAATATATATATTTTTTTCTTTTTCTATTTCATTTGATTTGTTTTTAATTTAATTTAATTGAATTTATTAAAACTACTTCTTTTTTTTGCCTTCTATTTATTCATTAACATTGACCACAACTAGCAATCGTAATAAATAAAGAAACTTAATTTAATAAGCAAGTAAAATTTTTTTTTTATAAATAAAATCAATTAAATTGTAATAAAGAAAATGCGACAAAAAAAAAAAATTATTTTTAGATTTATTACTTTTGTCTGTCTTAAGATTAGCATTTTATCGTGAATTAATTTTGTTTATTAATAGCAGACAGTTATTGACTTATATTAATGAGCAACGATTGTTTAATTTGATTGTTTTTTTGTTTTCAATTAACAACATTTCAACGCATAATTAAAAATATAAAAATATATATTCCTATTATAAAAATATGTAAGTAATTTAAATAAAAGTATTTATTTATATGGCATTAACAAGGCAATAGTAGAAAAAAATATTTAATGCAAATAAGAAATAAAAATGCATTACGGATACGTCACGTCCTTCCGTCATTTATTTTTAATTTTAACGTAAAACAACGATGTCATCTAATTTTATTATTATTTATTTTTTTATGTAGAAATTATCTTTAGTTAACTTAATCTACTTGGTTTATTACATCAGAGCACATGCGCATATTAATTAAAACATTTAAGTTTTGTTTATCGATACAGTTTTGTTTTTGTTTTAAGTAGAATTATGGCGCCATTATTGATGTT
The DNA here is from genome assembly GCA_963942525.1 of Ptychoptera contaminata. NCBI lineage: Eukaryota > Metazoa > Arthropoda > Insecta > Diptera > Ptychopteridae > Ptychoptera > Ptychoptera contaminata. The sequence continues at coordinate 9,796,380 of OZ012636.1, read as the reverse complement.
TAAAAAATATTATTTTTAACAAAAATTCCTATTAAAAAACGATTTTAGAAAATAGATTTATTGACTTTAAATCAATCTGACCGAAAAACGGACAATAATTTAATGAATTTTTAATTTCTTAAAGTGTTTAGTACTTATTTTAATATTTTAAACTCGTTCGTTTTTCGTATAAATATGTATATTTATTATAGAATTTAAGTTATTTGTATTTTATTTATATTTTCTATCGATATATATATATATACTTATATACATATATATGTTTATTTGCGGATAGGTTAATGTTTTGATCCATCAATTTTTTAGTTAAGAAAATGTAGAAAAACTAAATAACATTGCTTTTGGCGTCCATTAAGAAATGCTATTAAATTTTCGTTATTTTGTCTTTTTTTTATATCTAAACCATCAAATTTATCGAAAAAAATAAGTAACTGAATCGACAAATTATTGTTTTATGTAAATTTTTTATACATACAAATAAACATGTAAGGGCAGCACTTTATTTCTTTCATAAATCATAATATTGCGTGTACAGAACAAAAAAAAACGAAAAAATAAAATAGAAATTATTATAGAAGAGAAAATGCTTTTTCAATGTTAATCGTGAAAAATTGAGATAATAGATAAAAAAATACAAAGCAGGCCAAGTATATTCATTAAAGATAAAAATGATTTGTTAAGTGATTTTATGAATTTCCATAAAATTTATAAGAATTTCTATTTAGTTTTGTTTTGATTTTTTTATTAAACATTATTAATTAAATAATGAAATGCATAACTTGAATAATTAACAAATTAATTTAGTCAACAGTGATTTAAAATTATTTTTACTATTTAATTAGTTTACTTATTAAGTGATATGATTTTAATATTGTTACTGTCAAAACTGTAGCATATCATTTTGTACGAAAATAAATTCTTTTAACAGTATGATTGATTGATGACAGTTATGTACTACATAAGTGTTTATGAAAAATCATTATGCTTCTGGCAAACACTGTATATTTTTTTACTACAAACTGTCGTGTTGCAGAACTCGTGGATTTGCTATAACAATTTCTAAAAAAAAATAGTAACAAACAAGAAGAATACAATTAGAAAATTACACAAAAAAGATATAAAATTTACAATAAAAAATAATTTTAATTGCGAAAATAAAACGCTTAGCACCTTGACATAAATATAATATAATAAAAATTACTATTAATAAAACAAGTATTAACCTGTGAACAGCTGCAGATCTAAAGCATTCTAAAAAATTATCTTCTTGCAAACAGTTTTTACGATTTTACCTGTTGTAAATTTTTTTATAAAATAATTAATTCGGAATGTTTCCATTCTAAATGTGATTTTGTAATTCACAAAATAAAATTGCATTCGAATGATTGGGTTGTTAAATTACATTTACACTTGTTAAGTGTAATAAAAAAAAAACCAAATCGAACTTTAAAAAGTGTAAATTTAATAATATACAATCAGTACATCAATCAATAGTGATTGCTTGTAACGTGAATTGAATCAAAAACTTTTGAATTTATTTCAAGAAAACAATGTATCATTTGGCTGAGTGTTTATTTATTTATTTATCTTTTTTTGTTACCTAAGAAGGATAACAGGGCAGTAACGTAATTTTATACCTATTAAACTAAAAAGTAAAGTCACATCTTGTGGGTGGTAATTTCGTTAAACAATGAAATTGACATAAAAAATTATTATTATTATTGGTTTGATTTTCAGTGTTATAAAAAGTTATCTGATACGATTCTACCCTAATACAAGACAACTAAATCTTTCATTTATCTGGCAAATTATTTTTACAAATAAGTAAATTGATATATATCGATGTGGGACGGAAATATTGTAACTGTAATTGAAGAAAACGTAGGAAAAAGTAGAAGATGGATTACTGAAGAATTTTCCGTAAGAATTTTGATGCATTATTGCTGATTTAATAAATAATTCTTTCTTTCTATCACAGAAAACAGCAATTGGTCTAAGGAATTCGTTTAAAGATTGATAGAGTAAATCTGACTAGATTTCTTATCAATAAATTTCATTAAGATAAGACGAAAAAAAAAATCTTTTAAAATTAATTTTAAAACAAAATAATAGATTTTTCCATTTATATAGAAATATTTTTCACTAATTTAAATAAAATAAATTTGCAAATATTTTAATAATTTTTTTGAGGTGATTTTCGGTAGAAATAAATAAATAAAACAAAAAAGCTAGCAGTACCCATCCGCTGTATATCCATTTATAAAATTAGACGGTATAAAAAACAAAAAAAAGTGTACATCAAACAAAATTATATTTTGCCGCGCGGAATTTTTTTTTGTTGCGTATTTTCTTTTTTACTTTCCTTTAAATTCTGATCCTGACGTCCCCTCCATATGGATCAATGTTTCTTAAATTTTATTTATTTAATCTTCGTATTTTCTCCAGTATTATTATCATTATTTTATGAAAGATAATTGTGTTAAAGCCATAATTTTGACGAGGCATCATTATTAATTCATGAAATTTTAAAAGAATTTTATCCAATTTGGTTGCTTGCTGACTTCGGATATACATAGCGTTTTCGTTTTTTCTTTTTTTATTTATTTATTTCATATTTATACTGTGTGCGCGAAATGATACTATGACGACAATGTTGAAACCCTGTAATAATATTATAATTTTTTTATATTTTTATTTAAAAAAATATAAGGGTGGAATTTTACTTGGTGGACAAAAATTATGAAAATATTTTTATTTTTTATATTCACGCATAAACGACGTTAATTTGTGTGCTTTTTTGAAATAATTTTATTCGAGATGTGACTTAAGCAAAACTTAATTTTTTATTAATAAACATTGATTCGAATATAATTTGTTATTTAAAGGAATTTTAGAAGAATGAAAATGTGAATCTTTTAACTGAGTAAAGTCTCTAATATCTATCTAATTTGTTTACAAATTACAAGCAAAAAAAAAAGCATTGACGCTTATTTTTCTTGTAGTTTTTCTACCCATGTGAAATTCGCTTTAGTATAAAAATATTTTTTTATTTGTATAAATGTGTCGTGCGCGCTTTTATTAGGAAAAATTCAATTTAATAGAATAAACAATTTTATGAGCACTTTCAGAAGGATGGCAGAATTTTTTTTTGTGAAATATTGAAAGGCAACAAAAAAAAAAATGAAGAAGTGAATGCTAAATTAGCATCATAAAATAAAGATGATTATTCTTGTTGTGGATAAATTATGTCAATTTGTTTCATCTAAATAAATAAATAAAAAATCTAAAGTTTTGTGCTTTTTCACTAAAAAAATGTTCGCTTCTCGACAATATTCCGTATTATAATTTCTGTTATTTTTTGGAGCTACATTCTCGGATACATGGAAAATTTATTTAAAAAGAGACGTGTTTTTATGCTTAATATATGCTTGTGGTGAATTATATTAGTCCAATACAATTTATTACACAACCTCGAGGTTAGAATTTTTTATTTATTTTATGACTTCATTTATTTTATTTTCGGTTGTAGTTAGGTTTGGCTGCCAGCTTCGTGCCAGCATCACATATTTATGGAAATATCCTTTAATAAAAAAATTTAGAAGTAAATTATATTTATATATTATTTAACAAGATGAAGCTCGAAAAATTGTTAACGAAAGATGAAAAAAAGCGAAGCGTAAATCGATAAAATTGTCGATAAGTTTTTTGTGCTTTCACTCGCTTGTTTGATAAATAATAAATTTAAATTTCATTTTTTTATAGTTTTATTTTTATGTATTTTAGGGTTACTTACATCTTGCATGCATACTTCTCAAAAAAACATAAAAAATATAGCATAAAGAAATTTATGTATCGATTTTCATAAAACTGATTCAGTTTTTCATCAATTTTTAATCAAAATATTATTACTTTTATTTTTTTTTCAAAATAATAATTCGCCTACAGGCAGGCAACAAGCAATGCATTTTTTTATGCTTGCCTCGACGCTTTTTATGATATACTGTGCTCAGCTACAACATAATGGTTCTCTTTTTTGATGTAATAAAATATTATTAAAATTATAGAGAAATATAGTATTTAATTGTTTATTGTCCGGTCAAAATTTTATATAACTAATAACTAACTTGCTCATCCGTTATATACATTTTAATATCAATTTTTTGAAACTGAAAACACTTTATTTTAAGTAATAAACTATTAATTAAATATATCCTTGACCAAGTTTTGTAATATAATAATTAATTAAAATATAATTAATTAAATTATTTTATTTAATTTTTGTGCTTATTTATGTACATTTTGTGTTTTTCTAATAAAACATGGGTCCCTTTGGCGCAGAGGATAGCGCGTTGGACTTCTAATCCAAAGGTCGCGGGTTCGATCCCCGCAAGGGATGATTTACTTTTTATATTTTTAACTTGCGTTTTTAACGTGTCATGAATACTTTTGTTACTTTTAATTAAAATTAAGAAAACGTATTAATAAACAATTCATGAAAAGTGTTAGTGTGAGTCCTTATTATAATCACTTTAAAATAATTCCTTTTTACAAAACCAAAATGAATTAGCTTTGTGATTGCTTCCTTAATTATTTGATCGTTTGTGAAATTATTTTAAGTTTGGGTAGTTTGGCGAGATTACAATTGAATTTTCTTGAATCACAAAAGCAGAGAGCTTGAGAATTGAATTACATAGTTTGTATCCTTTTTTGCTAACAAATTGCAATATTTTCAACATTTATTTATATTTACTGCTACTCTTGTGACGTCGATTAATGGGTAAACGGGGTCGTATTATGAAATCAAATTGAGAATCCAATAAAATTGATTGTTTCTCGTATGCTGTTGCTGTTATTTCACTAAACCATGAATAAAGTAAAGTAAAACAAAGTGGAGAAGAATGTAGAAAATATAAATAAATTGAAGGGTGGTTAGTGTTGAGCTCCCTCATATTTATTATTGAGTTTATACATCCTGCACAACATAACTATGCACTGTGCATTCGACTCATCATACTCACAGCTTTATACGATTATGTGAACCAAATTGAACTCTGTTCCACGCCCAGTGGTACTGTTTAAATTCTCTTTTTTATCATTTTTCACCCCTAAATTCTTTACACTAGCTATATTCGTTATTACTGTTCTTTTTTTTTCTTGTTTATTTATTTATCGTGCACATTCTCAACCGTGGTATAATGCAAGAAAAAATACATAAAAAATAAATGATGAAATACGCGTGAATCTCACGTTGTGAGCCAACAATAGCAACCCTCTACAGCAAAATCATATAATATTAGAAAACGGTATTTTTTTTTCTTAAAAATTTTCCTTTTCTCTATCTTAATGGAACGAAGGACAACAATAATGCTATGCTGACGCTGAGGAGAGATATAAAAATGACACGCCTTCATTGGTATATTCTTCCTTGCAGCACTATCCTTAGGACAAATATAAAAAAAAATAGAAAAAAATCATTTAAGCAGTGGTATGACCACGAAGGTATATATCGTGAGGGTGTCAAGATGGCAACCTCTTGGTTAGCTATTCACTGTTCTACTTGAATCTACCGAGACAATTTGTTATTGAATAACTAGTAAGAGTGATGGGGTAATATACATAATCGTATATAGGACAACAAGGATAAATGATAAGGTTTTCATATAAAATGATTGGATTTGTTTTTTATACAAGCAAATAAAATGTATCGGTATCCATAATACTCCCATGGTTCCATTATTTAATGTTAGATCGGGGCAAATTGTTATAGGGAGTTTTATTTTTTGTGGGATAAAATAAAAACGATATAAGTGTGCGAAGCGGAGTTGAAAAATTATACAAATGACCCCAACAAACAGCACAATTTATCTAGCAATAAGGAATTATATTAACGAATTTTTTTTTCTTATAATATTGAACATTTAAGGATGAGATGAGGAAAAGAAACATTTCTGTGGGATGTCGAATTGGGTCGAATTTTCTTAATTCGAACTTTATATAATAATATTCTCCATCCATAAACTGCTCCGCCTTTACCAACTCTTGTGTATGAGGAGTAAATTACGCGCGCGATTCTGTAACGAACGCGCATAACTCATACCGCCATGCAGCATCCATAAAAAATTATTTCCTTTTTTATTTTATTTTAGGTTTTTTTTCCTTGAGTGGGTTTCTCGTTGTTGTCTTATATTTTTTTATTATTATTAGGATGTCTTGTTATATAAATTGTAAATTGCTAAATAATAAATTAAATTTTTAAATTGAACGTAATTTGTTTCTCATCACAAAGCTGCATCCATTCCATCGCCAATCGCCATTATATATAAGCAACTATGAAAAAATGTATGTTATTATCTCATTTTCTTTTTCTTAGAGACAAAAATCTATTGAATTGAAATATAATTATTTATTAATAATTTAAAATGATAATTTTCCATATATTTAATTTTTTAATTATTTCATTTTTATGCTTTATTATTGAATTTTAGATAAAACTGCATTAAATTAAATAAATTTTAGTAAAATTGCTAGCAAATATAGAAACCTTGTTTATCGTAGACGCACCGTCAGATGATTAGCATAAAATATAAAAATTATATCCAAATACATATGTTAAGTGAGTGTAAGCGAGTGCAGTATTTTATCTTTTAGCATAAAAAAGGAGGAGCTTCTCTTTAAAAAATGTCTGATATCCATTGTTGCCGCATTGCATTGTGTACTCTTCGATAAACATTTTACGATACAAAATGGAGGCGTGCCAAAATTACTCTCTTCTTTTATACATTGTAGCATAGTTTTATTTATGTTTTCAATGTTTATCCATATAATAAAAGCACGAGTTTAGCCTATGGAAATGCATTCTATTGTATTGTACTGTACCAACCAACGTCTATGAAAAATTCACTTACTGAGATGAATTCAATGCGTTAGTCCGTTAACGTTAAATATTAACGTTAATAACAAAACGGTACTGTATGGTGGTATTATTATTATTCTTTTCCATCTGTTTTTCGTTGTGTTATCAACAACAAACTCAACATTCAACGCAAATTGTCACTCATTCACTCAAGTGCGTTCATTGTTGCTGGTCGGATGCTGTATTAAAAAATAAATTAATCGGTTACATATTTATATATTATAGAGCTTTTCTGTGCTTTTTATTTCATTTTATTCACGTATATTTCTATCAAAAGTATGTTGATAAATCATAATCACGTAAAATAAATTTTGTACAGAAATTATTTTATTATAAAAGTCATCCTGCAGCAGCCCTCCATCGTGACAAGACGTATTTATATGGGAAATATTAGTTCGTTCATTTAACAGTTTTGTTTGTGTTCTAATTTTATTATTTTAATATTTTTTTTTCCTTTATTAATTTAATAAAAATAAAATAATAATATTTTTATTTAATTATATCGGTTTGATTGTTTTTTATTAACTGTGCTATTTGCTGTGCTGCCATTGCTAGTTATTATTTTATGGAATAAAATTTTGTTTAATCAAAGTGTTTTGATTTTATTTAATTTAATTTGTATTATTTGTAATACAATTTAATATACAACATTAGTCTGTTGCCATACATTTGGTTTTTTTTTGTTTTCGGAAAAATTGTCTGTTCAAATACTCTATTAAGCCAACTAGTGATAAACAGTGTTAAGTGACAAATTATTTTCTATCTTAAAAACTTTAGTGTTATTTTTAAACAAAAAAAAAACAGGGGCTTAAAAATAATAAAAAACAAATTTTTGTGGATATTTAAGGAAGGAAATTTTTTGTGCAGTGTGTTTGAATGTTAATTAAAAATTATTTATAAAGTGGAGTCGCCTGGTATTTTGTTAAAAATAATATTATTTTAATTATTATTATTAAAAAATATATAAATTAATTAAATAAAACAAATAAATAATTGTGCAATAATATCGGAAACATTATTATAAATAAAAAATAAAATAAAATTTATATAAATATATATAATTAATTTTTAATTAAAGCTTAATAAACGGCATCAACATTTTTACAGACGGGAACAAGGTGAGAGATATTATTTTTTATTTTATTTTAATGGATTTTAAATTATTTAAATTAATTTATTAAAATAACCACAAATTGATAAAATCAAATGACACATTATAAAATTTGATTTTAATAATAATTAATACAATATCCACAAAATAACATTGTCGATCAATAATTTAATTAAATTGAAATTGAAATTCAATTAAAATACAAAAAAACTATAAATATATATTTTGTGGTTAAAACCTGTAATTAACAATTTTAAAACCAAAATAAACGTTTTTAGAAGGGTGTATAAATTTCCATTTAATTCAATAATAATTTTTATAACATACTTCTGTCAAATTTATGGTTGCAAATTGCGTGAAAAAAAAAAGTTAAAGGGCGACATAATACCTAATCGCATCCCTAAACAAAAATTTATGAATAAAAAATTAATATTTTTTAAACAAATTATATGCTGCAGTATCAATTACATATAATATATTATTTAATTTGATTTAAAAAGAAGTAAAAAATAATAATAAAGATTATTAAAGAAACGAGAAGATAATTCAATAAACGTTTCATTATTGAATATGAAAAAAAAACAAGTTACAAAAGAAAATAGAGCTGAAGAGACATTATTTTTTCATTTTGTAAAATATTCTTGATTAAATGTAATGAAACTGCGTTTATATATTTTATTTATTTTTTATTCTTTTAAACCAATAAATATAATTGTAAACAACAATTTCATTAATTTTTTCTTTTATTATTGTATTTAAGTTTCTGTTAACGAAACTTTATCGTATAAAGTAAAAAAAAAAGATTAAATGAAAATGTTTCTTATGTTAAATAAAATATCAAAACCACAAAACATATGATCATGACTGTAGATAGACATAAAACGCAAATTTAATTAATCAAAAAATTAAAATGAATATAAAAAAAAATTATTATTATTAATAATAATAATAGTAATATAAGTAAAGAGTAGAGTAATGCATAGTGGCAGTAGCATTATGCTTTGTGTTGCTAATTTAACGACTTGTTAATAAATAATTAAACTAATTTAACTGAATTAAAATTCAAAAAGAGAAATAAAATATAATAAACAATGTAGAAGAGAATTGTTACAATGAATATTTTTTAACATATACAATCGTATAAACAAATTCATTTAAATTTAATTATTTTTTCATCTTGATGCTTTTAGTTTTATTATTTAGTATGCGTGTACATAGAAATTAATTTGAAATAGAAGAAGATTGTTGTGGGTTGATTAGGTTTCTTTGTTACCGGGTGATTTGATATTTGATTGTTTTATTACTTTTGTTGGTTGCTCTGCTGAGCCTTATTTATTTTTATTAGATAAATTCAAATCTATAGTTCAGTTACAGTCAAAATTCGTCAAAAAAAGAACAGCATTTTCAACGAAAAATAAGGATTAAACCCAAGACGCCAACACGGTGTCATTTATTATTATTATTCCTTTATATTTGATACTTAAAAGACTAAATAATTATTAGCTCTAAACAATTAAACATTTAGGAATATTTTTAAAGATATGTAATTATAAAATAAATAAATTCCGTAAGTATATTCCGATACGATTTAAATTTTACGATTGTACAGAGTAGGATAGATATGAATTCATCACATAGCAAGTGTATTCTATTTATTTACTTAGTTTAATTAATACTTGTTATTTTTATTTATTCTACCTAAATAAAATTCTATAAAATTTTATTATTGATTAAGATATTATTAAAATGTTGAATAATTAGGACTTCAAAGAAATTATTAAAAATTTCGATATTAAATAAACTAAAATCTTCGGAAATCTTTGTGCAATCAAAAAATCGATACAATCTAGCCAAATAGATGGTAAAATGAATTTAAAAACAAATTTCTCTTTAAAAAATGTTACAGAATATTTTTATATGCAAGAATCTATCATAAATACATTTGTTTAATGCTACTTTTTACAATGCCTATCATTTAACTACATGCCATAACTAAATTCTTTAATAATAATAATAAAAAATAATTAAATAATTAATTAATAAACACCGAATTAATTAAATATATATCTTGTAAATTTTCATATAAAATTTAATTAAATTTAATTTAATCTAATTTAATATTATTATAATTAGTTAATTAGTTTAATTTATATTCATATGCGTTCTATGATAATGTACAAAGATGCGTAGTTGTGAATATAAATAAATTGCGTTATGTATGTATGTTGCGGTTAGTTTAATTTTTGACGTTGGTGCAATTTTTATTTTATTTTTATTAATAATAAAGTCTATGCTACTCGTCTATGTATTATTAAAAATAATTATTAAATTAAAATAATGAAAAAATAAAAAAAGATAAAGTAAAAACAAAAAACAATAATAATAATAAATTTAAATTAAATTTAATTCAATTTATTAAGAATAATTGTTAAGTACGTGTTATATTTATTTATTTTTTTTTTTTTTGTTATTTTGTTGAGACATGTGTGTATGTAGCAGCTGTTTAAATATACATTACTTTACTTAACTTAATATTATTATTATTATTAAAAATTTGTCTATAGAGTTAAAGACATAAATAAATCATAACAAGTGTGAACGCTTTGTTCTTGATTTTTCTTTAATATTATTATTTGTTGAATTAAGCTTTAATGAAGAAAACTTTTGATTAATTATTATTATTATATTTATTTATGATTTTTTTTTTTAAATTTTTGTATAAAGATAAAAATCATTAAATGATGAATAATAAATATTTGCAATAAATAAAGGAATTAAAATTGTTTGTTTTTTTTATTAAATGCAAAAGATTTTTAATTGTGTTACTGATTAGGCGGAGGGAAATTAAGAGCAAAAAAAAAAAAATTAATACAAAAATTTTTGTAAATAAAAGATTTTGCCGTGTGTAAATTCACAGGAAAGGAGCGAAACAGGAACACTTGAGATAATTATTATTTTTATAAAAGTAAATTAACTAATAAGAAAAATGTTTTTCAATGCTAAAAGCGAATGTTTTTTTATAAAGAAATTAAATAAATAATACCTTTTGTTAATGAACAGAAGTGTGTGTATTTTTTTTATTTTTATTGAAATAATTCAAATTTATTTATTAGTTTATTTAATTTATTTAGTTTAATTCATTATCAGGTAACACCAGCATTATGTAAAACAAAACTAATGACTATTGTAAAATTGTTCTGTATACGGAAAAGTACTAATTTGTATTCACTCCCTAAATATTATATTCTGTAGAGATGAGATTAATACAGTAAAATACAACAGACAAATAAATATATGTTCAGTGGCTCAGGTGTTGTCGGTTTTTGTATTTTCTCACTACAATAAATTATATTTAAAAAAATAACATAATGAATGAAAAAAAAAACAAGAAGGAAAATAATGGTGCAGACAAAATACCACACCAATAATATATAAAATAAAATCGTCAATTTAACAAATTAACCATTTGATGTTTTGTTCTCTGCTTGTTTTACCTTTTTCTTTTTTTTTTTTTTGGTAAATTTTATTTTATTTATTCACATTGTGTATTCCGGTGTTATAATTAATTACAAACACTAAAAAGCAATTATTTCAATTGTATTTTAATTGTTTATTTGCTTCTTTTATCTATTTTTGAATATATAAATACCGAAAAAATCATTTAAATCATAACACAATAATCGAGGGAACGAAGAAAAAAGGGTTTTAAACAAATGTTTTCTTTATGGTTTCAGCAGCATCCAAAATTTATATCAACAACAGATATGATTTGTGTTTTATTATAATAATGATAATTATTTTATTATAAATGGGTTTTGTGGTAAATATAGTTGTAGATAAATGATAAAATTGAAAACGAAATATTATGTAATAAATAACGAAAAATGTAATTTATTTTATTTATTATATAAGCTGGCTGCCTGGTTGTATTTTGTTAATTTGACTTTATCAACAACAACAAAAAAAAAAACGCCAAAAAATAAAACCATTAAAAAAAGGGAAAAAGTGTTGTACCACCCACTCGGTTATCCACAATGGAAGATTATGAGATAAAATTAATTGTCCAAATGCATTAAGCTAATTGGTTGGCTATAAATTTTTCGTACCATCGTGTTCTGGACGGGTTTATGCCATTTTTTTTTCTGTTAATGGGTAGAATTTAATTGGTTTTATATTATTTATTAATTTTATCATTTTAGTTTGTATTTTGTGTTTTAAATTGTTATTTTTGTTAAATTAGTTTATGATTGAATTAAATATTTTATTATTTGTTTATCAATTACATTTAATTATTTTATGCTGCATTAATGCTGTATTTCCTGACTCATTAATTTTTTAAAGGAAGTGTTGCGTTGATGTGTTTAATCCATTACAGATTTTTTTTTTAATATTTTAATAATCTTCAGGAAAATTTTGATTTTGCACATGAATTTGTTTAATATTTTAATGAATTTTAGTAAATTATTAGTTTTTAATCTATTTTCTAGGTTTTATAAGTTAATAAAAACAAAATTCATCTGATTTCGTAAGAAATCCAATGAAGATTGCAGCTACAAGTCCTGCTTTCTACCAATTCATTAGAAAAATCTACCACGTTTTTTAGAATTAAATTAAACACAACAAAATATCGCGTTATTCATTAATCAAATAAAATAATTAAAATGTTGTCTAACAGAGTGAGAGAGAGAGCGTGAATAAAAAAAACCTTGGAAAAGAATGCATTCAGCGAAAAAACAAAGCAAATAAATTAGATCTAATTAATTTTTTTTTATTAAATTAATAACGAATTTATCATATTTATTACAATTTTTTCTATTTATTTTGTTTTATTAATTTAAAAGAAGAAAAAAAAACTGCTTTTATCTGTTGTCCATTTTGTAGGTTGACCATTACCATTGTTCAATCGTATTTAATTCATTTTGTGTTGTGTTTTTTATATAAATTTGTTGCTGAATGAATATTTATTGCATTAAATTGCATAAATAAAGATGAGTTTAACATATAGGATGGCCTTGTCAAATGCAGTATCATTACTTTAATTTTATTTTCCTATTTAGATTACAAATGATTACACAATGTTTCAATTCATTTAAAACAATATGAGATGATGCCACAATTTACCGAAAAAAATAAATAATAATAATAAAAATTGTTTATTTTATGCAATTATTTAATTTTTATTAATAAAATGCAATTTTACATAATTTAGATATATATATATATATATTTGTATATGCATTAGTTGGTGGGTGGGTGGTCAACTAGAACATTTTAGTGTACAAATATATACATATATTAGCTTAAGTGTTAAAATCAAACCAAAACAGCAACATCCTAATATTATGTATTTTGCACGGAAGTACTTTTCATCATCTTAAAGTGATCATAGAACGTTAATGTAATTTTATCTATTATCTTATAAACTTTAAATGCGGGAAACGGTAGTAATAAATTGTATTCTCTCTACGACAAAATTATAATGTAAATTATGTATATACTGAGTAAACATATATATATATATATATATATATTTATTATTATTATAAGAATAAGTATATAATATTCTTTTCCAAAATATTAATATCATTACATACACGTGATTTTTGCTTAATTTAATTTTAATAAAGTTTATGGAGTAAAAGTTTTTATTTTTTATCATCTTGTTGCTGTCTTTATGTGATAAAATTCTCTTGAAAATTGAATTTTAATGCTTTGTTTGCTTGATACAGTAAAAATTTGCTTAAATACCTTATAAAAACTTTTAATAATATATCTTACTTTACGTAAATTCCGTAATTATTTATGTATATATACTTAAAATTGATATAAATTTTCTATCAAAATCCTGTTTTAAAAATTTAGTATTTTGCATATAATTATTTATTTCTATAAATATAATCATTTTTTTTTTTGTATTATAATTTTCGTCGGTCAATTATATACAGGAAAAATATCCTGTTTTTGTCTGACTTAAATCGCTATTGGCTATTTTTAAAGAAATAATTTTAATTAAAGTGTTTATTGATTTACTGTAAAATTTATCTTGTAAATAATATCAGTATAGAAAATTTAAATCTCTTTATAGGCTTAATACTTTAAATTAATTTTCAATATTATAAGCATTTACATGATATAAAGTGATTAAATATTAACCAAACAATTCAATATATACATACTTAAAAGCACCGTAACTAGAAATCAATTCAATCAAATTGTATAAAATTTATTTATTTTTTAAAACTATAATAGTTATTGAATTTAGGTGACTATTTACATAATTACAAATAAATAGACTTTAGTTCGTAACACACTAAATATAACGAAGTAAAATTATTAAAATTAAACACCATATGCGTGATAATAGAATAAAAAATTGTATTTTTTTTTTTTTTTGCACTAAATTGATATTAATGTTTTGTTTTTATTATAATTTAATTCGATTCAAAACGTGTCGTTGTATTTCTATAAAATATATTTATTTAAATATTCACTTTGAAATTATTATTATTATTATTATTAATATTAGAGAAGATGCTATACATAACTGCTATGTATATCATGATGATTATGTGTATTGAGTGAGGGCGGAAGGGCATCAAAATAATAAATATACTTAAAAGAGGATATGATATGATAAATAAAAGAAAAAAAAAATAAAATTTAACCAGACAAATATTATTATTTTTTATTATTATTTGACATAATTTGCAGTTATATTAATAATTTTATTTTTTGTTTTTATTAACATTTGCAGTTTGGTTTTATTTATTTATTTATTTAATAAAAAAAATGTATTTTTTATTATGTTAATTTAATAAATTTATGAAATTTTAAATAATTTAATTTAATCAAACAAAATTTGTTAGTTTTTTTTTATATATATATTTTTGAAAAATTTTATATTTTTAGCCTGGCAAAATTTTGTGGTGTTTTTATTTAATCAAGAAAAATTATTAATAATTTTTGATTATCATGTTAAAAATATATTTTTGAATATTGCTTTTTGGCGACTGGTTATATTGTATGTAAAAAAATTTTTCCCCATCCTGTTGATAGTAGGTGCTTCATTGGATATTTTTATTTAATAGAATTACTCTCTAAATACGTAAAAGAACCTTTCAATTGCAGTTGCTTTGTCAGAAGTTTAATCGCTATCCACGTACCAGTCTCAAATTCGTTAACAAGACGCCTCAAAGTTGAGAGTAGCGTTTTTATTTTAATAAAAATAACCTGCATTTAATACGTCAGCCGGGATAGTTATTAACTAATAAATTTGACTATAATTAACTATTTTTTGCTTTAAAAAAATATTAAATTATTCTATTAGTAGGGAAATAATATACCAAAATTAGGTTAAATAAAAAAGTAAATGGACATGCTTAAACCACTATAGAAATAAACTTTAAATTTAATAATGCATAGTTTAGTCACATATCTACATAGTGTTTAATTGCAAGAAAAATTAAATAACAAAGACTTAAATAGATTTCTTGTTTAATTAACTTTATAAACTTGGTTAAAAAATATTTTCAATTAAAAGCATACGTTTAAAGAGTTTATTTCTGCTTTTTGTTAAAAAGAAATGAAATTTAAAATAATAATAAAAATAGTATTTGAGAGATAAATAAGTAAAATAATTAATTTTTCTACAAAAAGTCTTAAATAACCCTTGTCAATCCTTATAGTTTATAATTTGCTAAGTTATATTTAATTATTTCAAATAAAAAATAAAATCAAGTATTGTATAAATTTCGTTAAAATTATATTGATTGATAGACACAGTACTGTTTAACCATTACAAGAAAAAAAAAGCTTCATTAAACTTAACAACATAAACAAATGATGTCATCTGCTAAACTTAATTTTAATCAAATCTAATTCATTTGAATTGTTTTTATGAAATAATAATTTTGTAAGACACTAAAACAAAACGAAGAAGAAGAAGAATAAAAAGAAAAAATTAATTTAAAATTGAATAAAAGAAAGACAGAAAAAAATTCAAACATAGAAAGCAGAAAATAAAATAAAATAATATTAAATTAAAATAAATAAAAATGTCATAAAAAAAGCTAAATAAACTAAATTAATTTAAATAAAACAAAAAGAAAATTACAACTAATAATACTAAAAAATTAATTTAACTTAATTATAACACGACAGATGATAATAAAAACTAATAAATATATATTTAATAAAAAGCAGCAAAATATTTTTATTTATTAATCGACGTCAGTTAAACAGTGGCGCCTTAGTTTAATTTTTTTTGTTTTTCTTTAATAAAAAATGCTTTATTATTTTTGCTTTTGAATTTTAATCGGGTTTTTTTCCTTCTATTGTTTTTTATTAAAAAATTTCTTATATATATTTTTAGCTTGGACCCGCCGCAGCTGGACGGGGAATGTTTTGTTATCATTGTCCTCCAACATTACATCCAGCTGGACCACATCCACCAAGGCTACCAACACTGGATTATCCATTTGCACCAACACATCCTTGTAAGTTTATTACGATTATTAAATTTACATACATTTTTTTTCCTTACTTTATTGTTAATTCATTTATTATTAAAATATAACTAAACAAGAATATAAGGTAAAAACATGAGCATCATAACCACTCAGTTTGCACCGTTAACGTACACAATATTTAGTTCAGTTACTTCTTTTATTAAATTTACATTTATTTATAAAGAAAGAATAAAAATGATAATATATTTATTTAAAGCAGAATTACCTTATCGTAACAAACCACCAACCAACCACATTAACAAGCAACATAAAAAAAGGGCTAGTATCACGAAAATTCCATGTTTCTACACAAATAATTTTTTAGTCTAACTAAATTTTATTTATTATTATTATTATTTTATTTTATTTTTTTCCAAACAAAAATTGGTTTGACGTTTCTGTGTATCCTTATTACTCCTAAGGAATAAATTTTACGATATTTTTCTCCAAATTTTATGTAGGCAATGATAATTTATACAGATATATGTTATGTTATGTTCGGTTCTCTTTTTCATTTAATTTGTGAATTACGATTTTGTTTCGATGTTGTGTTTGATTAAATTACGGTTCGGTTGACGTCTGCACTGGTGATAGTCATGGCGACAACCAAGCTTTTTTCTTTTTTTTTTTAACGTTAACTCTTGTTAGAAAATAGAGAAATATTTGGTTGCCTTCTTCTATCAAAAATATATTATAGAACTGTAGATTCTCTTTACATACTCGTATATACCACCAAAATCGAGTTAGTTGTTAACTTTAGTCAATTCAATTTTAACAAATTATTGTCTGTCGATATATAGCTATGAGCAGATAGAGTTGATGATGATGATGGTTTTGTGTTACGTTTGTTCTTTTATAATTAAATTTTCCTATATTTGTTCTGCTTTTGGTCAGGCAGTAAAGCCATGAAGCTTACTTTCCCCAAAGTTAAATTTATGATTTTTTTTTATTTAAGTTTTTTTTTGCAAAAAAAATAATTTTATTCAACAGAAAAATAAATAAATAAATAGTGGATGGAGTTCAATAGTTGCCTTATAGCAAAAAAATTCATTACATTTTGACGCATTACATACCGATTGATGTTAATTCCATTAAAAATAAATTCCCTTTACAAAATTCAATTTTCCAACACAAAAAAAATAGAAGAAAAATGAAAAAATACGAAATATACAAATTTTTCCTTTTTTTTTTATTTATTTATTTATTAAAAACACAAAAATCCATGTACACTATTCGGTCGATTTGATTGCATTGATGTGTAAATATTGAATCCGGAAATGCGACAAAATTTAAATTAATTATTTAATTAGAATTATAAAAAAAAAATAGAATTAAAAAAATCTGCAATAATCCTCGATACAGATTTATTTGGCATTTTTTTTTTTGCTGTTTGGTGTTTTAAAATTAATAATAAAAAATTTTCCATGTTTCGTTTTTTGTTTTTGTTTTAAATATTATCCTGAAAATTATTATTATGCAATATTTCTACAGTATAGTGTAGTGCATTAGCTAAATATATATTTAAATAATTTATATTTAGTTAAAAACAAGAAAAATAAATTTATTTATAATAAAATAAAATAAAATTGCAACGTCAATACAGGTAAATTTAATTTAATTTCTTTTACCTTTATTGAAATATTTAAATTTAATAATAATAATAAAACTATATCAATCGGGATTAAAAATGCAAGCTTTATAGTTTTATTTCTTCAATTGAAATATGTATAATTTCTGAACGTGTTTATAAATATTATTGTTGTTATTTTTTCTCTTTATTCACCTGGGTGTGAACAAATTGATAAATAAAAGAATGTAATGCAAAAAAAAAAATAATTTTTTTTTCTTAAAGTAAATTATATAGTAACATTCTTTTTATTGTTTATTTATTTTTTGAAAAATTGAAAATAATGTTTGTTTAATTTAGCAAACACAATTTAATGCATAAAAGAAACCAACAACAACAAGTAATCAATTTGATTTCGTTCAATTCGTAGAATCGATTTGTTAATAATTTACATGCATTCAATTATTTAATCATTTTAATATTTATTTAAATAAATAATAAAAAAAAATCTGATTTTTTGTTATATATGTATGATTGAACGGCGCCAATACTAAATATTATATATTTATTTAATTCTATCAATTATATAAAGAAACAATAAATTATAGAGTGTTTATTGAAATGAAGATGTTGCATAAAATATAAAATAATAATTTTATAAATAATTAAAACGTTTAACTATAATTAATAATTTTTTATTTTAAATATATATATTAATGAGGTGCGGATCATTATTATATTCTTAATTATTTACCTGTCATAGTTATTTTAATTGAATAAATAAGCAAAAACACTGTACGTTTTTTTTTGTATACATAAATGTTGAAATAGCATTAACAATTATATTAGTTTTATTAATTTATGTTTTATAAGGTAATAACAGCTGATAAATTGGTGAAAAGGTAGAAAATTGTTTAAGAGATAAATATATATCAAATATACCACCAAAGGGTAAATAATAAGCTTTCAAAGGATTTTCATAAAATTTTCTCAAAAGTTAATTAAATAAAGTTTTCTACTCTTTTTATAATATTTACTTTGTTGTTTTTTATTTCATTTAAATTTATTAATAATTATAATTTTATTATTATTACTATAACGGAACTATATAAGTTAAGCAAACAGCTGATGTTAATAAAGTAATTTTAATTTCAACACTGCTGCCGGCCACCCATTTCTATAACCATTATTATTATAATTCACTTCTCTTATATTATGTATCCCTTTAGGAATTTTATTTTCTTTACATTGAATATAATAAAAATTTATCATTAATTCACTTAAATGTAATTTGAGACGTTTATACATTTTACTCTCAGATATTTTTACAATCACAGCCCTATTCAGTGCTATACTCCTCCTAAAATAAAAAAAAATTCTTTACTAAAGCTAAATACTTATAAAAAAATTTTGTTTCCTAATGCAGAATTAAGTCCAATGGGAATATAAATACGAATTATGTATTAGGAGATTTGCTCTACATTTTAAGTTATCTCTTTTATATAACTTTAAAATAAAAGAAGAAATAGAACCAGACACAGCTGTTCTATTGTCTAATTTTTGACGAAAAAGGAAAATTCTAATCTTTATGTCGAAAAGCAAAAATTCATAAACATTAGCTAAAAAATCAATAATTTTACCATTTGTTTTTTAAACTTGTGCCCAACAACATAGAATTGTTTTATTTTTTGAAAAATCTCATAATTAATAAGCCTCACATAAGGATTAGTCGAATTATCTACACATTTTCCTGTAATAAGTTGTTTTGTATAACTAAGTGTTAAGCGGGGCTGCAACATTTTTTTTTTTACAATTTTTCTTCATCGCTGTTCGTGCAATCTATGAGCAAACATTTTGCAAATTTCATAAAATTAAAGCAAAACTGATTAATGCACAATCTACTAGTGTCCCTAATTGAACATTTATTTTTTCTGATTTAATAGAAGAAATTATTTAATTTTTATAAACTAATAGATCAAAAACCAAAAACAAATAATATCCTTGAGTTATGATAAAAAGTGTATAAAATAATTATTCAACATATTATCTCATAACTTGTCACATCACAGCAATTTTAAATGCATAATTTATTATGTTATTGTTACTGCTGGTGTTGCAGATAATGGTAGTCATGTAGCCCGTTAACAATGCTGTTGAAATAACAAACCAAACTGACGACAATCTGACCAAAATTTAATAAGTTGGATTGACAACGACACCAATGTATATGCATGTATAAATCTCATACCAAAATCCACTTATATGCATTGTCTCTACGATTATTAGTTTTGCAAATTCTTGTTTCGCCATACATATGTAGCTAAAAAAATATTTCAATTTTCTATGTTTGTAGCAAATGAATTCTATCTGTTGGCAACTAACAGCATCAAATGGAAAATAAAAACATTATGAACATGAATCCCTAAAATAGGGATTAAAAATAATTAGCTTAGGACGATTTGGGAATTGTTCTGCTTTTATATACATTTATATATTATGAAGTAGAACAATTCTCTCATACTATTTCAGTTGGTTGTGTGGAAATATTCATTTTTGCATTTAATAATAATTATTTAAATTTTCAAAAATCGAAATAAAAAAGTTTTATTCAATCGCACCACATACAAGAGCTTAAAATTATACGCACAATAAAAGTTCAGCATATACTTTAGTTAAATTAAATTTACAAAAAATCAAATAAACAGTACGAGAAGAAAAAAATATTTATACATTTTTAATCCTTTAACAGGGATATAAAATAATTTTCTTTATTTTAATATATAATTATATTTTTTTTTTGTAATATTTTCCTGTAATCACCATTATTATCATTAAGAATGTATTTATCGCCCATATTTAAGCAGAAAAAAGCACAATATTTTATTATTGTCGTAACGAGGTCATACCGGTTTAATTTTTCATCCATTTCTGTGATAAACCCTTGTCAGTCCATTTCATTAGTGGAATTAAAAAAAAAAAATAAATAAATAAACATAATAATAATAATAAATAAAGAAGCAAATCGTAAAAATTAATACCAAAATGCTAAAGAGGTGGAAATTAATTTCCTATTTTACGTGAATAATCTATAAACAGGATCCATTGTATCGCGAACAGAAAATAACGTTGTAACAACGATTAACGAATTATTTGGTTTTCTCATTTTAATTTTAATTGCTGGTTGGATAAATATTTTTTTGTTTTTCATTTTTATTAATTTATTTATTACGTTGCAGTTAATGTTTAATGTAAATATTTTGCGGTTATTCTCTCCAACCCTTGGACTAAATGAAAAAAAATTAATATTTTTTTTTAGCGAAATAAAAGAAAAAAGTAAATCCCGCATAATATTAAAAAAAAGGGCGGCAACATAATTGAGTGGCTATGTACAGCTACAGATTTCACCTCAATTATAATTGAACCTTTTATTTGCTTTTCCGTAATTGCTGAGGAAAAAAAAAGATGCTTTAAAGCATTAAAAAAAATAGCGTAGCAAAAAAAAAAGGAAAAATTTAAATAAATAAAATTCATTTAGTTAAACGAGAAATGAATTTCTCATTAATTAATTAAAAAATGAAAGAGAATGAAAATAATTCTAATTAAAAATTGCCTTTTTCTATGCCCTTAATAAACATTTAGATACGAGTTACTCATATCATCCAGCGATACACGATGAGACGTTTGTACGGCGAAAACAACGCAGAAACCGGACAACATTTACATTGCAGCAGGTAAAAAATATATTTTTTATTCTAATAAAAAAAAGATATAATTAAATTTTTAATGAAAAAATAAATAAATTAATTTTCATAATTAAGCTGGAAGAACTGGAAACAGCATTTGCTCAAACTCATTATCCGGATGTGTTCACACGTGAAGATTTAGCAATGAAGATAAATTTAACTGAAGCACGAGTACAGGTAAACGAGCAATTTTTTTTTTAATAATTACTTTAACTTATGGAAACATCAAAGAGAATTTAATTTATTTATTTAGTTTTTTTTTATATTTTTCATACGGTCTAAAGAATAAACTTTGAACCTAATTTTATCTAATTATCATTTTATTATTAATCAAATGACAACATTATTATTATTATTTTATTATTATTATTTATATAGTGTTATATCCCCTAACACAGCTATTTTCATTTCTTACGATTATATTTTGCTTAAAGTATAGCAAAATAATGTGATGTTCTATCATCATCTATCGATTTGATTATTATCTAATTTAATGAACTGTCGATAAGATAATTTAATTTTGATTACTTGAACGAAATTATATAGAAAAGCTGACTTAATTCAATATATTAGCGTGGATTCGCACACTAATTCACTTTTCCTTTTTTTTTTCGTGTGTTATTTACTTGTATTTGGTTTTTCTTTTTCTTTCTATTATTAATAAATGAATGATAAAGGATTGTTATACAGTTTTGATCAACATGATCTTAATTCATTTATTTCATTTACTTGTTTTAATAAATTTAATTAATTAAACTAATAATGAGAGAGAGCACAGAAAACAAGAATTATATTTTTTTTTTGGTTTTTTACTATATATACCTATAAGAATCGTACTACATTGAATAAAGCAATCCCTTGGGAAGTTAACCAACAGAATAATTTCATTCATTCCATTAGATTATCGTTAAAACAGATAGAACAGAAGTACATGTAACAAACATTGAATGTTCAGCAATGTTGATTTCTGTTAAAAAAATTATAGAAAATACAAGTAGTTTCCTTGTGCAAAAATTAAATAAAAAGTTAATAAATACATAAAATAAACTAGATGTCATGCAACATATTGAATACTGTATTGGTATATTGGGGGTGACGATAATGGACAGAAAAGTATATAACTTGATAACAACACATGTTAATGCTTGAAAAACCAACATTGATAGAATTTTTTTTTTTTTTTTTTTTTTTGACCAGTTTATCAGATTAACTAATTTTCTTTTCACCGCACATTATTTACACAAAATCCTGGTTATATGTTTATTTTTATTAATATTATGATTGCAACATGCTTCTATTTTTTTCTTCTTCTTTTATTAAAATTTGCTAATAATTTTTGCACAAATAGAAATAATGTTTTGCTGTATTTAATGCAAACAAAAAAAAACAACTAACCTCCGAATTCAATTAATTTTGTTTATGCTTGTTTATATCCAGTTCCCGAAAACATTAAACGAATTTTAAATGTTTCCTTTGTTCTATACAAAAATTTATTGCACTTAAAACTATTCACTAAGTACTGTAAAAATACAATACGAGCTTTACATAACATAATCATACACAATATAACCCTTATTTATTAAGTTTTGTTTAAATTCAAATATATTTTCTTCTAAAGTGTTTTGCAATCTTTTATTTATTTTTTATTTTTTTTTTTGTTGTTTAATTATAATAAATATACACGTGCTCTTGTATTAATTATTTAAATTCATTGTTTTAAATATTGTTTACTTGAGAAACAAAAAAATAAATAGAATTACATAATAGAAATCCAATTAAAAAATTTTATAAATGAATCAAAGGAGAGAACTGAATTGGTGTTTACTTTGCTCTTGGTGTTGTGTGAGAAAAATGTCACAAAACAAATAATAAAAATATTATTAGTTATTGTAAAAGAAACTGCAATTTACAATCAAATGTAAAAAAATAAAAATAATTTCGTTTGAAATATGTCACTTACGGTAAAATAACAGAAAATATATCACATTTCGTGTGTTACTGATAGTACGCTAACTCTAATACATAATAGATCCTTTGGGTGAACAATAAAAAAATAGATAAATAACATGATAAAAAAGTTAAAAAAAGGACACACGTCATGCTGTTTAAATCACTCAAACATTACCAAATAAAACATTTCACTTTTTGTAATGTTATCTAAATTTGGAGATAGCTTGTTTCTAATATGGACATCACATTTTATTATTATTAAATTTGTAAGCAATAAAAAAGCATAAAGCGAATAAAGAAAAATAAAAGATTTGAAGCAATTTCTTGTGTAGAAGAAATGATAAGAAAGGACGTTTGCCTTGGTCTATGTTTTATTTACAGTTTTTTTTGACCGAATTTCTATTTTTCCTTTAAAAAGCAGAAGCATTTTCTTTATTATTAAATTGAATGTGACAAGTTGTCATAGTTAGTATAGACATGCCATTTAAGTGATAATAAAATGTTTAATGACTTTTTATTATTTTATTTGTATTTAATGTTTTAATTACATAATTTCAAGCAATAATAATTAATGTGCTTTTATTAAATTTACTCTAATTTTAATTACAACAAAATTTAAAAAAATGTTTAATTATTTATTACAAATAAATCAATCAAAAGTCACACGTATTGTCAGAAAAAGAAAAAGGGATATGTTAAACTAGCTACTGACATCTGATATGCTATGCCTAATGTAATTTAATTATTTATGATTCTCTAAACTGGTAGTGTGTTCACCTTAAGTATAAAAAAAATATTGACAAAACAACAGTGAATTGTTTTATTACTTAGCCAATTATCATTATAATTGACGTTGTTTTACATAGTGACTTAAGTCACGTGTCTGATAAATTGAATTTTGTTTTGTTTTTTAAATTTAATTAAAGAAATTTTCGATTTTTTAGTCATCTATGTTTATGTTGATTTATTTCGTTAAAAAATATTTAAATTTAGTTAAATGATTTTCAGGTATACAGAATTGTATTCATATTTAAGATTTTTTCTTATTTGATTACAAAATAAGTCAATTTTTATCTTCAATATCATAATGATTTTGAGATTTTTTGTTTTTTCTAAGCAAGTGTATTTATAAACCTTCTCTCAAAGAAAATCTAGTTGTCTATTACTACATCTAAGCATAATAAGTGCTATAAATTTAAAACGACTATAGTAATACTGACAGTAGACACACACGAATGCACCCACTTTGAAATTTGACACCAAACAGCCCTTCCTTTAATGTAATTCAATTTAAAATTGCAAAAAATAATAATAATAAGCAAAGTTGTATAATGTACATGTCAAGAGGGAAAAGAAAAACCAAATAAATAATCAACGAGTATTTACTCGTTTTGTTTTTGTCAGAATAAATTTTCTCTTATTTGTGTGGAATGTTGATGTTAAATCATTTTTGCGTCTTTCGTCTAGAATTTTTCCTTTTTTTTTCTTTTATAGTAAAAGCAACTACTAAGTTCAAATGTCTTTAAATCCTTAACTGCCCGCAGCATGTCACGTTCAACTAACCACAACAGTGAAGAATTTTGTTTCAATTTGTCTGCGATTTTTCTTTCATTTAAAATAAAAAACAACACAAAATTCCATTTTATGTAAATATAATTAAATAATTAATTTCAATTAATGATTTATCAACAATTTATTTCGTCTATAGTTCTTAAATTTTATATTAGACATAATAACAAGTAATAAAAAGTTTTTACTTGATTATTTCCTCTATTTAGATGGTAACTCGTGTGTTAAATTATTTTTTGTGTTAAAATTTTACATGAGTGATACTTGACTTGTGCTTATTGTCACCTTATCATAGATAAGGGTAGTTACTTTGTACATGTTTTGCTGTTTAAAACTACTCTTACGTGCTTTTTGTTCCTATTTTATAATTTCGTTACTGTATTTACTTGAAATAAATAATGTTAAAATTTCGCGTATTTACTGACGACAAAATTTAACAGTAATAAACTTTTAAGCTTTTTCTTTAAAGTACATTATTAAAAGTTTAAAACAAATACAATTAAATTATTTTTATAATATTATTTACATCTAATATTTTCTATAACTTTTTCTATTATTTAATTTCATTCAATTTTTATCAATATTTTGTTAATGTTTTATCCTTTGGGATGCATTAAAAAACAAAGCACAATATGAACAGATTATAAATTTCATCCATAAAAAAATACGAAGCTTTTAAACAGAATATAAATGGATTTTTGTTCTTCACACAAAAAAACGGTCACTACTCCGACTACTAAAAATTGTTTTCTAAAGTATTATTGATCCAAAAAAAAAAAAAACATAAAGTACGAGGAAGTAAATAGAACATCTGAGTAAATATTAAAAATTGATTTTGATAACAGAAATATAAATAAAATTTAACCGAATAAATATTTAACAAGTGAGTTATTTATATAATTTTATTTTTTATTTTGTTGGGTTGTTGCCGGTTTTAATTTAAAATTATTCACGCACGATTGCCATACAATTTGTGGTTTTTGATTATTTTATTAATTTTGTTAATATTTCCCTTATGGAAATATTCCAAAGTAATGAATAAAAATTAAATAAATGTTATTAAAAAAAAATATTTATTTACATATTTACTGACGTTATTTGTTGTTTATTTTTTATTTTGTCATCCCTTGAATGGATTAATAACAGTAGCAATAACATCAGTGGCACTAACAGCAGCAGCAGCAGTAGCTTTAATCTGGCACCTCGAGGCATTTATATTGTTTTTTACTGGTTGACGAAATATAATATAATGTTAATAATAATAATAATTATTATTATAATATAAATCGCAAAACAACTTGTTCTGTTTTAAATTAAGTAATAATAATTTTACAAAAAATATAAAAAAATATTATAACAGATGTGCTCAACCCTCAATCTGTGTGTATTAATGTGGCCGCAACATTGTAACATTAGTTTGGTTTTTTTTTGCCAGAAACAATAAAAATCCTTTAATAGCAATGAAAATGAATATTGATCGGTGTATTGGTTATAAGTTATTGCATTTTTACCCTTTTTTTCTCAATTTTGTTGTGGTTAGAATTTTTGTGGCCAACTATTTAAGCTAATCATCGAAGGGTGAAATATGAAATAAAGTATCAAAACATAAGGAGTTAAATATTACCCGTTTTTTTTTTCAGTCAATATTTGTACTTTTATTTATTATTTGTATGGATAGGCAATGATCTGGAAGAAACAAATTGATGTTTGTAATGTTTCCCCTTCGGTTTTGTTTTAGATATTTTTTTTGTTTTGGCAAGCAGTAGTGTACCGGGAACAATACTACATAAACAATATTAAGGGGTACTTGGATTAGCTTAAAAATAGTAATAATAAAAAAAAATAAATAGGTGGTAAACAGTATTAAAAGTCTATTAAAAAGGATAAATGACAAAATTGTGAAAAGAAATTTAAATTAAATAAACTTAGAAATGATTATAAATCATTAATAAAGAGATGATAAAAAAAAAAGTGTAGAAGAAGTTACCTCAAGGGTAATCGAGTGATTATTTATATATTACTTTTACAAATAAGGGATGTTAAAGGCTAATCCTTACCGAATGCTGACACTTGGTCGTTTTTCTATTTAGTATTTTATTCTTATTTGTCAAATTGTCATTGTTATTTAATTCAATTGTATAAAACAGAGGGTTGCTTATTACAATAGTAAAATTTAAATAAAAGCTTAAAATAGATAAAAATGTGGTTTGACAATAGAATTACAAGATTATCCTTAATTAGCAATTAATCAATGTAAATTTATTGATGAAAAAACATAGTTAATAATTAATACTTTTATTGCAACAAATTACATTTTAACGTTAAAATAAAAAACGTGAATTCTATTTGTATTTATTTTTAAATTAAAAATTTTAAAAAAATAATTACAAAAACGAATAACCATAAAATGTAGCACAAGTTTTTTATTTCTTTTTAATTATGTTTAAAGGATATTGTTATACTAATTAAAGAATTGTGAAATACAATTCCAATTTGTACGTAAAATAAGAATAATAAAAAATTAAATAATGTCAAATTATAATTTAAATGAATATTTTTCTTTCAAAATAACAAAACAAATAAAATTTATTTTTACCTTATAAAATACAATAATTTAACGCCCCTACGCTGTCTCAATTATTTTATTTAAATAGAAAATCTCATAGAAAACAGTTGCAAATTAGTCATAAAAATCAAATAATAAGGAATAATAATTCAAACCAAATTTGTTTAGTAATAAAGATAAAGAAACAAAAAAAAAATACGTGCTGTGAGCTGTTTACTGTGTTATAATCAGGGTGGTATATCACTGTTGTTACCATTAGAATTGTAGAATCGAGTTATGTTGAACAGAATACAATACTATAGAATAGCCTAAGGATAATGGAAAATTATTTGTCTTATTTAAATTTAAATTCATTTGTCTCATTCTTCAAAATGATATTTAGACTTGAGCTGTTGATGTTAAGGTACACAATGCTGGAGTACATGAGGTGTAGAATTTTTTTTTTTTGTTTAAAAAAGTTTTGAACAATGCGCATGATGTATAAGTAAACATAGACAATGATAAAGGTGGCTCAACATATATACGTAGGAGGGTTGAATTCCACCATTTATGTTGAAAAGTTTTCTCTCAGTTAAAAATAAAAAAAGAAAAACCAAAACATCTTTTCTACGTTATATTAGTAGATTCTCTGTTATACAGTCAAATAAACTCACCCCAATTGTATGTTTAAAGTTGATTGTTTGACAAAATCTATTATCTTGTTTTGTGTTTGGTGTAATGGTTTTCTAAATTGAAACAAATACATATTGTGTATGTTTTAAGAATTATTATTATTATTATTACAATAATTGCCATTGAGGGGGTTCGGTTATGGTTTAGGGAGTAAACGTCATGTTGACACTTTTTATATACATATTTATTATACGAAAGAGACTAAATACATAACTTTTTTCGAATGTTATTTTTATTGTGACAATTATTTTATTTTATTTATGGGTGGTATTCGATGTAATTGGTTATATTAGGCGGCAATATATAAACATTCAAATTATAAATAAAAATACAAATAATAATAATAATAAAATTGTAATGTAATTTCACGTTTTATTATATATGTTTTTATTTTTAATGACAAATTGGTTTTCTCAAATTTATTGCTCTGTGGCGCATTAAATTATTACTTGTTATTATTATTGCCATTCTTATTATAATGTTTATGCAGACATTTTATTTGTTTCCACCTTATCATTGGTTACGTATTTATTCTGCCCAATATATCATATTAAAAGCTTAAGTACATTTACGCCAAAGAGAAAAATTAACAAAAAAAAATAAAAACAAGAAATAAATTTCAATATTTTTATCTTTCCCGATAGGTTTGGTTTCAGAATCGTCGTGCCAAGTGGCGCAAAGCAGAACGTCTTAAAGAAGAGCAACGTAAACGTGATGGTAGCGGCGGTAGTGGACTAGGTGGTTCCGGCGGTTCTGGTGGCGGGTCAGGAGCAAATGGTGATCCAATGGGTGAGAAACATGAAACAAGCCGTGACTCATCGCCTGATATAACTGGCGACACAGATGATATGGATCGTCGTAGCTTGAGTGCACCACCACTAAGTCCACGTGTAGATTCTGAGTCAGAGCGCCCACTATCATCGACCGCTTTGACGCAATCAATATCGCAATCAGGCTCAGCTGGATCAGCTGGTTCACCATCACCGAGTTTAAGGTGAAATTTTTATAAATTAATTTTTTTTTTAATTTTTTGTTTTAACTTTGTTATCCATGTTCAACAGTAGGATATCTCAAAACTCTGCAGCGAGCCCCACTGCCTCAAATAATACAGATTCACCAATTGAGGTGGGTGGCCCCTTATCTTTGACTAGCCGAGCACCTACTACTGGTATAAGCACACCAAATTTTGCCTCTCATCATATTTTTGGATCATTTAGTGAAAGGTAAGGAAACCTTTTTTTTTAATCTAAAAATTCCGACAAACGATAACTAAATTATGAACGTTGTGACACGTGTCAACAATAAACCAAATTTCTCTTGAATTTAATTGATCTTGATTGCTTTTATACTATTACAATATAATTTAAGGAAAAGTGTGTAAATAAATCATATAATAAATAAATAAATAAATGATTTTATTGACCATCAGCATCTACAAACATATACAAATATCCGATTACTTAAATTTCCACTCAGCTTTACTACACTAGTTAATTATTGTTTATTTAACGCATTTAGTTTTGTGATTTAAGTACCAAAATTATATACGTGCCGCTTTTAAGTAGCATTTCTAATAACAATAAAATAGATAAATACATTTATTTTTCTGCCGTATTTAGTAATAATTATTTAACCACCCGCTGTTACTTTATTATCGTGAAACATTTTTAAATGGGGTGGAATTAAATAATATTTATTTTCATTTATTTCCGTTACTGTAACTTTTGTTCAAAGTTCATTTTGTTTTTATTTTTTGTCTTTAAAATCACAGAAATATTTATTATTGTTAAAATTGTTTAATTAATTTGCGATAATTAACTGTTTATAACTGATTTTTCTATAAAAAATTTTCATATTATTTCTCTTTCGAGAACAAACTTTATATTTAGTTAAATCAAGTTGTGGACAAAAATATAAATAAATTGTTATATTCTTGTTTATTTGATCGTTGATTTAATGAACTATAAGCACAGCAGCATGTCATCCCTTAATTTTGATTGTTTACTTTTGGTTATATAAATATAAAAGAAAAAAAAAATAAAATCTAGCATGTGAGGGTTATAATGGCGGCATTCACCCTATACTATGTATATCACGCCCCATTTACTAGATGGCCCACAGTACGCATGCTTTTCAATAATTTTTACAAAATCAGAAAAAATAAAATAGCAAAATAGAGAGTATTCAATGTACAATGAGAACAAAACAGAGAATAATATAAATATACAAAAGTACAACAGGGTGTAAAAAACTGGACAAAAGTATTATTTTTTTATATAGTAAAAATTACCCACCGTGGGGTTAAACAATAATAAAAAAAAAAAAATAAACACAAAACACTTCACAGTTAGCTACTATGTATTGTGTTTGTTATGTTTTATTTTGTTTGGTCGGTATAACGCGTGCGCTTAATCAAAAAAAAAAAATTCCACCCTTAAAAAACATATTATTTCGATAATTTAAACAATTTGGTAACTGTTTTTTAATTCAAATCAACAACAATAAACAAAATAAAAGAAAAAAAACCATAAGTTTAGTTTATTAAAAAAAATAATACGAGATTGCTTAAGGGTTGCCTGTGGTTTTGTCGCGGAAGCTATTAAAATGGTTTCACGTGACTAGGAAAATGACAACAATCAATATGATATATGAAATGATTATGATTTTATATTTTGCAGAAAATAACTTTTTTTATTACTATTTTTTTTTTCAATTCTAAAAATATAAGATTAAATTTATTATATTTTGGATAAATGAATCTATAGATTAAATATCGTTCAGAAAAAATCACTGTACAAACAAAGAAATTGTATTTTATCATTAGACAATCATCAACATTAATTTTGCACCCTCTATAATCTATACTATATATTTTTTTTTTGGTTATTATTTTTCTTCTGTTAAATATAAATAATTTTGTATTTTATAAGAGTACACAGTCATCCGGTTTCCGGTTTTTCTTTTGCTTTTATTTATTTTTTCCTTCTGACTTTTAATATTGCGAAAATTATAAGTTAAAGAATATTATAGAGTAAAGAAATAAATTAACGTAAAACCAAAGGAAGGGTATATTATGTATAGAATAGAAGCATAAATAAGGAAGTAAAGAAGGCAATAAAATTATATATAATTTTGGGGGTGTTAAAACTTGTATATATTTTTCTAAGCAAATGTAGATGTAAATCAAACAGATTTAACTTAATGATTATAATGACGTTGATGACATTATTATTTATTCGCTTATTTTTCATGCATAAATATATCTATTATGCTGAACATGATTACACCATGTTATACGTTTAACAAAAAAAATTAATGGTGAATAAAAGAAATTACCCTTAATAGATTTATTTATATTTTTATTTAACAAAAACATTTTGCATTTTTATTTTCATATAAACGATATGTGCACGAGTATATGATAAACGTATTTTGTTTTAAATTAAAGAGTTCCCTCAGTGATTGATTATAATTGCATTAAAATATGACATTTAAATTTAAATTATTGATTTGATATTAACTCTCAACAAAAATATATGCGGTTTCTTTGTAGATCTGTATTAAAAATGTATTAAGTTATAAACAATCAGTTATAAGAAGAAAAGATAACAATGCGATTCTAGTTATTGAAATCATTATTGCTGTGATTTATTCTAACTAGCCTTATTTAGCTATAATAAAAGCTAGAAACACGTAATACATAATTATAATACATATAATTAGATTATAAAAGTATCGCATTCCTATAATCGGGATTCATTACTAATATTTGTGATGAGCACTGCGATTGTATCTTTACTATCCTATGTTTAATTCTATGATGATGACATCGCAAGTTTTTTAAATTTATTTATTAGTTTCATTTCCTGGGAGCATTTAGAATTGATTTAAATCTCTATGCACCACTTTAAATTTAATTAAATGACATTCAGGAAACTTTCAGTGTTATAATTACAAATTAAAAATAAAAATTAAGCTTACGTTTCTTCTGCATAAAAAAATAACAAGAATCAAAAAAAAAAAAAAAACACCCTAAAATAATATAAAGAATAAAAAAAAACGCAAAGATAAATTTGCAATAATCATTAAATTACCATTAACATTACCAATGCCATTATGATTCCCATTAGCATCAACATACTCGATTACATACATTTTTATTATAAATTTTGTTTTATATTTAATTTTCATGTTTGTTGTATAAATAGGGGTGGATATTTTGGGTGATTACTGTTTATTATTATTATTATTATTTTGTCAATTCATTGTTTTCTTTTTGTATTTATTTATTTATTCATTAAAAATGTATATATGTGACAATTCAATTTAGCCTATTTGTAACTATAATTTATAGGGCGTTCTGATTTTTATCGTTGCAAATATGTTTTATGCGAAATAATAAATGGGAAAGTGTTTTTTTTTTTTGGAGTTTATTGTTTTTTTTTATATAAAAAATAAATAATTAAACCTCACAATTAAAAATTATAGAAAATTGTCTGTTCTCTTAAAAATTACAATTTTTCTTTTTAAAAGCTTTTTCCATGAAATACTGGTCAAAATAACAGTGGAAATGATGTTTAAGGTTAATAGGAATAATAATATTTTTGTGGCTGAGATAAATACATTCTAATTCTGTTTAAAAAAAAAAATAAATAAACATTATAATGTAATATTAATAAATAAATAAATTTAAACAAAAAATAAAAAAAAATACGAGAAGATTATGGTTTGGGGACGGCTAAAATATAAAAATTATTTATATATTTTTTTCTCTTATTACAAATAAAAAGAGGATTATATATTATTTTAAAATTGAGTTTTTCCAGATTATTTTCTTCTTCAAAAGGTTTTCTTATTCTCTAATTGTTTGTCGAGGATGAGAAGTACACAGGAAAATAAAAAAAAAATTTCGTTTTCTTTACAAGAAAAATGAAATGGCCGAGTCCAAGCTTAACGTAACTCAAATTAAATATTATTATTATTATTTTTTTTTTCATCTTATTTCTTTTGCTGTGCTGCCTTATGTACGACAAATAACGTCATTGTTTTAAAAATAAAAACGAAATAAATTTAACAATAGACAAGTCACGACCAGCTTCCTTTTCTTTTTTTTTAAGTGAATATATAAAATCGGCAACCCCATCGGTTGCCTGTTTTAAAGCTTAAAATGTAATAATGTACGGTTGTCAGATTTAAGTAAAATCATCATTCTCATTCTATACTATATCACGGCTGTTTATATTTGCTTCATAATATATAACTGAAAAACATTGTCAATATTTTAGTATTATTATTATTACTTTTCTTTTTTGTAATTTAAATTTTTTCGTTTATTTTTTCTATTAATAATGTAAAGTCCCAGAGGTTTTTTTTTTTATTATGTTCGCTTATTGTTTTGTTAAAACGGAAAATGAATTACTAAAAAAAAATAAAAATGAAAAGAAAACATTGAATGAAAACAATTAATTTACACAACGCTTAAGTTTTATTGTATTTATATTCATTATATTAATAATTATGTATTTATTTTAAATAATTTTTGAATATTAAAGGCTAATATTCGTTTAAGAATTATATAAACAAAAGTTTTGTGAACAGAAGGAATTGAAGTGGGTAAACAGTTTAAACAATAATTGTGTTCTTAAACGATTGTTAGATTGAAGCATGTAACTAATTGAAATGTAACAAAATATTAATTGCTTATTATATTTGTTTAAAAATAAAAAAAAAGAATATAATAAAACACAAAGTTTACTACTGAATTGTGAGAAAATTGGGATTTTTATAAAAACAATACTGATGATTAAAAGGTAATATGTTTAAAATCTAGAGAGTTTTAAACTTCACAGTTTAATCTTGTGTACAACAGAGGTGGTTAAAGAATGAATAATATTGTTATAAATAAAATCTTTACTGTGTCCAAACAGTAATTATCTTTATACTTATACTTTATAATCAATAAATAACAACTAAATTATAGAAATTTATTTATAAATAAGATACAAGAGATAAATATAAATTAAATAATCATAGTTAAATTAGTATAATTAAATTAAAAACACATCAAATCTCACAACATTAACGAAAGACTCTTAAATAGAAAGAAATTCTTAATACAAAAAAATATTATTCAGTGAGCGTTATTCAGACAGAATCGATAGAATGGATAAAAATTCTCTAACGTTAAAACACTTTTAGTTATTTATAATAACAGAAAGAAAAGAATAATAATAAAAATAATAAAAAAAAACTTATTTTAAATTAAATTCCCTTAGATCCTTTAACTTAACTCAAACACTTTTATTTTATTATAGCATTTTTTTTTTCTTTATAGCTTTGTTTCACTGTTTTTTTTTTCCTATAATATTTTCTCTCGTATTATCTATATATATATTTCTTTTATTTTATATTAAATGGATATGATAAAGTTAAAAGTCCCTTAAGTTTAAATATTCATAAAAAAAATGCAAAAAGAGGAAGCGAAATCACCTCCTTCCTTCATGTATGAATAAAGAATATAAAATGTAAATAACAAGTGAATTTTTATTCGATTTGACGAGATAACGAAAAAAAAAGGGATATTAAAGGGTAAGAAAATGATTGAATTTGATTGGTGGACAGTTGGTATGATTAGGAGCATAAAAATTTATAAAATAAAAGTGAGAAATTGAATTGAAAAAAATTATTTAATTTTATTTTGCTAATATATAATTCATAAGGATATTTATTTGATCTTTTCTATTATAGTTTTCTATTAATTTATTTATATAAATATACATATATATTTTTATTCATAAATGAAATTAAAAAGATAACATAAAAAAAAAAATACAAAATTACGAAAGAAATTTCAATCAACCTGTTTATTAACAATTTTATTTAATAAAAATTTATTATTTATATAGCGCAATATGACGATACTCCTTTTTTTTATTAAGTAGATTATTTTATATTTTGTTATTACGTTGAAAATCCAACGAGACTTGAATTCGTCCTAATTTTATTTTCTTGACTTTGCATAAAAATTTATTAAAAAAAAATATTTACTTAGGAATTAACAGAAAATATACAAAAATTGATAAAAAACCCGATAAAGTTTAGCTGATTTTTGAAGTTTTATATTTTTATGCCATATCAACGCCGAATTGTCCAATTATCAGAAATACAATTCAATCTACCTTGCATTTCTATAACAAATTTGGAATTAAATCGCGAAAATTAAGACAAAATCAATTAATAAAAGTTTTAGCTTAGAGTAGCGAAGCATTCCTATTTTTGGCAGTTAAATTTATTTTGAGAAGCAAGAATATAAAGTCATTCTGTATTTAATAATTTACTTGAATTACTCAAGCATATTTCTAAGGGTAATTTCATTGTAAAAACGCAATATCAACGATTTAATTAATAATCAAGAAAATTTTATTTAACTAAATCATATAAATTATGAGAATTATCCTAAAAATATAAATAATATAATAAAGACATCAAATGTTAATCAAAAAAAAAAAAACCCACCAGTAATTTTCTTTCTTAATTAAAACAATTCACTAATAATACAAAAAATAAAAAAAAATATTCATGTGACTAAACAAAAAATTTAAAAATTATTATTTTTTCAAATTGAATTAATAATGTTTAAGCGTTTTAACTAACTAGTAAATATAATAAAAGAAAAAAAAAAACACACATCAACAACGACTAAATAAATATTATTAATCAAATTAGTAATGAAACAAATAAACAAACAAATAATCAATTTAAAGAAATTAAAAATTATGATGGTTTAAATTTATTAATAAAATTATTAAAAATAATTATAATTGACGTAATAAAATTATAAAAACAGAGAGACAGAAAAATAAATGATGCAAAAGATATAATTTATATGATGTTAAAATGTAAAATCTATATAAGAAAAAGTATGGAATGCGGGTTGCGTGATGTTGTGCAGAAAATAATATTAATCTAACATTAAAATGAAAAGGGAAATAAGAAAAGGAATTGTTAATAAATTTATATATAGATTATATGTTAGAAGAAACGAAACATTAACACCAAAAGAAAAAAACGACAATTTTTGAATATTAATTTAAATGAAATTCACAAAATACACGCAAAATAACAATAAAAATAGAGAAAAATTAATGAAATAAAATAAATGAATTTTAATGAAATATTAAATATTAATTAATTTTAATTTTTCAATATAAATATTAAATATGTGGTCTTATTTTATTAATTCATTAATTAATTAATTTATTAATGATATAATAAATAATTAAATTCACTAACTAAAGCTGTTATCCCTGTTATGTTACAAAAACAAAAAACAAAACAAAACGCAAATATTGAAATTAATTGAAAAATAAAGAAGAAAAGAAAAATGATTTAATTAAACACGTGTTTATGTTCGTTTTTTTTTTGTTCATAAGAATAAACAATAATTTGTTTAATTAATTAATTTAAATTTAATTTATTTAAAAAATATAAATTTTATATGCTGTACAATGGATGTTACATGCACAGTATATTTTACTCAAACCAACTACACAAATTTGTCTTTACTTCTGTATATGTTTAATTAAATTTTATTATTATTCTTTTTTTTTTTTTTTATTTAATTAAGTTTATTCTCTGTTAATTCAGCAAATTAATTTATAATTGAAATGTTGAAAGAAAGATGAAATAAAAATAATTATTATTAGCAGAAAGAAAAAATATTAATTAAAAGTTTTTTTTTTTTGTTTTTTTTCTCTTGTTTAATGAATAAATAAATTATAAAATAGAATTTGATTATAATGACAATGACGACAATTGTTTATTTATAGTATTTTTAATTGTTAATAATCTTTATTTAATAGAATTAAATATTATTTAAGCGACAATTAGTAAATACGACAGAAAATTTATTAAATTTTATAGTTTTATTGCTTAAAACGCTTGTTTAATTTGGTTTTGTTTATGTAAATATTTAAATTTATGCAAATTAACTATTTAAAAAAAGATAGTGTCATTAATTGCCAACAGATTAATAAATAATTTCTTATGATTACGAACGTACATTGACAGATTTATTTTTATAAACATGAATTAATTTTATCACTTTTAAAACACTACAATTTACAAATCCTCAGTAAGAAATCATCAAAATTATATTTTTATACATAGAAAAGCTCTTATAGTTTATGTTAAAAAGAAAAGTAATAATAAACTTAAATAAATTACGTTTTGTTAATGAAAAACAATAATAAACATTACATCAGTTTATTAAATAAACTAAAAAGTAATTATTTTTATTATGATTATTCGAAGACATAAAGAATTATTATTTAATTTGCAAAATAAATAATGAAGAAATTTCTATCACCAAAAAATTATTACTTTAATTAAAGTAATAACTGAATAGTATAATACGAATAATAATGCTTGATGAATGCAAACACATTATATGACAAGAAAAAAAAGTAAAGAAAACAAATTTCATCATATCTAATAATTCGCATATATAGAAAAACTTAATAATTAATGTTAAGTAAAGTAAAAGTTAACGAAAAACTTAACTAATCTCAATTTCTGACAGATAAAATTATAAAATTAGATTAGTTAGAAAAACAAAGCAAGAGAAAATAATAATAATAAAAAAAAAAACATACGTAATGAAACTAACTGAATTAGGTTTGTTAAATCAACAAAACAAACTACCAAAAGTTGGTGTGTATTAAGCTAAATAACAACCAAAAAAAAATAAAAATCAAATAAATAGAATCTAGCGCAGTAATAATAAGTACATAACAACATAACCGAGATGATTGCCGACTTATATAGCATCAAAATAAAAATTTTATAAGGTTTGAGAGGATATAAATAAAATGAAATTTTTATTAGTATTAAATGTGGAGTTGCTTCAAGGTGGGGATAAAACAGAATTATCCACTCGGCTAATAACACTGCCAAAAAATAAATAAAGAATGAAAGGAAACAAATAAAAAAAAACAAACAAACGGAAAGAAAAGAAAAGAAAACATTTTATATCTTTAATTCATTTGCAGTTCATCAAGCAAATAAATAAATAAATAAAAAGTTTGCAGACAACCGAAACAAAGAAACAATATGATTACATTTCTAGTTAATTTTCTATAGAAAATTTTCTCTGATTTCATTGAATCTAATTACTTTCTATTTGTTACTTTATTTGTCATTTTTTGTATACTGCCAATGTGTGTTTTCTTTATTTATTTCCTCCTTACTTTATTCGCATAGTATAATGGTTGAATTTATTTCAATAAAATTTTTGTTCGTTATTTTTTCTTTTAAATTAAAATATTAACAAAATTAAATTTTTTTTTTTGCAATGCAATTAGACTTTTTGAAATTAATTTTTATGTAAATATTCACAATTTATTTTTAATTA
Organism: Ptychoptera contaminata; assembly: GCA_963942525.1. Classification (NCBI taxonomy): domain Eukaryota; kingdom Metazoa; phylum Arthropoda; class Insecta; order Diptera; family Ptychopteridae; genus Ptychoptera; species Ptychoptera contaminata. The sequence continues at coordinate 9,757,371 of OZ012636.1, read as the reverse complement.
ATGGTTTAAAATTTATTTAAGTTTTATAGAGAAAAATCTATTTAAATTATTATTTCTACTATATTTTTATTGAAAACTTGTTTATCAGTTAAACAGCATTTTTCATTTTTGCAGGTAATAGACAGTAGTATGAATTTCTATTTATTTATTTCTTAATAAAAGCATTAAAAAAGTATCGAAATAATTTTTAATAGAAGATTTAGTGAAGCCTTGCACATAGAACAGTTAAACAGTATCTACTCAGCAAATTAGCACAGTTGAAATGAGTTAAAACTAATTTATCACCAATAAACATCACATTTATTATTATAAGCACGAGATAAATATGTCAAGTAATTTGCAGCATTTAATTTAAATAAATTATTATTCAAGATTATAAAAAAAAATCAGCAGGTGCACGTACTGTCCAATTAAATTTGAATAAATAAAAACTTTCAATTAACGAGCCTAATCAATCAATTTTAATAAATCAAAAAAGAAAAGAAACGAAAAAACAAATAATCATCTTTAAATTAATATATAACAAAAAAAAAATAAAGAAAACATTAATAACATTGTATCTTTCGATTAATTTCGCCTAACAAAATCATCATCTTTGCATTGTCATCAAAGTCAAATAACAATCATATTTATTATAAGTCTGATGTAATGATAAATAAAATTATTATTAAGAAAATCATCCCGCATATTTATTTATCATCACTCAATATCATCATTCATCATAATAATAATAAAAATATATATAATTAATTATATATTCGGCTTATTTCTTGCTTTTTTTTTGTTAATTCTCCCTATTAAACAGTTTCTTTTTATTCGTTGTTTTATTTTTTACGGCTTTATTCTTTAGTAATTTAATTTAATAATATTATTTTATTGCTTAAAAATTATTCATAACATGCAAACTAATTAATTTTACTTAGTTTTTGGAATTTAATATTTGGTTAAATCAGTTGACATCAATCTTTTTTTTTTTTTTTTTGCAATGATATATAAAGCATTATTGCGTTGGTAATTAATTTAAATAATTTTTACATAAATAAATCGAATGATATTCTTCATTAGCCGAGATAACTGCAATAAAATCTATGTGACGCCAAAACGGAATTAAATGTACTTGCTGTATTAACTTAACCTTTCTATTTTAAAATATTTAAAAAAACAATAAATCTACTATAGAACCTTGAAAACATATAAAAAAAGCTTAAATTAACATAAATTTAGTCACAAAACCCTGACCAAAACAATAAATAAAAAACTAATAAAGAAAGGCAACAAATATTTAAAAAATATATATATAAATAATGCTTCTATAAATATATATATTTAATGTTTTTATTAGGTTAAATTTACTCGTTATTTATTATATTAATATTATTATTATGATTATTTATTGTTGTAAGTGAGTTAAACATTAAAACAAACAAATAAACGAACTAAACTAAATTTATAATAAAATAAAAATTAAAATTATTAAAAAAAAAAGAGAAAAAACACGCATATAACATATTTAAACCAATTAAAATTAATATAATTTAAAATAATAAATATTTATTTTATTAAATTGATCTAAATGTATTCAAACAATAATAATAATATTAATAATAAAAAATAATAATTCATATTTTCTTTTTTTTTTTTTTTGTTTATAATTAAAATTAATTAATTATTTTATTAGCGAAAATTTATTCCAAGAAAATTCTTTTATAAAGCCAAAAGGGAGATATTATATATGTATATATAAATAAATAAATTAACTTTAACGAAAAATATATAAAAAAAAGGTCAACAAACTTATACATTTTCGTTGTTAATAAATTTAATTTATTTATTTTTTGAGGAATTTATTTTATGAGTAGAAATTTTAATTTACCTTTATTCTCCTGTTGTTGTTGATTCATCTATTTACTAGTATCATATCGTCAGTGTCGTCTTTGCTATTTCATTAAAATTAATTAACATACTACTAGCGTTATTTTTTTAATTAATAGAAAGGAACACGCAAACATTTTGTGCAGAGATTTCTTAATGTAACAGCTTTAAGCTAAAGATAATCACCACGTTTTTTCTTATATTTTATATTTACTACACGTTTAGCTGAAGGTTTTCTTCTTTTTTAAATTTATTAATTATTTTCTTGTGTGATAACGAAGAAATATTCATATTTAAAAAGGTTTTACTTTGATTTCACAAAACACAAAGTGCTTATCAAATTTATTTCGCCAAAAAAAAATTTTTTTTTTATTATTAAGCTACTGAAAAATATATAATTAAATTAAAAAATTAATTAAAAATTGTTATTTTAAATACATACATGTTTTACGGTAATCTGCCTACCTTATATACACAGTATATTCTCAATAAATAAATATTAAATGCCATTTAGCTAATGGTGTATTACAGGTTTAGAGTTAAAAATAAAATTTGGGTAGCTGTGTGTATGCCGCCATTGTGCTCATACCTGCTTCCTTATAAAACACCCCTATTTGGTTATTGCGATTCATTATTTAACTTAGCCTACGGATACAAAGTAACACATTCTGTTAGTAAATTATAAAAAAAATTGTGTAGAAAGTTTTTAATATTTATTCGTGTTTATGATCATATTTATTTTAATCCAACAATAATAAAAATGCTGCTACTCAATATTATTTTCTATAGAATATAAAACAGCATATACGTAACTTTAAAGCCTACATATAACTAATTTGAGCTAATTAAAATATTAACGAAATATTTTCAACCAGCACATAAACGTTTTTCTTTCATTTTTCCTTATTTATTCAATTTAAGATTTAATTTTATAAAAGTTTCTTTATAAAATGTTCTTTGCTTGTATTTGATTATGATTAAAAAAATAAAAAATGAATCAAATAATTATATTATGTATGAATATTTTTGCAAAATGAATTATTAATAAAATTTTCATAATAAATTAAATAATTAAAACTCTAATTAAAGAAAAAAAAGTTAAATAAATATGATATTATGTTCTTTTTATAAATAAATAATAATAATAAAGAAAATTATATTTTATAAACCTTAAAATGTAATTAAGTAAAGAGATTCTCTTTATTTTTTATTATTATTTTCTTTAATTAATTAATGCATAAATCTATTATTAAATGAAAAAATATTCAAAATAAAATAATCTGAATAACAGCAGAATATCTCATACATTTTAATAATATATAATTAATAAACTTTTATTTAATTAATATAACTATATTATTTTATTTATTTCTTCTAGCAATGGTGGTTTCCGTCCGGTTTTAGATAATGGACAGCCACGGGCTACACCGCCGTTATTTTTACCACCACATCTGGCGTCATTGAGTTCACAATTTACACCCCCATTATTCCCGGGATTAAAAGGTAAGCGCACGTGTCTTTGTTAAAATAATGAAAGAAAAAATATTCAACTAAATTAATCAATCAAAAAAGATAAAAAATTTGATTTTAAATTCAATCAAAATTTGTATTTTTTTTCCTGTTTTATCTTTTAATACACTTTGCATAATCATCTATTACCGGTTATTGATGAATGGTAAAATTAACATTATAGAAAATAAAGTAATATGAAGGTGTATATATGTATAAAGAAACATAAAAAATAAACCAAATTGATCAAATATTAAAATAAATAAATTGCGGGTTTGTATAAAATATGTAATAACAATGTTGTATCTGTGTCGCCATAAATTTCTGAGTAGCATCTTAATTGAATTTTAATCGCGTGTATCTTCTTCACTGAATAACGATAAATCTTTACTCTTTTACAATCCCACTCTATGCATAATTTGTTGTCTCTACTTTAATTTTATGATCATCATAACATCACTACTTCCTTCCTGTATGTTTTCTTAGGTAAATCGTGTACTGTGCACGGATGGTAAAGTTAAACAAAAAAAAAAAAGAAAAACAAGACACAGGTGCATATTACATTATTATCGACTATGGAAAAGGTGGATTCAGCTTATATTATGACGCGATGTGATGTGGTTATTTTAAATATAAACATTTTACCATTGAAACACCATATTAAATTTGCCACCCCTTTGTACATTTTTAATTTATGTAGAACTTGCTATAAGCAAATAGCAAGTGTTTTTTATTTGCTTTTTTTTTTAAGCGAAAATTTATACTAGCAACGTCTTTATGTTATTTGACAAGGTAGTGTGTCTTGTAACCATGAACATTCCATTAATGAGTAGAGGTGGCAAATTAAAATACTTTGATTAAATAATCATAGAAAACGTTAAGCTTGACTTAGTCGAATGTTTTAACAAAATTAATCAATAATTGATCCTAAACCATTCAATGTTTTTAATATTAGATGACTCTTTTGCAAAGTGCATGCATATATAAATATATATTGTTTACATTAATCTCAACCACAGTATTTTAGCATTAAGAAAATTATAATACGCGTTAAGATAATAAAAAAGTTACAAATAAATTTTACATTAATAATTAAATTTGCGGTAAGATTGCAAAGACAAAGTGTTTATTTTTTCTTTTAGAAAATTGTTTAGCATATAACTACCTGTGATGATTATCAATTTATGTAATTAATTTATAAATTTTGTAATTGATAGGATTTCCTGGATTGTGTTCATGTTGCCCTATAAAGCCACCGACGTTGCCACCCGTATCATCAACAGCAACTTCGTCGTCATCATCATCATCATCAACATCAGCGACGTCAACCATCAGTAATTTAACATCGGATCCCCGTTCAAGTTCAGTAGCTGAGTTAAGACGTAAAGCACAAGAACATTCTGCTGCACTTTTACAATCATTACATGCTGCAGCAGCCGCTGGACTAGCATTTCCCGGACTACATTTACCACCCCTATCACTGCATTCAGCATTAAGTAATTCTTCTGCATCAAATAACCATAAGAAATTTGACTTCCTCAGTGACTTCTCAAATGCTCATCATAATTTACAAACAGCAGCTAATAATGCTGCTGTTGCCGCCGCTAATGCTGCTGCAGCGGCAAACGCTGCCGCATCTTCAAATCACACTAATAACACAATTGAAGCACATCAAAATGGAATATCAACTAATAATGATAAAAATAATAGCAACAATAGTGATTAGAAAAAAATAAAAAAAAAACGTTCTAACACAGTTTGTGTCTTATTTAGTCACAAAAATTTAACATAATTCATTTTTAAAATAATCAAATAATATTATATTATAATTTTTATTTTTTGTTTAAACACTTAGTTTAAGTTGTATGTTGTTGTATTAATATTTAATTAAAAAATATATATTTCTTCAAAAAAAAAAACATTAAATAATTCTATAATTTTCTTATTAAAAAAAAATAAAACTTTTTCATTTCTTTGTGTAATATAATTTGATTCAGAAAAAAAAAACATTTATTAAATATTTTTTAAGTAATTAGAAAAAGAAGTATATAGATAATAAGTCAATGGATTGTGTATTGTAAAATAAAATATTATTATTATTATTATTAACAGTAATAATAAGAATATAATAATTGTGAAATAAAAATAAAAACTATTTATTTTATTTTAACTTAAATAAAAAAAATAAATAAAACTACCCCTATGGTACTAATGGTAATCTTCTTTACTTTTTTTTTTGTTAAGTATTTTAACGTTCATTTAACCGATTGGTTCATCTTTCGATATAACAATAATATGATAAATAATAAAATTAAATTGAATTTTGTTTGTTTATAAAAAAAAAATAAAAGTTTAATTTTCTCCTGTGTAAAAATTAATTAATTAAATTTCTTTAACTAAACGAAACCGTAAATTATTAATGTAAATTCTAATCGACTGTGAAATTAAATTACGAATAAAAATTATTTAAACACGTTTATTGTATACAACCAATCAGTATTAAAAGTAAAAATAAAAAAGAATTATTAATTATTTAATTGATTGACAAAATTCAAATTCAAAATCTAAAAATAACAAAATAATTAATAAACAATTGTATCTAACGTGTAATTTAAATAAATAAATAAAAATAATAACATTCAAGTCTAAATTAGTTTATAATATTAATTAAAAATGTAAATTAAATTCTAAGAGAAAATGAAAAGAAAACAAGTAATTTAATAAAAATAATAATATTCTTTGTAGATAAACTAGACAAAAATGAAAAATAAAAACAATTTCTAATTTATAAGTAAGCAAAAAAAAAAAATAAATAATAAATAAAATTACAAAAAATTTAAACTTGTAAAAAAAAAAAATAATAATAATTTAAAGGAATAAAAATAAAAAAAAAAACGTAATAATTTTAGCGAAAAAAAAAAATATAAATATATAAAAACATTTTTATTTTCATTAATTACATTTAAATAATTAAATCTAGTGAAAAGTGGTGTTTTCAGCACATGTTCAGTACAAGTTATAATTTGCCTGCAGTATTAACTACCTGATTAATTTATTAAGAGTTTTTTTTGTTATAAATCAAAGTAAATCCTGAAAATGAACATCTTTTCGTACAGCATTATTAAAACCTTCCTTGTATCGATACCAAATAGGACTTTTAACAATGACATCATTACCAGAATTACAACTTTGACCGATAGCACTACCCGTAGTACCATCATTTACACTGTCTTTATGCACAATTCTTCCAAAGAAATCTCTCATTACCTAAAAAAAAAAAGGACAAAAAGAAAATTTATATTTAATAACAATAAAAATGAAAAAATCGAATCATTTAATTTTATTTCGCTAATAAATTTCAATAAGCTTTTATAAGCAAGTAAAAAAACCCAAAATGCGAATAAAGTAAAACAAAAGCTTCTTTAAAGCTGGGCACATAAAATAGAAGAAAAAAGTTAAATTAAGACTAAAATAAAATTTTATCACCTTTTTAGCTTGTTCATTTTCTTTTCTTTTTTTTTTGGTTCTTACATTTATTTCTCGTTTCAATAGGCATTCTTTATTGATCTATTTAAAATGTATCCTTTGGAGTTACTTACTTACTGTTGATCCTCAAAATGAACTTAATAAAAAGAAATTACCAAGCTTAAATATTTAAGCTAGACAATTTTATTTCATTTGTTTATTATTTAAGGAAATATATATATATATATATATACTTGTTTTTCATCTGAAGGGTAAGCAGACTATATATTCTCTTACAAATATTTATATATATATAACTTGTTAGCTTATTATTACATTAATAAATAATATTTAAGAAGAAAAAAAAGAAGTTAATTTATTTAAAAGAATTTATGATAATAGAACAAACGTATTTACACCCTTAATGCTTTACAAAAAAAAACAAAAAGTGAAAAATAAATGGAAATTTAATGAAATAATAATATTAGAAGATTATTAATTTTATAATTTTATCTTTTTTTTTTGTCGAGATTATATACGAAAAATTATTTATAATTAGAGAAAATTAATTATTTATTCATACAATTTACATGTGTTATTATGTTTAGTTAATTAATTTTTAATAGGTTTTAACGATTAAACAGTGTAACATCAACAGGGGATCTACATATTAAAAGTATCCACTGTGTACGTTATATTTAAATAATCAAAACGAAAATTTTCAAAATTATCTAACGCATTTAAAATGAGCAAAAAGAGAGAAAAAATATACAAACATTATAGATAAAGCATAATAAAAATTAAATTAACGATAACACGTTAAAAGAGTATTGGTTTAACCCCGAACAGCTTTCTAGTGACTGTTCATACATATATTTTATTATAACAAATCACTTCGTTTACCCCATTAAGACCTATCGAACCGTATAGTGATGCGAAAATAGCTCTTCTATTAGAAAATTAATGTGAGGTTTAAGGGTTGTTGTTTTTTTTATTTGGGTTTTTCGTTTTCATTTATAACATTTTTTTCTCTACCGTTTTACAAGATTCATGTCGTTAATAACAAAACCAACTAAATGAATACTTATTTTTTTATAAAATAATTGACATATTGGATATAAGCTTCTTTTGCTGCCGTTGTGCTTTCTAATATAATTTTTCAATAACGAATAATAATCATAAAAAAAACCCAGACAGACAACAAGAGGCCAGTGCATTGGGATAGAAGCACACACAAAAAAAAGTTGAAGCATCAGTAATAACCCGAAGCAGCTTAGTAAAAACACTATGAAAATAAAGTTTAATACAATGAGAAGACCAAATAAAAAGCTCTAATGTAACATAATGAATATTTTCATAAACATAAAATATAATAAAGCTACAACAACACAGCATAATAGGAAAGTAAAAAAGATTTAAAATTGAAATAATAATAAAAAAAAAACAAGAAAGCAAAAATAGATTAGCTTAACGTGGATCCCAATGGGTAATAATAATATTGGATTTTTAACATTAATTTTAATTTGATCAGAAGGTAAGAAATGTTAAATATAATATCTTGTTTATCGAGGATAATGGATTTTTTTTTCATATTTTAAATAAAGTAGGAAAAAATATTTTTATTCTAATAAGTTTCTTTAATACTGTGAATTTATTAATATCTTTCAAATATAATCAGAATAAGAAAAATTATTTTATTTTTCTAAAGGAAATGCAAATATTATAAAACTTTGCTTGTTTACTGTTTTATTAATAAGTTCATTTAAAAATTAGCAGACACTTTGAATTACATATATTAAGTACATATGGATTATTACCCAAAAGTTTAATGATATATTATAGTGAAAATAAATAATTTAATTTAAAATTTAAGAAACAATTAAAGAGTGATATATATGCAGGTGTATTAAAATTACACTCTGTATAAAGAAAATTATCGCATATAATTGAATAGTATCGCTTGGACTAAGTAATATTGATGATATTAAATTAATTTCATCTAACCCTTTTTACAATAATCATGAAAAAAAAAAACAAAACATTATTAAAGAATGTAGAAGAGAAAACCATTATAAAAATACTATACAGATGCCACAAAATTTTTTACTTGTTTATTTCTTTTTCTTAACAAACAACCAACAAAAACTGTTATAATAGGAAAATAAATCACATGAAGAAGTAAAAAAATTTCTTCATTTTCTTATTTTGTTTGTTTATTTATTTATATATTTATTTTTATTAAGGAAAAGTTTGGGGTTTCCGTTTGCTTTTGCACAAAAAACTGTTTATATTCCCTTATTTTATATTTTTCCATCTTCAATTTTCTCTATTATAACGAAAACTAGTAACAACAATGAGGGGGTTGGAAAAAAAAGCAGCTTGAACCACTCCCAATTTACAACATATAACCAAGACAATTTAATATATACTATTCATTGCTATATCTTCATCTAACTTAACTAAATCCTTTCTTCTTCTTTTTTTCTACAATTTTTTTTCTCTCAAGTCTATTTCCACTTCTTAAATAGTAATAGAATAGAAGAAAATATATATAAAGGAAAAAAAAAAAAAAAATAAACAAAACTAGCGGAAAAATTCACTTGAGAAATCTTTTATATGAGGAGTATGAGACGTATATATAAAATTATTAAGGATGAGCTTTTTCAACTTCTATAGTGTTTTTTTTTGTGTACTAAATAAATACAAATATATTTATACATCTGAAGACATATATATTATTTCATAGAGTCCACTCTAACCAGTCTTATATGGTCAGTTTACTTTATTCACTTTTTCAACTTCATTATTTTATTTTTTTCTAACACAACTAACTACGTTGAAGATTGTTATAGAGAAAATACGGGAAAATAAGTAAAATTAAATATTAGAATGTATAAGGATATAAAAATAAAAACGAAAAATTAAAGAAAACTTAACTGAGTATATATTTCTATTAGAAGAAGTAAAATAAAAAAAGAAACGATACACTGTTTTGATTATATAAGAAAATAAAAATAACATTAACGCAAGAACATAAAAAGTATATTGGATAATCGACCATAATTTTTCATATTTACAAGTAAATAAAGCAATAATTAATTTATAAGGAATTTTACAGTGTTCTGTATTCCGGAAACAACTAAATAGAAATAATATATAAAAAAAACAAGTAAATGAGATGAACAAAAACGAACAACAAATTTTATTGCCTCACAATCGAAGTAACAATTGAAAAATAAATAAAATTATATTTTATTGTATATAACGACGAAATATAAGAACCTAAACTAAATAAACTTGTAATAAATACATTCGGAAAAAGGAATTTACTTTGTTTATTTTTTCTTATATTTTATTATATTGTTTTCATGCCGGGCAAACATTGTGGGTGGATAGATTCGGATGAGTGACGGTTTATTTCCTTTTTTGGAATGAGATTTACAAGAAAAGAAAAATTCATTTGGTAAAGTCATATTGTGTGTGTCTGTGCAAGTATTTCTTCATTCAATTTTTTTAAACGAATCGGATAAAATCTGCGCGAACGTTTTTTTTTCTTTTCTCATTTCATATAGACTAAAGCATTTGGGGTTTCCTTCCGGCCAGAATAACGATCCGTACGACATGCTAAGATGTCTTCTCTCCCTGAATTATTTAATTTATTTTTATAATTTTCATTTACGGGTATTTAATCTTAACATTATTAATAATTAGAGAAAAAAATGAAGTTGTAAATTTCTTGAACATCGTAACTACTATTTTGGATCTGGTTTTTCTGGAATGCAACTAACAAATTCAAAAACATAAAAAATATTCCATTAAAAGAAACGTGCGCATGAATAGTCATTTAATCATTTTACAATTATAATTTAATTAATTTTCCGTCATTTTTTGTAATATAATTTACCATATTCTTATGTAGTCCACCTTTTTTGTTTTCTTTTTATAAGATTATAAAAAGAAAACAAAAAAAAACCATCAACCTTATAATCTATCTATAACACCATCTCGTTTTGGGTCATTTAAATATAAATAAATACATAAATAAATTGAGCGTGTAGGCGGACATTGAATTAAACAACGGACAAACAGTATATTAAATAATAAAGGAGAAAAATAAACGAGAAGATGGATAAAATGGGTGGTAAGTGTATTATTGGGCAGCAAAAAACGTAAAAAGATAAATAAAATAAAATAAAAAGGCAGACTTAGATGTCTAAATAGAATTCTGTTTTTTTACTTTTTTGTCTTCACAAAATTAAGAAGCTACGGAAGTTAAGTGGCGTCATAGCCAAAAATAATAAAATAAAAAAAAATGAAATGAGCTATAACTAAAACCGTTTAGTTTTGAAGAAATAAAATTATTAGCTATTCTACTAACAAGCTCAAAAAATAAGAAAAAAAAAATAAAAAAAAAGTGAACTTTTACCACCAAAAATTTATATAATCGTTCTGTTAGAAGGATGTACCCTACTTGATTTACTGAAATAATTAAGAATAAACACGAGCAAAGATTTAATGAACTAAATTTAAAAGGCAAACAAAAAATAAATAACATTATTTAAAAAATTTATTAAGTTTCCTTGAAAAAATGAGTTCTTAATTTAATAAATAATTTTATTATTCAAAAAAAAAATTTGTTTTTTACTTCATTGAAAATTGAATTCATTGAATGAAATTCATTAAAGGTAATGAGTCGTCCTTAATTGTTAGAAACAGTTATTGCAACAAGACTATTGATTCGATGTCCTGAAATAGTTTGACAACATAGTTCTTGAATTATGTACATATTTTTACAGATAGAAAAATTTATGAAAATTTAATAAAAAGCATAAATAAAATCATAGAATCATGAATCTCTTTCAAAACAGTGCTTTGATTCTTTTTTAATTTTTTTTTTTTATAAGGATAAATATTTGCAAATAAAATATAAATCAAATATGACAATAATTAATAGAGATACAAAAGTAATTTCATTAAAATAAATAATAATTATAATTTCAAAAAAAACAGGGTTTCATAGTTAGTAAAATAAAGAAAAATATTAATTTATTAGAAAAAAAAGTAATAAGTTAATCGAAATGGTAAAAATGATGTGAATTTCTATTTTATTTTTTTAAATTTTGCAAAATAAGCAGCCAATTTCTTTTCATTTACTATTTATTTATATTTTAGTTTGGTTTCGTATTATTTTTTTTTTCTACAAATAAAGTAGCACAAACCACCCCGAGGTTGGTATTCTAATTTTCTTTTCACTCTGTCGAAAAAATTGAAGAACAGAGGAAAAAATAAATAATATTTTTATATATATATATATAATATTAAAGGATCAGAGCGATGAGGTAAGAAAACTAAGTTCAAATCAATTTTCTTTTGTTTGAATGAAATTTTATATTTTAATATTTCAATAAAAACGCAAATAATATAATGGAAAGTTATATATAAAAATTGCTGATAGATGTTTCAATAATTCTTTTCTTTTTTTTATTATTATTATTCTTTTTAAATTTTATTTTTTTACATTACTTTTTCTATTTTATTTTAAATCGAATACGATATAATAATACTAATAATACGACAATGCATATGATGATATGCAAAGTAAGTATTATAGTTTGATTGTTTCATATCGATTTAATTCTTTTCGATTTTCTTATGCTATTTATTTATTTATTTATTCTTAACCTCCCCTTCTAAACTTTATTTTACTTTACATTACTTTAAATTGAAATTTCTTGTATTTTTTTTTTATTATTTATATGTGAAATATACTGAAAAAGAAACGAAACGAAAAGTTTTTTTTTTAGTGTTTGAACATTACGCAAAAATGAAAAACCCAACAAATAGGACAAAATTATAATAAATTGAAATAAGAACAAAAAAAGAAATTCAAAAAGGTTAATATAAAACGATAATATTAATAATATTTAATAATTGGTTATGCAATAAAATTATAACCAATTTCTCTGTTTGTTATTCAAAGCAATTAAAAAATATATATTTTTTACTATTTATATTTGCAAATAATGGGACTTTCAGTAGTCAAAATTATGTCGCAATCGCATTAAAAACAAAATGTTGAATTAAAGAAATTCTGCAATAAGGCAATTGAGAAATTAGTAACTAAGGTGTAAAGAGCTGTGAAGTTCAAATTTTTTTAATTTCTTAAATTTCCCTATAGGACATGTTAAATTATATTATTACTTTAGTAGAAAGAAATCGATTTGATTAAACAAATGTCATTTTCCACTGATTGCCCAAGGCCAATTTAGAAGCACTAAGTTCAAATCACTTGCTTATTTCACAGTTTATTCATACACGATTAATATGTAGAACATTGTTTATAACAATTAAAATAAGAATTTTAATAGCAATATTGCACATTTCTGTTAATTAAATTGTTTCAATTTTTTTGTTTTTATTATTTTTAATAGATTATTTTATTTATTTCCGAATCAGTTAACTATTTTTACTTAATAATCGCCGTGACGAATATACATTGTGGTATTTTGTTAATATAAATATTACTTTTTAAAAAACAATTATTTATAGTTCTAACAGATAAATAATAAATTTTATGATTTTTATTTCTTTTATATTTACATAACAAGTAATGTAGGAAACGTGATACATGACTATCAATAAAATTTTATTATTTTTCTCGTATATATTTGATTTTTTTCTCATTCTTTTTATTAATTAAAATTAAATCAAATACTGTAGCTAACCATTAAAGTTCGTTTTTGTGATAAAAGAAAAAAAATGCTTTATTTAAAATATGTTGTTTTTATGCTTGTGGTTATAATTTGTGGTACAATTGCTGCAGATGATTTCAGTAAGAAAATTTAATAAAGTTAAATGCAGAATTAGTTTGAAAAATAATAATTTTTTATTTTTAGCATTAAATGATTGTTATTTAAGTTTTGATGCTGGCCCGTGTCGAGGATATTTTATAAGATATGGCTATGATAGCGCAAGAAAATCGTGTGTACAATTTGTTTATGGAGGATGCCAAGGCAATAAAAACCAATTTAAAACACTTCAAGAGTGTAAAAACAAATGTGAAACGCCGATAGCAAATAGTGGATGTTAACATTTTAAAATTAAATTATCATAAATGAATTAATACTAGATTGGAAATTATTTAATAAAATTATGGATGAAAAAATACTTACAATATCTTTGACAATTTTTGTATTTGATTGAGTTATTTTTGGCTGTAATTTTCTTAAATGATTTGGTAGTTTATCTTCATTTATTGTACTTTTTGGTGCATTTATTTTACCAGTATTTACTTTAGAAATTATATTTTTTGCGGAATTTACTGCGTTAAGTTGCTTAGGTGTTGCACGCCTTACTTGCTCTAATTCAACTTCACGCGCAATTAGTTGCTTACTCCAATAGCTTAGATTTTGATTTCCTAGTTCTATAAATAGTTCATTATTTTATTATTGTTTATTTAACAAAATATGCATCATAACAAATTACCTTCAAAGTAACAAATTAATTCTAGATTCGGTTCCATTTGATATTGATAAGTACCATCAGCAGTCTTAATTTGTGTATAACCAATACCGAGGTCAGCCATTATTTCTACAGCATGACGTAAATCGGTGCGTTCTCTAAACAATTAAATTAATTTAATATAGAAAATATAAGCAATAATAAAAAAATATAACCACTGACTTTGGTGTAAGTAATTGTAATGAAACCGATCTTAATGATGGATTTAAAATATGTCTTATAAATGCCACTGTATCAAGTATAAAACATAAACCTTCACCAACACCCCGAGCTGTGGGACTTACACCTTTTCGTATTGATGTCATAACCATTTTCTGTGTGATTGTCTTTTGATAATACTGAAATAAAAAAATGCAAAATATTAAATTTAAATGAAATGTCTTTCATCATCATCAATTGCAATTTATTATAAAAGTGATAATCTACTCATTCACATGTCATACGATCTATTCATATATTTGTTTGTTTTTCAATTCTATTTAAATGAGAAAAAATATATAAAACTACAGACCCTAAGAAACTTATAAATTGTGAGATGGTTAATTTAAAATTTGCTATAAATGTGTTCCATTAAATTATGCAATATTCATTACCGTTTAGTGCGATAAACATAGAAACAGTTTCGAAAAAAGAAAATTGTATAAAGAAATCTTTTATATCTTTCAATTCAACATGCTGCTCCATAGTATTTATAACAAATAAATATTTTGTTTACTCATTTAATACTTTTATGATGCAACAGCAACAAGATCCAAGAATTACACATAAATTGCAGAAGAAGAAAAAAATGTTTTCTATTTTATTATTTTTTTTTTTATAATATAAATACATATAAGAAATAAATATTTTACCATTAAAATGTTTGCATAAAATTTGTTTTGTTTCAAATAATTTTCTTTCATTTATTTATGCACAAAGAAAATAATATTTTATGAAAAAAAATAACACATTTAACAGAAAAAAAAACTATATGCTAAAACATTTCATTTCGTTAAAAGGTTTTGTCTTAATAATATTTCTATCAAACAAAAAAAAATGTTTAATCTAAATAATAAAATAAATATATATTTCTATACTAAAAATAAAAATAGTTTATGTAAATTAATTAAATTAACTAAATCAAGTAATTTCACCAAATAATTAATTATTGTCAATACAATTAATTAATTTAACTAAAATAAATTTGCTTAAATAACAAACACTGAAAAGCGATATCTTTTCTTTTATTGCACAATTTTCATTTTTTTATAATAAAAATTTATTACTTTATATTTTTATTTTAAATATTCCCATTTACTTTTAAAAGAATAAACGGACAATAAACAAAAAATAAAAACTCTTAATCCATTTTTTTTATAATTTAACTTTGTTGTATTATTATAAAACAACAAAAGGGAGGACATCAGATGATTACAGCCCCCAAGCTTATAGCAACAACAACTTGTTAAAAGAATAATAAAACAGATATGTAAAAGACAGAAAAGAAAATATATTTTTCCCTTGCTATTCACATTTTAAACGGTGTAAATTATATTTAAACTGTCGTACAAGCGCGGCCACATTACAAGTCATGGCACAAAAAAAATACAAATTCTTACCTTATGTTACTGGTCTTTATACTCTACCTCACCCAACAATAATAAAAAAATAAAAAGGATAAAAAAGTACAAAACATTGGAAGGAAGTAGATGATTATTATTATTATTTGTCACACTACTGCAGCACAGCTTCATGCTTTTATTTATTCATTTATATATATATATTTTTTATTCATTTTAATTCATCCTTAACAACACTACTACACCAGCCATCATCATACTTATGTTATTATTATTATATTTTTTTTATCTTATAAAAATGTAACGTAATGTTGAGTGTAATGTTATGTTGCTTTATGCTTCGTGGTAGAATTATAACAACGTTTTCGTGTTTTGTTAATGAAGAAATAAATTTATAAATTTGTTTTTCATTTTTTTTATCTTCTTTATTATTTTTTAATTAAAGTTGGGGTAAATTAAAGTATATTAATATTACATAGAATGTTATGTCGGCTAACTAGTTAAATTGTATGGTAAGTAAATTGTTTTTCTTTTTATTAAACATTTTTCATCCCTACTTTGTTTATTTTACTTTAGCATATTAAAACAGTTTGTTTCAATAAAGGAGTTAATTGAAAATGTATGTAATACACACTTTACTTATCTATATAACCTGGTATACGGGAATATTATGAAACTATTCAATGCAATCCAATTCAATTCAATTCATTCAACTTTATAATAGAAAAATTCTTTTAAATTTTTTAATACGAAAAAAACATAATTAAAAAATCTCTTTAATCATCACCGATATTATGTTAAAGTTTAAAATAAAATAACTTACTTCGAAACCTTTGTTTGGGAAATTAATTTTAGGCCATGCCATTGTCGCAAAGAGAAAATGCCAAGCAACAAAACCAAACTGTAAATATGGATAAACAGAATAATTTTGCTGTTGATTAATAATATGTTGTACTCGATCAGAGAATGTAAACCATTCAATTGCTTCACAAACACCACACAAATTCGGATCTGGCATTTTCTGATGTAGATAATTCTCATAAATGCCTTGTGTTAATCTAAAAGAATAAATAGGAAAAGTTACAATAGCATATACTATTTTACATAATAAAGTTACCTTTCGTAGTCACCTTCCATATGAACAACGTCTAAGATATTTTTAAATCTAGTTGTTATTGACATATCTGTCATTGATACCAATGTATTTGTGCTGTCCGTTTCGTCAATTTTTCGTTTTGGCCTTTGAATTTGGAACACAGATGTCCACACACCAAACAAACTTTTATGACGATCTTTTTGTCCAATATTACTTTTCATAACATCATGCAGTGTCAATGGTTTTTTAATTGAATTATAAAATTGTAATACAGATATACAGGAACGAACATCATTTCCGGTTTTATCGGCCAATGCTAACAAAGATATCAAATCAGTTTGGATATTTTGTTTTGTTGCAATTGTTTGAAGTCGTTCAGCGAGCCTGGAGCTATTTATCTTTGGGAAATTGACAACAAATGCAATTTGACGTAGTTGGCGCAGAGCAGGCACATATAAATCATTGCAAATGCAAATAATTGGACGATGAAGTACATTTTTTTTTGCTTTATTTGCCTTTTTTGCTTTACTCTGAGCCACCATTCCATTTATAAATTTAATTAAAAAATCAATTGATGTTTGTGGTGCACCATCGATTTCATCCAAGACAATACAATTTGGTCGGTTATCAGTATTTAATACAGATTTCATTTGCGTTCCGTTTTCTAATGCTAGTCGAAATGCTTCTGGACTGCGATCATCTGATGCATTCAATTCCATAACTGTGTATCCGGCATGTTTTGCAATTGTGTGCGCTAATGTTGTTTTACCAAGACCAGGTGGACCACAAAGTAATGCTACTTTTTGCATAGGTCTACCAAATTCATCGTATTCTGTATTTAGAAAATTTTTCGTCTTACGTCTCCAACCTCCATTCAATTCAAAACGGCCTGTTCTTTTGTTAAAGCTATTTGGAGGTCCTTTGCCTTGAACCGCAATACTTGTATTCTTATTGAAAACTATTTTGTCCCACATTTTTAACCAGTGAAGCAAACTTCGGTTTGTTGTTTCATCAGATAATAGATCAATATATCGTTTTGGTTTATATTTCTCAACCCATAAATTTTCTGTTAAACATGGTACTACAACGTTTGAAACATCGGGCTTTGGATTTTCAGCAGCCGTCAATCGTTTTATAGTCTAAAAATATTACAGAGCTTCATTATTTCAAATCATTTAAAATAATGTTATTTAACTAACAATTTCTCTAGCTTCATCCCAAATTTTTTGTTTTTCTTTACCCAACAAACTGTCGAAACCAACATTAGAAATACTTATCTCATCTAGCTGCAATTTCTCATATTCCTCTGAATGCATTCGTACATAAACTCGTTCCATATCACTTCGAACAATGGTAACAAATGGCCATCTATAAAAATTAATTTTATTAATTGTTACAAATATCGGGAAATACTTTTATACAGACCTTGGTATTTGATAAGATAAATTTTGCATTTTAAATTTATGCAATGCTTCCATTTGCTCTAGTTTACATTTCTGGTTTGGATTTATTATTTCCTGGTGCTGTTTTCTGGCATTTAAGATTTGTTCTATCATGTATCGGTCACATTTGGCTTTGTCATTTTTCAATTTTTTTGGTTGATTATCATAGAAATTGTTTTGGACTTCCTCTTCTTCTATGTCGTGTATATCTCCGAATAAATCATTAAGTCTACGTTTACGATTATTTGTCGTTCCTATATTTTGAATTTCAATCAAAGGATCTACCGGCGGTTTTTCTGAAGTTCCAGTCATAGGTGTTGAATGAAATCGAGATCCAGTTGGCAGTGGAGTACCAAATAATTTTCGGTTAACTAATTGTGATGAGGCATGAGAAATTTGTGACAGCTGAGGGCTCTCGAAAGCCTTGTCATTTCTTGATTTTTGTGATAATACAATAAGTTGTGTAGAAGACACTGGATTCTGACACTCATCTATAATAAGAATTTAAAAAATCTTTATTTTCTACAATTTATAACCAAACTTTTACCATCATCCATCTCCTCATCATTATTTAACTCATCGCCATACATAAGTTCAAATTCCTCCTCTTCAGTTGGATATTGGTCCATTGTAATGTTTATTTATTTTAATTTTCTATATTTTTAAACATTAATTTGTGCTGCCCATATATAAAATAAATACACAATTTAATAGTTAAAAAAATTTTACATTTTGCGCTTAAAAACTGACACTATATTCCAATGAAAAATTTTGACATTTCAAATAAATACACTGAACTAAAATTCAATAACAAACATTTTAGTGGTATTCCAGATAATATACGATCAACAATTTTATAGTCACAAAGTTAAAATTCTAATATGTATGAGATACAGTGTTTTTAGGTAATTTCGCATGTTTATAGTCGTTAAAAAAAATTCAAAAATTATAACAAAAAAAGACAAAAAACAAAGTATATTTTTGAAATAAGAAATTTATTTGATAATAATAAATATCATTTAATATATAATATATATAATTTAATTCTAAACTAGGTTTAAATATTATTTTAATTATTAAATTAAATGTTAGTTGTTTATATAATTTAGCATTAAGTAGGTATACTTAAAAGTAAATAATATTAACCAAATTTTAAAATAATATATTGTTTTCTTATTGTTTTATCTCGTTTTTTTTGTTAACAAAACTGTATACATGTAATGTGTCTTTATTTATAACTTAAAATATTTAAATATAAATATGTAAAGATCTGTGAAGTTCAACGTACAAGCATTTTTCAATTTCTTAAATTTTCCTCTAAGACATGTTACATCACATTTTCTCTTCAATACAAAAAAACCGATTTAAAATAACGATAAATGACATTTTCCGCTATTTGATAAAGTGTGCCACTGGCCAATACCAATTGAAAATCACTTGCAGAATTAATGTTTGTTACACTTGTAATGCACATTACATAGTTAATACATACGAGATTAATATGCAGAAAACTGTTAACAAAATATTAATTTTAATAGCAATATTGCACATTTCTTTTAATTAAATTGTATCTATTTTCTTGTTTTTTTTTTTTATCTTTAATTCATTATTTTATTTATTTGCTGATCACATTTTTTACCTAATAATCGCCGTTGCAAGTATACATTGTGTTAATTTTTTTTTTTGCTCAACATGTAATGGGCGAAACGTGATTCATGACTATCAATAAAATTTTATTACTTTTCTGGTATATATTTGATTTTTTTCTTATTCTATATATTAATTTAAATTAAATCAAATACTGTGGTTATTCATTAAAGTTTGTTTTTGTGCTAAAAGGAAAAAAAATGTTTTATTTAAAATATGTAGTTTTTATGCTTGTGGTTATAATGTGTGGTACAATTGCTGCTTTCAGTAAGAAAATTTAATCAAATTAAATGCACAATGAGTTTGAAAAAATATTTTTTTTATTTTTAGCAACAAATGATTGTTATTTAAATATTGAGCGTGGACCTTGTGCGGCATATTTACCAAGATATGCCTATGATAACTCAAAAAAAGCATGTGTAAAATATGTATACGGTGGATGCCAAGGCAACGCAAACTCATTTAGCACACTTCAAGAGTGTAAAGACAAATGTGAAACGCCGATAGCAAATGGTGGATATTAACATTTTAAAATTAAATTGTCTTAAATGGTTAAACTAGATTGCAAATTATTTAATAAAATTAAGGATGAAAAAATACTTACAATGTCTTTGACAATTTTTGTAGTTGATTGCGTTATTTTTGGCTGTAATTTTCTTAAATGATTTCTTCATTTATTGTACTTTTTGGTGCATTTATTTTACCAGTATTTACTTTAGAAATTATATTTTTTGCGGAATTTTCTGCATTACGTTGCTTAGGTGTTGCACGCCTTACTTGCTCTAATTTAACTTCACGCGCAATTAGTTGCTTACTCCAATAGCTTAGATTTTGATTACCTAGTTCTATTAATAGTTCATTATTTTATTATTTTTTACTTAACAAAATATGCATCATAACAAATTACAATAAATCTGTGCGTTCTCTAAACAATTAAATTAATTTAATATAGAAAATATAAGCAATAATAAAAAAAATATATAACCACTGACTTTGGTGTAAGTAATTGCAACGAAACCGATCTTAATGATGGATTTAAAATATGTCTCATAAATGCCACTGTATCAAGAATAAAACATAAACCTTCACCAACACCCCGAGCTGTGGGACTTACACCTTTTCGTATTGATGTCATAATCATTTTCTGTGTGATTGTCTTTTGATAATACTGAAATAAAAAAATGCAAAATATTAAATTTAAATGAAATGTCTTTCATCATCATCAATTGAAATTTATTAAAAAAAGTGATAATCTACTCATTCACATGTCATACGATCTATTCATATATTTGTTTGTTTTTCAATTCTATTTAAATGAGAAATAATATATAAAACTACAGACCCTAAGAAACTTATAAATTGTGAGATGGTTAATTTAAAATTTGCTATAAATGTGTTCCATTAAATTATGCAATATTCATTACCGTTTAGTGCGATAAACATAGAAACAGTTTCGAAAAAAGAAAATTGTATAAAGAAATCTTTTATATCTTTCAATTCAACATGCTGCTCCATAGTATTTATAACAAATAAATATTTTGTTTACTCATTTAATACTTTTATGATGCAACAGCAACAAGATCCAAGAATTATACATAAATTGCAGAAGAAGAAAAAAATGTTTTCTATTTTATTATTTTTTTTTATAATATAAATACATATAAGAAATAAATATTTTACCATTAAAATGTTTGCATAAAATTTGTTTTGTTTGGAATAATTTTTTTTCATTTATTTATGCACAAAGAAAATAATATTTTATGAAAAAAAATAACACATTTAACAGAAAAAAAAAACTATATGCTAAAACATTTCATTTCGTTAAAAGGTTTTGTCTTAACAATATTTCTATTAAACAAAAAAAAATGTTTAATCTAAATAATAAAATAAATATATATTTCTATACTAAAAATAAAAATAGTTTATGTAAATTAATTAAATTAACTAAATCAAGTAATTTCACCAAATAATTAATTATTGTCAATACAATTAATTAATTTATCTAAAATAAATTAGCTTAAATTAATCTAAATAACAAACACAATTTTCATGCTTTTATAATAAAAATTTATTACTTTTTATTTCTATTTTTATTTTAAATATTCCCATTTACTTTTATAATAATAAACGGACAATAATATACATACTTAGGCAGCATGATATAGTATAATGCGATATTGCAATGTAAAATTTTGACATTTCAAAATAATACACTGAACTAAAATTCAATAACAAACATTTTAGTGGTATTTCATGGCATAACGTTCCACAATCTTATCGACACGATCAGTTTAAATCGATATGAGATACAGTGTTCGTAGGTAATTCCACATGTTTATTGTCGTTAAAAAAATTCAAAAATTATATCAAAATAAGAATAAAGCAAAGTATATTTTTGAAATAAAAAATTTATTTGATATTAATATAATATCATTTAATAATACATAATATATATATATATAAATATATATAAACTAGGTTTAAATGTTATTTTTATTTTATTCTTAATTTAAATAAAAACATATAATTACAATAGAATTAAGTAAGTATACTTAATAAATAAATAATGGCACTAAGCTTTAAAATAACACATTGTTTTCTTATTGTTTTATCTTCTTCTTTTTAACAAAATTGTATACATTTAATGCGTCTTAATTAATAACTTAAAATATTTAAATATAAATAATTTTAATACAAATAATTTACTTATTTAGTGATATTAATATTTATTTAAAAAATAATAAAATTAAATATTAATTAATAACCGGTGGTTTTATCGCAACTGATATTTCATTTAAGTAAATAAATGAATTTTGCTGATATTATTTTTGAATTATTTTAATTTTCTAATTATATATTTTCTTACATTATTGTAATTATTTATAAATTAGATATTTTTATTGCTTAACATAATTATTATTATTATTTTTATTAATTTCTAATTGGTATTAAAGCAATAAAAAGATTTTTTAATTCGAGATAATTTATTTTCGTTTATTAATTAAAGTAACAATATGATAAAAAAATTAAATATAAATTATTTAAAATAATTAAGTAAATGGCTTAAATAGTATTTAAGTCAATAAATTATTATTATAATATAAATACAGTAAGTACAGTTTTTATTTGGGCTTTGATTATTTTATTATTTTCAAAGTCAGTGATATTTTTCTTCTATTAAATAGTGTTTTTGGTGTTAAAGAACTGTTTCATTTCCAGTACGACTCATTGTATGAGATGATGCCTTATAACCAACCGATCGTGGTTTCCTTTTTGAATGAGACGGTGGATATTTATGACCGTGTCTTGGCATTCTACTGATTGACACTTGGGAATTCTGTGGACAATGCACTGTTTGATATGATGCACTGCTGTACGGTGATGGTACAAATTTTGGCTGTGGCTGTTTATATCCTGTTGTTGGTGTTAATTTACTTTTCCAAATATTTGTTAATCTAGGTCCCAGTGTCCATCCGTATGCGAGAACACCGATCAACAATTCTATAAATGCTCGCATCATTAGCGGCCACATTGGTGCCTTTGTTGCATAAACTGGTTCTAATGATGGCGGTGGCAAATTAAGCCATACATCACGATTTGCAAATTCATAGAAAACTGCAATCAACATAAGGCATTTTGGTACACAGCATATAAACAAAAATGTTCCCATTCCATTAAGACTAGCAGGTATAATTGGTGCATGATGTATTGCACCTAATGCAACAGTTGGTTTACGACTGTATACTAAATAACCTGCGAAAAGGTTCACCGAACCGAATATCCAGTAACAGAATAATGGCATTGCGACCAATATCCTAAGCGCCCTGTCGGATTGGTTACCCACAAAGCAAGCACCTGTAATGAAAACAAAGTAAAAAAGGTAAATTAATATATTTGGTTTAAAGACAAATTAGAAAAAATCCACAACAAAGCATAAATTGTTAAAAAGGTGGGTGTGTCAATTATTTATACTTTCCTTAATGTTAATTTCACACAAGGATTATAATTATAATGCAATAAGTTGACGAAAAGCATAAGGAAGTATAAAATATAAAAAAAATTATAAACAAAGCAAAACATAAATAAATAAAAATAAAATTTAGTAGTAAAATCCGGTTATTTCTCAATCTATACATTAACTATGCAAAATACATAATATATTTGGTGTGAATATTTGAATTTTATCATAAAAAAAAAATTTATTTATTTCTGCAAAAGAATTTTTTACTTTCTCTACTCCAAAAAAACAAAGTTATTTATTTTTTTCTTTATATATATATTTGGAGTTTTAAAACGGTTTAATAATCTGTTTATTGTTTATGATTTGTGTTTGCTGTTTTATGATTAACAAAAATTGTTGACGTTGTGTTTAATATTTTTATGTAAACAAAACATAATAAGGTAATGTCAATGCAGCAATTAACGACAAATTAAAAATTGATGATAATAAAACTATAAAATTTTTCTTCTGTAATAAATAAAGAAAGGTAAGAAAAGTTCTTATCATATCTTGTTAATATATTTTTATTATAATTAACATTTTTACAAGATCATCATTAACACCACCATCATCATCATAATAATAATAATAATCATTATCATCGTTATGTTTTATTTTTTTTTTATATTTTTATTTTTTGTTTCTTTAAGAAAGAAAAAAACCCAAAACAGCTAAAGCAATCAATAAACGAAAATATAAGAAACATAATACAAGAGAAGAGAATTAAAAAAAAAATCGTATATACATCAGATCGTCAAATGTAATGTTGTAAAATGTTGTTAGTTATAATTATTACCAATAAATAAATAAATAACTAAGAATAAGAATAATAATAATAAACAACAAACGAGTAGAAGAAAAATAAAAACTAACAAGACACAACAACAACAAAACTATGTACAAATAAGAATGTAAAGAAATGAAAAATAAAATTTATTTAAATATATATAAGAAAAATACACGGGAATAAAATAAAAACCAGCAAAAGGAATAATAATAATAATAATGAAACCAGTTTAAGAAGAATAAAAACAACAACATCAACCATTGAGGTAAAGCAGCTGCATACATGCGTTTTAGAATATGTATATTTGAGGAGCGTTTCTTGATTTTTCATTTTCTTTTTGTACAAAACCCAAAGCCAAAGAAAAACATAAAAACAAATAGAAGAAAAATTATTTTTGTCGAGTTATTTTATTAATTTATTATAATTTTTCATATATTTGTAAAAAAAAAATAAAATAAATAAAATAGCCCAACCCAACTCAGACGAGAGATCGCGAGAAAAACAAAACAACGTCAAACTATGTTAAATCATTTAAATACAAAAACACTAACAATGCTTTATTGAACTGAATAAATGGTTAAAAATAAACAGTGAGATTGTACAGCAAAAAAAAAAAAAGAAAAGAAGGATTAAGTTAACGAGGTGTATGAATAAAAACCGTACTTTAAGCTTGCGAATTGTTTTTCTTTTTGAAATAAAAAAAATATTGCATGTAACAAGAAACAACACTGCACGGCGCAATTTATATATGTAACTGCATATCATGGTAATGTTGTACGACAGCTTTGAAAATACAAAAACAAAAAAAATAAACAGAAAAGTATCGTAATTCAACTGTGAAGAGAAGGACATGAATTTAAGCACGAATAAATGTTAGGAAATATAATATTTAATTTAATAAACCGAAAAAAAGGTAATAAAGTATCAAATTGTTCGATTAAAGCAAAAAAAAAGAAAAATATAACAAAACTGTCAAAAGTGATTTGACAAGGAATTTTAATAAATTACTCAGGTGAAAACATAAAAACCAACAGAAAAACAAGAACGTGCTTTTGACACAATAAAAAATATTAAACTTATTTAAGGTGAATTGTGCAAGCGCAACTGTCTTTAGGCAAACTTTTATAACTACACTTAACACTCAGTTTAATAAATTTATGTTCTATAGATTAATGAAAGAAAATAAAAAATGTTTGCAAAATTATATTATAAAAAGAAAAACGTTTGCAATAATTTTTTTTTTGTTTTTGGTTTTTTAATTATTATTGCTTTTCCTTTGTTTTAATTCGTGTATTTGCTCAGTTGCCGGCTGATGTGTATATTTTTCTTTTCTTGTTAGTTTATATAGCGACTCCTCCTCACCGTCATCTGCTGTGTGCAAACTTAATCTTTAATATCAACATTCGGTTACCTATAGCCAGAGCCATAAAACTATTTAAACTTAAATTTAAGGTCTTTTTTCCGTTTTTACTTTTTTGCTTGCTTTAGCTTGTCTTGTTATTGAAATTGTTATTTAATGTTTTTTCGTTTTTTAAATTTTTAATTCGGGATGCTGTAGTTTTTAAAACTGATCTTTTTCTTTTCATTTTTTTTTTGTATGCTTGATTTTAATTTGAAAAATTGTTAAACGTGTTTGTTTGTTTGTTTTTTTCTTCTTTTTTGGTTGCTGCTGTGCTGACATGCTAGTTATTATAAATAAAAAATATAAAGCAAAACACAAAATAATACAGAAACGAATGTAACAATCCAAACAAACATAAAATCGTGTGGCGCCCATTATTATTATTATATAAATTATTTTTTTATTTTTTGTTACCTGTGCAAAGCCTTAAGTCTCTGATTTTTATTATTTAATGTGCGAGGAAGACAAGTAAACCTCATAGGAATAATAAGAATTTGACAATTTACCTCATTATGTCTGCTTTATATATAATTCAATTAAATAAGTCAACAACTACAATAATAATAATAATAATAATAATAAAACGGAAAACTTAAATTATATTATAACAATATGTGAAACTAATTTAATCGTGAATTGCTTAAATAATTGAAAGAATTTTGTGATTTTAAATTATCTGAATGAAACTATTTATACATGTCAATTTATGTCGGAAAAAAACATTTTTTTACTTATTTTAAACGAATTTATTTCACTATAATTATGTTATATAAAAAAAATAAAATAAAATAAAAAGTAAAGAATTTATAATAAAAGTAAAACTATGTTAAGAATGAAATTCTTCGTTTAATTGAAAGGAATGCTTAACGTTAAAAATATATTACAAACATGTGATAAACAATTTTTATTTATTTATTTCTTAATATATCCGTAATGTGTATATTTATTTTATTTTTTTTATTATTTATTTAATAAAGTGTTGAGTGCATGCCAGAATGATATGAACGCGTGCTCATAAGAAAAAAACATAAAATAATAATAATAATAACTTTGCACTGTCGTTGTCATGTTAAGCATAGTGCAATGCAATAAATAAGTCATGCAGAAAAATTATCCATCATATGTGGTAAAAAAAAAAATAATATATTTATATTATTTTCATTTAATTTTACTTTAGTTTTCATTCATTTAAAATAATAAGAAAGAAATAAACATAATATGTATGTAAATATTAATATATGTACAAGACCTCAGCTGTCATGTATTTTTTATCATTTATTATTTTTAACACGTTTAATATTTTATTATTTCCCTTCATATTCATATATACATATTTAATAAATTAACAATATTTATTTTTTATTTTATTACTAACATACTCCTTCTTTTCCAGTTCAATTATGCTCATTTAAATATATACAATTTATGTTACTTATTATTATTATTATTTAAAATATTGTTTATTTTTTTCTTTATTCTTTGCGAACGTAATTATAGATTAGATTATCTGAATTATTATTATAAATGTGTTAATAAAGAAAAATTATATAATCTAACGTTGTTTGTTTTTAATTTTATAATAATTAACTGTAATTTATGATTTTTTATTTAGTCTAGCTAAGAGGGATAATGATATGCAAATTAACTGAAACAATTTAGTTTCTGCAGTGATTCTCAATCTGCGTTACTGATATGGAGTGGACAATTATAAAAGTTTATTTACAGTAAATATTAGCCTAGGTTGATCAAAGAATAATTAGTAAATAGCTCGCAGCAGCAAAATAACCGTTTAACTAACCAATCTCGATTATAAATCACACTTATGTGTTATAATTACATTAATTTATAAAAAAATAATTTTACTAATTTAATAAATAATAAAAATTGTTTAAATGTACTTTTTTGTAATAATAATAATTATCAGTTGAAAATAATTTTCACGCAATTAAATTGCTACCTACTATAATAATAATTATATAAAACTACTTCTACGTTAAATATGACAAACAATAAAATTATTTATAAACGTTATATATTTTATGAGCAATAATATCCACGTATTTTTTTTTTTTTTTATAACATATAATTATTATCAATAACATATGATGTATCGCGTTAATTGTTTACATAATAAAAAAAAAAATTAAAAGAAGAAGCTAAACACCTTACTACTGTATATTGTTTTGTATTTTTTTTTTTTTATCGTAAAAAATATAAAATTTAATACATTTTTTAATAATATTATTTGATTGGTTTTGAGTTATTTAATTTTTTTTTTTAGCAATACATAAATAATACAAAAAATTAAATTAATATTAATATTTTTATTTTTACAACAAATATCCCCATTTATTATATATTTTTATATATAAAATATATTTTTATATAAAATTCGCACCCAATCTTTATTATATTTGCTATCATAAATAGTGGCAAATATTTTATATAAATTCTATAGATAATGCATTATTAATATAGAACTTTTTTTTTTAGTTTTATTAATATAAAGTAGCTAATGTAATAATAATAAATCTATAAAAAAATAAATATAAATAATATTTTATTGAAATTATATTTTTACACTTGAAAAGTAACTTTGTTCAATTAAAAAAATACAGTCAATTCTGTTTTATGCGATTTTGAAGTTATGCGGTTTTTCTGTACTATTTTTATTCGGGTGCTTTTATATGATTTTTTTTGTGGGAATTCCCGATTTATTTGGTGTTTTGTTGCATTAAGTCAAAATTTGTGAAGTTTGCAAAGTTAGTAGCTTAAATGTTTGCTTTTTAATGATTCGTAGATTAAAATTTTAAGCTATTGATTTAATACTTTTTAATTTTTAACTCATTATGTCTTTAAAAACGTTTAGCAATTTACAAAATTATTTTTTTCTTAGATTATATTTCTTTTTATGCGATTTTTTTGCTATTTCTTTGATTGTATGCGCTTTAGATAAACGTATCTCTATTTATTAGTCGTAAGTCGTGTTTTTTATGCGTTTTTTTTTAAATGCGTTTTGCTGCGGAACGTATCTACCGCATAAAATGAGAATTGACTGTATATGCAATAAAATAAATAAATACATATATTATAAAATGTTAAATAAAATTAACGTGTAATAAACAATCAGTTAACATTTTTTATTTATTTAAAAGTCTCATAACAGCAAAGCACAGTAACAAGTAATTATTCTATACACACAATGATAAACACCATATATGTAATAATAATAAATTTTACATTATTATTACTATTTTACCATTTTTAATGCTATATTAACGATAATATTATTAATTTTTTATTTCATTTAATTTATTGTACTTTTTTTCAAAGTAATAACGAAAAGAAATATACAAATTGAACTTATCGGATAATGATTTTAATGATTATTATTTTATGATTATTTATTGAATATTACCAATATAAAAGTGGAAATTATTATTATTATTATTACTACTTTGTTGTATTTCTCTTTTGTAAAATAATATTTATTTATTTTTATTTGGCGTTTTAATATGTTTCTTTCTTCTTTCTTTCTTTTAAATTACATATAAAAATCAATAATTTATTTATTTGTTAATTTACTGTAATTTTGTTTATATAATTAAAAAACAAGAAATATATTCAACTACATATTTGCAGTTTATTAGACTTTTAAAAATATTATTTATATTGCTTATGGTGTATTTTTAACGATAATGGTAACGTTTCCACTATTAGCGTTTTTTTCTTTTTTTTTCATTTTACATCATTATCATATTAAAGTAATTAATTTACCACTAACTAGATATAATGATTTAATTTTCTTTTATTTATTTACGAAAATTTATTATTGATTTTTATCGTTTTTATTTGATATTTATGATTGGATTTAATAATAATAATTCTTTCTTTCTTTTTTTTTTTTGTTAATATAGGAACCGGTTATAAATTTTAATTTTATAAAACAGATGTGTCGATTCTTGTTAAGAAATTACTTCCTAATTTATGTATTTATTAAAAAATTATTTATTACTTGTTTGTGAGTTAAGTAAATTAATACCTAACATGCCACATATTTTTTTTTTTTTAATTTTTAGTTCGTGTATAAAAGAACAAAAAGCACAAACACCTGTTGTCAATTGTTAACAACTAAAATCGATATTAAAGAGAAAATAAAAAGAGAAAATATTAATAATAATTTAATATATAAAAATTATTATCATCGGATATTATGGATTAATAAGGTCTCGTCTAGACATTTATCATAAATTATAAAAAAATAAAATAAACTAACATTCTTTGCATTTAAATAATCAAAATTAAAATTAGGTGAAAAAAATTCTATAAATATAATTTTTTTCCTAATACAATAAAAAATAAATTTATCGCATTAAAATCGATTTTTTTTTATTAAGGTATTAAAAAAAAAATAAACGCAAAAATATATGAAATATTGATAATTATCATATAAATATAAAATTACTATATGCTACTTTGGCATATTATTATTCTATATTTATATTTAAGTTTAGCAGCTACTGGTTATTAATTTTTTCTTTTCCAATAAATTATTAAGGATTAATTTTTTTTTTTTTTTTGCAACAAATAATTTTTAAAGAATATTAACCAAAAAAGAAAAACCGTGCTTAGCCTAATTTATTTAATTATTATCATTCCTTTTTGGGATAAAATTCACAAGCTTTAATCTATGTATTACGTTCAAAATATTCCTTTATAAAAGAAAAGATAAGTTTAGAGTTTAAATTCAGTTAATAGACAATTTTTTCATCATTGCCGTGTAAAAGAATTTAATTGCCCTAAGGTAAATACTATAAAAAATTTTAATTAGGTAATTAATGACAGAGCAATCAGTAAAATAGTAATAAAAAAAGAAATTTGACAGATAAACGCAGAGTGCCTAAAAACAAGCTTTACAAAATAAAAAATAAATAAATAAATATTTTAATCACAAAAATAAATCAACTAAAAATTTATTAAAACGAATAAAAATAAATAATTTATTCCAATCAACACAATATTCTAAAATACAATAAATATGTTTTTATTTTATTTATTATTTTTTATCTAATCAACGAAATGTGTATAATATTTACAGTAACACAACGACAACAAATAAAATTGATTGATTTTCTGTTTGAATAATAAATTTGTGTATTTATATTTTTGAAAATAAAAATTATTTTTATTTTTTTCGGGTGACAAAAGACAGGAAAAATAAAAAATGTCAAACAAAGAAAATATATCTATAATAATAACAATAATAATAATAAAAAAACTGCTTTAAATTAAATAAAGAAATAAAAACGAAAAATTTATTAGAAATGAAAGGTGTTTGCCACGCATTTGTTATTATTATCGTTTGTCACACTACGGAATGTAAAGGAACACTGATAACTTTTGTACTTTGTATATAATTAAATAAAACTATAAATATTTTATATAAATTATGTGGGTGTAATTAATGGTGTTAATTATTTGATTTTTTTTTCTTTATTATCAGTTAACGATTTGTTTATTTTCCGGAAAAGCTATGTATGGATCTTATCTATATTGATCATTGTTTCTTTCATTATTTTATTTTTTTGTATTGATAATAGGTCAAAATTATAATAAGCTGTTAAAGGTGGTTTCTTTTTTAATTATATTTAAATTATGTAAAAAAGTCCGTTACAGGCGTCAAAAATGTAATTAATTTAAGGTAATTTTGCTCCAGCTCGTAACAAAATCTCGCTATTTCTGTCTATTATTGAATAATAATAATTTTTTCTTTCTTAAAATTATTATTTTAAATAAAATATAATAATTTATAGGAATTCAACAACCTCATTTGAATATTTAATAGTTTTTCTCTTCATTTTGTTATTTATTTATGCTTGGTTATTTTTTTTTTTTTATGTTTTTCATGTTTTTCTTTTTAATTTAATTTGATTTAATTATTTTTTTTTCTTTTATTATTTTTATTATTAGTGATCTTGTTAAGTTTTTTTTTTTTTTTTGTATTCTCTTCTCTGTTTATGGTTTTGTCGTCTTGCAATATTGTTTCTCATTACTACATTGGTTTTATATTAAAAAATTTATATAAATAAATATAGTTTTTTTATTACTTTTATTTTCTTAAACAAAAAAAAAAAAAAGAAATAACACACCCAAAATGAAAAATATACAACAAAGAAGATAATAATTTATTTCTGAATATTTATATTTTTTCTGATCGTTGTTTCCCATCTTACAGCATACAAAATTACTTTGAAAAATTAAATAGCAAGAGAAGAAATAAATATATATAAAAAACAAACACTGTTCACATTTCTTTTATACACGTTTTATATTATTATATTTATTGATGAGAAATTTAAATATTTTATTTATAAATTAAAAAAAAAATAATAAAAATAATTGATTTTGACAATATTATACTTGTATATTTAATTAAATTATTTATAAATGTTTTTTGTTTTATAATATAAACAAGGTAAATATACTTGTTGGCGGTTTTTTATTATTATTATTATTTTTTGGTAAATTTAAGTACGTTTCTTTACTGTACATAAACCGTGTAACAGAATGTGTAAATTTTAACACAAACAAGACAATAAAATGTATATTTTCGGATTTTCTCATTTTTTAATATTTAATTTTTATTTATTTTTATATAAATTATACAAAGAAAATAAAAAAAAACAGAAGAAGAAAAGTTAAACGATATTAAAATCATTATTCAATATTTATATATTATTCGTTTAATTATTAAATTTACTTTATAAATATATAATTAATGAATTTTGTGGCTTTTGTGTTT
The DNA here is from genome assembly GCA_963942525.1 of Ptychoptera contaminata. Taxonomy (NCBI): domain Eukaryota; kingdom Metazoa; phylum Arthropoda; class Insecta; order Diptera; family Ptychopteridae; genus Ptychoptera; species Ptychoptera contaminata. The sequence continues at coordinate 9,724,269 of OZ012636.1, read as the reverse complement.
ATAATTATTTCTGTTTTTTTTTTTTTACAAAAATTATTATAAAAAATTTATAGATTTTCAATTTATATATAGAGTTAAAATGCGTTGGCCAATTATCGCATCATCGTATTATTGCTTATTGATTTTTATAGAATTTTTAAAAAAATTAAAAGAGAAAATGAAATAAGCAATAATAACTAGCGTAATTAAAGATTTTTTTGTGAATTTATTTTCAAAAAACACATAAAGAGAGGGTCAACTCAAGGTTGTTTTAAAGTACTTTAAGTTATTTATATTTCTTTTAGCATGATTATACCAATTTGTGTTATTAAATAAAATAATTTTATTTTTTTTACACGAAATCAATGTTGAATAAAGAAAAAAAAAAAAGTATGGTAAAAATAATAATAATAAATAACAATGTTTAAGTATTTATTTATTTAGTAAAAAATCAATCGTTAAAATTATTATTGTTATAAAATTATTTGTAAAATGGTGAAGAACTTTTTAAAAAATAAATTTATTTATAAAAATTTATGTATATAATGTCAAGAGATTCTTTTATTGAGGGCAATGTACAGACTAAATAGCATAAAATGCACGAATGACCGTTTAAAAACAATACTAAATATTTATTTTTTTTTCCCATTTTAAATTTGTAAATCCATTGAAATAGTATTTTTGTTACTTAAAAATTGTACTTGTGTTCCACCTCTTAATCTGCATATTGAATCATTAACATTACAAATTAACATTAATGTTTTACGGCAATAAATTTAAATAATTCTTTATGTCATTTTTAATTTAAAATGTATTTAATTTATTATTGTAATAGAAGAAAAAAATTACAGTTTGCTATGTATCATTTATGCTAATTTAACTGTTTTTATGCGAAATAAAAATATCTCTTTGTAACTACAAATCTTCTATGTAAATATGGAAAATATTATTGTCGGTCGGCCTAATATTATTTACTTTTCTTTTGTTCTCAACTTTCATTTGGTGCATGAAATGCAAATAATATTTTGGTTTTTTATTATTAATAAATAGAAAATACTCTTTATAAACAAATAAATTTTCTTATTAATTTTTTGTGTTTTTACTTCCTATTAAGTTAATATTTTCATAATGAATTTACTTAAAATAAATGAAAAGAAAAAAATAAATACAACTATTTATAATGAACATAACAACTAACGAAAATTATTATATAAATAAAAAAACATATATATACATAAATATATAATGTAAATGTTAAATATGTTATTTTTATTTTGTTTTGTATTTATATAAAAAGTTAATTGTTTTTCTTGTTTTCTTTATTATTTATTGTTTTTACCGACATTCATAAATAAGTATATAATATTTTGTTTCTTATATAATTGAATATAATTTAAATTAAATTGAATTTTAAATCAAAATGAAAACATAAGCATAATTATATTATGTGATTACAAAGTAAAATTTAACAACAAAAAATAGTTAAACATAAAAAATTATAATAATAACGAGAAAATGAAAGAATTAATTGTATTTTATACTGATGAAAAAGGGTTACACAGTATATACCTATATTTAATTTGAATGTTAAACAAAAATAATACGTTATAGGGTGAACGTTTTATAAAGTTTTTATGTTTTTTCTTAATTTTATTATTATAATTATTTTTATTATTATGTATTATTATATTTAATTTAAAAAATTATACCCAATTAGTTCAATTAATAAGCATTATTTACACAACAAAAATATATATTTATATTGTTTGTATAAAATAATAATAATCATAATAAATATAATAATATCAACATGTTTTTCTTCATTTTTTTTTATTATTCACCTTTTTTCTGTTTTTCTTTTTATTATTATTTTGTCCCGCCTAAAGTGAAAACAATAAACAACAAAGTAAGCTTAACGCAAGGTAAAGCACATACTAACCGAACTGATCCAGAGTTAAATAAATAATATAATAACACCGCAATGTTAATACAATAATTAAAATAAATAATGTCTTATGTTTCGGTAAAGTAATGCGACATTAAGTAAATTACATACAAACAACAATAAAAAATAAAAACTAATTTAAAGTATGTAAATAAGCAAAGTGTCTGTTAACTAACTAACAAAAATTATAATAAAAACTATTTAATAATTCTTCCGCTTTTGATTTTTTAATGCAAATGTTTTAATTATTTGCATTTTGATACAAAACAAAAGCAATAAAATAAAAACACGAAAAACACACACACAATATAAATAAATATAATTAAAAATTTTTTTTTATAAATAAAATAAAAATAATTAATTAAAGATTAAAAGACACAGAAAGAAAAAACCGTTCAAAAGCACACAAATAATAAGGTGCCGGTAGTTTGTTTATTTAATAAAAATTATTAACGTTAAGTAACTTTAACAACAAAGTGAAAAAGTTAAACAAAAATGTTCATAGATATATTTTGTAATAAATAAATAAAAAAAAAAAAAAATTGTTTTGTTGACAAAGTTAAAGACTAAAAAAGCTAAAGATTAAATTAATCAACAGAGAAGACAAGAAATAATAATAATAAAAAAAAAATGAGGAATATTATTTTATTTTTATTTGGTAGATACATACACAGGTGACAAAACATCATTTTCTCTATTTATATTTATTTAATATAAATTTTGTTTGTTATAATTGTTCTTTTTTTTTCTCTATTAAAGGAGAAATTAAATTAAAATAAATTTTTTTATAGTGTAAGAAAAACCGACAAATTATTTATCTTGATAAATTTTTTTTTTTTTTGGTTAATCATCGTTCGGCTATGTTGTGAGCGCAATCAGAATGAGAACAAACAAGATTCAGTATTTTTTTTTTTAATTTTAAAATTTATTTATTTATCTTTTTAAGATGAAAAAACTCTTTTATTTTTTAATTAAATATTGTTTGGTTATTTTTTCAATCTACAATACTAGCGCTATGCTATGTTTTCAAGTTACCGCAGTTCATAAATTATATATATATAAAAAATTAAAAAAAAAAAAAAATATCAATAAAATTTGCAATGTTGTACTATAAAAAAAAATATTATTAATTTTATTTTTATTCTATATTCCTTTCTTTGATTAAAAAAATAAAATAAAATAAACTAAAATATAAATATAATAAAACGTTCAAGCATTTAATTTAAAAACATTTAATTTGCATATTAAATGCACGATTGTTCTTTTATAGGATATATTCGTATTTAATTTATTAATTTTATTTTTTTAATGAACAGAAAATAAAAATATTTTCATTCAATAATAAAATGAATTCTTTACTATTTTGCATTTAAATATTATTATAATATATTTTTGTTAATTTATTCGTCATCATTATATCTCATTAAATATTTTTTGATATCGATAATAATATAATTGTAAATAGCTTTTCATTAAACTGTAATTTAGAATTTAAACTAAACCATTTAAAGGTTAACTAAATATAATTATTTACCATTTTATTAAAAAAATAGTTAACAATCAATTAAAATAATTAATGTTTTTTTTTAACAAGGAAAACACAAATATGATGCATTTATTGATTGCCCAATTAAATTTTGCAAATACATAAAACGAATTTCACTAGCTTATTAAAATGCCAATGACGCCTCACCTCAGGCAACCATTAATTAAAAAAGTAAATAAAAATTCATAAAATAAGTTGCAAAAATGAAATAAAATTAAACAAACTTGATTGCGTGTTTTATTTTTATTATTTTCGGCTAAAATGAAAATTTTAAATTTACAAAAAAAAAAAAAAACTGCAATCAACACGCGACATTAACAGAAGCTAAAAATAAATATTATTAAAAAAATAATGAAAAAGAAATTTAAATTGTTATCACAACGCGTTTTTGTATTAATGTTTCGTAAGTTTTTTTTTTCTTTATTTAAAAAACCTAAAAACAAGGAGCCGGTAATTACTTTGCTGCTGTTGCTTTTGAACATGAATTGACGACAAAGCGCGATAAACATTTTTTCTTTTGCTTTTTTTTAAATATTTTTGTTTTGTCTGTTAATTAAATTTAATTAAATAATAAGAAAGAAAGAAAAAAAAAACCACAGTATTAATAAAAAACGATTATTATGTGCACACGACGACACAATCAAATAATAAACATTATTTAGCACCCGTTTATTTATTGTTAAAATGTTAATGTAAACGCGATGAATGTTGTATTCACAAAAAATAAATTTTAGAAATTATATTATTAAATAAATAATTTAATTTAATTAGCATATATAAATAAGTGGATTTTTTTTTTCATTTTCTCTTGAAAATATTGCGTATTTAAGTTAAGTATTGGGTCATTAGTTAGTAATTAAATCGTTGAAGAAATGTTAACAGTAATATATTTGACCTTTACATAAATTAGACAATATTAAATAAGTGAAACAGAAGTAACTATTTCTGAAGTAAAGTTACAGTCTGAGGAGATTGAAACTACGAAGAAAAAATTAATAAATTCTTCTTTATCCGGGTTTATTGTTATTCTTCCTGAGAACTCTAGTATCTTTTAAAACAATAAAACCATTAATTATTTTCAACTAAGACTGCCGACTTTACTATGTCATTCGAAAGTAAAAGATAACAATAATTTCCTTAGTCTATTGCACGTTTAAAAAAGGTAAATACTTGAACAATATTAGTTTAAACATAATTTGTAAATAATTCTACATTAATTAACATATAAACTATTTCCTTTTGTAAATACATATATAAATGGTGAAAGATTTCTCTATTCGCATGAGTCATTATTTAATTATTTATTTATATTTTGCTGTTTTGTAATAATAATAATAATAATAACAAACTGAAAAGATGTTTTTGTATTTTTCTTTAAAGATAAAATCAACAAGTCTCTGCTTTGGTAGAAATATTTCTCTGGTCAATAAAATAAAAAAAATAGCATTTCTCAGAAATTTATACATAATTTTCTGTCATTTTAATTTTGTAAACAGAATCATAATTATTAAATTAAATGAGGAATAAAAAAATAGACAACTGTCGTACCAAAAAAAAGTTGAATAAATTAAAAACAAGAAAAACTTTAATCAATCACCATGTAATTATAAATAAAACAAGATAATAATTAAATTTAAGTTAAAATAAAATAGTATAAGACATAAAACACTTACTTAAACTGTCAATTTATCTTTTAAAACAATAACAATAACAGAAATAAAAAATTATAAACATTTAGAAATTAATTTTAATTTAAATTTGGCTGCCTAATGTTATTTTTTTGCTTGCCTTTAAACAGCGTCACATAATTCTTGATAATTTAGAGCAGTTTTTATATATTTTTATTTTGTTTCTTTTTAAATGAATAAATTATAAATGAAACGAAAACGATAAATAAATAAACTAAATTAGCAAACAAGCGACTGTTGTCTGTTACTGTATGCTGGCGCGTAGGTAGAAAAAACACAACCAACAACAATATTTATAATAATAACAAAAAAAAGATAAAAACAACCTTAAGAAAATACAACACGAACAAAATAAGTATTAAAGGCAACCAATATAAAAGAAAATAAACGTAAACTCGTTAGTTAATTTAAATTATTTGTTTAAATAATTATGCAACATGTTACAGATCTTGTATTTTGTTGTTTATAGGCAGTGCTGTTTGCAGGATTAAAGTGTTTTCTTTCGTTTTTTTTTTTTTTTTTTGTTAATTTATTTTCTTTTAAAACATTTAAATCACTTTAACCAAATTCATGCAATAAGCTTGTTAAAAAACAAAATATATATACTTTATCGCAACAAGAAATACAAAATGACAAATTAACACCAGCAGCAGATATTACAAAAATCTTTTTAAACATTGATTTATCTTCTCTTTAAAATTAAAAAATATTTATCGAAAAATTTTCTATGTCAAAGCAGACAAATTGATTTTCGTTTTGTTTTTTACTCATTATACCTCACAGAAATTTACAAAACAAATCAAAAAGAAAAAACGTGAATGTAAAGAAAATAACTTGATAAATGAGTAAATAAAACATTTAATTGATGATAATGCGAGAGAGATCAGAATAAATATTTAAATGTTGTTTTTATTTTACAATCAAATCTGATGATAATTTATCAAAAAAATTTGTTTTTTTTTTTTATAATTATTCATTGTCTTGTTTAAATCTTTTTTATTTAATTTTTCCTTTAACTTTTCTCTTTAATTATTTTGTTCAGATTCAATTGCGTTGAGTTTTTTAATGTTTTCATTTTTTTATTTAATTTAAATTTAAAATAAATGATCGCACGTCAAATGATCGACGATATGACTCAGAATCATCAACGGCTTATTTTGGATGTTGCTGCTGCTGATGTTTTTAATAAAAAAAAAAACTATAAGACATGCTTCGTTTAAAAATGATTAATTATTTAACAGAAAAATAAAATATAAAGAAGGTGGAAAAAAATGTATTATTTAATGTTATAAGATGGAAATTAATTGATCCTTTGAATTTTAAAACAATAAAAAATAGTTGATCAGGAAATTAACTGAATAATGTTAAAATTAAAGAAGATTTTTAATAGATTAAATAATTTAGAAAAAAATCCTTACCGAATAATTCATCAGCGTCTATTAAACGGGCAACTAATACAGCAACTGTTTGTAATGCTGGTATACCCCAGGCAGCCAATTGTGTTATAGTACTATATGTGTCCTTATATGTTGAAGTACCACCAGTTGTAACTGTTGTTTGTGTCACATTTGATGTTATAACAACCGCTGTTGATTTACTTGTTAATGGTAATGTGCCACCAATACCACCGGTTACATCACTTATGTTATCAGAACGTGATCGTCTAATCGCACAGTGCCACTTCAAACATAGTATTGACCACCTGGAAAAAAGTAAATAAAATTATAAACAATGTTTTGATAAAAATAGAAATTTTTTGTTTTTGGATTTTCATTCTTGCATATGTTTAATGTTTTTTGTTAAACGGTTTGTTTTTTTTTTTTTTTTTCGTTGTTGCCGTTAAACATTATTAAAAGGAAAGTTAAAATTGAAAATTCGTTTTCTTTTCTTTTTGTTTTTTTCTTAATTCCAAAGAGTAAATTTAATTATTTTACGCATAAATAGATCATGCTGTGCTGTATTACTAATTTAGTTATATTTATTTTACTTATTTTCTAGCTTATATTTACTTTTTTTCGTTCTTATAATGCCTAACGTATTTTTTTTTTAATCAAAGAAAAGTAAACTAAACGCACGTGTTAAAGTAGTATTTTCCATTATTATGCTATATATGCTTACGTTCAATTACCTTTTTTATTTTAAAATTGCATTTCATAATAATATTCTTACTAAACATATAATCGCAATTCGTAATAGTACTTGCCAATCTTTGTTTATTTTCTAATTTATTGCAGTTAAAAAAATATATATTTTTTAAAATTATTTATTAATTATTATTGTTTATGGTATAATTGTTATTTTTAAACATTTGTAAAATCAATTTTATTGAGTTTTTGTTAAAATTAATTAATTTTTCAACTGAGCTGAATGCATGACTTGAACGTTATACGCGTAATTTAAATTTCACACGTTTATCGTTGTTTAAAATAATAGAAAAGGAAATACGAGGGAGTATTTACTAAATATTAGATTTAATTAAAAATTATATATATAAATTTGTAACAAGTTCTTGCAGAACCTCTTTAACTGATACACATCGCAATTATTTACCATCTTAGCATACTAATTTATGTTTTATGACTTTTAAATCACTAAGCAACTCATATATATAAATTACTGTGTGTTACAAAGTAATAATTGATTTAGAAAATAAAAGATAATTTAGAATCACTGAGTAATGAAAAAAACAAAAATAATTAGGTAGGCGTCCATAAACAAAATATCTCAATTCTGTCGAAACAAATTAATTAATTAATCTAATTAATTAGTTTTATTTATTTATTTATTTTTTCCATTTGTTTATTATGGAAAAGTCACTTTTAAATAAAAACATAGACATTTAGCCTCTATAGAAACAATAATAATAATAATATTTGTTTTCCTATTTTTATTTTCTTAATGATTTTTCGTTTTTCTTTCTATATTTTTTCAAAACAATGTCTGAAATATGAACAAAACACACATTGCCTTTTACTCTATTTAATTTACTTTAATTTTAAATTTATTTATAAATTCATTCGTTAGGTTTTTATATAAACAACAAATAAATAAATAAATAAAGCTTAATTCTATGTTATTATCTCCTTTCTCGATGTATGTAAATTACACATATTTTTGTATTGTTTTTGGATTAATTTTTAAATGAACAAATTTGTAAAATAAAACAAAAGCATAAAAACTATACACATCTGCAGGACATTAAATTTATTTTAATTGAAATTAAATTATTATTTGGATTAATGAAAATAACATATAAATTAAACATTATCAGACATTAAAAGGTTATGTTTTATGTTAAATCTAAATAAATAAATAAGAAAAACAGAAAAAAAAGTGGCAACAGCTTGCATACTATCTGTTATTATGTTTATATTTATTTAAAAAAAAAAACAAAATTAAATTAAATAAATAATTATGTGCTTTGCTTGCTTGCCAGCTATGCGAATAAGCAATTAATGAAATTTGCATGTGAAAAATCAGTTAGTCGGTAAAGTCATGCGTAACAATTGAATATTTAATTAAACGTCAATTATTGCAAAGTTAAATAAATCAAGAAACGATATGGTAATCATTGTTCTATTTTAATTACTATTTTATATTCCACCGTTATATGTATATCTCGTGATTTATATTGTTTTCACAAAAGTGTATAAATTTACCAATGAAAACATTTGATTTTAATCAATTTTTATAATTTAGTTTATTTGTGCAATAAAAAAAAATAGTAAACAAAATTAGTGGGAAATTTTGCTAAAAAGTTTTTTAATTTAAAGACAGAAATGTATTTTTTTTAAAAAAACTTAAACATATATTGTCTATAATTTATAATTTCAGCGACAGGTGGTTTTAATATGTAAAAACATGAATTTATCTAAAAGGCTTTTGAAAGAAAAATAAAAACTACCGGAAAGTAAGTCTATGAAATAGGTTTTTGCAATAAAAAAATATGTAAAAGAACAGAACAAACTTTTAATTAGTTATTTAATAAAAAAAAATAATAGTATAAAACTTTTACTTAAGATTTCATCAGTCAACATATGTTTATCATGAAAAGTTTTGTAACATTTAGACAAAAAAAAAACATATAACATATATGTTTGTAGATAAATAATATAATTAAACCTAATGCTAATGCATTTTTCTGTCTAAATGAAAGAAAAGAAAAAAACCAGCAAACGAAGAAGCATTACATTATATTCCTTCAACAACTAAGACCTGTAATTTATTTAATTATAATTTTTCAATTCACTTCACAAATTAATCTGTTTGTTTGTTTTATTTCTCATTCCTTTCGTTAATTCGCCCGAATATTAAAAAACATTAAAAACAAAAAAAAAAAACAACAAATTCCTATATTAAAAAATATTTTCTCAAAAAGTTAAAAAATAAAAAAAAAAACTGTTAAATCGAAATAAATTATAATAATTTAATTTGAATTATACACAAGATAAAAAAATAAATAAATAAATAATAAAGAAAAAGAAAAACGCGTTTAAATCGTAAATTTTATTTAATTAAATTTAATTTTTTCGTTTCTTTTTTTTTTTTTTTATTGTCTAAACAAGAAATTTAGAATTTAATTTAATTTAGATCATACAAATGGCAGCAAGAACACATTAAAATAAATTTTGTATTTCTTCAGTCGAAGAATTGTTTTTTCTTCATTTTATGATGTTTTTGTTTTTGATTGAAGATGAGATTTTTCGTTTGTTATTTAATTAAATTATAAATAAAAATTAAAAATCAAATTAATTAAGAAAGAAAAAATCAAAAAAAAAAATATAGTAATAATATTTTTAACGGATTTAAAATTTATTAGCATTTTTATTTATTTATTTTATTATTTATAGCGACATTGGGGGTTTTAGGTTAATTTTTGTTATGCTTTTTTTTATTATTATTATTTGATTTTATAAATTATAGATTTTAAATGTTTTTACGATTTAATAATTAGTTTAATTAATTTGTTGAAATATTAAATAGAAATTTATAGATTATTAAATTCGAATATAACATTTATCATGAACTATTGTAGTTTTTTCATCAATTTTTTTCCTAACAGCCAAAAAAACAACTTAATACGATTCATTTAATAACCCAAAAAAAAAGTCGTGTCTGCAATAAGAAATTAAAGATTAAAATCGCAAACAATTGCGAAGGAAGCACACAAGAAAAATGAAAAAGTATCCAGACACCTTTTCACACTTAAAGCACTTCATTGTTAATTGTTTTTAACAGACGTTACCTGATAGTTATGCTTTGTCATTTATATTTCTTATTTTTATTCACAGATTAAAATCATGAAAAAAATTTTATTTTCGTTGGTTTTCAATGCTTTAATAATGTACAACATCGTTAACGTTCAACGTACTTTAACCAACGTTGCACTAATTAAACGAAACACGACATATAAATAATCAAAAAATTACCATCATCTCGTTACTTAAACAAAAGTATAAAAATTTAAACCACGATAATTTATTATTTATTGAAGGAAATATCGAAATGTGAGAAAAAAAAATAATAATATTAATAAATAAATAAAACAATAAGCTGCAATATGCGAGCAAAAAATACAGAGAAAAAATTTAAAGAAATTAAATGAGCATGAATTGAAACGGAAAATTGATTTTAATCGCATTTCATATATGTTAAGTTTGTTGCAGAAAAACATATTCACTATATTTGTTTATTTATTTATTGCATGCATAACACACAGAATGCATATTCACAGGCATTTTTAAAGGCAAAAAATAAATAAAAAGGAGCAAAAAATGCACAGTAAAGTTAATTTCACTGCAACTATGTAAAATCATGTATTTTCTGGAATTTTTTTTTTAATTATTATTTTATTTATTTTTTTAATTAAATTTTATAAAACCATTTTAATTGTTTAATATAATAACGTGACAATGTGCTTATTTTTATGTAAACCTTTTTTTATTTGTCGTAATAATTTCATAAAGTTTTTTGGTATGCAAAAAAAAAATATGCAATCGTAATTTAATTAAATTAATAAAGTTATAAAACGCAAAAAAATAAAAGCTGCATGATAATCCTCAAAAGTGTTTAAGCAATAATAATTATAATTAAAATTATTTAAGTGTTGATTTTTTATTAACACCACTTATTATTAATTTTAACAGTTTTTTGCATTTTTAATATGACAAAAAAAAAAATTTAATAAAATTATATTTTTACTTAATCAAAGTTACTAATCACAGTTAAATTGATTAAGTTTTAAATTGAAAAAAAAAATATTTATTAAGACTTTAATATGTCATTCAATAATTTAAAATAATAATAATGTATTTAACATTCCGAGTAAAAAGGCAGGTGTTTTTATTAATATTATTATTAAATACTAAATTCGACTTAAAAGAAACCATTTTAATATATATTTTTATTTTTCCTTAATTAAAACAAAGTAAATATTTTAAAACTTATAACGTTTTTAAATATTATAAATAATTTTATTTTTTATTATTATCACTCAACTGTCAATCAAAAGTCAAAAATAAATAATTCAATGTAACAGATAAAAATATTATAAATTATTATTATTATTTATTTCTTATCCGACAACCACAATAATAGTTTTATTTTTATGTTTTTATTAATAAAATGGGTGAAATATTTCTTTATTTACTTTATAAAAAATAAATAAATAAGAATAATTATTTATTTTAAGACTAGTCGATACCTGAATTTAATCTACAAAAAATTAAACGAATCCATCATATATTTTATTATTATTTTTTTCTTGTGGTTTTGCATTTATTGGGCACAAATATTAAATTATTTTGATTTGATTGAAAAAATTAAAGAATTTATTGTAATTTTATTTTATATTTACTGTGGTTATAAATTATTAACTTACTTAGGGTTAGTATTAGTGTTAATAATTACCATAAAAATATGTCGTGTGCGTAGTATTTATAACTATACCGTCGTTGATAAATTAAATATCAACAAAATATAATAAACAGTTTTATTAATTAAAAATGCGCGGTAGCAGAAAAAAAAAACAAAACAAAAAGAACAGCCGAAAATCTGGCAATAAATTACAATAAATGATAATTTACCTAATCTATAAAAAATTTACCAACCAATAAAAAATAAAAAAGAACTTGTTTTTAATAATCAAAGATTCTTAGTATCAGATTAACTTGTCACAGCAATAAAATAAAAATAAAAAAAAAATTATAAATCAACAAAATAAATTAAATGTCAGTCAATTAGATTGTCACAATGTTGGAAAAAAAGAGTCATAAATTAATAAAAAATAAAAATATATATAAATTTTTATTAATTAATTAAGGTGTGTGTGCGTAGTGTTAATTTTTCTTATCAATTCAAAATAAAAATAAATAAAAAATTAATAATAAATATATAGTTATATAAGGATTATTCTGGATTTAGAATTGCTGCAAAATAAAAATACAAAATTTCATTTCAGCGAAAATAAAGTGAAAAAATAAATAAAATAAAATTGACGTCACCCCCTATATAACTACATTTTTTTTTTTTTTTGATTAATTTATTTATTGAAAGAAATAACACATTGCCACCTTCTGATATACAATAATTAATATTTTCGCATTAAATTTCTTTTTCTTTTTTTTTTACAATCACTCAATGCTTTAATTTTATTTTATTTTTTTATTCGCAAATTTTATTTATATTTATTTGAGTTCAAGAAAAAAGAATAAATATTTATCGGATGTTGTTTTTCATATTAAATGTTTAATAAGGCGACGATGATTGTCGAACGATCAAGTAATATGTTGTTTGTCGTTTTGTTTTTATTATTATTGCGAATATTTATTACAAAAATTTCTTAGAAGACAGAAATATGATTTACGAAGGATATTTTAATTTAATATATGTATTTTATTTTATTTTATTCTGGTTTCCATTTAAATATTACTTGAGATGTTTTTCATCATTTTTTTTTAAATTTAAAACTAAATGTGGGACATGTGTTTTGGTTTTTTTTTCTTCAATTTTCTCTCGTCATTTGTTTAATTTATTTATTTATAAAAAAAAAATAATAATAAAAAGAATTAATATTTATTTATTTTTTTTTTTAGTATTTCTTATATTTAATTTATTTATTCATTAAATTAAATGAAAAGATGTAATTTGATATTTTGGTTTTTCTTCTTTTCTTTTCATTTTTTTCTGTTCTGTTCGTTTCCACAAGGATAAATTATAAAGAAAATAAATAATCAAGCAAAGATCCATTTGGTGGCATTTTTATTTACAAAACAAAAAAGCAAGCAAGAAGACGTATATATGTTTGCTGTTTACACGCTTAACTTATAATACTTTTACTAATTAAATTGCATTAATTGGGTTAGAAAATAAAAATATAAGTCATAATAATAATTATTATAATTTTTTATTCTTAAATTAATATTAATTAATCTTGTAATTAGATTTTCTTTTTATTGTTTTAAAAACTATTTTTTATAAATTTCTATAATCAAAGCAAAACCACTTGGAACAATAAAGTTAGATTAAGAAACACTTGCTGTTAGCTGGTTGCTTTGCTAAATACCGAAATAAAAAAAAAATAAACGTTTTTACGTTTGAGGTTAAAACAGCTTGAACCGGCTGATATCTAACATAATGTCGAAATAAATTTAAAAATACATAAAACATAAAATTTTGACAGATAAAAAATATATATACATAATTTATTATATATGTCATCTGATATATCAGCTAATTAAAGTAGAAAAAGGTTACTATTTTTAGCTTAAATTTACTTTAATTCTTAATACGTTTTATACTAATATAAAGAAAGTCAAAGCACAAAAAAATTCAATTATATATTTTCAATTTAATTATAATTTCAATTATATTATTTCTTTCACTAAAACAACGAAATAATAATTAATTATTTGATATTTCTACAGTTTTTTTTTTATTTCATTATAATTTTATTAATAATTATTTATATACAAAAAAAAAAAAAGAAAACAACAATAAATGAACATAAATTAGCCACAAAAACATAAATATTTTTTCTTTAATAAAAATTAATTATATTTTTCGTTGATTTTTATTTTTGGTATTTGTGTTATTTTTTTAATTTCTAGAAAAAAGCAAACGCCGATATAACGAAATTAATTTTAATTATCATTTGAATTTATTTATTTAATAAAATAATATTAATTTCATCCAACACAAGAAATAAAAACATTTCGAATAAATATAAACCGAAAAAGGTCACGTCGATATTAATAAATTACTTTACTCTGTGGTGACTTGTGACTGGAGGATATGAAACATTTTTATTTATTTATTTATGTTTTTTTCTTTTCTTCATATGGATTTTTAATTTTAAATAAATAAATAAATGTTTTGTATTTTATGTTATTATTTTTGTGGAGCCTTTTTTCAGTATTCATAATATTTCTTTTGTTGGAGTAATAAAACTTTATAAATAAGAAACGTGCGAAACAAAATCGCACGAGTAACAAAGATCAATAAAGAGATGAAAATATATATAAAAAAAGATAATTTTTTTTTTTTAAATAAAATAAACAAAACAATTTATATTTTTATTTAAATTTTTTAATAACTTGGATTCTGTTCGGTTTATCTTTATTGCGGTAACGGTGTGCTACCTTCGTTTATTATTTACAAACGTTTCTTTTTTTCTGCTAATTGTTAAATTTTTCAGAATATTATTAAATTAAAAAGTCCCAAAATCAATAATTAAACTCTAGTCACAGGATATAGAGATATTTTTTTTTTTTTGACATTGTGACATAATTATTTTTTAACAATCATAATTCAGACAAATTTTATTACAGGAATTGGTAATTGTATTGAAAAAGAGAAGAATAAATATCTCAATCTTCATTATTTGCATCAATGCACGAAATTATTATTGGCAAAAGAAATACAAATTATAGTTTTGTTTTGTATACAAATTTTATTGTTAATTTCAATGATGGAGAAATAAAATTAAAAGTTTTCCGTTTTTTTTTTTAATCAATAAATCTTGTTACTTTAATTTTTTATTTCTTATTGAAGTTTTATTATAATTTATTTTTTTATATCTTAGGTATCACTCATCATTCTTCAACATTAAATTATTTTCTTACATGTAATTTTTTTTTCCATTCTTTTGTGGTTGCTTTCGTACACTACACTGTTTACTTCTTAAAAGACGAGGTCCTCGTCGTCCATAAGCGAAAAAAAAATAATAATAACAATCATAATGAAGAAAAGAACATAAAAAGCAAACGTCTTGTTATTCATTTTATTTATTTTTATATTTTTTAGTATATAGAATCAGATTCTTTATTTCATTTATAACTTGACTTGACTTTTGGGCCGAAAGGAATTGAAGTTTTTTTTTTTATGTTGGAATAATATAGCTACAAGCATCAACAAGTAACGCCCATCGTCTTTCAAATAATCAAATTGGTTTTATATAATTTAATTTTTTTATTATTATTAATTTTTTTTTTTATTCAGCGGTTATTATTATTATTATTATTATTATTATTATTTTTATTATTATTATTATTATTATTATTATTATTATTATTATTATTTTAATTATATTATTATTACTACACATTATAATAACAAAAAAAAACTAGAACAGCGAAAACTTAACGTAAATAATAAGACTGCTAACAAGACAAGATAAAGAAGCAAAAGCAAAAGAAATAAAAAATATATAAAAATTTTCTAATTAAACAAGACAAGAGAACGAATTTTTAAACGAAAGTTCAAGTTATCTTGTATTATTTTGTCGATAAATATAAATATTTTAAATTAAGATAACAATAGGTAAAAAAGGATAAATATTATCCTTACTCATATGTTTTCTTTTATTGGTGTTTTTTTTTTTTTTCATTTTTTATTTTTCATTTAAATAAATTAACAAAAATACCGCTGTATTTAGATAATAATAAAAAAAGCCACATATTTTCATAACAAGTTAAAGATTTTTGTCTGCTTCGTGTTTTAGTAAAGAAAGAAAGGAGAGAATAAAAAAAAAACGAAATGAAATTATTAATGAATTTTGATGTCTTATAGTTTAGAGATGATATGCTGATATAATTTTGGTATTCTTGTATTGTTGGTGGGCCCTTGTTTAGCATCATTTATAATATGTTTAACGTTAACATCATAGCTAGCAGGCAGAATACAAGAAGAATTACAATCAAAAGCATGAATTTTATGTTATAACAAGGTTCTCCGCTTATAAATAATTATTCTTTTTTTTCTGTTTTAAATTACTTCGTTCGTTGTATATTGTTAAGTAGAATCGAACCACCTACTTGGTTTTTTTCCAACTATTTTCTGTTACATGTACACGGTCATTGTTTGCCAATACTATACGCCAAACACGTTATGTAATTTTTTTTTCTTATTTTAATAAAAAATAAATAAATAAAAACAAAGTGTTTATTTCTCCCTTAAATTATTACTTTGTTTGGTTTATAAAGCAATTTAATAAAATAATATTTGTCAACAAAATACCAAAACCCTACTAGAGACTAACTTTTGTATGTTATTATAGTATTAATATTATTCTTTCTATAAATGGTGCAAGACTTTAATAATTCTTTTTAAAAATCCAGACATTACAAGAGGGAACTGTTTTTTTTTGTATATTTAAAGTTCCTTTAAGAGCTAGACCTTTTTTTCGTTTATTTTTATATTCATTCTAGATTCAAACATGTTTCAAGTGTCTTTTAAAGAACAACAATTAGTAATAAATAAAAATAAATTTAATAAAAGAAAAATAATAATTTTTCTTAACTAAATTTATATATAAATGTCTTGTTAACATTTTTAACTAAATAAATATATTTTTATTCCTTAAAAAGTAATAAATTTAATTGTATAATAATTGTAAGAAAAAATTATTCAATTGAACGGATTCTAATTAGTAAATAATCTAACCGTGTCCAATAATGTAACACGATTTGTACACACCTTTAACAAATAATAAAAGAATATTTTAAATATTTGAAGAAACTACATACATATAAAAACAACAAACTAAAAATGTTTTAAATGAAACAAAACAAAACAAAAAAATCACCTGCACATATAGTTATTTATTTTATTTTGTTAAAAGACTTCAAAACAAAACAAAAAAAAAACCACTAAAACCACAAAAAATGTAAAGAGAAGAAAATAAATAAATAAATAAATACAAAACCAAAAAATAAAAACGTAAAAAGTAAAGTGAAAAAATAATATTTACTTAAATACTGTTTTGTCTGCTGACTATTTTATTATTATTATTATTTTCTTTTAAACTAATAGAATTTATTTTTTAATACAAAAATTTAACATTAGCTACTTAAATCAACAATAACCAGCATTATTTTTTAACGCATGTTATTGTTTTTTAACATATTTAACTGATTTATTTACATTTGTCTCCAAAAACAAATGTTAAGTCAAGTAAAAAAGCAAATGATTATTGTCGATAATTGAAAATTCTTTTTACTGAATGTTTTGATCATTTTTTCTCTTTTATTATTTTTTTTTTAAGAGAAAAGAAAATAGTTTTAGCTGCTTTTTATTTTTTTTTTTTAATACAAATATTTTATTTTTAATTAATTTAATTATAATAACTTAAGGTTCTACTGGTAGAAAGCACTATGGTATTAGCTAATACAATTTCTAATGTTATTCAGACAAATGTTTTATATGTGGGAAATTTTAAGGATACTAAACCTTATCAATTGAAGATAATCTATTTTATTAGAGTATATTTTTGATAATTTTAATCCAAATTCGTTCACTGTTTATACTATTAATTATTGTAGATAAAAATTACAAAGTTTATTTAGGACTTCCTGTGGAACGACATTAAATATTAATCTGCTAATATATTTATACAGTTTTACAAGAATATCCTGCGTAAATAAATTTATATTTCTAAGAAATTAATTTTCTTATCTTATGATTAATAATTTTTAATTGAAATGTCGCGAAAACTTGAAAAAAAATATTTAAAAAAATCCTTAGATACTTTTTCACTTAAATGATCCTAGTTTTAGTATGTAGGCATACACCAACGACTAATGTTTTATATTCTTTATTAATTGCGAGTGTCTTTAATTTTTAAAATTTAAACACAAGATGCTGTGTGATGCTGCAAGCACCAGCTATCATATTTTAAATTATTTATAAAAATTTACAATTTTATTGTATTCATGCATATTTCCTTATGAAATACAAATAAATGTTCACCCAAACAGTAAATTAAATAAACAAGTTAAATACTTAACATATGTTGCGTTTAAAAAAAAAACAAAACAAAACTACCAAGTGACAGTGATAGGGTTATCTTTGAATCAAAATCATTAAAGCAACAATTTATTAACCATTAAAATAATATATATATATATATATATATATATATATATATATATATATATATATATATATATATATATATATATAAAAATTAAACCAATCTCCTAGAAAAGTAATTAATTATAACAATGACATAACCCAAAAACACTACGTGATTGTGGTAATAATAATTTTTTTTTATATGTTAATTTATTAGTCTTTAATTTTATATTTATTTATTTTTTCTTTTTTTAAATGCTATACGAAACCAACAATATTTATTATTATTATTAAATACAAAAAAAATAAAATAAAATAAAAATATTAAAAATATTTAAGAATCAAACAGAGAGGAATAAATAAATATAGAAAAAAAGCCAAAACATTTATATCTCACGTCCTGTTTACGTGACATATTTAAAATTTCTAATTTTCACATTTAACCAATGTTGCGTCTCTCTAATTATGTGTGCTTGATGACAAAATTAAATACACAAAAGATTTGTAATTCATTTTTTATTTATATATTTATATTTTTTCTTTAATATAGGAAATAAATTTTTGAAATTCTACGCAAGTAATCTGTCCTGATAGTTGTATTTGTTTTTTTTTTAATATTAAATTGGCATTTCTCTGTTTAGATTCGTAAATAGTTTGAATAAATAACATAAAAATAAAATAAGCGGCTTTTTGGTATTAAATATTCGTTGAAGAATATTTATTTAGAATTTTTTTCTGCGACAAGATTTTATGTTTTTACAATAAATTTATTTTTATTGCATTTAAATGTGATTCTTGTAAAGGTCGTTTGTTTGAACGTTTTATTATTATTATTTTTTTTCTTTGTTAATTCAAAACATTGAAAAATTTTATCTTACAGAATTTTAATTTTGAATTTTTTATTAAAAAAATATTATTATTTTTTATTTTAAAGGTTGAAATTTTTACAGAGATTATTAAGATATGGTGAACGTAGAAGAGAATGAATTAAAAAACACAGAGAAAAAAAAGATGATAAATGACGGTTAAGACTTACCAAACGCCAGCAGCCATACCGAAGTAGTAACGCAACAGGAATGTAGCTGCACATGGTGCATTTGAGAGACCATCGGTTAGAAGTAGTGATACGCCAGGTAGTTGAGGATCATAACCGCAGGCGGTAGGATTACGACCGGCTATCCAACGTACAGTCCAACCAGCAGCGACCAATGTATGACAGGTAACTAATGGAATAAGAATTTTATCCCATTTTGTGTCTGACAAAACAATGCAAAGAATAGCACCAATTGCCGTGAATAAAGCAGTAGTACTCCAAACTGTAAGCCAAATCTCAGCTAAATGTTTTTCATTTTGATCGTACAGAATATCTGCCTCGCACAGAGGTGTACACCTACGTGACCGATTTAATCGTACGTAGAGATGAGATTTCGTTAGTGATTGGCAAGTGGCCTTATGCGAAGTGATTTTCGATGTTGGTGGTGGCATTGTCTCATCATTCCACTGATTTCTTCGTATATCATCTTTCTCACCAGGACCCTCCATGCACATGTGCTCGTGATTATTTTCCTCTGGGAAACGATTACAGTCCAAAGCAGGTGGCCACAAAAATCCAAATTTATATAGCAACGGATTACACCGTGCACGTACTGTTTCACAGAGACCACGACAAGGTCCAATTGGTACTGGTACTTTGGGTGTACACATTGGCACATATGCTGCACACAAGAAAAGCTGAAGTTGAGTACTACATCCAAATTGTATCAATGGGGAAAATGTCTGCAGAGTAAAATCAACATCTGTTTGCAATTCATGACCAACTAAATTCGGCATTGACGTTTCATTATAGCCTAATCCGCGACACAATTCAATTCTTATCGGTTCACAGACACGCATCGTTGGTTCCGGATTTGTTTGTACACAGGATACAACAATCAATGTCACTAATATTAACACTAAACGACTAATCACAATTTCACCACCCCGTTGTAGTTTTTCACTTAACAAAATCATTTTTATTTTGTTTTAGTTTTTTTTTCTGTTTTTTTTTTACAGTTTTTATTCTTATTATTTTAAGAAATAAATAAATTTTATTTCTTTTTATTATTTAAACACAATTGACTTTCGTTTTTTTTTTAAATTACGTTTATTTTTTCCATCTATATTTCATTATTTATTTTCAACCATATTTTATCGGTAAAAATTACTTTGCGATTTTTTATTTTTGACATTTTATTCATTTTTCTCATCTAAATATTTTTCAACTGAAAATCATAATATTTTTCTTATTTATTATATAAACAATAGTGCGGAAAAATTATATATATTATAGAGAAACGAAGAACAAAAATTTATTATAAACAAAGGCCATCGACAGAAGTAATATAAATGAATATATGAATGCGTTGAGTAAAGTTTCTATAAAAGAAAAAAAAAAACGATAATTTATTTTCTTTTTAATTCTATTTTTTTTTTTTTAATGTATAAATAAACTATAATTTTGATTTTTTTTTAAATATATATGTAAACAAACGTTAATGATTTCTTGTTTTTAATTTTGATTTTTGTTCCTTCTTTTTCTATATACATATAATGTTAAGCCTGATTTAAGTCAGATGATTGTGAAAAATGTGTCTATCATGTTTTTGTGTTTGTTAATTTTATTCTCATTTTTTAAAGGATGTTTAATCAAGTTTTTGTTGTATTTTAATAGTTTTTTTTTTTTAAATAATTATCTATTTAAGATGTTTGAAAAATAAAATAATTTATTATTTCCACTAAATATTTTTGCACAATGTTTAAATATTTTAGTTAAGTACTAATAACCTGTAGTATTGTTTATAAAATTAAATTTATAATTACACTAGCAAAAAAAAAAGCACATAACTCATATGGATATTAATTAACAGAGTAGTTAAAATATAGATTAATGATTGTTTAACTATTTTTTAACTTTTCTTAATTAAATTAATAACAAAATAAATTGTTTTTAGTAATAAACAACACAGTATAACGTTTATTTAGAAATCTATTAAAATTGGCAGCTTGTTTAATTAAATTATATATATATATATATATATATATATATGTAAGTTTAAAGATTCTTTCGAAAAAAAAAACAATATTAAATAATTAATAAAATGGAAAACAGTTTTGTACATAAATTAAATTTAAATTTTTATTTTGTAAACAAAATATTATTTCGTAAATATTATGTCAGTAAAGTTTTTCTTTAACAAAATTTTATTTAATTTATTATTTTCCTTTTATTTTTCGTTTTAATAAAAAAATTTTTAATGAAAATGTTTATTTTTTAATTAATTAAACAAATCACTAGGCACTTAAATAATTATTTTTTTTTAGAAATAATTTTTATTTATCGTAAATAATAAAATTAACCGAACAGATAAGCACGTTTAGTTTAATCAGTTGCTCAATTATAACTGAAATGGTTGTATTGAATGTGGATTGACTTAAGCTAAGTCAATTTGAAAACTAACGAAACAAAATACAACAAACAGAATATTAAAGTCAAAAAAGTTTATTTACATTTTTGTTCTTGTTTTCTTTCTTTAAAAATAAATACACAAGAAAAATAAATAAACAAAAAGAAGTTAAAGGCGAACAACTGGCTTAAGTTAACTTAAACTTAACCTCAAATTCTATATTATTTATTTAGTTTTAAAGCTAAAAGAATTGAAGAAACAGAGTAAAGTATAAGAAAATATGAGAATATATACTAGAGGAGAAAGAGAATTTTTTAATGTCTAGACATTCTCTTCTGCTTAAATCGTATTCTTTTGCTGTCCATTCTTCATGCTTAAAGGTGTGCGCAGATGTAAGATGATTGAATTTCTTGTTATTTTTAATTTAAGCCAGTTTATTGTTTGTATTTTATCTTTTTCGTGTTTTTGTTTATTTTCTTCTTTTTTAATATTTTTAAGTCGCACTGATAATGAGTTTTCTCTCACTCACTTAACAAATTCCCCAGATACAAAAAAAAAATAAATAATAATCTCTACAAGAAAAAACACAAACTCACACACACACACAACAACAACAACATTGGATTATAATTCCATTCAACTAGATTCCTGTTTTATTCGTACAAGATTTATGAGGTTATGGCAATTAATTATATATTTATAAAATATAATTATAATAATAATAAATAAATAAAATATTCAATATCAACTGAAACAGAATGAAACTGAAATACAATAAAAAAAAAACACGTATATAAATATATATTTTCACCTTATTTATACCTGATTATAAATTGTTAACACTCCATCATAAAATAAGTAAGTCATTTTAAAATGATAAAAATATTTATCAGTGTGTAATAATGCATTAAAATATTATCAAATATATTAAAAAAAAAAAAAAAAATAGAAACCGATAAGACTTAATAGACCGATATTTTCTTATAATCATAAATGTATTAGAAGAAAATCGATTTATTTCTTATGGTAAGCACTGTTTATAAAAATAAATGTTTCATATCATTATATTGAATCCAGTTTGAGTCATCTTATCTTGTTTTCTGTATAAAAATGTACATTTTTTTTTTTTTTTGGTATGGTCATTATTACTCGATCGATCTATTAGATACCTGATTTTTTTATGATTCGTTAATTTATTTATTAATAAATTATACAAGCAAACAATCAAATAAATTAATATTAATAATTTAAAATAAAAAAAAAATATTGTGTATTCCTAGTGAGGTGTTCACATTTTAACGTTGTATAATCGATAATTTACCTGTATTTTATTTTTTTATTTAAATCTATCTGATTAGCGATTTGTTTACACTAGCTATGCATTTATTAACCGTTGAAAATAAAAGAAAAAAATAGAAAAAATAATAATAGATAACATATAATTTCACAAAAACACTTTTAATATAATATTTCATTAACTTGTTATTTAGAAATTATTTTTTGTTTTTAATTAAATTCAATATTATTGTTTTAATAAAATAATTTAACCTAAATATTTGTCGTTTAATCAAAGTTTAATCTAAAAACAATGTAATTTTTTTTTTTATTATTAATTTATTAAATTTATTTTTTTTTTTTTAAATAATTAAAAACAAAATTTATTTGAACTATAAATCTACCGCGAAATATTTTTGATTTTTGTACTTTAATTTATTTTAATCGTTATGTTTTAGTTATTTTTTTAAATTTGTTATGATCGAACACACAAAAAAAAACTATTACATATTTAATTAATTTTAATCGAACATTCAATAATTACAAAAAAGAAATAGTTATTAATAATTAAAGTTGTCATTGAATTTTTGCGAAATAACTTTAGCAATTTCTAATAACATAAACGGAAAGTACATTTTCGTAGTCATAGACTGTTGATGTAATTATCTTTTCTATATATTATCAAAATAAATTACCGATGTAAACTTGGAGGGCAGTAAACTGGAGGTGTAAGTTTTATTACTGAAAATATTTATAAAGAAGAAAATAACAATAAAATTATGAAAACAGAGTATTTGTTAATTTCAATACAGTTCAATTTCGATTGTATTTAAATCGTGCAAAAAATTTTGCTTGATTAAAACAAGAATGTGGTTAGTAAGTTATATATATTAAAGAAAGAATCGAATAAGAAATATAATGGCATAAATATAAGAGAAACGAATAGATGTAAAAAAATATATATTATGCAATCGAGATGCAGCCGCATAAGTGCAGTGTAAAAAAGTTTACTTGAACAAACGAGATTTAATGTAAGAGAATCAAAAAAATTGCAACTAACCAATTAAAGTGAACTTACTTTGCGTAAAGTTTTATTATTTTTATTTTAAATTATATTTCTTCTTTATACGTATCTTATTTTTAATCATTAAAGACATGTAAATTGACTGAACCAACGAGGTTACGGTTAATCAAACCAGTGTTATGCTAGCCCGGCTATTCCGGAATTTAAACGAGGAGCCAATTTATTTATTTATTACAAAAAAAGAACAAAATCATTACAGTGACGGCTTAAATAAATTTAAAAATTGAAAATTTTATATGAACGCCACTGTATGCTAAAAACATCTAAATATGCGGCATATTGTTGCATAAATGATCACACGAACTATACACAAAACATCATCAACATACCGGCAAAGATTGGAAAAGACCTTCAGGATACAAAAAAGGTAAAATATGGTTAAAGTTTTCTTTTTTTTTTCAGTTTCTTTTTTTTATCTTTCTATACAGGTATATGCATGTATGCTGATGATATATATCTTCGACTCTGAACGGCTGGTTTCATTGCATGTTAAAGAATTATACCAACAATGCAAGATGAAATTAAATACAAAAAAAATATCGCATGTAATAAAAATAAAAACAAATAAAATTCATAAGATTATCCACGTAGTTAATATTTTTTTTTATCTTATTTGAATATGTCGAAGACTTGTAGTAAGCAAAATAAGGAAAGACAACAAAAGGTACTATAGAGATGAAGATGAAAAATGATTAAAGTATTACAAAAAATAGAAGAGGAAAATTTTCAACTTATTTTTTTCCACTTTGTTTTCGGTTCGTGTCTTTACTATTCTCTCCTTCAATATTGTTAGCATTTTAATTTTTTAACGTTAAAAGATTTATATTATTATTATTATTATTATTTAGTTAGCTAACAAGAAACGAAAACAACGTTTATTTTCTTATTTTTATTTATTTTAATATTGAAAATGTAATAATAAAATATTATTTTCGAAAAACTAAAAATTAAAGAACCAAAAAAATAATAATAAAGAAACGAAGCAATAACGCACGATATCACGCTGTTCATGTTTGTTTTTTGCTTTAAATTTTCCTCTTTTTTTTAATTCTAATTTTATTTTTATTTTTTAATTAGAGTGTGAATTAATTTGTTTTAATAATTAAATAAAATAATAACGATATGCTGTTTTTTCTTCTTCTTCTTTCTTTTTAATTATTATTACTATTCGTTTTAATATTGGTTTATTTTTTGTTTTATTAAAATTAAATATATAATGAAAATTTTTTTACGAAATTAAAAGTAAAAATTACGAAATATCAATCAAGAATAATTATATATGGATGCTATGCTGCTGTGACTGTTTATTTATTTACCATAACAAGCAATTTTGTTTTCTTGTTTTATTATTTATTTTAATTTAAAGATAAAAATCAGAAGATGAAAAAAGCGAAAGAAAAAAAATGCGGACAATAAACATGATTTGTGCTCGGGCTGTGTTAATTTTTTATTTTTTGTTGTTGAGAAAATGAAGCAAAAAATTTCAACACATAATAAATATATATATTTTCTTTCTTATTTTTCTTTTCTTTATTTTTAATGCTATGAAAATAAAAAAAGGATGTGAATGTTTTGGAAGAATTTTATATTAAATATAATCAATATTATAGATTTAAAAGAGAAAAGAAAAAAAAAATTATATGTACCTGCTGTTTTTGGTTAAATGTTATCTTCAAGACATGACTGTGTTATTTTCTGTTTTATTGCAACAATAATTTTATAACGTTTATGTTTGTGATTTTATTTTCTTTTTTATGACATCACTGTGAATATTTTTCTTTTCTTTTTTATATAAAACCATAATTCCGTGTTGTGTAAAGAGCACCTTTGAAATGAAACGCTTGATCACATTTAATGCTCTTATTCTGTTTATATATATATAATATATATATATTTAGTCACATGCAATGTTACGAAGTTTCTTAGTAACTTGCGCGTGCAATTAAAACTCCATATAGTAAGGATCACTCTAAAGCCAGATGTTTCTTTTGATAAACACGCTATAAAACATAGAGTATAAGAACAGTACTAAAGAGAATATAAGTTTTCTTCATTGTTTTTTTATCAGATTAGGTTTTCTTCAGTTCTAGGGTACTTATGATAGAGCCTTGAAAGATGCTTCTACAATGTATAGCATATTTATTGTGGTATAATCAATGTCTTTTAAAAATAGTTGCCAGTATAAGATAACTAAGTGTCTTGTGGTTTTGGTGCTATTTAATAAAATGCACAGCACTCCCAGTTTAAATATTGCATAATATAAAACTGCAATTATCACGTTTATATCATTTGGCTACCACTGTCTTGAGGTAGGTTTCTACATTATACAATATCCATAAACTATTATTTAAATTCATTTACCACATATTGAATGCCAAACCATACTATGTAGCTAAAACAAAAATAATATATAAAACAATATATGTATAAAAATCACGATTATATATTTTATTAATTTAAATTTTAAACAATAAGATAAAAAGAAATGAAATGCATACCATTGTTTATCATCACACAAATATTTATCATATTTCCAATTTAGTTTAAAACATCTCCCGTTCAATCTTCGTTACGAAAAACTATAAGTAAATGTAAAATACATAAATAATAATAATTTATAAAATATTTTTGATCTGCTGTCAAACAGCATTTTAATTGTCATATTTCGTTTTAAAAAAATAATCCTTATTTTCTACTTATTCTCATTCTTCTTGTACTCTGTATCCGTTTTTCTTATTCACTAACTTTAGTTTAATTGAAATTCCATTTATATTATTAAATTATAAATACAAAATAAATAAATTATTAAATTAATTATTTTCAATTAAAGTTCAAAATTAATTTTACGGTTTTTTTTTCTTTTGCTTTTATTTTATTTAAATTTTATTTGCTTTGTTTAATAATTTACAAAAAAAAAATAAATAAATGAAAAATTAACCAGAACTAACATCGATTGTAAGGTAAGTTATGCGTTACCAGTGCGTTACGTTATTTTCGTTTCAGGTAAATTAAAAAATAAATACATAATAATAATAATAATAATCAATTCACATTCTTATTCTTCATGCTATTTATGCTTATGTTTTATTTATTGCATTTTCATCTTATGAGAATCTTGTTTATCATTTTATAATTTTAAATCTTATGGTATGTAAATCTGTTTTGTTTTATTTATTTGCTGCTGTTTAAATATTATTATTGGTAATTTCTTTTACATTTGGTTGCATATGCTTTAATAATAATAATAATAATAATAAAAATAATAATATTATTATTATAACAGTGCATTCTGAAATTAATCGATGATGAAGGAACATTAAATAAACAAAGTAAATAAAAGTATAATATACGTGAAAAAGTGAAAAAAAATAAAATAACGAGACTGTTATAAAATAAAATTAATAAGATGCGACGATACAAGGTAAAAAAAAAGTCGCCAATTGGTAATAAAACATATAAGAATACGATGAAAATGTTAAGATAGCTGGTATTTTGTGGTGCATGTATGTATTTTTCTTCTTTTTTATTTTGGTTAAGACCGTCTGCACGAATGCACGCTTTCTGCATTGTTATGCTTATATATCTATAGATTTTCTGCGTTAATATTATTAAAGATTCTGATAACAAAAAAAAAATTATATAAACAAATAATATTGAAAACATAACAAAAATAAACAAACCATACGTGTATGCAAATTCGTGAAATTGGTTAAATTATATATGTAAAGAAGAGAACAAATTTAAACAAAAAAAAAAATTAAATAAAATTCTTCTTTGGTATTTATTTAAGGGAGAGAAAAAAATAAAATAAATTTGATCACAATACGGACATTAATATTTTTTCTTGTTTTTCTTTTGATCTTCTTAAAAAATATTTGGCCAAAAAAAATTGTGCAAAATTGTATAAATTCAACGACAGTACCTAACATATTAATGGATGCTTATTTTATAACTTTATTCACTTTATTTAAAAGAAAATAATAAAAAGACTAACAATTTTACAATCCAAATCCATGGTCAGGACTGTAAATTAAGTAAAAAATTTTTAGCAAATACGCAAAATATCCAACCAAAAAAAAAAAAAAGATGTACAAAAAAAAGGAAATAAATCTTTAATGGTGACATTAAAAAATAAATAACTGTGTTTTCATCTGTATGGGAATGATAAATTAACGAAAAATCGAATGTTGCGATTAAGCAAACGACAGCGGCAAAACATGTTAAGGATACAAACAAATAAAAATAATATATAAGAAGAAGTTTTTTCATGTTTATTTTTTTTTACGCCGAAAACAATAGATTTTGGGTGGACAAAGTCGGACGAATGATATAATAAATTCATTAAAAACAAACCGAAAACGAAAAATATTTTTATTTATGTTTATTAAAATTTGAATAGCGAATACCCTCCTTGATTATTTCTATTAATTGGATATCTAAGCTTAAATCGAATGTTTGTTAATTATTTTTTCGTTTTTAATTTACTAAAATGATATAAAGGACAAATAATATTTAAAAAAATAATTAAATGATTCATTCAAACCTATAAAAATTAAATTTATATAATTTTTCGTTAATTTTCAGTTAGAATACCGGTAAATTCCGATGTTCGGTTAATTCTCAGTTAAAATCCGGTTACTTTAAAGTTTATGATAACATTTTCTCTAGATATAATATTAATAACATGTCATTTTATATGACTACCAAAGGTTAAAATATCATAAATAATAATTTAAATTTATTTTCTTTTAAAAAAAAAAAGCTATATTACCATATATATAAAAAAAAATTAATATTTTCAAATGTTACTTGCGATGATGGTAAATTATATTATAAAAAAATATAAGAAAATTAAATAATAATATTCACCTTTCCACCTTGTTTGCAACGTTGTTAAAATACTGTTAAGCATCTAACAAAAAAAAAAACTCTCTGATGATTGAATGAATGTTAAAAAAATTAAATAAAATTAAATTTAGCAATTTAACGTGATTAAAAATAAAATAATAATAATAATAATGCTAAAAAAAGTACGAAAAAAACAGTGTTAATATTTTTTCTTTATTATGTTTTTAAATGTTTTCAACGATGTTTGATATTGAAAAAAAAAGAAAAGAAAATACATATATTCTATATAAATAATGCAGCAACAAGAAGAAGAAGAAAAAAATAAAAATAATAAATAAGAAGGTTTATTGGCTTGTATATTATAAATTATCACCAATTATCTTTTCAACTTTTTGCATGCGCATATGTTGGAGGTGGAAAGAATCTGAATCATAAATATAGTCTTTATTCCATGGTTTATATACATTTATTTATTTATATATTTGTGCATATATATAAGGTTGAGGAGGCTGGAACGATGGCATTAGCACAAACAATCAGTTGATCTTCTTCGATTTCAGCAAAACATACGAAAATATATATTCACAAAAGAATAAAAACAAAAAGAAAAAAACCATTAAAAAAAGTACACAAATGCTGTACGTTCTTATGTGTTGCGTTAAATACCTGCAGTGCTTTTCATTTTTAATTTATTTCACATTACATTTCATTGCAAATTTATGTTTAGTTAACCGTCTCGTATTCACACTGCCATCAACAATTGCCCTTTTTCTTGTATCGTTATTGACTTTGCGTGTGCTGTTTTTTTTTGACGTTTTTTCATCTTGGTTTTAATTTTGCTTCATAAATTCATTTTATGTATGCGACGATAACGATATTCTTCAATCTGTTTTATTGGAAAATTCTACATTTTATGATTCCTGCTGACAAACATTTATGAATATATACTATTAAAATAAATAAATCATGTTTCACTGATAGCTAGTAAGAGGGTAATAAAAATAATGAAAAAATTAATTAATCCTTTAATCTTTATCATTGCTGAATAAGTGACAAAATAGGTATTTTTATTTGTCTATTGTAATATTAATATAATCCTTAAATCACTATAATAATCATAATTATATTAAACACTTAAAAAATTGTAAATAACGAGTGTAAAAATCAGTTTTATGAATAAAATAATAAATAAATGTTGAATTAAATATTATTTTACAATAAAACTTGAAAACATTTTATTTTTTGTAAGATAAAATCCTTCTAGGATATGATCATCCCATCCTTCAACAAATGTAACAGATTTTTATTTACTTTCTTTTTGACTGATCAATGGTGATGCTGTGTTATTTTTATCGTAGATATTTCTACTTTTAATTAATTTATTATTAAAATAATATTTAGCTAAAATTAATTCACTTTTGTAATTGTTTAAACTGTGGCACTAAATTTCATATAATTATTTAAGTTGTTGATGGGCGCAATAAATTCACTTAAAATCCTTTTTTCTTTAAATAATTTGCAATACTTGCCATAAATTTTGTTAACAGAACTTGTTCTAGATTCCTTGATACATAATTCCTGTCGGAATACATAATTTTATTGTAAAGTTATTGCTTTATCTAAATGGGTATGCAATAAATTGTTAATAATCAAGAAATTTATTATGCAATGTTCAGTTTAACAATTTTAAACCCCCATTTCTACACTTCATAAAGAAAATTCCCATTACATCTTCATATACATAATTTTTAAAACGAATATTTTTTTTCCTCTTTGTCGAAAATAACAAATTTCAATTAACTTCTGTATAAACAATTATTACATTTATGTTTTAACATATCGGTTGGAAGTAATGTTGCAAGAATTCTCTTATTCTTACTTAAACCACAATTACTAAAGTGTTTATTATTTCGTGAATTATTCATTTACACAATATTAATAATATTAACAATTTTCTGGTTTTCTCTTTTATAATTTTAAATCACACATTATAGGGTGGTCTTAACACATTATTTCTGTTAAAATATATTTACATTTTTATATTTTTTCATTTTATTTTCTACAAAATAAATTAAATATTTACATGATGATGATGATTATTATTATTATTTTATTAATTTTCTTCCAATTCGGTTTTTACACTTTACAAGCTACGTAAATAAATATCATGGTAAATGTTTAAAATAAAAAATAAAGTACATAATAATGTTGACTAGTGATGGATTTCTATGTGAAAGAAAGCCTATTTAATATTTATTTTTAATTATTAAAATATTATTCTTTGTTGCAGCATTCCTGACTATGTTTAAATTTGAGCCAGATGTATAATTTAATGATTTTTCTGGAAAATTTCCCTCTTCAAATGTGCTTGAATTTTCATTATGATTGTGATTTTGTTTTGTTATTTTGATGACAAGTTCCTTAAGACACATGATCTAATTTAATTAAATTCAATCTTAATAAGACTTTAAGACCTACATTTAGTATACCAATCCGGTCCTGACTAATTGTTTTATTTAAATAAAAAATTAAACGAAAATAATAATAATAATAATAATGCGCCTACCGATTAAATAAAACAAGATAACATAGAAATTTTTATTCGTTTCTCTTTGTCTTGTTAAATAAATCGTGCCTTTGTTTAAATAAACGACAGAGAAATCTATGTTTTTATAAAAGAAAAATAAAACGAATAAAGTGGAGTCCACGGCTGGAGACGTACAATCAACAAATATGTATAAAGGAGGAATAACCAACAAAATATATAATGTAAATAAATCTCAAGGTGTGCTTTTTATCTTTTTTTTTTCGTTTTCTTCTTTAACTTGTTGATGTTCCTGTTTATATACTTTTTTTTTTATTTTCTTATTTGTTTAACAATCTCCTGTGGGTCCTTTTTTTTGTTTTAAAATTAATTAACTTAATTTTTTTCTGTATGTTTTTTGAAAAATAAAAATACACAAACGATAAATTTTATCCTATGTTTAAGTAATTAATTATTTAATCAGATAATCAATCTTAATTGTATCTGGGGATTTTTTCTTTTGGATAATGAAAGAATTCAAACATTAAAAACTTAATTAAAATTTTTGATTTTTCATTATTTATTCAACAATTTGAGAAATTTTATTTCTACTCTTTAAATGTTGCCTAACAATTGTAATAAATAAATAAATATATTTGTACTACATTACTCTTAAGTTGCTATTAATGGATCCAACTCAGCATACTGAATACCCCGTTTTACTATTTCATTATTTATAGTATGGTCCATAACACCGATTTTAATATCCATATTAGAGATTTCTTCTTTAATCTTAACAATTGCCTTTTTAATATTTATCAATGGACCTAAACAAGATAGTAATAAAATAAATAAACTATGGTAACAATTACAACGAAAATAAATTTTCTTACTTCCATCAGTCATTGAGTTACCACGTTGCTCCATTTGCATTTTAACATTTTCCAGTTCATCGGTTATTTTTGATAGTTCTTGTTCCAAGTCAATCTTTTCCTGATCATTCTCCTTTATCTGCGTATTTATTTGAGCCACTTCCTGCGAAATTGTCTTATACTGCTGAATTAAATTTTTCAAATCGTCATTCAAATGCTTCTCACGGCTGTCAATTTTTTCCATGACAAAAGTGATGTCGGTTTGAAGCTTTTTTAACTGTGAGTGAGTTTCTTCGCTAGCCTATTTAATTAAATGATCAGACATTATATTATAACAATTACTACAGAAGAACACTTACACTTTCGATGTTGCCTTTGAAAGTTTTCATTTGTTCCAAGTGTGCACGCCAATCTCTTGGATCGGTTCTAACAACAACTTTAAGTTGTGGCAAAACTCTCTCAAGTTCTAATCGCCAATTCTCACTGTCTGCTAACGTATCCATTTTATAATCATCAATATTATTATTATTGTTATTGTTGTTACTATTATTGTAATTTGTATTGTTATTGCCAATTTGTAAGTCTAACAATGAATTGGTATCATTATCACTGTCATCACTAGCAATAGCGTTTTGTTCTTCTTCGACTTTTTCAAGTATAATTTCTGAATCATTTTCTAAAATTTCTACTGTAGTTTCATCCTCCTGAGGGGCCTCCGGTTTAAGTATTTGCGTATTGGAAATTTTTAATGCTTGCGTTGCTAGGCAATCCAATACAAATACACAAATAGGACCAGCACCTTGTATTAATTTATTTGATGGGAAATCAGCTGGAATATCCTTAAATGAAAACCAAAAATACTATTAGAAATACTTTCAAGCAAAGAACAATTTAATGCACAAACCATTTCTTGTAATATTTTAATTATTTTTGATATTGTAATACTGGGATCATCAAACTCTTGTGGTTGCACAAAATTGCGCCCAGTTTTTCTTATAAGCCAGGCACATATTGCGGTAAACATAAAAAACTGTTCACCAGGATTAAAGGATTTAATAAAATAGTAACGGCTTGGCATCTTCATCTTCATTTCTTTTAACAGCAAACGTTCGTGTTGTAATAATTTTAGTTTTTCCATTAAATCATCTACTTGAAACATAGGCAAAGTATTGTTTCCACTCTGCTCACGTTCCAATGCATCTTGAAACTCTTGGCGAAACATTTCTTCACTTTATTTAATCTTAATTATTTATTTTCACTTTATGTTTATGCTTTATGTGCAATTGTTTTCGTCATTTTTTAATGAAATTTTTTAATCGATAAAATTTATGTTTGTTACTATGGCATTGCTATGGTTTAAGAACATGCTATGTTTGGGTCCCGAATAAATCTTATCGTTAACGTTTGCCTTACTTAAAATCAGTCAATATGCTGCTTTAATTTTATTTATAAAAATGTTCGTTAAGTATTTTGTTTATTTATATGCGTCAAAAAATGAAAAACAAGTTGACAGTTACCGGGATGCTCATTTATCGTAATTTTATTTTTGAAGAGAATTGTGAATAATTTTAAATAATAAAGCTTTTGGACTTTTTTTTTATTATTTAAATTTTTTTTTTAATTATTTTAATTTATTCTTTAATATTGTGTTGTTAAAAAAATGGACGTTCATAATAAAACAATTGTATGTGATATTAATCATTTGAATGAAGCAGAAATTAAAGAAGAATATCTACGGCTTACAATTGCGTACAATACGCTAAAGGAAAAAAATGAAAATGATTTACAAAAGATTTACGAACTTGAAAGAAATCTTGAAACGAAATCAGCAGCTGAATCATATCTTACAACTGAATTGGAATTAATAACAACAACACATGCAACGGAAATTCAATCCTTAAACAATAAATGGCAAGCGTCTATCGAAGAACTAAAACTACAAAATAAGGATCTGAGGGAGACCAATTGTAATCTGGATAATGAATGTGAAATGTTACGAAAAGAGACTGATCACTTAAAAAAGAAAATTACCAGCATCAGTGATGAAACACAGAATCGAAATATTGCGCCACCAAAATTGGTAGGACCTAGTGAAATGGAAATTCAGTTGGAAAAAGAAAATAAACAGTTGTTAGATTTGAATACGGAATTAACGGATAAATATGATCAGCAATCAAAACACTTGCAGATGTTAGAGGTACAATCTACCTTTAATATTTAAATAATAAAATTTCAATATTTATGTTGCAAATGCAACACTACTAGCTACTTACTATTTATTTCTAAAATTGTTTAATAATTCCAGGCTCAATTAAATGACATGCAAGAGAAGGTGTCTTGTTTAGCGGACACTTTGCAATCGAAACGTGAAGAATTAGAAGAAAAGGATGTATGCATTGAGACATTGCATTCACAATTAATTGAATTAAACGCTGAATTAGCCGCACTGAAAAACGTCCCCGAGGATAATAGTATTATTTTTAACAAACATTATATTATTTATATATTTTACTTTCATAAGAATTTTCTCTTGTAGACAGAAAAGGAAACTCATTATTTGCCGAAGTTGACGATCAACGACAAAAAATGAAATCGTTATTAGCCGCACAAAAGAAACACTATTTACAGGTTTTTTTTTCTCTTCAAATTACTGGAATTTAAATTGACTAATAAATTTACTGTCTAAATTATTGCAGATGAAATTAGTTTACAATGAGAGTGAAAGAACGATTCGTCATTTAAAACGTGAGAATGCTGCTTTCTGTAAAGAGATTGAAAAATGCACTTCAATATTCTTAAATGCAGATAAATTTTATAAAGGTAATTCTTATCGGTTTATTAAAATGAAGAAAAAATAATTATAATTAAAATATTGATTAGAAAAATTGTATGAACGGATCTCGGAGAAAACGAAAGAAATTGAAATGTTGGAGAATAAATTAAAATGGACGGAAAATGAATTGATTAAGGCAGCAAATGGTAATGGAATGAAATGTGTTGATTCCTTGTTTTCGTTTTGCAAGTAAATATTCTTAATATCTGTGTTATTCCGTTAATATATTTGTATAAATAATTTTTAGAAATGAGACAGATAATTACAAGAAACAATTACAGCATTGTTGTGTTCAGAAGATTTTAATTGAAGATAATTTTAATAATTCACAAGAGGAATTGGCCAAGTAAATACATTTATTCGCAATTTAATGTTATTTTATAATTTAATTTAAATTTTGAATTAGATGGAGATTAGAAGCAATAAAATCGCGTTGGATTATTGCCAAAATGGAAGCGTTGTTAGAAGATAATGGCATTGAATATTCGAAAGCGAAGCAAATTGATGTGCCTGATAAGGAATTAAAAGATGCAAAACCAAATATTTTAGTTGCAATAAAAATTGAGGAAAGTAAAATTGATGATCACAAAAGCTATGCAAAGAAAGATGCACTTGAGGAAAATGATTCGAACAAGAAAGTGATAATACCGGATAAAATGCTTGAGGATATCAAAGAGAGTATTGTTTCCGAAAAGGAAATTATTGTGACGACATCTGATCAAAATGTTGCCATTGATAAACCCTTTAAAACCGTACAAAATATTTATGATGTTGATGTAATGAATGATGATGAAATTGCTGCAATAATTGATACATTATGTGTGACTAGAAAGGAAATTATATCAGAAACTAATAATGATACAAATGTGTCAAAGATTGACAATATACATAATAATAGTACACAGGAAATGGAAACTGAATTGAATAAGAAAATCTTTGAAAATAAAGAATTACCAGCAGTATCCTTATCAACAAATTCTAATAAGATATCTCCTAAAAATGATGGATTTTTAAATGATATTGAAATAATGAATGATGATGAGTTGGCGGCAATTATTGATAGGATTTGTGTACCCGCTAATAAAAATATATCAGAAAATATAAATAATGATATCTTGCTACAATCAGTATCTGCTTGTCAGGGCTCTGATAGTATTGAAACAACGAAGATAAGTCAAATGCAAGAAGATAATAAAGAAAATAAAAGCTTAATTGAACAACAGTTGGACTGCACAATTGAAGATTCAGTACAATTATTAAGTAAATATCGAGATATATCATTAAATTCCCATTTAACAGAAAAAAAAATAAAGAGCCAACAAAAAATCGAGCAAAGAATCACAAAATATATGAACGGGCCAAAATTGAATAAAATATCGCCTCCGCCAACATCAATATTAAGTCGAAACAAAGATGGATTACCAACATTTTTAAAGGATAAGAAAACTGTTAATTTTTCCGATAAATTGGAAGCAAGTACTTCTGAAAATACTGAAGAAGAATTAAAAGAGACGAATATTAATCATAATAATAATACAAAAAAAATCATTGTTAAAAGAATTTTTATACCTTCGTTGAAAAAAAAATAAAGAAAATTGTACAAAAAACTAGTACAAATTTGTGCTAGTATTCTATGCCATTTATTTCAATTTTTTTTTTCTTTTTATTTTTTATTTATTTTAGTTGTCATTTCATAAAAGTCATAACATTGCAAAAAGGTGAATAAAAAAAAAATTGACAATATTTAAATAAAAATGATAAAATTTAAAAAGCAATAATATTCAGTTTACATATAAGTTAAATAAATAAAGAAACGTATTATGTTTCATTTAAATTTATAAAAATAAAATTATAATCACTCCATTCGTTTTATCTCAAAATAAACTAAATTCTCTAAAACGATTTTATTTATTTATACATACTGTTGAGGTGATATTAATTAAAAGCATTTTGTGTATTGTTGGTAAGGTTTTTTATTTTCTTTATATATATTTTTCAACTTTTTTTTTTTTTGCATATAATTCATTTAAATTTCAAATTTATTATTGTTAAAATATAACATATGTTAAACCGTCAATATTTCGAGAAATGACGCATATTGTATAACAAAGAACTATGTAATATATATAAAATAATAGTGAATTATATTATACAGATTGAATAAACAAATATAATGTACATATATGTATATGCAATTTAAGTGATTTCACTAGGAAAACCCAGCTACTGTGATGAATTCTTTAATCGATTAAAAAAGTATGATTTTGGAATAAATAAAAAAGAATATTTTTGTGCTACATAAACAAAAGTGTAAATATTAAAAAAGCATTTATTATTTGTTTTTCTCTTTTATAAATTATCAAAAAAAAAAATATATATTATTAATTATTTAATTAAAAAAAATCAAAAAAAAAAAAAAAAAAAAAAATAAAACTAGGAGAAAATTTTGAAAAATATTTATTTGTTATAATTTTTTTTTTCTTTATATTTCGATCAATGTTATTGCATTATTATTTAAGAACAAGATTTTAACTTAAAAAAAAATAAAATAAAAATATAATATTCAAACTGAAAAGAAAATTCGAAGTGAAAATTTAAAATAATTAAAAAAAAATGTCTGATATTCAAGAAGAAGAGCTTCAACTAGCTCAGGAGAGAGAAAGGGAAGATCAAGAAGCATTAGTGGCAAGACAAAGAGCAGAACAGGAAGCTGCAGCAGGTGGTGGCGCCGGTGCCGAAGGTGGAGGTGGTGGTGGTAGTGGCGCCGGTGCCGAAGGTGGAGGTGGTAGTGGCGCCGGAGCCGATGGTGGTGGCGTCGGTGCCGATGGTGCTGATGGTGGCTCCGGTGGTGATGGCACCGGTGGAGATGGCACCGGTGGAGATGGCACCGGTGGAGATAGCACCGGTGCTGATGGCGATGGTGGTGGCACTGGTGCCGATGGTGCAGGGGCTGATAATGGCGGTGTAGATGTAGGTGCTAGAGCTGCGGGTACAGGTGCTGATGGTAGCGGTGCAAATAATGGTCAGGACGGTGGTCAAGGTGAAGATGAAGAAGAAGATGAAGAAGAAGATGACGGTGAATACGAGGATGAAGACGATGAAATGCAAAAAGAAGAACCAAATCCGGAATATTTAGAAACTGTTTGTTGTATGGAGAAACAAAATCTTGTAGTTAATAATCTAAAAAAGACTGTTCATGATAGAATGAGGAAATGCCCTCGAACAATTTGCGAGGAAAAAGAATTAACTTTGTATAAGGATTGTCTTACATATGAAATGTCTAAATTAAGAGAAATAATAAACGATGCTATTATTAAAATGTCAGCCAATACAGGTGCACCTTGGGGTCCCCTTCCGATTTGTACCACCTTGGAGGAAGATGAAATGCCTCATATGGTTGTGTATCAGCCCGGTTCTTTTGTTGATCAAAAACGAAAATTTTGTAAATGTAATAAACCTTCCAAAGAATTAATTCAATCATATGATATGCAAGAAAAGTTGGCAGCCGACAATGCGGGGCTTGAGGGTGATCGTTATCAACTCCAAGAAGAACTTTTGAGTCGTGATCGAGTGATTGATTGCCTTCAACAAAAAATGCAAATAATGCAAAGTGAAATGCTTAAATTAATGTGTGAAAGCCAAACACACATAGATCAAATGGATTGCAATAAGAAGAGTGAAAAGCAGCACGCTAGTAGGCCTCCTTGCATGCATCCCTGCAAACACCCATGTATGCCACCTAGTAAGCCCCCATGTATGCCACCTAAAAAACCACCTTGTACACCACCTAGTAAACCACCTTGTACGCCACCTAGTAAACCATCTTGTAAGCCACCCAGCAAGCCGCCTTGTCCATCACCTCGTTCACCGCCTTGTTCACCACCTTCTATGCCACCAGCTTCACCACCCTGTATGCCTCCTTGTCCATACCCCTGTATGACTCCATGTGGACACCCTTGTATGCCCCCGTGTCCACATTCTTGTAAGCCTGCACCTTCTCCGTGTTCAGCAAAAAAAAACAAACCAAAGAGCCCGAGAGGAATTTGCCCTGCGGATGTAGAAAGTCGTTTAAATTATTATAAAGAAAACACAGATGAGTTGGAAAAAAGTATTAATCATATGTCAGTAGCTTTAAATAGACTACAAATTGAACTTGGGTCTGTGCAAAAGGAACGCCAAGAACTGGGCGATTATGTGCGATGCGAAGCACCTTGCGCAAAAAGTAGTACCTGCCCTAATGCAGTATCTAGCATGATGAGCGACATTTGTGATAAACCGGATGAATTGCAGGAATTGAGAGCCCAATATACTACACTTCTCACTGATTTTGGAAGAAAAGATGCTGAATGCCGACGCTTGGCTGATAAATTAGATGAACAAGAATGTGATTGTCAGACCAAGGAGTCACCAGATAAGGTAGAACTAGAAATTACGAAACGTCGTTATAAAGAGTTGCAAGAGGAACAAGAAGAATTCAGAACCTTGATTAAGGAGCAAGCTTTTCAAGTTGAAGAATATCGAGAAAAGTTTTTGAATGCACAACAAAAGGTAGAGGAACAGAAATGTCTACTTGAATCTATGGATATGAATAATAAACGCATTGAAGATCAAATAAACATGGAAATAGAAAGGATAAAATGTAAATTTCAAGAGAAGTTACGTGAGTTGGCCCCCCTTCCTCGTCTTTTGGAATTAGAACAAATAAAAGTAGCGGAAAAATGCAAACAAATTGCTGCTCTAGAAGATAAGCTACATTTAGCTTGTGGAGAGCTAGAGTGTTATAGGAAAAAATTCAAAGAAATGCAGGGCAGTAAATCTGACGACAATTGGGAAAAGAAATACAAAAAAGCTGCTAAGGAAATTGCTGATTTACAGGAGAAATTGGACAAGACATGCTGTGAACGTGATTGTCTTCAAACTCGTATTATACAAATACAAGATGAATTGGACACATTACGACAGGAGTCGGCGCGAATAATTTGTCGCACTAAAGAGCGCGCTGAAGTAACCAAAGAAACAATGCAAAATAATATAAATCGGCTAGAAATTGATCTGGCACAATGTCGTGCAACGACAAATCTTACATTAGCTGATCGTGACGAAAGCATACGACAAATGAAATGCCAACTAAATGTACTGTGCTCCAATTTCGATGAAGCACAATTACAAATCAAAAGTCTTAAAAATCAAATAGTTTTTCTTTCTTCTCCGGATAGCGATGACGAAAATAATCGTTGCGTTTGCCCATAAACGTATTAAACTATTGTTTATGCCTATATATTAGAAAATAAAATTTTATTGATAATAAATGTTGCTTTCTTTTTATTTTTCATTGTTTATTGTTATGATGAAGAAAGCCTTATTTGCTCTACGATAAGATTATGTCGTCCTAATTATTAAAAAACATACATATATATATATATTTATAATTGTTTTTTATTTCTTGTTGCTCTTTTACTTATAGCATTTGTTCTCAGGTCGTTAGTTGATTCTTTATGAATAGCGGAGCTAGGAAGACATAACATAAAAAATTATTAGTTTGCTCTATTTTGGGAACAACAAAATATAAGAGAATGCAAAGAAAGAAATGTTCCATATTGAGTTGCGTAAATTCAAATTTTGAATTGGATGAAATAAGTACTGGAAGCAAATATGACTTTCGGTCGACACAAAATTGGATGGAAAATTTACCTAATGAATTGAAGCAAATTCCTGTTATTAATTTATCCATTCCTGGTAGGTATATTTTTTAATATATACAATAATACATTTTGTCAATTAAAAAAAAAACTAATTATTTCTTTTTTAATGGAAAAGGCTCACATGACACCATGACTTACTCAATAAATATGAAATCCGGATTAGCACCAGATGCTGAAGACGGTATTAAAAATTGGTTCAAACTATTCCCCTGCTTTGTTAGACGATGGGCAAAAACACAATCATTTTCTGTTGAATATCAACTAAATAGTGGAATAAGGTTTTTACCGATATTAATTAATTAATTAAAATAACTTTAATCAGTATATATATTTTTCTTTGTTTTAGATATTTAGATTTGAGATTTGCACTGAATCCAATTGATAAGAAATTTTACTTTGTTCATGCTGTTTACTGTTCAGAAGTGATTGAACCATTAAACTCAATAAAAGAGTTTTTGCAGCAGAATCCTAGCGAAGTGATAATACTTGATTGTCAGCATTTTTACAATATGGAGGAAATGGATTTTAAAGCGTTAGGTAATATTCTTATTGATATATTTGGAAAGCTCATTTATGGACGAGACAAAGGCACATTAAGGGAATTAACTTTGGATGTGGCGAAAGCAAATGGCTATCAAGTGATTATAATTTTTAGAAATAATTACGAATTAAGATCAGAATTTTGGCCTGGTTTTATGTGGCCAACGCCATGGCCTAATAAGATTAATGTTAAAAAGTTGAGAGAATTTTTAGAAGACTCAATAAATACCCGTCCAGCGAATGTTGGTTACGTATCTCAATGTGTTTTAACGCCAAATGTCGACTTTATCATTCCAAGGTTTTTATAAGTTAGTATGCAAAGTTTTTAATTAATATTGATTTTATTTTTTTTTTAAACACTTAGATTTTATTCATCATTGCAAAAATCGTGTGCACAGGTTGTAAATAAAAAATTAAAAAAATGGATTCAAGAGCAAGTGCCAGGTGTTTATGAAGATGGTGAGAATCCAACAATAAACGTTTTCATAGCTGATTATGTTAATTTACAAAATTGCCAATTTTGTAAAATCGTTATTGAATTAAATTATAAAATTTTAAAAGGTTCAAATAAATTGAGCACCACATCGAAATTATTAAAATAATATGAGAAATGATTGACTTTACTAGAAACATTATACACAAAAACGATCTCAAGCATGCATTATACAATTAATAAAACTAATTATACCTTCCAATTAAAAAAGTAAATTATATTAAATTTTAAAAAAAATATATTACTACAATACTATATACATAGGATTTAAAAAAAAAACGTATTTTTGACAAAGAATTAATAGTTTTAATTAAATTAAGATATGTGTGTTTAGCGTTAACAAATAATTTTTATGAAGCATTTAAGTCGGGATTTTTTATTATTATTATTTAAGTCGGTTAAAGTAGTTATGCCAAAAACTTTTTTTTTCTTTTATCAGTGGTATATTGTTTCATTAATTATTAACTTAAATTATTATAAATGGTTGTGATTTTTAACGTTAAACAAGTAAAATAGTTGCTTTATGGTGTTTAATAATTTATTACTTTATATATATTTACTATCTAAGAAATTTGTTGTAATCCCACAAAATGTATGTAGTACTTGAGAATTATAATTACGTGATTAGACAACTCTCTTAAAATTAATAATGACTATGAATGAAAAAAAAAAAATTAGACAAAACTCCATTTTACAATATATATATTTACAATTTAATTAGAAATAAAATTATTTAATTTATAATTAATAAAGAAGGAAAATGAAACAAATTTGTGTAATATTTCCATTTGTTTTTAACTTTT
Organism: Ptychoptera contaminata; assembly: GCA_963942525.1. Classification (NCBI taxonomy): domain Eukaryota; kingdom Metazoa; phylum Arthropoda; class Insecta; order Diptera; family Ptychopteridae; genus Ptychoptera; species Ptychoptera contaminata. The sequence continues at coordinate 9,681,344 of OZ012636.1, read as the reverse complement.
ATATAATTTATTTGTTAATTATTTCATCGTCTTGTTTGTTTTTTTTTTTATATAAATCGAAATGATAACTAAAATTGTTGGGGATGTCAAAATGGGGTAAATGTTTTAATTTATTAACATAAATATAAATATTGCTCACATTAACACAAAAGAATTTAAATGATTTTGTTTAAAAAAAAAAAAAAACAAATTTAATTACAATGCTTTTAGTGAAAGTTGTTTCATTTTTGGCGCATTCTTCTTTAATTGTCTTTTTTGCTCTTTTTTCTCCCATTTACGTTGCTTCTCAGGATCATCCTCGGCCATAACACGTTCCTTCTCTTGTTTTCGTTTATCCTCACGACGTTGAGCGGCTGCTTCGGCACGTGCCGCATGTGTTGTTTTTAAAAATTCTTCCTCAACACGCAAACGATTTTTATCGGCCTTATTTTTACCCTCTTTCGATAAACGGAATCGCTTCAAACGTTCCATTATGTAAAAAATTAATACTAACATTGGTTTAAATTGTTCCATATCAACGTTTTGTGGTAAATTGAAGCCAGCAATTAGCATACGCTTCACTTCTGGTTGTTTTAATGCGTTCGCATCTTCCTGTTGAATAACGCCACAATATTGATCGGATATGTGAATAAAATCAATAAAATTTGTATATTTATTAAGTGCAGCTATAACACGTGAATCTAAAACAGCCGATGATCCTTCGGGTATCTCTGATAATACAGAAAAACCACTAGGTACATTGTATTTCTCTTCAGACTTATTGACTAGAGTACAAAATTTGCTCTGAAAGAAGAAAATAATTAATAAATATAAACACAATAAAATAGCAATCAACTAACCAAATCCGACATTTCTTTGAACATTTTGCTAGTTGTCTTTTTCGTGCCACAACAAAAAACAAATGTGTCCATTGAGTCCTTTGACATTTCGACTTTTATATGCACTTGATCTTGTGTTGGTTTCATTATGCCAGAAATGATCGCTACCAAATCTTGTCTTTTGATCATTTTTAATTCAACTAACATTCCTTCACAGCATGTTCGTCCGCTGCACCATAATGTGTATAGACTTTCGCTCTCTTTCATTAAACCCGGAGACTCGTTTTCAATTTTACCATCATCACCTATAAGACCATGATAATGTAATTAATTCAGTTAAAATATTCGTTAATATATTAAAAATGAAACTAACCGACTAAGGCAAAGTTTTCATCTAGTAAACTCTTATGCGTTGATAACCACAAATTTGCTAATTTTGTATTTTTTCCCTTACCGACGAAATAATTTACAAAGTATGACATGAGACCGGCAATCATTAACATTTCCATCCAATAAGAATCCCAATGGGTTCGGAAATGAAGTGGCACTTTAGCCATTGTCAGTTTTGGCTCAGATGAGCCTTTCTGATCAATCGAAGGAGAGACTGCTTGTTCAGCACTATTATAACCTTCGAATTCTTCTTCATCTTGAAAATGTTCAAATTCATTGTCTTCCTCCTCCACAACCGCATCATGTTCATCATCATCCTCATCTAATGTATCAAAATAATTTTTTTCATCATATTCATCACTAAAACCTTTTTGTGGTTGATTTCCCGGTGGTGAAACTTTTGGTTCTGTTTGTGGTGCAGCCACAAAATCATCATCGGAATCAAAATCTTCAAATTCTGCAAAATCATTATCCTCATATGTATCTGAGCGACATAACAACGGCAAACCGGCAAAGGTTAATGCCAATAACAAGTAAATTAACCGCATTGCTATCTGCTCACACAATATCCATGTAATAAAAAAATATTAAATTAATTACAATTAATTTTTTTTATAAAGATTAAATTTATAAGGTTATGTTATGTAGAAATAAGTGAAAACTTTATACTTTCATACTTTAAATTAAGTTTTTCATATTTCAAATGAATTACTCTACCTTAATTTATACTTTAATATTTATAATTAACGTTAGTTTAATTTTAATTTAAATAAATTATTGCATTTAAACTTAAACTTAAATAGTGACGAAAAAATCTATTGGAAAAAATTTATATATATATGTATATATATATATTTAATTATAATAAAATTTCCTAAATTTATATATTTAAAACGAGTACACTACGAATGAATAAACCGAATTACTAAAACTGACAGCTCTTATCGAACATATAAAAACTGATGATGTCACTATAATGACGAAAACCTTATGTTATATGATGGCGCTGCACATGGTAAAAGGAATTTATTTGTACATATTAGCTAATATCTCAACCTGTAGTGCTTATAGTTAAAATATTAATATCCAAATTTGTGCTTTTAGTGTAAACCACAGGCAAAGTACTTTATAGATAGGAAAGTTAGAACAAACAATTTGGCAAAGTTTTTGTTCGTTTAGCTTTCATTTTCATGGACAAAATAACATCTTTGGAAAAACTATTATTAAATTACTTTCTAAATTGTGTCTCTAGAAGTTATTGTTATAAAATTTTAGAGAATAAAGTTAAAAAAACGTGTACCATACACGCTTATTCCTTAAACATCAAAAAAAACTCGATTATTCCCTGCTAAAAATCATCATAATAAAAAATTCACCTTCTTAAGAATTACCGTAAGAATTAGGGCTATAAGACGGGATTTTTTACTTTTAAAAATGGACTCAAATTTTGCGTGCGTCTTATGGTACGAAAGTAACATATAATTTTCTAAATTTTCGAATTAGCAAGCTCATATAGGCATTAAAAAAGCACAACAGTGTCAATATCATAATATAAAAACTTTACTTGTGCAATTGCAAAGTTCTTGCAGTCTATACGTACTGTTTAAATGATAAAATCACCCACAATTCACTAAGTAGAAGCATAAAAAAGTTTACCTGTTCACATATTGTTTGTACAGAAAGTCCGTTTATTTATTATAACATAAGTGTAAACTTTAAAACATACGTTATAATGCCATCATGTACGAAACGAGCTAGCAAATAATTGCGGTCGAACATTTATCAACTTTTTTTTTTTATAAATGCATTTACGTAAAAGCACAAAAAACAAAATAAAATGAAATATTAATAACATTTTCATTTAACATCAGTGTAACAACGATGTTGCTGTTATATTATTACATACACTGTGTTAACTGTTAACACTTTGTTTTCAAATTTCTATATAAATAATATTATTTAATCAAAATGTATTGTTTAAATTAAAATGTAATGTACATATTGTGTATTCAACTGATACCATTTAAATGAGCAATAAGTATAATATGGTTTTGTATGTATAAAAAAAAATTGCAATAAAAATATATTTTATATTAAAAATTGAAAGTGTAACGAATTTTTAATTTTTGAGACATTATTATGTATTGAAATTAATTTAATAAAAAATTTTATGTTACACTTTTTATGTTAATTGATTTTTTTTTTATTATTATTATTATTATTTTTTTTGTTGTTAATGATTTTTCTAGTAAATTAAATAAAATAAATGTATTATTGTATTTAATGATATGTAGTAATTTCCTGTCAACAATTTGCTGTTTAAAGTTTCTGCATGATTTTGCAATTATTTGAATAAAATTTAATTAAAAAATAATAAAAATAATAATAATTACCTTTTTTTTTAAAAAATGTTTTTCTATTAATAACAAATAATTATTTTAAATTCATTCATTTTAGTTTGAAATATGTTAAATTAGTGACAATGGTGAAAAATCGTTTGGAAAAAAATAAAATAAAAATAAACTAATTAATATTTTGAATTATAATAATAATAATAATTATAATTAATATTTTTTTTTATTAGTGAACTAAACAAATAACTAAAGGGAAAAACTTAATTTAACTTTTATAATGCATACATAATTCAAAATAATACAATTATTGTGTGTGCTTTATTTTTTTTTTTAATTTTTTTTTAGTTGAACATTAATTAAAATTAAAACAGTTGATTAAGCACAGGGTGTACCTTGAATAAGCTCTTTAACTTTACCTTTTAATATTCTATAATTAAATTGTTTTTCAGGCAATGAACCGTATAAAAATATTGGTAGTCTATCAGATAGTACCCATATATAACCGTTTCGGTCAACTTTTAAATCATTTGGAAAAATAAGTGCATCACTATCAGAATCGATAAGTCCTTGGGTATCAGTATTATATGGTTTTGCTGTATTCCAACACCCAACTGCATCTTTATTTACCTGTTTAAAAAGTAAAGAAAATTGATAAAAAGTAGAACTAAAAACGAATAACAATTTAATAAAGTTTTTTTTTACCTGAGTGTAAACAAGAACGCCTGTATTGTCATCAATAAATTCAGCTGAAGATTGTCCATTTGAACCGCGATCACCAACTAATTGATAATTATAATATGCTTCACTGCTTAATGCATGTGTTTCATTTTGTAAAACACGATTGGACACAGAAAATTCTTTAGTACTTGAGAATGCATGGAAGTAAACTGTACGATGACCATCTGAATGTGGTGCACTTAATGCCATACCGAAAATACCATCTGTCCATTGGAAATTTGTACCGCTTACATTATAATCACCATATAATGGATCAAAATGGAAGAAATTATGTTTAACACGCCACGATTTATTTTCTTCCAATGAGTAAACAACAACACTGTAAGTACCCAGATCAGGTATATAAGCGAAGGCACGGCCACAATCATTATTCATTGTGTCAACAATCTGAAAAAAAAAATTTATAATTACTTGCTTGTTTAATGAGAAAATTAAATTTTCCGAGAAGTTTATATTACAATATTTGCAAAGAATGTGTCTTCCCGTATCTGATCCTCTGGTATTGTGAAACGATGTAACATTTTATCAGTTTTTAAATCATAAATAATAATATTGGGCGGCATTATTTGGTTTGGATTACCTGATTTAGAATAGATAATTAAAATTATTTATCAATAATAAATGTTTATATAAAAAGACAAACTTGTTTTATTTTTTACCTAAAATATCATTTAAACCAGTATCCATAACCCATAGTCTGTCACACTCGTCAGCTCGTATGCGGAAGGTTGAGATAATGGATTCACCTTGTATATTACAGAAAAAATATTTATGCTAATTAATTATTTTTTTCCCATTAAACGATGAAATACTCACTTTTAGATAGATTATGTTCGGCCGATGGTAGCATATTTGCCTCCCATGATGGATACGGATGCAATATTGGTGATTTATTATTATCACTTATTTTAATATAATTCAATGATGAGGCAACGCCAGATTTCCATCTAAATAAATAATTAAAAATAATAATAATAATAAAGAAAAAGTTTAATTAATTTAATTTTGATTACATAAACATAATTATGATTAGATAATGTTCTATGTTTAATAAGAAAATAAACTACTTAGTATTATGTAATTTATTAAAATAATTATATTTTTCATCTTGTCTATTATTGCGTTTTTCTATTTTTGGAGTATATGAAGTATTTTCTTTAAAATTAATAATATAGTTTTTGTTTGTTATTATATTTGTTATGCTTATGGAATATAAGCATCTTTGTGGTGTTTATTACGTGTCATTAAACAACAAATAAGAGTAACCAACCAACAACAATAATAATAATAATAATTTTATTATAAATATTAATTACAGAAAAATATGTGAAAAGCAATGTTAAGAAAAGTAAAAGTTTCTTAGAATAATTTTTTACATTTCTACGTCGTTTATTAGTTTTTACTTTTATTTATTTTAATAGATTTAAGGTTTTACTGAATTTATTATTATTTATTTTATTACTTTGAGAACATAAATTAATTTTATTATCTATTATAATGTATAAGAAAAGGTATTTTACACTTAATTCAATTTTATAATAATCTTTAACTGTACGGTTTCTTATATAGCAATTATAAAAGAACAAAAATAAATTCATTTATAACAACGTAGTAGGTAGGTATGGTATAATATGAAATTTAATTTAATAATTACTTTTTTTTTTATTGTTATTAACTCTTCCGGATACAATAATATTCAATTTAACGTTACCGAGTATCGTCATTGCCTTTAATACTTGTATATACTTTTTGAATTTAATTATGCTTCTCGTTTTTGTTTTTTCTTCAATATTTTTATCGTGTTTAACTGGTTTTGTTAGTTTTTTTTTTCATATTATTCTTCTTAAACGTTGTTTTATTTTTATTTCTTATTTTTGCTATTGATAAATGCAATTATTTATTGTTTATTAATACATTTCATAATTTTTTGTATTTTTACTTTTGATAATTATTCTTTGTTTAAACAACTTTTGTATTCTTAATCATACTATTGTAAAAATCAATTATTTTTTCTTCGTACAATTTTTCCATAAACATAATATATGGCAAAGGATAAATACGTTTTTTTTTGATTTATTTCTATCAATATTTATAAAATATAAATACTATTTAACTAACAAATCAACATAAATCTGATTAGATAATAAATTTAAAGTGAAAAGCAATTAAAAACCATTCAATAAATTTATTAGCATACATAAAAAAAAAACTTTCGTATTTCCTATAAATTTAATATTTTATTATATCATTTTTGTGATAGATTAAAGAAGAAAAAATAAAATAAATTAAATTAATAATTAAATAGAAAAAATGTTGCTGCTTTCAACTCAAAATTACAATAGTAAATACTTATAGTAGTAAAGAGCAACAAAATGGTAAAGAAAAATAAAATCAAAAAATAAAACTCTTCAAATTTCTTTATTATCTTAAGAATTGAGCATAAATTTGAATAATTTATTTTTAAAATGATTTTTAAAGAGGAATAAATAAATAAAATACTTAACGTAAACTATTTTTTTTTTGCTATTTCTACTTATTTCGTATGTTTGTTTGCTAATAAATTCGAGAAGATAAATAGATAAAACTAGTTTTATTCGAGTCTTAACTTTGGTATTTTGCCATTTTTTTTTAAATTTTGCTTCTGTTTGCTTTTTTCTTTCTTTTTTTTGTATTTTTTCTTAACTTCTTAAGTATAAAGTGTGATGACCGTTAAGTAAACATAATTATGGTTAAAGTCTAATACCGATTAATTACAACGCAAACAAAATAACGTAAAAATTATTTATTATAAAATTTTCATAGCAAAAATAATAATTGTCTTTTTTTTTTTAAATTTATACAATTGATGTTTGTTCAATTGTTCAGTTGCATAATTTTTGTTAATTTATTATTGATTTTACCTTGATAAGTAAAAGTTTTCAATTAAAAATGAATGCAATGAGTTATGTCAAATAATTAATTAACTATGAAAAGAATAGTATCACCTTGATTTCGAGATTATTTTTTTTTATCTACTTTTATTAATTTTACAACTTTTTATCTTTCTTTTTCAATTAGTTATCAAAATATGCAATTTATTTTAATTTTTAATTATTTATTACAAAAATAAAAATATTATCTAGCGTTGCTAACTTATACACTTTGCAATTTTTTTTTGTTTGTTTGTAATAAAGTAAAATTATGGATAGCATAAAAAACATTACAAACCTTGGCACTGTAAGAAACAATTTATCATTCCATACTTCTAAACCAACTGGTAAATTATTTTTAACAATATAATCACCCTTCTCAATTGCTAATTGTTTTGCAGCATCAGATGGCCAACTATATTCAACTTCCTGCCATACAAATGCTTCATCTAATTTACACTCAACAATATTTAATAATTTAAGTAATGTAACAAGGGTTACGATTATAAATCGTACATCAATTTTATTTTCTTTCATTATTAAAACGGTCTTTATTACAGTAAATAAAAACAAATTACAAACACAAGACACAATAATTAATTAATATTTTAATTAATAATAATAATAAAAAAAAAAATTAAACAATGTTTATTCGCGATGAACACCAAAACTAATCTGACCGGCTTTGCTTGCTGTTCTGCTAAGTTAAGTTAAATCCAGTTGATAATAATATTTATTTATATTTTCATAAATAAGCATAAGCGAATCGTGTATTTGTTAATAATTGTGGTGGGTGTAATAAATAAAAAACGAAAATCACAATAAAGTGGAGTGGTGGCCAGGTCAAACTGTAAAATTATTGCTTTTATTTTTTAATTTTGCTTCTACAAAATATTATTTTTTTTTTGTTTTAATTAAAATAATGTTATTTTTTTTTATTAAAGCGGAGGAAAAGAATAAAAACATGTTTATAATTGATTAAATTATAATTAAAATTGCACTTTAACGTATACAGATAAATTTAGCCTTCTTGGGAGATTTTTATTAATTTTAATTAATTGTTTTTGTTTACTTAAATAAGTTTGTATACTCTAAGTATAAATTAAATTAATTGCAAAAAGTTCAAAATATGTTTTTGATTGATGCTTATTAAGTACCGGAAAAGAGGAAATCAATAAACACTTAAACAACTCACTTATTTCATATAGATTTATTCGTAAAAAATAATAACAATAATTGTTACAAAAGAATAAAATAGATTTAGCCTAAAAAACGTAAATATAATAAAATGTGCAATCTAATTAAATAATTGATTAAAAAATATATAAATTCGATACGCTAATCATGTGCATATTACCTCATAATTAATAATGAAATTAACAACAGCTAATATTTGAATGTTAAATAAAAATTAAAAATAAATTTTTGTAAATTTTACCACACCTTTATCACCTTGTTTCAATTTACTTAATTTACTTAATACCGAAAAAAACAGACAAAGAATTGTTTTAATTTTTTTTGTTTGTTTGTTTAAAATACAAAAATGAAAACACAAAAAAAAAAAAAACCTTAATAAAATTACATTTAGTCAGTGTTATTTTCTTTTCCAGGCATGATTATTATTCCAGTTTGCTCTATTGAAAGAATTTCGTGTTGTCGCACGACATTTGCACGCGACGTGATACTATTACCCGTAGTGTGCAGTGTTTATCAATGAACACCAAAAGCAAATATAACAACATTATAAAAACAACAAAAAGAAAAACAATATTTATTTGTGTATATATATATGTATATAAGCAAAACAAATTGTTTAGATGCAAAATGAATGCTAGTAAAAAGAATCTGAACGTAACGAATATAAATAAAAGTAACGAATGCATAGTGTTTGTGCCATAGCCATACATAGAGTCAACAAAAACACTATAGTTATTGTTTATATGAAGTGGATTAACAGTTCAATCGTGATAAAAATTTGTGGGACGATGATGAACTGCATATTTACTTGTTACAAATAAATTTTTGTAACAAAAAAAAAAAAACCTTTTTCCGACATAAACAAATAGGTATTAATAATTATAGTTGATTGTATTTTTTGCGGTAAAGTACACGTAATCATATGCTTTTTTATGTTTAAAAATTATTTTCTTTTTTTTTTTAACAAAAATGATGAAATTCACCTGAACCTGTTGTTTTTAATTTATAAATTTATTTGCATGCATGTATATTTTATTAATAATTTAAATTTATATCTTTAACACTTTTTCAGTCAATTTAAAATTAAATATTTTGTGAAATTGATTAATTTAATTGTGTGTTCATTGTTTAAATGAATGCAAAGTAGTTATTATTTAATTTTCCAGTGGTTTAGGTTTGACTGTTAATTGTCTAGTTAGTTAGTTTGTTTATACTACTCAGTCCAAACTCACCTTCTCCATTTAATGCAGCAATTGGAGAAATATTTTTAATATTTTTTTTTTATTTAATATCCAAGGCGGTAAATGTTTGTATTGTTTAAAAAATATATATACATATATGTAAATTATATTGATTTATGTACATAAAAAAATAAATTTATTACTATGTCACTGCCAGTTTTATGTGTATTGCTTTCTAATTGTATTGCTAGGCAGTATTAATAAACAAGTAAATTTAACAAGCAAACAAGTAAATAACACACAAAATAATTAAGATTATGTGTATCAAGATCTGCAATGCATATTCTAATTGCATTCTATTGTCTGTGTTGTTTTTCGATAATAATCAAAAGGGATTTTATAATAAATAATGAATACCGCAAACATATAGTTGATTACATTGTTATTATACAGTGATATGAGTGGCTCTATAAAAAAAATGTATTATTTATACAACTTATCATAATAAATGTTTTGAATTTCTGTTTACTTAATAAATTTTCTGTTCTCGATCATAACATAGTTTTTAAACGAAAAGCATAATACTGTAAAAACAGTAAAATGTCGATCATTAAACAATTTAGAGCACAACAAAATTAAACTTTTCAATGATAGCAAACCATTAAATTATATAATAATAAATATATATATGAAGAAATGAAAAACAAAAAAGACGTTAAAATTTATTGGCGAATTTTAACATTAAAAATGTTTTTTCTTTTTTATTATTGAACTTGACTTTAAATAGTTATTGTTTTTAAAATTAAAAATATATTTCTTAAATATAATAATAATTTAATTTTTATGTTATGAAACGCTGATTTTTTTTTTATTATTATTTATTTTATTGCTTAAATAAAACGTACGTTGTTGCGTCTTTCATTAAAATTTCATAACAAGTTTTTTGGGGGTCATTTTAACAAAAAACAATGCTTAGAATTATTAATACTGAAATATTATTTTCTAATCCCGATTCTTGGAATATTTTATAATAATTCAATTCAAGAACTTATTACTTCTTACTTTTAGAAATTATATAATATTTTGTTATTATTTTAGTTATGTTTAACGTATTATTGGTTTAATTTTTATGTTGAGAAGCGAAGTTTGTTTGTATACTGTTAGTTTAAAATGTTAAAAAAGCATTTATATTTTATTTTCTTTATAAATTTATTAAAAATATGAAATAGAAATATGCATGAAACATAAAAACGTAATAAATATAAAAATTCATACAGTATCCGACTATCTAAAACATCCTGAAAAATTATATTTTTCTTGTACAAAAATTACAGAGATTTACTATGTAGTCAGCTTTGGGTGAAGCTTTTTCACTCATAAATTTATAAATTACTAGTTATTTACTCTTAACAGCTATTCTAAACATCTTAATACACAAATTATAATGATAATGATGATATTATTATGATTTTCGCTTTAAAAAAACAATATTCATTTAAAATGATCTTCAGTAAAAACTTTTCAAAAACAATGTATTAATGAATTTCTGCCGTTTTATTAATAATTTTATTCACATCACATGTGTTTATGTTTTCTATTTATTTCATTAAATTATTTAGATTTTCCTTTCATATAAAACAAAAACATTTTATTTTTATCTAATTATAATTCCTTTTAAAAACATAATAATATTTGCATAATTATTTTCGTCGTTTTTCTCTGACTGTTGTCTTAAATTACATTTCTGCTTTTTAAATAATTGGTATCGAATTTAATTTGCCTATTTGTTTTTTTAATATTTATTTATTTATTTGCGAACATTAATTAAATGTTGATATTGAACAAAGAATAAGGGGACAAAAATATAATAAAAGAAATAATTTAATTCAAAAGGAAAGCATTAAAATTGATAAAAGTAAAATTTATTTTTAAAAAAATAGTATATTTGATGATTTTGTGGTTATGATGTTTAATTGTAATAAAATAGGAAAAAGGAAAATAACAACAAAGAAAATAATAAGAAAATAAATTAATTAATTATTTAATTAACTTTATATTATTTCATTGTTCATTTCTTAAAACAAAAACATGTAATCATTTCGCAAATTGCATAGGTGTTTCTTATGAAATGATTGTTTCGTTCTAGTAAATTTTTATTTAATGTCTAATAGTGTAATTAAAAATAAATTTAAATTAATTTGCGTTAAAATCCTACGATTATATGTTTTTTTTTTTATTTGAATTGTAATATAAATGTACGCTTTTATTTTTACCGATTTATTAACCGTCTGTACACCATCATCCTACATATTCATTTTTAATAACACATATTTTATTTTCATTAAATTATTAATCCATCATCGTCAACAAAATATATCAAATCGTTAATAATAACAATAATAATAATAATAATGATAATGATAATATTAATAAAAAAAAGGAGTAACATTGTCTTTTATTTAATTATTTATTTTTAATAAATTATAATATTCAATTAAAATTAATCGTTTTATTTAATAAAGAATATTATTTTTTATATTATTTTACTTTTTAATAATACTTTTCTCTATTCCATTTGTTAATTAATAATTTATTTAAATTGTTATTTTTTATTTTCATTTTCTACATTCGCTTATACTTATTATTACTAATTTTGGTATAAATAATACAGAAATTTGTACTAAATTCATTTAATTAAACATTTTCCAGCATTTATTAGTCTTATATGTATTTATTTTATGTGATAACAGTGGTGTGTTGATTTTATAAAATTTTCTCCAAATCAATTATATCACTATTATTAAACAAAAAAATAAAAATTATAAATAATAAATTTTCATAAAATATGAGAAATTTTTAACTTTTAAATAGCAGCTGGATAGTGAATAATTATTTAAGCACTTATGTACTTAAGAATCTACTGTATTGTTTTATATACACAAATTATATACGATTAACATGAATAATTACATTTATGAAAAACTTAAATTACTACTAACTTTCATTGTGCAAAATTTTAACTGTAGTTATTTTAAAATAATATAAATTTTGTTGCTTGTTTGTCTGCTGTCGTGCTTTTGTTTTTGTTTGTAACAAAACTTTTACTTTACTTTACTTTACTTTACTTCACAACGTTGTCATGTAATTTAGTTAGGCACTCCTAATAACAATTAATTAGTTACTTTATAATTAATAGAAAATACAAAGATTTAAATTTTTTTGTTTTTTTGTTTTTTAATAACTAAATAGATATTTTGTTGATTTTTTTAATAAGTAAATTATGTGTTCTGTGGATAAGTTTTACGGTAAAACACTTTGTTATAAATACTTTGAAGAAACGTTAAATCGTTATGTTAATATTCTGCGGTTAAATCTTTTTTCTTTTTTTGCTTCATTAAAATTATGTTAATTAAAACAGTTACTTTTATATTAGAATTAAAAACTATTAATTATTAAATAAGATATTAACTATATTTTTAGGTAATTAAATTTAATAAATATTTAATAGAAAGTTTTGACTTTTATCGCTTTTATGAGTTTTTATCATCCAGTTAAACTAAAGTAAATAATAAATAATATTCAAAATATAAGAAAATATAAAGGTTAATATTATGAAATGTTAAGGTATAATTTTCAATGTTAATTTTGTCTATCGTATAATTAAAAAACATAAATTTAAAATAAGTATTTCATTAAAGCAAAAAAAATAAATAATTTTTCGCAATAATGAAAAACCAAGTTCATCACATAATTTTCTGGTTATTTAATTAATTAAAAATTTCTCAATGGTAAATTTAATTTTTAAACAAACCGTTTTATGTTGTTTTTCTGTTTTTTTTTCAAATTTAATTTCTTTAAACATAATTAAACACTAATTATTTCTTAATCATAATTAGGTGTAGCTTTTTTTTATTTTATTATTATCGTGGGGCTCTTTCAAAACAACAAAATAGAGAAAAAAATAAAATAATTTTTAATATTTTGCTTCGTTGTTACAGCCAGATATTGAAACAACAAAAATATTAATTATAAAATCAAAAGTTTATTAAATATATATATAGCTTCCGGTATACAGGATGTCCGCATCTTTTTTTTTTTGTTTGGTAAATTTTTGTCGCTTTTTTTAATTGGGAAAAAAGAAATGAGAACTCTGCACCCCTGTTCGCTTGTCACACATAAATATGTTTGCTTTATTTTGTTCTTTCTTCTTCGGTATAAAAAATTAATTAATTTTTAATTTATCAACACTTGACTAAATAATATTTGTTTCTGTGAATTTAGTAAATTAATTTATTTGTTATAAATAAAATAAATTTTTCTTTTCTTACAATTTCTTCTTCTTTTTTTTTACCTTTTGTTGCGTTGACTTTTTTTTTTTTTGTTTAGCTTGAATTTTTTTTTCCTCGGCCCCAATGCAAAGAAAAAAATGGAAAAAAAAGTTAAGCTAACTGTCACGAAAATAAACCCTCAAAAGTTAGACAAGAAAATAATAGCAAAAAAAAAAAATGGAATAAAGTAAAAGTGAAAGAAAGAAGGAAAAAAAAGTAAAAACTGAAAATTAATCAAGGGTCGACTTAAATTAAATTTACACCTGTCTGACAAAATACAAAGAAGCTCGTCCTTTAGAGAAAGTTATATATTTTTTTTTGCCTTTTCTTTTCTTTTCATGCTATTTATTTTATTTTCAACAAATTAAGTTTTTTTTTTATTATTATTATTATTTTTCTAGTTTATTTTGATATTTATGAAAAGAATTAAGCTCAATTTATACTCTGATAGTGTTGTTTTCTTGCTTTTGTTATTCGTTTAGAAGAAATTTAATCAATTTTACAAACATTTACAGGAAATATCATTATTTCACGTGAATCAGTGATGAAAATAATTTGATTTTGTTTAAAGAGTTTATAAGATAATTTGTTATTTAGTAAATAATTAAAAGTGTTTAATATAAATATGTTTGTTTTTCATTATAATATAAATACCAAAGTGTTTAATTATTATTTTTTTTTTAATCAGATTTAAGAAAATTAACCAGATTCTATTAAGAGTATCTCACGTAATAATCTTTGAAATGCCACAGTTATTAAAAAGAATTTTCATGCTTCAGTTACGGAATTATCAGTTAGGTATTATATATGCGAAGCTTTAAGCTTTTTCTTTCCTTTTTTTTTTTTTGTTAATAAAAATATGCTAAAACTGTCAAAGAAATATACAAAAAAAAAAAAATTATATATTCAAGTAAAAGATATGTAAATCCTTTGAATATTAATTTAAAATTTCTGTGATAGACAGATTTGCTTCTATTTTCTGTTTTTCTTTTTTTTTATAAATGTCGGTTTGTTATCTTCTTCGTGTCTCTAATATTTGTATTAACTAATTCACCTTTTTTTTTGTAAATTATTTTCATTATATTTTGTATTATTTATTTAACCTCGTTTATCCTTTTATTCGTTTAAATTTGTACTTCCTCTATGTTAAAAAAAACTTTAACTGATTACGATAAAGATTAATCTTCTATTCACCTCATAACTAAGTTAAGTAAATACTAGATAATTATTTAAATAAATATATATATATGAAATGTTTAAGGAAAAGTTTTATTAGTTAAAAGTTAAATTGTCTTTAAAACTTTATTATTATCATTATTTATTTTCTATTTTTTTTAACTTTCTTTATTTTCTTAACCCTTTTTCGGTGATTATTATCTTTTAAAATATGATTATTTTACTATAAGGGAGAAACCGTATACAATGTATTTACTGTTTTGTGTTCTCACTATATTTGTCGATTATAAAAATTTACTTTTTTAATTTTATATAAATTATATAAACAGTCAATTCTGATTTTATACGATTTTGAAGTTACGCGGTTTTTCTATTTTTATTCGAGTTTTTTTATAGGATTTGTTTGTGACAATTCCCGAATTATATGGGTTTTTCTTTATTTCTTGTAAAAAAATACGAGCAGTGCTCATTGTGTTTTGGTCTGTTGTCGCTTTAAGTCGAAATTTGTGAATTTTGCAAAGTTAGTAGCTTAGATATTTCCTTTATAATGATTCGAAGATTAAAATTTTAAACTATTGATTTTACTCTTTTTAATTTTTAACTCATTCTGTCTTCAAAAACGTTTATCAAATTATTTTTTCCTTAGATTATGTTTCTTTTAAAGCGATTTTTTTGGCAATTTCTTAGATACTATGCACTTTTGATAAATGTGCAACGTATAATATTCATTAATCGTGACTTTTTATGCGATTTTTTTTAATTCTTTTTGCTGCAGAACGTATCTACCGCATAAAAAGAGAATTGACTGTATTTTAAACTTTTCTTTATTAACCATTCTATTTATTTTTATTATTACCAGAAAAGTTAAAGACTAAATGTTCTGATTTTTATTTTTGTTCACAACAAATCAGAATCAACAAGTATTTTTATTATTTTAATTATAAATAAAAGTAACAACCAAAGCTAGACAAATAAAAAAAAAAAACAAATTATTATTTGCATAAAGTGATGGAAAAGTTTTGTGAAAAAATACATTATATTTTACTTACCTTTACTTATATAACTGAGCTTACTTATATTTTGCTCATTTGTTACCATCATTAAAAGTCTCGGTGTCTTTTTTTTTTTTTTTTGATATAAAATTTATAATTTATTTTAAAGCGATTTTTTTTTTGTATTTAGTTTTCATCATTATTGATGCTTGTCGAGTTCAATAGTTGAACAAATATATAATAAAGTTTAACGACGATCATTGTTATAAAATATAAATAAATTGTAAATATTATTAAAGTGCTTATCTAGGGATAATTTATTTGCGAATGATGTATAATAAAATTTTTTTTTGATAAGTTTAAGACCGATTTAGCACATGATAAAGACTTGACGTCATTTATGTAGAATAACCTCGGTTTCCGATTGTGCAAAATAATCTAGGTGTTTGAAGGTGAAAAACGTTTAATTTTAATTAAATAAAATTCTGTACGACTTTAGTATATTACTTATTTGGTTAAAAGTTTCAAGCGGTTAGGCAATTACGAATATAGTTTTATAGTTCACAGACTAAAAGTGTACTTTTAAACTGCATTTAAAATATATAAAAAATGAAAAAAAAAAAAAAAAACAATCAGATATACGATAGAAAACCCTTGAACTATTTTCATAATAAAAGGTAAATTGCCTTTTATAAGAATCCCATCGAAATGCTTTTTCACCATAATAATTCGTTTTAAATTTTTAATATTTATCATTTATCAAAATAAAATAAAAAAATAGAATATTTATAATCTGATCTGAATTAATATTATAAAAATTCTATAAAATTACAATTTGTATCCAAGTGAAATAAAAATATATATGTCTGTATTTTATGGGTAAAAATTGTTTTATCACCAAATAAATATTACATCCCTATTAACACTGCTTCCTTGCACAATTGTTTTTAAAAGTAATATTATGTAAATAATTTTTTGATATTTGAGTGTGAAAAAAACAAAAAAAAAAAGTTAAAGCTGGGCATCAACAAAAAACCCCCGAAAAACAATTTTAAATATCGAACAAAATTTATTCCATTGAAAATCGTTATTATCAAACAAAGAGCGTTCTGGTTATAGTTAAATCATAATAAAAAATCAATATCCGGTTTATTAAAAAGGAAAAAACTTTGTCCTCCTTAAAAAAAATACCATTTATACTCACATTTGTACAGAAATGTAATTTTTATTTTAAATCAAAACATTACCATTTTTCAGCACACATTATTCAGAATAATAATTCATTTTTTTCTTCTTCATTTAAATCATATTTTATTTGTTTCTTTTTTTTATTATTTTTCGTTTTTTTTCCTTCATGAGTTTTTTTTTTTATTTATTTTTTTGACAAAATATATATAAAATCAAAGACTTAAAATTAATTTAATTAAATTACATGTGATTTCTTATTTACAAATGAATGAGTGGAAAATAATTTTTCCTTTCAGTTTATAATTTTTATTTTGTATTTACTTATAATTTGCCAAGCTGATTTTATTATTTATTAAATGCTTATTATATTTATTTTATAAATAAATAATTTAGTTTATAATTGATTTTATTATTTATTTATTTAATATATATAAAAAAAAAAACAAAACGAACTAAATTATTATAAAAATGATTGTTTATTGCATTTAGTGGTTTATTAGCACATTATTGCATTATTTATTTATTTTATTTTTTATATTTAGAATAAACCTAAATAATTATTTTGATAATGATTAATGAGTTTATAAAATGAAAATAGATTATTAATGATTTTAACTAACAGTGATCTCTATATTTATTTAATAGTTTTTATTTTTAATTTTATTTTTATATATTATTTAACTTTACTTTAGTTTACATTAGTTATTTAAGGTTATTTTATGTTATTCGAACATTAATCTACTATAGATTCTATTGAAATTAATGATAATAAACTAATAAAAACGATAGAATATGTAATTTTACTTTACTGAAAATAATAATAAAAGTAACAACAAAAGTTTCACTCAAAGCACTAAAATTATAATATATATGAGTATTAATGATTGCCTAAATTTTGGCGTGTTAAAATAAAACTACTTTACTGTCATTAAATGTAAATTAATAAATTAAACAGAGAATTCACAAATGAAAAATATATATATATATGTACATATATATAATTTAACAACGATTTTATAACATTTATAATCATAAATAATTAATTGCATTTAATTTCCACTAATAACAATTATTTTTTTTTTTTTTAATTATTTATTGATTTATAGTAAAATTTTTACTCTAAAATCAATTTAGATTATAGAAAATTTCTTAATAAATTCTTTCACACGTCTAAAAGTTTATTTAATTTAAGTTTATAATTTGAGTTTTTAATTTACGTTTTTCTTTTCTTTTTTTTTTTATTTTATTGACTAGCTAAATTCATTTTGTTTATACTTTACTTTTTCACATAAATAATTTTATTTATTTCTTAATTAATTAATAATAATTTTAATACTAAAAACACCTTATTATATACTAAGAATTATATTTAGTTTATAATAAAGGAACATAAAATTAATTAAATTTCTTATTGATTTTTAAATCAGCTCGTTTTTTTTTTTAATTTTATTAAAAATTTTAATTTACCTGGGTAACGTTTACTTTAATAATGAATTAATAAATATTATAATTAAAATAATAAAAATTCCTTTTGTTTTTGTGTCTGTTTTGTTGTTATTAATATTTAAACCTACAATTAGTTAATTAATTTATTAATAAAATATACACAGTTTTAATAACAATTTATTTATTTAATTTTCTCTATTTTATTTTTATTCTTTTTTTTTTTAATTTTTATTTTTAATTATACAATTACAACAATTATTTCTGTGCTAAATATAAATTTATTTATATTTTATTTTTTTTTTTTTTTGATTTATATTAATTAACAACAATTTTTAATAGAAATATTTATTTAATTATTTAATTATTATTATTACATAGTTTTTTATTTATTTTAATTTCGTTTATTTAATTAAAATTACGTTTTTATTTAATTAATTATTTTTCTTTTATAGTTTAATTGATTTATTTTTATTTATTTATATTTATTTTAGTTTATTTTGTGTTTTGTGTATTAATTTAATTTTTTGGTTTTTATTTAAATCGAGTTTTTTAATTTGTATTCATTTTCACCTGTATCAAAGCGATGCAATTTTTCTTTTTTTCTTTATTTTTTTCTTTGAATTCAAAGTATAGTAAAGCACAATTAATGAAAATAGTAAATTTTAGAAATCTGATTTAATTCTATTTACTTTATAGCATGTTTCTTTACATAAAGGTATTTTGTTACGTTATTTATACAGTATACAGTGGTAATGCTATAGTATTGTTGATTTACCAGCTTGAAATGTCACTTATAAAAAAAAGGTAAAATAAATGCACAAAATAAAAGTAAATTCTCATGTTTTATTCAATTACTGATGCAAGTGAGAATTTATTTATTTATTTTTCTTTTTTAATTCAAGTGTAAAAAGTTAAAACTTGAGTTTAAGGGTCACAAACAAAAAAATCTATATAAAGCACTTTGATATAAGACTGCAATGCTGTTCATGCACTAATGTTTATAAATAATTTATAAGGTTAAAGAAATTGTCTGAAAATAATACAAAATAATTATATGGATTAAAATTTCCACCTAATTGAATAGTAGTTTTCTAATTTAATTTTGATATTACAATTTTCTTTATAAAATAAATAAACCAAAAACAAAATAAAAAACTACTATTTTGAAATAATAAGAAAAGCAATTTAATGAAATCAATGTTCTTATAGTAAATAAATTGCAAGACACAGAGTGAAAATTCTTGTATCAAGACGTAGTAGTACTTATTGTAACATTTCTTTACAATTTTTCTACCTCTTTATGGTTAGTTGTTGATATTGTTAGTTATTTAAAGAATACATTTTTCTACTCCTTTTTCTTGCTTTATTATTTACTAAAAAACAATAGCTAAGTAAAGAAAAGTAAAGTTAAATAATAATGGAACCTTTAGGGATTCTTATATAAATTTTTGTTTTTCATCATTTTACTTGTTTATTTTATTTTTCTTCTTCAATATTGTTTTGTTTTTCTGTAGAAGGAAACTCAAGAACAAGTAAGTAAAATTCAAAATTAATCATGTTTTGAAAATTTGATGATTTTTTTATTATTATTTTTTGTTATACCCTAATGCCGATTTTTCATTAAAAACATTTTTCAACACAGGAAGGAGTAGATAAAAATTGAAAATTGCCTTTTAAGTTTAATAAATTAATAAATAATAATAATATCTTTAAAGTTTACATTCTAGCAGAAAATTTAAATATTATATCTTTAAAATAATAAATAAAGTTTTTTTAAAATTTATTTTTCACAAGGATTATTATAATTCTGTAATTAAAAACAATTTTTGAAAATTATTAAAATATTTATCATTAAATAAATGTTGACAGGACGAAAAATTATAAATAAAAATATATTAATAATTCAAATAATGACTTTTTATTTAAAAATTATTTATAAAAAAGAAGATAAAAGTTATATTCTATTTGATTTTAACAGAAATATTGATTTAATTCATTCAATAAATATATATTTGCATTTGGTTTATAAAGGATTTATAACCGATAAAAAATTAACGATTTTTAACGTTTGATGTTGGTATAAAGCAGTAGCAGGTTACATAAATAATATTAATAAAAAACGTATATTTATATAAATATATAATACATATAATTAAATTTGATTTAAAACACTTAAATTCCTTTAATTTTATTTATTCAACAGGTAAATTATTATCTTTAAAAGTATTAATTAAGTAATTTTTTGATATTTAATTGGCTTTGTTATTCACAAAGAGATGGTTTACATTAAAATTTGATTGAGTTACATAAGTATAAAGTATTTATAGGGATAAAATACTTCGATAACAATTTTAAAATGTCTATAAAGGAATTTTCTTTTTATAAATTAAAGTATTTAATCCAGAATATTTTTATTTGTATTTCATTTTAAAATAAAATATATAAACGATGACGTGAATAGAATACGTTAAAGTTTTGTAATATTTTGTGCTTTATTTTTGTATTGTTATTGCTGACGGTTTTTATTACAATATTTTTATTTGAATTAATAATTTATTGATTTTTTGTTTTTGTTTTAACATAAAAATACTATATTTGTATTACATGCATTTATTTATGTTGTTTTGATATACGCATTGTGCTTGAATTTTGATAAAAAAAAAATATCAAATTCATAGCGAAAAATTTCTTTAAATAACCATGAGGATTTAATCAAAAAAAATTATTTTTATTAAAGAAAATTTTATGTATTCAAAGGTCAAGTTAAGTGGAAAAATAATAATAATAATAATAAAGCGACAATCAACATATAATTATATGTCTTATTTATTGATTTTTGTATTCTTAATCATAGTATTTATGTTAATGTCAAAGATAATGTCTCTATTGATTTTAATACTAATAAAATATAATAATGCTAACAAATGCAGTGTCGTTAATCATTTCAATTTATTACTAAAATGATTATGCTGGTGTTAATAATAATTATAATTATAATAAAAAAATATATAAATAATAATTAATTAAATTTGATTTACCAAGAAATATTATAAAAAAAAACTACAATAATTATTTGAAATTAATAATAGAATTAATCAGAAGGTATATTATTTAATTGTCTAGCTAAAGGCTTAAGGCAAGTTTGCTGAAACACATCATAGTGATTTAATTTAAACATAAAACCATCAATTAAAATTACTGTGATAAGTATTATAAAGATATTAAATTATAATAATGCATTTCAGCAAACAGACTTTATTTAAAGAAAATTTATAATGCTTACCATTTATATACACTTAGAATTTGCTGTTATATCATAAATTTACTCTGAATTTAAATCAATATATATATATTGCATTGCATCGATTACTACTTAGTAAATAGTTTATTGCGATTTCGTTTGGTTTTATTTTTTTTATCAAAAATTTATCTATTTATGTCTTTTTTTATTTTTTTTGTTATTAATTATTCTATATAAGTCTATATCCATTTATATATTATTATTATTTAATTTAACTAATAATTTTATAAAATCAATTATTTTTTTTGCTTGTAGTATTTTTTCTTTATTTATTTTTCTTTTAATTAATTTTAATTTAATTAATATATTTAAGTCTCTAATTTCTCAACAATAAATAAATTAATTATAATTATTTTTTTTTTTGTCTTTCAAAAGTAATTTTTTTCGCTATAATTATTCTTTTATTAAAGTTATTTTAGAACATTTTTGTTTTATTTAATTATTTATTTATTTATTACATAATAATTATTATTATTTTTTAAGTTTAATTTTTATTTTTCCTTTGTTTAATTTATTTTGCAGACAAATTGCGTTGACTGGCATTTATTGTATTTAATGAATGAATATTTGAATTGCATTGATGGGAACACTGATGGTTTAACATTATTAAAAGATTGATGACTTTTACGTTGTTGATGATCATAATGAATATTATATTTTATTTCCAATTTTTAATGTCATCAGTTTATCTGTACTTATGGCGTAGCTGGTACGATTGTTACTACAATTTAATGTGGCAGTTGGTTTTTTTTTTTATGTTGTCAGCATAATTACGTACAATTACTACTGAATTATATTTATTTATTTATTTTAATTTAATATTTTTTCTATTTTTATTTATTTAACAAAAAAAAAATATATATTTTTTTTTAATTATAAATTTTTAAAATTTTAATATTATCACCGTAAAAATTGACGTAAATTTCAAATGTGCTCATCGTATGTATCTGAAAATATAAATGAAAAATCAAAAATTAATTTTTTTAAAAATAATTATAATAAAAATATGCAAATTTTGTATATTATATACATTTATAATACAAACAGTACAGTTAAAAATAAAAATAAAATAATAATAACAATTGTACCGTTGATTATTATCTCTATTAGTTTCTGTAACAAAAAAAAAACGTAAAAATAAATTTTATATCAACTTAAATTTATTTACACAATCAACTATAATATAAACAAGAATATTATTGCAAATAGTAAAAATCAATTTTATGTTGTTTTGACAATTTATGTCACACACAACATTTTTTATTTATTATTACTTTCTTTCTTTTTTTATCATATATAAAATTCTTTTTTTTTAATACAAACAAATCATAAATATTATTATTTCACTAACTTTGCTTCTTGGCCTCTTTCCAAGTGAATCGAAACAAATAATAAAAAGAATGAAAATTCTGTGACACAAGTCGTTGTGTTTAAATTCTATAAATGACACAACTTCCGCTTTGTGTATTTCCTTTTATTTTTGTGTAACAAGTCTTGACCATTTCAAATATCAAAAGGCATAAAGGAAAAAAGTAAATTTATTGAAAATCATGAAATGACTCAAGGAAACAAATAAATACCATTTCTGTGGAATAGTTAAAATTCGTGTTTTCTATTTAATGATTTTTTTTTCGTTGCATTTCATAATAAATTGCAAGGTATTAATTGAATTTTTGGTTTTTGATTTATTTTACTGTAACTATGAAGTATCTAAAAAATTGGGCAATCATCATCACAATTATTATGAATTTTGTACTATTTTGCATTCTGCAATTGAATTTATTGAATTTATATTACAATTTGTTAGTAGAGTTTCAATAATATTGTATAAATACCATTTATTTGTAAATTTTACTAATATACATGATATGCCACAAAATTTACGCAATTTCTATGCAAATGTAAAAAAAAGAAAAAAAAAACACCCAATGTTTGAATAAAACCAAAATTCCCTTAAATTAACAATTTACATAAATGAAATAAAATAAAATGAGTTGTTATAAAATGAGATGTAAAATGTTTAGCATATGTAATAATCTAACAAGTATGTATGACGAATTCAAAGGAACTTAACATAATTTTACTTATCTAAACTGGCATGTGTATGCTCGTTACAGATTTCACTGCATACAAGAGAGAACAAAAAAAAGAAAAAATATTCAAAAATATATAGAAAATAGTTCGTTCAAATTTCATGTAATCTAATCTTATCTACTTCTGTGTATCTCTGGGTATGACTGTTGAATTTAAATTTTAGTTTAGTTCTTTTTTTTTCACTTTTCTTTTCTTTCGTATATTATTCTCATTTATTTTCAAGCAAATAAAATAATTTAATAGTTTTTCAGGTTTTTCATAAAAACTAAATGAAAAACATTTTCTTTACTCGGTTAATTAACGTTAAAAGATTATTTTAATTAAGAAACGTGATTTTCTTTTTATACATAGCAATTAGTATAAAGTATATATATATTTATTTTTATTTTAAAGCTAAAGATTATACAAAAGAATAATTAAATGCCGTTCAAGTAAAAATAATAATAAATAATAAGAATTAAATAATTTTACTTTAAATGACTATGGATAAGACTAGAATCAATCAGTTTTGCAGTCTGTATTATATAAGTAAGAAATCATAAGTATAGCATTTTGTAAAACGTGACATTTACATTTAATTTATTAAAAAATTGAAGAAAATAACAGAAAGATTTTCATTTCTAATTGCTAGCATTGCTACAAAAAGTAAAAATCAATGTTTAGTATTGCTTTATAAAGAGAAGAAAAAAACAACAAACAAATAATTTACATTGTATCATTACTATTGTTGCTAAACAATTGCACAACCTTTTCAACATTTTTAATTGATATAAAAAAGAAAATAATAAGGGAAAAACAGCAAAGTGATTTCTTCTTCTTGTAGATAAACCATCTCTTAATTAAACATTGTCTTATTTATCATTTAATTAAAGAAAAGTAAGAAAGAATAAATGAATGAATGAAAAAAGAGAGAAAATTATTAAAGAAAAAGCATCTGCAAAATATTTCATTTCATTATGTGGTGAATTGAAATGAATTACATTAAAGAAAGTAAAGTAGAATTTTTACTGCCTTTTTTAAAATGTACATTTGTTTTTTGGTTTTCCTTTTGGTTAATAATAATAATAATAAGTAATGACGATAAATTAATTTCTATTATTTTGACTCTGTCTTGTAATCATAACTGTTTTCATTATTATTTTTTTAAATGGTTTTTAAATGCTTTTTTTAATGTTCAATGATGAAATTTTTATTTGAATTTTGTTTAGTCTAGTATAGTATTTAATGTGAAATTATCATGAATTTAAGAATAATAATCTTTCATGCTTAAGAAATAGAAAAGTGACAGCAATAATAATAAAAAGAAAATAGATAATTATTAAGATAGATTAATGTATTTTTAAATGAGTTTAAGTAATTGCAAAATTTTGTTATTGAATACATATTTATGTTAATGTTAAGATAAATATAGAATATTATTTGTTGCTGTTGTTCTTGTTATTTGTATGTTAAACATGATTAGTAGACAATCTTATACTCAGGCATAAAATGACAGGACTGTTGATGAATAAGAGACATTATTTAATAATAATAAGGAATTTTTTTTTTTTGTTAAAGCAGTAATAATAGGTTGTAGTGACGTACAGTCATATATAATAGATCAACATCAGTTAATAACCGTCATTATGGACGAAAATCATCCAAGTTAATAAACGAATTTATCTTATTCTTTTATGCTTTATTTTTTTTTTTCTAAACAAACAAATAACAAAGTAATAAACTATAATACATAAACATAAATATATATGGCAGAGTAATTTATTATTAAACGGCAATAAGGCAATGTTTATGTAAAAATAAATGAAATGAGGAGACAAAACGCAAAATGAAAAAGAAAGCAGAAAATTAGAAAAATAAATAAAAAAAATGTAAAGTAATTTAATGGTAAAAACGTACAAACGCTTATGTACATCAGAATAAATTCCCTCTTAGTATTTATTTGCATAAATATAATTTTAAGTATATAGAGATAACGTTAAGTAACATAAAGTAGAGTATTTTCTTCACTTTTAATTATAAATATATACTTAACAGACTTTCATTACATTAATATTAATATTATTTGTTATAAAGCTTTAAAGTTTCAAATAATATAATTCAATATCTAATTGCACACACAAGCTTTATATTTTTTTTTTCTTTTTACAAGCACATAGAATACAGAACAGAACAGAATATTCACTTCTAATGTTTAAAATAAATTAAAGCTAGTTTTAGAAAAATTATTATATTAAACTAAATTAAGTAACTTTAGTTTATTTAAAATAATAATTAAATCATAGAAAATAACTTTTCTAAGTAAATATTTAATAAATATTTAATTGTTCAAAATAAAATATATAAATTTAATTTAAATTATTTTATTGTTTAAATAAATTACTATATTGTTGTTTATTTGATGGAATCACATTGCTTATAAAATTATAAATGTTTAATTTTTATTCTATATAAACAAATAATAATTGAATTCTTTAATCAGAAGAAGACAATCAAATCGGTTATATAATTTATATGCTAAAGTTTACTCTATAAATGCATTATAGTCATTTTATAAAAACTCTTTTCATTAAAAAAGAAATCCATGAGCAACCATATAATCTATATGGCTGTATATGCATACACAAAGTAAACTTAAGTAAACAAACATAACAATGATCCCTTTTATCTTAATACTTAAATAAATTGTTTTTATCATTTCTATTTTTATATCTTTATAATAATTTTCTTTGCATTTTACTTTAATATTTTCTTTTTTATGAAAAGTTTAAAATTAATTGTGATAAAGTTTTATTTGTAAAAAAATTTTCACTTTTTATTGTTTAATCTTTTCAAGTTTTTAATTAATGTAATTTATTTGAATTATTATTATTATTATTGTCTTTAACTTATTATTTTTAATAATTTTATTTTGAAATTACATTTTACTAATTAAAAAACTTAAAGACGAACAATTCTTAAATAGTATATTAATTAAAAAATTTTCTTTGCAAATTTAATAAAGAACAGAAGAGAATAAATTTGTATTAAGAACATTCATAAAAACTAATAAACTTATAGAATCGGAACATAAAAGAAGGCATATCCGAAATATACAATATAGAATATAAATATAATAAAATAAATCCTTATCAGCCACTTGATTTATTTTACTTTTCTTTAAGAATTTTATCTGCAAACGCATTCATTTTATTTAATATTTTTTTTCTTTTTTTTTTCTAATTCTATTTATGTTGTTGTGTTAAAAAGAAAAACGAAAGTCTTGTCTGCATTCCGTTACTAGTTTAATAGGAATTTCAATCAATGATTGTTGTATAGATATTTTTATTTTCTCTTTAACATTTCTGACTTTTAAACTTGTGTAAATTGTAAATAAATAATAAATATATAACAATAAATAAATAAATAAACGGATCATTTACCACCCTCAAACGTTGGGGTTTTTTTCCTTTTTGTATTTCTTTGGCGTTTTACAGAGATTTTTTGTGCTTTTTTTTATTGCTTTGGTGCTTCTTCGTCTTTAAGGTTATTTTTTTTTTCGTTTGTTTTGTTGATATGATTTGTGTGCAGACATTTCGACTTTACTAACTGTTTTATTGTGGTCGTGGTTTTGCTGGTTATATAGAAATATAAATATACATATTTGTTTGGTTATTTTTTCGACAGCCGCTTATAGCATTCGGTTTAGCGTTGTTGTAATAAAAAAAAAATGTATGATATTGATGACGTTATTTAATATCAAATCGGATAAAAATAAAAATAGAATATATAAAAATCAACAACAATAATTTATAAACATTCGACATGCATCACACCACAAAAAAAAAAGCCGCATATTTTTTGTTAAAAGAATAATGTTTTATATATATATTTGCTAATATTTGCGCTGATATAATAATTTATTATCAGCTTTCACTATAGGTTTTCTATAACAAAAAATAATATGCAAATTGCGACAGTAAACACGAAAAAAATGAGCATAAAAGTAAAATAACATAAAGATAAAAATACATAAAGAAATAAATAGAATAATCATCACAAACAACAAGAACCAAAATAAATAACAAAATAAAAAGTAAAAATAAAAGTATAATTTGAAAGAATTTTAATTAAAAAAATGAATTAATATTAATCAAGAAATGTTTTCCGGCAAGCAAGATATTTTTTTTTTTAATTAAAAACAACCAAAAATAACAAAAAAAAAAAAAATTATTTAATAAAAAAATTCTTTTTTGCATCAAAAAATTAAAATTGATTAAAAAATAAAAAATCAAAATACAGCAAGAAAAAAAAATGAATTATTAAAATTGAACTTACCTCCCCGATTGAGGTAGAAAATTACAAAAATAAAGAAGAAAAGCATATGTTTTTTCAATGCTTTTTATGCTGTTATTACAACTGCACTTACCTTTAGAAAAAATCGTTTTTTTTTTTCAATAAAACATATTAAAAAAAGAAAAAAAAGAATAAATTAATGCTTGTTACCAATTCACATTAAAAGAAAAAATATATTTATATATAGAAAAAATTATAAAGTAATCAGAAAACATTTCCATCAGAGACTAAAAGGAACTCATAATGGATAAATAGAAATGAAGAAAACTATTTTTATGCGCCAAAAACTATACTACACATTGATGCTTCTAGTAAAAGATCGAAAACGAAGCCAAAGGTATTTTTCAATTTTTCTCTTTATTAAACAGGTATTTTTTTTTATTCACAACTCAAACGGCATAATATGTAATTTTCTTTTATTAATGATTTTTCTTTTAAATTACATAAATGTTAATTCATTTTTGTAATATTTAAATTGATTTCTTCTTTTTTTTATGCATTTATTAATAGTATTTATGCAGTTGAGGTTAAAATAAGAAAGTTTATTATTTAAATTAGCATATATAGAGTGTAAAATGGTTTATAAATAAATATTGAAATTATTTCTTAAGTAATTGAATAATAAATACTTTATAAAGTGTTTAAAAGTAGGAAAACTAAACATAAAACAGCTTCTGGCCATTTAAAATCAATAAAAAATTCTCGTTGTTTATTTACATTTGATAATACATCTTATTAATTAAGCATAATTAATATTATGAAAAGTCATTATAATTTTTCAGTTAATTTAATAATTATAAATCAGATAATTATTAATGAAAAAACAAAAATCATTAAAATATATATTATGTCGTTTGAGTTGTTTTGCTACGGTTTAATAATTTCTATAAATAAATTAAAATAATAAAATGAAAAATATATAAAGGTAAGAAAAAAAATGGCAAAAAAAAGCTTAGCTAAAAACAACACAGTAATATAGAAAGAAAATTAAAGAAAAAACAATTTTCTTTTTTTTTTTTTAATATAAGTTTTTTTTTTTTTTTAATACATTATTTCTTCTTATTGTTTTTTTTTTTTTTGCTTTTTAAATAATTAATTTCTAAAAATTGTTTTTTATTTTGTCTTCTTATGGTTTTTTTAATAAATAAAATTAATTTATTTTTGTTTTATATCATTTCCAATTATAATAATAATAATAATAATTTTTTCTTATAATTAATTTTTTATTTTTATTTTTATTAAAGGTAAAATGAAAGTTTAAAAGTTGAATTAAATATAAATATATATATATATAAATGTATATGAAAAACAACAATAAAATTAGGGCTAAAAAAAAATAAATAAATGATATTATTTGAATAAAAATTACAAAAAAAAAGTCTTTTTTTTACTTTTAAATGAAAATGGTCAACAAAATTAAATGATGATGAGTGGGTGAGTGGTGAGTGACGAGGAGGCAACAAGTTACTCATATTTTCAATTATCCCATTCTATTATACCATTAATCTCACCGAAACATTTAATTCTTTTAACATTTCTTTTTCTTTTCTTTTTTACTGAATTTATTTCTGTATAATTATTTTTATTTTATGTTTTATCACTGTATACTGATGGAATTATTATCTTTTTAATAAAAATTTTTACCACGAAAAAATGTCTTAGTAAAACATAAAAAAAAAAGAAAAAAGACAAGGTAAACAATTTTTCTGTTTTATTAAATAATTAAAATTGAATAACAAAAAAGAAAAGAAAATGTTAAGATAAATATTTATACCGTTTTCAAATACAAAATTATATTTATTTCGCCAAAAATATTATTTTGTCATTATAAAAACGAAAAAAAAACTTTTTCTTTTCTCTTTGTTCTTTTTACCAAAGTTTTACCACTTTGTTGACTACTTTAAGTCATAAAACTTTGTTTCTTCTTTTTGGTTGTTGTTTAATTAAATAATAATTATTATTCATTATATTGATTTAAACATTTGTGTATTGGTTTTTGGTTGCATTTATTATAACATTTTCGAATTTTCTTATATTATAAATAATTTCTTTAAGCATTTTTTAATTTTAAAGAATAATAAAAAGAATTTTTTTTTTTATTAAATGTTCATTTCGTTAAATTCTTTGCGAAAAACAAATATTTGATTTATTGCCACAACTTTAGGATAGCTTAATTAAAGTGGGGTTTTTCATTATGCGACATATAATAAGGTTTGTTCAAATAAAAAAAGCTAAGCCCAATGCACAGTTGAGTTGGTTTATAAATTCTCCAATGATTTCGCTTTATATTTTCTTTAATTTTTGTTTTGGTTTTCATACGAAACAAATTTATATGTCAGACACGCTCAGACGTTGTGTTGAAAATAATTTCATAGAACGTTTGGACTTGACTAAAAATATAATTTATTAATCAAAAGAAATGTTTGCTCTTTGGTTAACTATTGAGCTTTGAGAAATTTAAAATTTTAGTTTATCGGAAATAACAACATATTTATCTAAACACTTACATTTTGGAAACTCGTTATTAAATACAAGAAAAAAAGTATAATTAAGTAAGAATACTTTAAAACAATAATATTTTCATTTTTTAAGAATAAAATTTGCTAATAAACAAGTATTATTTAACAAATTCACTTTAAATAATTACATTGAACAGATTTTATGTAAACAAAATTTAAAGTACTAAGTGAAAATGGAAAATAAATCAAAGTAATTCAATATTTATAGAAATGTATCAATCACAAATAACTTTTTAAGCAAACAAAAACATAAAAATAATAAATAATAAAAGCATTCTATTTACTTTGAGTATTTTCGTATAAATATTTGTTTATAAAACATAAATGATAAAAACTTTAACGATTTTAAAAGTGTTTCAGTAGATGCAGCGAAAACTTTATAAAAAAAAAAAAAATCACAAAACTAAAAATGGAAAACTTTGATATAAATGCAATTTTCTTATTATATTATTAAACAAATAAAAAAAATAATAATAATAAGAAGAAAGAAATTAAAGTGGCTGTAAAGTTAGAAAAGGCAAACGTAAAGTTAAATTCTATATAAAATAAATTTCTTAAATATATTTTTGCCACAGGCTGGAAATAATGTTTAAAGAATTTTTTAAGAATATACAAAAAATCAGTTTTTAATGCAAAAAAAGCAATTTTTCTTTTACATAAAATAATTTTCTTTTTAAATAAATATGTAAATTGTATCATTCGTTAGTCGGAAATAGTTTCTTAAGTTGATTTTTTCTGATCTGAGATTGTAAAACTGAGTGAGGATAATTTTATTAAATTGTCTTTTTTTTGCGATATATGAAATGAATAGATAAAAAAAGGCAATTTATGATGTTTTATTATTATTTTTTTCTTTGCATCTCTATATTAAAATATATTCATTGGAAATGATATTACATTTAATTTTGATCAGATTTTCATCCCTAAATTGAATGTTTTAGTTTTTGATTATTGAAGAAATTTTCATTTTCTCTCTTCTACGTAGGAAATTTTTCTTTTAATAATATTCTTTCGTTATGAAAATTGGACGGTGAAAATAATAATAATAAAATTATAAGTCAATCGAAGTTTTTCTCTTTTCGATATAAGATTAAATTTTTTTTTTATTTGTCGGCTTATTCGGTTAAGGTTGAATAGGTGTTTCTTGCTTTTTTTCCTTCATAATATCATGAATTTGCCTCTAAACATTGATATAAAATAAAATAAATGTATGGACTATGGCTATTTGCCTCTAACTCTAATAATAATAATAATAATAATAATAATAATAATAATAATAGAGAGAAATAAAAAATTGTCAACTGTGACCTCTGTGACAATCATAACGAATTGGATTAGTTGATCGTCATTTTCTTATATCTTTAATTCTATCAAATCTTCTAAAAATATATAAGAAATATACCAAAAACATCCTTGATAATTTAATAAAATATAAATAATGAAATGAAACATCATTTTTATTAATAAAACAAAGTTAGAAAGTAATTTAACCGAAAATAAACGAAAATAATGAACAATTTATTATTATTAATTTCTTCTTATTTTATTATTATTAATATTATTTGTGATGTGAAAAAGTAATATTTTATATGTAATTAAAATGTCAATTAAAACTGAAATATTAAAACAAATTATTTTATTTTATAAAATAATAAAAATATAAAGTAATTATTAGTAAAAATATAAATAATAATAAAATTTCGTTTGCTTGTTATTTAACTGTGCTTTATTTTACTTTGTATTATCTAACCTTTATTTGTTTTTTAAACTTTACTCAGTTTTTGATTACTTAAAGACAGACACAAAGTTTTTTAATTAGAATAAAATAATAATAATATTGAAGTTATATAGTTAGAGATGGATTTAAAATTAACATATTATCTATTTTATATTAAGAAAAGTATTTGTAGAGATTATGTGTCAATAAAAGTCATAATAAATGTAATTAAAATTTAAAATCTTAAATGCAATAAACTAAAATAAAATAAATACACTAAAAATCTATTTAATTTCTATATTAATATTTCAAATAAATTATATTTAATTTCTTAATTATTTTAAAGATAAAAAGAATCGCAAAAAAAAAAACCACAATTAATAACAAAAATAAAAATTTGAGAAGAGAAAAATTAAATAAAGAAAAGAAATATACTTTTCTAGAATTAATTAATTAATCACTTGTTATTTTGTTAATTATTATTATTATTATTATTATTATTATTATTATTATTTTAAAAATTATGTAATTATTTTACTTATATAAAAACTTGATAACATTTATAATCTATAAATGAAATTAATTTAATTAACTTAATGTCTAACGATTATTTATCTAAATTTATATATTTATACTTTTACATTATTAACAATTAATTAAATTCTTAAACAATTAATTTATTTCATTAATTTAATTTTATTTTACTTTATTTTTTTTTTTCTTCAGTTATTTGAGCAGACAGTGATTCGTTTTATTTTAAGATTTATCTCTTTAATTAATTAATTTCTTGTTACATAAATTTTATTTATTATTATTATTATTATTTTTTTACCTTTAGAACCTGAGGTTTTATTTATTTTAATTTTTATTTAATTTATTTATTCTGTATGTTTATGTTTAAAATGTATGTGTAAACTGTTTATTATTGTATTTTAATTGATAATTTAAGTGTATATGTTTTATTTTTAATATATTAATTATTTTAATTATCTAACTAAAAAACTCTTTGGGAATTCTTATATATATAAATATTTTCTACAATTAAATATTAACTAATTGATATTAAAATTATATTATATTACTATATATATATAAATAAATTATAAAAATAACTAGCTAATATAATATAAAACAGAATTAAAGTATTTATTTATTTATAATGTTGTCACTATTTTTCATAATAAATTAAATAATAATAATAATAAATAAAAATGAAAATTAACTACAAATACAGGGTGTATCAATTTTATAATTAGAAATATCTAATTTAATCAAATAATTTCTTTTTTCTATCGATTTATTATCATATTTATTTACATAACATTTTAATATTCTGTTGACATTGCATTTATTGAAATATAGAAAACGAAAAAATATTTAAAAATGAAAAATATTCTTATTAAAAAACTCTATCTTTATTGGATTGTGACTTTGATAAGGGTTATTATATATTTTATTGTGTTAAAATAAATTTTATACTAAACTATTTAGGCTATTTTATATGTAGATATATATATAAAACAACAACATGCACATATATGTATGTTAAAAGTAATATAAAATAAAATTTAAATTTAAATAAATGGGTATGATGTGTTATCCGCTCTTTAATTTAATTCTTTAGTTTTTTATTTATTTAAATATATTTACGTAAAAAAAGGGGGACTTTAATGTCTTAAGTTTTTAATTCAATTTTATTTATTTCAGTTAAAACTAAGTATGATTGCCTTTAATATACTATATAATTTTACTTGCTTAACAAATATTTATTTTAAATAGGCTTCAATCTGTATATTATTATTATTTGAGTTTAAAAACTATTTAAACCAGACACAAATCTCAGCATAGTTTTAATTTTATTTTAATTTTGTGCAAGCATATATGAAAAAACCCTTTTCATCACTTGTACTTAAAAATATAAAATGATAGTATTGAAATGTTTTTATTACCGTAAAAATACATAAAAAATAAAACTAAATGAATGTAATGAATAGAAAAAAAATGTTTTCTTAACTTATTTTTGGTTATTTTTTTTACTTTTCTTTTGGAAAATAATGTAAATAAATAAAAGTTAATTTAATTACTTATTGTTATTTTTATTATGCAAAGATGAAAATCTGAAAATGATTTTCAATTTTATTTTTTTTTTTTCGTTTTATTTAATTATTTACTGCTGTTTGTCGAATTAAAAGCTTTTTATTTTGTAACTTTTCAATAGTAGAATGAGTGAATGGAAAATAAACAGATTAACCATTTGTTCAAGTACAAGATTGTGATTAAAGAGATTTTATATGCTTAAATAAATAAATTAAAATTATAAAATTGATAGAAACTTTTCTTTCGTGTTTTTATTTGCCCTTAAAACTTTAAATCAAGTTTAAATATTTGTTTAAATGGTATATTACACGCTTTTATTATTATTAGCTTGTTTATTTTGCTATTTTATAATTGATTTGCTTCGTTTTTCTATTGATTTATAATGAAAAATAAAAATAGAGAAAAACAAAATAAACTTTTATTATTATTATAATTTTTTTTGCTTTAAATGTTTTTGCAATAAATGAATTAATTTTCAAGTTACAACATAATTAAAACATAAAAAATGTAAAACAAACCAAAAAAAAAGAAAATATACACAGAGAGACAAATTACTGTAAAAATGTTTCGTAACAAACATAACAATTAATTTTATTTGAAAATTTATGTTCAAATAATACTTTTGCAAAGAATTTTCATTATTCTTTTTAAAAAAAAAATAAAAGGATTTAAAGTTTTCCATAGAATATTAATAAAAGTAAAATTATCTTTATAAATTGATTCATTATAATAGATTTAATAATAAAAGAAAATTATATATATATATATAAAATTTTAATTGAAACATGAGTTTTTGGTTTATTTTCAATAAAACTAATAATTTTATGTTACACCCTGCCATAGTAAATACAACTCAGTGGTGTCATAACAGAAAAATATATTTTTATTTATTAAAATAAAAAATATTTAAATAAATTGAGTGAAAATTATAAAGTAATGAGCTCAATTCTCGTTCAAATATTCTATTTCGTGTATGTACAAAGTGTCTCATGGGGCCTCTATGGATAAGACCGCCTAAGCAACAGGGGTTAGAGAGACGTTTAACTACAGTGCAAAGTTACAACATGCAGACGACATTTCTTTTTATTTTTATTAGTATATTCTTTTTACTCTCTTTAAATTATTCGTCTTAAATTATTTTTATATTCTATTAAGAATATTGAAGGGTGCAAATATGAACGTTTAGCACAATAATTTTTTTTTTCTCTTATTTATTTTCTGCCAAATTATTTTACTTAAACAGTGGCAAAGATTTGATTAAATTTGATTATAATTTATATTTTTTTTTTGTCGTAGAAATTATTATTGTTATTTTTTCTGTAAAAAAAAACGAAACAAATGTCAAATAGTAGGTGGAAAAATGCTTGAAGGTAGAAGAAAAACCTTCGATATGTTAATTGAAATAATTTTCTGTTTTTTTTTTTACTGTTAAGCTTCCTGAATACCTGCCCAAATTATCACCACATTTCTACCCCAAACAATTATTTTACTTTTTTCTTTTCGTTGGTCTTTTACGGTTGAATAATTTTTGGGTTTTAGCGGGTTTTACTTTATAATGAATTTTTTTTTGCGTGTAACTGAATACAATTATGGTCTGTATATAGATTATGTTGCAATTATTTTGAATAAATGGTTTAAATAAATAGTTGTTAAAAGAGTAATATTATATTTCTAGTGGGAAAATATCTAAGCAAAGCTAAAAGCAGTAAAAAGCAATAACCATCAACGTATATGTTTTCTTTTATTAAAATTATTATTAAGCATTTTTGTGTTTTATTAACTAGCTTTATTAGTATATTTGTGTTTATTCAGTAGCTGGTGTTAATGCTATTTGAAGCTATAACCTTTGAAAAATAACTAATAAATCAATTTAATATTCTATTGGGAGTAGAAAAGTAATGAGAATTTTACTCATCAAATTACTATTCCTAGACATGAAAAAATTATTCAGAAAATTAAAAAAAAAAGACACACTAAAGATAATCCTGGTTCAAAGTATTAATTGTCGGTTGTTAAATAGAATTTTATTAAAACCGAATACATAATTAATCAGGGAATTGTAAAATTTATATTTCCTAGAAACTGTTTCGCTATTAAAAAAGCAAATGAAAGCGTTGAAAATTTCCGCCAAAATGATAAAAAAAAAAAATAACAAAAAACTGTAATAAAATTATAAATTTCCGAAATAAAAATTAAAAATTCTAAGAATAACAACATAAATAAAACATTAAAAATATAATTAAACTGAGACAGAATGCATAATAACGTTTTCCTATTAAAAAGTAGAAAAAATATTTCTTATTACATAATTAAAAAATTATATAACAGTTTTTTCATTGTAATTATTTGATAAAGGAATGTTAATACTTTTATGATTACTAAACTGATGTTTTGTTCATGTTGTTATATGCTTTTATTTTTTTAATTAAAAAATTACAAAACAAAAAAAAAACGATAAACAATTCAGAGCTTTTGATTAATTATTTATAAAACATAAAAAAAAAATTCATTGATTTTTTCTGCTTTATTCGTTTATTTTGATTTAAATAAAAAAAATTATTTGTGATTTTATTTAATTATGAGTGTAAAGTATTAATATATGTATGTAAAAAAGGTAAATAATGTCATTGTGTAATGTTATGTTTTATTTTTAATCAATTTGTATACGTATTTGCTTTTCTATTAAATAAAAATTATGTTATTACAACATATGCTGTTAAAAATAACATTGATCTTTTTTTTTTAACTAATTACATATTACAGTTAAATGATTAGTGTAATTAAAATAAAAAAAAAATAATTAATTTCAATTATATTCAAAGAATTCAAAATATAATAATAATGATGATAATGGTTTATGTTGTTTGGTTAACAAAAAAAAAATTCTTTATTTAATATTAATTATTTTAATTAATCAATTTTATTATTAAATAGTATTTTTTTGTGACATTTTTATTGAAAAAGTAAAAAAAAAAAAACTATTTAATAATCCAGTATTAATAATAATTAATATACATATTAATTTAAATAGTGGTTACATTCGTTGAAGGGTGCATTCTAGCATAAATAATTTGAATAATAATGAAAATGACAAAAAAAAAAACGTGATAAAATCAATGTGACAGCACATTTATTGAGCATGACTTTTTTATATTTTCAGTTATTAGCTGCTGCGTTTTTAATATAATATCATTTTATCAAAATATTAATATACTTTTTCTTCGCTTCCGTTTAATGTTAAAGATTGTCAATATTTATTTTATTAAAATCAGTATTATAAATTTTTATCGTCTTTAACTCAATTGATTTGACTTAGTGTATAGATAGACAATGTACATTATTAGATCATACTGTTATGTTTTACTTTGTAAATTATAGTAATTTCTGTTTATTACATTTAAATGAGATTATATTTTTATTATTTAATTTTAAATTACTTTCAATAATAAATCAAAACAAAATAATAATAAAATCTTAATCCTAAATAATTGTATTTATTTTAGTACAACAAAAATAATTTAATTTTATATAATTTCTAATAACTTTTATATTAATTAAATATATTTTGTAGGTACAAGATGACATTTAATTAATTTTTCTTTACTCTTTTTTATTTCTGTATTATTTATCACATATATAATTAATTTTATTTTTAATTTTATTAACAATTATTTAACCGTAGTCTTTTATTATTTTAATAATAATTGTTTAATTTGCATAAAAATCATCATACGATGTGTATTTGCATCGTTAAAGTTTAAACTTTAAATTAGATAAATAGTAGTTAACGTACGTACAATCGATGGTTTCAAAAATTTATATTTATATATAAATACTTTTCGCTTAATCTCTTTAGTTAATATTTATGCATCGACTAAAACATTGAATATAAATTTATTTAGTTGTGTAAATTATTTTTAATTATATAATTGAATGTAACATTTTTCTTTATTTTAATTTTTATTATTTATTTATCTATTTTTTTTTTTATCTAAAATATTATTTCTTTAACATGTATTTTGAGTTATTAAAAATCTAATAAATAATTTTTATATACAGTTTTTTTTCCTTTTTTTAATTTAAAATTTTATCTAACAATTAATTTTCTATCATAAATTTTCTTTAATAGTAATAATAATATTTTTTTTTAACGACAATCATTAATTGATTTAAATAAAAAAAATAATCTTAAATATTAATTAATTTTTATATTCATTGTTTTTTACTTTTGTTCTGTTCTTTTTTTATAGCAACTTATATAACAGAATTTGTTGTTAATATATTTTATGACTTTTGTTAATAATATTAAAATTTACCTAAAAATTTCTCAAACAAATATATATATATAGACATTTGATGTACTTTTAACAAGAAAAAAATAATTGCTGTTTAATGTTTTAATGTATTAATTATTAATTATTTTTTGGTTTGTTACCATATAAATGATAATTTAATAAAATAAAGCATAATAAATAACGTCATACAATCATTTATACATAATAATATAATAGTAATGAAATTAATTGAATAATTTTGTAAAACAGTTTAAGTACTTAGATTAAATTAATAAACCACCAAGTAACAAACATTACCAAAAATAAAATAATAACATAAATTAGAAGAAAATGTAATGAAAACAACAAAATAATAATAATAATAATCATAATAATAATAATAAAAATCGTTCAATTTAAACATCAATAACTTAAGTATATTACCGGAATTTGTTATTTTGTTTATAAAACCATGCTTTTAAGCTCATTCCCAACAGAATACACATTTTTTAATGTAATAATAACATTATGCTTTGCTTTATATTTTATTAAATTATTACAAAATTATTCTGTATTGTTTCTTTTTCTTTCTTTTAATATACATAATTTGTATTCATATTTTCTATACATATATACATAAATACATATATATATATTATTTTTGGTTTCGGTTTTTATCTTTTTTTCCCATAGAAAATTGTTTTCTTTTTTTACTTTTTCTTTAGTTACCTATATCGTGCTTATTCATAAACATTTTGTATATGCATGAAAATATTTATGTATGTAAAGTAATTTGTTTATTGAATTCACGTACAATATATGTTGATTAATTTAATAAATTTAACTAAATAGTAGCTGAATGTTTTATTTACTATGACGTAATTGCTGAGTGATTTTTAATAGAAATACCAGGCGTCTCCATCGACATAGTAATTTAATACTGAGAAATCATGTTAATTTCAACGTCTCCTTATTTTTTATTTTTACGAAAAAAATATGTTACTTTGATAAAAACGAATGCTTAATCTCGGTTTACAAGTCTGGTTTACTTTTTTTAACTTTTATCTTGAAAATAATAATAAAAAAAAACTTTATTCAAGTTGAAAAAAGATGACTTTTTTTAAATCAAGTTTTTTGCTTGTTATTACATGGATTTAGTTCACTTAAAATTGATTTATTTATACCAAATGAATGTATTCTAAATAGAGAATAAGTTTTTCTTTTCATCTATAATACGAATAATGCATAAAATGCAGTGAAATTTTTATAGTGTATTTCGTTTTTATTATTATTATTATTATTATTATTTTGAAATTTTTTGACATCTATGCATTCAAATACACCACTTTCTTTGATTTTTTCATAGAAAATATTAATTTTGTTTTTTAAAAATTATTTTATATATATGTATATATTTTTTTTAATAAATATTATTAAAGTCAGGATAAATTTTATCACATAAGTTTAACATGGTATGCAATGCATAAAAAATAATGGATAAAAATTAAACAATTCAAACGAAATATATTGATTTTAGTCAAATTTCGCTCCACAAAGTTCATTGTTATTCATTTTCAATTTCAAAAATACAAAAAAAAAAAACCAAAATTATTTTACGACTATTTGTTTGATTTGATTTTCATTTATCGTGGAAAACGTTGATAAACTTTTATTATTATTTTATGTTTAATGTTTGATATCATTTATGTATTACAAAAAAACAACAGATATCAACACATATGTATATAGAGGGAAATATTTAGGGTAAATTTACACAATACGTTGGTGCATTGCAACACGATTTTAACATAGGTAAGTAGTTGTCATATCATTACTTATTTAAGCCTATTTTCTCGTTCTTATTATTTTCTTTAATTATTTATATAATTTGTTCACGTTTGGGGATTTCGCATAATTTAATAGGTTAAATATATCTCGTTGATTATTCTATTTAATTTTATGAATTAAATACGATTAATTGGTCAATAAAATTAGATTTTAATATTAAATGATGATGATTTTATTTTTATATTGCCTAAACGAATACAAAGGAATATCAAATGAGGATTAATTATTCGTTTTGTATTTTATGTAATTAATAGCGATTATAATAACAAAATAAAAAAAAAAAATAGAATTTAATTAGAAAAATTAATTATAGATACATTTTATAATTAAATAATAATATTTTTGTATAAATTTCATAATAATAGTAATAATAATAATAATAATAAATTAAATGAAATAACTTTTTAGTAGCATAAGGTATAGTAAACATAAATTTATTGGATATTTATGTATTGAGCTTGAAAAGGAAATAGATCAGTTGAAGCAAATAGTTAATTATTACATTAATTAGTTATTCATGAATTTATGCTATAATTTCATTGAATAATTAATTTTTCTCATAATTTAATTATTAATTATAATTATGTTGATTTACCTCTAATAATAATTATATTAATAATAATATTTACTTAATTTTATTTAGCTTATTAATTATAACAAAACAAAAAAATTAATATTTCCTCATTTATACCGTGGAGAAATCAATGACAATGGATATTTAAAAACAACTTAACGTCTATAAATGAATAATTGTAATGATTCTGGTGGTTACTCGTTTATAACAAAAATTACAGAAATATTTCTAGAAGGCTATAATATTTACAATTTATTGTCCTTAGCCATAAGACAATCTGTCAGATATTTTATTATCGTACGTCTTTTAATCATTTGATTGTATTCACTAAAAAGTAATAATAATAATGATAATAATAATGAAATATAAAATTTACTTTAACCTTTAACTTTTAATGTTTTATGCTCATTTAGCATTAAATTCATTTATCATCATCATTTTGTATTATTATTATTTTTAATCATTAATTTTATATATTTTACGGTTCTACATTTTGGTTTCCTTGATTTCCATGGATATTTCATTAAAAAAGAAAAAAAAAATACAAGAATAATAATATTAATAATAACACAGAGACAATTTATTAAAATGAAATTATTATTATTTTGGCTTTAAATTTACTGTTATTATTCCGTTTTATTTCATTTTTTCTTTTTACTACTTAAAGTACTTGAAAAATATCGCGAATAAAAAATATTTCGCTAATTTTTGAAACAAACGAGCCATGTCTATTTTGTCAAGTATTTTTTTTTTTTCATAATTTTTAACGATGTATTTTCTTCAGTTATATTTTTCTTTTAATGTTAAATCCAAAAAAGAAAAAACAAGAAAAGAATTTTCTTTTTTTATTTCCTTTGCCTCTTTGCTCGGTGGTTATTGCACCAGTTTTATATTTATTTTTTGTCATATAAAAATAATAAAAAAAAAGAAAAGAAAAAATTATGATTAAAGTGCTATAAAATATTTAATTTTTTCTCTTTTATATGGTTCGTATTACTTAAGCATCAAGAGACACTTTTTAATGTTGTTAATTTATTATGATATTCGTTTATAAGTACAAGATAGTGTCTATGATTTAAATGAGCACATTTAATGGTTTTTAATGAAAATAAATATACGGTATATGTTTTTGTGAATTTTTATTATTATTTAACATACATATGTCTGTACTTCAGTGGCGATATAAGCTGATTCCGGACAATGGTCACTTTAGCTCGCTTATTGATGAAAATAGTTTCTTCAAAAATAATTAAAAATTTACGTCAAGTTTAAGCTTTAGCTTTTATACAAAGAAATATAAATAGTGTTATAGCAATAAACCTTGCAGCAAGGTTTTCTTCATTTAAAATAAATTAGATTAAAGAAAGGTTTTTGGAAGTATCTTTTTTTTCTTTTTCTTTACGCAAAATCTACGTTTTTATTTCACTTTTAAAATTAACTCTATCATGCGTTATTTTTCCTTTTTTTTTATAATAAATCAAAAAACCATATTATCTGTAAATTTCACATTCTTTTACCTTGTTTAAACAATTTTATAATAATGACCGACAAAAATATGTAATGGATCAATTACTTTAATGAAAAAAAAAAACAGAAAGAAAAGTAACAACATCGTGAATTATTATTTCATCATCTGGCACATTTTATTCGTCTTGTTAAACAAGGAACAAAAAAATTAAAAAACACCAAATGAAATAAAATTTAATAAAAAAAAAAAATCATAAAAACGCGGCAAAACGAAAAAAATATGTATTTTAAGGTGAAAATTTTGTTGTTAAAATAATAAAAATACACGTTAAAAAAGGATATGAAATATGTATTTAGATATCATATAATATATATTTCTATACAAAAAAAAAAAAGTAAATAGAAAGTAGCAGAATTGCTACGTAATTTAAGCTTCGATTTAAATGCGAATAAAAATAAAATAATAAAAAGATGTTAACCTTTAGCTGTATTTAGATTGAACGATTTTTTATTTTATTTTATTTATTCTTCTTCACTTGAATTACAATAAATTGTGTATTTATATTTTTCTTAAATGTTTATTATCGTAAATGGTATTGTGGTATTAAGGTGGTGGGCGAATGATAATTTCCGAAATGAAACACAGTTTAATGCTATAAATAAGAAGAAAATGAAAAGAAAAAAATAAGCAAAAACATAGAAATAAAAATAAAAACAAACAAAAAAAAAATTGTACAATAAGAAATGAAAATTTTGTGTTTTAAGGTTTGACATGTGGTCGCACAATATAAAAATTTAAGCATTTAGCCACCCATCAATCCCATTCCTTAACATTGTATTATCATCATCATACCAGTTTGGTTGTTTATTTATTTATTTATTTTTTTTTTTCATTGTTTTATTGCATCATATAAAAATGATTTTCTTTTGCTTTCATGCTTTTATTACAATATATATATATTAACTTAAAAAATATATAAAAAACATAAATAAACACAACACAAGGAAAAGAAATAGCGAGAAAAAAAAATGATATACATGGATTTGTGTTTCGTCTTTTAAACTGTCGCTGTCGAAAGGCAAGCTTTATGTATAAATCTATAAGAATGTAGCAGTAAATTTGAGATAAAAGTTATCCTGATTTAAAGTCTATAAAAAAAAATAATAGGAACGAAAAAAAAAATCCAACAAACAAACAAACCAACAAAAATCTTTACATAAACCAAAGAAAAAGCATAGAAAAAATTACTGTTTGTGTGTGTAAAATATCGTGTATTGTTTTCATATTTATTTATTTATTCAAATATTTGAATGTAATTTTGTTT
The DNA here is from genome assembly GCA_963942525.1 of Ptychoptera contaminata. NCBI lineage: Eukaryota > Metazoa > Arthropoda > Insecta > Diptera > Ptychopteridae > Ptychoptera > Ptychoptera contaminata. The sequence continues at coordinate 9,637,079 of OZ012636.1, read as the reverse complement.
TGGTTTTATCAAACAATAAAAATGTTTAGGCAATTTGGGTGTATTTATTTTTTTAATTTTTAATTATTTATTTTGCATTTTACCATTTAATTTATTTATTAAATTAAGTTTTATTATTATTTTTTTTGTTATTGGTTTTAGATTTTTATTTTCTTTCTTAAATGGCAACAATGATTGCAATGTATGGTTATGACATAAAATATAGAATGAGAATTTATAAGTTGCTTTAGAACCACTACAAATAACTTTCAGAGAATTCAAAATCAGATTGACTGGCACGTGATGATCTTGTATAAACAGATATTCCACCACCGATTGCACTATCAAAATCTGATGTTGTTGTATGATCTGGTTGTATGACAACTAATGCATCCTTACCTTGTGTTATTGCTATTGAGCCAGGTTGTTGTCCACTTTGTTGTATTGTATTGTCACTGGCACGACAACCACCTTGTGCCTGCATAATTAAACTGCCGACACCACCATGTACAGCATCAGTTAATTGTGTTTGTCCAGAGATGGTTGTTGTTGTTATACCTTTTGTCTGGTCACGGTCAACTAAACGTTGCCGTAATATTCGAATTTTTTCCTCTTTCTAGTAACAAAAATAAAAAACAATAATTAAATATTTAGAAAAAATGCAAAATTAATTTATGACATGTTTCAACTCACTTGAGCGATTAACTTTTGTAACTCCTCGTTTTCTGTAACCAATTTTTGATAACGTTCTTCGTCCTCCTTTGATATACCTGCATCTGGATTATATTTCGATTCAGCTTTATCTTTTGGATGTCTTATAACTTCTATCACCTTTTTATTTTTATTAAGAAAACACATTTATGTTTATTAAATAAGTTAAAATATTTAAAATAAATGCAAATCATACCTTTGGCACAAATATGAGTAACATACTGAGAAAACAACAAAATATAACAGCTAATGCAACAAATGCAAATGATGCGTCCTGTTGTGATGCAATAACCATAGCTACCGGTGCTGTTATTAAACATAGAACAACAACATTATATATTGACATTCCAACATAACGTGAATCATTTATTTGTTTCACTTTAATTGATCGTGTCTCATATGCCAAAAATAATCCAAATACAAGGATCAAACCTTTAAAACCATATATAACACCTAAATGTAATTCAATAAAAGAAATTGAAATAAAAGAAAAATAAAATAAAATAGCAAAATTAGCTTTATTTTTATTATTATTAATATTTTTTTCTATTTTATTTGCTAAATAATATTCGGAATAATAAATTTTCTGCTGAATTTACAAAAAAAAAAAGATAAAATAAAATGAAATCAACATACCAAGCCAAACGGAATTATTTTCACTTTCACAATGTTCTAATTCTGGCCTTATTTTAACATCATCAAAACTGGATGCAGGTTCCTCAAGCGGAAATTGCTCTAACCGTCGTTGAAGCGGATCATATATTTGCCATGTTAAAAGTATGATTAAATCTACAGAGAGTAGGCCAGAAACCATTGTATATAGTTTCCATGGTTCAACTTTTTTCTATATTATTTACATAAATAAAAAAAAATAAACAAAATCAGAGAATAAAAGTTAAAATAAATAAATAAATAAAAATATACCAAACAAACCGAAAAAATCAGTATAAATAATAAATATATAATATATTTTGTTTTTGCTTTTATCAAATAACTTTTATCTATTCCGAAAAAAGAAAAACAAAATCGAATAAAAATATTTTTATGGATAGTTTGCCGTATGCTGAATAAAACAATTTGATGCAAGATAAAAGCTCTATACAATATAAGTTCGGCTCATCCTACAGCGGAATTTTTTTTTTTTATTCTTTGCATCCACAGAAAAAACATTTAAATTTATTATTAAAAAAAAAAAAAATTATAATACCTTTGGATCGGTTTTCGATTTTGTTGTGAAACGATGTACTCGCCATACTTTACTAAACATTGCTCCGTAAGCTAGGGTAAAACCGGACGAGAGTAGCCATGACCTCGCTTGACATATCTACAAAAAGTCACAAAAATACCATACAGTTAAAGCATTATTTGTTGATTTTTTTACGTTTAGATATAATATTTCCCTTTTGGTTTTTTATTTAAGTTTTTTTTGGGGAATTTAATTTTTTATTTATTTTTTTTCGTGTATTTAGTGGGTGTGGGACGTGCTGGTGAGAGGTTAAAATGTTTGTAATTAACATGGAAAAATAATTTATTTGAATATTTTAACGCTACAGTCTAATGTCTTGTTAGACCTTGTTAGTCACAATCACTTTTACACACAAAATTACGTGTGCAAACAAACATATGCGTTTATTTATTTCATGTTGAAAATGGATTCAACGGGCCTAATTTGATGAATGTAAATTAGATGAATATGCCATAGATGTTGTGTTACCCTTTATTTATACTTTTATGCTTCTTTTACCAGCTTTTTATTTATTTATTTATTAATTTTATGGTCTTATTTGGATTTATTTTTTCTTTTCTCATTACCAGAGGCTCTATTACCAGTTGTAATAACAGTAAGTGTAGTAAAATATAACGACTAGGCAAGCAAAAGGTTTTTTTTTCTATTCGCTTGACGGTGATCTTTTTCCGTGGTCCAGTTGTTACTGTTTTTTTTTTATTTTTTTACTTCTGTATTTAATAGTTGTTTAGGGATAAGCAAATGATAATGATAATGTAAATGAGAATAGAGCACATGTGCAAAAATAAAGTGATTTTTGAAATGTGTAGAAGAAAGTGTAAAAAAGGCTAAATGGATAAAAGTAGCTAAATGATAATAACAATTTAGAATTTTATATTATTATTATTATTTTTTTTTTTTTTTGGTGTATAAATATTAAAACACTTGTTATTGTTTTTTTTTCTTCTCTTAATGTCATTACGAAAAAACTTATTTTTTGGTTTAATTCTTTTATATAGTTTTCTATGGCAATTAAGTGTAGTTACCTTTGGATATGTTTCGGGATCAGCAAAACGTCCATCAATACCCAAAAGGATGACAGAAACTAAACATGTAATTACCCCAAGTAACATAATTGTATTACAAACTGGGTGTGATGATTGAATAACTCTGTAAATAAATAAACAGAATGATAAAGACACAAAAATTAAAAAAAAAAAAAAATAAGTAAAATATTGATAGAATGTTATTTAATTTCTATGTTATATGTTTACGTTAACTCATATATGATTTGGATGAACAAGTAACAAAATAGAAGAAAATAATAAACACAAATATGTTTATTTTTCAGTCAGTCACAGAGTGAAGATAAGGGATTTATTATAAATGTTAATGTTATATTCATAATGTTAATGTCTTTCAAAATGTGTGTTACGTAATAGTTAATGACTACAAATTAAAGGAAATTATGATAAGCCACCACTTTTCTTGTTATATGTGTTATGTGTGCGTGTAGTATAGTAATTTTCTTTCAATTTTTTTTTTTTCTTATTCTTCTTTATAAGAATATTTTACATTATTATAATTAAATAAGCGAATATCTAACAGAATATTTAGTAAATAGTTTCTGCTTCTCCTTTTTTTTTATCATTATTATTTTGTTTGTAGTCTTGTTAGTTAAATAGATAATAGATTAAATTTGAATATTTCCTCATCTTCTGCTACTTATTACACTATTAAATTATTAAATTGAATACAGTGGTGTAACTAGGATTTAAGTTGTAACTGCATAAAAAATTATTGAATAAATTAGATCTTTTATCTACACAAAAATATTATACCTATCAAAGCCAAAAATAAAAAAAGAACCTAAAGCTAGATAATCTTAGTTATGTTACATATTTACTTATTGATTTGTCTTTTACGGTTACAACGAGACACATTTAAGTTCATTTTAAAAATATAAAAAAAAATTAATATTTTACGAAAATAAATGCCTAAAGGCTGTAAAATTCATAAATTGTAAATTTTCTATATTAAAAATTTACTTTTCTTTCTCATACATATTAAAAATTCTTTATATTGTAATTTATTTTCTTATTCCTTGTTTATGTTGTAAAATTGAAAGAATTTTTTACTGACGGCACTGTTAAGAAATGATAAAAAAAATTATATCTCTTATCATTATTATCACATGTACTCTATATTATACTAATTTATTCATTATTAGTTTGTTATTTTTGTAAAAAATATTTAAAATTATTTTCAACATCAAATTTACATCAGATAGAAACATTTTTTCTCTATTTTCTTGAACATTATTTTGTTATTAAATATTTAAATCAAAAATAATAAACGAAGTAAAATAAAAATAAAAATAAATAAACGAAAAGAAAACATTCTTTAACATTCTATTCACATACAAATCGAAATCTACATATATGATTGTATAGAATTTTTATGTTATTTTATTATAATCACACGCATCTCATACCATAAGTTGTGTCATACACTCAGTTTGTTTTTGCTTTTGCTATTCTTGTTTGTCACAATTTAACGAAAAAAAAAAATTTTTATATATTATGGAAAATGTTCAGTTAAAAGAAAAGCAAAAGAAAATGATAATAACTAGACACGACTTAAAGAATGAAAAGTGAAAAACTCAGATAAATGAAAAAAAAAAAAAAACAACAAAACGAAAATATATAAATGAAAATTACAAGACTAAGGATCACAAAAGAAGCGTTGGAAAAAAATTATTCTCTATGAAAATTGAAAAAAAAAAAGAAAATACTGAAAGCACAATATATGGAGTAACGTAAAAATTCCTGAAAGCGATGGCGTAACGATGTAAACAACACACACACCACAGTTGGGTGGAACTGATTTGTTTTTCTTTTGGTCACAAAAAGCATAAAAAAAAATTATTAAAAACAAAAAGAAAAAAGGAAAACAGAAAAATCGCTTTTTTGATAGGCAAAAAATAAATAAAATAAAAAAAATAAATCGCATTATGAGAATTACTTTCTTTTTTTTTTAACTTTTTTATTTAGTTTTCTTGAAAAATCATTTCTGTCTAAGTCGGTCGTTGTCATCATTTTCCGTTATTTAGGTTTTAACTTTTCACATCTATTCTCATTCATTCGTATATATTGTATACAGATAGGTATCGCCGGAAAAAAAAATGCCAGTTAAAAATTATTACTATGATGGTTCAGTCGTTATTTACTTGAATTTCGTCATTAATTTTCATCGTTGGCTTATTTTTTTTTCTTATTACAAAGTTATTTTTCTGTGGTTCCAACTTCAAAATTTATGATATATATGTATTGTTATGCACGTACAACCAAAATGTAAGCAAACTTAGCCGATAGAATAAAACTATTTAAAGTTGTGGCAATGGGTTTCCTTTTTATTATGAAATTCAAACTCTTTTAGTAAATGCTCTAAGCTGTGCTTTATATTCTGTTGTGTGCAGACAGATATTTGCTTTTGCTGTTGTGGCAGTTGCGATATTGTAAACGATGTCATTTACAACAGCTTTGAGAACAATAGCAATAACAAAAACAACAACACCAAGAGCAGCAAGGATGACGGTAATGGCATCATGAAAACAATGTGGTGTACAATAAACAAAACTTAACTAACTTTTAACTAAACTCTTATTTCAGTTTTGATGACAAAAATTGAGCCACTATTTATTTTTTTAAGGATGTTTCACCAAAAATTTTATAAAAAACTTTTCCTTTACTTTTGTTATAATAATTGTTGAACGTCATCATCTTCTATTTTTCTTCATTGTGTTTGCTATTTTAATTATTTCATTTGAAGAAAATAAAGAACGCTTAATTTTTTTTTTTTTATTTTTTCTTCGTTATAAATTACTAAATTTTGTTGGAAGCTATAAAAATAAAACGACAACAACAGCTAAAATATGAACGACGGCATAAAAATCTTAAAAGAAAAAGTTATCTTTAAATTTTGTGTCAAAAGCATCCATAAGAATATGTCACGAAGTTCGAATAAGCGCGACAAATTTTAACCTTATATCTCTATTATACCATCCTAACCCTAATTTTAAAGATTGGTACACCATCCAATTTTGTGGCTTTATCTATCTTTATACAATTGAAAAACATGTTGGAATAACAAAATTGAACAACAACAAGAGCATCAGTAGCATCAGTTAACTGTAAGAATAATAAACAGGAGTATGGTGCCTTCTACATAATAAAAAAAGCACACCACTAAAAGGCGATACAATATGAGTTTGAGGAATGTTACAACAATTCTGCACAAAATTATCTTATATAACAAAGATATAAACTAGCGCACTAAATAAAAAAAAATAGAAAATAAAATAAAAATATTTGTGAACATCTTTTAATAATGAAAGCATAATTTGAAGTTTATATACCAATTTCTTCATTTTCCTTAGCTAAAAGCGCTGCCTTTTATTTTTGCTTGACTTTATCACAACAACAGAGAAGCATGATTTTTCAAAAAAGAAAATTATAAATAAAATAACAAAAAAAAAAGAAAAAAGAAAAATGCTACGACTTTCATAGAAAACGTCTTTGGTTTATTCAAAAAAAAAAAAAAAAAATATTCGAAGGCGGAAAAGATAGAAAAACAAGAAAATAAAAAGAAAAGACAACAGGATATAATGATTATATAATTTTGTATTATTATTATTATTAATACAAATTATTATTTTAATTTAATTATTTCTTTTATATGCATATATTTTGTTAAGATAAAAATAAAATTGAGATTTAAGCTTCTTTTGTAAATAAGTTATATTATTATTATTATTATGAATTTTTTTTTTAATGAAATAACATAATATAAGTAGATACAATGGCAAATACATATCCGTTAATTTAAATTGCAAGGTGGGAACAGATACAAAAAAAAAAAATATACGAAAGGCAGAGCTTTTTGTAGATTATGTGAAATAATTTAATAATCAAATTTCGTGACGATAGCAAGTAATGAAATAATATAATGGTATTATTATTATGTTATCGCGATGGTTGCGGTATAAAAAAACATACTGATGAGTTTATCAAAAAAAAAAATATATTAAATAAAAATCTACGGTAAAGTTCCTTTCCATCTCGATTCGCTTGGCTTGGCTTTGTGTAATGCTGACTTAGAAAAAAATAGTTAAAAGTTAAATTGAAATTTCCAGGATAAATTAACCCATACTAAATTATGTGCAAAGTGTTTAAGAATATTGTTAGAGCATAGTTATTATGTGACTCTGACTCAACAGACAACTTTGGTCATCATAGTTGGATTATTCAGTAATTTTTTGTTATATATTTTTTTCTTCTTGCCGATATAAAAAGTTTTATAAAGTTTTATTATTTTTTTTTTTTTTTGCATTAAAGATGTTATTAGAAAGTTTACTTTAATCAAATATGTAAAATAAAAAATAATATAATTATGGATTATAAACTAAACACTAATCTAACATGACTTGATAAGTGCTCAAATGTTATAAGTTAAGTTGTTCGATGGTGATGAGACGATGATGTCGTGTATGGTTGCACTCTATTGAATGTCATTTTTAATTTATTTTAAAGGTTTTTTTAACTGTATTCCTTCATCATCATCATCATCATCATGCATAAAAGACTATAATGTCAGCTCCTTGTTTGCTCTATTACAAAAAATTACAATAATAAAAAAAAAAAATCTGTTATGAATATAAAAATATTTTCTGTTGAGTTTGAACCTTAGAAAAAATCCTGCATAAATTTAACAAAAGCCCAGAGAGCAATGAAAAAAAAAAAGAAGAAAAATCATTCAATGAAGTAGAAGTTTTGAATTTGTTTAACAGAGTTTTAACACCAATAACCACTAACAACAACAGTTTAACCACACCAAACAATTGAAAATAAAATCGAAAATACGCAGTCAAAATCGAAAAAGTTTATAATTGTATTTTGTTAATAAAAATGATGAAGCAATAAAAATACTGTGTATAATAAGGATACTACGTAAAGGATATGGAGTTAAGAAGAGAAATTTTAAATACATAAACATATAAATATATGGTATTATTGGTGTTGTTTTGGTGTTATGTTCAGATATTGTTCGGCGGTCGCTGAGAATTACTCAATTATTAAAAGAGATTTGATAAAATATTCAGTGAATGTGGTTATATGTCTTATAGTATGTACGACTAAACAATTATTCATGTGATGTGCGCTGGATGAAATTATATCAAAAATCAATATGAACATGACGAAGATCGTATATGGAAAATTGAGTGATTGAAACTTTATAAGAAATGATTGGTTTAGCGTACTTGGACACCAGATTTTCTTTTCTCTGATTTTTATTTTATTTTTTTCTTACTATGTAATGTTGGTCGAAATTGGATAAAGATCAATAAAAAATGCTAAATTCACAAGAAATTCTACAACTATAAAAAGAAAAGAATTTTTATTCAATTTAAGGTATAATTTAGGTGGTAGAGAAAAGAATAAACAGCAAAAAAAAAATAAACAAAAAAACTTATACCATTGGCAAATTGATGTGGTGATGTGTCGAAAGGCAACAAAAAAAAAAAACGAAAGTAGAAAAATAACTTAAAGCAAAAGAAAACCAATTTCATGCAATTTCTGATTTTTATTTTTCTTATTCTTTTTATTTAAGTTTAATCAGCCTGCTATATGAGTTGTATAAAAGAAAATTGAACATAAAATACCACAAAGTATATATAGAGCAAAGAAAATAAAAAGTAGAGAAAAAGAAAATTAAAAACCCAAGCACACGAGTTGAACATGGAAAATTTTTGTGAAATGGTTGATGATGATGATGACGATGAGCTTAGAAATAAAGATAGTACAGACGGTGTATAGAGAAATATATAAGTATTGGCTGGTTTCAACCTACTCTTAAGTGAAAAAGTTTTTTTTTTTTCTTATTTTATTTCCTTCATTCTTTCTTTTCAATTGGTTTGATGAAGTTTTTCCTTGCAAGTAAAATCGCGTTGGTTGTTTTCTTTTTTGCTATACATTTATTATTTGATTGTTTTTCTACTTTAACTTTTTCTTTTTATATATATCTATGTATATATATATGTATTTATATTAAAGCAGATTTACATAAGGGGAAAAACAAATAAGCGAACATGTGGTATGTCACTAATATGTAAAATGTAGTTTGTACCCTCTGTCTCAAACAACAAAGTAAAACATACATTTAAAAAAAAAAAAAAAACCAAATCAGATTCTAACAAAAACAGTAGAAATTTTATCTCATACCGTTGTTTTTAAAGCGTAAAAAGTTAAAGACAGAAGACAAGAAAAAAAAGAAAAATTAGAGATATAAGAGTGACAGCCATATAGAATTATATTATATATTTATTAGAAAAGTTTAACCGCTTAAAGCTCGTTATTACATTTTACTTTATTGTTCATCTAAATATTTATACAAATTTATATTTTCATTTGTGAAAATATACATATTTTTTTTCTGATTATCATCAGTAACATCAGCAACAACATACTGATATTGTTATTTGACTAAAATGAAACAATGCATTGATCATTTGACTATACTGTGACATACGAATGTGCCGATTTATTTATTTAATTCTTCTATTTTCGATAGTAAAAACATTATAAAAAAATAAAATTAACTTTTTGTTCTCCACAAATAATCATCTTTACCATCATCATTATCAAAATACAGAAATAAATATACATAGATGAAACGGAATAAATGATTATGTTTTAAAATTAAATACTGAATAATGTTTCGAGTAAAAATATCTACAAACAATGTAATAAGAGTCTCTTTTTTTTATCGTATCACAATAGCAGTCATCAACATTTCACTTGTAAACATAAACATCAAAGAATTAGATTTTATACAAGTAGAATCATTAGTGATATATTTATTTGAAAATCAATTATACTTGTTTATTTATTGAAATTGAAAATAAAAGTATGTTTTTCTTTTTCTAAAGTATTTCTACTTACGCATTTCAAGTAATAAACAATAAGATAATTTCTTATTATTATTATTTTACATTTCATTTAAATTTTCATTGAAAATCATTGATTTATTTTATAAATAAATTTTTAAAATATTAAATTATTCTATTCTTAATAATAAATTCTATTTTTGCCAATCATTATTTATTTATAAAACGTAAATGGTTTTTCAATGAGCAAAAGAGAATAGGAAAATATTAATAAAAAGGCAGATATAGGATAGGAGAGGTTAGAACCTATATAAACAAACTGGGCATGTATTTTATAGTTTTATAAAATTCTATTTCATTTACAAATGATTATGCGGTCGAATGATTTCAATTCAGTATTATTATTATTATATTTATGGGGCTAAGAATAAGTTAAAAAACTTAAAGAAGAAAATGAAAAATCAATGAATGAAAATATATTCAGCAAGATAATAAAGAAAATAAAATTGCTCACTTCAATGTAAAATAATAATGATAAATATTAAAATATATTTATAAAGAAAAGAAAATAAAAATTAAATGAAATGAAATAAAGAATCGGGAAACAAGCACGCATTTATTATTTCGTATTTTTTACCTTTTTTTATATAGATTTATGAGAAAGAGAACCAATTTCTACTTGCTTTGTTGCTTTGATGAATAAAAAAAAAATCAAATTTAAATGGAAAAAAAATAAAAGAAAATGAAAATTATGCTTAAATTTGTTTCATTATTATTATTATTTCTTTCTCTTCTTCTGTGCTTTCAACATTATTTCTTTTGATCGTCAAATGTAAAAACGCCAACAAACAGTCAAATATTTCACCAACAGCAACAGCTCATGTATCACATTTGTATGAATTTATTTTAGTGAATTGTGACAAACGTTTAAAAAATTATTCTTTTATTTTGCATAAAATAACAACAAAAGAAACCGTTGACGGTTTGATAAAAACACGGAAAATATATATATATTTTAAAGAAAATGAAAATTTAAATATAAATAGGATACAAAATGATAATAATAATAATAAAAAACGAGTATCACTTTCATTTAACCAAACTAAACTCGTAATAAGAAAGACAAAAAAAAAATAGTACAATAACCCACCTCTTCAGCAAAAAAAAAAAAAACCTCCAACACACCACCGATTCTCATTTCGACAATGTTTATTTACTTTTTGTTTTCGCTATTCATCTATCATCACACAACTTTTGCTACATTCAGAAATGAATTTTAAACACAAATTTCACACATCAAATTGCGCCACCATATAAATAAATAACCCATGGACCACACATACATCATTGTGACTTAAAATTGTTTTTGACAACACACGAAACATATATATAAAAGAATATATATATACTTAAATATATGTCAGTTATATGTTGTTTGTATAGCTGTATGATGTTTCAATTTATTCCACCTTCTCAATTCCTCATTATTAAATAAATAAATAAAATAAAAATATATATATATCCTCATTTTATATTTTTTGACATTTTTCGTTTACTTTTTATACCAAAAAAAAAAAAAAACGAGGACAAAATATTCTCTAAAATACAGTAAAAAGGAGTTAAAAATATATAATATAGATATACCGAGTAGGAACTGTATAAAAAAAAAAAGCAGCGGCAGCCAAAGTGAAAATTGAATGACGAAAAAGATATAAAAAAGTTTTTCGGTGTGACAAAACAAAACAAAATAAAATAAAAAATAAATAATATAAAATAAAATCACGGTGTATGAAATAGCAGAAGAAGAAATAGAATCAATTTCCGGCGTGTATAAATTTTCAATTTAACTGATGTTGTTCGTTTTTTTTTTGCTTGGTGTATCGAAAAAAAACTCATACGGTACGAGGCAACACGGAGTTTTTGTTTAAAAGTTGAAATGTGTCCTTTTTTCATTTGACTTTGTTTAGTCCTGTCTCCTGTGATAACAAAATAGGGTTTTTTCTAATGCTCTGTTATTTTCTATTTAACGAGGAGCGAAACTGTAACTGGCCCGTGTCACCTTTATCTATCATATGTGCTTAAAACTTATATTTATTTTTTAAAAATCAACAATTTTATGTTTTTTTTATTCTTTAATAATAAATGATAAATTTTTTAGTTAAAAATAAAAGAAATCAAACGATATTTATCCACCTAACTGATATTATTTAACTGAAGTAAAAAATATTAGCTGGCTAATGTTCTTTTTTTTGTTTGATAGGTTGCCCTCATAAAAGCACATGTAAAAAGTCCTTGATATACTGAGAACAAGTGTTTGTTTATTTTTTATTATAAACGTTTATTTGTATTGTTTTTAAACAATGAAAAAGATGTGAAATATGAGAGTATTCATCTGATAGAAATAACAAAAGAACAATTTGATAGGGGGGCCACAAAAAATAATATTTATATATATAAAGCACGGCATCAGATTGGTTAAAATATAGTTTTTTTTTTTTTGCTTTTTCATTTGGTAATTTTGGGATATAGCCAGTTTATTCTCTTTATGATAAACGTTCATCAGCATCATCGAAGGTGAAGGGCTGCCTTTATCATTTATGATCTCGTATTCAGTGTGCCTTATATATTCTAGTTAACTACTAAGTCTGTCTGCCACATGACAGTTGGTAATATAACACACCCCAAGACACCCATTACTCATCCAACTTTAAGCAGCATTACACCTTACAAACTCTTAATATTAAGAAAGAAATAATAAAAGAAAATGAAAAAAAAAAAATTATATATACGTATATTACGTATGATGATTAAAATTGACAATTTCAAAATGAAGAATGATGATTCGAACAAAAATTATACAAATAAATAGAAAGTAAACAGTGTACGCGCGTCTTATATTCGCATATATATTAAATTGTAAAGAAGAAAATAAATGAAATTTTAAAGATATCATCAATATATGTGGCATGAAATGTAAAAAAACAAGCAAAAAGAATAAAAAAAAACACGAATAAATAGATGAAAAAAAATGCGAATAAAATAAATAAAAGGCTTTGAATTAAATGAACTTGAAGGGTAAAAAGAAAAATAATAATAATGCTAACAATAACAAAATATTTAATTTTGTTTAAATGAATTTCTTATTTTATTATGAACTGAAAATTTAGTGGGTTTTTATGAACAAACCAGCTTTCACCTCCTATCACTAAAAACAGTCACATTTTTTTCAGTGGAAATAAAAACCCTTAGCAAATTTTTATTCTTAAATATTTGATTCGTTTATATTTTGTTCTTGTTTTTTTTGTTTTCTTTCCCATTTATATACTATGTATTTAGTTTACTGTTAAGAAGCTTTACTTATGTTTCTTGGAAAGGTATTTCCAGCTACAAAAACTACTTACAATTTATTACTTAAATGAAGAAAAACAAAATTAAAGTCTTTAACTAAACTAAATATTAGACCCATATAGAGTGAAAAGAAATAAACAAAAAAAAAAAAGTATTTATAAGATGAACTGTAGTTAAATAAGGGCTCCACAAAAAAAAGTGGTAAGTTTATAAGAAAAAGTAGCAAAAAAAGATATGGAATTACCGAAAATAATAAAAATCACGATTTACTACAAGTTATAAGTTTTTCCTTCCGTTTTTTTTATTTTTTCATTTAGTTCCCGTAAACTTAACACATCGACACAATAACAAAATAATAAAGCTGAGAAATATTAGAAAGTCTGAAAACGTCTTGAATATTTATTTATGTACGTCTATTTGTTTATATAGCGTCAAAGAAAATAAAAAATTTACGAACAAATAAAATAAAGGCTTTTTCTTCCATTCAATGTTATATTAAACGCTTGATGGAAAAATAAGCAAAAATGTAGGAAAAACTGAGTTATAAGTAAATTCGTTGAAAAGGAAATGAAGATGAGAAGAAAAAAATAAACTAACGAAGGTCAATTCATTTAACGCTACTCAGGCGTTATTTGTTTTTCGTTTTGTAAATAAAAGATATACACAGCACTTGAGCATATAAACAAGCCAAATAACAGTATATTACATGTACAGTACACTAATGTTGGGGATCAACAGAAGGCGAGGCAAACAAAATACCGTCATCATCTTTCAACACCAAATAGAACAACGAATTTTGTTGCTATTTTCTTTAACTTTTACTCTCCTCTGTATCTTAAAAATGGAAAATTTACTACACTTTCTACGTTTTTTTTTTTTTTTTTTGCAATCGTTGTAACTTTCGTAGAAAATATCTAGTAAAAATAAATAAAAAAAAAGTAATTGCTAACTGTGTTCGTGTCCTAATGCTACAAGGGTTAAATGTGTGTTCAACTTTGACTACTTTTGCTTTTTATTTTCATTTTCAAAAAAACATTATTTATGTTGTCGTCGTGAAACAATCTGGTTCGTCTGGTTTAACTATATGTCTAAAAATAAATACTACTATTGCGACAGATCGTCTCGTCTCTCATATTGTAATAATCATCATTTCTTTTCGTCCTTCTATAATCATAAATAATATATTTAGTAACTGAAATTAATCAGAAAAAAGCTTATTGATTTACTTATTCTGGTATTTTTTTTTTTCGTTTTCTTCTATTAACTATCCAAAGCGAAGCATGACTATTCAATTTTGTTCCTTCGCTTTTTCTAGTTTTTCATTTTGCTATATTTTTTGTTATAGCTTGTGAGGGCCAGTATTTGTAAATTCAAAATTTAAAAATTGACGCCACTAAATCGTCGCATCGAAAAGGACAACAATCGCTATTAAATCTTTTATTTGATTTTATCTGTAAACTCCTATCGACTTCATACATACATGTACACCCTCACGTATAGAATCTTGATCGCCTCCGGACTATGTGACACTTAACATAATATAACAACAAAAATATTCTATCCCTTTTAACATTTTCTCTCTACATATCTTTTTCAATTTTCATATATTTTCCTTTTACGAAGAAAAAGAAAGAAAAAAAAAGTTTCAATCTTTAGGTTATTTGTTGACAGGACATAGAATTTATACAAGAGCAAATGGAAAATCTAAATTGCTTAAAAGGATTATATAAAATAATATTGATTAGATGATTCTTGATATTTTTGTCTATGATAAAAAAAAATAAAATAAATAAACAAAAAATGTCTGAAAACGAGAAGCGGAATCAACTTAACGTAAATTTTTATTTATGATAAAAAGTTAAAATCAAATGAAAAGAATTTTTATTATTTGGGAATAAAAAATAAAATACTGTTTTTTCCCCTTTTTATTATTATTTATTTTTATTTTCCATGTTGCGGTCTCTAAAGCCATATAATATTGATCAATCGTGCAAAATTTCTAGTAAAAAGATAAACGACTAAAAATGAAACCATTTAATCTTTAATCCAATACACTTGGACGATAATGAATTCAATGTAGATTTTGATGGAGTTGAGTATTTTTTTTTTTGACAAAATTCTGACTAAATATCCGATTAAAATTTAAGAGCAGCGAAATACCAAAAAGAAAATGAAAAAAAAAAAATTGAAAAGACCAGGTTTATCCGTTTTTAAAATAAAAATAATGATAATAGAAATCATATCACGTTATTTATTTTGTGTGCTTAGAGTAGATTTTGTGATTATATGAGATAATTTGTCTGAAATTTTTTTTTATTTAAGTGCAAAAGTTTTAATGCAAAATAAACATAAAAATATATATATATGTATTAACGATAAAAGATTTAGTATTTAGTATTTATATATATGTATATATTTTCTCTAACAAAAGAGGTTTAAGGACATGACACAAGCTTTCTTTTTTTTTTTAGAAAGAATAAATTAAACATTGAATTGTAATGCTTAGATTTAACTTTTATAATAATAAAGCAACAGTAAAAACTTTATATATATATTTAAAACATTAAAACTTGTTATTATTTGGTTAAGCTATTATTGCTTATAGTCTTTCGTTATTGTTTTTATTGTATTTATAATCATAATTGCATGTTACCACCTGTTTACTAATCCTTGAGTGTATTTTATTGTTTGTTACCGTTTACTTTGATTCAGTTAAAGAAATAATAATAATAATAGAAAACAAAAAAAATCAGGTACATGCAAGGTTAAATGTATAAAGTCGATGTTATAAACACGAAAAGCTTTTTTATTATTATTTTCTTTTCTTTTTTGTAAACTTTTTGTCGGCGTTCTATCTTCCAGACAGTGAAACATTTTACACAAAGTACAGTATTATAATTATTAAACAAGAGTTCTAATTCTACTTTTTAACTTATTTTTTTCTATATATTAATGTTGTCGTTAGTGGTGCTTAGTTTTGTTCTGTTTCATAAAATTGTTTATTAATATTTAATGAAAGTAATCGTGAGAAATATAATTTTTCTTTTTCTTGTTCAATTTCGATGTTTATGTTCGTACGAAAAAAGGCTTTTTTTGTTAAACTTTTTATTTTATTTTTTATATATCTTAAGTTCTTGTATATCCCATTGTTTATATTTTTTTTTATTTATTTATTTAATAAAAATACAATTTTCTCAGTTTATTTAACATTATGTATGTTTCAGTGTTTCTGTGTATATGTTTTAACTGTTTTTTGTTATCTTTTTAAATAGCAATAAAATAATAACAATGTTGAAAATGACTTGTTTTCGTGCTTTTGTTGCTTACTTTAGCTTTAACATAAAATTTATTTTCTGTATTTATATATATATTTTATTTTTTAATGTTATTAAACTCGTTAAGGATAATAAATAATAAAAGATGAACACAATTTTGTTAAATAATGAGAAACCAATAAAAAACAATTTAGAAAATAATTATTACTTTAAATTAATAAATAATTTACTATCACGCAATATTATTCGAAATTATTTTTTTTTTTTATTTTTCATTAGTTGTTTTTATTTTCGTTAAATTGTTATTAAATTTCTTATAATTTTATTTGGAAATAATAATAATAAATGGTTGTAATTATATAAAGAAAAGTTAAAATAGAAAAACTTACCGTCGATGACTGTTCCAAATGTTAAAGATTATTAAAGCAATTGCTACAAAAATACCACAACTTGATATTGTACTCATACATACAAATAATGGTAATGAAACTGTACGAAGGACACGCCGTACAATTGTTCTATCCTGTGGCACCTAAAATTAGAAAAAGAAAATAAAAAATAATGAAAAGAAATTTATATATTACGCAATTTATTAATAATTAATTGTGACAATTTAAAGGTTTTTTTTTTTAATTTTGTTTTTCTTTTATTTAGCCATCACCATTTGTTTTGTCACTTTTATAAAAGCAAACAAAATTCATCTAATTACAAGTAAAAGGTAGATAATAGTTATTAAAATACTCTTTAATTTAATTTAATTCGGAAAATGTCTTTTAAATTACGCTATATGACCCTCTAGATACACACTGCTTCGTCTACAGAAGGATATTTAAAGTTGTTTTTCTTTCTGTTTTTTTTTTTTAATTTTAATGTGGAAACATTTTAAAGTCCTTTTTTTTATATTACGAAAATTTTACAAAACAGTTTAAGTTAACTACGATTTAATGTTGTTATGAAAAAGCTTTTTAAAAGTGTAATTTTGTTATTATTAAATATATATATATATATATATATATATATATATATATTAAATTTAAACTAATTTCATAAAATAAACCAAAAAATAAAAAAATTAATTATAAATATAGAAAGACAACCATAAACGATTAGCTCCATTTGAAAGGATACATATTGGCTTCTTTATATTTTATTTTTGCCTTTTTTATCCTTTTTCTGGTAATAACTACTATGTTAAATTAACTATTTTCCACTTGAATCATTTTAAAATTTGTGTTTTTAAATATTTATGCTTTGTTTTATTTTTATTTAATGGTTTAATGTGTTTTTTTCTTATTAAACTTTATTTTATTTTTGTTCACTTATTATTTAATTAAATAAATGTTTTTGATTGCATGTATAACATGTAAGTAAATTTTTTTGTTTGTATTAATGGAAAGTAATTTTGTTAATTTAACACAATTTAACAGTCTGGAGGTCACGGTTTTCATTCTAAGTTATTGATTAAATTTTATTAAGAAATTTATTGACGTTTTTTTTGACTTTTGTGACTTTATTTAATCTATTTGATAATACGATGCGAATACGTTTTAAACAGACAATTTATGTTTCTTTTTGTGATTTCTGGTTGTTCAATGGACAATAAGAATTCATGAGTCTTTACCATAAACGTTTACCTTGAAATTCGGCAAAGTTACGTCCGAAACATATACAGTGATAAATCACTATCAATCACTATTAGTTTCAAATCAATAGTTCTGTTATATTATTTTCAGTAACGATTTCAATAACAACAGGCTAAGCTATTTAAAACTAAAAGAATAAAATTATTTTAATATTGTATTTTTTATTGAGAACAATGTTGAAGTAACAAAATCGAAATAAAATACAAACAGCAGTGCAAGAGAAAACAAAAACAATTAGGCCATAGAATTTTCTACTATTCATTTGTGTATAAAGTAAAAGTAATCAAAGTTTTTCTTATTAAATTCTTTTATCCTTTATTTATTAATATGTTTTCTATTTTATATTATTTTCTTTCTTTCTTTTTTTTTGTTTCCATTGGATATGACGTCATCGTTTTTCTTTTCTTTACAAAGGTTTAACTTTATTCATTAGTTTATATTATTATTTTTCCGTAATTCCTTTTCATCTAAATTAAATCAATTTTCCATCACACGTATTTAATTATATAAATTTTTATATATGTATTCGCTTCTGTTGTATGTTTTTTTTTATTATTATTTGAATAGAAAATTTCTATTTCTTACAGAATTCACTACATATTTGGTTGAATAATGTTGGCTGTTTTATTTATTTTTTATATGTATAAAAACATAATATTACATTAAAAAAGAAGATGAAAAAACAAGTCTTAACAACGTTAGTATACGTCATAATAATGAAACAAAATTAATGATAATAAACATAAAAAGTATTTATTTATTTAATCAACTTTCGAAAATTTCCATCATTGGTCGGTACCTAAGGCAACGTAATTGCAACGAACATAAATGTTATAAGGAAAAAAAATTGAAAAAACGCAGCAGGTTAAGGGTCAATTCAAAAGAATTAAACCGCCAGAAGTCATAACTAAGTAAAAAAATAAAGAAGGTCGTACATATACAGTAAAACTTATCAAACAATGTACGAGCGAACAGAGGAAAAGCTTCAATAATTTAATGTCAGAAAAACAAAATAAGAAGTAAGGAGAAATATTTATTTTTTTATTTTTCTCGAATTTGTTAAAAAGATTTCTGTTTTTCACCATCATTTTGTCCAAGTATACGTATGTATGGATAGATGGTTGGAAATAAAAAAGAAATAATAATAATAACAATAATAAGAAAAAGAGAAAAGTTTTATTAGCACATACAGAACAGTGAAAGCCACAAGATCGTTTCGATAAATATTACCGAAAAAGGAAAGAAAAAAAAAAATCTAAAATGTTGTTTTATTAAAACCGGACGAGCTAAATAAAATAAATCAAATATTTTACTTCTGCTTAATATTATACATGTGAACGTATAGACATCAGATACAACTGGTACTGATGCTAATGTAACCGCCTTGTCTTCCCTTTTTCTTTCACACAATTTTCTTATATAGAAAAAAATCTGTTCATGCTGATGCTGATGATGATGATGTAAGTTTTCTTCAATTCACTGTTCAACCAAAAGTTTTTCCCGGCTTTTTATATTGTATTCTTTGACTTTGTTGTAAATTTCTACTTAATTGTATTAAATGATTTAGAAAAATATAAGAAAAGAATAGACATTAAATAATTGTTAAAGTTTAAAGTGAATTTAATTGAAGATTAGACATTTAATAGGACCGAACGTTAACTATCATTAAAGTGTAAACGGTATAATGCTGCTCAGTTTAAAGAAAACCACCATGTAAGGTTTTGTGTATTCTTCTTAAATTGCTTTCTTTTATTTAAATTTTCTTATTAAATCTTGTTTATAATGTGGTATGTCGTACAATTGACAGAAAATGTATAACAATGAGTTGATGTTACATTAAAATTGTATAACTTATATATTTAAAGAAACATTCACAAAGTTTCGTTCACTGTTAGATATACCATTAACAGGTAAAATTAAGTATGTTTCTATTTGTATGTACAACGCACAAAATCTTATAAATATACAATGTTCATTTTACGTGGTAAAAACATATATAAAAGAGTAAACTTGTGCTAAGAATAAATCGCAATAAAAAAAAAACGAAATAACGTCAACAAAACCAACGTAAACAATATAAAAAAAAATTTTATTCTCTTATTTCTTGATCTCATTTCATTATTGTCATCATTATTTTGATCCTTTTTCTACATTTGCTCATACCAACTATATTTTTATTTATTTGTTTTATTCTATTTGTACCTTACCATTACTCATTTATAATTCTAACAAAAGCTAAACGACGACAGCTAATCCAAACCGAAAATGAACAAATGGGATTATCTTACGTTTTTTTTTATATATGAAAAAAATAAAAGCTTTGTTAGTGCTTTTCCTTATTATTTGCTTTAGTGACGGAAAAGTTATTAATTTTTTTTTTTACGTTTTTAAACAGACCATAGAATATTTAATTTATCATCATTTTAATACAACAGAATGAAAATAATAGACAAAATATAATGAATGCAATAAACTAATTATTCAAATTAATCATAATTGAAATATAAAATTAATTTTTAGCCGCATTAAAAATTTTAAGCATTCCATTTGTATGCAAGTTTTATTTAGTCCTCCAAAAAAAGAACAACAAAAATCCGTTTATTTAATTAATTAAGTTTAAAATATGCTTGTCGAGTGCATATAATTGTAGTTTTTGTTTTCCCTCCATTATTATTATTTTATTTATAACCTTTATAAAATATTTAATAAAAATGTATTTATAACTGGTAAGGTATATTTTTTTTTTGTATAGATTATTTGACTGTAGGTAATAATTAGTTAGATATATGAAATGACACAAATTAATGCTAATAACAAATAAAAAAATACATTCTAACATTATTTCAAAATAAATAAAAATAGCAAATAGATATTAATAGATGAAGCATAAACAATTAAAGGTTAATAAAATATTTACTAAAAGATAGAAATAGAGTTATTATAATTTAATTAAGTAAATCTTATACATTTTCTATTATTTGTATAAAGTTCTACTAATTTTTTTTTGTTCAGATACATTAGATTTAATTAAGTAATGCATTTGTGTTGCCAATTTTAATGAAACAAATTTTTAAGTGCTGTTGCAATGTTTTTATTGCTTGATTGATACTTTTTTTCTACTTATGGTTCTGTATAAAATTTTGTAGACAGTTTCATTGATTACTTTTCTTATGCGAAAAGAAAGAAAAAAAGTTTTTTCTTTTATTATTTCTTTATTTAAGTATTTATAAATTTTTTTTTATTAATATTAGTATTATAGAGAGATTTTGTAGGAAATAAAAATAAAAAAAAAACCCGAATAAAACAATAATGAATAAGGGTGGCGCCAAAAGGTATATACATTCCTAACGGCTAACTCATACCATTTGATAAGACATAACATTTATTTTTACGTTAAACATTTATGTTCGACTCTACTGATATACCAAATATATAAATATATCTAATTTTTGCTTATCTTAACGTAACGTAACTTAACTTAAATGCATCACATTTCAAATGATACGTGTGTGAACAGTGACGAATCTAGGATAAAATTTGTTGCCAAAAAACTCAAATAAAATCAATTAATTTAAATAAATCATTAAAAATATTATTTAATAATTTTATTTTTTGAAATATTCTTTATAATTTAAATGGTAAAAGAGAATTTATAACAAAGTTAGATGATAAGAAAACAGTAACCTGATTCAGCGCTGTATCAAAAATGTTGGCTTCATTTGATGGTTTTATTATTTTATTTTATTTTAGTTTTTTTTTTGGCTTTATCGTTATAATAAAATACATATCCAACATTAAAACAAATTATATAAAACATGAGCTGTATGTTTTTTTTTTTGGAAATATCGACTACTTTATATATCCATACAAAATTGTTTATATTAAAGAGAATATAGTAAAGAATGGAACAATATTTACTAAACAAAAGTATCCATGTCACGTGTGCTGAATAGTTTTTTATTTATTTATTTCTTATATACAATTTTTGATATATTTATGTATTTTTATTTTGTATGCTAGCAGTTATTTTATTTTATTATTATTATTATTTTTTATTTATTTATATGTAAAATAAATGTTTTAATGAGGAGAATGTAGGTTTGTTTAACAACAACAATAAAAATAATAATAATAATATTAATAAAAAGAAAAAAAACGAAGAAAAGACTATCGCGTGTTAGCCAACATTTGGTCGTCATTCAAAACAGTCCTCCTAATAACATCGGCAACAGCTTTGTTTCTGTTTTGGTTATCGTTATATCATGGGTGTTTTTATTTAATTTTATTCTTTTTGTTTTACCTTTTTGTTACATTTATTTTTCTTCATCATACTCGATATGGCAAAACTCTTCAACATTTTTCTATTTATTATTTTTTTCCTTTTTGTTTTGAATTTTTGTTTGTTATCATTGTTTACCTGTGTGTCCTGTGTGTAAAAACAACTATGGAACTTTATTATTAAATTATATAAAACAACGCCCAACTATTATTACCACCACTCAGTTATGTATCTATCAAGAATAAAAAATAATAATAATAATATTACAATATAAACGGATCGTTGTTATCTAACTAACAAGACTAGCAAAAGCAAATTAATTTCGTTAAGTTTGACTTTTCATTTAAATAAGAAAGTTTTGTCTATTATCTCTTAACTGGTTTATTAGAAGGTGACAGGCTATTATTGTAAGAGGTGTGTGTGTGTGCTCTATCGCTATTGTTGTTATTGTATTTATATTGTAAAGAACATGCAAACCATTATCAACGCAACAATAACTGGTATTAAGAAGATCACAACTGTGCAATTTTACTTCTTAATATTTTTATTTTTCATTAAATTTTACTTCTATTATTATCATAATAATTACATTTTTTTTTCTCTTTATTATAATTAAAAACTTTTAATTAGATTTTTTCTTTATTAATAAAATTATTTCTCTTTTTTTTCTGTATTTACAAAGGTGAAGAATTTTAATTCATTTAATTAAAATAAAAAATTATAAAAAAAAAAAACTCTTTAATTTATTACACAAAAAACGAAAAACAAAAATGTATTTTAATTAAAAAATAAACTTACTTTACCACCAGCCCATTGTTCTTTATTTAACCATGTCAGATTGTCAGCTTGTGTATCATAATAGCCCAATTTAACATATTGTCCATCAACCATTTGTTCAATTTGTGTTAATGCAATACGATCACCTTGTGAACTAAATGCAACTACACCCTGTTTATTGAATGTTTATAATTTATGGGAAGAAAAAAAGAATTTTTAGTACTTTATTTTATTTTTTATATTTTTTTGGTAAAATAAAAATAGGTTAAATAATCATAATAGAATTTCTAATAAAAATTAATAACAACAAAAGACAATATAAAATTCAAAAAATAAAAAGAAGAAAATGCTAGAAAAAACCAAATTCTTGTTGTTTGCACGACAACGGTAATAAAAAATAAAAATAATAATAATAAAAAGCAAAAACAAAAAATCGGTAATAAAATGATTCTAATAAAAACTTACCGAAACACCAAGAAATTGTGTTGAATTCATAGCACTATAAATTTCATTTGCAATTTCCTTATCTGTATAGGTAAAATCTTTTAACGAGCGTCCACGTCTTTTAAGGCGTTCCATTGTTTTATTAAATGCTAATGCTACACTCCAAACCGCATCATAAGCTAATGGTGCCTCCTGATAACCTTCTGGATACCGTTTATGACTAATATCGTAGCCCTCACGTATTAATGCCTCATTTAAACGTTGTCTTAAAATAATAAAAATAAAAAAACAGAAAAGAAAATTTATAAAAATATTTATTTATTAATTAAATAAAAATTTAACCACAAATTGAAAATTTATTATAAATTTCTTGAAAAATTTTCAGTTTTTATTTTAATAAAAAAAAAGAGGAAAAACATCATACGTATATATTAATTATTAATTATATTTAATGAGGTGGAAAGAGTTAATTCACTTAAAATTTGATTGTGCAATGAAGCTTATTAATTATTGATAAGCACCACTTTACATGAACACGCAGACGTGTTTTGTACATTTTTTTTGTAAAACTTTATGTTATATCGTGATATGTGGAAAATTTAAATTATTTATATCGTCAGCTATAATATTGTAATTGTCTATATACATATGTGTTATATGTGTTTATATGATTTTTACTTAGAGATTTAGCACTTTTAAATTTAAAAAGAAAAATTTCTTCTTTTTTTTTATTTCGATTGTTTTGGTTTTTTGGTTTTTCGTTTCCTTTACATTTTTTTTAACAATTTAACGTCTTCGTATATTGTTATGTAGTTAGATTATTTAATGTCAACGATAACCCTATATCGTTGTAGATAAAATAAAACAGACATAAATATAAATGTCTTTTAATATCTAATAAAAACGAAGACATTCTTTGACAGACACATAAAGTTTAATTTTCATTTTGTTTCAACAGTAAACAAAAAAAAAAATCTCTAAATGTCCCTTAAAACACCATGATTCTTATCATAATCAATAAAAAAAAAAATACTACAAGACAGCTAGAAAAATATAAATGTAAATATGTAAAGAGGATTCGTATTCGCGTGATGCTATTTTGTTGTTTTATTTTGATAAGAATAAAAAATATGTTTCTCTTTGGGTGAACATTTTTAACATTGTATTGATGACAACACAGCATCGAAAGCACTCACTGCTTACTTTATTTTTATTATCCTTGTAACTTTCTAGTGTATAAAAAACGTATTTTCAAGTATGGCGAGTTGTACAAGTGGAATAGTAAATTTAAGAATTTGTGTTAATCTTTTAAATTGTTTTTCAGTCAAGTCAGCAAGAAAGAAAAACGATTTTTTTGTTGTTGCTGTTGTTGTGTGTCCTTTCTTCACTCTCTTTATCTTTCTTTAAATTGTTCTTTGAGTTGTTGTTATTTCTTCATGATTTCTTTAACAACCGAAACGGAAATTTATATACACAAACAAAATCATACAATATATAGTGGTGAGTTTTGTATATTGCGCGTGCTTTATAGCTCTTTACCCACACAATATGGTATTTATTTTGTTAAACATTTTCTGCTTTATAATTTTTCTTTTGGAATTTTTTTTTTCTATGATTTTCGCCCACTGACCTAATCCTTTACATTTTCAGTACCTTAAACGATTTGCTACTCTTCTGAATTTCACTTACACGAGGAAAATAAATAAGACAAAAAAAATATATAGTGGAATGTTTTTAATTTTGTTTGAGTTGGGAGTTTTACATTTTTAAAACTTTTTCTAAGATGATGATGTGCCTATACAGACGTAGTAACAAATTGATAACAAAGTATAACCAAACCCAAGTATGGTATAGTAAATAAATAAATAAAAAAACTAGCCATTACACAATCAAAACAAAGAGCTAAACAAAAAGTATAGTAGTAAACTTAGTAAGAGTAGTAGGAAAGTGTCGTCAGCGTCGTTAATGTCTTGGAAAAATTGAAAATGAATTGGGGAGAATAGATTTTCGGAAATTGTTCCGTAACAAATAAATATATATATATTTATTTATTTATATTTATTTTATCAAATAAGAAAAGTTTCAATTGAAAAAGAGAAATTTAGCGGCAAGAGTTAAAAAATAAGGGTAATTTTAACAAAATTTTCCAACGTCAAATAAAGTTTAATAAAAATAAAAGGAAAATTTAAACTACAAACGACATCAACTAATAGAATCGCTTTTTGTGTATATTTTTGTTTTTTTTTATTATTTTTCTTTAAATTTTTTTCCTATTTCACTTTTGCGAATTGTTGTCATTTTGGTAATGGTATTTTGTTCGCTCGGTTGTTGTATCAGCAGAAAAAAAAATTCATGACTTTCTCTCATTTTGCTTATAAATTTATTTCTTTTAAATTTTTTCGATGGAGTTGAGTCTATTTGGGAACAAAAGATTTCCTCGAAATAAAAACACAAAAAAAAAAAAAAAATTCTACAGTGGCACTTATACGACAATGGGCGAAAATATAAATGGGATAAAAACGCGTACATTGCATGCTAAAGAGTTTTTCCTTCATTGTTTTTTTTTTTTTTGCTTTTCTTTTTTGGCTTATTTTTATTAATAAAAATAATTCACTTAGCCGCTCCTTCAGTTCTACAATACCTAATATCACCGCGACCCTGTTTATTATTTTCGTTTTTTTTTTACATATTTTTTATTTCTTATAATTTCGCATCGAGGTTTTTACTACACTTTATTTCCCTAGATTTTTGTTTTTCTTTTCTATTTAAGGTTTTTTTTCTTCTAAATTTTGTTTGTTTTTCGGTTTCTATAGAATTTTCTTTTGGTAGTTCTTGTTGTTGTACGGTATTTCCATATTTTTTTTTCCGCGTTTACTTAGAAAAAAAAACACAAGGGTAAAAAAATTTTTTTTTCAAGAATAAGCATATTGTCTTAAGTTGATGAGCATCATGATTCATTGCTTTAGACGGGGTTTAAATTCGACAAAAAAAAAAAAAATCTCAAAAAACATCAGCAATAAACACTTGACATGTTTATTCAATGTTTCATTTCTTGTTTCCTTTCTTTTTATTATTTTGTTGATATATTTTACACTTTATATCCTGCCTTCTTGTTTTATTAATATTTTAATTGCTCGACATTTGTAGGTCTAATGCGAATAGGAAACAACTTAAATCTTTTCTACTTTTTTTTTTCTATATTATTTTATTTTACTTTAGGAAGTCTTAATACCAAGACAATAAATAAACAAGAATAAAGATTTATGAGTATTTATATTATTATTTATTACCAAGAAAAAAGAAGAATAATAAAATCTAGATACTAACCGAAAATCTTCTGAGGACATTCCGGAAATTGTTTTCTGATTATTTTGATTCCACATCAGCGCCTCCGTTGTTAAATGTCCTTCAGCTGCTAGCCTCATTTCTTCTCTCGTACAAGAAATATTTTCATTTTCTAAATTAACTTCGTACCAATTATCCTCGTACCATCCTGTTGACAAAAAAAAAAAAAAACAGATGGAATTAAATCGAAAAAAAAAAAGAATTAAATAAATATTGGGAAAAATAAAGTAAATTATTTGGATCGGTCACCGATCACCTAAAAATCAAATCACGTGTTATATTAAATATATAAAAAAAGGTGTTTCGACCATAATTTTATTATTTTTATTTTCGATTAAAAACACTCGATTCGTACTGTGTAAGGTAGGTGTCATAGCCCATTCACATCACTCAGTCCAATAAAATGGCAATTTAAATTTTTTTTTTATTTGTTATTAACAAAAAAGCGTTTGCGTTACGCTTAATAAAAAAAAGGACATGAAGCGTATTATTTGTTTTATCACAATATTTTCGTTTATTTAGTTTTTTCTCTTACAATATTCTCCCTTAAACAACGAAAAATAAATCGATTCATACCAAAAAATGATAAAAAAAAAAATGATCTCATCTGTGTAATTTTTATATTTTAAAAAGACGTTCAATTTTTTTTTTGTTTAAAGCTGTTAAAGCTTAAACGAGTGAGTAAAATAAAATTTAGGGGGTGACAACAAACGAAATATAAAGAAAAATATCATAAAAATATACTAATAAGCGTTTTATAAAACAAACATCCCTTCGGTGACAATAAATTTATGAAAAAAAAATGTATATATAGAATAATTTTTAACAGTAAATAAGTGTCAGTGAAAACATAAACAGGATATAAAAAAAAACTATAGTTGAAGGAATAAAAAAGATAAATAAATAAATAAAAAAAATATATAAGATCATAAAATGTCAAATATAAAATTAAATTACTAAGATTATAATCATCGTCAATCTTTATTAAACGTTTATTTTATGTACAAAATAAGTAGGAAAAGGTGAATGACGTGCAAATTATTAAAAATAGACCTTAAGCATAATTTTCTTGGTAGTCTTATTCTCGCTGTATTACCATATTTATTCTTGACTATTGGTTTCTATTAAAAAATTAAAAGACAAAAACGCAAAAAAAAAAATAACTTTTAATTCACCTAAATCCACCCATTAATTGAACAATAGATCTTTTTTACTCATTTAACTAATCATGCCAACCAAATTTGTCGATAAAATTTTCTTCTTTTTTTTTCCACTCAATTATTTTGAATTACTTATTTTAACCAAAATTGAAGAAGAAAAAAAAAACAATAAGAAAAGTTAAAGAAAAGTTTCCCTAGATTTCCACTTGTTTCAGGTTTTTTTTTCTCTCTTCTTTTTTTCCAAATTGAAAATATCTTCATTTTGAAAATTATCATTATCTAATCACAAAACCAATGAAAAGTTTTTATTTTTTCCTTGCTAATAAAAAAAGAAAAACTTTTTGTTAAATTTACCTATTGCTGATAACAAGATGAGGATTTAACAGCAAAATCAAACATCGATTCCTCTTGTATATAATTACGTTGGTTATTTGTCATTACTGTTGTGTTTGCGTTGCGGTTTCCTTTTTTTTCACAATCTTACTGTGATTTCTTAAGTTTATTTTCTTAAATTTATTTAGATTAACTTTTGATTGATAAGCAGAAGGTAAATTTTTTTTTTATCTTTTAACAATAATAGTCTTTATCTTAATCAGTACAACCCTCCAGATTTAAATAATTAAAAATTATTCAAATAATCGTTACACAATTTGTAATGAAAAAACTTTTATTTCTTGGGATTTTTTTTAAATCAGCGCACATTGTTTGCAAAATTTAATAAAGCAAGAATCTATCTTTAGAAATGCGAGTTTTTTAAATAAAAGTTAGTAGTGTCTGTGGAATTTTTTTTAAACTAAATTTCCAATAATAAGATTGCAAAAAATAATAATAATAAAAAAATCGAATATCGAGAAGAAAAGCATTGACTGACTGGGTTGAGTATATGTAGATTTCTTTAAAGCTTAAGTATTTTTTTTTCATAAACTTATTACCATAGGGCATGTTTCGCAATGTAATAAAAATGTGAAAAAAAACGCTAATGTTTAACCCCGAAATAGAATTGACAAAGCTAACCAAATAAAAAACTTTTACTTCGTTTCATTTCTTATCTTTTATCCGATTTGATTTTACTTTTCGCTTTGGTTTCGCTTTTTTTGTTTTCAATTTTTTTCTTTTTGCTTCATTTTCTTCTATCAATTCAATAAATATTCTAATTTGAAGACGCCAAACGAAAGTCCCAATGTTTTTGTTTGATGGTATAGCACCAGACACTGATTGAATTGATAAAATAAAATATCAATCAAATATGATAATAATTGAATTCATTTTCCTTTTTGTTGTTCATGCTATTAATGCTGTATTTGCATAGTGCTTTTTTTGCACTTTTTTGATAAAATATGATAAGATTGAAATATTGTAGTAACATATTGAAAATGTAAGAAACGATTAAAGTGATTCGTTGAAAATCGTTATATAATTCTCTGCACAAACGCTTGGTTCGGAGCTTTTTTTTTGTATTTTTTATTTGATCATATAAAAAAAATTGATTTGTGTTTTGGCTGTTTGACTCTCTATCTTCAAACATCTACCAGAACTTTGTTACAAATATTGCGAAAAGTTGTCTGAGAATAAAATTATTATTTTATTTATAGTTTATTACCGTACCAAGGCGATGCTTAATTTTACCGCCATATGAAAGTTTAATTTGTTTTCTCGATTGTATTTGTGCTTTTTTTTTCATTTCTCTTCTTGCAGTAAAAATTTTTTCACAAAAAAAAAAAAAGATTGCGAATGTAGATCCAATAATAACGCATAGCCTACATAATAACATTACACACAACTTTTATGTATTTTTATTGTTGTTGTTACTAGTATAAACAGCTGCTGATGGTGGTTTTTCTTTTCTTTTTTTTTTTTTTGTTCTTCTGGTTCGTTTTCTTAATTTTAAATCCATAAAATATTTATAAAACAGAAACAAATGCAAAAAAAAAGATATAATAAATAATGAAAAACAAATCATAAACGAGAGAATAATGTATATCACCATTTGGCAGTGGTTGTAATGTATATTTGTTACTTATCCTGTTGCTTGCGGCTGCTGTATCATAAGAGCAAAGGTCAAAGTAAGCAATTTTACAGGCCAACCAGAATTATTGCCGTATATTTAACAGTTTAAAATAATAATAATAAAAAAATATATATATTTTATCACCCCAAAATGTATGTAAGATAAAGCGATGATTTTAATTAAATTTAATATAATTGTATTTATAATCGTAAAGTTACTATATAAAACAAAGAATATTATATTTATTTATATGCGTTTCATTATGGATGGAAGGATATGCAAACAAGTAGCTACTACTACTACTGTTAGTAATATTAATGCACAATGACGACATCCGAAAGATTTTACAGTACATTATGGATACATGTACCGTACAGTATTTTATTGTATCTTTATGCGGCGTTTGTTCTTTTTGAAAGCTTTGGTTTTTTTCTTTAACTTTTATATATTTTTCCATTGTTTTATAGTCAGTTTTTGAGCTTTTTCTGTAATTATAATTTAAATTTAGTACATTCTTCTTTTCTGGACAATTGCTTACCTTATATGCTAATAAGGTGTGGTGGTTTATGATTTTTAAGTAAATAAACGCTTTTCTATTTGTTTTATTATTATAATTAAGTTTTCGTCCATACTTTATGTACTGAAAACAAGTATTAAGTTTTGCAATAAATAAAAATATTTATAAAACGGATTATTATTTATATAATATTTTTGTAGTAAAACGGTAATATTCCTATCCCTTACATCATCAAAGTTAGATAATAACTAAAAATAATAATAACAATAAAGAAAAGATAAAATAAATTTTATTTATTATTATTTTTACTTTGGCCAAACATTGATGAACATTTTCGAGTTTTTCAAAATAATTTTTATTTATATATCTATTTTTTATCCACATAATTTTTATTTACACAGGAGAATTTTATTTTTTCGGGAAAAATTTCTTTAAGTATTATTTATTCTTTAAAAACAAAATAGAAGATTAGTTAAAGTGCGCGTTATAAGTAAAAGAGAAAAAATAAATAAATAAGATCTATTCAATATTTTCTGTATGTTATGAGTTTTATGTGGATGTGAGGAGGGTAAAAAATAAAAACATAAAAATAATGAAACGATCGCAAATAATCTATATCCATATAAATTGAAATTGATAGCCGTTTGGCGCATATAAATTTTTATGATAGCATTATACTGAGTTAAAGTTTTACTAGTGCTCGCTCATTAGTATTTCAGGTGTGTTATATTTATTAAACTATTTAAGGGATTCGTTACTTAAGAGTTAAGATACGGTTGTTAACTGATTATCGATAATCAAAATGTGGTTATAAAACGTGCAATTTATATGCTTAAAATCCAAACAATGAATAAACACTTTAGTTTACTTGTAGCGACCGTTAGTCAAGTTTCTTTTAAGTAGAAAAAAATCGAAATAATAAATGAAACGAAGAAAATGAAAAGCTTAGTTAAAGTAGTGGTTTTTTGCATTTTAGTTAAACTAAAGTTAGACAGTTTGTTACAAAAGATGCTAGAGTAGATGCTTTTGCAAAAATAGAAAAATTCTTTGAATTGTTATTTCCTCTATTAATGTTACTATTATTATCTGCATTTCTATATTTTGCAAAGTTTGTTTTATTCTTACAATAATATTACGATGTATGTACGTGCAAATAACGTACTATATGTAATATTGTGAGCAAGCTTTTCCATTAGTTATATACATATATTGATACTCTAAATTCTGATCCTGTCTTGAATTATATTTGTGTGTTTTGTATTTTGTATATTTCTGCAAAAAAAAAGCATAAATTTTTATATTTGTATGTTTTACCTGTATTATTGATAGGATGTTTCAATGTTACAATATGCCGTATACAGTTAACAATCGACCATGTATCAGAGTATTTTTTTTTATAAAAGAGTAACACATTTTTTTGCAACTCTTACGAAATAAATAAATATATATAAATATATATGAAAGCATTAAGAAATAGAATGAAAATAAAGCTCTATTATGTGTGTGCATATACTTTGTTTTTATTTTTGAACAAAATAGAAGTGGTGAGCAAATGTATGTCCTGATCCATATAATGGGCATTACACATAAATATAACACAAAATCTACCTAGTAACTGAAGATTATATAAAAGAATTGTAGCGCACGTTGTATATTGTGTAGAAAATACCCTCTTATGTTGGTAACAACAACATGGTGTGGTTTTTAGCTGGTATTTGCCTCGTCTGGTTTGGCTGAGAAACAGTTATTTCATGTTTTTCTATTACTATTCTGTTGGTGTTATTATCTGCATCTGTGTGTCTCTTCTAGTACAGAAAAATTGTAAAACTGTACGACATGGCAAAGTAATAAATGAAAACAAAACTAGATGTAAAATCTGGAATCTGTCTCGCGCTTAACAATGTGTGTAAGTTATATAAATGTTATATATGCGCTTATTGTGTTATATATCCTTTCTGTCATATTTGTCTCTACAATAGTACTTCTATATTTTAAGTACAAAACATTAAATTTTCCTTGCGATGTTCTAGCTTAGATGTGACACAAAATATCAATTGCTAGCACAGAACTACTTATATAATGCCACAATCAAATGTATTATCCAATGAAATACCATTTTTGTAGTGATAGGGGCATCGACATTATCGAAAAACATAATATTAACTTAAGTTGGTCTAGTTACATTATTGTGCACAAGTGTTTAAATATAAGAGGAGTGAGAATAATGTTTACGATGATAATGATGCTGCTACCAACAATGGTTTATAATGAAATAATCTCTTTTGCTTATATTATTTAAATACAAGGACGTCGCTTTAGCTTAATAATTTTATTTGTTTATTTGCAACAACATACTGATCTGGAATAAAATCATTGGTTGAATGACTCTTTACTTGTCTATTTTAATTTTTGTTTTTATTTTGCTATGTTCTTTTGTATAGATAGATGGACAAACAGTTAACTGTCTTATATACGTGGCAACAAACAGTCTACCCATACCATGAACCACTTTATAAATCCGTCTAAAGTCGCATTGGTTATATAAAGAGCAACCAGACAAAACAACGAGTTATATTTGTTTATTTTTCTGCTTGCTCTTGCTAAAAATACATAATACGATATACGTTCAAAAAACTTTTCTTTAGCTTTTTTTTTGCTTTCAATAAAAAAAGCTCCAAACGTAATGTGGAATTGATATAACTCCTTCCACGCGCTCAATCGCCCATTATTGCTAGTAAACAAAACATAAATAAAGGATATGTGAATTTATAGTTATACTTTGAATGCTTAACGCATTGGTCGCGAATATATTTTATAAAGAAAAAAAAGATTGAACAGGATTACAGCATCAGCCATTTTTTTTTAATTTAATGTTTTATGCTTTGTTTTTTATTCTATGCTTCCGTTACCACCATATGATTATACACCCCCTTTTATAGTGCGCTTAAACCATTGTGGTAGCCTTATTCATTGTTTGCTATTGTTGTTATTAAAGCCATGACACACGAAACACCAAAATATAATACTAAAGGATGCACTCTAATAAAATAAACATGTACACAGAGCTTGCTTCTATTTTTTTCTTTATAAAGGAAGCAAAAACATGGTTAATTGTTAAAAGGAAAAATATATAATGGCAAAATGAAAAATAAATGTTTGCTCTGTTAAATCTTTATATACATATTGTTTCTTGTTACATTTTTTTATTTTGTTCTCTTTTCAAAAGTAGTTAGCTAGCGGAATTTAATTTACAATAAAAATGAAATTAATTATCAACTTTATCCTGTGAAAATATTATTATTTTGTTTATGTATTCGCTAATATTATATTTGTTTCATTTTGTTTATCTAATTTAATACAGAAAATTTTTTTTGCTTGTCTTTATTTTATGGTTTAAAAAAGAAAAAAAAAAGAGAAAAATACATATAAAAAGCTGTAGCAAAAAGCACAGAAAAATATTCATAATAAAAATGTAGGATTATTATCATGGTGATTACAAGAAGTAACAAAATGAAGAAAAAAAAATTATTATAAGTAAAAATCCCCAATTGCATTTTTGTTAATGAAATAAATGCCAGCAGAAATGTATAAAAAAAAGGAAAAACTTTTTTCCTTATTGCGAAAAAAAGCAGAAAAAAAATGTCAACGAGCTAAAAAGAAAAATAAAATAAAATATAAAAAAATGAAAAGAACAGAAATTGCCTATTTAAATAAGAATTCTCTCTACCATTCAGAAGATAGGAAATCTTAAAAACATAAACACAATGACTAAGAAAAAGATTAAATATAAAAAAAAAATAAACGAGAGAAGAAATACTGGATAAAAAGTATGAAAATAAAAAAATATAATAAGAAAATTTTATTATATCTTGGCAATGCTAGTTGTTGGTTTTAAAGATGGTTTAAATATGGCACAAGTATACATTACTTACCAATAAAAAACCAAACATATTGTCTTCCATATAACTGTTGTTTATACATTTCACATAGTACCCGTCTGGCGGCAACAACATAAAAAAGGCCAACAATTATTCTAGCATCCTGTCGTCGTAGATTACGGACAGCATCAACAGGATCGGAGAGAAATGATTGTCGTGTAACGATTTCGATGCCAGATTCTTTACATCG
This sequence comes from Ptychoptera contaminata, assembly GCA_963942525.1. Lineage (NCBI taxonomy): Eukaryota > Metazoa > Arthropoda > Insecta > Diptera > Ptychopteridae > Ptychoptera > Ptychoptera contaminata. Next base: position 9,602,295 of record OZ012636.1, on the reverse strand, counting down.
GTTCTCCAAGTCTTCAACTGTCTGTAAAAATAAAAAAAAATAAAATGAAAAATTATTATTATTGTTATTGTTATTATTATTGTAAAATTGTGCTTTGAATTTTAAAAATAGCAAAACAAAACAAATAACAATAGTAACATCAGCCTTAGGATATAAATTGAAGATGAATACAAAACAAACAAAAAATAAAGAGAAAAATGATATTAAAAATCTGCAAGGAATTATAATATTGTCCATAATCCATAGTAATAATAATCGTTTTTATTATTTCATCTATTTTTATTCTTGTCATTTAATTTTATTTAGTGATCTTAAAGATTTAACTATAAAAAATATATAAATCGAGTAGATAAAAATAAAAATGAAAAGAAAATAGCTAAACTCAAGCATGTTAAAATCAATGAACTAACCGCACAGCAGTAGTATTAAACTGGTCAAACCAGCAAAAAAAAAGGCAAAGTGTTTTTAATGTTTAAACGGATGGATATGTGATCAAATGTATAACCCATTATCGATTTATTTTCACAATAAAAATTCCAACTGAATGTTATTTTATGGGAGGGTGAAAAATAAAAATAAACGAACATTTTTTATATAAATGGAGAGATGATAATGATGACGATGATGATGTTAATCATTTGAAAAGTCGCAAAATCGAAAAAATATTTTTATTTTTAATGATTTAAATTAAATAATAAATCGGAAAACATAATTTATTTATTTATTTTATTTTATATATATCATCTTCGCCTCGTTTATATATTATATACTATAAATTCTTTTAATTGAATTGTCTGATATATTTATATTCTTTTTTCTTAACTGTTTCATTTTGTGTTAGTCTTTTTATCTACTTGATAATAAGGAATAGATATGGTATTTGTTGTTAGTTAAGTTGTTTTATTCGTTGTAATGTAACCCCATGCTATTTATTTTATTTTATTTATTTTTGTGAGTATTTTTATATTGTCTATTATGATTACGAAGTGTCTTTTATTTTTATCATTATCATCTGACAAGTGTGACTAAACGAAAGGAAAATCTAGTAGTAAATAAATAAAACAAAAAAGAAAATTTGAAGAAATATAATAAAATTGATGAAAATTGTATAAGAAGCTTATACATATAATGTATATTTATTAAAGAATAAAATTCATATGAATGAAAAAGAAAAGAAAAAATATCTACATCCGTTGACTGCTGTGTTGACGGCGTTGTCTAGAAACACTCATATAGACTGTTGGCCCATTGACTTTGGTTGCTTTTCAAGAAATACTGTTAAATTACCCAATTAAGGTTGTTAAAAGCCATATACATGAAAATTGGTTCTTATGATTTCTTTATTTATATTTTTTGCTTGTTTCATTTTTATGTTTTTCTTCCTTCCTTTAATGTTTTTTTTTCTTTATTTTTTCGTTTTGCTTTATTATTTTGTTTCTTATTTATATTTCTATTATTTTTTCTTGTAACCATTACATTTATACTATATTGTTCTTTTTAGAGGTAATTTACTGGTAATATAAAATAGCAAAAAATTACAAAAATATATATAGCATTATATTTATTCAACAATGTATCAATTTTATTTTCAATTATGAGACTTCGTCTCTTATTCTTTATTTATAAATAATTGTTTATTTTTCTTTATATAGCCATCACCTCAGTTATCACCGAACATAATCATTATCATCATCATCAATATAATCATCATTTACATCGTTGTATAATATTCAATTCAGCTACTGTTGCTGGTACATAACAGATTTGTTCATATTTCGTTTCCCCCATGGATTTTCTCTATTTTGTTGTTCCGCTTTGCTATTTACTTATTTATTTTGTTGTTTATATTCATAAAATGTATATAGTTCAATTCGCTAGAAAATTCAATCGTTCGATAGCCTATATCACGTATGGATGTCACCCACAATATGTTTATAAAAAAACGTGAAGAAGAATTGTCACCTTATCGCCATTCTATGAAAAATCTTCGCTTAGCAAATAGAATGAGAAACGAATATTGGATATATATTTGTAACATAGCATAGTCACGATGAGTGTTACAAAGTATATATCAATATATACTAGAAACAAATACCCACATTTTTCTAGTATACTCGAAATATATGCTGGATATAATTCTGCTTTAACACTTCATCTTCATAGTATTGTGCGTTTATTGTTTGTTGACTGCTTGGCTTTAGATGATTGCTCTCCTTCTTTTTTCTGGTTTTTAAAGCTAAACGAAGTTACGCTAAGCCATTCTTTATCGAAAAATAAATGGAAAAGACAATATGTCTTTTAATATTGCTTTAACAATTCAATTGCTATTAATAAAAATCATGAATCGCGTGCACAAAAAATATCAATTTTATGTTATGTTCATCTGTATCATTTCCACGTTTCTACATTCTATATCGATTCTGTCGTTAACACAACATCCGAATTTCTATATATAAATATATATAATTATTTTATTTAATTTGATTTTTCTTTATATATAACATCATCATTAATTTCATCATTATTAAAAATCATTTTCATTATTTTCTATTAGATAAATCATTAGTAAATAACGTATTATTATTTTTATTTTTTTTTTTTTTTCGAGATCATGTAACATTTTGACAATTCAATAAATTATCATTGAATAGATAAAGATAATGATAAGTTAAATTAATTAATATAAATTGTAATCACTGAATGAATAAATCTTAAGTTCAAAAGTTAACGTCTTTATATTAAATAAATTATATTTTAAAGATTAATACTAAAACTAATTACAGACATATTGAAAATGTTAATTAAAAATAAATGAATAATAACTATATTAAAATAAAATTTATTGTTGAAATTAATAAATAATTATAATTGTATAAATTAGGTAATTTAATATAGATAATATTTAATATAAATATATTATATAATATAAATATATGCCAAAACCATCATTAACAATTAACACTAATTAATTTGTAGACACTAATTTAAAACTACTCAACGATATAACGACTGCCACTTCCTAATAAATATGCTATTTCTGAATAGTATAATATTTTCCTTCTCATATTATTCGATAACTTCCTATTCTACTAGTCTCATCTCACTAGTAGACATCGTATTTACCGTCAATAATATAAAATACATTTATATATTTTACTTCCCACTATCTTTTGCCAACCATAATATAAACACACGTTTTCTATAAAAGCAGCCAATTCTATTTTGCAAATATATATATATTATATATTTTGTCTGATCTATCTGTACAATACATCCTCGAAGGTATAGAATTTTATACGATAATATTGCTGAATTATTAAATAATTCTAAAACATTATTACTATTATTATTGTTTCCCTTTTTTGAGGTAAAGATTTATCATATTGCCTTTATCTTTCTTGCTCTAGTTCGATAATAAACAAAAGGAATACAACAAGAACAAGCATATGGCCAAAAACACATTTATAACGGAGTAACTAAATTTTCTTGCATAAACTAATCATATTAGTTCTAAGCTTTATATAAAATCCTTTACAGTCCTTGTATAGTTATAAAGATTAATTTTAGGTAAAGGAAAAGTAATCAAATTTATAAATGCTGTTGATAATCATATTAATTTATTAATGTGTTTATTTGGGAAACAATTGTTAGTATAAGCCTTTGGTATTTATTTTCGTTGACAAAATAAAAATGAAAAATTGTGATTTGATTATATTTTTTAAATAAATTAAGTACTTACCGATATGAATACCTCCTCAGCTTGTTGAAGAATGGCAACACGAGACCAGCCAAACTTCTGCATAAGTTTAATACGTGTTGGATTGTGTACGGTTGCTGAAGGATGTGTACGAAATAATGTTGGGAATCTACTACGATCAGACAGTGCAGGACTTGATGCACCATAGCATAGCTGAAAGAATAAAAAAAAAGTATTTATAAATTGAAAAATAATTTATATTTAAGCACGTGGATAGAGAAAAAAAATCATTTAAGTCTAAAGATTGTTAACGGCCTCTTAAGATTTGCTAAAGTTTAATCGCTGTGTAATAATCATAAAAAGATATACGTTTAATTTTTATAACAACAGATTTTAATGCCTTTTCTTATTTATTTGGACGAATAATGGCAACGACACCTGAAACGGGTAGCACGATTACCGCATACGCATTATGTATACATAAATTATATTATTTTATATTTTTGTATATACAGCAGGGTGATAAAGCTTGAATATTTATTTGCGCATGATGTCACCCATCACATGGGATTATTCACACCTTGTAACGTCACGGATTTTATCGTTTTTGAAAACTTTGGAAAGAGAGAGTTAATTTTTTTTATAAATATATATAATACGAAAACAAACAATGTAGAAAAAACATACACGCAGTAACCCAATAATCAATTATGTATTTATTTATTTGAATTAATTAAATTTTATTTTATTTTTTTTTTTTATCAGTTTTGCTTTTTTTCGAATTTAAATTGATTTTGTTCATTTTAGGGCAATAACAAATTCAATTGAATTCCATGGTATACATTTTATTCTTAAATAATAATAAAATAAAATTTACTTTTTATTCGCAATATAAATAAAATTCAATTGACATTTAAATATGCTCGAATTGACGAAAATGGTCAACAACAAGAGCAAAGCATAATGTAATTAATTTTTTTTTGATGTTATTAAAATTGTTTTTTCGTTATTGTCGTTATTGTCAACAAAATGCATAAAGAAACGTTGTTGCCCAATAGAGAAAATACAAAACATAGTAAAAATATTTTCATTTTGTTTGGAGTTTTTAAAATTTTACTCTAATCATTTTTTATTTCCTTCAAAAATTTGCATAAATATTAATTTCATATATCCGTTCATCGCTTAAAGCGCATTTTCATTCACACAATAAACATTTGTTTTTGTTGCGAAAAAAATATACAAACAAATATAAAAAAAAAAATTTTATGCATGTTTGTCGGTTGTTACAAGCATCGACCTACAACACAATGTTTTTATTATTTTTTTTTTAAACTAAAAATAATAACCTTACCACAATTAGATTCCACATTTTTGCTGCTTCGGCAACAGTTGTACAAACAGTACTACAACCAGCTAATAACATTAACTTTTGTGGTTTATTATATAAAAGATTGTACATAACACTTGCACCAAGTCCTGGTTCACACTGAAATCAAAGTAAAAAAAAAAAAAGAAAAGAAAAATTATTATTAATTAATTTAAAAAAAATAATAAAGCAAAGTAAAACATGTTTAGATTTATTATCATTATTATTATTATTAATTTAATTTTGATTAATATCACGTTAATATAAATTATAAAAAAAATGTAACAATAATAATAATAAGAATAAAGCATTACATTCTGTAGTCTGTATTAAAATGAAAAATAATGATAAATATAAGTGAAAAATGAGAAACTTTATTAATATTTTAGTGTAGTGTTTATTAAATATTTAATGTGTGTATTTTATATCATCAATTTATGTTTTATAGTTATAGTTATAGTAAATGAAATATGAAACTTAATCAAATATTGTTATATATATATCTATAATAAATGTTAGATAAAATCAAGAAAACTGTATATTCTTGTACCAAACAGTATAATCAGCAAACCAAAGCCTCCCAATCAGTTCTCATGTACAATATTCTACACACATTTATAGTATATATATATATATATATATATATATATATATATATAATCTATATAAAACATCGGTAAGTAACGATCCACATCAGAGAAAACCAAAAAAACCATATACAATACAGCTATGGGAATATGATCAGGTTTTTACCTGCACGCTTTGCTTGTTCGACTGCTATATATAAATATACATATATAAGAATCTATTTACACATTTGTATTATATTAAACCTCTCCCATCTTTAACCCCTTTTTTCTTTCGTTTTTTTTTTTAGTTTATTATTTAAAACAATACCGAGAAACCAACTCTTGCCAAACGGAACACACTTTAATATCATATTATACAAAATTTTTGATCCTTTTGAATATTAGTGTTGGCGGTGGTTTGGTTGTCTGACCCACAAAACATCTTACACCTTAAACAATTTCGCACCTTTAAAATACCAGAAGAGATGCCAACACCTTGCTGTCTTGATAACCGATTTTTTTTTTATTTTTATTGTTGTTATTTGCTTTTATTTACTCTTTTTTTAACATTGTTATATTTTTTTTTTACGTAACATACAATCCCAATGGAATTAAGGCGATGACTATAATACGACAAGAACAGCCAAAGCAACGAGCAATAGTAACCACACCAACACTTTTAACTATAGGGAATGAATAACATGGTAAAAGATTCAATGTTACAATTCATGGTATGATGAGGAATCTGTAACAAAGATAACCAACCGTACACAAAGCAATATCCTTCCTTTACAACCATTTAAAGTAGACTCGGGCACATATATGTAAGTACATATATCTTTTATATTATATAAAACAATTTACCTAAATTTAATTTTTTCTTTCTTGTTTATACGTTTATCTGCTTTATTTAAAAAAATAAAAGAAAAACCATGCAAACGTTAAACAATGTATACAGATATAGAAAAAGACTATATAAAAAGTAAACATACATTTATCGCTAGGTGTTATCACTGTAGAAACAGTGACAATACAGTGATGACCCAATAGTCCCAATCTTATATTGTAAATAACATTACAGTTTTATATTAAAATTTTACATTGCATAGAATAATAGTAGTAGAAAAGCTAAATTATTTTATAGCAATTGCTTTCACCACACAATTTAACAAAACACAAATTTATATAAACCATAACCGAGTCAAACCAAAATTTTTGATTTTTAAAAGTTACTTTTTTGCTACTAAATTAAATAAACTGACGAGTATAATATTATTTATTTTATTTTTCTTTATTTAATCAATTTTACTTTTTATTATTATTATATTATTATTATTAATATTTTCTTTCTTTTTTGTTTAAATACACAAACCTAAATACATGTTATAATTAAATGATATATAAAACCAGGCGCCTCCACTGTCCCAAATGCAATTAAGCACAAAGTATCGATAAATATATATTTTTAATGTTGCTATAATAAAAATAATATAAGGATTTTTCGATTTTTTTATTCGTTACTTCGTTAAAAAATTAAATAAATAATTATAAACTAGTCGCTTGGTGAATAAATATATAAAATTTTATTAAAATATATATTTAAAACACAAATAAATTCCCCAGATATAGTGAGTAATAATATTTAAAAACATAAATATTAATAAAAACTGAAAATAAATGTTTGGACAAAGTAACCTTATTGATTGCTTTTTATAGAAAATATCTACCCTTTTTTTTGGATCATTTTTTATTTTATTTTTAGGACTTCGATTTCGTTTCAATGCTTAATTATTGTTTTTTTTTACTATAATAAAACTTTCTTTATTTATGTCAAACGAAATAAATCGTAGCAAAATAAATAAAAAAAAAAACATTAACTACCCACTGTCATTTTCGAAATTCTGCAATCAGATTCATCAATCTTCTAAATGTAACATATAAATCAATTTGTTCTTTATTCATTTGAACATTATTAAGAAAATTTAGTCTTGTGCAAGTTCAACATCTGTATTTATGTAATTATATTTAAGAAGAAGATAAAACTCCATTTACTTTGTGTTGGCAAAATATGAGTTTTCCGACAGTGAATTGCTTAAGGAAATCTTGTCCGAACCATCATATTTGTTAACTAACTTATAAAAAACAACAAGAAAATTATATTTGTTTTTCTTTCTTCACACAATCGAATAACTACTGTGTTGTTTCCCTGGCATAATACAATACCAATATTTGAAAGAGATTTTATGGCACCCTAACGAGAAAAAAAAAATGAAAAAAAACGGGTGGCATTGAGAACAATCTACACCATAGAGAAAGTTTTACTTTGATTTTGATTGGTTCGTTCGTTGCTCAGCAGTAAATTGGTTTTAACTTGAATTGTGAGTTTACAAATTCTATTCAAATTGTGATTGGAATTAAGATATATTGTTCCCAATTATACCTATAATTAATTATTTTAAGCGTTTCACCATTTTAATGTCTTTACAAATAAATAAAAATTTAAAATATATACTGTAAAAGGTTTTCGCCACTTTTACAATATTAAAATGTTCGCCGCCCGCAGAAACCCAATTTATTACCCACATTTTATTTCTTTTTCTTTAATTTTCTTTCATTTTTTTTTTTTATTTATTCATTTGATTTGAAAAGTTTGAACTTTTTTCTTTGTCCAATCTATTTTCATTCTCCTAGCAAAAAAAAAAATAATAATAATAAAAAGAAAGAAAAATAAGAAAATTCCTTTTTATTTTGTATTGTTTTCTTCAGTTCATTTCTTTAAAAAAAAAAATTCTTTCCGTTTCGTTTGATATTTTGTTCTCATGACTTTTGAGGTTATATGGAGTGGATCCTTTAAATGTTTTTTACTTTCCTTATCATGATTATTATTTCATTATTATTTTTCTTAAGTTTTGTTGCGTTACATTTTTTTATTTTTATTTAATTTATTTTTTCGTTTTTGCCGTTTTTTTTTTTGAACTTTTCTAATATTAATATTATATTCAAGTCATCCCCAATTGTCGGGTTTATTTTTTCGAATTTTTTTTTTCATTTTCATAATCCCATTTTTTACATGCTCCGGTTTTTGTTTTGTTTAAAATCGAATTGTATTGACATTTCAATTGAAAAAAAGAGCACAGTCATGGATAATAGAAAAGAAAAAAAATCAATAATTTGCATTAATAAAAAATAAAAAAAAAAGCTACGTAAAAAGCAAAAGACATAGAAAACCGATTTGTTTTGTTCGATTTTTTTTTTTTTATGTATTGAAAAATAGAAGCATAGGTAAGGTAAAATCGTGATGTTATGTTAGAAAAATTACATGCGAAAAACAATGTAACATGAGTAAAACTAGTATAGAATAATAAACAAATATAATATTAAATAATTTTTTTTCTTCTATTTTTTAACAAAACTCGTCCACCTGGTCTCAAACAAACATGTTTCTCTGCTATAAAAACTCGACACAAGTTAGATTTTCATAATAACAACAATAACAACAAAAAAAAGGAAAAAAGAAATAGAGAACCACAACCCCATTTTAGCGTAACCTTATAACATTGCTTTAAGCTGTAAATTCTATATATATATAATACAATACGCCAATAGTATTAGTTTTGTTGGGTCTTCGTTAAAAAGCACAATTCCCCGAGTGTTGTTGTATCCAACTTTTGATTATATGGAATGCATTTACTTGTCGTTATGAATATTTCATATCATTGACGTTTATTGGTGAACAACAACAGTATATATAAATACAGATAGACAGATAGACTGACAGACAACAGAATAGGGCAGCATACATATATACATAATATACAAATTTAATGCAATGAGAATTTTGATTTTCTATTTTCTATAGTTGTGAATTTTCTATAAAGTCAAATTATACACATTGATCGGAAAGAATTGTCTTTCTCGATATATAGAGAAAGAATAAGAAATTTATTTTCATAAATAATAATAATAACTTTTTGATACATAAATGCAACCACGTCCACTCATTTATTATATATTCGTTACAATCACATTGTCTCTATATTATATAATATTTTTAAAGTAAAAAAATTATTTCAATTTTACCATTGCATTGGTAAGTATGACAATCATTTTGTTAAAACTAAAATACATTTCTGGTTATTGCTGGCATTGTTGATAACACATAGCAGGTTATCAGTTTTATTATTATTAATTTTTTATTTTATTATTTTAATAATAATAAATATATATATAAAAATGTTACGTGCAAATTATAATAATATCACGTATAATGGCTACATGCATTGTTGTAATTTAGCATTGAATAGCATATGTCTGGTTGTGTTTAATTCTCCTTCAGCATTACAAATATAAATAATAATTTTTATCAAAAAAAATAAAATCTATATTAACAATGAATACAAATTCACAAATGTTTACGTTTTAACAAATTATGTGTTACTGTTTTATTCATTGCAATTCATCATCCAACAACTAATTTTAAATTCTTTTCTGAATTTTTTTTTTTAGCTAGTTGTATTTCACTCATGGATTTCAATCAAAATTTACAGCAAAAAAAATGTAAATTAATCTTTCACCATTTTAAATTGAAATTGGAACAATTTTATAGTTTCATAAATGCAATATTATAATTATTAAAATGTAAATGCAAAAAAATAAAACTGTTTCATCTATAGTCTATGATTACTTCTTTTTTTTATCGAAAAATTTAAATCGACTTTTTAATTGTAAAACAAATTGTTTTTTTTTTTTTTTTGTATATTTTGAAATATAAAAATAATAATTAAAAGGTGTGCATGCGAGTTAATTTTATTTTATTCAGGGACTAATCCATTTTAATCAATATACTTGGGTTAATTATTATTATAGCCTTGTTGACTATGTTACGCGGTGAAAAACTTTTTCTATTGTTTTATAAATGAACTTAATTCCGCACCATTGAAAAATCAAACTCAATTAAATCGATTAAATGTTTTGTATAATGGTATTTTTTTTTGTTTTTCTTTTTTTTTATTATATTGTTCTTCTCGTTGAGCCTCGATAAATGAAAATTAAAATAAAAACAAAGCAAATGAAACAAAAACAAAAACAAAAAAACTTTAAAGCTTAATAGAAAGTTATTCATCCGTGAAACAAAAAAAAATTGACACGACAAATTATTTAAACAGAATATTTTAAATAAAAAAGAAATTTTAATAAAATCGTTTAATACTACAACAACATCAAAAAAAAAATAGAAGAAAATACACCATCTAACCATTAAGCTGTGTAAATACCGCGACAAAGTAAGTCATACATACATTTTTATCGATTTCTCACCATTTTTCTATATAATTTTTTCACTTTTGTACTGATTTTTATTTTTTACGTCTACATTATATGTCTAGCTGTTTAAAAAATTTAGTTTTTATACTGCCACATGGTTACTGTCTACCATATTAAAAATACATTAATAAATATTTAATCATTTAAATGATTTTTTTTGTTCCGTTTTGAATATTTTCTCATCAATTTGCTTTATAATGTCTTTGCAATCAATTACTTTACAAATGAATAAGACTCAAATGTTGTTAAATCCTTTTGTTAAACATTTACATTAACAACAATTTTTTGCTGCAATTAACGAGGTTATAATATATTTTTTTCAAAATTTTTACTGTAAATCTTTTTATAAATAACAAAACAAATCATGCGAATAATAATTGACATGAATGAAAATAGCCAAAAAAATATTCTATTGAAACGAACAAATTAAAATCTATTAGAGTGTAAAGTTTTTATTTATTTTTCTTTTCTGTAATAAATTTAAAAAGGAAAATCTAAAGGAAAATTAAACAAGTAAAATCTGTTTTAAAATTTTTTTTTTGTTAAATAATTCACTAAACTCAAATGATTTTCATTACATTACTCCTTTATACTTAGTATCAGCTACTAAATTGAATTAATAACCGAAAATTAAATAACATAAAAAAAAAAAATATAATAAACCAGAAAAACGAAGAAAAGATTTAATTTTCTTTGTAACATGGGTAAAACTGGGTTATCATTGTGATTTCGTGTTTTTTCTCTTCTTATTTTTATTATTTTGGAGATACTCGAGGAGTTAAAGCTTTTTATTGTTGAAAAAAAAAATTAATACACAGCTAAAGTTGAAGGACTTGACTAACTGTAACCAGATTGGTACATAAAAATGAAAATAAAAAAAAAATTGTGTAACGAAAAAAAAAACAAAAAAAAGTAGAATAGAATGTTTAATAATTGTAACCCACAAGTAGCCACTTTGAAAACATAAATAAATTTATAACACACAGAGTTACATAAAAAAAAACGGAATAAACTAACAATAAAATGCTACTTACGAATCAAAGGATGAGTTGAATGGGAAAAAAAAATGAAAAATATGACAACACCGGGGAAAAAAAATTGTTGAGTGATTTTAACAACAAATATTACATTACATTTTTTTGTTTTTGGTTTTGCTTTCTTATGCCCCGTTTAGCCATAAAAAAAATTGTTTAATTCTGTTCAATTATTCTCTGTATATATATATATTTTGTAAATTTTATGTCCATTTGGGTGAGTTGCTGTTTTCATCATTTTATGCTTTGCGTTTCGTTTCTCTCAATTTTATTGTGAAAATAATAAAAATGCTAAAAAAATAATAATGTAACAAACAACAATAATAAAAATAGACAAACAATTTATAAATTTTACAGGAAACAAAGTAAAAACACAGAATATAAAAAAAAAAAAAAACACCCGACAAAATTGAAGCATTAATGTATTGTGTGCTTCAAGTATAATTTTCCATTTGATTGCATTCGCGCCGCCACTCTGTTTTTTTTTTCGCCTCATTTTTTCTATTACCATTGCTATTCCCGTTTATTTTATTTATTATTATTATTATTATTATTAATTTTATTATTTGCTTTTCAATATTCTTCGACTCATTTACCTTGTATATTTATTTTACCATTAAAAATATAGATTATTTTATCTCGTTCCAATAAAATATTTATATTTATTGTTTATCGTATTCTTCTATACAGTTTCAATTTAAAATAATCATTCTAGAACTAAATTGTGAATGTTATTAATAGAAAAAATAAAATGTTATTATTGTGTAATTGCATGCTTTTATACTTTTTATTCTATAGAATGATTAAATTTGCTTAAGGATATATAGTATTATGATAATTATTTTGTTTTTCTCTTGTTTATTATCTGTTTATCTGTTGGTCTGTCGGCATTTTTGTAATAATTCAATAGAAATCTTCCTACTCATAAATTCATATCACTTAAGCAGCTACCAATTTACCAAGTACAACATAAGTATTCTTGTCCCTATTATTATGTTTATATATTTTTATTAATATTTGTTTTTCTATTTTACTCTTATAAAATTTTTCTCTATTTTCTATCTTGTATTGTGTTGTTAAATTTATTTATTTCTATAATTTAAATCCCAATATACTTAAATGTAGGTTGGGCAGTCAACTCCATTCTTTTGTAAATTCCATATGTGATGTATTTAAACATAAAAGCATAAAATCATATTTTCTTTTTTTGTTAAAAAAAAAATAAATATTCTTTAAAATTTCTATTCTCTCTAGTGAATAGATATTTTTCTTTCTTTATTATTTACTTTTTATCCTTCCTACTAATTCCTTTTGAAGCAACAGGACTTTCTTTACAGGACATATAAATTCAATGATAGGTTTATTATGTTTTCTTTTCTTTTCATTATTATTTAATACAATTTGAATTTTGTTTTGTGATATTTTAACAGGTTTAACACGAAAATTGAATTATTTTCAAATTTATTGTTCATAGAACATGTGATGGCGTGGCAAATATGCTATAATTATATATATTATATAATATGATAATAGCTTTAGGGAGTCTAAGCAATTTAAATTTGAACAGGTAAGGATTTATATGTTGATAAGTTAAATTAGAATATATTACCACTTTACTTTGTCCAGTTGATGTATATTAAGGATACTGTGCATTTTGATTACTGTTTGTTCAACGAGAAACAGTTTAAAACTGCAATTATCCTGGATTATTTTTTTGATGATAATTGATTTACTTATATTTTCAAAAGCTTTAAAATCAATATTTCTACCATTGTTGTGATTATAAAAGCTATCACAAGCCATCATTTTCTATCAAATGTACATTAAAACCAGTATTAAGGTAATAAAATCAAATCGATGAAACAAAATATTTATTGAACATTTGAAAATGTACGAATTTGATTTTACCATATTTCTTCAAAATATTTATGTAAATAAGCCAACTCCATTTCATATTTATTTTACAAATTTTGATTACATTTAATATTTCAAAAAGAAAAATTATTATTTTATTGAACGAAAAACGAATTGGATTTTAATTTGATAAATTCACCGTCATCTTTGGTTATTATTTTATAGAATTCGCAGATTCGTATTCAGTTACTCTTTTTTATTCTATTTTTCTTAAATATATATTTATTTTTCATTATTTGTGATAATGTAAACGTTTATATATTAGAAGTAAATATATATATATTTGTATTTATATATAAGAACAGAAGTAGACAAATAAAATAATAAAAATATTTATTCCTTAATAATACGAAACAGGGTGTCAGTCTGTGGAGCTTTTTTTTGTGCTTTATATAACAGAAAAAAATAAAAATAAATACTAATATGTATCTGTTTCAACATTTGGATTTAGTTAAAATTGAAGGAAAATCGATTTAAACATAAAGTGGCCACTTAGCTTAACGTATAATCGTGTGTTGCTGTTTTTTTTGTAAATATTTCACTTATAAATTGTTTGTCGTTTCTTAACCACCCTTCAACAAGACAACATAAGTGCCAAAGTAAGAAAAAGGGGATAAAACATAAAATTTATTTTACATCTTTTATTTTATATATAAATATATTTTTTTAATATAAATGGTATGGGATGTACTTCAGTTAAACAAAATACAAATAAACACACGTTGCTAGCTATTTGATACATTTTCGTAATAATAATAATTTTTTTTTATTATTAAATTTTTCATTTTCTTTTCATTTTTTTGTATTTATTTAGATCTCTTGTTTGCTTGCATCAATGTTTTTCTTTCTTGTTATTAAAAAATAATAATAATAATAATAATAATATAATAAAATCAAAAAGACTGAAACATTTTTAAGTAACGTTAATATACTTGATCAAACAAATAAAGTGAAACACATAATAGGCATAGGGAAAAATCAAACGAATTACAAGGTTCTTTTAATAAAAATAAAGAAAAACATGTATTTGTTTATCGATAACAGTTAAACATTGTTAAATATAAAATAAATAACATTTTACTATGTCAAATGATACACATTTAAACAACAAACTGCATAGCTTTATTTATTTCATTACGGTTTAATTCTGTTGATTAAAATAATGCATAAATTTTATACAAAAAAAAAAACCAGTATATGCCTGGTATAATAATTATAATAACGAAACAGAAAAAAAAGCATATTAAGCAGGAAAAGTATTGTTGATTACATTAAAAAAGTATATTTAATAGCAGCAATAAAATAAAATAAAAATGAAAAGAAACATTTATTCAATTTAATCTATTTTCAAAAGTCATCAAAACATTATTTGTTCTTCGTTTGTAACATAATTGTGAGTTTTTTTTTTAATCATAATTACGAGTATACAATATTTTTAAATAAAGAAATATAACCATAAAAAGTTTAAGAAAGTCATTTGTATCATTATTAATAATTTTTACTCTGGTTGTTTTTTGTGTTATGTTTATTATTATTATTGTTATTTTTCAACATAAAAACATTACCACTTGACAAAAGCACCAACGTATTCACGTGATTTTCTCATCAAGTCAAGTTTTACAATTTTTTTTATTTGTTTTTTCTTCTTATTATTTCTATTATTCCTAAAGTGAAGCATATACACTTTCTGTTCAGTAAAAAATGTGTTTTCAACATGTTTCTTTTTGATATTACGTAATGTAACATTGCACAATGTATTGTTAAGGTAGAGACGGTAAGTTATTATATTCAACACAATATATGTTATTTGGTATTGCAATCATATAATTTCGCGTCCTTTTGTATTCTATCACTAATTCATCGTTCTTTTTCAATTTATTCTTTTATATTTATTTTAAAGTAAATAATATAATATGATAAAAAATAATATGATAATAATAAAGGAAAAATAAAATAATAATATGAATGAAAGTACTATCTCCTTTCAATTCATATCGATCAAACTCACACTGTTAAGAAATATGTTTGCAATATCCTTTAATAAAAATGAAAATTCTTCAATACCTGATATACT
Source organism: Ptychoptera contaminata (assembly GCA_963942525.1). Classification (NCBI taxonomy): domain Eukaryota; kingdom Metazoa; phylum Arthropoda; class Insecta; order Diptera; family Ptychopteridae; genus Ptychoptera; species Ptychoptera contaminata. The sequence goes on along the minus strand of OZ012636.1, from coordinate 9,586,319 downwards.
AAGTAATAAGTGTGCTAAACAAAAACGCGTTTATATATATATAAATATTCCTGACGATATATCTATATTGTAAAAGAAATTTTTGGTTGTTGCCACGTTTGCCATATTAACAACAAAACTCATTTTGTATACCGCTACAAAGCGGTACTAAACTAAACAAAATATCGTATGCGGTATTTATTGTGGGATTTGTGGGTGACCTTGCTGATTGCATCACATCACCACATATTTAATATTATATATATATACATATTATGTACTACTCTTCGTACTACTTACATAAATAAGAAAAAAATAAATACAAAAAATGTGGCACATGAGTTGACAAAATATTCAACAGCGAGAGCACAAATGAGAATTCAGTCAGTATTCTTGAAATACATATTTTTTATTAGTTTTCTTTCTTTTTTTTTTCTTCCACAATTCAACATAATACTTGTCAAGTGTTGTATGCTTATAAAATATAAAAGTAATTTTCTTATTACACAATATATATATATATTTAATATTCTTTGTATAAACAATTCAATTTATTTGAATAAATAATAATGAACAATTTTTCTTGGTTAAATTTTTTTATTCTTTTTTAATGCATACAGAAATGCAGACAGATTTTTTTCCCTCTAGTTTATACTACTCGCGATAAATAAAAAATAATAATAATAATAATTTTCTATTAAATAAAATAAAATAAAACATAAAATGTTATAAAAATATGTTTTGTAAATATTTTTTAACACCCATGCGACCCTTTAAAGTCTAGTTAAGTTTATTAAAACATTATTTGTTGCTTAAGCAGCAATATAAAAAAAAAATGCGATAATCATCTTGTTATTAGCTTACGTAATTGAAGTAGATTTTTTTTACTTTCATTCTTTATTTTTTGTATATATGAAAAACATTTTTTTTTTTATTGATTTATTTAGAAGAAATTTTATTTTTTGTTGTTGTCGGTTAACAAGAGTGTCATTGCCAATAGGCGTGATTAGGGTTTTAAGAGGCAATAAAATACTTCAAGATTATATCGGAATATATATATATTCTCCGCATACTTACTGCTTATTAATTATATTTCTGATTTGCTAACTTCTAGTGTTTATATTAAATGAAATTTTTGCTACTTATTCAAGGACGATTAAAGATTTTCACTTAACGTATAGTTATTTAAATAGAAATTTAATATATTTTTCATCGATATTTCATTTTATCATTTAATAAAAACAATTTAATTTATATAAATATGTAAAAATAGAATTTATTTCCATTATGTACATTTATTTCATGAATTTAATTGTTGATATACATATTTTGCTTCGTTTTTTTGCTTAATTTTAAAATTATTATAATAAAAATTGTTTATCATTTTAAAATTACAATTCAATTTAATATCGCTATTTATATTTCTATTAACATTGCCATTATGTATAAAATTTTTGTCCTTGTTCTAATTTTTTAGCGTATAATAAACGTATATATATAATAAAATTTAAATTATTTCCTATTGTTTTAAATATAAAAATATTAAATAAAAAAAGAATTGATTGCATGCAATTTCTAATCATTGATAATATATCTAAATATAATTATTTATTTGCAATAGATTGCTATTATAAAAGGTTTGTATTAACAAAAGCAAATTTATATTTATATTATCAATAGAAATATATCCTTTTAATATGAATTTTGTATTATTTAAAATAGAAAAAAAAATCAACAATATGTTTCAGTAACATATTTTTAATATATAATAAAGGTTAGAAGTTGTGGTGAAAACAAAATAAAAACAATAAACAATGATTTGGCATTAAAATGGTAATAAATATTACGAAAATCGTGTGTAATCGTGGCCAAATGAATAAAAAAAGGAAGAAGAAACAGCTAACTTATTTCAAGTTAATTTCCTAATTAGAAGTTAAAAACATTTTTCAAAATTATTGACACAAATTGTTTTTTTTTTTTTTTAAATAATTTTCTCTTCTGATTAATTGATTTTACTGGAAAAGTTTTTTTTTTTTTATTTAAGGGTTATAATTTTGTCTATACGTATATATATATACTATCACCAATATACAACAAATTATAGACAAAATATGAATGAATAAAGAAAAAAGAAAAATTTTAATAAATGGAAAACTTTATATAAATATAAAATAAAATACGTGCCATATGGATAATATCTCACACATTATTGATATATTAAAATACTATGTTTAAGCATATTTAAGGATATTTAACGTAGTTAATAAAATAAAGAGTGGCACAAAATATTAATTTAAATAATTACAAAATAAAAATTATTTGCCTATATTAACTTAATTTTCATTTGTTGAATTTACTTTTTAGATTTAATCCACTAATCCACTTCGCTTTTTATTTACTTAACATTCATTTTCATTATTCAATAAAGCTTTATTCGATATTTTGGCTATTGTTGCCTAACTTTTCATTTATAGCTAAATGTAATTATCGTTAAAAGTAGCTTTAATATTCGTTTCGCGTTTATTGCATTAAACGAATTTTAATTTTGTTTAATTTTTTTCTTTTCTACAAATTATAGTCAAATTTGAATAAAAAATTTTTTTGAAACTGTAACGCCCTATACACTCCTATACCCGACTAATTGATAAATAAAACAGCTAATTTTATATTATTCTTTATTTTATAAAAACAATAATACTCTGTGTATATAACATATATATATACACTATTTAATTATTTTATTTAGCAAAATGAATATTTTCAAACATGAAAAACAATTCAATAAACACAAAGATTGCGTGTGCCTTAAAATAAATAAAGAAAATGAACAAAAACAAGAAAAAAAAAGAGAATAATAATAATGATTATATATGAAATTCATTTATAACCTTCTAGAAAATTTTTCAGTTGTTGGCTTTTTTCTTTTTTTGGCATTTTAGCTTTTGAATATATATTTTTAGTCAATTGTTCTGTACAAAAGCGTTATAGAAAAAAGTGTGTGCGCGCACTTATTGTACAAAAATATTAATAGCAGAGAGAAAAGCACTTTATTATTGTTGTTTTAATATTTAAATGCTGACGCGAAATTAAAGAGCAACGAAAAATAAATAAAAAAAACAATGTAAAGAAAATTGCATTTATAATGGTGATATTACCATCCAACAAAACAAATAATTATCACAAAAATTTTTTCGTACGTCTAAGTACATACACAATATTTAAGTTAACTAAGCGAAATATAATTACGCCAATTAAAATTATACGAATTGTTATGAATAAATAATGATAGCTATATGATTTGCTTAGTATTAAAATGTAGAATAAAATTTTATAATGCAAAAGCTCTTTTGCTTTTCTATAAAAAACCAAAAATTTAATGGTGATAATGGCGACAAAATTTTATAACAGAATCAAATAAATTTTAATGTTGGATCTTTTGTGGTAAATTATTATTATTTTTGTTTTTTAATGTTTTGCTGTCTTTTTGCTTATATATATATTTATTTTTTATAACATCAAGTTTAGATTACATTTTGTTTATTATGATGCATTTTATGTGATTTCATTTATTTAATATATATATAATAAATTAAATAAAAAAAAAGAAACAAATTAAAAATGGGTATAATGGGTGGGATTCTCAACATATTTAACAAAATACACACTTGAAGATGTTTTAATAAAATTATAATCATAAAAACAAATAAAATTCATATGATTATTTTCTGTTTTATTTATTTATTTACACTGTCTCTATATTTATGTTTATTATTTTAACTTTATTTTATTTATGATAAAGTTTCTATGTTTATTTTAAAAATTATATATAAATATATACTTATTATTTAAATAATAATAAAAACACGATATATATATAACTATATAACTATATAATATCAACGAAATAAAATTTAAAAAGTAAAAACATTACAATTTAAGTAAAATTATTTAACAAAAAAATTATTTATATAAATGATAAAAGCTACGTAGGTAATAAACAAAATAAAAAATTATAATAATTATAATAATAATAAGAGAATGAAAAAAAAAAAAATTAAATACAAAATGTAAATATTATTTCAGCGAATTTATTAAAAAAGAGAAATCATTTTTTTTTATTCCATTCTGTTTGTATTTATATAAAAATCATGTTTAATGGGTGGTGTAAAATGGAAATATGTTTATTTACATTTTTGATTTGGATTTTCATTTTATTTTTTTTCCGCAGCTAACCGAACAACAGAATTTAATTGAAATGAGCAAGACTTTATTAAAAAATTAAATAATGGAATAAAAACTCAACGGGAAAATTGGTGAGGCAAATGAAATGGAAAAAAAAAACCCTGTGAAAAAAAGGTGAATAATTTTTTTTTCATTTTCCAATATATACTGGGATAATAACACGTAGCATTAAAAGCTTGTAATATTTGTCCATATAAATTGAATTTAAGTAATTACATTTTAAAAGAAATATATAACATATAAATAACCGAGAATATACTTAAATAAACATAACTAAAATCGCCTCCAGGTTTTTGTCTCGTAAACAATTTTAGTGGTTTTTCATATTTATAGAAAACTAATTCAAATAATTAAGATTAAAAGCGCTAAGAAATTGTAAGGATAAAATAAATTATTTTTATGATTTTAATTAAGAAAATCCAAATTAATATTTTCAATAAATATTTGTAACCCTTAGCTATATTTGTGGCTTTCTATTAAAATAGTCGTCTTTCAAATATAACCATTACAAATTTTCGTACGTTTATTCAATTTCTGATTGCTTTTTTCTTTTACATTTTTATTTATTTATACGTAAAGAATAATTTTCATAAAACGTAGCAAATATTAATGCTTTTCTTCCTTTTATTTTATTATAACTAAATCTTATTTTGCTTCTTCTTTTATTATTATTATTATTATATCTTATTTAGTTTAATCAACTTTACGTTTAACCACAAAATACCATTTATGCTAATTTCTATTGTATAAAATTGAAGAAAATATTGTTTATGTAAAATATGTAACGTGGCAATTTTCCTTCTTATTTTATACAATTTCATCTTTTATTATTATTTTTTTTTCTTTCTTCAATTTTAACTTTTTTTTTTACTTTATTTAAATCGAAATTAATGGAAAAAAAAGTTTATAAAAATACAAAGCAAAAAACTGTGTAGCTATTATAACTACCACCGCTAAACACAAAAAAGCAAATACAAACATCCCTTAAAATATACATATATATCCTATTTAAATATGTAAACAAAAAAATGAAAAAGTTCGTTATAAACATGTTGTTCTTGTATACTTATAATTTTCTTCAAGAAATCTCTCATTCCGCTATCGTTTTTCTTCTGTATACCATCAGCTTACAAAATTATAATAAAAGTTAGTTACTTAAAGACCTTCAATTATTTATTGTTACCTTTTTATGTACGTAGATAATATTTGAATTTAATTGAATTTTTTTTTTTTTATTATGATTATTATTATTTCATAAATAAACTTTATAATAATTATTATAATAAAAAAAAATACCAAAAATTTATAACCTAAAAAACATAAACTAATGCAGCATAAAAGTACATTAGAAGCATCTGTCTAAATTTTATGACTTTTTTTCTTTTTTGAAAATAAAATGAAATTTATTTAAATTTTGTTTTTACCAGTGGTGATTATGTGATATTAAATCAAAGGAACTTAATGAATAAATACGAATGTGTAAATCATAATAAAAAAAAGATAGTAATAATAAATATTTTATATTATATCAGGTAATAAAAGTAAGGTAATTGAGAAACTATTACCATAACTACTAGGATACAGTATTATTTTAATCAACTATTAAATTTATTTGCATAAAATATTAAGAACATAGACAACGTACAGAATATGTCATATAATTTTATATTTTCATTATTATTTTTGTTCAAACAATTCAAATGCCACCATTAATAACTAAACTAAATGACCATCCAGACAGGTTGTAACTCACTTGCTTAGCAAACAATCCAATCAACGAACCATATCAACTGGTATCTGGTAAATACTAAATTAGGTATATTTATTTATTAAAAAAGACTGAGAGTATAATTATATGTTAAAAGAATTCTATATTTAATAATAATTATTAACAAAAACATGTAAAAGTTAAAATGGGGAGAAAAAAAAATATCAATTGTAAACAAAGAAAAAAAAGCACCATGTTATGCTTACGTCAAATATAAGTCCTACTCGCTACCCCAATTATTTATACAATCCATTTATTATATACAACCAAAAAATAATAAAAAAAAAAAACTCAAAATCAATGTTAAAGTTAAACAAATTATTTTTTATTTAATTTTAATATTGTTGTGCTTGGGTAAAGAGCAAGTGTATCAAAGTTATCTTTGTTAAATAATGTTTAACATTTGAAATAAATTTTATTTTACCAAAGCGTTAATCGACAACAAACAAGCCACAAATGAATCACCATACAAGCGAACGAAAATACAAAAAAACAAATAATCGTGTTGTTAATAAATAAAAAATACATTAATTCTTTTTTATACATTTTCGCAAAAAGAAAACTTTCTTTTCTTTTTATTAGGTTAATTTTTTCTTTTTGTTTTATTTTCTTGTAAATTTTTTTTTCCACTTTTATTGTATATTTTAATCAGGAAAATAGTAACATAAATGTAATAATATTTAGACTTTGGTTGTTGCTATTTGTTCTGATTTTTTTTTTTTATTATTACATTTTTCGTATGTATTATATTAAAAATAATTTATACAAGGATTTTTAATGATGATGAAGGACGTCATACGTTTTTTGCTTCTTTATTTATTTATTTTTTTGTATGTTGGAAATAAGACGCCCACTAGCATGTTATTATTATTATTATTACAATAATTATTATGAGCCTATTTAAGTTATATTCTTAGTTTATGTTTTCCGAATGTGGTTTACTTTACTGTATTGTTGTTAGAATAAAGCAAACAATCAAAGAATAAACATTAAACATACATTAAGTAACCAAACATTTACCATATTCAATGCCAAAAAAATAAAAACAAATAAAAATAATAAGCAAAGAAAAATTATGAATAATCAAGTAGATTTCACACCACCTATTATTATTTATAATAATAATAATAATAATTTTTATATTATAACAAAGCTACCATTGAAGCTTTAAAAGCTCATTTTTATACAAATTTTTCTATTACTTTTCCTAATCGAATATGTTTATAAATTAACTGAATTGTGGTTTTTATATAAAGCATAGCAAACAATCGTATACATGCAGTATGTATGCCACGTACTCAAAGTCATACTTGTAACTAGAAATAACCTTGTGAACATTTGTGAGTGGCCTTGTTCATGACAAAACTAAACAATTTTGTTTTTGTTTATTATTTCTATAAAAAAAAAAAACTATTTATTCGTAATAAAATTATTGACACATTTGGAACAGAAAAAAATAGAAAATAATTAAAAGGAAAATATAATAATAATAATAATAAAAAAAAAATTGGTATAAATAAAACAGGTAATTATGGCTTTTTATAATTGTAACTAATGCAACATTATTATTGCTTAATTATTATTTTACCTTAATTATATAAATTAATATTTTGTGACTATTGTATTCTTTCTCTTTGTTTTTGATGTAATTAATTTCATTTCTTCAAGGCTTCTGGGACTCTTATTATTTATTAATTTACTACACGTTTTATTTACATAATATATCTGTTTTTTTTTTTTTGTTCCAGTAAACAGAAAAAATATTAATAACAATCTAACGTATACGCGTGGGACTATGTCTTGCGACATATTCATTCATTTTCACCAAGGAGTTACGCTATATTTTTTCATATTTTTATTTTTAAAGTTTATTAACGTTAAATTACATATTATTTCATTAAAGTAAACAAATGGTAAAGAAAAATACACAGAGCAAAAAAAAACTATGTGTGTAAAAATAGATCTATCAACATTAAGTTAATGCTAATGTTGATGTTCAGCTAAAAATTATATATTAAACAAATGTACAGGTAAAGTAAATAACAGACAAAAAAAATTTTAATAAAAGATAAAATTAAACATTGTGTAAACGTAAAGGAATGATATTAGTAAAACAATAAGACACAGAGATACATGTGACTTGGGAAATCTTTTGTAGAAAGATTTCTCTTTTCTTTTTTGTCTTTGGGATGTCGCTTTATTCACATAACAATAAGTCAGCATTCAAACGACCTGACGTTTTCTACTTATATATATATAATTTTAATGTATCCAATATTTTTTGTTTTGTCTCTATTGTTTTATTCGATAAAATTCTTCTATAGTCTACGTTTATTATTCAGGAATTCGCTAGCTCGTTTATTTTCTTCTATTTTTTTGGTTTGCTTTCATTTTTATTTTATTTATTGACTTTCGCCGTCTGTTTGACGAATGACGACAAGGTGTCAAGGGAAAACCTTATGTTTATAAAATAATATATGTAAAACATATACAAACGGATATATCAAGCGACCAAATAGTAAAACAAAAACAAACGCGAAAGCACACACGTGAATTAGGTGGGTTTGTTTGAATGTAATAAATTTTATTTGGAATGGTTACTTTAGCGATTCAAAAACTAAACTAAAATAAATAAATAAATAAAAAACGTACAACATTCGTCACATTCATCATATTTTTATATTCTATTTGTATAAAATTCGCAGGAGAGAGAATACTTCCACCATCATAACGATACTATGGCACGCGGGCCAAAAAACATTTTTATAACTAGGCTGGTTCAACTAATATCACAACCGCACATATGCTATGCTGTTGTTATTTTGTATTTTTCTGTCTTTATTTTTTCCTGAAGTCATTTTTTATTTTTTTTTTTTGGTTTTTTAAATAAAAAATGATACAAATATTCCGTTGTTTTAAAATAAAATAAAAAATGTAAAATAGAAAGCAAGAAAAAAAAATACTCTGCAAAATTTTTGTGATTGACTTGGGTGATGATGATGATAATGGTAAAACGAATATAAACAAGTAACAACACACCAACGATCAATAACAAAATTGACAAATAAACAAATATGTTTTACTTATCAAGAATGTGTAGTAGTTGAGGTTGTGGTTGCTGTTTCCTTCGATTTGATAAAGTTGATGATGACGACATTGACGACTAACAATACGATAATATAAGGCATTTGTCCTGAATTGACGACACAATGACAACTTTTTACATTGAGACGAAAAGAAAATAAAGTATAAAAGAAATAATAAACAATGAAGAAAAATGTTTAGCAAATGTATATATATATATATATTTATTTTTTTTTATAAACTTGTAGCAATTTTCTTTAGCATCCTTCTTCCTCTTCAGTTATTTTGCGATATTTAAAAAATAAAAAAAAAAAGTTCAACAAGATCAACGATTTTATATTTATTAAAGAGGAACGCGCGTCCCAAAGAATGTATACGGCAAAAAAAAGGAAGAAATTATTACAGAAAATGAACAGAGATAAGATTGGATAATTTAAGAAAGGGATTCACTTTCACCAGTGTCTTGAAAGTCAAACGAGAGAGTATCGAAAACATTCACTTTTACTTTTTTTTTCCTTTATTTTTCTGCTTTGCTGCCTAACATTTTGTTTGTTAATGTTTTGCTCCATCATATATTCGAGCTCAAACCCAGTATTTAGCGTATTTTTTTTTCATCACTTTCTTTTCAATACATTTCAGTATTTATATTATTTTTGGAATTTTTTATTTCTTCAAAGATAGATAGCCACCCCCAAAAAGAAAAATACCACCCACAAAAGACTTTTATTTTTCTGTTTTTTTTTTTTTTATCTTTTCATATCTTTCCATTTGTTTTTCTTTTTCCACCACTTTTGCCCACTTATTCTTATTTTGGAGGACTTTTTTTTTTTGCAGAATTTTTATTCATCGACAACGATCTTGTTGTCTTCTATTGAACAAAAACAAAACACAAAAAAAAAGAAAGAATGGAGAGAAAAAAACACGCCGTACAATTTTACAAAACGAAGAAGCTAAATTGCACTCTATATATACTTTGTATGAGGAAAATAACAATAGATTGTATAGCCTGATTGGCATGATTTCATATAAAATTGTATACGATATGCCAACTGACTGTAGAGGATAATGTCACAATATCTGTCTGTTTGTTATTATCTTTTTGCTAGGAAAAATATTCCTTGTAAGGAATATGCTCGAATATTTTCCCTATTTTATTGTTTCTATTTTCTTCAATGTACGTGCGCCCAGTTCTTATGTTTCAAAATAGTAACAACAAACAACTTCCGTGAATTTTTTTTACATACGTGCGTATGTGAATATCTAATGTAAATATTTCGATTATCATATTTATTGTATATTATTTTTCTTTTATTTTTTATTTTTACAACATTCATCTAAAAAATTTGCACACTGACTGACTATTATTTTGCTTAAATTTACGAAATAAACATATAAATTGTCCTTACTTGTCTACCTTTAACATCTTTCCACCCGAATTATTTTATTTTCAAATATCTTCATTTTTTTTTTATTTTTGTTTTTTGCTTCGTAAGTCCTTAGTTGAGATGGATCGGCGTGTTATGTTCGTCGACTGCTGTGAATACTATAATATATGAATATATACAAGGTACTTTGGTATTATGTAATAAAATAAAATATATATGTATATCATAGTTATCACAAATTTTTAGTTTATGCATGGTATTGTCGTTACTTGTATTTCGGTTCGCAGTTATATTCAAGAATATAGGTTTAAATCCTAAATATAGTCACATTTCAAGTAGTTTAACTTAATTTATTATTATGTAAACGTTAAAAATTGTCCTCTCACGCACATTTATATTTATTATTTTTTGTAATCCCTATTTCGTTTCACTTAATTTTCTTCGTATTTTTTTTTCTCCATCATACATATATTATTCACATAAGGAAAAAAAAATTACATCAAAGAAATATTTTACATATATATATGTATATAAATTTTCTTTATTGATTTTTAGCTTATTTAAAATAAAATAAAAATAAAGAAGAAAAGTTTTTAGTTAAAATAAATGATTTTTGGCGGATATAGAATATGAAAGTTTGTGAAAGAAAAAAAAAATAATAACAAGGAAAATTTTATTTTATCATTTGAACGGGAAAGATGTGACTTTTATTTTGGCAACATTTCTTATTTTACATTTTTGCAAATTCATTTTTTTTTTATTTTCAACAACAACAAAAAAAAACACTGACTGTAATCTTTTAGCGTTGTTATTACTTTAGCGTAGAGAATAGAATAAAAAAGAAAAGAAAAGAAGTCAACACGCCTTACAATAAAAAAGTCATTGAGTAGCGGCTGTTAAAACTGTTCCTGTTTTATAATTCTTCTATGATATTCTATTTGTATACATACTTTGGTTGTTTATTGCAAAGTGGCTGGGTAGCAGCCAAAAACCAAAAACAGTACAACACTTGAAACGAGCAGAGTTGAGTTCAAGAAAATAGATTAGATATATAAAGTATAAAAAGAAAAATTAAAAAATAATATAAAATAAATTCTGACATTTTTAAGGTGATGGAAGGTGACACTGCGAATCTGTATGCGCTCCCCAACAAACAAAATAACATCATAAGCAAAAAAGACACCAGCAGTTTCATAAAAAAATAATAAAAATAAGACAAACATGAGACTGAAAATATTTGTGTCACAAAATACAATAACAACAACAAGTGAAAATAATAATATAAAACTACACCCACCCGTGAAGTTTTGGCCCATTTTCAACTTATAAGCGAAATGAAACAAAAAATATCATACCTCATCATCGTAAAAATACTCCCATAATAATAATAATAATATTGTTCATAAACCCAGTCATACATTCTTTTGCTTAGTGATAAACAAAAATATATTCGAATGTGGGAAAAATTGGCTAAAAAGTGATATACGTCTTGTCAAAACGAGATGTTTAAAGAAAAGCATAACATAACCGCTAAACGAAATATACCAGGAGGAGATATTTTACTACCATTTCATATATAAACAGTTTTACGTGTTTTTTGTTTTTAGTATTATTTTTTTTCTTTTTTTTTTTAATACACGAGATGCCTGCCAGCATCGTCAATAGTCACAAAACTTACAGGACACACGTTAAAACAACAGAAAACAAAAATAAAACCGAAAAATATAATAATTGAAATAGATAAAGTTTTCGCTTCGATTTTGCCCAAAAAACAGAAACCCTCCAAACTTTGCTGATATTAATTTAAAAATCTTTACAGTTTTGTTTTTTGCTTAAAAAAAAAAAAAAAACTTTTCTTTATCTCATAAAACGTTATGAAGAAATTTTCCGTGCTCTTTTAGTATATTCGCGTTCTATAAACTCACCCAATTTTCATTTTCATAAATAAAATAAACCCAAAAAAAAAATACCATAACAATATTTTTTTATTTTTATGTCAAAATATGTCAAGTTGTGAATTATATGTATTTTAATTCTACAACATCATACTCCAGATTTACTAACTTTACATTTTCTATTTATTTATTTTTTTTAAACACTGAAATCAACAAAATTACACTTAAAACACCTACATACATGCTGTACTTATTATATACACGCAACTGAAAGCATTTTTACTGTCACTGGGTTACCAATTCATATTCATTACACGTTTTATTCCCCTTTGCTTACAAAAAAAAACAAATAAACAACCAAAAAAAAAAAAAGGAAGAAAAGTGAAACCTAAGCAAAAATACTATAAAATCGAAATTATTTTTCCTTATTTTCTTTTTCTGATAATAAAAATCAGAATATATATAGTTAAGTTTGAGTATTTAATTTTTTATTATTTCTCTGTCGTCTGTTCGCTTGTTTGATGGTAAAACCTTAAGTACATAAAAATAAAAGTTAAGTAACGCAAAGGTAAAATAATGTTTAAAATAAAAAAACTACCATCTAGCAATGAAAATGAATACGAATAAAAAATAAAATGAAAATCTTTTCTTTTTTTGCTAATACCTTTTTGGTTGTTTGTTTATTTGTTATCGATGGGATTACGGGGTGGCTCTATACGGTACGTAAAACCGTTTTGTAATGAAATTAGAACATGAAAATCATTATTATTATTATTATTTTAATAATACTAAGAACTTTTATTGACTTAAATTAGCTTTCAGTTTTTATTTCTTTTCTTTACTTTTGTTCAAAATTCAATCATTTTATGAAAATCAAACAAATGAAAAGAAAAATATTTCGAAACTTTTATCAAAAAGTTAAAACATTTAAATTCAACCAATCAACAATTCTATTAAAAAACTTTTTATTTCAATAAAATATATAAATTAAATGAATAATTTCATTAATTATAGAAATAGATTATTGAATGCAAAAAAATACCAAAATTTAAGCGACTAATATAAAGGAAAAATCAAGCAAAACAAGTAGAAATAAATAATAAAACAAGTCAAATTGGATGTAAATCGGGGTGACCTTGTTGATTGGTTATCTTGTATTATTCTTACTTAAAAAATAAATAAAATAATAATAATAAAAAAAGGCATAAACAAGGTCATCGAATAAAAAGCAAACAAACAAACAAGCAATATCTAACCAAAATTACTCATCCATTTTTATATGCTTTCATGTTGCTTTCAATTTCATTCCGAAACAAATAATAAAAAAAAAAAAAATTAACATAGTTTTCAGTTAACTTAATATTCAGTTTGTTAGAATTTTCTTTTCGTATAATTTGTTGTCCTTATTTAAACTGTATTAACTGCTGAATTGTTGATTATAGAGAGCATAAATATTATTTTTATTATTATTGTTATTTACAAGTGGAAAACATATATAGGAAGTTTATATGTATAAAAATATCTTTAAAATTTTGCATTATTCTTCTTGTTTTTAAATAAAAAATTTTACTGATGACAAACGATAATATTTATTTTATTTGTAAATATTTGTTATTATTACAGCAGCAACGTATTAAATTTAATTGCGGTATTTGTTATCTAGAGATAGAAATTATTATATTTGTGCTAATGTATTTGATGTATATTGTTTATACTTAAGTTGTTGTTTTTGTTAGTGTTTCATCAATAAAAGCATAGATTCCATTCAATCACCCATACTGTATAAACAATATGTACTTTATTTATGTTTACAATTACTGCAGCCCAACAAATCACAACACATCTTATTTCTACAACTATATTTACAATTGATGTCCAAACAAAAATAAATACAAATAGTAAATAAGTTCTAAAAACAGAAAAGAGAAAATAATATTACATAAGAAAAGACGATTTTCCATGTTTATTTTTTCTTTAAATAATTTTCCATGGTAAAACTAAAACGTAAGAAAAATTTTCTTTCACTCTAAGAATGAAAAGCCCTAGAAAACAAACAAAATATCAAGTAAAATAAGATAACCGTAAAGTGAACATAACAAAATAGTTTAATGTCATATATGGGGTTCGATGGATACAAAGTAATATAAACGAAGAAAAATATATATAAAAAAATAAGAAATGAAGCTTTTTTTTCTATTTCTTATAAACAGAAATAAAAAAGAATTGTTGGGTGTATGGTAAATATAAAAAGAAAAGTTGTAGACTTTGATAGTGCTGACGTTTGAATAAATTTAGGAACTTTAGCCAATATTATTTTGAAGTGGAGTAATAACAGTAATACTAGTAACAGACACATTGGGATTGAGGGGGTTTGTTATTTTACTTTAACATTTTTTTTTTTTTTTACTGTTATTACTTTCTTTAAGAAAAGAAACAATTTGATAAAAAAAGACAAAATTATCGAAAATAACGCCGAAAAAAGACACAATAGAGATGACATCGCTATTAAATTACACATGACTGGTTAGTGTCACAATTTAACAGTGTTGAAAGTAACAAACCGTATAAATAATCACCCACAAATAAGAAACTTTTATTTAAAACAAAAATTGTAAAATACAAAAATAATTTAAAACAAAACAAAAAAAGAACCGAACAGAATGAAAGATTGTGTGACTGATAACTTTTGGATAAAAATAAAATTCAATGAATTTGCTATTGAAAGATGTCCCAGTTGTGTCTCTCAACGTTATAATGTGACGCGACATGTACAATTTTGATTTGATGATAGTTGCGTATATACGAGCTATAAAAGTCATAACATTAAACCAGCAGCACAGCAGTCGTTTAACGTGTAGGCAAAAGAAAAACAAAAAACACTTTCTTAAAACAAGACGCAATGAGTAAAAGAAAAAAAAAAAGAAGAAAATTAAGAAGATTTTTTCCTAAAACGATTATTGAAACGATTTATATATTTTTTTTTATGTGTGTTTATGTAGCTCTCTGATGAATTAAAACTGTAGACATGTTATTAGATTTTATTCTTTTAAAAACGAAAACATTTTTTTTTGTCTTTTATTAAATAAATGAAAATAGAAATTGTTTATTTTCAATTTTTTGTTTTCTTTTCGAAAATAATTGAAAATCATTTGAGGCACAAAAAAGAACTTAAAAGCAAATTAAAAAGTTTTCTGTTAAAACTTTACCAACCTTTACAATTTATTTTCTCTTTATTTGTTTTAATTACAAAAAAAAAAATAAAATAAAATTGTTATTACAAGTTCAGAGACTCATGTAAGTAAATCGAATTTATCTTAAAAGTGTATTTATATAAAATAAAAACAAAAAACATAAAGCAATGGCGCACATCTTTCAGGCGCCTAGACGATTACCATATTATGCTTACGATGCTGGAAAATCAGTTTGCCGGGAGTAAACAAGTCAATAAACTGGTCATATTTTTTGTTATTGTTTTTGTTTTTTTGTTTTCATAGAAATTCAATAAAAATTATTTTTTTATGTAGATTTAGTAAAAATGTATGCATATTTTCCAATCAAATAAACATTGACGATGTATTTTCACTGCTTTGTTTAAGACATTTATGCGTTTCTTTTTTTTTTTTTCTTTAATTTTTTATAATAATTCTATTAACTTTATACAATTTTTATTTAGTTTTCACATAGAATTTGCATATATATTTATTAAAATTTTAATTTTTTCTGCATTTAGGATTAAATAAAGAAACATTCTCACGAGTAAATAAATAATAGAACATAATGCTATATAGTAAATAATATAAATGTGCAATTAAATAGTAAATTTAAAAATGAAAAAAAAAAAAAAAATAAACCATTTTCATTATTTATCTTTAATTAGCATTTCTTTATTACACTATTTAATTATTTAGCAAAATTTTTAATTGTTTGCAGTTATTAAAATGTTGCATATAAATAAAATATAAAAGCATTTATGTTTTTATTTTTATCATCGTTATATCATATGCAGTCTTTTTATTTACAATTTTGTTAAATTATTATTATTATTAATTTTTATTTTGTTATATTAAAATTAATTAATAAACATTTTCGCTACATTAATTAATAAGTACGATGCTTTTCTTTTATTTATATTTCCTTGTATTCAACGCACAAACAAAAGCATCACTAAAGCTCTGATTTATTGATTTAAAACGATGCTATAAGCAATTATTATCAAAGTAAAAAGAAATTTAATTTTTTGTATACAACTCACTGGTCTTTAATACAGATTAATTTTCTGTTAAGTTTTCTTCATCTTTTTTTTTTTAATAAAAATTAAGTACATATCAAATGATTTCAATTAGCTTTTGAATGAATTTCCTTTATTATAAATTGCATGTATTGTGTGTTAGTGTAATTTGTAATGTAATCTAATGTTGTATAACATGAATTCTATTTCTACAAAAGAATAGCAGTATAAAAAATAAGAGAGCATTCCACATACAATTGCATGTAATTTCATCAGAATGTAATGCTTTATGCTGTTATATATGCTGTTTAATGTATTAACTTCAACAAAACGAGAACATTAAATAAATGAGTTATTTTTTTTTTGTGCAGATTTCGTTATCAAATTTTATAAATGCATTGCTAAATTAAAGTAAAGAAACGTTGAGTAATTTTTTCGTACGAAAAAAAAATAAAAATAAATTAGTTAAAACACTATAAATTGGCACGTGTTACATATAAGAATCACGTAAAAATTTTAAACCATTTTCATCTATATTTCTTAACACACTAAATTTATAACATTTAAATGACGGTGATAAATTATTTCTGATAAAAAAAATATTTTTTTTTTTCTTTTATTATTATTTTATTATCGAATAATAATAAAATGTTAAACAATGTTTCATTTCTATGGTAGCTAACTAGCTAAATGATATTAAATTCTTTTCTTATTAATGTAATATCCATATGTGAGAACTTTAATTCTTTTTGTCTTGTAAAGTTGCTAAAATTTTATTTTATTTTTTTATTGTCAAACAAACTTGCAGTGACTAAATTTTCCTGCTGATTTTTTTTATTTTATTTTAGTTTTAGAAAATATACACTGAAATTGGTTTCATTAAAGGTATAAGTGAAAATTTTTTATCAGGAAAATATATAAAAAACAACAATTCAAAGGTGAAGTTTAGCAAGGTAACGTCATTTTTCATCTTTTACCTTAAAAAATAAATGTTTAAGATTGGATTTTTTTTTCTTGTACCATTCAATCAAACATTAAGCTGACAACAACATTTTGACCTTTAAAATGCTCCTAAAATCAGAGAGACGGTAATTTATGGATTTTTTTTCTTGTTTCCTTTTTATTTTAATGATTGCCGCCGAAATGTCCAAATTTTACTAAACTACGTATTATGTTTTATGTATTATTATTATTTTCCTGTAAAATGTAAAAGTTCAAATCAATTGAAATTTTAAGTATTTGATTATTTTGTCGTATCTTCGTTTTTTTTTTTTAAATTTAATTTATTACAATAAAAGTAAATTGCTTGGCAGAAATAGACGGGCACAATCATTTGATAAACAAGATAAATAAATTAAATCAAATATCTTTCTACAATTCTTATATTTTTACTCACTAATGTGAAGGACACAATAATATTAATAGGAAAAAAATTCTATTCATACTTGATTGTTTTTCAAAAACAAATAATTTATTTATATACTATTTGTTTTTTCTTTTCAATTTTCTTTTTATTTATTTAAATTTTTATAGATTTTTCCATTAATTTTATTTGTCATTCACATCAATAGAAAATAACAAGTATCGCCAAGCAATATTGTATACATACATAAAAAATTTAAAAGAAAATTATGTTACTAATTTAATTATATGATAAATTATTAAATAGTAGATAAATTCACATAAATAAAACGTTTTAAGATTATACTAATAGTCCTAGATGTGTTTTATTTGTATAAAAATAAAAAATTCTTTATTTTCGCGTATTTATTTATAACAATCAATCATTTATTTGTCATTATTTTTCTTTTATTATAGTCGATGATCATTCATAAAGCTTTTATTTGGTTTTTTTTTTTTTTAAATGAATATTTCATTTTATTTAATAAAAATACAATTATTAATCATAAATAGATAAAGTTGATGTTAAATTTTTTATTATCATTGTGTTATGCGGTATATTTGTCTATACGTGAGCTTTTCCGCCAAACACTAAACTGCCACATAGGACAAATTTAATATTTTATCATTTATTAAATACTTGATAGTGTGTGTAAGTTAAAAAAGTAAAAACTTTTATTACTTTGTTAATATTTAATTCATTTAAAATATTAAAATTTATTTTAAGTATATTTTACTTAGATAGAATCATTTATACTATACTTTATACCATTTTAAGATAAATGAGAAATATTCAAATGGTTTTATATAAATAAAAAACGTAAAAGTGTACATTAATAATAATGTCTTGTTAGTAAAGACCAAATGAATCGAATTTAATACCATAGTTGATTGCGGTTTAAAGCTTTACCATTTAAGGTTTGTATATAGCACGCCTATCTCTAATGATTGTGTGTGTGTGTGTACTTTGCAGAAGCAAAAATAATCAAAATAAAAAAATAAATAAATGAAAGATGGCAAGTGAAAATCCAAAAAGAAAAAAAAAAGGTTGATTGTAGTGTTCATTACATGATTAGAGCTAGGTTGTTGTCTTATATGTAAAACGCTTGTTCATATACGATAAATAAAATTACAAACAAAGCGAAAACTTAACCGCACACCCCCACAAACCGAACACACTATATAAACTTTAGTATTATCATCTTTATCAATATTTTATATATAGTAACATATATGCTGAAATATATACATGTATGAATTAATGGTGGTTAATTAAGGGTGAATTGTTCAGAGTGTGTAGAATTTATTCTTTATCTTTTTAGCTTTTCTTTTTTTTTTTTGTTATAATATTTTATATTTAACGTATTTTGCCTGTTGACCGATTGCAATTTAATGCTATTCTTGTTTTTATCCTAATTTAATACATATACCGTATATTTTTATATTTTGATAAAATATTACGTTGGGGTTACTAATATGTATGAGAGAACAGAAATTTACGTTTACAAAAAAAAAATGATTTTTATTAAAATAAAAACGAAATGAAAGAAAATCCTACGGCTTAAACAAAAATAGCATTGATCAAAGGACAGGTAATATTATATTCAGATGAGTAACTTAATTCTTCAAAAAAGAAAAAAGCCTAAACCAAATACAACACATAAACGAATTTAAAATTTATTATGTAAATACACTGTTTTTTTTTCTCTATTTTTGGTAGCATCAATAAAAGTAATTATAAATAATATATAAACATAAATTTTATGTCAAATTTATTCTCGCTGGTAAAGCTATATTTTTATTTCGATAAATTTATATATTATTGCAGCATCATTTATTCTTAAGTACATAGACAAACAAGACAATGTATACAAAATAAAATTACATATTATAAGCAACAACGGTGTGGTGTTAAAGAAAGTGTTCAAACTCCAAAAAAAATAAAATAATAAAATACTTAGCAATGGATAAAATGTTTTACAAAACTTTTCTTAAAAACATAAACAAAAAAAAATTATTTAAAGTGACACAGCATAAACTTTTCATAAGGTTATTTTATTTTAAATAAATTCCTTTTTTACTTCTTATATTTGTTTATATACATACATATATTAGGTATATACTCTGTCTAATTAGGTAAAATAGTTTCTTATTTATTTATAGTTAAAAGTAGAAAATGTTGCAAAAACATTTTTGTATATATTAACAATATAATGAAGAAACTTTTTGCTTTAAATTAAATGAATGCTTTCTATTTAATATTAGTTTTTCATATCTTGTTCCTAGTTACAGTGTGTAGAAAAACTAAATAATAATAATAATAATAATAAAGACAACACAAGTAAAAATAATAATAATAATAACAAATAAATAAATAAAGTTAACAAATATAAATAAATAATAACAGGAAAAAAAAATATGTTGGTATGTAAACAATTTCAGAAATTCATGTTTATAGCAGGTAATAATAAATTTCTTAAAAGCACATTATTATTTTTAATTTTTCTGTAATGCAGGACATTTTATATATTTTGTTTTTGGTGAATTTTTGCTTTAATCGTCCTAAATGATTTAGAAAAATTATATATCTATATTAAACTATTTAATTTTATTAACCCACATGGAAATGTTTTTAACACAAAACTAAACAATATTTTAATTATTTTATTAAAAACCAAAAAAAAAACTTTTACATACATTTATATTATTGTCATAAGTTTAAACCACAATTAGTAAGTTTTCAAACAAATGACATACATTTGTTAAACTTATTCAATTTAATTGATAAAAATTATTACAATCATTTTACCAATTAAATAACATAGAAATAAAAGAGTGTAATTGCGAAATGAGTAAAAAGTTTTCTGTACTAATTTCGATTAATTTTTGGTTTATTTATTTTTTTTTTACTGTTTAATGTAATCAAGTTTTAAAACTGTTGAAATGGATAAAGTTAAGCAAATTATAGGCACGTAGTTTCATATTGTGTGAAAAAAGGTGTTCAACTTTTCATGTTGTTTTATTTATGTTGCTTCCTTTTATTTTTTTTTTTGCTATCATCTTGAAAAGATGGAAGTTTTGTGTGTTTTTTTCTTCTTCTTGTTGCTGTTATTGTCTTTCATTTCTTTAAAAATAATCATAAAAAAACGGAAAAAATAAAACAAAACTTTTAACATTTTAACAACAATTTGATGAATGCAAAGACTTTGTTATTCTTTCTAGGATAACAATATAACTAAAAAGAAGCTAAAAAAAAAACAAACAAACAACAACAAGTTTTTATTGTAGGAGGTCGTTGTCGTTATCGTTGCCCTCCATAATATTTCACCTATATACTCCACATCATCGTCAACTTGTTATGTTAATAAAAAAGAAAAAAAAATCCCCTTCGAAACTCATTCTTACAAAATATTATTATTTATAAATATTTGAAAACATATCTAAAGCCGCCCACCTGATGATGAGAAGTTTAAACGTAATAAAAAAAAAGTTTTTCTTTGTTTTCTTTAATTTTCCATCCCTTGTTATTCAGTTAAAATTTAATTATAAAAAAAAAAGAAAATATTCATAATAATAAATAAAAACAATAAGTGATCACACAAAACGGGTCACAAATTTAATACCTGGTTTCCTAGAGTTAATAAAAAATTATTAACTCTAACAAATAATGTATTATAAAAATGTGAGAATACAGCAACAGGAAAATTAACTTAATAAAAGAACAATAAGTTCAAAGAACTAAAAAAAAAAATTAAACTCTTACATTATACTTATGCGTTTGTTTTGTTTTTTTTTACCACAAACTGGCAAAAGTTATTTTTAATAATAAAAATAATAACACCAAAAAATGTAAATTGTAACATAATATAAGCGTATATAAACATAAATAAAATAAGACAAAGTAAAAGACTAAAAATCAAATCATAAACGAAAATTATTCCCCTTTGGCAGTGTTTATTCTTTAAAAATATAAAAAAAATAAAAACTGTAGAAGCTTATTTTTATTCACATTGGAACAACGTCCACCCGAAACGAAAAAAACACATTTAATATTTTATTTGTATGGATAAAGTAACACAAAGTAATACAAAGTGTGAAAATTATTATAAATGTTAGCTTTTATTCTTTTATTTTATTTTATTTATTCATTTTCATATCATCACACATTGTTTTTCTTTTATTTTTGCTCTTCGCCTCTTTTTATTATTATTAATATTATTATTAGTGCTTGTATTTTACCATGTGTGTAACCATTTTTGCACATTTTAGTCGTTTACTGTCTTATATATGTATATAAATATATAAGATTAATATACATATATATATATAAAATAATATTAAATAAGATAGAATTAAAAGGAAAAAATAAAGTTCATGTAAGAAAATAAAATGCTTTTAAAACAGACTTAAAATAAAACAAAACAAAAAAAAAAAAGCAAATATGAAAGAAAATCCTATTGTATTATTTGTGAAAATTTGTATAAAAGTTTTAAGAAGTAGCAAAAATAAAATAAAAAAAATAATAATAATAATAATATTGTAATAAAAGAAAACACAAGAAAAAGCAGATAGAGTGTTTAAAATTTGATAAATAAAATAAAACAACAGGCAGCAGCATGAAAATGATGAAAAAATAAAGAAAAACTTTATTATATTTTTCCCTTGACATAAACAGAGTAAGCTTTATTGTACCGGCTAACCACCCGGTTTGTCGGTGATTCTTTGGGATTTTATTCATTTTTTTTTTCGTCTTTTACTGCTTCTCTGTAATATGCATGTTGTGCTTTTGCCGGTTTACTTAAGGTTTGTGTATGTAGATTTGAATTTAGCATATAAAAAAAAAATTCGTTTTACCAAGTTAGCCTGGGTACAGAATTTTTTTATTTTTATTTTCTTTATTTCTAATTCTAGCGGCAGTAGCATTATAAGCTGAAGCAATGAAATGGCAACAAGCTTTCGCCTTTTAACAGACGCGTCGCATTATTTTTTTAAGACGAAAGATTTTATGCTGTGCTTTGCTGTTTACTTATATCCGTTTTTATTTATATTATATTTTTAGGTATTTTTTGTTTGTTTTCATTTTGTTTGTTTGTTTTTTTTTAATATACAAATTGCCTCGTATAATCATAGTCTTACTAAATAAAATACTCTCTAAAGGCTGACTGCACGCACGAGAACAATGGTGTCGACGTAAACTTTTATTTTATCCAATTTTATCTTTTTGATAATTTTTGTCACGAGTTAAACCGTTCATACAATTTTTAGTATTCTGATGCTGACGGGTTAGTAGTGTTAGATAAATATAAAAATAAAACAAAAACTTTCGCAATGATAAAGTGGTAACCAGAAGTATTCAACGTATAAAGTGGGTTGAAAATATTATGTCCAATATGCAAAGTTAGTATAAAGAGAATAATTTTTTGTTTTTTCCTTTATTATTTTATTTTATTTTTTTAAACAAAACAAAAAGTAAATACAATGAAGGTATTTTCTGTTGGATAATATTTCTGTTTTCACAGTTCTTTGATGGTTAAATGTGGATTTTATATTTTGTGATAACACATTTAATGCGAGTGTTTTTGTGCTTTTTCTGTTTTATACATTTTTTTTTTTTGCTCATTTCTTTTTTATAAGCTTTTAGTTTGGCGAGTTTTTTATATTAAATTTTTTTATTTCTGTTTGTTTGATATTTGTTGTAAATATAGCCAGGCTACAAATAGGGGACAGCCGTCTGCCACCATAAAAAATAATCAGGAAGAAAATAAATAAATAAGTATAATAAAATGAGTTTTGTTCTTTTGATATTTTTTTTTGTCGTTATATTATTTATTTATTATTTGTTTCGCCTTTTCTTTTATTATTATTTTCTTTTTTAACAAATTTAATGTAAATAAACCGAAAATAATGTTGAGAAAAATATTTTTTATGTATTCCTTTTGATTTAAGAAAAATGTATATTCTAAATGAAAAGCATAAAGAAAACAAAGTAAGGAAATGCACTTAATAAAAGCGAAAAATAAAATAAATATAAATTAACCATAACGAGCTTTTAATGCTTTTTATTTTACAAAAAAAAAAAACTTAATTATAAATTGTACAACAAAATCAAAAATATTTATTTATAATAATGTTTTTACATTTTTCATATTTGCAACACAGAGATTTATCCACTTGTGTTCATTGTTTGTTTGTTCTATTATACTTTGTTGCATTTAATCGTTAAGATTTCAAGCAGCAAAAAATATTGACGGCTTATTCTCTATTATAAGCAAGATATAATATAAATTAATAGTATAAATGAAAATTTATTTCAACAAAAATTATTTTTATAAAAATTCTTTTACAAAGTATTTTTATCGTTTATTTAATTTTATTTATTTTTTTCATCTGTTTTCCGTAATTTTTCTTAATTCAATTAGAAATAACACCGTGTTATTACTCTTACAAAATCTCAAAAATAACATTTTTCATGCAGCATGCAACTAGATTCTTATCCAGCTCTTTATTATTTAATATTTGTAAAAATATGATACAAAGATGTGTTTATAATTTTATAGATGATTTAGAAAGAAAATAGAAATTCTTTAAGGGCAGCAATTTTAATAAAACCGACAAAAAAAAATATCGTATTACTTGAACAAAATATAAATTAATATATTAAAAGCATTTTTCTTCGTTTTCAAAAAATAATAAAGTCACCTCATTGTGTCTTAATGAAAAAATACCAAACATTGAAAAAATGCTTATCATCAACATTTTCCTCATCGTTTATTGACTTATAAATTTTTTTTTTGTTTTTGGTTTTGATCTTCATTAGAAAGCTTTTTACCCCCTTTTTCGATATACATAATTGTAAAAAGAGTTTTAATGCTACTTGTTTGGCTGCCTGGATGGTTTTTTTTTATAACATGGGTTCACTAGATCATGTTGGCGTTGCTAGAAACTGACACGTCTCTAGGATGCTAAAATTGAGCAAGCTTAGCCAATAGTAATAGGAGAACAAACATAATGTAATTAAATTGTTTTACCCGTGGGTAGCACTTGTTTATATTCCTTATCCTTGTTTTCATTTTTTTTTTTTAATCTTTGGTATTGTTTTCCTTGTTTATACGAAATATATACGTAATTTTTTTACTTTGTTTTTATAAAAAGCCAAAAAGACCAGTAAAGATATTATATATATAGTGAAATATAAATTGAAGCACTTCTTGTGTTTATTTTCGATAATGTAAATCTCTTTGTTATTATAAAAATGTTTTTTTCTTATTATTATTAATATTATTTTTATTTTGAAAGTTGTGTATTTTGTAGACAAAGTTTTATCGAATTTATTTTTCATATCTTTTTGGAATTTCTTTTATAATTTTTCTGTTTTTTTTTTCTATTCTTTTTTTCATTTTACCCCATCGTGTTTGTACAAAAAAAAAGAAAAGAAAAATCGCTAATAAATGAATAAAGCTAACAAAACAACAGTTTATTACAAGCAAACAAAGTAAATATTTTTCTTTAAAGCTTATATTATTTTTAAATTTTCAATATTTGAGTAATAATTTTAATTTTCTGTTTTTGATTGTTCAGTAGTTTTAGTTAATAGCTAAATGAAATTTTGTGAAATAATCAAAGGAAGGTATAGCAAAAAAGAAGAAACCATAGAAAAAATATATATTTTACTTATGTTACTTTTAATAGATAAAAACATTGTAAAGATAGAAATTGTTTTTTTTTATTATTTAGTTAAAAAGTTAACAAAAACTTTTATTATTCCTCGAAAACACAATGAAAAATTACTCGAACTTTTTTTTTGATAAATTAAAGTGTTAAAATTTCTCTCCAAATTGTTACAAATTTAATCGATTTTTCCGTTTCTTTTTGCATTTTGTTTGTTTTTTTTTTTTTTTTTGCAAATTTAATATTTTTGAAGACTTTTTTTCCATTATTTTTATATTTGTTTGTATTTTCTTATCAACGCCATTATCTTAAGTATAGCAATAAATAAGTCTTAGGCTGTCTGACATCATGATAATAATTTGTTAGCAAGAAAATACAACAAAGAAAAAAGACAACTTAGTGTAATAAGAGAATATTTGGATAGTAGCAGTATATACATATAAACTAAATACAAATTAGAAATATATTTTTGCCAATGTGCTGGATTTATTTATTTTTCTTTTAAATATTCTTGAAACTGAATTTTTTTGATTACAGAAACTTTATTAATTAGTAATTATTTTGTATTTATAAGAATCGACAATAATATATAATTATTAGTAAAATTAAACAGCAGTTTATACACCAATTAAGCTAATAAAAAAAATATAGAATTATTGTCAGGATAATAATTTAGTAGTCAAAATGCGCATATTGTTGAGGACAGTTGCACCTGATTTCAAATGCGACTAAGCACTACTTATTTTTAAATTACTTTATCTTTCTTTCTTCTTTTTTATAAAATTGTACATATTTATGCTTTAATCCAGTAAATTTAATAGTACTGCAACTTGGATACCAAGCAAGATAAATCATACTGCCACATTAACAATACTAAAATTAAATTAATGAGATAAACTCTTGTCAAACATTATTCGTAAAATTTTAGTACATTTTAATGATACTTACAAGAACATAAACTTGCACAAAAACAACGCTTGCTTAAATTTAAGCATTTAATCACCGATTCATTAGAGCATCAAATAAAAATACAAAATTGCTTCGTATTTAATTTTTCATAATAATGAATATTCTAATTACTTAAATGATAATTTGATTTTTATTACATTTCAATGTACTAAGAATACAAAGCACAATATCTTTACTTGCTGATCGACAATCAATAATTTGTTAATGACAATTAACACCAATTTAGCTTAATTTAACTTTAATGACATGTAACGATTTTTCAATTATTAAAATTATATTATAATCTAGTACCATCAGATAACAAACTACAAAGGTAAATCTTTTAAAATTCCATTTATAAAACTTAATAATAACAAAAAAGAAAAAAAAATTATAATTTTCCCTTATTATAATCCTTCACTCTTCATTACATCACATTATAATTAATTTAATTTTTAATTATTCACCGCAATAAAAATAATTAATTAAAAAAGCGGGTAATAAAATATGAAAACAAAGAAAAAAAAAACCCAAACAAAACGACGAAATAATATAAATGCATTTGAAAATTAATTATAAAAAACAACAACACCGAAAACAAAAAATAAATAATGAAAAGCTTTTATTTTCACTCTTTAGCAATGGATATTATTTTTATTTTTTTTGGTGGTCTTTACCCAACCTGCAGATCAACACGACTAACTGTCCGTATAGTATTTCATTTTGATTTAAATTTTACTGCAATGGGCAGGTGGCTAGTACTACTACTGCTTTTATTTTTAAACAAAATATTTTATTACATTTTTATTTTATTGTCTTTAATAATTTTACATCTGTTTTAATATTTACACATTTGATTATTAAACATATATTTATTATTATTTTTTTATTCAACACCCAGAATTATTTTTTAAAAAAATGTTGCTAAAATATAATAAAACCAAAAAAAAAATTATTAAACAACATAGTACATATGTAATATATGTGTATGGAAATTCAATAACAATTTGAATGATTAAAAAAATATATTTAGAATTTTACAGTAAATGAATAACAGCAACAGCAAAAAAAATAAAATAAAATAAAATAAATATGTATATTAAAAATTGAAATATTTTTTATTTTTGAATAAAATTTGAATAAAATTTTAAACCATGAATAAAAAAACTTAATAAATCATATATCTTGTTTGTCATTTGCTCGTATTTACGATATTATAGCAATTAAATAATTCTTTTTTTTAACATTACAACAAATATGGTTTGTCATTTTGTTACAAATTTTATTCGAAAATTTGTCAAAAAAATGTTTTTAATTTATTATAATTTATAAAATTTGTCATCTATATTTGTTTATGAAATATATATATGATAAGCTAAATATTAGTTTAATTGTATTGAATAAAAATTATGATGGTAATAATGTAATGCTAATAATATTCATTTTAAATTATTTATATTTTATATTATATATATTTATAAATCATAATATACAAATTTAAATTTATCGAAATTGTATACACAATTAATAAAAAATACATTCTATTAAAATAGTTACTGACTTTATGCTTTATGTATCAATAATTTATTGCTAAAGTTTAATCATAAATGTTTATTGTTTAAAATAAATTTAAAAATGAGATTGTACATTTAATAATATTTCTTTTAAATATGTTTTAACAGTAAAATTTATTTAAAAAATATAATTTTTAGTTATGTTTAAAAATGATAATTTGGAATTTTTAGTAGTTCATCAATCATGTTTAAAAATTTAATATAAATATTTAAAATGTTTATTTTCTCTAAGTAATAAGATATCGTTACTTCTTTATTATTTTTTATGTTAAAATAATATTATATATGTAAAAATAATTTATATATACTAATTAATAATTATTTTAGATTTTAAAATTTTAATGAAAATTGTGGTTAGAAGAAGCCACATGCTGCTTATTAATATTATAAATTGATTTATATATATATATATATATACGTCAAGTTGAAGCGTGCAATCTTTATTGATTGTAATTTAATACTGAAAAACCATATTTACAAACAAATATTTTAAATCAATATTTTATATAAACATTATCAATAATAATAATAATTGAAAACATTTTATAATTAAAATATTGTTTTTTTTTTTAATAATAATAATTCTAAGAAAATCAAGAACGAACAATAACAAAACCTTGTCGATATTTATGTATTTTTATTATTTTACCATAATCTAATATATAAAGTAAAGTCCGATTTTTTCGTGTGTTTCTGTAACATTTTGTAGAGGTGGAAAAATTTTTGTAGAAGCGGAAAAAATTGACACTATTTAGGTAGAGGGAGAAGAAACTAAACTATATTATAATAATTCCAACTCACTCTCTATTCTCTATTCTCCTTTTCTATTTTGAAAATGTACTATTGAAATACCTTTTATGTAACGCCATTTTATTATAGCAGATCCTAAAATTAAAAATTTATTACGTTTTTTAACAAAAATACAATAACACATATACATACATACCTATCACTAGAAATTCTCTTTGTTTCAATGATTCATATGAATGAATATTATTTAATAATTACACTTTTAAAATTAGTTACAATTTCTATTTAATAAAACAATTTTAACAAAAAAATAATAAAAATAATTTTTTGAAACTAACAACACTATTCTTTTCACCACTAACAAAACTAAATTATTAAATAAATACTAACGTTTTAACTAAGTAACAATTTTTTAAAATGAATTGAACTGCGAAAAAAACTATATGTGTATTATTATGTTGGCACTATTTGCATAAGGGAAAAAATTGATACTTTTTAGGTAGAGTGGGAAGAAACTAAACTAGATTATATGTAAATAATAATGACAACTCACTCCCTCTTTTTTCTTTTTTGAAAAAGTACTATTAAAAAATTAAAATGGATTGAGTATATGAATTGTTTAGCAAAGATTTGTTTACTAGAAAAATAAAAGCGCTTAATTTAAAATACAACTGTTAAAAATTTAAAATACAACTGTTAAAAATGTTAAATATGCTTTTGAATCATATAAATCCTTAATTGTATTTTGCAAATTAAATAAATAATTTAAAAAAAGGAGGATCAATCATTCAAATTATTTGAAATATTTGTCAAATTATAAATACAAGAAAATGTTATTGTCCTGAAAATATTTATGTTATGTTTTAAAAGGTTATTTAAAAATTATTACGGCAAGTTCAATTTGCTTAAACAATGAAACCGTAAAAATTAAATTATTAATTTTTTTATACCTTTTTTAATTACTCTAGATATTTAAAAGAAATCGTTATACTGGTAAATTAATTTTGATTTTAGACAACAAAACGACGGCGTTTTTTCCGATTTGAGATGTTTAACAAAATTTTATTGCGGGCTACCGATATACCTGCAGAAACTACAAAACAAAAACAAAATTTGTTTTGTTGCTAATTATTTTTAATTGTTTTTTAAACTGTAAAGAGAAATGCAGCTGAATTTTACAATAGGTAGTTTTTGTTTGGTTCAGGTACGCATGCACGTAAAAACTAGAGAAAAATAATCTTCTATTAATTGTTATAAATGCTTTGATTTTTTAAAAATAGGCTCTTTAGAAAGTGAACATATACGTAAAACAAAATATAGGCTCTCTGATAAAAACTTTATTTTCATCCCTGAAATAGAATTTTGAATTGCATTAACAATACATCAACAGGCTATGGAATTTATTACTTTATGTTTATTTTTAATGGGAAAAGGCAAATCGGAGGTTTTAAATAAATATAAAAACTAAATATTGTCGGGACTTTAAAAATTAGCATAAACGGGGTTTCATTATATTCACAACTTTATTTTACCGCCGTGCAAAGCCGGGCAATACCAGCTAGTTATATATATATTTATATTATAATTTTTCAATTGAATTAATTAATCAAAATCATAATTAAAAGTTTGGATTTTAAAAAATATATAGAATTATTTCTCATTTATATGTTAATTTTATTTTAATGTTAATTTTTTTTTTTGAAACTTCTGAATTAATTATAAACAAAATTTATGTCTTTTTTGACATTGTTAGCTTTGCTTAAAATGACAAAAAAAAACAAATAAATAAAATAAACGAATTTTCACTTCGTTTTTATTATATTTTATTTATTCTTTATCATTTCTATTCAATATATAAAATTTTTTGATTTATGTTATTTAAGAATTGTAAATTTTCGATTTTTAAAAAGATTTTGTATCTTATATTGTGAGGAAACCAACAAAACGTGTATTTATTGAACAGAAAACAAGAAAAGAAAACTCATAATTTAAAAATGCCTTTTTATTATTATTTTTTTTCAATTTATATCAGTTACGCAATATTTGTAGCCGCATAAATATGGTATTAAGCTTAGAATTTTCAATGATATCAAAAGCTTTAGAGGTAACTAGCTGGTATTGCCCGGCTTTGCACGGCGGTAAAATAAAGTTGTGAATATAATGAAACCCCGTTTATGCTAATTTTTAAAGTCCCGACAATATTTAGTTTTTATATTTATTTAAA
The DNA here is from genome assembly GCA_963942525.1 of Ptychoptera contaminata. Classification (NCBI taxonomy): domain Eukaryota; kingdom Metazoa; phylum Arthropoda; class Insecta; order Diptera; family Ptychopteridae; genus Ptychoptera; species Ptychoptera contaminata. Next base: position 9,555,173 of record OZ012636.1, on the reverse strand, counting down.
ACCTCCGATTTGCCTTTTCCCATTAAAAATAAACATAAAGTAATAAATTCCATAGCCTGTTGATGTATTGTTAATGCAATTCAAAATTCTATTTCAGGGATGAAAATAAAGTTTTTATCAGAGAGCCTATATTTTGTTTTACGTATATGTTCACTTTCTAAAGAGCCTATTTTTAAAAAATCAAAGCATTTATAACAATTAATAGAAGATTATTTTTCTCTAGTTTTTACGTGCATGCGTACCTGAACCAAACAAAAACTACCTATTGTAAAATTCAGCTGCATTTCTCTTTACAGTTTAAAAAACAATTAAAAATAATTAGCAACAAAACAAATTTTGTTTTTGTTTTGTAGTTTCTGCAGGTATATCGGTAGCCCGCAATAAAATTTTGTTAAACATCTCAAATCGGAAAAAACGCCGTCGTTTTGTTGTCTAAAATCAAAATTAATTTACCAGTATAACGATTTCTTTTAAATATCTAGAGTAATTAAAAAAGGTATAAAAAAATTAATAATTTAATTTTTACGGTTTCATTGTTTAAGCAAATTGAACTTGCCGTAATAATTTTTAAATAACCTTTTAAAACATAACATAAATATTTTCAGGACAATAACATTTTCTTGTATTTATAATTTGACAAATATTTCAAATAATTTGAATGATTGATCCTCCTTTTTTTAAATTATTTATTTAATTTGCAAAATACAATTAAGGATTTATATGATTCAAAAGCATATTTAACATTTTTAACAGTTGTATTTTAAATTTTTAACAGTTGTATTTTAAATTAAGCGCTTTTATTTTTCTAGTAAACAAATCTTTGCTAAACAATTCATATACTCAATCCATTTTAATTTTTTAATAGTACTTTTTCAAAAAAGAAAAAAGAGGGAGTGAGTTGTCATTATTATTTACATATAATCTAGTTTAGTTTCTTCCCACTCTACCTAAAAAGTATCAATTTTTTCCCTTATGCAAATAGTGCCAACATAATAATACACATATAGTTTTTTTCGCAGTTCAATTCATTTTAAAAAATTGTTACTTAGTTAAAACGTTAGTATTTATTTAATAATTTAGTTTTGTTAGTGGTGAAAAGAATAGTGTTGTTAGTTTCAAAAAATTATTTTTATTATTTTTTTGTTAAAATTGTTTTATTAAATAGAAATTGTAACTAATTTTAAAAGTGTAATTATTAAATAATATTCATTCATATGAATCATTGAAACAAAGAGAATTTCTAGTGATAGGTATGTATGTATATGTGTTATTGTATTTTTGTTAAAAAACGTAATAAATTTTTAATTTTAGGATCTGCTATAATAAAATGGCGTTACATAAAAGGTATTTCAATAGTACATTTTCAAAATAGAAAAGGAGAATAGAGAATAGAGAGTGAGTTGGAATTATTATAATATAGTTTAGTTTCTTCTCCCTCTACCTAAATAGTGTCAATTTTTTCCGCTTCTACAAAAATTTTTCCACCTCTACAAAATGTTACAGAAACACACGAAAAAATCGGACTTTACTTTATATATTAGATTGTATTTGATGGCATAGGATTACAACAGGTGGAAATTAAAGTTAACACAATAACTAAGAGAAACTGTATAAAAAAGAATGAAAAAAAAAACATGTTTATAAATAAATATGAGAGGAAATATAATCATAATATTCATGATATATCATCATTATCATATGAGAAGTTTACGTTTTTAATAAAAACGAATGATGTAACGTCTGAAAGATATTAGTGGCTGTTTGTGTGCTACTGAATATTACCACTAACACCAACAACAACAACAAAAATGTAAAAAAAATTACTACGACTAAAGTCAAGTCAAATAAAATATACAGCATTCACATGTAGATTACAATGATCGTGTTCATTGTGCATATATTGAGATCAACTCCCATGATAATACATCACTTACAGAAACAAAAATATATTCCTTATACCAAATGTAAATATGTTCTATTTATTTGCAAATTATAGTATGGATCACTGTCTATTCTACTTGTTCTATGTTTTTTATGACTTTTAGTTGTACTTTTCGCTCCTTTTCATCTGACGTTATATTAAAATGTACTTTAAATAACTGTATAAGTTAGTAATACCTTTATACTATAATAAAAATTATAATTTTCTATTTACTTTTCTTTTTTTCAAAAAATTGATAACATTTATTTATCACCTTGTGAAAAATATTTCGTAAGAAAAAACGAACAGACATTTCTACCTTATCGTGAAGTTAAAAAAAAATGTGAAATAAAATAGAAACTTTTACCGACAAGGGATATATTCTTGGTTATACTTTAACCACAACTAAACTCCATCATTATACTACTACCCTTGACTCAGGTTAGCAAATAATGGTATACTGAACGGACAAAGTTTTAAAGTACAATTATTTTTCGTATTTTATTCACCTATACGAAATTTAAAAACGTGATTACAATATTAATATTTAATTTCTAGTAATATTAATTATTACTTATATATATATAAAATAAAATGGACAAAATTACATATAATAAATTTTATACATACATAATTTAATTTAATAAAGAACAATTTAGTTTTTTTTTTTAATAAACTTACCTCACTGTCATTGCTATGTAAAATTAATTTAAATCCAGGTAGTAAATTTGCTTCCTTGTTTACATCAATTAATGCTAAATTGGCGGCTGGCATACATGCCTGGCCACCTTGCCAGCCACCTTTACCAGCTATCGGAAATATACCACCAATATGTAATTCATTATATCCACTAACATAATCTATTCGTAATACAAATATTATCCACAATATTATAACACCATAAAACATAGCCTGTGTTTAATCAATTTTATTTGTCACAAAAACATTTTATTTATTTATTCATTTTTTTTTTTAATTATTCCAGAAAGAACAAAATAAACAGAGAAAAGGTAAAATAAAATTAATAAAAAAAACAAATTAACTCACAAAAATATATATTTTAATAAATAACATAAATAAAAAAATAACAAGAAAAATATGAATCTATTATAATTTAATGTAATGTCGTGAAATTAATAACCAAAAATTATTAACAATAACACAGTGAAAAGCAACCGTCTAGAATTTATTAATCGTAGAAAGTCAATAATGAATGAAAAACGAAAAAAAAAAATGACTAAATACAGGTAAAAAAACAAACACAAAAACCGAATTTAAGAAGGGAACAAATAAAAAGCATATGTAGAAGTAACGAACAATATGAAAACGATAGAGAAAATTTATGGTATTATTTTTGAAAAAGCACAAAAAAGCATGGACACCAAAATAAAAAAAAGTTATATAAGCAGTAGAAAAGTAAAAAGTAAAAAAAAAAAACATTAAAGTTAATGTAAATTAATTAGAATTAATTACAATAATTTTTATTTTCACTTTATTATGATTATTTTACGTAAATTTTTCGTTCTCTATTGGGTAAATGTCGCGTTTAGCTTAAAGAAAAGCACGTATGTGTGGTCTATGCTCTGGTTGCTGATATAAGTTCAAAATGAACGTGTAACGTATGAAAATAGAGACAAATAATTGTGAAGTAGAAACGGGGATTAAAAAAAAAACAACACAAAACGTAACCGTGGGCTGATTTATGGATTGGTATGTTCGTTATGTTTAAGGGGTTGTTTTTGTTGTTGTTCGGTGAATATAAGGTGAAATATAAAGGTGGATGATGGTCGAAAGTAGAAGCAGAGAAAAATAGCAAAAAAAAAAAAGAAAAACAAGAACACAGCACCGAATAAGAATTTGTAGTAAGAGGAAATTATTGTTGCTCACAAGCATAATATGTAACAATGAAATTTTTATGTTATTTTTTTTTTTTTGCTTTTGGGTGTCTTTGGGTTGAGTTTATAATTATTATTAAATTAGAATTTTGTTGGTGTTTTTTTATTTTTATTTTAACTTGAAATTTATTTTTATTTTCTTTCTATTAAGGTATACGGGTGAGGAAAGCGAAAGGATAATCATTAAAACACGCGAAAATTTTATAATACACCAGGTGCTTATTATTTAATGGAAACATTTATTTTACTTTACTTTTTTGTTGGGTGGTTTAACTCATATTACAATTATTTATAATAATTATAATAATAATAATAATAATATACAAAGTTTTTAATTTTGATTATTATATAGTTTTTAGTACTATTTAATAAAAAAAACCAAAAAAAATATTTAATGCCTATTTAAATGTCTAAATAAAGTTTAACGATTTATATTCTATAACACGTGCAAATTGCATTTTAATGGTTTTCAGACTAAAAACGGAGAAAGCGTGCCTCTACAAATCACTATTAGTTAATTAATTTTAAACGTTTAATAAAACACGTTTAATTATTACGTACTTATCAGATGTTGAAAAGTTAAGGGATTTTAAATTAAAATTAATAATCTAGATAAAGTAAGATGAAAAGTTATTAGAGTTTGGTGCCAAAATAAATATTTCATTTTTATAAGTATGTATATTTTCGTAAAAAAAAAAGTAAATATTCTATATTATCATTTTCTTTATAATAATTTGCTTTCTTGTTTTCATACAAAGTAAAAAAACTTTCGTAACATAATCGTAGGCATTGTCTTTTTAATTTGGTGTCTTCTATCTAACTCAGTACTTATGGAAATACTTTATGAATTTTTTTTTCTATGTCGCTTCTATATTGTAACATGAACTTATTGTTTAGGAAATGGAACCATCTACTAGGCACGTGTGCGTTGTTTCAGCTTTACCAACAAAAGTAACAAACACTTCTATTATAACCATTTAATATTTTCATAGAATAAATCTTTTGACTCTTTTCTATATAGATTTGAGTTTTTTTTTACTTTCGCCGCTTTTTACTTTATCTTATTCTTTAATACACATTAATAAATTAAATATCTTCTTACAGAAAAAAAAACTGAAACAAAACTACTAAATGTTTTATTATAAAGATATGGCAAAATAAAAGTTTGTACTGAAAATCATGTTAATGAGCAAAATATAACTACACCAAATATATGAAAGAAGAAGAAGAATGTACATACATTGTATAAAAGAACATGTATAGAACTTGATGATACTTTAGGATTTGTTACAACACATAACTACCCCTGTCTAATAAATAATAGTATCTGTATATCTTTGAATGAATGAATGCTAGTTTGGTTTATTCAAAAGGATTCCAACTTTTATAAAGAAAATAATTTTTTTTTTTATAAATTTCACATAATTTTTATACAAATTATAATAATAATAATAATAATAATGATTTTCCTTTCTTTTTTTTGTACTTATGTATTTTAATTTGAAAAGACTTTCAGTAGTTTAGTTAGTTTCTGTTTAACTAGCATACACAGATATTGCCAATTATGAACATAGTTAGATAGAGGATAGGCAGACAAACAAATAAACAAACATCTGTATTAACAGTAATGTGATGCACAGAACAGTAGTTATGTTAAGTATTAATCCAAAATATTATGTTAAGAAAAACTAAAGTCAATTTTACTATATTAAAAGGGATGCTGAAATGTTTTCTTTTCGTTTCTATTTAAAAAAACTTTAAATCGTGAAATTGAGAATAGCTGGCTAAAACAAATTTTATTCTATACACAATATTTTAGTAACTATATATTAAAGCAAAATGTAGAAAATATTATAAAGAAAAGAAATATTACGATTTATATACATTCTGAATGATAGTAGCAACGATCCCCAGATGAGACCTACAAACGAACTTGTGATATTTTTCACTTTACTTATTCTACTTTCTGCTATGTTAAATTATAAAAAAAAATCTTTGCCTTTTGTAAGACACATAAGAATAAGAAAAAATAAAATAAACTGTACTAAACTCCTTCTTTATAAGACTATAATACTATAAATTAGATGTGCGCTCTGCTTTTAAGCTCGATTATTTTATTTTAATTCTTAGTTTATAGAAGTTTTTATTAAGTTTAAGTTTGCTTTTTTTTTATTATTATTATTATTCTTTTAAGAATATTTCGTTACATTTTCCTCTACACTATTTGTTTGTTTTTTTTTTTTTTTGATACTCAGGAAAAGTTTTTCTTCTCTATTAATAACTCTTATCGGTTTAATAACTTTTTTCTAGTTTTTTATTTTTTTTCAAAATATTCCATTGGGCTTATATTATTAAGACGACAAAAGAAAAACCTTTTTATTTAACATTTTATTTGAATCATATTTCATCATAATAAATGACATAAAAAAAAAAATCTAAATTATTTTTCGAATAATTTGAACAAACATGTGCATTGCAAAAACAAAAGGGTTAAAAATTTTTTGTAAAAACTTAAAACAAAATAAATAAATTTTAATTAATTTTATCTAAATGAAAAATTAAAAAACTATTAAAAAACACATACACTTAAATTAACATTATATATATTTTTATATCTCTTGTTGTTATCCACAAGTCTATAAGAACCCATATCACTTAAAGTTTTTTTTTATTTTTTTAATTATTTAAATTTATGCAATAAATTTTAAATAGAAACGAAAATGAAAAATAAACAACAACAGAAAAAAAAACTACTATTTTATAAACACTTAATTATTTATATAATTTATATAACACTTAATTGATAACATTGAATAATAACACACAATAATTTTTTTCCTATTTTTTATAACATAAAATTCTTCTTCAATTACTTAAGAATTTTTTTTTTATTAATTTAATTAAGTTTAATTTTTTTTTTGTAATAATAAATAATTTTATTAATTTTATTTATTTTTTAAATAAGCATTTTTTCTCATCTATCATCACTACTGGCACTTCATCTAGCACGGACACGCCACGGACAGAGTTCCACTCGCTACGCTCGAACTCCATGACTGACGATAACAGAATAATTGGATAAGAGTAAAGAATCATTCCAATTTTTTTTTCTTTTTTTTAGTTTGTGTATTCGGTTTATTTTTTAAGAGAAATTATACTTTTGCCTAGGATTTTTTCAAAAATAAAACATATACTAGTGAACGACGAAAAAAAAGTCTCTTTGCTCAGCAGGAAAATTGAACAAATGTACAGAGATAGCAAGTATATATAAAAATGACGAGGAGCGTAAGCGCCACTCTTATTATAATAAAAAAGGATGTCGCCAACTCAAACGAATCAAAAAACAAAAACAAAAAAAAAACCCCAAAAACGTGAATATATTATCTCTTCGACTGCGACTGGATTGTCTCAGTAATATTTTTTTATTAAAGAAAGTAACTTTGATCAAAAGCTGCTACTATTCATACTATACAATTTCCCCTTCAAAGGTACATAGTTATTTTTGTTTGATAGCGGGTGGTGAGTCAATGTTCTTAATGGGCATTTTCAAAGTTCTGGTGTGTGCACACATTTTATACAAACACAGAATAAATAAAAATATATATATTTTTTTTATTGCGAAAACGATACAAAACAGTTCGTTACATATAATTCTGAGATTTAAAACTAAAGACGGATTGTTTATTTAAGCACAGCTGGATATAAGGATTCTTAAGTAGTTTTTATTAGACTGAAAAATAAATAAATTTGTAACAAACTATTGTAATAGTAAAATTTAATTAAAATAATAAAAATTAAAGTACTTTACCACAAAAAAATATATAATAAACAAATAAATAAAACAAAAATACTAAAAATCTAATTGATTTTTGTATAAGAAATAAAAATTTGTTAAAATCGTTTAGCGACAACGATTGTTTTAGCGTGGTTTACATTAGCAATACCACCCACAATCTAATCATTTTTCTCAATAATTTGCTCAACCATGAGCTTCGCAATCAAACTTTTTTTTGTTACTACTGCACGCATACGAGAGAAATTTGGTCCTGCGAAAACTGTGCCGAATTATTATTATCAAAATTGTTTTTTTGCTAGCTATGAGATTCCGAGAGAGTAATTTCACTACAACTACATTCAAATATTAGCACAAGAGCTTTCTATTTAGCATAAATAGAGCCTACACAGAGTTGTTCAGTTCACCCACAACAAAATGAGGAAAATATGCCGAAACAGCCATTTTCCTATTGATCGACACACCATGGTTTACATTATTGTATATGAGGAAAAACAATGTTTTGAACAGCAGCATTTAAATTGTACATGGGGCATGTGCGCGTGGTTATAGTCTCAAGTCAGTTCTATTATTTGTTGGAGCTGGTTCCTGACTTGCTGTTATTACTACTGAAATTGCTACTGCTGACTCAATGTATATATTTGGGATGGCAAACACCAACATCGAAATATTCAACTAACATTGGTTTTTATAATTCAAAATTGGGGTAGTAGATTATGTTATATTACAATAAAAAAATAAAGCTTAATATTTACCAACAGCAGCATCGGTTATCTGATAACAAAAGAGAGTCCCGTTTTAATGCCTTTTTCTCTTGATTTTTCCTCATTAAAATAATAAAACTGAAAATAAAACAAATAAAAAATGTATTAAAACCTATCTTTGGTTCATGTTAAACACATGTTCTTAGAAGTTAAAAGTTTACCCAAATTTTATTCACATATTTTAAATTGCTTCACGCTTCCGTACTTTACATTACTTTTTGAATTTACATACATTTTTTTTTTATTATTATTTTCTTTTCTTATTTTTGTTGTTTGTATTTTCTTTCTGGTTTTTCATTTTTGCTGAAAATTACATATACAATATTATTTTATTTGTTTAGTTAAATGTAATACAATTATATAAATGAAATGTCATAAAATTGTATTTACCTAAATGCGATACTAATGAGTTTATCATTTAAATGGCAAATATTACATTTGAAATGAAAGGCAAATTGGTGGCCGGACTAACTGAGGCTTTAGCTTAAATTATAGGGTTGGTAACAAGAGCATATAAATATTCCAGTTAAATTACTTTTTTTATTGGATTTGTCCTCACGTTTACTTATTATTATTATGATTATTATTACTATTATTGTTGTAATTATAATATTTATTTGCTTTTTATAACATTTTCCTTTTTTTATTCTGCTACTAATTGACTGTTTGCCTGCTTTTATATTAACTTTGTGTCCCTTCAATTCACAGAATTATTTACGTATTAATAATTGAAGTGGATGGTGGTTAAATTCATTAACCATAAAGACACAATTATATGTTTTTATATTATTGAAATAAAAATTATAACATAATTTACATTATGAGCAACATTTATTTTGTTTACTGAATATTATTATAAACACTTAATAAATTTGTATAACTGATTTTGAATTCAAACAAACATTTAATTAACTATTTAAATTAACGATTTTAATTAATTAGTTAAATTATGGATAAAATGAAATTTAGAAATAAGAAAAACTTTAGCAATATTTATAGAAGACAAAAATTAATTATTGAAAAACTGTTTAACAATTGAGTGATATTCCCCATTGAATATTCATTTAAAAAATATAGGGAAATTAAATTACCTTATATTCAGCATAATTTACATCTGGCAGTACTTGTCAAAAGTAAACGTCAGTCAGCTGTTTATATTATTTTCCCAATGTTTTTATTTAACAATAACATTGCTGTATTTAATGAATAGAATGCTGACAGTCAGCAGCAATGTTTGTATAAAATTGTTGTGCTGCTGAGTTGCCTGTCAAATTTATTTCGTAGTAATACAATAATGGCGGATCAGACTGTCATATTTAATATAACTACAAAATAAAAAGTGAAAATTAAATGCAAATTGTATTGTATAATAAATGTTTGGTGAAAGTTTATCTTAATTTATATATTACTAATAAATAAGGGTAAACAAAAACAACAGTTGCGAAATACTTTATGCAATTTGTGTACGAAAATAAAGTGTCGTTTTGCTAAGCGAATAAAATTGGAAAAAAAAAATAATTTCATTTCGTCAAACAGGTTTATTATTTTATTTTATTTTTTTTTTTTGTCATTTCGTTTTATAATGATTGTCTTGGCGTGTTATTTATATAAATTGTGTTTGAAATAAATTTTCCTTGAATAAGGTTGTTATAAACATTAGTTAAATTAATCAATAAAGTGATAAATTGTGCAATATTTACATTTTTTTAATTATTAAAATTTTTAATTGTTAAAAAAATGAATGAGTTTCCTTCTAAAAAAAGAATTATTTTTTCGTTACATAAATTGTTTTTATTCAGGGTTAATGTATTTTTAGTGTTATTAAGTTTGTTCATATTATTATTTTTAATATTTAATATTAAATTTAATAAAAAATTAAATAAATTAATTGTGTTTGATTAGAGAGATAAGACAGTATGCTCGTTTTGCCATTGTTATAGCGGCAGCAGACACATATATCTAATGTCATTTTCCTAAATTTATTAAAATTGTTTCGTATTATATTTTTTTTTAAATAAAATTAAATTTATTATAATCTAAATCAACGAGGATCGGATCTTTTAATTTAAATTATTGTTATATTGTTGGATAACTGAATAAATCTGTCAATTGTAGCATAGTTTTAAGAGTTTTACAGTGGTGGTTTTTTATGTTATTTTTTCTTTGTTTTTCATTATTTAAGCTTTTAATTTGATTTTTCTCTTTTACATTGCTAGCTGCATCAATAATATCTCGTTTTATTAAAATTTATATAAAATAAAAAAGGAAATCTTAATTAGTTTATTTATTTTTATAAACAACGGAATTGTGTTTAGACTAAAAAATCAACAGACTAATAAAATAATAAAAACTAATGCAAATAAAATAAATAAATAATGGTTAAAACTATAATAAATAAGTAATTTAAATGTTTTAATAATTAATTGAAGCGTATTTAATTAGTGCAAACATCTGCAACATTTTTTCTTTATTTACATGCAAACAAAAATTAGATAAAAATAAAAATTAGCAAAGAAAGGAATGTTTTGCATTTTTTTTTTTTTTTGTTTTCGCAAAAATTAAGAGTAAATCTTGTAATTTTTATTAATAAATATTCTTTCAAAGTATTTTAATTATAATTTATGTATATTCCCTTTATTCAAGTGTTATTACTTTTGTTGATTTTATAATTACAATTTCAATTATAATAAGTGTTGAGTAGATTATTGAAAATTTTAGTTATGAATTATTTCTTAGTAATATAATTAAAAATTCAGTTAGTTTAAAGATTATTTCTGGTATAGGAAAGTGTTTGTTGATTAAAACATTGGATAGTGTGTTTCAAAAAAATAAAATAAAATAAAACAGTCGTTTATCGGATGATAAGTAGTTAAGACACCACTGTGTTTGTAGCACTTTTAATAAATAAATTATTAGATAACATTGTAAAATCACAATAAAATAGGTTAAAAGTACAAAAATATTATTGATTTAATTAATTAATTAACATTTTTCTATTGAATAGTGTTTTGAAAAAAAAATTAAATAAAAACGTTCAAGGATGTACCCCCATCAATTAATTCTAATAATTGCATAAAAATATGTTAATTCATCGTTTTTTTATTCAATAAAATTGTAGCAAATAATTGTTTATTTATTAGAAAAGATTTTTTTTTTTGTATCTTACTTTTATTGACTTAAGGTTGTTTGCCTATAACGAAAATTAAACTATTTATGTCATATAAATTAATTTAATTGAATGTAAATTTAATGTAAAGTATGAGTAATAATTTATCAATCAAAATTCAGTTAATATTTTTTTTTTTTTTATCATTTAATGTATTTTTATTTTATTTTTTTTAATGTATTGAATAAAATAAAAATGTTTAATTATATAAATAGGCAAAAAATTAATTTATTATTTGCTTCGTTAACAAATTTATCTTATCACAAAATAAATATTAAACATATGTATGAAAGGAATTAATTTGTAGAAAAAATATAAATAAATAATATTAATTAAGTATTTTTTTTTTAGCGAAGTGAATATACGTAATCTAATAATGAATTTTCTTTTTAATTGGTTACTGAACGATAATACCTTTTGTTATTTTTAATTATTACTTTTAATGTGTTAATTTTTTATGTTTTTTTTTTTTTTTAAAGAAGAAAAAAATTCAACCAAGAAACAAGCTAGAGGATAGAAAGAAACAAAACCAAAAATAAAAAACAACAATCTTAAATGTCGTCAATGTAAACTAAACGAAGTTGAGTAAAATAAAATGTGACAATAAAAGTGACATAAAGTTTCATACATATAGCGAAAAAAAGAAAAAAATATTGTTTATTTTAAGATTAAAAATTAAAAAAAGCAAGAAAAAAAAATTAATTATCATTTAACAAATGACAAATGTGTAATTTGTATACATTTAAAAGAAGAGAGAAAAAAAAAACAACAAACCTAATAAAAATATATAATAATGTATTCAACGGAATAAGTGGTGTTGACTTCGGATAAAAAAAAAAAACGTTTTTGTTTATATGTTTTGTTCTCGGTTAAAGTTTGTATTTTTCTTTTATTATTAATTAATTAAGAGAAACAGTTAAAAAAAAAAATTATTAAATTTTGAAACGAGAATAAGAAAAGGACAAATAAAAAGACATTTCTGTGATATTTTAATAATTAACATAAATTTGAGAATAAAAACGAGAAAATTGTTTTGTTTTGTTTTTTTTTTTTCTTAAGTGGATAGACAGTAAAGTGGATATTTTACGTGAATGACATTGTTAGGGCCAGGTGCCCCAGGTATGGCATTTATGATGAAAAAAAAGAAATATAAGTTTAATGTTGAGCTACAGCTGGAGGAGCTTGTTGAGGTACCATTTCTAAATGCTGTACTCTTTGCAAAAATACGTTTACTCGATGGTGGCTCATTTCAGGAATATAGCAGCAGGTTTGTTACTATTATTATTTTTTTAGCAAATAAATTAAAAAACTACGAATCTGATTACAAATATGATTTCATCTTTAACTTTGTTTTTTCATAAAGCAATTTAATAGATAAATACAAAAATTTTCAGCGGGCCAATAACATCGTAAAAATATTTTATTTTGATAAAATTTTTAAAGAAAATAATTAATTTGCTATAAAAAAAAAATTATTTTCTTTAAATTCTTTTTTACATCATAAAATATAAAAAATAAGAAATTAATATCAAAAAACAAATAAAATATTTATGATTGCAAAATAGGAAAAAAATAAATCAAAACACCAAAGCAAAATGGAGAAAACAAATTAACCGATTAAAAAAAAAAATAATAAATTATGGAAATATTTTGCAATAATTTTTTACCATACATAAACAATTAATTTCTTTTGTATTAATATTATTATTTAATTGAAAGAAAATTAAATTTATTATAACATAAAATACCAATAAACAAAAAAAAAAAACAATTAGTCATTGTATATGCATTTCACAATTCGCGACCATGAATTTTATGTTTTTATTAATTTTAAATATTATTTTACTAATTATGATAATATGTAAGCAATAGTGCATTGGTATAATTTTTTTTTTATGGTGACAAAAGAGTACAAAATTAATAAATAAAATAAAATTATTGCTGATAATTTTTTGTTATCAAATCAAAATAATTCTAATTATAATTGCGGTATGCTGTTTGTTTGTTGGGTTTTATTTATAATTAAATGCATAAAAATTTTCTACAATTTTTGATGTAATAATTTTAAATATGTTGATATTTTATACTGATTTTAGATTATTGAGCCAATCCCAAATGACTAAAATTTCGTTGAAATTCTATTCACAAAGCACTGATTAAAATTTTGTCATTATTATTATTATTATTACTTTTTTTTGTCTATTAAATCACATTTGAAAAAATGTTTATAAAGCTGATAGTAGAAAATTACATTATGTAAATAGTATTGGTTGTGACTTATTGTTGTCTGTGGTTTTGTTAAACTAAACAACCATTAAAGTGTCAAGATCAAGAACAATAATGCCGTTGACTAAACTATTACGGCACGCTAAGGTTGCATAACAATTAAAATCACTACTATAGCTGTGACGGTCTAAAAAATTAGATTAATGTGGAAAATGAAGAATATATCAATTTTTTTTTTGGCATTAAATTGTATAACGAATTTTCTATTTATTTATTTTATTAAAATTTATATTTTTATTAACAGAAAATAATTAAGAATTCCGTTAAGAAGAAGTAAAAAAAAAAACAAGTTTCAATGTTAATGAAAATACAGAAATAAAACAAGTAAAAAATAGTTATAAAAAAGTTTATATATATTTTTTTCAAATTAATAATAAATTGCTTAATTGTTGTAACAAGTTTAATTTATTATTATTTTTCGTCGTTTTTTTTTTTTAAGTTTTTCTTGTCTTTTATATTTTATTGCCATTCATGTTATAGAGATAACACGGAAAGCGAATTATATTTTATGCTTAAATGTATTATTATTATTTTATTTTTCGTTTAAAGAGTATTTTTAGAAAAGAAACAAGTTAAATGGCATAATTGCATTATACGTGTTGGTTAATGTTACGAAATAAGAAATAATTTATTTTCTGTTTTATTTCATTTAAAAAGTAATTTTTATTTTTTTCTTTAGTTAATTTCATAATTTTTAAGCTATTTTTTGAAAAACATTTCTTTTGCTTTTATTCAGCAAATTTATTATTGTTTCTTTTAAAAGTTTAATTTTATTTGTATATGAAAGAAAAAATAATAAAATTCAACCCAGAATTTTGCAATTAAAACAGCGTAGCGACGATGATACTTTAGACAATAGTTTTGCAAAAATATAATGAGAAAAAATGTGTGCGGAAGTATCAAAATTGATATCATCTAAGTCGTTGTATGCTATCATTTGTTTATAAATTTATTTTTGCCAAATTTTAAATGCAATTATTATAACTGTCTATTAGCGAAAAAATCCCAAATCAATCATAAGTTTTTAACTGAGATTTATCGCTAAATTTACGTAACGTATCCTGGCGCTAAAATAATATTTGTAGAAACAAACTAATCCAGAGTAAGCTCTTTTGTAATTAGCGATTTATATTCTGCAGACAACATATACTTCTGAACAGATATATCTTATGCAATTTCTCATCATTTTATGTTTTTTGCACAGCAAATTTAAAAACTAGCTTCTCTAGATCTTGTGAAACGATACTTCTTGTGTATTTTAAGTGAAACGATACTTGTTATCGCTAGCAAGCACTTACTTAAATACTTTTCCATTAAGATTATCAGAAAAAAGCATGTTCCATAAATTAAACTTATCTCGTTTTTTGTCAAATATTGACGTTTTGTCAAAAATTATACTTAATAATTAGTAATTATTTAACAATAATTAATAAATATTAAATATTTTAGAAAAAATCATAACTCTTTAAAATCTATCAACTATGTACAACAACTTTTGATTAGCACATCTGAATGTGTTTTAAAAAAGAAAAATAAAAAACGTGTTACATTTTTATTGATTAAAATGCGTATCGCGTAAATCGAGGCATAAACGAAATTCAAAAGACATAATTTTATAAATTTTATTATAAAGATAAAATAAATAATTGTTGTTTTTTTTTTCTTTTCTTATGCTTGGTTGTTATTTCTTAATGATAATAATCAATGAAAATATTTTTTAAGCAAATATTTACTTCAATAAAAAGAAAAAAAAATACTTTTTTTTTATCAATAATATAATAATTATAATTATTATTATTATTACTTGCCGGTATTTGTTTACTTAAAAAAGAAATATTATTTATAAAGTTGAAAGAAGTTGTTGTATATTGAAAAATCAAGGCAAAAAGAAATATATATATATATTATTTTTCTTCTATTTTTATTGCATTTCACTTTAATTATTTATTGTTGATTTTATTTGATTAGCAGAAGGTTGTTACTAATTTTTTTTTTTTGCTTCTCTTAAAATAATAAATAAATTTCTATTTTTAATTATGAATTATAATTATTTTTCTTCTTCTTTTTGTTTTTAAATTTATGTGTATTAATAATTTAATTAATTATAATGCCATGTGTGCCATTTGTTTACATTATAAGCATCATCATACATGTGGAGAGTGTTGTGTTTCAAAGAAAAATTATTATTATTAATAATTATTAATTTACAAAATTAAGCACATATTTTATGTGTGTGAATTGAATATATCTTTTAATTTTTTTGGATAATAAAAAAAAATCACAAATAAAATGTACTTTAAGAAAAGGTTATAATATGTAATTTAGTGTTGTTATATAATAAAATGTAAATTCAAGACAGTTAATATTGTATATAAATTTTTGTGTATATGGCGAAAGATGATTTTCTTTCCTTTTTTATTACCAAAAATATATTACCAAGCAACAAAATTTAATAATTATCATAAAAATGAACAAAAAAAAAAAAAAATTACACATAATTAAAGTTGTTATGCGTTAAAAAGTGTTGAAATTAATGAAATGTAAATAAGAAAATTTGGTCTTTCGTTTTTTTTTTTATTATTTTTAATTCTTATTTTTAGAATAACAGTTTTTCATTGTTCTTTTTTTTTTTTTTTTTGATGTAATTTTATTATTATTTTAAGAAAAATTAAATTCTTGTTCATTATTTTTCTTTCTTTTTTTTCTTTCTTCGTTTATTGTTTTAATTAAAATTTCATTGATTTAAATAGAAATGTTATTTTGTAATTTTTGCAGTAAAAAAATAATATTTTTTAATTATTTTGAAGACTGTGTCGTGGATATATTATTAAAGCGGTCAGACGTCAAGGGTTGACTACATGCTTAGAATTTATTTATTAACGCTAATATTACATAGGGTTTAAAGTTCATTATAAAAAAAAATTATAACAAAGTGATAAAAAATCTGTAAATTTCACAGCTTTGATCACAACATGCGATTTTATTTATTTAGTTTGTATAACAAAAAAAATCTTTAAGGTGTGGGTGGTATCGTGTGCTAGATCTCACATAAAACAGTAATATTTTAATCGCAATTTTTTGTAAATCAAAATTGTGTTTATAAATTCAGTTTGAAAACACAATTTTTCCTGATTGCAATTAAATTGTAAAAAATTGTTAATTTAAATAATCTTTCGATCATTTTAACTGGAAAAATTATTAATAAAAATTTCTTTTATTCACACAATATAATTGATTTAAATGTTTACTAAAAAAATGAAATGAAATGTTAAAAAAATAGTTAATCATTATAGTTAGTAGAGAACATCCGTTTTTTTAATCATTACTTTTCCGGTTTGGTTTTATTTTTCATTTATTACTTTATTGTTATTCGAGTAGACAACATTTTTTATTATTATTTTTCATAAAGTTTTATATTACTTAGTTTTATTATATATCAAAAAAAAAAAATTTTATCGTACTATATTTAATCAGCATAATTATTTTATTCATTTTCTTAGCGTTTTCTTTCTTATTTTTGCGTAAATTATGCATAAATAAATAATTAATAAATTCACTAGAAATAATTAAAAATATTTCTATAAATTTAAATTTAATTAATATTAATTAATGTAATAATAATTAAATTTATGCAAAAAAAAAAAATTAATTATTTAATATGAGGGATTTTTTTCTTATGTAAGATTTTTAATTTATTCATAAATAAATGTTTAACTATACAACGAACAGGTGAATAATTAACCTTTAATGTAGCTATTCTGTATATTTAAGTTAATGAATTCTATAACTTTAGATGTTCTTAATTTTTACTGCGACAGAATATTTTAAATATTCTAAAAAAATTTTAATGGTATACGATCTCAGGTGTAATTATATTCTGTCTAAGAATTTATTGCACTTTAATTGTGCTTTTTGGAATAATTATTCGTTTTTTTTTTTTGTGAAAAGAACATCTATGTTCCAAGGAAAACCAGCTATAACTTTTTATACTAACTAATTTTAATTAATATTCTTTTTTGATGTTGTGTTTTTCGAACAAGCAGAAGTAATAAAATGGGTTTTTTTTTCGTTGAATAATTTTGATTAAATTTTAAAAGCAAAATTGTAAAACTTGGAAAAAATAAAATTGATTTAAAATCAGGTGTTTGTTTTTAGTTTTTGATATGTAAATTCTCTCATATTGCAGTTTATTTAAATTTAGCTTTTTAAAAAAAATATTTATCCAGAATTCTGCCTTTACAAGTATACCGGATTACGTTTTTGTTTTCTTTTATTTTCTTTTTTTTAGTTAATAGATGGATTTGCTTAATTCCGTGTTATTTTATTTAATTAAATTTTTACTTCAAGTTTTTTTCTGGTGTTTTTCAAAATTAAAAATTGATATAGGTTTTTTTTTGTTTAATCATATCTATAAATCATTTTTTTTTTGTACGATAATAACGAAAATAAACTAATTTTATCTGATTTTTACCGAAATTATTCACAAAATTTTACTTTATTATTTGTTTACTTTGTGTTTCTACTGTTGCTTATCATCATATATTTATTTAATTTGCTTGTCGTCATCTGCTAAATTTACCCATGCACAATGAAATAATGTTATATACAGTGAAACGTGTATGATTATTTTTTATTTTATCTATTTTTATAATTAATGATTAATCAATTATCGCAGAAAATTTTTTTGTTTTTAATTTTTTGACTTTGTTACTGATGTTTGCATTTTTTTTCACAATAAAATATTCATTTTATTTGTACAAATTTTGGTTTGAAATTTTCTGTTTTATTTTCTTTTGTAAAAACGAAAACAATGTTTTATCAATAGGAAATTTATTTTTATTTTTTTCAAACGTGACGTACGTATATATAACTTACGTGTGTTTTGGAAATTTTACTTGTGCTGTGTGTATTGTTCGTTTATTAAAGAAAATAAATGTATTTATGTTATTAGATAGAAGAAAGTTTTATTTTCTACGTAGGTGGTTTAGGTTATTTATTTTTTTTTCTTCAAACCCTTATTAAATATTTATGACACAGTTAATCACAAATTTATAATCATAAATATAATTTTCTATAACAAATTAATATCGCAATTCATTGTTTTATTTAATTCGATTAGCATAATTACTGCTGACCCATCAATAAACTTAATTACAATTACATTGCATAAAATTTTATCATACCTCTTGTTCTAATTGGATAAATATGCTTTATGTTTTTCTTTGTTATTTTGATATAATTTATGAAAATCGTTTGTAATTTTATATTTATTCAGGTGATTGACGTTCTAATCTTAATGCAAGGTCTAGACTGCTGATAGCTAAACTAAAAGCATTAGCATTTATGAACGAAAAAAAAAAATTGTTTTTCTTGTAAAAATTAAAAAATCAAACAGTTTATTTAAGTAACTGATTGTTCGCGAATTGTTTTTCTTGATAAAACATTTCTGTTTTCTTTTAAACATTTTAATTTTTATTTTCTATGAATAATTTATTTTCTTTTTTCTTTACAAAGAATGATTAATAATAATAATAATTTTAACGAATTTTTGTTAACTACTACTGGGTAGGCTGGATTAAAATAGCACACAATTAGCTCATAATTTTAAAAAAAAAAGTGACAGATGGTGTTTATTTAATTATTCTCATTTTTTTTTTGTTGGCTTAAAATTTAGGTCATTTTAGTGTTTAAAATTTTGTTTGTGTTATTTTTCTGTTCTGTTTTTAAATAAAGGAAATTACATAGTTTTCTTATTTAATAACTGCGATACTGCGAATTAAATTACTATGAAGCAACAATGATATGTTGTTTGCGTTTTTTTTATTCAATTTATTATATTTATTTTTATTATGAAAGGTAAAAGTTACTAGGTAGCAGCAGGTTGAACCTTTTAAACACGCATTTCATATGTAAATTATTTCATTATTAATAATGACATATCATGTCCTAAAGTTATTATTTTTATTATAATTTATCAAGTAAATGGTATGATTTCTGTTGTGTGTGCTAAACCATCGTGTGTATAAAAATAGAAAACAAAAAAATTATAACCTGTAATAATGTGGTTTTATTTTATTTTTCTTCTATATAAATAAATATCGATTTAAAATGTTACTACGCAAGCATTTGCTAGTTTTGTAGGTAGCTGAACATATATATATTGTCAAATATTATGTTTAGAAGAAATAATTAAATAATTTCTATCAATATTTATAAATTTTATTTTAAATTAAAAATAAATAATAATTTCTCCCTAATATTATTATTTAATTTTATTTATTTGTAATAAATTGAATTGAATTGATTTTTTTTTTATTAAATTAAAATTAATATATTTTCCGCTATATTTATAGAAATTTTATTTATTTATATATTTCTCTAATATACATATTTAATGACATATTTTTTATTCGTATAAAAATATCTAAAATGAATCAATAATTTATTAAATAAAATTGTTTCTACTTGTGTGTTTATTCGCCTTTATTTTATTCATCTGCATGATTTTCAGTAACCGGTTGATGGTTTTTTCGCTTTTCCTTTTATTAATGTTTTTGTATTTCTGTAATTGAAAAAAGTATATATTACATGCAACATGATGTGAGCTTAATTAGTGTGCTTGTGTTTTTTTTTTTTCGATTTTCTGCAATAAAAAATTATTTCTATTAATTTTTCCTATGTTTATAGAAGAAATCTGCACTTTTTTTTTTCTTGTATTATATAGCATTTAAAGAAAATGTAAATATTTAATAATAAATTTCTATAAATTTTTATCATAAAAAACTCAATGAAATTGTTTTATTTTTCTTCAATTTCTTCTTTTTTTTTATTCTTTAATTGCTTTTTTGTGTATGCATTGTTTTAGCTTTATTATTTAAATTTCTGTTAAGTAAGGTGGTTATTTATTTTTTTGTTTGCCATTTTAAAAAATAAACTTCTGCCTTTAGAAATATTAATTAAATTTATTGTGATTTCAACTGTGCAAAACTATTAAAATATTTAATTACTTATATTTACTTAATCACTTTTTTTTTATTATCTTTAAATATTTTTATTATTATTTTTTAATGTAAATAAGTAAAAAATTTAAAAAAATTATTTTCCTAACTATTTCTAATAATTTTGGTTTTTTAATAAATACAAAAATTTATTATTTTAAAATTATTGTATATATTATAATTTTTCTTTAAATTCAACGAAATTTCTTTATTTATTTCCCAAAAATTAAAATATTTTATTTGATTTTTATTATAAAAATACTGACAGATATGACTGATCAATGAATAAATATAATTTTTAATTGAATGAAAAATTTATTTGCAATAATATTAATAAATTACACCACGATACATTATTATGCCATATTATACTTTAAATATTTATTAAATTATAAAATGTATATGTATCCAAAATCAAAAAAGACTAGATATGTACTAGTAACTTTGTGGTTGTCTATCAATTGATAGAATATTATTGTTTGATCATCACAAATTATATTAAATATATTCTGTAGCACATTTTTGATTATCTACGTCATATGGATATGAAAAATTTCTTATAAATTATTATTATTATTAATATTGTATCAGTTTTATTTTATTTTTCTATCTTTTTGTAATTTAGTTCAACTGATTGTTATGTGTACAAAATATTAAATAAAATATTTTAAGAGATAATTTAATAAAAAATTAAATTCACTTAAATATGTAAAAGAAATCATTTAAAAATATTATATAAAGTTTGTTTTTTTCTTTTTTTTATTGCAAATTTTTTATTTTATAATATTTTCTGTTTTTATTAATTTATTTTTATTTTTTACGTAAATAATAATTGAAAGCAAACAATATTGCATATAGTTTAAAAAAAAAAAACGCTGTAATATCTATTTATTTTTGTACATTTACATACATGTTTATAAATTACAATAATATTATTTAAAAAAATATTTAATTTTTTCGAATTATTATTATTTTGATTAACGCGTAACGTAGACTTTTTAAAAGAAATTCGGTTATGTTATTTTAGAGAGAATTCTACCTTAAAATCATGAAGTCGTAAGGTGAACTTTTGACGTTACTCGTATATGACTTTTAAGTGTTTTTGGTCAGAAAATTTATAAGAACTGAAATAGAAATTTATTATAATAAACAAATAAGTTGTGGTGAAATAATTCTTTAAAAAAAAATATATTCTACTGTTAAGGTATTATAAGCATATGATTAGCTGTAGGATTAACTAGATTACTAGATTAGTAACGCATAATAAATTGAAGCCGTACTTTCTGGTATTCATGATTAAGGTGAAAAACAAAAAATAAAAATTTTTCATTTGGTTTTTTATTATCAAAAAATATAACTTATTTCATAAATAAGAGCATAAAACACAGTATAAAAATGTTTTAAATAAAAATTAAATTGTAAATATGCAACACAATGTAATTATGTATTTTACTTTGTGATAATTTATGATATACGTGTTACAACAATATCATATTTATATATCTAAAGTTAATATTTATTATTAATGTTTTTTGTTAGTAAAAATGCATTTTATTATTGTCACAGGTGCCACACTGTCGTCGCCTTTAAATTATTGAGCAGAACATTATAGTCACAGTTTTTTTCCCTTTTATTAACTTAAATTATTGATTAAATATGAAAAAATAACAAATAAAACAAATTCTATTTGATTGTAATGTTTATAAATCACGAAAATTAAGTAATAAAAATATTAATAATTATTTAAATAGTAAAAATAATTTCATTTATATTCAAAAGTTGCATGAATAAATGCACTTAAGTATGTATTTAACTATTTTTATTTTAAATTTTTCAAGATAATTTATTTAGATAATTGTTATCAATTCATATGATGGTATTATGTAGTTAAATATGTAGCCTAGTTGCATAATTAATTTGTTTGTCAAACATAACAATTAGTAATTTTCTTTTATTTTATTTATTATAATTATGTCATACTCATTATAGTTGTATAATGGACAGACATATACTGGTTGCTATATTTACATAACATATTATTTTCATTATTATTATTAAAGAAAATAAAAAATATATTAAATAAAACGATTAATTTTTATTTATCATCATAATTCATGACAATTGTATAAATATTAATAAAAATAATAATAATTGAAAATAATATGCATACGTTGTAAAAATTTATATAGCGTGTGTTAGAAAAAAGAAGAGGAAAAAAACACTGAAAAAGAATTTAAAATATTTCTTATGTCGGTATTCACTTCTGTACTGCACTAATTTATTATTTTTATTTGATTTTTCTTTATATTTTTTTATTTATGCAATAAAAAAGTGTTTTTTTTTTATTTATAAATATGCAATAAAAAATAAATTATTAATAAAACACAAAATCAATTATTAAAACTGGACAAGGAGAGAGACACACAAGTGTCGATTTATTGAAGGAAAAAATAAATAAAATATGTAAATAAATTTTGCAAAAGTGTTTTATTTTGACGTTTCTAACTGTCAATAATAATACTATTGCTGCTTGTCTGCCTGCCTAACCATTATCGTTAAAATATATATTATAGGAAATATTGAAAAAGTATTTTTTTTTTTGATATATTTTCGTTTTTCTTATTTGACGTTTTAATAATTTGAAAACATTTTTGTTCTTTTATTATTTTTGTGACTGACATTTACCCAAAAAAAAAAAATAAAAAAATTAAAGAAATAAAATTAAAATGAAAATATTTAAAACAATTTAACATGATGTGGTTGCTTTTGTACGTACTACCAATAGTTTGTTATTTAGTTTCTTTGCAATAAACTTTGATACATTTTTTTTGGTGTGTTTATAAATAGTTTTTAGAAGTTTTGTAACTAACATTTTTTTTAAAGAGATTGATTGTTAAGGTTCTAAATATTTTATATATTTTATTGGTGGGTGGTTATGCAGCAGTATAGTTAAATATATGCCTTTAGGAATCCTACTATTGACTAAAGTTTCTTAAAGTTTGTTTTTTTCTTCTATTTTTGTAATAATTGTAGGCGAAAAGATAATATACAAATTTTATTTAATCGATTATTTAAAAAAACAATTAATTTTCTTTTTTCATGGGTGAATGTAATCCTTTAAAATGCAATAAATTTAATAGAAAAATTAATGTAAAAATAAAATTACGATAATTTGATTTTGCTTTATGTGTAACCTCTTTAGTTTATGGTTCGTATGCTTATAGTTTTTTTTCAGTTATATAGTCAAGTATTAAAGTTTGCAGATTTTTATTATTTTTTTTTATTATTACGATAACAATGAATCTATTCAAGCACCAAGCACTGTATATTATGTATTTATAACATCTAATTTATTATAACTTTAGTTTTGCTTAGTTGTGCTATTACTACTTGAAATCTAATAATGTAGGTCAATAAAGAATTATTATTTTAGTTTTTGCGTTTATTCTACTTTAAATATGTTAATATATATATATATATATTTTAGGGTGCTTATAATTCAACTCTAGTGAATTAGCCTTAACCTGTCTTTTCTGTATTTAACATTGACATTATATTCTAATTTTCTGTTTGGAATTTATTTTTTGTAGTTTTTGTTTATGTTACGAAAAATTGTATTTACTTTAAGCTTATTACATAGTAATTATTGATTTTTTTGTTGTTTGTTTTCAGTGGTATTTAGCCGTTTGTTTAATTCTACAATATATAATTTTTTTTTTTTGTGATTTTTAATGTTTTTTTACGTTTATCGCGTTTTTATTTTGTTTCTTGTAATTCAATAGAATTTTGAATAGTTTTAGTTTTTTGAACAATAACGCAAATAAATAAGTATTTGTTTATAATTTAAATTTTGTTTTGTTATTTAGATACAATTATTATTGAATAGCGAATAAAATTTAGTTGTTATGACCGTGTACTACTACCCTTATTTTTTAACGATCGCCTTCAGCAAGCATACCGGTTGTAAGTTTAAAGCAGTTTTTCTTTTTGGCTGTTTGTTTTTGTTACACATTTTTAAGTGTTATAATAACAATAGTAATAAAATAAAGTTTTCATTCTTATGTGTTAATATTTTTAAGTGCTTTTAACCCTTAATTTATTATACTTACTGGATTTTCAAGATTTAAACAATGTCACATTGAACTAACAACAACTACAACTAACATACTTGTCTAGTAGTTTAGTCTTAGTTTTCATTTTTTATAACATAAACATATAATTTATAGTTTTGTTATAATGTAAACTTTTTCTATAAATCATCACTTAAGAATAGTAAATTTTTTTTATTTATTATTACATATATACATATATTTTTTAATGTCTTTTTTCTTTGTTGTGTTATTTTCGACATTGTTTGCACAAAAATCATATAAAATAATTTTATGATTTAAAAAATAACAATAAAAAATTGATTTTTTATGTGTTGATTGTCAAACACGTTTTTTGTTAAAATATAATATATACATAATGCGGTTAAATTATGATTTTCAAATGGTTACATAAATTTCGTACAGAATATGTATAGGAATAATTTTTAGTGTTTTTTTTTTCAGATATTCTTCTCGCAAGTATATAGAATAAAAATAATTTCATACTGAAAATAAATCTATTGTAGCACATATGATCGTGTGGTGGTTTAATATTTTATAGTTTAACAAAGTATTTTGTTTTTTTAGAAGAGGAAAAATTATTTCTTTATTGAAAAATGTGTACCGAAAACAAAAAAGCGATTTGTCTCAATTACCAAATGGTAATAACTATTATTTATGTTACGTAAAATTACGTTATATAACCGTCGTACAGTAACATTTTTGGTCAATTTATATATTTGTATGTACCAGTGATGGTATAGAAATTAATAACAAAATTAGTTTGTGTTTCTATTTCAATTATTTTTATAGCATAATTTGTTTTGCTGTGAGTATATATGTGAAGTGTGCTTGCTTTCATTGCTGTTACTTTAAACGTTTTAATTGAATTTAATTTGATTGTTTTTTTTATCATGATTTAATTTTAAGTTTTGGTTTTTTATTTTTACGTTAATTATGCGGTGTGAGGTAATCAATTATTTCAGTGAATTTAACAATAATAATTGTTTTTTTTTTTTAAATTTAACGTTGTATTGAAATAAATATATGAAAAGAAATGAAAAGAAAAAAAATTAAAATATTTCAATTTATTAAATTTGGTAATCGATTAATGAAGAGAGAAAAAATTTAAAAATTATTTTTTTAATGAATCTTAATGTTACTCATCAATCAATTTATTAAATATTAATTTAATTGACATTTTTATTGTAATATAATTTTGTATTGCTAATATTATAATTGTGAAAGATAATATTATTATTATTATCGCAGATAAATTTAAATTATTACGTATTTGATTTTTTAAAATTATTTTGACATTTTTTCTTTTTGCGAAAATGTGTATATTTTATTGCCAAATTATGCAATTTTATTGTTTTGAAGATGAAATGACATGATTTGTTATTTATTTGATTTTAATTTTTATTAATATCATCAGGATGCAATATGTTACCTTTAATAATTACACTGTTGTTTATTTAATTATGTTATTTGTAATTTTAAATACTATGTGAAAGTTTGATTCTACAAATTTATATGGCTAAACAGTTTTAACAATGAAAAAAAATATTCTTTTCTTTTTTGTTGATTTTCTTTTACATCGAATTATAATGACCGTTACAATCACTGTTTGTTTTGTCTAATTCATTTATTAGTTACTGTTTAACATTTTACTTTTTTAAAGCTTCTTTTACCTTAAAACAACTGTAACAGTAACAAATTACATATTGAAATTTCACTGCAAAAGTTTTAAAGTTTTATTCGGTAAACAAATTATAATTTTTATAACGTTAAAAATGGTCAATTTTCTCACATATAAAAACGAAAAAAAAAAAAATTGTATAAAACTGCTATTTTGTTTGAAAATAAAAAAAAAGAAAATTTTTTTTGTTTATTCTGAAAAAAAAAAACCATTAAAAAGCCTTTAAAAAAGTTTTTCTTTTTATAATTAAAAATAATGAAACGAAAAAATTTATTATGTAATTATAAAAGTATTAAAATATTGAGATTTAAAGTACATTTTTTTTTAGCACGTTGTTTTTTATTTTCAGTTTTAGTTGTATTTTTATTATAAATGAAAAATCTTTTTTGTAATTTAATGAATATTATTAATTTTACAGAAAATTATTTAAAATTATTTGTGCTGATCTGATCAGCAATACTCTTTGCAGTATCTAATTGACGTGTGGGGAAATTTTCTTTTTCCTTGATTTTTATAGTTGTTTATTGATATCTTACAAAATCACTTATGCAAAATAATTTTAATTAATCTAAAATTATTAGAAGTTATAGAAATTAAATTTATTGTCATCAAACAGATTCTTTAAATATATAATTTGTTTTAAATATGACAATGGCAGCACCCCACCGTTTTATTTATTACAAATTGCGTATATTATATATATATTTATATGAGTTTAAGTTTAAATAATTTTCAATAGAAATATGATGACGCGTTATTAATTATACAGTAATGTTTTTGTTTGCTTTCCCCCAAATTTTGTACTATTTGTAATTTATTAAATTTAATTATGTAATATTTTAGTGCCAATCAATCATCGTCTGACTATTATATTTTTTTCTTTTTTGTCGCGTTTCTCACTTCTTATTATAATTTATATTATTGTTTATACCCAAAAAAAAAAATAAAATTAAATACATTTTTATGAAAGAAATATAGAAAAAAAAAACAAGCATGTTGTCGTTATAGATAGATATGCCTTTTTATTAATTAGTTTATTTTTATACAAGTTTCTATCTTCTTGTTTGTCATTTATATTTTATTTTCTTATGTTTTTTGTGAGGTGTTTCATATGTTTTCTTTTTATTTTAGCTATTTTCATCCATAATTTAAGAAGAATTATATTTTTGTAACATTTTCTTAGGCTTATTATTAGAATAATTTTATTTATTTTTTGTGGGGCACCGACAATTTTTACGATAAAATGAAAAATCTTAAAAAATATATAAGCTGTGATTTAAGTACGCCACGAAAATTCTTTAATACTTTTATTTTTTTATAATTAATTACTATATTGCGTCGCCGAATTGTATGCATCTATATATATATATAAAGTTTTAATATTAATTAATTATCTTTTAATTTTAGTTTATCAGTACTTTTGTTGATAATGATTATTTTTTGCAAATGTCGCGTTTTCCGGTAATTTTACTTTTGTTTTTCTTAGTAAAAATATTTAATGTTGTTTCTCTATTTTGATGAATTTTTATATTCAAAATAAATAAATGTCATAATTTCGGCAAAAATTATTTAATTAGAGTGGCTTAGTTTGTTGATAAATGATTAAAGAATAAATAAATAAAATGTCAGTTAAATGTTGTGTACATTTTTAAATACAAAGGTGAATATTATATATAAAATTTGAATTTTAATTAAACTTTAAATCTCAATATATAACATTTATTTGCAAGGTCGTCTACTACTATATAGTTTTTATTTATTTATTTATTAAATACTTTTAAAATATGTTTTGCAAGAGTAAAACAAAAAATATTGTCTAGATCAGTCAATGACCATTATTTTACAAAGAAAAAAAAGTCTCAAATATTTATACACATGTGCAGAGGTTATTTTTCTGTTTAAAATATCTTATTAAAATCTTTAATTCTAATGTGATCTCATCATTCATTTTTTTATATAATTATTGAATCATTCAATGAAATAAAATTATTCGTAATAATAAAAAAAAACTTCTGATTAATAATATTAATTTTAAATGATGATGTTTGATGATTTTACTGCTGTTTTATTAACATAATTTATGTGTAAAAATGTTTTATTTCTCTCTGTTATTTTTATATAATTTTCAGTTTACAATTACTTTACATACTATTGTTAAATAACATATTTAATTTTTTATAATAAATGCAAAAAAAAAGTAAAAATATAAATATTTTGGCATAAAAAGAAAATTTACTTTCACAAAATTTTAAATTAAATTTAAAATAGGAAATTAAATTTAAATTAAAAACAAATAAAATGATCAATTACTAAAAAAAATTATAATTTTAATCGAGTTTATCAGTTATATTTGTTTTATTTTCATTATCAGTTATTATCGAATAAGTTAATCGTAAAATGTGCGAAAAATGTCTGAATACAAAAATCATTTTGTTGGTTTTTCAATTTTAGTATTTATATTTTGAAAATTAATCTCTACTTGTTTACTACTGTTTGCCTACTTTAATTCCAATATAATCTCCTTTACGAATAATATTTACTAAATTATTGAATAAAGTTATAATCTTGATAATGAATTTACATAAATACGATAACTAAGTGAATAAAAATAATATTTTTTTTTATCAATTTATTTAAAAACTTAAATCTATTATTACACCAACAAATTAACTATATTATACTACAAATTTATGCTTAACTTTTGTTTAATTTGTATTTTCTACCTTTCTTATTTGTTAATTATTTTTATTTGTTTGTTATTGAGTAAAATCAACCAACGCAACGTAAAGCACAATTGTAATAATTTTTTTTTTATTATTATTATTATTATTTTTTAAAGAGAGGAAATTACAAAATTACATAAAGAAAAATAATTAATTTTGTCACAAAATAATTTATATAAATAAATACAAAAAATTATTATATTTGTTGGTTTGTTCATTGCAATTTTACTTCTGGTTTCATTTGCTTTGCGTTTTTTGGTAGAGTGTTATGCTTGTCTGTTGACGTTTTTTCTGCATAAATGAAATTAATGGAAATGAATAAATTTGATGAGATTTTAAATGGTTGGGAGGTTTTTTTTTTTGGTATTTTCTTACACAATAATAAATATTTAAAATATTTTCCTGTATTTGACATTTTTTGTTATTTATAATTTTTATTTTTTAATTTAAACTTAAATATTTAATATAATTTTGTCGCTATAATATCTCAACCACAATAACCGCTTAATATTTTAATATTTAATTTAAATAATTATAAATAATCTTATTGAATGTAAATTTTTAAATAAAAAAAATTATGTTTCTTTTTTTTTTATTTTATGATAAAATATGTTTTTCGGAACTTTGTGACTTTGACTTTAACTATTTAATTTTTTTCTTTTTGTTTATTTAAAATGTTTTTAGTGACAATATGATTAAAAAAAAAATTATATATATAATTAATTAAATTCTATTTAAGCAATGTTTGTTGAATTATAAATTGTCTTTAAGCATGATTAACATAATGAATATGTGCGTGTTTTTTTGCTATAACGATTTATTTATGTCTTTCTATTTAGCAAAATTGTCATTTAAATGATTAAATTGAAAGAAGAATTTTTATTGAAATTTTTGGTTGTATTCGTTGTTTTTTTTTTTTTACTTGGTAATTGTAATTTAATGCCATTTTTTTTATTTTAATCCGGGAAGTGAGAATTAATTCTATTATATATTTTCTTTTTGTTTGTGAATAATTCGTAAAATAAAGTTTATACATTAAAAGTTGTCTCAGTAATAATAATAATAATATTGTTGCTTCGTTACATTTTATTGATAATAATATTAAATTTAAAACGAAAATATTTTGTCCACTGTAGTGTAATGTAATAATATAGACGACACTCACACTATTTAAGTACTTATTATTTTATTTTATTCAATGTTACATATATTCTTCTGATAAAACCATCGGGTGCCTTTTTAAAATCGTTTTTGGTGTTTATTTTTTGTTAAAGTATAAATATTTACTTTTTTTTTTTTGAAATTTATTAATTTAATTTCTTCTAAAAGTTCCTGTGTAGAGTATGTTTATAATTATTGTTATTATATTTGTATATTTTATATATCGTTATGTATTAAAAAATAATAAAAAGAAAAGAAGTTGAAACGAAAAAAGAAATACACCGAAGGTCGTTAAAAACTTGAAAAGTAAAAATAAAAAAAAAAAAAATGCTTCGTATGTTTTCATCATTGCGAATTAATTTTATTCATATTATTTGCTTATTTTTTTTTTATTTGTCATTAAGATCACCAAGGCATATTTTTTTTTTCTACCGTTACGTTACCTTCCAATGTCGTTGGTATTTCTTGTTATTTATTTTTGTCATTGCAATATTTATTTATTTATTTTTCTCAACAAGAAAATAAATAAAAAATCTTTTAGATTTATTTGTAAATTCATATGTTTCTTATTTTTCTTTTTATTTAATGTGAATTGCAGATCTATGTTTTTAAAAACATTAAATAAAATTAAACATTGAACATATGTGTGACTAACCAGCATGTACAATACAAATGAATGACGTATGTTGTATAAACAAACTTAGTTTAAAAATAAATGAATAAAAAAATGTTTACATATTGATATGATGTGTGGTTGGTTATGACGTAATTTTTATTTTTTCTTCTGAAATATAATTAAATATTTATAAATTATTTTTTATTTTCATAGTTAAGTAAACGTGTCATATCTAATATGTCACGGATTATATCATGAGAGTGACCATGTTGATGCCAAGTAAATAATACTAATAATAATATAAGAAGCTATGCCAAAATATAGCAAAATAATGCGCATAGTTAATAAAAAGATTATAAAAACGTTTAATTTTTATTATTATTAAGCTTTAGAAATAAAATTCTATTAAAATATCTAACGAATTAGTAATGGTTTTTGTAGTTAAAAGTACTTATATATTTA
This sequence comes from Ptychoptera contaminata, assembly GCA_963942525.1. NCBI lineage: Eukaryota > Metazoa > Arthropoda > Insecta > Diptera > Ptychopteridae > Ptychoptera > Ptychoptera contaminata. The sequence goes on along the minus strand of OZ012636.1, from coordinate 9,523,598 downwards.
ATAATACTTTCAGACCTTTATTAATTAATTAATTAAATAAGTGCACTTAATTTCATATATTATATTATTTATAACGATAAGTGGTTGACCATAGTCAACAAATACATTATTAATTCATCTCTATAATAAATGCATATGAATGGTTTAACTGCTCTTATCAAGCTGATTACAAAACGTGTTTATTTAGAAGTGCTCTTTTGTCAAGTTAACTATTTTGGATAATTCATTACATATAGATTTGTAATAAAAATAAAACCCCAAATCACTTTATCAATGTATGTTAGGTCAAGTAGGACAAAATACTTACATTTTTATTATATAAATTTTATAAGCTAATAAAATAGATAATTTTGTCATCATTTGAATCAACAATTCCATTCTTTTTGAAATCCTAGAATCATCTAATCTTTGTTGTTCATAAAATTTACCAATTAAATATATATCATGTCAATCAAAATACATATAAATGAAAAAATGGTAATAAAAAATAAATTCATTACAATCGTGATCATGATATAACTCTTTGAAAATGTAATAATAATAATAACAATAAAAATCAACTTAACGCAATATTACAATACAATACTAAAATCAACAAGAATGATTGATATTAACTATTTTTAATGATGACAGTAGTTAAATAACGCAAATATTCATTAATAATATCTATTTTTAAAAGAAATTATACGTGGGTGCAATGAATAAAGAAATGGTTACATATTAAAAGAAAATGAGAGAAAAAAAAATAGAAGAATAATGTAAACAAATATTATAGGAAAAATAGTAATAATAACAAGAGGAATGTAAACAAAAAAGAAAAATACACGCATGGCGTGATTATATATTTTAAGGATAACACTTATTGTTTATGAATAATAAATTAAAGAAAATAAAATTGTTTATTACCTAAGTGTAGTCGCGAGTTGTTGTATGTTTTTTTTTTTTTTATTTTTATTGGTTATTGTTTATCATCATCAACATCATTCATAATATTTCCATTCATTTTGTCGTCGTCATTTTTTTTTTATATTTCTTGCTTTTCCTTTTTATTGTGTTTTTTGTTTTATATTTTTGCTCTATTTTATTTTATTCATTTTTGTTAAATAAATAATCAATTTTTATAAGGAGTATTGAACAAAAATGGATTTATATTATTTCATTCACAAAAGAAAACAAAGAATTTGCAAGCATTCTTTGAGAAAATATTATTTATTTTCTTGATATAATTATTAAGGTGTTGTTGTTTGTTAACTTTTTAAATACGTGCATTGATAATTACCTTTTATTAATTATCTTAAATGTGTTTATTATTCATATATTTATAACATATTTATTATTTATTGATTTTTTATTTAATGTATAAATAAATAATATTTATTATTATTGTTATGATAGAATTAATGTTAAAAGAAATTAAAGAAATTCTTTGAATTTTTATTTATTATTAATAGAAATGTATAGACAATTAACAAAATGAATATATAACCATTCAAATTAATGTTTTCTTTAATTATGATGATGATTATTTTACTTTTATTTATTGTTATTAAATAATTCTTTATTTACAACAACGATAAATAAAAAAATGTATCTGTTATTAAATATGATTTAAATTTCATTAATTGACGTGAGTGTGATTTTATTAATCGAAAAATATCTGATTTATGATGATTTTATAATAATAAAAGAAAGAATACTCTAAGATTTTAAAATGTGCAGATGTAATTGTGGTTACATTTTTTATTTTTCTTTAAACGATGGTAAAACTAAGTAGTTAATAATCTTGAGTCAAACAGTAGTAAAAACTTTTTTAAAAGATAGCAAATAATCACTTTAAAAATATTCTTTTGCAATTTATAATTATAATCACTTTATATTCAACTTCTGTGATTAATACAATAAATAAAATTAGCTTTGTTTTTCGTTTTATCTGTATTTTAAATGTTATAAAAGCATTATTTTCTTTTTTATTTACATTCCTTAAAAAGGTAGATTTAATTTGCTTTTATCTTTAGTTTATTTAATTTTTTTCTTCTTTATTTTTTTATTCTTTTGTTAATTTAATGTAATTTATTCTACTTTTTTTTGTAAGATAATAATTTTATTTTATTTTTTATAATAAAAGTGATTTATTTTTCATAATTATTCTTGAAAGAATAAATAATATTTAAGAGTATGTACGTAATGCAATTGACGTGAAGGGGAAAGTAAAAAAACCGTTGCCACTTTGCTAACGCATCAAATATAATTGAGTGAAGAACGTTTCGCTAAAAATTTCTTATTAAATTTAAGACAAAAATTTTAAGTTAATTCAAATAAATCTGTATTTTTCGAATTTAAATTTTATAATAAATTAATTATTTAAATAAAAATAAATTTCCCAATTCAATATGTTATTTGATGAATATTAAACAAAAAATTGATGTAAAATAAAGTGTCAATCATATTGAATTGAATTTAGATAAATTTTTTTAATGGAAAATAAATATAAAATTTCTTTACTTCAACTCAATCATGACTAAAATGATAAGTTTTTTTTTTTCAAAAGAAATGTTTATTATTTAATATGATAAAGATACTTTTTTTAAACATCCATAATGTAATAGATACTATTTTATAGTGTCCTTTTGAAGTGTTTTTCTTGCTTTTAGGGTAAACGAATTTAAATAAAATACTTTAAGTAATTGTTGTTTAACTATAAGTCGTATTATTTTCTTTACACTATTGTTTCTTACCAATGACGATACAACTTGCAAAGTGCTAATATTATAAGACAAAACAAGAATAATTAATACAAACTTAGTAAAGTTGTTATTAATAAAATCGTTATTGAATTAATAAAGCTTATTAATTAATTTTTAAGGTTAATTTTATTTAAATGTTATCGAAAATCAATGTCAACCAATATAAACAAACATATATATTTTATTCTTAAGTTTTTATATAAATTTTTACTTTCATAAATAGCAACTTGTAATTTTTAAAGTAAAATTTATAACATACATCCTTTTTACATTATTATACATATGATTATACTAATAATTATTATGTTATTGAATTTTAAAATAAATTATGTAATTAATAAATGTATTAACATACTAGGCATACGTTAAAATGAATGTTAATATTAAAGGTCATTGAAATGGAAAATAAGTGGAGCAATGCAATGCAATAAAAAAGTTTTATTAAGAAACGTGTCAAAAAACGTTAAATAAATTATAATTATTTTTTAAATATTAAATAGTATATAAATGCCCATTGTTTAAAATAATTATAATAATACTATTTAATAATATTATAATTTCATTATGTTAATGAAAATGTTATTTATTTATTTTATTTTCTATGCTAATTACAGAGAGGAGGTTACAGATCACATAGTAAAATGGGGACAAAAATTCGAATTTCCATGTAAAATGTCAGCAAATGCTTCCACAGGTGTTTTAGATCCTTGCACATTAAGAATTTCCGTTAGAAAAGAAGTAAAAGGTGGTAGAAGTTATCAGGTAATTTATTCTTAAAAAAAAATAAAATTAATTTCAGTAAAAAATTAATTTTTTATTTCTTTTATATTACATTTGATTAGAAATTAGGTTTTATTGATTTAAACTTGGCTGAATTTGCCGGCTCTGGTTTAACGTCAAGACGTTGTCTTCTAGAAGGATATGATACACGTCATCGTCAAGATAATTCAATGCTTCTTGTTGCTATTAAAATGCATATGCTTAGTGGTGACATATTATTCAAAGTGTAAATAAGATTTGTTATTTTTGTTTTCATTTAAACAATTTTAATTTTTAAAAATATTTTCTACAATTTTTAGTCCTTCCCCTAGTTTAAAAAATAAACAAATATCATCACAAGATGATTTAGGTACAGTAATTGGTGGTGTACAAAGTTCCGGTACAACAACTGGTAATGTTCCAACTGTACAAACAACAACAGTACGTAGTAATGCTGGTACAGCAGTTCCCCATTTAGCCGGTGTTAATCCAACTACTGGACCTGGTAGTGGTACTAGTAGCAATAATGTCGTTGCTATTAATAGTGGTAATGGGTTAATGACAGCTACAACTAAAGATGATGCATCAATTGCATCTGGTTCATCCGGTTTTGGTTCTTTAACAAAAAAACGAAATAATCTATTCTCCTCAGGTTAGTAAAATTTTCCTTATATTTGATTCTTTATTATATTATTCGTTCTTTTTCTTATCTACTCTAAGATTATCAACAATCAATGGAAATGGATCCTGCCTCTTTTATTTCTTCAATAATTACTGATTCTGGTAATTCTGAATCATCAGAGCCACCAACATCAATAACTGAATCATTATCAAGTGGTTCACAAAATGTAGCGTATCAACAACAACAATTGCAATTACTGCAACAACAACAAGGTGCTTCCATATCAACAAGTAGTGCTGGTGGTGGTGGTTTAGTTAATAATAGTGGGGTAACTGTAGAAATGGGTCATTCGAGAAACTCGAGTAATACTAGTCAAGTGAGTATCATTTCATATTATTAATTATCTTTATTTTTTATTTTTTTATTTTTTAAAAATCATATTTCTTATTTATTTATTTTTAGATGTCCAAAGGATCCGGTTATAGTAGTTTTTCACATAGTCAACACTCAAGGCAGAGTTCAGAGGGTGACTCTGGTCATACAAGGTTTTTATTATTTTTATTTACTTATTTTTATTAATACACGATAATTTTTTATATTTTTTAAACTTAAACATATTCTTAAATCAGCATTAAAATTATATATAAGAATGTTTCTTCTCTTCTTTTGTTATAATTGAACGAATGTCTGATTGTTAAATGAATTAATAATCTCTGTATACATAATAATATTTCCTAATCTTTTTACTAATTTATTTCTTATATGTGATAAACACGTTTTGAATATATAAATAACGATATCAAAAAAAAAAATTAAAAATTTACAAGCAAACATTTATGAATAATAAAAATAATAACAATAATAATATAAAGAAAAAAAAATATCAAATTGTTTGTGTCTGCCTTTAATGTTATTTTTATTGACGGCCCCTCAGAATAATTAATATAAAAGCATTTATGTATTTTTTATTTGCAAAAAAAAAATAACTAACAAACCTCTACATATATAAATAACGTTTATTATTCTAATTTAAGTTAATTCTTTCCTTATTTATTTTAACAATTATCCTTTTTTTTTACTGTGTAATTTATGAAAATCAAGTAGAGCAACATAGTATCATTACTTATATTTTCTTTAATACAAAAAAAAAGAAAAGATAAACTAAATTACATATTTACTAACCCTAATATTATGTAATTTTCTTATTTCATTTCATTTATATTATTTATCCATATTTTTATTGTTTTTTATTTTTGTTTAATTAATTACATTTTTTACATTATGTTAAAAGTTTATCCACTAAAAATAATTTTGTTAATTCGTTTTTAATTGAATAAAATAAAAAAATCATTTTTTTCTTTGTAAATTGCGAAAATATCACTAAATGTTTTAATTTTTGTGCATAAATTTATTTATTATTATGAAATTTTTAACGTGTTGTAAATTATAAAAAAAATATCGCCAATGACATATACATCAGTTAATTATAAATAATATTATATTTGTCACGTTGTTTTTTTATTAATATCATTTTTATTTTTTTGTTGTAAATATTATTATAAAAATAATAATAATTTAAAACACAAATTAAAATTTGTTTATTATTGTTTATGATAAATTTTATTATTTTAAAGGATTTAAATGCTAATTATATATATTTTTTTTTAATTTTTACACAAACAACAGCAATTATTATACTGCATGTATCTAAAAAAAATTAATTTAATTATATATAACACATTTTATAAACAATTAATTCTTTGGATTACACTATTTTTTTTTATGTGTATTTAACAATAATTTAACAGGGTTGTATTTGTTTTAATGTTTATACATTTTATTATATGCAAATTTTATATTTAAACTTTTGATTGATATGCATACTTATTATCAATTTTTCTTCTTTTACTACTAGGTTATTCTTATTTGATGGTTTAATAATATTTATACATATATATTGGTTATTGTTTAATGATTTTTATTAAGTCTTATTTCTTTTAATTAAATATTTATTTATATACTATTTTGTTTGTTTGTTGTGTTTGATTATTATTTTACTATTTTTTTTGTCGTTTTGTTGTTTTATTGACTCTATTTTTAAAGGTTTCACTCTGGGTTTCATAAATCTTATGCATTGTATACAACTAATCGTTTATATCAAAAAAATATAACTATGACTGGTATGAAACTTAAAATGCCTACGACATTATCAACAACAACGACAACAATAACGTCAACGAAAATACATAATAATATTATAAATAACAATTATAATAATAATAATAATATTAATAATAATAAAGAGAATATAAATGGATTAAATAATGACTCAGTAGATGATGAAGTATTTCATACACCAAATACAACATTAGATGATGAGAAAACTGATTCGGGTATGGAAGAATTTGGAACACCATTGTCGGATACACCTAATATGTATAAAATATCAAAGATAAAAAGTACAGGTAATATACCAGGACGCAATACACGTGAATTCTTTTGTGATAATTATGCTAGTTTCGAGGAACAAACTGATTCTGGTTTAGATGAACGTTATACATCACCTAATAATACTTTTGGTCTTGTACGTATTAAAAGTTTAGGAAATTTGCCAGCAAACGAACGTGCATTTGGTGACACACCAAAAGATTTATTAAAATTAAAAAAAGATTTCGAAAAGAAACGTTTCGGTTTGGCAAGAATGAAATCATTGAATAGTTTAATATTGAACGATCTTGAAGAGGATGTTGAAATACGTGAGGCATTGCCAAAAAATCATCGACATTACCAACGTCATACAACCAAGGAGTCGCCAAAAGTATTAAATATACAAAATAATGATTTCAAAATACCAATTATGTTTCCCAAACAGCCAATAGTTAATGGATTGTCGCATAGGCAAAAGAAGACAGGAAGTGTTGGTGACACAAAGTTTCTTGGAAACGAAGATAGTCCAGTTGTTGACACACAAACTCCATATTGTTTGACACGAATGAAATCTTTAGGGACTATACCAAATATAGTATCGGAGCAAGTAAAATATGACCCTTTTCTGACGCCAATGGTCATTAGAAAAATTTCAACAAGCTCAGGAACTGTTAATCACGAAATAAAAAATTTGCGAAAAAGTTCCATTCGTTCTGAGGATAACAAAAATAATAATAGTAATAATAATAACAGTTCAGATGAAGAGATTTGCTATGACATGATAGGCAGTAGACTAAAACGACATCCTAAAAGCTATATAAACGACAATGACGATCATGAAATAATAATGCGAGAACACAACATGGCAGTAGACATTGAATTGTTAAAAGCACCTTTTGAGAGAGGATATCGACGTAGCTATAATTATGAAAGAAAAGTTAAAAGTTCGACACCATTGAGACAGTCCGATGGTTATTTTTTTATGCCACAACATCCATCATTGCGAACTGTTAAAAGTATGACGTCCACAATAACAACGACAAAACCAGCCACACTAAAATCTAAATCTGCAAAAGAAATCGGCACAACATCATTACATAATTTACCAACGGATAATTCTAATAATAATATTGGTGGTCGTATTGATAGAAGGTATGAAAATCTTTCAAAAATATATAATTAATAAAATTCGTCTCAATATATTCTTATTTCCATGTTTAATAACGTTTGGTCTATCCACTTGGTTTTGTATTTCAAAAATAATTATATTAAATTAATAGTTTTCTTTAAAAAATTGCTTTTTTTTGTATGTCTTGTTTTTAACAAAATGATTTATCATTTCACTATCACACTTAGTTTCTGATAGTAATTAATCAACATTTAAGTTTCTATGCAAATAAATTTCATTTCATTTTTTCATTTTTATGCTAATGGTTTTTTTAATCGTAGTTTTTATCTTACATTTATTCTTTAAAATGCATAATCATTTAACATTTTCATTCACAAATGCTAATTTTATTAATATAAATTTTCTTAAAATTTTGTCCTTTTTTTTAGTTTGTTTGCTTAAATAAGAAATTTTAATGATAAAATGTCGAGCAAATGATTTTATAAGCAATGAAAAAGCTTAACAATTGTGATAGTTATAAAAAATGAAGCTTTTTGCTACTGCTTTTTATTAAATTGGAAATATAGAAGCTTTAATTTTTAAAACATATTTTGTATTATCATGTCTTTCACAAATAACTATATATTTTGCTTCTTCCTTTTTGTAAATAATAATTATTAAATAAAATTAAAATAATAAATCGTGAGTATTTAATTAAATCTGATTAATTAAAGAAAAAAGAGTTGTTAATGATTCTTTAATCACATAACTAGCTATGGTCTAGCACTTAAATAAATTCTAATTATAAACCTCATAGGTTAAGTGGTGAAATTAATTTATTAAATATAATTTTAGTTAAGTAATTTCAGTAATTGTATAATTGATCTATTAACATTTAGTTATTAACACACATAGTTATTTCTATTTGCATGATATGATTCTGATTCTTTATTATTTTTTTAATATAAAACTAAAATTTTGTGACAAAGTGATTGTTTTTTTTTTTTTTTATTCTGCATGAAAATTATTATTATCTACATAAAAAAATCATTCATAATTAACTGATGGTTTCGTTAAACGTATTTAATTATAAAAATAATTTCGGTTGATAAATTGTTATTTTATTTTTATTATTATTTTGTTTCATATATTTTCATTTTTTTTTTTTTTGTAATTAAATAAACAAATTAAAATTCCCAACATACACACCACTGGTCTACAATGTAATAGAAATACATCATACTAATATTAGATTAATATTTATATATATTTTAATTTATTGTATATTTTATTAATAATAAAATACAAATCATAACATAAATAAATGTCATAAAATAATTAATTAAACAATATGAACATACAAATCGAATAAAAAAAATCAATGTAGGAGTTTATCTGGTCTACATCGACGTCTTCTTGATGGTAGTCAACGTCAACTATCTACTGTGTCATCAGTGCAAACAGCAACGGCATCGTCAACACCAAGTCCTATTGAAATGGATAAAAATCAATTACAGCAGCAGCAACAACAACAGGGTTCTCCGATGGCTGGTGATAACCTAAATAACATCCTCTTGTCATCATCAGCTGGTGCAACAATTCCAACTACGACAGCTACATGTACACCGTCATCATCATCATCATTAGCTATACGACGGCCGAGTACTAACATGTTGGTCCCTAAAAACTACTTTACACTATTATTATAATTTTTTTTTTTTTTTTTTTTTTTGGTTATTCCTATTGTTTACCTTTTTAACATAATTTTTAATTAAATATACTAATTTATGGTACTTTCTTACGTTATTCCTTTACTTAATTTTGTTCTTGTTGTTGTTGTTAATGTTGTGGCTGTTTATTAATTAAATTTTTTTTAATTATGTATTTAGGAGCGAAAATTTAAACTATTTTCTATTAATTTATTTATTTTTTTTATTTGTTTGTGTAAATTACTAATATTTTTTGCATTTTTTATTTGGTATTTAAGTATATATATTTTTACAATATTCATATTTAGTTATTGTGCGTGGTGTTGTGGTATATTGCCTACATATTTCTCATTCTATAACTATATCTTTTTTGATTCATTATTATAATTACTTTAGCTTTGTTTGTTGTCTGTTAATATATATATTTTTAAATAAATTAAAATTTCTGTAAATATTTTATTATTTTCTATTTATTTGTTATTTTAATAATATAATAGTTTTATTACTAAAAATTATTAACTAAAAATAAGTAAATAATATAAATAACAATTCATTTTTATTGATTTATTTATTTAAAAAAAAATAAAATATTTATTCTCTTTCTATATATGAAAATAATGTTATTTATTCAATAGAATAAGTTAATTATTTGTTATGTTATTTGGGCGCAATATTGTTTTGTTTTCATTGCTATTTATTATTTTGATTTTATGGTTTTTAATTATTGTTGCATTGTTGTTTCTTTCTTTATGTCAATAAATCTTTTTGAATGAATAAAACATTTTATTTCCAATAATTAAATTAAAATTATCAAGGAAAGCAAAAAAGAAATCTAAAATAATAATAATAATAATAAAATTTTTAATGAGATGAGTTTTAAATATTATATTAAATGTTTATTAATTGAAAAATTTATTTATTAAGTATTTGTTTATTGATTTGATGTAAAAAATTTTTCTTCCACTTTTTTTTTTCTCTTTAATTTTTATTTGATTTTAACAAATTAGAAATCCAAGCTCTGGATCATTACAAACAAGCAGTGAAACTGGCTCATTAGATCGTATGAAATCGGCTGTTGAGAGACGAAAAAAAGGTGGTGGAGGTGGTACAGGCCTTGAAGAGACTGGACCAACTGTATCTGGTCGTGTTGAAGGAACCCGTGTTAATCCAGATTCATTAATTGATGAATTATTAAAAAATACAAAATTAGATCAACTAGAAGAGTCAGCAGAAAGTAATAAAATGAAATATTCTAATTTAAATAAATTTTATTTACTTATTTAATTAATTAATTAAAATTCTTATCTGATTAGCATCTGGCCTACAGTTATATATAGGACGTGATGGTACAGCTTCATTGGGTAGTCACACAGCTGGTGTATTCAAACAAGTAGTTATGCAAAATCCGAGATAGTAGAACCCCTTGATTATCATTGAAATAAGTCGGCAAAACAAATGTCGCCTTAATCATCAAAAACACCATAACCACAACCACCACGATACTACAGCATACTGACAGCATCAACACGTATCATTTTTGATTATTATTAAGTCTCGTATATTTTATTGTTAATTTTTATTAATGTTACAATTTTTTTGTTATTAATTTAATTTTATTGTTAAATATTTTTAAAAGTCAGCAGCAGCTAAGTGGTCTCTATTTAGCATTATGTTATCAAATCTAATTTTATATTCATTATCTTCTAAATATCTATATTCTTCTGCTCCTCTTGTGTTGTACCGCCAATTTTATCATATTTATTATCCTATAACTAATAAAACAACAACACAATTTTGTTTAACATTTACAAAAGAAGAAAACAAAAATAATATTAACTAAATAAAATCTATCCTTCAACCCACTTTCTTCCTGAATAATCTTTTAAACAGTGTTTCAATTACAAATAAGACAAAGAAAACAATTAATTAATGAGACATAATAATAATAAATTATAATAAAAAAAAAAACACAAAACTAATATATTATAAAGAAAATATATTTAATGAATAATTTATTTTAATTAATTAATAATGAAAGATTTTTATTTATTTAAAAATGACAAGAATTTTGTTACCCTTGTGGTTTGTATGTTGTTTTTTATTCTTCTTCTCTGATTATATTTTGTATCTTCCTTATTTTTAATTTATTTAATTTAAATTTTTTGTTATAAAATGTGTAAATTGTTTTTATTTATAAAAATATTTAACAATAATTTAAAGGAAGAAACAATAATCTAATAAAATTATTATTTAAGATTTGATTTAATGTTTTCTTATTATAAAATTGCATTCGATTGAACTTTTAACTGGATTAATATTTTTCTTATTGTTGATTACTATTGATGATTTTTATTAATTTTGTTTAATTATAATGAACATGTTAAAATAAAAATTATAAATAGTTTAAGAAAATGCTCTAATAATTTGATTAGAGTATTTTCTTTTTAATCTTTAATAATTTTATTAACAAATGTTTGATTCTTTAATCGAATGCAATTATAATTATTATTATTATTATTAATTTAAATATGTTAGATAGAAAATGGTTTAAAAACAGAAAGAAAGAAAGAATTAAATATTTATATAAAATAATTTGCTGGTGACTCTTAATTAAATAATATTTTCTTTAAGTTGAAAAAAGTATTTATTTTTCTTTTTTAATTTTCTTGATTTTTATTTTCTAGTCACCAATCGATATTAATTTGTTTTAATTTCTTTAAAAGAATTTTAAACGAAATAAATTAATTAAAATTAAGAGTTCTTATAATTTTCTTCCTTTTTTTCCTTTTAATTTTGTTTGTATTATTGGAATTTTCGTTTTTCTTATTTAATTTTTCACTAGCAAATTTTTTTTTTGTTTTTCTTTTGAATTAATGATTATTTTTTTTAACCAATGCTATTAACATTTAATTATGTAAGAGAAAAGTTTAAAGTAAATAAAAATTTTAAAGGGTAATTTGTACACATTTTGTTGTTAAAGTCAGTATTTATTTTCTCTTAAGTTTTATATATATAAATATATTATTTTATTAATTAAAATGATTTTATTAATATTATTATTAATATATATATATATAAATAAAACTCATAAAAATAGAAAAAAATAATGATAATAATTATAATAAAGATAAAAGAATTAAATAAATAAAAAAATATTTAATATAATTGTGCGTTGCGTTCCAAATAGAAATAAAAATAATATATACAAAACAATAAAATGAAAAATATATATATATATATATATATATATATATATATATATATATATATATATGGTTAATATATTTAAATTACAAATGAAAATATAAAAGAAAAATGAGTTAATATTAATTATTTAAAAAAAATCATTTAGACAGAACTTTATTTTTTCAATATGCTTGATTCAATAATGGGAATAATAATAATATTAAATAGAATATAAATAATTAATTACATTGTGGTGTCCTACTACTTATTTGCAGTTAAATATTTTTTGGTTTTTGCTTATTGATTAATAACTTAAGTAACTAATCCTTAATCAAGTAAAGTTATTTACGAAAACCACTGTTGTCCAGTGAAGGATTAAAGACGGTACGAAGTGACTACCACAATGTAATAAACGCTGAAAAGTAAAGTTTTAATGTTGACGCATTTTTTTCATTTAATTTTTAATATTTAAACAGTTTATTGAATTTATTAAGAACATTTTAAGTGGCTATTTTGTTATAATTACGCTTATTGAGCTATTTTTTATAATTATATTGTATAAGGGTGACATGAGTTCTTCTTTTTTTTTTTAATATTAATTAAAAATTTTATTTCTGCATTTAAGCGAAAAATACAAAGAAAAGAAAAATTAATATTTTCAAATAAAAGCAGCATTAACTTATTTTACACACAAATATTTACTTTACTTTTCAGCACATCAAACAGAAATTGTTTGTTTATTTATTAAAGATAGAAATGTCATTAAACTCTTTGTAAAGAAATTATAAATTCTGTTTAATTAATTTAATGTTTAAAATGAAAATGTCTTGCCTACAAAAATTGCAATAAAGGAAGGAAAAAAAATATTTATCGCTCCAATTGCTTCCATCCACAATGTTATCTATAATTATTGATTAATCTGCAAAATAATATTGTAATGTCTTGTGTTGTTTTTACCTATTTAAAGTAATTTACTTGCATGTTTGCCAATTTTTTTTTTTTTTTATAATTATATAAAAAATTTCAATAATGATAATAATAACTAAAAACAAATAGCTCAAAATTAATATTAATTCTCTTCCGTTGAATTACTTACTCTATATATGTTCTAAATAATTAATAATTAATGTGCTCTATTATGGCGCTAATTTTAGCTAGTAATTTAAAATTACTGATTAAACTCTGAAATAGAAATTTAATTTTATTTATAAACACTTTTACAGTGAGTGTGTGTATTACAGAGTTATTCACCATTAGAATGTCTCTAATTTATTTTATAAATACACAAAAAATAAGCGTTTTTTTAAATTTACTTTTAATGTCCTTGATTTAACACTTGATAAGTTGTTTTTTTTTTAAATAATTGATAATAAACAAAATGCGAATGATTTGTAAAATCGAAAAAAAAAAAATAACGCAAATAAATGGATTTGATTTATATTAATTATTATTTTTTTTAATTTAACAATTAAATTAATTTAAGATTTTCTAGAGTAATTTTTAATTTAATTATTTTATGAAAAAAAAAAAAATGAAAAAAGCTTCCTTATTATATTTTTATTTATTTAATTAACAAATTAATTTATGATTTTGAAAAGGATAAGAAATAAAAGTGGAAAAAATGTTAAATTATAGTTTGTTCATTATTGTTTTTTTAAATGAATTGAAAAAAAATAATAAAGATGAACTAATTTATTTAAAGAAAAATTAATAATTAATTAGCTATTACTCTTGTAAATATTGTATTTAATTATTTAACAAGATAAAAATTAAATTAAAAAACTAAATAATAAAAATGGTAAAGAAAAGAAAATATATATTTTAAAAAATAAATATATGTATAAACATATATATATACAAATGATAATTGATCATTGATTTAATTTAATTTATTTTAATTAATTAACAGAAAAACTTTGTAAGAAAAATTAAAACAAAAAATAAAACACACAAGAGTGTGTGTTATAAGAATTCAGTGATATATGAAAAATGAAATGAAAATAAAAAAGAAAATAGAGATGAAAATTTATTTTAAACAATTTTTTTTTTGTTCTTTTTATTTTTTTAATAAGTAATATTTAATTAATTAATTAATTTTATTATTCGGCAGTTCAATTGGATTGTTTTTTTTTTTTTTTTTTTTTGATGAAACGGTAAGCAGTTTGTCTGTACTAAATGTAACTGGATTCGGTTTGTGCTATTGATAAATACGTCTATACTGGTTTATTATTTTATTGAATAACATTATTTTATTGTAGCTAAGACACAATTTTACAATATGTTCTTCTTATCGTATAATGGCTGAATTGTAATATTATTTAAAGCATAATGGTCCCATTTGAAAACCAAATGCTTGATTAGGAAGACCATAATCCACTGGATAAAAGTCAATTATTGGTAAATAACTTAATTTTTTTGTACGTATCTCAAAAACGGTTTCACTTTTACTTTTGCCAGACTGAAAATTAAATAGTTAAACGTTAGTAATTTTTATGTTTAAAAAATGAATAATTTATAAAATATTACCTTGCAGCCATCTGTTAATATATTTGGACGCATTGTATGATGCTCGTTATGAATTTCAACTTCATTTTCACCTAATAACTTAATAGATGTATCGTAGTTCTGCGTTTTTGTATTAAACCAAGCAGCACTATTAATGCATGTGTATGTGAAATTTTGATAACCCTCTTGCGATAATAACCTGAGGAACGTCATCTGAACAACTCCAATTGTTTCGTATGTTATCCTGAAACCTCCGCGTAGATTTGAATACCAATCGTTTTTATCGTTTTCCTTCCGCCAAGGTATATTTGGCATTTGTGAACTATGCACATCAGGAAAGACGCACGTTTCTCCTTCTGCTGTTATATTGCAAAATACATATACCGCATCATCAGCCATTCCCAGATTAGGATCAATCCAATACCATCCGTCTTTAAACTGTGGATGACCATAATATAAATCTTTACATGTTCTCACTGGATTATCACGAGTTCCGACTGGTTTTCTTATTCTATCTAATTCTTGTCTCATTGAATAAATGGAACTGTACATATCAAGAAACTTTGGTCCCATATCATCTTTTTTGCGTTTTTTGTTTGATTTTTTCGGTGATTGCGTTCCAACACCCATCATTTCATCTATATCATCATCATCAAAAATTTCCTCTACTTCACGTTTAATCCTTTCCATATTCTCTGCGTCTCGTCTGAGTCTGTCTTCACCTTTAGTTATACTAAATTCATTCATACGGAACAGAATTTCAGGTGGAAGTAATGGTGCCTCAGCTGAAGGTCCTGGCGGGCCAGGAGGACCAGCTACTCCTGTTTCTCCCTTCATTCCAGCCACACCCTCAGCTCCCTTAGGACCTATTGGCCCTGGCTCACCTGTCAGTCCCATTGGACCATCGTTTCCTATTTTTTTTTAAATATTTATAATTGAAAATTATGGATAATTTTTTATTAGGAATTATCTTATTAACCTTTAAGCCCCGGCATTCCAAAAGGTCCTGGGTCACCTTTCGGACCTTCTGGGCCTTGAATTCCTCTCGGACCACGTTCTCCCTTTTCTCCCATGTCTCCTTTAATACCCACTAAACCTAATTCACCACGATGGCCTTTCATTCCACGTTTACCTCTATCACCTTTTGATCCTCTAGGTCCTAAATCGCCTATTTTACCTGGTTGTCCTGTTTCACCAGATTTTCCTGGTGGTCCAACATCTCCCTTTAATAAAAAATGATATAATGAAATGAGGAAAACATTTAATAAAAATTATTTTACAGAAGGTCCAGGTGAGCCACGCATTCCTGGCGGGCCTTGTGGACCCGGCAATCCTTGTGGTCCAGTTATTCCTATTGATCCAAGTAAACCCATTAATCCACGATCACCTTTTTCTCCAGGCATCCCTGTATTTCCCTGTAATCCAGCTGGTCCTTCAGGTCCCTGTTAAAAAGTAACGTAAGTAACGGCTTATGTTACCAATTTTATTAAATTACATGTTTGCCCGGTGGTCCAGGTTCGCCATTTTTTCCTGGAGGTCCCGTCTCGCCTTGTAATCCAGGTTCTCCAGGTTTGCCATCTTCACCTTCATTTCCGCGATCACCTTTTAAACCAGCTAAACCTGGTTCACCTGGATTTCCAGGAAAACCTGGTGGTCCTGCAACACCTTTTGGACCTTCTATACCAGGTGGTCCCAGTTTACCTGGAGCACCTTGTACTCCTGTTTTTCCTTCTTCACCTTTCGGGCCAGGTGGGCCTTTGTCACCCTAAATAAAAATTTGAAATATTATTAAAAATTATAATAAACTATTCGGTGTTAAGCACTTCTTTTCCTTCTGGCCCGATGGGTCCAGGAGGACCGGGTGGACCAGTTTCACCAATTGGTCCTTGATGGCCTGTTGGTCCCGGTTGACCCTGACCTCCTTCAGCTCCTCGAGGCCCTCGACGACCTTGGTCTCCAGGTGCTCCAGCTGGTCCAACTGGGCCCAGTGGACCATCATCTCCACGTTCTCCTTTGACGCCTGGTGTGCCTGGTAAACCTTGAGGGCCAGGAGAGCCTCTTGCTCCAGGTAATCCCTGTAGACCGTCTTCACCCTTGCCTCCTTGACGACCCATTTCGCCTGGTGGACCTCTTTCTCCAGCCGGACCAGTGGGGCCGGGTTCACCACGTAATCCAAGTGGACCTGGTGATCCATCTGGTCCCATTTCGCCCTGACTTCCTTTAAAACCTTTTTCACCAGGTGGGCCAATTTCACCTTTATCTCCATCTTCTCCCGGTGAACCAATTGGGCCTGGTGGTCCAGGCAGTCCTCTTATACCTGGTAAACCATCTCTACCAACGGGTCCAACTAACCCAATATCACCTCTTTCACCCTTTGCTCCACCTGATCCTGGTGGCCCGGGTGGACCAGGTCTTCCTTCAGGTCCCGGCGGTCCATCTTTTCCTGCATTTCCTTGTTGTCCTTTATCACCTGTTGGACCTACATGGCCAGTTAGTCCAGGTTCACCTTTATTGCCAGACAAACCCTTAATTTGTATATAAGTAATAATTTTGTGTAAATAAAAACTTCGAATATGCACATATTAAAAAACAATAGTTACCGGCTGCCCAGGTGCTCCTCTTTCACCAGGGAATCCTGGCAATCCTGGTTGACCAACAGGTCCCGGTTTACCACTTTGACCAGCTGGACCAGGCTGACCTTCTTTGCCTGCCTCACCAGGTATGCCAGATTCACCCGGCATTCCAGGTAGGCCAGGGACACCTGGCTGTCCTGTAGGACCAGACTCTCCGTTTGGCCCTGGAGGCCCTACAACGCCTGGTATCCCTGGCGCTCCAGGATTGCCAGATTCTCCAGGTGCTCCACGTTCTCCAGGTGGCCCAGGATGGCCATCTTTACCATTATTACCAATTTGACCTGGCATGCCTATAAAACCACGTGGACCTTCTGCACCTTGAGGCCCTACTTCACCAGTGGGACCAGGTGGGCCTGGTTGGCCGGTATCACCCTTTGGCCCTGTAATACCTTCGCTACCCCTTCTTCCCCGTGATCCTCTAAAGCCCTTTATTTAGGTAAAGTGGTTAGGCTATTTTATATTTGTAAATAAAAATTTTTACTTACTCTTGGTCCCACTTCTCCTCTTTCGCCAGCTAAACCTGTGTTTCCCTATATAAATAATGATAGATAATGATAACCATATTAAAATAAAAAAATATATTTTCTGAATCTCACTCTATCGCCCTTGTCTCCTGGACTACCTGCGACTCCTGTTAATCCCTTATCACCCTTATCTCCTGGTCCACCTGGGTATCCTGGAAATCCTTGCATTCCTTGCTTTCCTTTGTCACCTGGAGGTCCAATAATACCGGTTTCTCCTCTTGGACCTTCAAAACCCTAAATGTCTCGTTTTAAATACTTTATATACTTATATGTACAAAAACTAAAATACCTTTGGTCCTTCTGGACCTTCTAAGCCAGGCATGCCTTGTGGGCCAATACTACCACGATCACCAGGTGATCCCATTTCACCTTTTTCACCGTCAATACCCCGATCTCCTTTGTCTCCTTTATCACCAGCAGGACCTCTAGGGCCATCATCTCCTTTCGGTCCACGAGTTCCAGGAAAACCTATTGGACCTTGGCCTCCTACTGGACCCGTTTCACCTTTTAGCCCCACATTTCCTGGATTACCTGGTCGTCCAGGTGATCCTTCTGCACCCGGTAATCCTGCTAGTCCTGGCTTACCAGGTGGCCCCTAATAGATAAAATGTCAATTGTAAATTTTTTGAAATAATATATAACTTCTATTTAGAACAAACTCCAATTCCAGGAGGTCCTAAATTGCCTTGTGGGCCCGGAGGTCCTACTGGTCCTGGTGGCCCTGTTTGACCTGGTGCACCAGATTGTCCTGTAGGCCCAATATTTCCTTTCGGGCCAGCAGGACCCTCCGATCCTGGTACTCCAGGATTTCCTGGTGCTCCAGCAAATCCTCTTTGTCCAATAAAGCCACGAGGACCCTAAGCAACAATAAATATGAATGACCGATCCAATAGTTAATTATAATGTACAGTACTGACTAATTCACCGGGTAGCCCAGCCAATCCTGCTTGGCCCTCTTCTCCTTGAATTCCTTCATGTCCTGGGTGTCCCTTTTCGCCAGGATGCCCTTGTGCTCCTCTATCACCTTTTTCTCCTGGCATACCTATACCACCTATTGGACCAGGCTCTCCTTTAACACCCATAGGTCCGGCAATTCCTCGCTCTCCATCGCGTCCTGCACGACCTCTTCTTCCCTCACGTCCAGGTAATCCAATGTTTCCTTTAGAACCACGAGCTCCCTATGCAATTAGTTTACTTAGTTTTTGTATATTCTTTTTATTGTTTGTAAACGTACCGGTTCTCCCACGTCTCCCGGTTCTCCTTTAGTTCCTGTCACACCTGGTGGTCCAACCTGTCCTGGAACTCCAGTCAATCCCATAGGACCATCAGGTCCACGCATTGCCATCTACAATAATTGCAATTACTTGAAATTATTAATTAATATTTTTATTTAACTAACCATATGTTGAGAAAGAAGCTGTCTAAAGGTTTCTGCTTGAGTATCTGGACCTTTTTCATTACCATTTTGGCTGATCTAAAATTCAAACATAGATTGATTAAAGTTATAAAATAGTGTTACATCATTTAAACTACATTTTCTTACAGGAATCATAAAGACATGTCCTGGTGGACCTGGGACACCTGACTGGCCAGCCAATCCGTCTCGTCCTGGATCTCCTTTAGGTCCTGGCTCACCTTGCTCTCCTGGGCGACCAGCATAACCCCGTGGCCCTGGTGGACCTCTTACAACATTGGTGCCAATTGGAAACGATACCACATGAGAATCTTCCTAAAATAATTTTATGTAATTATCAAAAAGTTAAAAAAAAACTTCAATACGAATTTATTATTTTACATTGTTTTCAGTTACCTCCGCTTCTTCTGGGCCTGGAAGTGCAAATGAACCATTTCCGCCTTCAAATTGTTCAAAAGAATTTTGTGATTCTAATTCTGTTATATCATAATCGGGATTTTGGGTTCTATTAGAAAACCTAAAATCAACAGTGCGGTTTGTTGTTGCGACAGTACTTGGTGTTGTTGGTGTGTACCCATTATGTCGAGTAACAGTTTCATTTGTTCTGCCATTGTTCACTCTATTGCCATTGCCATTTCTTGCACGTTTTCCATTTTCTTCACCATTTTGATCCTCATGTTCGTCACCTTCTAACGAATCATAGTACTCGTCTAATGTATCTAAATCATCAATTACTCCATAGGCAGTGTCAATTTCAGTAAAATCGCCATTTCGTTGTCTAGTCCCATTTCTCCGTCTTCCCGATGTATTTCCATTTGAGACACCTATTGTTTCTGATTCCACTCCATAACCAGATCTACCGTTTAATTCTATTCCTCTTCCTGACGATGCAATTGTAGATCTACTAACGTCAACCGTACCCCTGTTCTCATCAAATTCTATCACATGGCCTGATGCATCCATTCTGTCTGCAACTCTTTGTGAATTACGGGAATACACCGTTGAATCACCACCCGAACCTTGTAAATAACTACCACCACCAATAGATGCTGAATTCGTTGAAGATGATGAAAATCCAGAGCCACTAATGTCAATTCCACCATTATTGTTTGACATAGAAGATGATGATTCTGAAATTCTACGACTTCCTCCAACGCTAGCACTTTCATAACCTGTAATAATTGTCGTTGCAGCAGCACCACGAACATTAGATGAAGAAGATGATGACGCTTCGAATGTTCTGTTAGATCGTCCATTATTTCTACTAGAACTTCTGTTATTGGAACTAATACTACTTCCGCCCCTACTACTGCTACTTCCTCCACGTCCAGAATAAATCGTAGACGATGAGCTTCTTTGACCATACGATATGTCATTGCCTGTACGTGTAGCTGATCTAGATCCAGTTCCTCTGTCTATTAACGATCCAATACAATTCGGTGCATACTTCGTGCAGAGATCATACGCTTCGTCAGGTTTATCAGCAATTTGAAAAAATTGAAGATCACCCTATAAATGAAATATATACATTTAATCTTAAAAAAATGTTGGTAAGATGAATATCATACTGTGAAATAGCCCTCATCTTCCATTAATTGTACTCCAAGGAAAATAAGGCCATCAGTAGCTAATCTAGAAGTTACATCCCTTTGTAGTCGCTTTGTAAACTGTTGTGTGCAATCCATTATCAATGTAATAGAATCACCTTTTACACTGAATGCTAATCGATGCCACTTCTGATCATCTATGTTTGCCTCAAAATTAATATAATTATCCTCTTGTGGATTCTCATCTAAATCTTGGTAAAACAATCCAACATCTGAGCCTACCATTACAGCTAACACTACTTCACTTTTTGACGAATAAATGGAAAATACAGGAACACGTCCAATATTTGGTGTTGGTCGTAGTACCATTAAAATTGAAAAGTCTCTGGGAAAACCATTCGGAAATACCTAAATAAATATTTAGTTTACTTTTCTTTCTTATCTTTTTTATATATTTTTTCCAGCAATACCTGAAACGTTTCAACAGTAAGAATTGCATCTTTTTTAATTGTATATGCTGGTGCCGGATATTTTTGATAAGACGAACGTGATTCACCACACATGCCTAATGATGTATTAATTCCTATTGGTAAATCAGGTAAACCCATTTCCATTATCATATCAACCATTCCAACTGAAAATAATATTTATTTATATTTATAATGAACTTTCATTAGTAATTTACAAATCATATGATTTTTATGTGTTTTTATTATTTCATTTCCTCATAATAAAAATATATTATAGTATTTAGTTCAGAAGACCAAATAACTAATAAAAATTTCTTTATTAAAATGATTAAATGACTAAACACTTGTTCAATGATAAAATAGAAATGAAAACAAACATAGAAATTACGCAAAAAGAGTTTAATTGAAAATTATATTGTAACAAAATGATAAATATTTGTCTTTATTTTATTTTTTTTTTTTTCTCTATTTTAATTTTAATCAAATGATTTATCTAAATATATTTATTAATTCAAAAACTAGTTAATAAATGTTGAAAGCAAAAATTATTGTAATACATCAGTAGCGCAGATCTGATGAAATGTATTTAGATGGCATAAAAACCGTTTTTATACTTATGTTAAATAAGTCATAGAAATATTTTTAATACTGTTCAACTCCACTGTTATTTTATAAAAATTTCGTTTATTTATATAAAAATAATTTAAATATTTAAAAAACAAAAACTATAATCAACTCAATTTATTGTTTTAATTTTATAAATTTTTTATTCAAATAGACACAAAATAATTAAAGAATAAATATTTATTTTTTCTATTTTTTATTATTAATTCGTTTAATTTAAATTGTTTTTCGTTTTTTTATTTTTCAATTTATTTTAATTGTTAACGAAGAAAGTGTGGTGGTAACGTCTAACTAATATTTTTCTCGTATATTTAAAAAAAAAGCAAATTATTTTTAACCGTTTTAATCGTCGTTATTTAAAAAAAAAAAAATATGAATGTTTTAAGGAAATAATTTATATAAGAAAAACACCTTGTAAAAATATTTTTTTATCTACTTACATTCATTCTTAACAGCATTGGTAATATTTATAATAAAAAATAAAACATTTAATATATGTAACCACGGTGGTACTAATTTTCTTCTTTTTCTACCACAAAAACGTATCATTATTATTTATTTATTATTCTTTTGGTTCTTTTTTTAATCCTTAAAAATTCTTTAATTATAATTTAAGTCACTTATTCCACAGTATTTACCTATTATCTTCTTGGTTATAATTTTTAAATCATTTTTCTCCAAAAAATAAAAACTTTCCTTATTTTTAACACTAAACTCTGAAGGTAATAAAAATATAAAAAAACTGTAAATTAAATAAGTATGCCACCCAATGACCCTTATTTAATAATTTTAATAAGATTATTTAATTAAAAAAAAATTTTATTACAAATTAAGTGAATTAAGATTATCGATAATTAATTTTTTATTTCTTAATCATAAATAATTTGACGAAATTTCACTTAAAAGCAACAGAACAAAAAAAAAAACCAAAATGAAAATAGATAGAAAAAAAAATTAACTAAAGACCTTTACACTTTTCTTTAATCAAATAAATTTTATTAATTAATTAAATAATTTATTTATATCAAAAGTGATAAAAAATAATAATAATAACAAATAGAATATAAATGAAAGAAAATTTTTGTTGATAAGAAAATTATCTAAAAAGCAAAACCAATGAAATACAGAATTTGTTTTTTTTTTTTATTCGTAAAGAACTATTAGAAAGATTAATATGAAGAGAAAAAACGAAACCCGAATATGAATATTTTTTTGTTATGATAACATTTTGACCTTTTTAAGGAAGTTACATCTTGTTTATCAATAAATTTTTTTGTGTAATCACAGTTAAACTTATAGAGTAATAGAAGAATTTTTTTGTACATTCAAAAAACAAAATTCAATTAATTATATAAATTTTATGCTTTTTCTTATTAATTTTAATAGTTATCCATGGTTAAATATGTTTTTTGTGTGATTTTGAATAGAAGTATCCTTTTCTTAACACTTTAATCCTTTTTTTAATCCAGAAATATGAGAATATAACACTTATGTATTAAATTTTTACACTTTTTATCCACTATTAACTTATTTTCACTGATTTTCAACCTAATTCTATCACAAGCTTATTATTTTTAAATAATTTTTAATTAAAAAATGCACAAAATATTTATTCTTAAACACTTTTCACTTGCCACACAATCTTTTTCAAGCACTTTAATCACTAGACACTGTATCCGTTAGTAATTTTTTTTTCCTTATATTTACCAAGAAGAGATGTTAGTCCAGCAGCCGACGATCAGTAACTGATCATTCTATTCTATTTTTAACAAAACGTTTTAATGAAACTCTTATTTTTGTTCATTTAAAATAATTGTTGTCTTATCTTGCTTAATTTTTATATTTAAATGAATATTAATAATTCAACAACATAGAAATAAAGAAATGGAAATGGTAATAAATGAAAAAAAAAAATTATCAAATTTATTTTGGAGCATTTTTTTTTTTTTCTTATAAAAAATCTTAGACAGAATTTTTTTTTATCATTTGTACTTTAATTATTATTAGAATGGGTTTCTGTGTTAATAACTTAGTGCGATAACACATTCTGCATTTTTATTTTTTCTTTATAAAAAAATTATGATTAATAATCACAGCAATTCAACCTTAACGATTAATGGTAACAGAAATTAGATAAAAAAGAATTTAAATATTGTGTCTTTGCTTGAATCGGTTATAAACAGGAAAATTAAAATTTACTGTGTCTTTGCTTTATGTGACTTGGCTAAATAATCTTTGAATTTTGGGAAATTTTATCTAAATTTTGGTTTTCCTTTCATTGTCCCTACAAACGATATGAATTTATAAATTTTGAACCATAGGTAGTATTGATTTATTGATGTAATGCTGTTACAACATTAAATAATATTTATTCTATATTATGTTGATTATAAGACCCATTGTGACAATGTGTCTTCTAATTTTGTTACATTTTTTTTTTCTTTTATCTATTGCCACCCAGAAAAAATATTGTTTATCATATTTTTATATTATCATGTTCATTGGAATGAGCAATACTGTAAAAAAATATAATAATATTTCTTTAATTTTGCATTGTCACGAATCGGTTAAAATCTTTTCACATTTTTTATTATTATTTTTTCTTCATTTTAAATTAAAAGAGAAAAATCACTGTACTGGTTAAGTGGTGTAACGTGAACGTAAAGTACCCATTGTCTCGGTGTAATTTTCTTTGTAAAAATTTACATATATTTTTACAAGAAAGTAAAAGTAAATAATTGCTTTGCTATTTTCCGTTAAATGCGGTTGGTAATATATATTTTTTATTTTTGAAAGTTATTACAATTATAATACTGATTTAACACCAATTAATGCACTGACGGCCCTTTTCAATTAAATTAATACAAGTACCATGTATAATTCCTATAAACATTTACTTTGCTTGAATATTTTTTCCCTCTCATCACTTGGGTTTTTAATGTTTTTCTTTCTTTTACTTTATTTGTCGTGCGCCCGTTTATTTTACAAGGATTTGATTCTAAATGGCTAACATATGGACACGCTTTGTCACGTGACATTAAAAAATAAACAACCCAAAAATATTTTGTTAATTTTAACAATTTCACGCGAACCCCTCATATTTATTTCTATAATTTTGTCAAATGTTATTTTTACAAAAAAAAATAAATGCAGAAAGAAATAAAAAAAACCGGGAGTTTAACATGATTAATCCGGTGACGATGATGATTGCCGGGATTTACTTGTACTTTTATATATTCTTATTTCAATGATATAACAATGATGACAATTTTCTTCTTTTAATTCAAATAAACATTAGCTAATGGAATTGTCATCAGCATCATTATTCACATAAAAATTTACTTAAAATGAATAACTCAATATACAGCTTTTAAGTCGTAACCGCACAAATCGTTGAAAGCAGCACCTTTTTTTTTTCTTTTTTAACAATAAAATATTCAAGTGGAAATTTATAAAGATGTTCCAAGTGTATAAAAGTGGTTTTTAAACGAAGGGTGTAAAAGATACAATAGAAAATAACATAATATTAATAATAATTTGTCAAACAACAAGAAATTAGAGAATTAACATCAATCATTCGAGTAGTGAATATCATTATAATATAAAATAATTAATAATTATTTAATGAATTTATCATAATTTATGATGTTTATATATATTTAGTGGTTAATTGTTAAGAATGTTAAATTATTAAACATCTTATTACTTTATTTATTATTAAAGAAAGAAAAACGAAAATCAATAATTAATTTTTTAACAAAAAATTTTCTACTTTTATTTATATAATTTCTCACATTTAACTAACAAAATAAAATGAAATTGATTCAGCTAAATTTAGTTTGTTTGTTTGAGTAACTATATGACATGATTTTTAGGATACAAACAAATATTTGTCACAAAAACCAGCATTGAATTATCTGAATTGTATAGTGAAAATGGATAAAATATGAGAAATAATAATAATAATTTGTCATTTTGTTTGTATAGTAAAAAAAGGGTTGATTTCTCCATAAATAAATTCAAATCAATTCAATAAATAAAATGGTTTGAATTTAACCACTCAGTCGCTTTTAACTATTTTTAACATAGAATACCCTTTTGTATTGGTTATATAACCCACTGGCTAACTGAATTCTGTATGCGGTTAAAAACCTAAGTAATGGAGTACATGAATCCCCACCTTAGGCGTTCAATAAACTTTGTCGAGCCGAAAATTTAACAATTTTTATTTTTTTTCTTCTTTTATTTACATCAGGAGTGACTATAGTGTCATAGTGTCAACTGTACGCGGTCGAGTGGTGATCGATTTATTATTTGTGATAAAGTCTATCCATTTCACAATTTTCTATCGATAATATTTATTTATTTTTTGTTTGTTTGTTCAAATCAATTGGCACGAACTGGTTATACAGATCTATCTATCTATATATACATATTTTATAAAATAATGTTGACACCAAAACCAAATGGTAATTTTTCAATAAAGACACATAAAGTGGAATATTGTCTGCGTTGGTTTTTGTTGTTAGACTTTTTGATTAATTTTCTATAAATAAAATAAAATTAAAATATATATATATATGTATATATTCGCATAAAACATAAATGATTGAGAGTGTAAGATTTAAATTAATGACTCAATTAATTAAATCACCATAAGAAAAACATGAAAACAAAACATCAACTAATCGACTAAATTACATTATCTGTATTGTTCACCTTCTACCTACCTATCTATCTTCTTACTGCAGACAAAAAAACAAAAGGAAACATTTATATACTCCCTATATAAATAATAACCATTCTTTTCACCATCATAATAATGATGAAAAGATAAGCTTTTTGTTATTCGCTGTTCAGATGTTACATCGTTCACCTTTTGACACTTTTTTTTTGCCCTTTGCTATACAAATGACTCTCTCACTTCTCGCCTCATCGCCAAGTAAACTATCTTTACAAAAATTTATTTTTACCTTAATAGATTCTCTTGTTTTGTAGATTTTTGTATAATTTTTTTACAAACAATATTTATGTAGCGTGCGAGATGTTCATGTCAATGTGGTGCACCATGCCATATAGCCACCCATAAAAGAACCATCGAGCTTATAGAAGAAAAAAAGAAAACACTAGAAAGCGGATGTAACAAAAACAAAGGTGAAGTCTGGTTTAAATATTTGTTATTTTCCAAACAAATGCACGGCAAACAATAGAAGATGCTGATGTTACTGGTAAATGGTACACACAACAACGCGTGTCCAAATAAAAACAAATATACATATATAAAAAAAAACTAAGGTGGAAAAAGTTTTTGTAAGCTGAAAAAGCGACCGTCAAGATGAACAAAGAAAGGTACTGGTGACTATATGATGATCATTTGTTATCCAAGTAAGGGATGTGCATTTTTTTTATTACTAGTTATATTATTAGCTATAGCCAGCCACCTTTATAACCCATTCCAAGTTTACGTAATTGTTTCAATTTATAAAAAAAAAAACAGATAATAAAACAAAAAAAAAATCATTTCCATTCTTTATATTTCTCTCATTTTTATTTTCTTTTTTATTATTAAAATGTTTCATCTTTTTATGTATTTTTGCTTTGTTTGTTTCGACTCCCGTTGATGTTATGCTTAAACATCATCACCGTTATATTTGTCATCTGGCGACTTTCTCACCATTTATTTGGGCTATGAATTGATGGCATGACATTAACGGTGTATAGCAAGGCAAAAGGCGACCGACATTAAATTTACGCGAAAAAGCAAAAGCTATAAGGTTGGATCACATGCCAGGCATACACAATGTTTACGAGGTGGTTTAGTATATACGTCTATAGTTATTTTTTTTTCTTTTTTTGCCACTATACTGTATTATTATCACTGAATGTGGTTACGACGGTTGTTTAGAGATGAATGTCATGTTAGAACTACATTGTAATGAATTTTTAATCACGGTTTGATGATTTTTTTTTGGGCTTTATTTATTCTGAATCAATAAATGGTAGAGTCGCAAACTCAGCTAATTATTTTGACGAGGAAATTTTTCATTTTTTTTTAAATTTAAACCCTTATTTACCTTATTATTCGATGAATACACAATACAATAAGGTATATAAAACTTTGACTACTAAAATATAGATACGTTCATCTATAATGTTTATTGCAACGAAATAAACATTAATTTTTTAACACGATTTGATACCATTATATAAAAATGAAAGGTGTTCGCTCATCAGTTCACTGCACATCATCAAACTCGACTCAATTCATTTTCGACTTAACATTAACGTTACCATTTAGAAAAATAATAAAAATTTTTTGGTATGTGCATTTTATATGAATATATACGGCGGCGTCGGTGGCAACGATGGCGTTATCACAATGACTTTAGCCACGCCTTTACTTTATAAGTAATCGACTTGTCGTCCTATTGAAAGCTTCCTGACTGGCTAATATAACCACATTTTACTTTATTTTTATTTATTTATTTGTAATTTTTTCTACAGTAAAATGATACTTAAAGTTTAGCAGATCGTTATAAAGTGAATTATTTTAAGAAGCAAAAATATGTTAAAAGATTTTT
This sequence comes from Ptychoptera contaminata, assembly GCA_963942525.1. Taxonomy (NCBI): domain Eukaryota; kingdom Metazoa; phylum Arthropoda; class Insecta; order Diptera; family Ptychopteridae; genus Ptychoptera; species Ptychoptera contaminata. The sequence continues at coordinate 9,494,745 of OZ012636.1, read as the reverse complement.
TCTTGAAACAGATAAAATATATTAAAAAAATAAAATTACTAAAAAAAACTCTATTAAAGCAATTAATTATTGAATTAAATCAATAATTCGATGTAATACTCTATTATTAATAATGATAGATAATAAAGGCTTAAAATATAACTAAAAATCGTATTGTCTATCGACTTTAACAAAGGCTAAATTAATACCTGTAAAATAGTAATTTGTAAACCAACTACAAAACCCTTATCCATAAAACATTTAATACCATTCTCATACCAGCAAATAAGATTATTATTTCATAAGTTTTGTATACTATTGATAACGATAATAAAACTAGCTTTTTGCTCCGCCTTATTAACTGCAGTAGCTACAACATTTATACATAAATTTTTTTTTATTTATTTTTTATTTAGCATCTAAAATAAATTGATTCAATTCACCCACAATTTTATATATATATATTTATTGTATGTCATGTACGGGCCACCAAGTAAATTTGTTAAATCAATTAGACCACGCCTATAAGATGTCACATATATACATTTTCGATTTGATGGCTTGTCAGCCCCTATTTACCACGACTGACTCTTGTACGTCTCATGCGCCCTTATCTACATTACGACGCTGATAAGCCGCCACAACGTACATAATAAAGCAGACAATCAGAGAATCATTGAACGACTTGCGTTAGTCAGCTATAATACAGCATTGCTAAACAACGCAAGTCGCCACTATTATTAAATTTGAAAAAAAAAAAATAACTAAAATAGAAAAATGCTGACTGCTGCTATTCTAACGTCTGTTGTTTATCGGTTTCACTTCTCCAGATGATATTTACCCGAGGAAAGTCAATTGTAAGGAGCATCTCCTATTGAAAAGTTGATAAATTTAATTTTCTTCAATTACACAATCAGTGTTCAGTGTTAATTATTAAGTGTTTGTTAACTGAATTTGTAACGTTTAATTTTCGGTTTCTGAAGCAGTTTTCTTGTGTTCAGTTTATATTTTTATTGCTAAGTGAAGAAATTATAAATGCAAAATAACTAGCAAGTATATAAAGTTTTACAAAAAAGTGATAAAAATTAAAAAAAATCGTGATAGCAAAAAAAACTGTTCTGTCTGTTTTTCGCCGTGGATTTATTTAATTTTCGTCTTCAACGTAGGATGGGAACAGGTAGCTGAATTGTCATTTAATTGTTTAAAAAAATTTATTAAAAAAATAAAATTTATTAAATTGGTTTTGTTATTTAAATAATGCGTGAATCCGATAACATGAGATTAAAGTTGATCTCTGACACATGATTGTATGTGGGTCTAGCCACTACGTAGGTTTTGACAAACATAACAAATACAATCCTTTTCACATTACACTTGAGCACGAATAAAAACATTTGTACAAGTAAGCTACGTCCATTCGGAATATTATATAAATATAAATTTCTATTTTTAAAGCTTGCACACACCCTATATTGCGTCAATAGCGTAATATAGAGCAGGATGATTGCCCAACTCTGTTAACATTAAAAGTGTTGATAAAAATGAAGTGCTACAAAGTGTTTAATCACATCAACGTGTACACATGGAACAAAACAATTTTTTTACCCTTTTTTTCAACACTACAACTTAATAATCCCTGCTAATTTCATATCAATCCCTTTTTGCGCCTTTTTTTGTACATTATTTTCCTTTTCTTTTTTTTTTGTTTATTTGCTGATTATTTTCCCGACGGTCTTGCTATTACAAGCGAACGTGAGTCAGCTCCCAAAAGATAAGTGAAAAAGTGCGTTTTTTTATATAAATAAAGAAAGAAAAAACTCTTTCCTATAATTCAATTAGTTTGGTAGAAGCTGGACTTACGGCGAAGCTTTAAGAAAAGACAAAAAAAATGTAGTAAAAAGCGACCATCGGGCTTTGTTCCCGCGCTTAATTTTCTCTTCGTTTTTTATTTATAAAACAAAAATACAGCGAATCCTTTATTATCTTAAATAAAATTCTTTTATTTTTATATTTATATTGTTTTTATTTTAAATAAAAAATAAAAGGAGATCGGTTGCTGGACATTCCATGCAAAGTTTGTGGTGATCGAAGTTCAGGGAAGCATTACGGAATTTATAGTTGTGACGGTAAGTTTAGTGTTTATCAAATTTAGTTTTTTCTAAATGAAAATAATAATAGGATATTAAACATCTTTTCAGGATGTTCTGGATTTTTCAAGCGAAGCATTCATCGTAATAGGATATATACGTGTAAGGCTACTGGTGATTTAAAAGGACGTTGTCCAGTGGATAAAACACACCGAAATCAATGTCGTGCATGCCGGCTGGCAAAGTGTTTTCAATCAGCTATGAATAAAGACGGTAAGTTATTAATTTATACGAATAAATTACAAGAAAAACAACTCATTGCTTAATGATATTCCAAACGCCCTATTTTGCCTAATTAACTCCACGCAATACAGATCAAATCATGCATTAAGTTACTTTGAAATCACTTCATTTAGAGCTGCAAGCGAATAAAAAAAACCCCAAAATAAAATCGTTTTGCTATTGAAAAGAATAGCGTACCCTATAACAAACTCATTCTGTGATCTGACTTATTTTTACCACCCACATCACCCATAGACGTGTCTTTTTAACAACCGATTTGCACCCCTAATAGCTACCAAGAGGATTCAACTATAAATCGAGCATTCATATAATATATATTTCTTCTAAAATGTATTATAAGTATTACTTTACAAGGTTGGGTATTTTGTCACATAATCATCATTCATTCACCCCCACACCGTAATTTTGATCCTCATTTGATCCCCAAAACCAACCACGAAGCAAGACTATAAAAAAAGACTAAATTTAACGAATTGAAATGAAAATTTTAACAGCAAGAAAAGATGAGAAAAAAAATTTAATGTTTTTGGGGTGAAAATTGTACTTTATTTTTGTTCTTTTCACCAAAAATTTAATAAAATAAAGAAAATGTTTTCCGTTTGGTTACCGTAACAAGTGACAATTTTTTACTATTTAGGTTGGGCGAAGGATTTAATACTCAACTTTTGAATTTTTTCTAACTGTGCTGACATTTAAACGACTTGAGAAATTAAGGAAAATGTTTCTTCTATTTTTTTTTTTATTATTTGGAAATATTGTTTGCCTCTTATTAATGTTGACGAAGATTTTTGCAAAGACACGTCAGGCCACCCACACGTTACCGTAATAACATTAACCGCTATGAAATTTTTGTTAAAGGCTTAGTGAAACAGAAAAAAGCTTACAGAATAAAAAAAATACCACACAATTGATTCGCAGATTATTTCCTTTAATATTATACGAATTAAAATTAGATAATGTTCGTCTGGTTGTTTTTAATACATTTCTTATTGTTTTATTTCAAAGATATTATTGCAATTTGTTTTAAGTTTTGTTGTCTTATTCAAAAAATTGGAAAGAAATTATTCCAGACTAAAATAATGATTGATTTAAATATTGAAAATATTAAATATTAAATTGAAATATAGATTTTTTGAATTAATAAACGCAATAATCTAAGAAAAATTTCATTATCTGAGTATAAAATTAAGATAAATAAATATTTCAACCCTTTATTATACTAATAATAAAAGAAAAATATTCAAAAGTAATCAAATTGTAATTAAAATTAAATTTATTTATAAATATTCAATTATCATTCAAGAAGTGTAAAAATAAATGGTAAAAAGACAAAAAGTCAACAAAGTAAACAGATTGGATTAATGTTTATTTATGGTTTGGGCGGCAATAGTATTGTTTTGTATTTTGCTTTTTACAATTTTTAAGGAAATTTTCAATTTTACTATTAATTCTTATAATAATATCCCTTTTTTACCCTTTTTTTATATATTTATTTTCATTTTCATGTATTATGTAAATCGGTATGTAACGCTTTTAATTATAAAAAATTCGTTTTTTGTTGATAATCAGGTTGATTTTAATTGAAATTACACGATTTATGTGGGTTTTTATTTTAATTATTTAATTTACAAAATAAATAGATTTTATTATTATTTTTGTAATGCATTAAACGTAAAAAAGTGTCGTTTAAATTATATTTTTGGAAAATTAATGATTTTTGCTTTCACTACTTTTCAATGGATAAAAATTACCACTTGTTAAAATGATTATATAATTAAAATTTGTTTGAATTAATTTTTATTTTAAAATTAAATAGAAAACTAGAATGCAAGTAGATTTAAAAATTCGCATAAAACTTTTCACAGAAATTCAATAATCAAAAGATAAATTCTTGAATGCAGAAAATGGCAAAGAAATAAACTTTTTTTTAGTTTTTAATAAAATATATATGTCGATGGGTTAGATTGTGCTCAATAAAAATATATATTATAGAAATGTTTAATTAAGTGGGAACATTATGGTGGTTTTATTATAATACAGAGAAATTAAATTGAATGATAATATACGAGAAAGAAGTAAAAACAAGTTAAAATTTAAGAAATTGTTTTTATTTAACTTTGTCATGTATGCGCATTTTGATATTTATATAATATTTAACTAAGTAAAAATTTATTCATCCGTTAATATTATTATGGAACTTTTAAGCATACAAATTTTATATAAATAAAGTACTATATATTTTATACATAAGAAGAATACAATCTTTTGACGTTGTTAACTTGTCCATGATGTGGAAATTAAAAGAAGATTTTCTTGTATATCTTCACATCTTATTGGCAAAATTTACTTGTATTTCTTATGGAAAAGTAAAAAGTTCTTGTTGTTCACAGAAAATTAATTCTACTCTTGCAAATGCCATAACAACGATAAAGTTAACGAACAACTTTTCTGGGATCTATATTTTTTTTTTAATTTTTATTATTATTATGTGTTTTCATCTTGCTTTTTCCATTTAAATACGTAGTAAGGGCAACACATTTTACAATTTGCATGAAACTTTCTAGCATTACAAATATTGACAATAAGGGCTAAGAAGATAAGACGACAAACAAATATTTTTTTTTTCTTTTTTGTGTGTGTGTGTTTTACATTTCTTAGTTATCTTGTTGTTTATTACCAACTTTATTCACATAAGAAAAATTAAAATGAAATTAAAAGAAATGTAGAAAAGTGAAAAAGAAAATAAATAAGACTTTGATTAGCATGTGTGATAGGATAGCACTTTCCTCTACACTTAAATTATACGCTTGGTATACGTAACATGATTTTCAATTTAAATTAAAATCTTAATACTTTTCTTGATTATTTAATTCTTAATTTTGTTTATAAGAAAATCAAAGAAGATTTTAGTCACAAAATTGATTATTTAATTGTTTTAATTTGTAAAAAACTATTTAATAATTTATCTATTATTTCTACATTAAATCTAGGTTAGAGTTTTTAGTTTTTGTTACCTTTTAATCTTTGAGCACCCTCATTTTATTATTTGTTAATAATTCTTTTTTTTTTTTTATTTGATATATTTATTTATTTTCTTATAAATCCTGGCTTGATTCCTTCATTCAATTGGAACAATACATACATATACAAATATATGTATTATATTAATTCACTACATCGTTGTTTATTAAATTGAATAGGAAAAATAGTAAATAAATTTTTATGCAGCATACAAAAAAATATAAAACACATATGTAGAATATCTCACGCCATCATCATGATTCTAGTCATCATCTCATCACAAATTAATCTCCTTTTACTATTATACTATTTTGTGTCACTCTTTCTACTTCTGTTTTTTTTTTTTTTTTACTCCTCCGATATAATATTTTGGAATATTTCTTGTCTCTTGCTACACACTCAAGCCGACTGTCTAACTAAAATTTAATTTTATTTATATCATTTTTATTATATATAAAGGTTAAATTTACCTTTATTCAAACCAACACAAAACTATTAGATCTTTTTGAGATTATAAACTATACATAAATCATAAACAAATTTATTTCATTTGCTTCTCTGCACAAATGCCATTTGCTTATTGTTACTGCTATCAAATTATTAATGCTTTTATAAAAATTCTATTTGTTTTATGTGAATAATTGATTAAATTATTTTATACATAAATTTGTAACAATAAAAATATTTTAATTTTTAGTATTTGGTAATGTTTTTCCATTTTTTTAAAACAGTATTGACGAAATCTGAAAATCAAAATATATTTTTAATTAAGATTTAAATTATTGTATTTTCCAATATCATAACATATTATATAAATAAAATTAATTACAACTCTAAACTACATCAAACTACAAATAAAATTAACTCATAAATGTAAATTATAATAAAAAAAATACACAAAACCATTAACAACTTATTTAGCAATATATAAACCGTGATAAATTTCTCTCATTTATAAATGTGTGCCAACGGATTAAGTACTCAAGTACTAAAATGTAACATTATAATAACAACAGAAAATTATTATTTATAAAAAATATATTTATATTGTAACAGTGAAATATGCAGTGGCTGCCAAATATTACACAGAAAAACAAATAAAATTTAAATAATTTCAATAAGAAATCATATGTTACGCTGCTGTTTGCGTTCCATAAAAAAAAATAGAATATTTCTCTGATTGTTTAATAAATGTAAAAAAAAAAACTTTTTAATTAAAATAGAAAAAATATTGCAGAATCACTGAACACGGAATAATGTATCGAGGGGTTAGTTAATAATTTATTTCCGAGGTAGAAAGAATATGATGATATTGTTGTTATATTGTCATGCCAAAAGCAATGATCCATTATATGATGTGATGATATCCGATTTTAATAAGTTTTAAGTAAAACACAATTAAAAATAAAATAAAATAAAAACACCACCCAAACATACAAAAACATTATAATAGCATAATGTCGTTGCATCGAAAATTACATGTCAGCATATAAAGTAAATGAATTAAATTTAATTTAATTTTCATAGAAATAATAAAATAATAGTAGTGGGTGGTTTATAGATAGAAAATAGTTAATAAACATTAATAACATCAACAACGTCGCACCCGATATCACCGCACATTAATTGTAATGTGCGAAAATTTGCAGCTTTACATATTAATGAATGTATTGAAAAACATATCACATGTTTAGCTCTTGAATTGTTATGTTTGGTGGGTGATAAACTTTTGAAACAAATTTTTTCTTTTTATTTTTTTTAATTCATTTAATATATGCACGAATATTTTAGTGTAACAAATAACACACATATTATAGTATTATCTTGTTTACCAAACAACAAGTAGATAGAAATTCTCTTCAAATTTTGACCACAAATAATTTGCAGAAAAAAAAATATTCGAGCTTAAATTCTTGTTTTTATAAATGATGACATGCTGAAACTACCCACGTATTTAATTAACAAAAGTATATAAAAAATATAATATTGCTAATATTCCATTCCGATACATTATAAACATATTATGGATAACAATTCTAATCGGGATTAGCTCAGCAAAAACGTAACCATTGCCAATGAATTGAAATGTTATATGTTTATATTGTTGACCAATTGGTGTTTTCTGTTATTTTATTTTATTTATTTTGTTTTGTTTATTTTTATTTCAGTTGAATTCACATTATGATTGTTTTGTACCACGGTAGACCTTTTCTCTTTATATATCTTTATAATGTATGACATGCTCATTCCCATTTACCTTCGATAAAGTACATGTATTCATAGCAACATGTAATCTCTAGATCCGATAGTGTCATGTCATTCTGTCATATATCCTTTTTCATTTTAAACAGCCGTGAACAATAACAATCATAAAAGTTTTCACCGAATGTTTTTTTTATGGGTAGAAAACATAATATTTGGGGTTACGTTTGTTAGTTGTTGGGGCGAACACTTACTTAAACTATAAGATCATGAAATTGTTAAAAATGTAAAATTGAAATTTTGAAATTATTTATATAAATAATTTAAATAAAAAACGTTACAGCTGTGCAACACGAACGTGGTCCTCGAAAACCAAAAATTCAATCTCAAATGCATCCTGGTGCTGGAGGCGGACAACACCACCATCACCATCATCATCATCATCCAAATGCTGGACATCATCATCACCATCACTTACCTGTTTCACTTGTGACAAGTGTCTCGGCTTCCTTCAACTATACTTCTCATCTATCCAATACAGCTCATCACCACAATTTCCATCATAATCCTGCAGCAGCAGCAGCCGCTGCTGCCGCAGTGCTACATCATCCGCAACCAATGCCGTTTACTCCGATGGGACATCCAGTACATCCATTAATACAACCAACCACCAAAATTGAAACTGCTAAAACGACGGCATTTGAATTTCCATCATCTCATATATCGAGTACTAGTGCACGTGATATTGGTGGCTCCTTAAGCAATGCAAGCAGTGATTATTATAAACCAATAACAGTAACCCATTTATCGCCGTCTCCGACGCAAACGACTAAAAGTTCCTCGAGTTTGGGGCCACCATCAGAGTCTGGTGGCATAGCAAGTCCACAATCGTCTTCCAGCATTGACTGTGGAACTAACGGACTTCATTCCCCGCCAATACCTGCTCCAAATGCTGCTGCTGCTCCTGCCACTCCAACTTCAAACGGCCTTTTAGATATTCTCATGAGTCCTGACAAATGCCAAGTAAGTTTCAAACCTACAGATTTAAAAGATGATTCCAAAACAGAAATAAAGCAAAACAAAATACGAATCCAACCTGGTTTACAGGAATTTATTCAGTATCAAGTCCACAATTCCATAGTTTTTCCACCGTTATCGTCCCCAGTCAGTGGCGGCGTAGACGTTAGTCTTCCGTCTTGGGAAGTACTTCAAGTGAGTGCTTATACTTGAATCCCATTCAACGTTAATAACACCAAATTACGTAAATATCATGTTAATAATTTAATTTTCTTTGCATTATTATACAGGAAACAACAGCACGCCTTTTATTTATGGCTGTTCGGTGGGTAAGATGTCTGGTCCCATTTCAAACATTATCAAAAGGGGATCAACAGCTTTTGCTACAGGTACAATCAAGTTTAGTATGCAATTCTAAAACAATTATTAATGATGATTATTATTATTATTACTTTGTAGGAATCATGGAAGGAACTATTTTTGCTTAATTTGGCACAATGGGCTGTACCATGGGATTTAGGTGCATTACTAGACAGTCCGCAAGTGCGCGAACGCATTTCACAAGATGCTACAACAGTTCTTGAAATGAAAACTATACAAGAAATACTCTGCCGCTTCAGACAAATTTCACCTGATAACAGCGAAGTTGGATGCATGAAAGCTGTAATACTTTTTTCACCAGGTAAGTTCTTTTTCTCGTTCTTTGATTTGTGACAAAATATTTTACACACAATAAAAAATAAATAGAGACAGCTGGACTGTGTGACGTACAGCCTGTAGAAATGCTCCAAGACCAAGCTCAATGTATATTGTCCGATCATGTACGTTTGCGTTATCCCAGACAGCCCACGCGATTTGGTCGTTTATTACTTTTATTACCATCGCTACGAGCTATCCGTTCGGCTACTATTGAATTACTCTTCTTTAAGGAGACCATAGGCAGTGTACCGATATCTCGTCTGCTTGGCGACATGTACCAAATGGAGAAATACACAGATATGGAAAAGTAAAGCAGAAATAAAAACATATTTTTGTTCAGTTTCAAACGTAATTATGGTTACATTTAATAAAAAACATAGTAAAAGTAAATCAAAAAAAAAAAAGTATATAAATAATAAGGAAAATTGAATATAAAAGAATAATATTGATGTTATCCCTGTGGCTGTGGTGACGACAATACCGCACAGGAACATTAATGTAAAGAATTGTAGTGAAAGAAAGAAAATAATTTAAAAAATACACGTCAAAAACTCATCTTTACTATTATTATATACCGTTGGTTGTCTATTTGTTTTAGATTTGTATTTTCTTTTTCAATGCTTTGTAACCGCTAAAAGCTTGTTACACTTGCAGAGAAAACAAAAGAAAAATATACCATAATAAAAGAGAATAATCACGAAAAAACAATGACATACCTGTTATACACATATTGAAAATTAAAATATATAAGAAACCTGAAGAGAGAAAATAAAATTAAAAAAAAAAAACACTTAATTTTACAATAATATTATTTAATAATTTGTTATTTTTTCTCTACTGCACACTGTCGCATTACTGATACGGAATATTATAGACTGGATATTTTATAACAAAAAAAAAGAAGCAATTTTGAAACAAATATTAATTTTTCAGTATATTGAATATGGAATTTAAGAAATAAAAATAATCAACGTAAATAGCTTCAAGGGAATAAATATTACTTTTTGAAATATTGAAAAAAAAATGAATTTTTATTCCCGCAATTGATGCCTAACAATGCAATACACTTGTTTTTATTTTGATGGTTTTTGTTTTAATGAAATTCTATATCACATTTACGGTATAAGGAAGTTTGATTGTTCATCGGTTTTAATTTATTTTTAAAATAATATTAATTATTAACTTACCGGGAATATTAATTATCATGTTCACTGTCCATGAAGGCTTCATTATCACATCTATAAAACACTTGTTTATTGAATGTTTTCTTAATACAACTGTACGAAATAATTAAGTACTGCTCAAACACTGACTAAAATCAATTGAAAAAAAATTCTAGAGATCTCAGAAGTTCTATAAAACAGATTTATATGTTTCATTTTAAAAAGAGTTAAGATTTCATCGGCTCTTGTCTCTCAAAACGACTTTGTTTTAACAACAACTAATTGTAAAATAAACATGTTTCATTTTGTATTTATTTATTTATTATTATTTTCCGTAAATTCTTCCAAGTCATGTGAGAATCTATGACAAAAAGTGTTTAAGCTCAGATTTTTAATAAATTCTAAACTAAAAAAAAAATTGACAGACGGTTAAAATCCTTGTCAAACAGTGGCACAAAAGTAGTAAAATAAATTGATATTTCCTGCAAATTAAACACTCATAACAATCATGCAAAAATGAACCAAATCCGATTTGTAATTTATATCTAAACTAGACTAATAAAAATAATTAAATTATTTATTTATAAAAAATTAAAAAAGAATAATTCTAATTATGATAATTGTAATTAAGTTAAATATTTTATGACTATAAAATTATATATAAAAATAAAACCAAAACAATTTGTGATTTGTTTTGAAATGATTAAGAAAATAAAAACAAAGCCAAAAGAAAAAATAATTAATTAATAATAAAATCTATTAAAAATAATAATAAATAAATAAATAATAAACAAAAAAAAAACTTTAAAAATTAATTAAATTAAATTAAAAATAAATAAATTAAAAGTAAAATTATGTTTTTTTTTTCTGTTATTTAGTTTTTTCTTTATTTTTTTTTTTTTCATATATTAAAAAATAACAATTGGGGTTGAGAAAGGGCAATATAAGTTGATGTGAAAGCTACCTAATGCCACGGGATTATCCTCGTTCATACAAACATTAAAATTAAACAAGAGGAAAAATGTGAACATAAACGAAAACCATTTCAGTCAACAAAGCAATTAACATTAAACGAAATAATCTAATTTTTCCTCGTTTTTTTTTTTCTAAGTTTAATCGCATGTTGTAGGCGCAATTTAATGCGTGATAAACATACAAATAGAGAAGATGAAAAAAATAAAATAAAAAGTGAATTATAAAAGTGAAAAAGTATAAAGAGTGAAAAAAAGTTAATAATAATAAAAAAAAATTATGTGTAAAATATGCAACACGGTGGGATGTTATGCAGCTGACCTACATCCCCCCAAATAATAATAAAAACTAACATCACAATACAATGATATTATAAAAAACACATTTTTAGCTTTTTATCGTATTTAATATATAAATAGAAAAAAAAATAGAAATGTTTATTTTCATTAAAAAAAAAAAGATTTAAATTGATCCTTGATATCAGAAATATAAAGGATTAAATTTATAAATGTAAGTATTATTATCACAATAAAGTGAATATCAAAAGAAATAGACTAACTAAACCCTTAGTGTAACAAAAGATATATAAGAGGGTTAACTTTTGTTCTATTTCTAATTAAAAAATTATTTTTTAAAAAAAATCCTAATGTCCGAAAGTACAAAGAAAACCAAAAAACGTCTTAAAGCATTTATGTTAATTTTAAACAAGGTTTTTATCTGTTTTAGGTTTGTAAAATTATTGACACAGATATCTCAGCATATGTTGCTAATCATAGTGTAAAATTAAAGAGTTTAATCAAGAATAAACGTAAAAAAGGAGAAATACACCTTAAATGTAATCAAACATAATAAAAACATGCACAGTGTTTGTCTATCGAACAATAAATAAATGTTTAACCATCAACCTACACTCACTTAAATGTTACATTATTTATATTTTTGGAAGAATAACACATGTTTTTCGTATTATAATAAAATAAAAAATAAAATTCTGTATTAAATGGATGAGGTCGACGTATCGACTCTTTTAAAATATAATAACAATAACAACAAATAAATGACTGCATTGTATATGTTAACAACATAACGGATGCTGTTCTACTTGCTCCTTTTCGTTGTTATGTTAAAGTTGTGGCTACCAGAAGGGCGTAAAGAATTGGTTTTTATTTATTTGTATATAGTTTTTTTTTTTCTTTACTTCTTATTTATATTTTTTTTTCAAGATCAACATTGGAAAAATAAAATTGATTTACTAGGGTGAAATGTTGAATAAGCTATTATTATGTGGCTTTGATAGCATAAAAATAAATATATAAAGCATTGATGCGATCAAAGGGCTAGAAAATTCATACATTAAGGCGATTCAATAAACAAACAAAAACATATAAATAAACAATTAAACTATGCATCATCACCTTTCTTTAGTTTATTTTTTTTTGTGTGCTAAATGATGAAAATTGTTAGTTTTTTTTTATTCCTTATATAACTTAACCACCCCCAATAACTATATGCATGATTTGTTTAAAAATTTCAAAAACTTAAAAATAATTTACCTAGAAAATATGAAAGGTAAAAACAACAGGACATGCAGTGTAACAAATAACCATGACAAATTTAGCTAATGATTATAATTATAGATATGATTAGATTAAATAAGGGTAAAATTTATTATTTATATGAAATTTCGCATATGTTTGGTATAAAAATTTTAATCAATACTTTTTTTTTATTTTTAGATGTTTTGTGGCTTTTTTCGAAATAAATTAATAAATATTACCTAATGTATTTTTGTATAAAATTTAAGAAGTTGTTCGTGCTAATGATAATCCATCATAACATACCAGCAATGTGGTTATTTTTCAAAAATTTCACACCATTATTTATTAAGCTAATAACAGCAGGATAAGAAAATTGATTCTTTTTTTTTTATTTTTATAATTTTCATGCCCCTTAAGAATTATGTTTGTTGTTTCCAATACGAATACAAATAAATTTTTCATTTTTATTATATTTATTAACAATAATTATTGCAAAAAAACTACCAGTGATAATCCAATGATAAATTTTACAACTCGCCATAAAATCAACATTACAAGTGGTATTACCACTAGAATAACGATAACTTTTAGCAGCCAATAGGAATTTAGGGGTAGACCGTTTCCATTTATTTTTTGTTTATTGCATTAAGTTACCGAAGGCGGAGTCAGTTTTTTTTTTACATAAGTCGATTATTATCCTGGCAAAATCTATTTGGCTTACCTGTTTAATGGCGTTTGGCAATAGAAAATATACATAAGATTTTACATATTTTTCTGCAAAAAATTAAGCCTTTTTCTATTTTTTTGTATTAAAACTTTAATTATTATTGCAAGGAAAACAAATTAATAAATTAATTAATAATAAATCACACAGTTATTACATGAATTAATAAGTTAATTCTTTTTCGCCTAATAATATACTACATAAAGTGATTTTGCATTTGTAAGCATTCTCAGGCTTTTCATAAAAATTAACCAGAGCACAAAAAATCACTTTACATTAGAAAATATTATTCAGAATTAACATAAATAAAATAAATAATTGTTATCTTAATTTCAATTAAGAAATAATTTTTAATAAAAACCATAGAAAATGTATAAAAAAATAATAAAAATGAGTTAATTGTGAATTATTATTACTATTGCATTACTTTAACAAATAATATTATTTATTTATAAAAAAGAAAAACCTTCATTACATTTATTGGCATTACGTGATAATAATAATAATTTTTATAAATGCAAACGTAATTAATACAGTATATCGTATTTATTTGTCGCTAATTTATATTTTATTCATAAATCACATAAAATATTTATATTGAAACGTATTAAAAATGACGATTTTCGTTTTGTCTTGTTACAGTAGTTTTATCAATAAAAAAATTCGATTACTTTATATAATAATAAATAATTTTATCATAAAAGTATATCACAGAATTGTTATTTATCATTATTATTAATAATTTTTCTTTTTATATTTACATTGGTTAAGTCAATTGACCTAAATTGATGCTATATTATAAAAAAATAAACGATAAATACAATGAAAAAAAAATTTAAAAGATAACCACGATAATTCTGAAAAAAGTCTAATAATGCATTTTGCTTGCATTTATTATGTAATTTGTTAATAAGTACGCCTAATGTTTTACTATTTTATTATAAATTATTGAATATACATATATGTGATAGTACTTTCTTATCATAGATATTTTTATCAAATAAATAATTCAATCACTAATTTTATAGAAAATTTTCATAAACAAAGTATTCAAATCATTGGAAAATGAAGAAGACATAATTTTTTCTTTAATTTTAAAAAAAATATTTGAGTAAGCAATATAAACTACCGGCTAGAGTTAAACAAACAAATCAACATACATATATGATTACATATTACAAATATATGTATTTATGTATACCAATCTAAACGACATGTTACTCAATTACACTTTACTTTAATAAATTTTATTTTAATTTTTTATTCATTTCTTTGTTTATTTTTTTACAATTCTAACAGGGCGTTATCTAATTTTTTTGATATCTTTTTAAATTATTTAAAATATTGTCAAAAATGTTTTGTATGTTTTTTACTGATTTTTTGCAAAAAAAAAAATTTTTTTTACTGTATCTTCTGTTAAAACACCCTGTACACGTAATAGATTATATTCCAAATATCACATTTTACATTCAGTCACATTTTTAGTTCTTTAATTCAACTTCAACGTTAAACATCTTCTTTATTTTTTTGTTTAATTAATTTTTTCTTATTTTTTTTCCTATTTTATTTAAACGTTTTAAAAAAAAAGACGTAAAAAGAACTGTTAATAAAGTGCTAATACACAACGTCTTCAGTGAAAAAAAAAAAAAATATTAATTAACTTTTTTTTTTCTTAGTTTTAATTAGTTATATTTTTTTTTTTTTGTTACTAATTAATATCGAGAAATATTTAAAAATAAATAACGAGAAAGAAAAACATAGTTAAATGTTTTATAGTACTATGTTATAATGTTATTTAAAAATACATTAATATTATTATTAATATGTTCAAGTATTAATTGTTATAAAATATTAGTTTTGGTGCCATTTCCAGCGCCTAGTCATTGGCTATGGATTGATCATTTTGTACAGGAATTACTTTTACGTGGTCATGAAGTAAGTGTTGTATTTTTTTTAACTTTATTAAATTAATTCTACGGGATATTAATAATGAAACTAGTTACATAAATAAATGATTAACTTTATTAATAACAATTAAAGAAATTATTTAATTAAATTTATGACATTTTTTTTATGTAAGTTCAAGGAAATTAATGTGTTTGGTATGCAGTGCAATAATTGCATGTAATATTTGATTAAGTATTTCATTGAAAAGTTATTATATTGATGCGCTTTATTAGACTCCAGCAACGTGCAGCTTTGTTTGTTAATTTAATTAAATAAGCATATTAAGAAATTAAATTAAAATATTGCGTTTATTTAAGTATTTATTAAATAGTCTAAATTAAAACTCTGCGCTAGTGAAGTATTTCAAAAACGCCGCAGAACCACAATGTTCCGCGTTATTTTATCGTAAATATAAAACCACAATATAAGTAAAATTGCATCTTTTCTGTGGTTTTATAGCAATGATAAAATACACGACACTAGAAGACAATTGCACTTCACTTAATTCTAAATTACAAAGAACAATATTTAAATAGATTCTATTAATTACCACGATATATAATTAAAATTAAACACTGCACTAAACGATTATATTTTATCATTTTTATGCAAAATATATGTAAAAACATAAATAGTATTATTGTAAACTCTGTACATAGAAATGCATTCATTGCACTGATCTTACAAATGCACATTATAGCCAAGTACTTTTACTGTTTCCCTTGAAGTTAAAAAATGTATAAGTCAACGAGATTGTGTATTAATGTAAACATAATAATTATAATTTCTCGTTTATTTACATTATTTTATTAAATAAATATTTATTGAGAAAATTTATTTATTTTTTATATCACTTATTGGCATTGTGACAACCTTGACATTGAAAAACGAAAAAAAAAATTATAAAGAGAGTCAAAGGATTAAAATGAAAAATATTGAAAATAAATAAATAATTAATAAGAAAATATTTATTTATTATTTTTTTGTTTGTTATAGGTAACCGCATTAACAAACTTTAAGGCTAAAGTGCCACATGCTAATTACACCGAAATAATCATTGATCCACCATTCGATATGCCATATTACTGTAAGTTTAAATTTTTTTTATTTCTTTACAGTAAATGATAATTTTTTTATTTTATTTTTTTTATGGTAATTAGTTCCAATACATGATATTTTTGATATGCGATATGATTCAGATTATCAAAATTTATTATTGTATTGGCGCGTTGGCCTGTTCACCACAGAATACGCGCTAAATAATACAAATGTTAAGAATTTCATTGAACGAAACGATTTGAAATTTGATCTGATAATGGCAGAGCAATTCTTCCAAGAGAGTTTCCTAATGTTCGCACATAAGTATAATGCACCAATAGTAACCATTGGTACTCTCGGATTTACAGATTATTTAGATCATGTGATGGGATTGATGACACCGTGGTCCCATATCTCACATACTATATTAGATTACAGTGATAATATGACACTCATGCAACGTGCATATAATGGTTTCTTCTCGCTGTTGGACGTTTTAGGACGAAAATACTATTACATGCCGAAACAAAACGATTTAGCTAAAACTCATTTTAGCAAATTAGACGGTCCATTACCTACAGTACAAGAATTAGAGAAATCTATTTCAGTTATGCTGATAAATAGTCATCGCAGTACTACTGTGCCCCGGCCACTGATGCCAGGGATGATTAGTGTAGCTGGTGCTCATATTAAAAAGGCAAAGCCATTGCCAAAGGATATACAAGATTTCATGGACGGTGCAACAAATGGTGTTGTTTATTTTAGTTTAGGCTCATATGTGAAAAGTTCTGATATGCCCCGGGAAACAATTAATGTCTTTTTAGGTAATAACATTAAAAATATTTTAAAAAAAAATTAAAAAAAAGGAATGCGCCCCCGGGTGGACTCGAACCACCAACCTTTCGGTTAACAGCCGAACGCGCTAACCAATTGCGCCACGGAGGCAGCTTATGTTTCAATGCTATTTACTGTTCACATTTATAATCACAAATATATATTTATATTCAATTTTGTTTTGACAACCAAATAATACTCCTATTTATTGATTATTATTTTTATTTAGAAAATTTTAAGCTATTAAAACAGCGTGTCATATGGAAATTTGAAGATGAAACGATAACAAATCTTCCTGATAACATCATGATCAGAAAATGGTTACCACAAAGTGATATTTTAGCACATAAAAATGTTGTTTTATTTATAACACACGGTGGACTGTTTGGAACACAAGAAGGATTATATCGTGGAGTACCAATGTTATTTATACCGCTCTACGGTGATCAAGTAAATAAGAAAAACCAAAAATAATTGAAGAATTTATTCTATATCTGAATATTTTATTAAAATTTATTTTTAGCATCGCAATGCAAAAAAATGCGAAAAGAGTGGCAGCTCATTAACATTATCATTTAATGAAGTAAAATTCGGTATATTAAGAAGTAAATTAAGTGAAATTATAAAAAATAAAGAATATTATAAACGTGCAAAAATATTATCAAACTTATTCCGAGACAATCCGATAAAACCAATGGATGAAGCAATATTCTGGATTGAGTATGTTATACGGCATAAAGGTGCTAAACATTTAAAATCTAATGCCGTTAACATGCAATGGTATCAATATTTAATGCTTGATATTATTTTTGGATTTATTATATTCTTTTATCTCTCGTATAAATATGTAATTAAAAAACGTTTATAAATGAATTACAAATATAAAAATCTATAGAAATTTATAATGACAAGAATAATAATTTTTGCATAATTATTTGTTTTTCTTGTAACAATTAAAATCTATTAGTAATTTTAAGAATATATTTTATTATGAAATATAAAAATTAATTGTATAATTAGTATCATGTTGCATTAGCAGCTCATTAACTTAATTAAAATAAAAAAAAAAAATTAATAATTATTATAAATTGGTAATTTGCAATTAGTATTAGTTATTATTTTGTAAATACTTAATATATAAGCTAATAACATTCACTTATTTCTCAGTCGTTGTTGTGCCTTTCACAGATTTTCATTAAAATAAATAAAGTGTATTAGGATTAATTTACCAATTTCACTTGAAACAGTGTTAGATAAAATAATTTTTTATATATATTTTTATTTATTGTGTTTTCTGTGCCGTTAAAAAAAAAATACAAAGTAATTAATTTGTGGATTGAATAATCAATTAATAATTTTTATAAAAGTAAGTTTATGTTAATGATATTTTAATCAATGTGACTGTATCTTAAACTTCAATCTTAAAATCTTATAATCTTCATTAATAAATTAAGCAACGCAACATATGCGCATAATTATTATTAGTTTTTTTTTTCTTTTTTTAAGATGTTAAATATAATTTACGTTTTTTATATTTTTCACCAAAAATACCCGACAAGCTATATTTTCTAACACACTCATGTAAATCTAAACAATATTTAAATATTACATAAAATCAAATCAAACAGTGCAAATGAAAATCTAAGCTAATTAAAATAAATTATTTTTATAACGCATAAAATTATTTACTTATTTTATTCACATTATTTGCCAGATCTTTATGCATTAACTATAAATAATATATTTAATATATATATAACTTCAATGTTATTTTAATTCTTTTTATTTTATTCAATCGCAAAGTAACCTAATTAAATATAATAAAAAAAAATAAAAACGTTTAGAAAAAAAACAACATAATAACTATTCAATAATATATAATTAATATAATCTACTATGTCCTACATAGATGCATACAAACAAAATATCACTTGTGTATATTATTGTGTCAATGTTACTACTATCGTCGATCGACTGTTCAAATATATTGATTTTAGCACCACTTCCTTCTCCTAGCCATTGGGTTACAATTCAGGATATAATCAGAGAATTGTTATCCAGGGGCCATCATCTTACAACCATTACTAGTTTTAAGTACAATTCTTTACCCAATTCAAATTACACAGAAGTTCTATTAGATCCAAAATATAATATGGAAAACACTTGTAAGCAACTTGTTATTAATTAATAGTGTAAATGAGTAACAGTAAATGTTAATGATAAATAATATATTTTTAGTTAAACAGAAAGATATTTTTAATTCAAAGTACCAGAGTCATTTAGACACTTTATTTGTGTATTGGACGTCAGGCATTGATACAGCAAAATATGCCTTGGAGCATGAGAACGTTCAAGCGTTCATGCAACGCAATGACTTACACTTTGATCTGGTTATTGCTGAACAATTTTTCCAAGAAAGTTTCTTGATGTTTGCACATAAGTATGATGCTCCAATTTTGACAGTGGGAACGTATGGATACTCTGATTTCATGGATCGAGCAATGGGCTTTTTAACGCCATGGTCTTTTGTACCCCACTCTATTTTAACCTATAATGATAATATGAATTTTATGGAAAGATTTTATAATGTTTATTTATCACTTGTTGACATGATTTTTAGAAATTATTATTATATGCCAGCACAAGAGGCACTTGCGAAAAAACACTTTGGTAATTTAACTTACATCAAAAAGCCATTACCATCAGTCGCCGAATTAGAAAAATCAATTTCAGTGATGCTGATTAATGATCATCGAAGTATTAGTTATCCAAGGCCATTAATGCCAGGATTAATTGATATCGGCGGGATGCATATTAAACCAGTAAAACCGTTGCCAGCTGATATTAAAAAATTCATCGATGAGGCGAAACATGGAACAATTTATTTTTGTCTCGGATCGCTATTGCAAGCCAAAAATATGCCTCAAGATAAAATTGACAGCATATTACGTATGTTTAAGATAAATTCCAAAATTACAATGTTGTTATTATTACAATTATTATTGTTTAATTTCAGAAACTTTTAGAAAATTAAAGCAACGAGTTTTGTGGAAGTTTGAGGGTGACATACCAAATTTACCAGAGAACGTAATGATTCGCAAATGGATGCCTCAAAATGATATTTTAGCACACAAAAATATTATTCTATTTATTTCGCATGGTGGACTGTATGGCACAATGGAGGGCACTAGTCGTGGAGTACCAATGTTATTTATTCCATTATTTGCTGATCAACATAGAAATTCATTAAAAGCGGTAGCTCGTGGTCATGCATTAATGCAAATATTAAGTGATTTAACTGCAGACTCATTATACAAAAAGATAATGGAATTAATAAACAATCCAAAATACAGTAAAGCGGCTAAACAAGTGTCTGCAATTTTTAACGATAATATAGTTTCCCCATCGGAGACGGCGATGTATTGGATAGAATACACCATTAAACACAATGGTGCACTCCACCTGAAATCAAAATCAATTAATTTACCTCTTTATAAACAATTATTAGTCGATGTTTTACTTGTTTATTTAATCATTTTATATGCGGTTTATTATTTGCTACGTTTTCTTTTTAAAAAATTATTTATTAATAAAATTCATAATAAAACTAAAGTTAATTAAAAAATAATTGTTCCTTATACAAATTGTTTCTAGCGCAATTTGTTTGACATTACTTTATATAGTCTTAATTAATTACCAATGCTAAAAATCAGCCTTAAAATTTAAATTAAATTAATGAATAATTAAATTATGCAATATCATATAAAATATTTAAAATATACATAATATATAATTTCTATGAATTTTTAATGAGCATTTAATACATTTATCAACTAATTATTTTACTTATAAATACTTTTTATTTTTTGTTACATTTTAAATAAAAAAACACATTGTACACAAATAACATGTTAATGTAAATATGTATGTCTGTAAAACTAAATAATAAATTAACGTATGTATATTCTTATTCGTTTAAGTTTATGCACATTTAATACAAAGTATATAATTAAGATTTGATTATATATAACTTATGAACTAGTTTAATTAACGAAATAAATTATTTTTTTGATTTTTCTAACACAGTATATTATTAGCTTATCAGTTTTGATTATTATTAAATTATAGTTTCCACACTTCAGGACTATAATTAATAATATATTGATTTTAAATTAAATAATAATTATTTAATAAATGCGTTTCTCTTTTCAGTAACAGTTTTAACCATTAGCGAGGCAAGTCCACACTAAATTTATTTAAATAAATGTGATTTTATTGTATGTGAAAATAAAATTATTAAAGGATTTATAATATGTGTTATTAAATTATTATGTTATTACTATAGTATAAACAGTGCACAGCATAAATGCACAATATTCGTGCAAATCAGTATCAGTTATCACTTATTGCCATAACGACTTGTTTTTGATTAATTTTTAAATAAAAATAGCGTTATTTTTTTAATTAATGATTTATTTATTCGTATTAATTTTAATGTAAATTTATTTAATTATTAATTGAACATTTAAATTTTAGTCTTTGATTAAATTACATCCTTAATTAGTAAGAGAAAATATATAAAATGTATTAAAAACAAAACTATTCAAATATAATCAACATCGTTCGATTTACATAAAAATTTCTGTAAATCAGTAATTAATTGTGACTAATTTAATTAATAAATTTTTTGTCGAGCATTAATATCCTTTAATCTTATTGATCTTTATAATCATTTTTAATTTTTAATTAATTAAAATAATTTGTTTATAAGAAATCATTAAATAAAGTGATTTTTTGTTTATAATCTAATAAGAGTATTTATATTTATAATAAAATTAATAATATTATTTATTTATTATAATCTAGATGCATCACAATAAAATATCACTTGTTGTTATAATCGTGTCAATATTTTTGATATCATCATGTGATTGTTCCAATATATTGTTTATAGCACACCTTCCTGCGCATAGTCATTGGCTTATGTTCCAAGATCTGATCCATGAATTATTATCAAGGGGCCATCACGTTACAGCGATAACTAGTTTAAAGTATAATTATTTACCCAATTCAAATTATACCGAAGTTTTAATAGATCCGAAATATAATTATGAAAAGATTTGTAAGCAAATTATCAATTTGAAATTAATTAAATAATTATATACAATTAATATTTTCAGTTAAACAGAATGATATTTACAGTTCGAAATATAATAATAATTTGGAAATGTTAATGTTATATTGGAAAGTAGGAATTGAAACAGCAAAACACGGACTGCAGAACCAAAATATTGAAAGTTTAATAAATCGTAATGATTTACAATTTGATTTGGTGATATCAAATCAGTTTTTCCAAGAAAGTTTCTTGATGTTTGCTCATATTTATAATGCTCCAATATTGACAGTGGGAACTTATGGATATTCTGATTTCATGGATCGAGCAATGGGCTTCTTAACGCCATGGTCTTTTGTACCCCACTCTATTTTAACCTATAATGATAATATGAATTTTATGGAAAGATTTTATAATGTTTATTTATCACTTGTTGACATGATTTTAAGAAATTATTATTATATGCCAGCACAGGAGGCACTTGCGAAAAAATACTTTGGTAATTTAACTTACATTACAAAGCCATTACCATCAGTTGCTGCATTAGAAAAATCGATTTCGGTGATGCTAATCAATGATCATCGAAGTATTAGTCCTCCCAGACCATTAATGCCAGGATTAATTGATATCGGCGGAATGCATATTAAACCAGTAAAACCATTACCGTCTGATATTAAAAAGTTCATCGATGAGGCGAAATATGGTGCAATATATTTTAGTCTTGGAACATTATTAAAAACTGCAACTATGCCTCAAGAGAAGATCGAAATTTTTTTGAGTATATTAAAGACAAAACCGAAATTTATTTAACTTTTATTAATATTATAATTACTTTTGTTTAATTTCAGAAACTTTTAGAAAATTAAAGCAACGAGTATTGTGGAAGTTTGAGGGTGACATTCCAAATTTACCAGAAAACGTAATGATTCGCAAATGGATGCCTCAAAATGATATTTTGGCTCACAAAAATATTATTTTATTTATTTCTCATGGAGGACTGTATGGCACAATGGAGGGCACTAGTCGTGGGGTCCCGATGTTATTTATTCCTTTCTTTGGTGATCAACATCGTAATGCGTTAAAAGTAGTAAATCGTGGTTATGCCTTAATGCAAGCATTTAGTGAAATAACATCAAATACATTGTATGAAAAAGTTATGGAATTAATAAACAACCCAAAATATAGTATAGCGGCTAAGCAAATGTCTGCATTATTTAATGATAATATGGTTTCTCCAATGGAGACGGCGATGTATTGGATTGAATACACTATAAAATATAAGGGTGCCCCGCATCTAAAGTCTAAATCAGTTAATTTACCTCTTTATAAACAATTATTAGTTGATGTTTTATTCGTTTATTTAATAATATTATATGCGATTTATTTTTTGTTACGTTTTGTCTATAAAATATTATTTTGTAATAATCTCATTAAAAATAAAACTAAAGTTAATTAAAAAAAAAAAAAATGTACATATTGAGTTCTGTATAATCAAGTTCAGATCGATATCTTTCAATACATTTCACATCATCGATTTTACAACAATAAATTAGACTTTAAAATTTATGCAAAATATTATAGTTTATTAAAGCAGAATTGCCTAAACAAGCAACGACATTGATCAATAAAGGAAATTTGAGATCGGCAATTTTGTATATATTGTTTTATCTTTTATATCATCATGATATAATTTTAATCTGGTTTCACAAAGAAAAACATGTTTTATATTTTATATATTCATTAATAAATTAAATTTTTCATTACTCATTTTTATTTTACTATTCAATAATTAAAATTTTTATTAAATAAAAAAAATATATAGAATTTATTACATAAATCTGAACAAATGATTTAGCTTCTTATAAAATATAATTTTATTTGATTATAATTTATGCGCGTATTTATAATATATACGAGTATATAATTGTTTTTTGTTTTTATTTTCAAGTAATAAATATTAATTATTATTATAAATATTAATTTTTCTTTATTATTGTTTTATTCTTCTTCAGAACAAACAATTTATAATTACAGATAATATAAACTTATTAACTAGTAATACTTGATTTTTATCTAATGTTTTTTTCAGTATTCTTTTAAAATAAATAATCGTACTGTTAGAACTTTTTATTAATTATTGTGTCAGCTATTGACTGAATGAGATTGCACGGAGCAGTGAAAATCAGTTAATAAAATTTTTTTTTTGTAATATTGTTAATAGTATAATTAACTATTTATAAATTCAATCAAAAATTAATAAAAAAAAGTTTTTGCCAATTTTTTGATAGTTATATTTAGTGAGAAAATTTGTGTTTGGTATTTTTTCCATGTGTTATTGCTACTGCTATAAAATGCAACGTAATAAAATATCACTTTGTTTAATATTCGTGTCAATATCTCTACTATCATCAAGTGATTGTTCCAGAATATTGATTTTAGCACCACTTCCTTCGCTTAGCCATTGGCTTATGATCCAGGATATAATCCGAGAACTGTTAACCAGGGGGCATCATCTTACAACCATAACTAGTTTTAAGTACAATTCTTTACCTAATTCAAATTATACAGAAGTTTTAATAGATCCAAAATATAATTTGGGAAACCATCGTAAGCAGTAGTTTTAAATAATAGTGTAAATTAATAACAATATAATATAAATAATATTTTTTAGTCAAACAAAACGATATATTTAATTCAAAGCACCAGAGTCATTTAGAGACGATGTTTGTTTATTGGGCGTCAGGAGTTGGTACAGCAAAATATGCCTTGGAGCATGAGAAAGTTAAAAAGTTCATGCAACGCAATGACTTACAGTTCGATCTAGTTATTGCTGAGCAATTTTTTCAAGAAAGTTTCTTAATGTTTGCACATAAGTATAATGCTCCAATTTTGACAGTGGGAACGTGTGGATATTCTGATTTCATGGATCGAGCAATGGGCTTTTTAACGCCATGGTCTTTTGTACCCCACTCTATTTTAACCTATAATGATAATATGAATTTTATGGAAAGATTTTATAATGTTTATTTATCACTTGTTGACATGATTTTTAGAAATTATTATTATATGCCAGCACAGGAGGCACTTGCGAAAAAACACTTTGCTAATTTAACTCACATCAAAAAGCCATTACCATCAGTCGCCGAATTAGAAAAATCAATTTCAGTGATGCTGATTAATGATCATCGAAGTACTAGTTATCCAAGGCCATTAATGCCAGGATTAATTGATATCGGCGGGATGCATATTAAACCAGTAAAACCGTTGCCAGCTGAAATTAAAAAATTCATCGATGAGGCGAAACATGGAACAATTTATTTTTGTCTCGGATCGCTATTGCAAGCCAAAAATATGCCTCAAGATAAAATTGACAGCATATTACGTATGTTTAAGAAAAAATCCAAAATTACAATGTTGTTATTATTACAATTATTATTGTTTAATTTCAGAAACTTTTAGAAAATTAAAGCAACGTGTTTTATGGAAGTTTGAGGGTGACATTCCAAATTTACCAGAGAACGTAATGATTCGCAAATGGATGCCTCAAAATGATATTTTGGCTCACAAAAATATTATTTTATTTATTTCTCATGGAGGAATGTATGGCACAATGGAGGGTACTAGTCGTGGAGTACCATTGTTATTTATTCCATTATTTGCTGATCAACATCGCAATGCATTAAAAGCGGTAGCTCGAGGTCATGCATTAATGCAAATATTTAGTGATTTAACAGCAGACTCATTTTACAAAAAGATAATTGAATTAATTAACAATCCAAAATACAGTAAAACTGCTAAACAAATATCGTCCATTTTTAACGATAATATAGCTTCTCCAATGGAGACGGCGATGTATTGGATTGAATACACAATTAAGCACAAGGGAGCTCAACACCTGAAGTCAAAATCAGTAAATTTACCGCTCTATAAGCAACTATTAATTGATGTTTTACTTGTTTATTTAATAATGTTATATGCTGTTTATTATTTACTACGTTTTATCTATAGAAAATTAGTTAGTAAAACTTATAGTATTGTTAATGATAAAATAAAATCTAATTAAAGGATGTATTACTATTTAGTACAAAAATATTTATTATTTCTATATTTTTCACTGAAATTGTTTTCAAGTCATCATTACTACTTCATCTTTACTGTACAGCTTTTATGGAGTATTATATTTTATTTTATTTATTTAAAAAAATTCTAAAATTAAAGGTATATTGTCAAAATTAATTTCTCATTCATTTAAACTAACAACGATGATTTTTTAAAGAAATTTTTGAATGTTTGTAATTATAAATCTTACAAGAATTTAAGATATACACAGTTCACTTTCACACCAATAATAATAATAATAGACGTCTATTTTTTTTTTTATTTTAAATTTAAACAATATTGTTACAACTATGTAGATATTGTAGCTAATTTAGAAAGCATTTCATTTAATTTATTAATTATTTATAATTTATTGGTTATTATATGTTAAATAGAATTTTCTTTTAATCATGTTTTTTTTATCATTGAATTATATTACATAATTTATTTATAATAGTTATATTATGCAAATATATTACTTTTACTTATTATAAATAGAAATGAATATTTTTTTTTTCGTCAGTCTTTTTTTATATTTGTCCTTTAACATGTGTTAACGTTTATTAAGTGGTGTCTAATTCCATATATATATTTTCAATTTCGAATAGGATATTTTAGTTTATTATTTATTGATTTGTTACTGAGTAAGATTGCATCTTAGAGTGAAGAATTTTTAAAAAGTAAATGTAAGTAATTTTAGTAAAATTTTATGTGTTTTATCATTTTAACGGAGAAATCTTTTATATTACAAAAAATTCAATTTGTTGCTTTTTTGAAAAAAATTTAATTGTATATTCAAAATATTTTTTATTTATTTTAAATAAAATTAAATGGGGTTTTTTTTTGCTGTCACAAAATTAAATCAATGATTTACGCAATATCGAAACTGGATTTATACTGCTGAAGAGTCATTTATAATAGAAGAATATTATTTTTGCATTTTTATGTCACTTAAATTAAATTAAAAAACGATTATATGACTAATTAATTCTTTCTTAGATGCAGCGTGATACAATATCACTTTTAGCAATATTTCTATCAATATTTCTACTACCGTCGAGTGATTGTTCGAAAATATTGTTTATATCACCACTACCTTCACCAAGCCATTGGTTTATGTTCCAGGACATAATCCGAGAACTGTTATTAAGGGGCCATGATGTTACAGCGATAACAAGTATAGAGCTTAGTTCTAATTCAAATTTAAATTATACAGAAGTTTTAATAAATCCAAAATATGATTATGAAAAAATTTGTAAGCAAATATACTATTTCCAACAAATATCAATCAATTAAAAATTAAATAATTATAAAATATTAATATTTTCAGTTACACAGAAAGATATTTACAGTTCAAAATATACCAATCATTGGGAACTGTTACTCTTATATTGGAAAATAGGAATTGAGACATCAAAGTATGTATTTGAGCATAATAGTGTGCAAGATTTAATAAATCAAAATGACATAGAGTTTGATTTGGTAATATCGAATCAGTTTTTCCAAGAAAGTTGTTTGATGTTTGCTCATATGTATAATGCTCCAATTTTGACAGTGGGAACGTACGGATATTCTGATTTCATGGATCGAGCAATGGGCTTCTTAACTCCATGGTCTTTTGTACCCCATTATATTTTAACTTACAGTGATAATATGAATTTTATTCAGCGCTTCTATAGCGCAAGTTTATCACTGGTTGACATGATTTTTAGAAATTATTATTATATGCCAGCACAGGAGGCATTAGCAAAAAAACACTTTGGTAATTTAACTCACATCAAAAAACCATTACCATCGGTCGCCGCATTAGAAAAATCAATTTCGGTGATGCTAATCAATGATCACCGAAGTATTAGTCCTCCCAGGCCATTAATGCCAGGTTTAATTGATATCGGCGGAATGCATATTAAGCCAGTAAAACCGTTACCAGCTGAAATTCAAAAATTTATTGACGAGGCAAAACATGGTGCTATATATTTTTGTCTCGGATCGCTATTGCAAGCCAAAAATATGCCTCAAGACAAGGTCAAAACTTTTTTAGGTATGTTAAGATTATTGAATCTATAATTTTAAATACTTTTATTATTATTATGATTAAATTGTCTTTTTTTAGAAACTTTTAGAAAATTAAAGCAACGAGTATTGTGGAAATTTGAGGGCGACATTCCAAATTTACCAGAGAACGTAATGATTCGCAAATGGATGCCTCAAAATGATATTTTGGCTCACAAAAATATTATTTTATTTATTACGCATGGTGGACTGTATGGCACAATGGAAGGCTCTAGTCGTGGAGTACCAATGCTATTTATTCCATTCTTTTTAGATCAACATCGCAATGCGGTAAAAGCAGTATCTCGAGGCCATGCATTAATGCAAACATTTAATGATATTAACCCACACATATTTTACAATAAGATAATGGAATTAATAAGCAATCCAAAATATAGTAAAACGGCTAAACATATATCGTCCATTTTTAACGATAATATAGCTTCTCCAATTGAGACGGCGATGTATTGGATTGAATACACAATTAAGTACAAGGGAGCTCCACACCTGAAGTCAAAATCAGTAAATTTATCGCTCTATAAGCAACTATTAATTGATGTTTTACTTGTTTATTTAATAATGTTATATGCTGTTTATTATTTACTACGTTTTATCTATAGAAAATTAGTTAGTAAAACTCATAGTATTATCAAGGATAAAATAAAATTTAATTAAATAATATATTATTATTATTTAGTACAAAAATATTTATTAATTATTAAATGATCACCACTACTTCATCATTTCATTCTACAAGCTTCTATGGAGCATTATATTTTCTTTTATTTATTAAAAAAAAATTCTTTATTAAAAGGTAATGAATTTGTACCATTTTGTTGAATCGAAAACACAAAATCAGAAAAGAGTTCATCATCATATATGTACATTGAGAAAAATTATACTAAATTTCTGAAAAATATATGTCTAATGTTTATGTTTGTATTTTTCTTTTTTTTTTTATTTTAATTTACTAAATTTATCATTAAATTAAATTTTCATAATATAAAGTAACAATTTAATTAAAATATTGAATATTTATAAATTATAAATCGTATTAGAATTAAAAATGAACACTTTATTACAATTTCTATATAATATCATCGTATTTTCCCAAAGAATAGTAATAGACGACTTATTATTTAATGTTTTAAATCTATAGAATATTTTTACAACTATAGATTTTAGTTAGTTTAAAAAGCATTTCATTTCATTTATTAATTGTTTATAATTTATTGGTTATTATATATTAA
This sequence comes from Ptychoptera contaminata, assembly GCA_963942525.1. NCBI lineage: Eukaryota > Metazoa > Arthropoda > Insecta > Diptera > Ptychopteridae > Ptychoptera > Ptychoptera contaminata. The sequence continues at coordinate 9,464,708 of OZ012636.1, read as the reverse complement.
ATGTGTTTTTTTTTTATTTCTGATCTATTATATTAAATAATTTATTTATAATATTTTATTATGCAAAATTATATTAATTGTTATAAATAGAAATGAATCTACTTTTTTTCGTCAGTCTCATATTATATTTGTCCTTTGTCAAGTGTTAACGTTAAGTAGTATCTATTTCCATAAATATTTTTTTCAATTTCCGTTGGGATATATTTGTTCATTATTTTCTCATTTAATACTGAATAAAATTGCATCTTAAAGCGAAGAATTTTATAAAAAAAAAATGTAAGTAATTTTAATAGAATTTTATTTGTTTTATCACTTTAACATGTTACAACGAATAAATGTTTTAAATCTAATATTTGTTGCTTCATAGCGAAATTGAATTTATACAGTTGATGAGTCATTTATAATAGAAGAATATTATTTTTGCATTTTTGTGTCTTTTAAATTAAATTAAAAAACGATTATATGACTAAATAATTATTTCTTAGATGCAACGTGATACAATATCACTTTTAGTAATATTTCTGTCAATATTTCTACTACCATCGAGTGACTGTTCAAAAATATTGTTAATATCACCGCTACCTGCACCAAGTCATTGGCTTATGTTCCAGGACATAATCCGAGAACTGTTAACCAGGGGTCATCAACTTACTGCAATTACTAGTTACAAATATAATTCCTTGTCAAACCCAAATTATACGGAAGTTTTAATAGATCCAAAATATGATTATGAAAAAATTTGTACGCAGATTTTCTATTTTCTGCAAATATAAATCAATTAAAAATTAAATAATTATAAAACAATTAATATTTTTAGTTAAACAGAACGATATTTTTCATTCGAAATCTACCAATAATTGGGAAATGTTACTCTTATATTGGAAAATAGGAATTGAAACATCAAAGTATGCATTTGAGCATAGGAGTGTGCAAAATTTAATAAATCGAAATAATATAAAGTTTGATTTGGTGATATCAAATCAGTTTTTCCAAGAAAGTTTTTTGATGTTTGCTCATGTATATAATGCTCCAATTTTGACAGTGGGAACATACGGATATTCTGATTTCATGGATCGAGCAATGGGCTTCTTAACTCCATGGTCTTTTGTACCCCATTATATTTTAACTTACAGTGATAATATGAATTTTATTCAGCGCTTCTATAGCGCAAGTTTATCACTGGTTGACATGATGTTTAGAAATTATTATTATATGCCAGCACAGGAGGCATTAGCAAAAAAACACTTTGGTAATTTAACTCACATCAAAAAACCATTACCATCGGTCGCTGCATTAGAAAAATCAATTTCAGTGATGCTAATCAATGATCACCGCAGTATTAGTCCTCCCAGACCATTAATGCCAGGTTTAATTGATATCGGCGGAATGCATATTAAGCCAGTTAAACCGTTACCAGCTGAAATTCAAAAATTTATTGACGAGGCGAAACACGGTGCTATATATTTTTGTCTCGGATCGCTATTACAAGCTAAAAATATGCCTCAAGACAAGGTCAAAACTTTTTTAGGTATGTTTAGATTATTGAATCTATAATTTTAAATACTTTTATTATTATTATGATTAAATTGTCTTTTTCAGAAACTTTTAGAAAATTAAAGCAACGAGTATTGTGGAAGTTTGAGGGTGACATACCAAATTTACCAGAGAACGTAATGATTCGCAAATGGATGCCTCAAAATGATATTTTGGCTCACAAAAATATTATTTTATTTATTACGCATGGTGGACTGTATGGCACAATGGAAGCCTCTAGTCGTGGAGTACCAATGCTATTTATTCCATTCTTTTTAGATCAACATCGCAATGCGGTAAAAGTAGTATCTCGAGGCCATGCATTAATGCAAACATTTAATGATATTAATCCAGACACATTTGACAAAAAGATAATGGAATTAATAAACAATCCAAAATATAGTAAAACGGCTAAGCGAGTGTCTGCTTTATTTAACGATAATATAGTTTCTCCAATGGAGACGGCGATGTATTGGATTGAATACATTATTAAGCACAAGGGAGCACCACACCTGAAGTCAAAATCAGTTAATTTACCGCTCTATAAGCAATTATTACTTGATGTTTTTTTTGTTTATTTAATAATATTATATGCTGTCTATTTTTTGTTACGTTTTATATATAGAAAATTATTCGTTTATATTAATAATTCTAATACTGTTAATAATAAAATAAAGGTGAATTAGAGCATTAATGGTTTATACATTTATTTCTTATCACGCAACTTTATCATTTTTAATTATTATTCAATTTTGAAATTCTTAATTCGTTATTCTTCAATTTATCTGCATAAATTTAGATTAGATTTAATTTTTAATAAGTTATTTAATTTGTTTTTTAAAATTATCTACCATTGGTTATTTCATACATTATCAAATAAAAGATTTGTGTTTGAAGCAAAGTGAGTAAGTAATGTATTGTAACACAAGAAAAAATCTAGTTTATTCTAAATTATTTATTTATTCGTTGATGCGCCATTATAAACCGATTTTTAAATAATATTAATATACGTTTATCAGTACATTTATATTAGTCTACGTTATTCATTTGGATTAATTAAAAGACTTTCGTGTGAACAGTGGCCATAACTGTATCTGTAAAAAAAATATAAGACAATATAACAAGCGATAACAAAACAAGAAAGAAATAAATTATATATGATCTGCATGATTTATCTAATTTATTATCGAATTAATTTATTTAAATTATTTTTAAATGCTTTTCTGAGATTTTTCCTATATAATTAAGATGTAACAATTAAAAAAGCATGTTTTGTAATTCACGCAATAACCTTTATAGAAACATATATCTGATTTTATATCAATTTGTTGACGAAAGTGTATAAATGCTAAAGTGTTGACAAAAAAAAGATTAGTTACATATCTACCACATAGTGACTAACTGAATTATGCTTTTATTTCTATATTGAAGTCTTTTTTGCACCAAAAGACTTTATTAATCCAAAGTTTTCTTTTTTGAGTAAACCGTGTATTTTAAACAAAAAGTGTTAAATAATATTAATATATAACTGAATGAAAAATTTAATTTAAAAAATTAAGATGAAAATCAAAAAAGTATCCCTTGTTGTAATATTTATGTCAATATTTTTATTATCGTCGTGTGATTGTTCAGAAATATTAATATTGGCACCGCTTCCATCGCCTAGTCATTGGCTTATGATAATGAACTTGATTGAAGAATTGTTATCAAGGGGCCATCATGTTACAGCGATAACTAGTTTAAAGTATAATTTATTATCTAATTCAAATTATACGGAAGTTTTAATAGATCCAAAATATGATTTGCATAATTTTAGTATGTATAAATAAATCTTTTATTATATTTGATAATCAAGTAAATTAAAGCATAAACAATATATACCCTTAGTGGCAGAAAAAAACATTTTTAACTCTAAACATGAACGTTATTTGTTTACAATATTTAATTATTGGAAACTGGGGATTGTGACAACCAAATACGGACTGGAGCATGAGAGAGTGCAAAACTTAATAAAACGCAATGATGTACAGTTTGACCTAGTTATTGCGGAGCAATTTTTTCAAGAAAGTATGTTGATGTTTGCACATAAGTATAATGCTCCAATTTTGACAGTGGGAACGTATGGATACTCTGATTTCATGGATCGAGCAATGGGTTTCTTAACTCCATGGTCTTTTGTACCCCATTCCATGTTAACCTACAACGATGATATGAATTTTATGGAAAGATTTTATAATGTTTATTTATCACTTGTTGACATGATTTTTAGAAATTATTATTATATGCCAGCACAGGAGGCACTTGCGAAAAAACACTTTGCTAATTTAACTCACATCAAAAAGCCATTACCATCAGTCGCCGAATTAGAAAAATCAATTTCGGTGATGCTAATCAATGATCACCGAAGTATAAGTCCTCCTAGGCCATTAATGCCAGGTTTAATTAATATCGGTGGAATGCATATTAAGCCAGTAAAACCGTTGCCAGCTGAAATTCAAAAATTCATTGACGAGGCGAAACATGGAGCTATATATTTTTGTCTCGGATCGCTAATTCAAACTAAAGATATGCCTCAAGATAAAATCGACAGCATATTACGTATGTTTTAGAAAAAATCCAAAATTACAATGCTCTTATTATTATAATTATTATTGTTTAATTTCAGAAACTTTTAGAAAACTAAAGCAACGTGTTTTGTGGAAGTTTGAGGGGGACATACGAAATTTACCAGAGAACGTAATGATTCGCAAATGGATGCCTCAAAATGATATTTTGGCTCACAAAAATATTATTTTATTTATTTCGCATGGAGGACTGTATGGCACAATGGAGGGTACTAGTCGTGGCATCCCAATGTTATTTATTCCTGTATTTGGTGATCAATATCGCAATGCATTAAAAGCGGTAACTCGAGGTCATGCATTAATGCAAATATTAAGTGATTTAACAACAGACACATTATACAAAAAGATAATGGAATTAATAAACAATACAAAATATAGTAAAGCGGCTAAGCGAGTGTCTGCTTTATTTAACGATAATATGGTTTCTCCAATGGAGACGGCGATGTATTGGATTGAATACACTATCAAACATAAGGGTGCACCGCATCTGAAGTCAAAATCAGTTAATTTACCGCTCTATAAGCAATTATTACTTGATATTTTATTTACTTATTTAATAATATTATATGCTGTTTATTATTTACTACGTTTTATTTGGAAAAACCTATTTTCCAATCATAATAAAAAATTAAATATTAAATTAAAACGTAAATAAAAATAAAGATATAATAATAAACATGTTTTCAGATGTTTTTCATTTATATATTAAATTTTCCTTACAAATAAAAATATATATCTATAATATATATCGACAACAAAATTATATATACAAAACAATTATATTTGTGCTATTGTTATTATTAATATTTATAAATAAATTCTAAACAAAACATATACATACGTATATAAGATTTATATAAGAAAAAAAGATATCTAGATATAAGCTGAAATATTTATGCAATTAATAAATGTGTTTAAATTATAAATAACGAATAAAAATTGTTGCTGTATGATAATATAAAGAAAAAAAGAAAATATTTTAAAATAAAAAAAATTGAAAAAAAGAAAAAATTTAATAAGCAAAATAGTTTACCTTAATTTAGTTATAGATATTATACTTAGTTATAAATATTTCATTAGTTTTTTTTTTTTTTGCACTAAACCATTTATCAGTTGGAACTTTAAACATTTTTCTATCATTTTTCAAATACAAAAAGTTTAACACTTACTCTAATTATATGTTATTTAAATTAAGTACTTAAAACAAATACTTTAAAATGATAAAAGACAATTACTTAAGTACATTACTCAAATATATTTTCTCGTTGTTAATTTTTATATGTTTTTGGTGTTTAAAAATTAAATTAAATTTTTATAAACATTTCTATGTTTAAAAACGTTTACTCTTTTCTTTTAAACTATAAACAATATTTTTTTTTACATTTAAATTGATTCAATGTTTAAACAAACATCTTTTATAGACGTTTCAATTTTCCACCGTTGATGTATATGTTTCAGTCTTTCATAGGCTCGCATTGATATGTTTAGGCTTGGCATTATTTCTAAAACACCGGGTTCTTTAATAAAACTTAAACCGCATAAACCGAAATATGTATGAAATGGATCAGTACTATTTGCATCTGGCCATTTAGAAAATCCCCCGGTTATCTTATCTTGTGTTGATAAAACATAACTGAAAATAATAGAAAATATATATTGCAGCAACAAGAAAATAATTCTATATTTTATAACTTACTTTCTGTTTTCATTGTAATCACTTAAATGAAATGCATCTAATATTTTTAATGTGGCCGCTATCCAAAATGAGTAACATGTATCTACAGGTTTATTTGGGCGTCCTTGAAATCCATCAACCTTGTTTATCAATTATTATAAAATAGACAATTAGCAAAACAAACATTTTAGATAAGATTACAGTAAATCAGCAATTACCTGTCGAAATAATAACCAACGTTTCATGTTTTCCTTAACATTTGTCGGTAAAATATGTAATTGATCACTTAAATGTAGAGTGGCTATAGCACAAAACGTTGTACCACCATGCGATTCCATTTCATAATGCTGACTAACACCAAAGTCATATCCCTTTATTCAACAAAAAAAAAATAGTATAAAAAAGATTTTAAAATCATTAGATAAAAAATGAATGAATGCTTACAATACTATTTAAAATATATTGAGCCATAGTTTTTTTATTAATAGTTCCCCAATCGTTTAACATGGCACATATTGCTGCTGCACAATATACAAAACGCATATCTTCCTCATTCCCTTCAATTGAGGCACTAAAACTACCGTCATAACGTTGCACAGCAGCCACACCTGATTTCGAAAATAATTAAAGATAATTATTTTATAAATAAGAATTCAATAATTATATACCTTCAATTATTGCTTTACGATTTATTCTAGATAAATCATCACCTAATGCTAACAACATTGCTAAACCTGTATATGTCATAGCTAAATGACCCCATTTGTATTTATTTGTGCCGCATTCGTGTGTCGAATCTTTAACATTTAAAGTGCTAGATCCTTGAAAACCACCACATTGTAGTTCACCTTCTTGTGGAATTACTTGCAAACGATATAGCCAATTTATTAAATCTGTTTTCATCGAGTCTGACAACAGATGTAAAGAATCTAAAATATCGAGACCACTGACAGCGAAAAATGCAATTGTTACCCTAAAATATAGGAAAATGTATAAGTTTTCTTTTACTTATTAATATCAAATAAAAATTCAGTTAATTATTTATTTTACCTTGTTGAATCATGCGATGCTAATCTAGGTGGCAAAAGTTGTAAAAATCTTAAAAAATAACTAGCATGTTTTTTACAAACTAAATCTGTATTATGTATATTAGACATTTTATATAAATTTTAAATTAATAATTAATTTATATTTTAAATAAATCATATGATAAAAAATATTATTATAAATATATTAACAAAATACGTAATATTATATCACTTGAATTAAAACATTAAAAATTTGTGCAATATTATTTACAAAAAAAAGAAATAATTTTATTAAAAACTTGTTATTATCCACTGAGTTTTCAAATAAATATTTAATTTATCATGTTCTTTGTTGTATTTATAGTTTTTTTTTTTTTTAATTATTAACTTTTTATTTTTATAATAAATGAAACTTTTATTTTGATTGCAAATAGGCAGGAGAATATTTATTGCAGTAGCAAAATAAAAATGTGTACAAAGATAACGAAAATTTAATTGAATCAAAAAGTTAAATTATATTTGACGTTTAGCAAAAGTGGTAAAGCATGACATTTATAAACGAAATATATTTGTCTCTTGTTTTCTTACCTGCTTTTACGAGAAAATTATAATCACCACATTTCACATAGCACAGCACATTGTTAAACAAATTCAACACATGAGTAAATAATTGTAAAAAAAATATAACATTAGGGATTTTACTGCAGTAACAATCATGATCTAATAAAATAATTAAATTTTTATATTGTATTTGAACATTTTATTTATGTAACTAATTACTAATTTTTTTTACATCATATATTGCTATTAGACAATTATTATTTAATGCGACAATATACATTTTGGAGTTTCTTTATAAAAATTGCTGTTAATACCAATAGGTTCTCTTCGGTATTCTATCCTCAACAATACCCATTTCATTCATTATTTCCATTTCAAAAGTTTGCAATTTTGGTTTAAAAGTAATGTCTATTACAACTTCAGGCGGAGTATCCTTTTCTTTGGTAACATATGTGCTTTTTGTTTTATAATCGTACGTTTCTTCATTTGATTTTGGAATTGGAATTATTCTACCGGTGCGTGATGAAACTCTCAATTTTTCGCCTTCTTCAGTATAACGCCATTCAACTTGTGTTGCTATCAAGTCAGATGGATCTACTAATGCTACTTGATTGGTGACTAATAATGGGGATTCTGATTTTACTAAAACTCCAGGAAAGTCTTTATCACTACCTACACGTCGTAGGTGACAATTTAAACCTTCTACAATCACCCAGTTTCTCTCTTGAATAATTTGTGATATTATTCCTTGCTTTCCTTTATCTCTGCCTACTAAAATTTCAACACGATCACCGCGGAAAAAACTCCAATCAGCAATGGGCTCCACAAATACTTTTTTCCTACATGAACCTGGCATATTCTGTTGTCTAAATTGTCCCGACCATGGTCTATTTGTTGTAAAACGAAAACGCTTACGCTCAACCGTTCTGTTTAGATAATTCACTTTTGCAGGTGTTTTCCAATAAATCTTAAATAATATTAATTTTATTTTTTACTTATAAAGCAGCACTCAATTTATAATTTTAACAAAAAATTACTATTACTAACCTGTTCCATGCTCCTTTTTATATAAGACTCAGGAAGATTGGAAAATTTTTTAGTAAGATCACCAACATTTTTAAACAAGCATTGTGTTAGTCTCATTTTTATAAATTATTGTATTCATAAATTTATTAATTTCCAAAATAATTAGTATTAAAATATTATTTTTATTACACAAAAATCATAACCAATTATTTTTATTACAACTGACACAACTCGACTGTCAAAAAAGTTCAATTTTAGATATGGCAATATTTTTAATACTGACAGTGGTTTACACTGTTAATGGCAAACGAAAATTCAAAATACGTTAATTGCAACAATGTTTATTTATTAAAATAGAAAAGTAATAATTAATCTAATTAAAATAAAACGATTTACTATTTTTCATTTTTATTTATTATACATAAAAATATAACTTCCTTTTTACTAAAAAAAAAATTTAATTGTTTCAAAGATTCATGGTAAGGAATCTCTCATGCAGGACGGGTTAGTTTCTTTCAAAATTAATTTTATGATAAAAATTGATAAATTTGTATTTCTTCTAATATTATTAAAAAATATATTTATTAAAAATATTATTTATTATTGTGCATTGGAGAATTATCTAACCCATTAAACAATCACTATTTGTATTAATTGAAAAATATATATCGTAAAAAAGTTTTTCCATTTACTTGTTGCGTTCTTATTTATGGTTTACGGACTATTGATCGCATGACGGTTGAGCGCAGGACTGTTGATCGTAGGACGTTTGTTCGCAGCAGACTGTTGCTCTTAGGAAGGTTGCTCTTAGGACGTTTGATCGCAACAAAAATTTTAGTGTTTTGTTACAGCGTATAATTTTAAATATTAAATAATTATACTAATAAATAAATAAATAAATAATAATCATTATTAAATAATTTTATTAAAAATAAATAAATAAAAAATAAAATTAAATGTTTTAATAATTAATAATAAATAAAAAAATAAATAATAATAACAATAATAATAATAATATATATATATATATATATCATTATTAAATAATTATATATAAATAATAAATTTAAGTTTAAACTAAAAAGCAACGTATGAGCAAACCAATCTGCTAACATATCTCAAAGCCATTGTACATGTATCATATAAATAAAATTTATTATTTAATAATATATATATATATTATTATTATTGTTATTATTATTTATTTTTTTATTTATTATTAATTATTAAAACATTTAATTTTATTTTTTATTTATTTATTTTTAATAAAATTATTTAATAATAATTATTATTTATTTATTTATTTATTAGTATAATTATTTAATATTTAAAATTATACGCTGTAACAAAACACTAAAATTTTTGTTGCGATCAAACGTCCTAAGAGCAACCTTCCTAAGAGCAACAGTCTGCTGCGAACAAACGTCCTACGATCAACAGTCCTGCGCTCAACCGTCATGCGATCAATAGTCCGATTACGCTCAAAAACAAGTAAATGTAGAAAAATATTTTTTTTAAGAAAACATTAGTGTATTAAGGGTTGAGATAACGTGCATTCATAAGGCACCTTATTTTTAATTAAATTATAATTATACTAATAATTATTATTAAAGTTTTGTACATTATTTTATTTATATTAATTAATTTTGAAAATTATTCATTTGTTTATTATCTTCTAAATTTATTTATTTTTCTTAAATTATGTACTTAAAAAAAAAATTAATAAACTAACAAAACAAATTTATAAAAAAAAACATATTAAAAAAATTCATTTATTTTCTATTCCTTAAACTACAGATTCTTTCTTATTTGTCGTATTATTACTTATTTTTTCTAGAAAATAAAAAAAAATATATATATATATTTAAAAAAAAATTGTCAATTTTATTAAAATTTCATTTAAAAAAAAAAGAAATATTTGACCAGACATTGGACGGACTTTAATTCTATTCTGTTGTAAGAATTAAGTTTTAATGCTTTTTCAACTATTTTAATTACATATATATTTATATACTTAATTTTTTTTTTTAAATAAACAAAACATAAAATTATTTTTATTAATAAATAAAATACTCTTTTTGTGGCTATTTATATAAACAAAAAAAATATAATAAAATGAGTTAATTTCTGAGCGTTTATAAATTTTTAATAAATTTTTTCTTAATTCTTAAAATTAATCGAGTACTTTATAAAGTTTCTTAAAAATTTTTATACCTAAGTATTATATTTTTTATTTTTATAAAAATGGGCAAAATATTCGAGTTTATAAAATCATAAAAAATCTACATAATGGAATTGCTTTTTCTTGTGTTTTTTTTTTTTAATATTCTAAATTATGTTTATATTTTTCAATGGTTTCAAAAATAAAATAAAAAAATATTAACAAGAGATGATATACTCTAAATTCACTCATTCCAAATAAATAAATTATTATTATTAAAACCGAACAATCTAAATGGTCTTATAGTAAGAATTATTGATGTTATTAATATCAATAATATTGAAACAGGTGTTTTCATAGCTGCATTATATATTGAGCAATATGGGCACTGCGAGCTACCACACACTTCACATATATTTAATAGATATGTTGGCAATGAATCGAATATTGTTTCATTGAATCGTTCTAGAAAATAAAAATAAACATTTGTTAAATACGATTTTAATAAGAAATAACCACAATCAGTACCTGGAGCATAATAATCATAAATCCTTATAGGTAAATAACGAGACATATTAGCCACTGGCATCCATCTTTCAATTGTAAAATTAACACAAATATCTTGATTGTCAAGCTAAAGATAAAAAAATATATGCAAATTATTATTTTTACCTTCTTCGAACCAATTTAAAAAAAAACTTACGTAATCAAAATAGAATAAAACTTTTCTCGGTTGGAAACGAGCGCGCTGAAGATTTCGTACACGTCTACTCAGGATATATGCATCTAGTTTTTGTTGTTGAATTATGTAGCCAGTTGGTATTGTAACATCTAGTACAGCCATGCCAGATCGTTCTGATTCATTTAAATTATTCCATCTAAAAATAATAAAAATGTGTAATTATGATGATTCCTTATTATTATATTTTTCACTAATAAAACCTTTGACATGAGAGATATGTAATGTGAGACTGATTTCTGCCGTGGAAAAGAGCACGTGTCGTTAAATCAAATGCAGGAACTGGTGGCATAGTTTGATACTTCTCAATATCTACATTATATTGAACATCCATTTGTAAAATCGCATAACCGGCACCTTTTGCCTGAACCTTTACTGTACCCCAGGCGTTTGGAATCTATAAAAAAAAAATTATTATTATAATTGAAAATATTATGTGCAGATAAAAAACATACATCTATAGTTTGTAATTCTGCAATATTGTTATCGTTGATATATAAATGTTTAGTCGTTCCTGGCAATGATGTGGCTTCTACTGAGATACTTAATGTAGAAACATCACGAATTCTCGATCTACCGGTATATTCAATTAAAGCCTTCATCACGACACCAGTATCTTGTGATGATGCCCATCCACCATCAGTTAATCTTTGAGCATTTAACCACCTAACAATGGGTTCAACGAAAACTTCTTTTCTTGATATATATGTTAATAGAGCATACGCAGTTGTTTCAATATTTAAAGAATCGTATTTATATGGTAACCGTGGCAAGGAGAAATATTTTTGATTTTCCAATTTACTTGGTGGCTGAGGAACTTCTTCATTACCCCAGTATATATATTCGCCTATTATATAAAAAGAATTGTTATATTATATTAAATTTATGTAATTACTTAATAAATTATATTTTTATATTTACCAATTGATCTGGCATGTTTAGCAAGTATGATAAAAGCTTGTTCTGCATTAGCTGCTTTGTTTAGTAAAAGTGCATAAGCAACTAAAGCAACTTCGTAAGGTTCCCCATACTCTTTTATTTCTGATAAATGCCTTTCAATCCATTTTAATCCTTTTAATTGAGCAGTTGCCACTCTTGACCCCAAATTCTAAGCAATATAATTTAATATTATATATATTTTCCAACAATTCTATTAATAAATAATACTTACACCCGCCAAATCTTTTACAGTAGCCAATGTAATCAATACGTGTGCTGTTAGTGAAATATTTTTCGATCTTAAATAGTCATTTTCTAAATACATACTGCCATTCATTTTTCGATCTGGGAGCCAAGTCACTTCATAAAATGATCCATCTTGTGTTTGATGTCTTAAAATGTATTGTACTGCTTTTTGAACTACATTTGGATCAATGTAAATAAAATTTTCCCATTCATAGAAAGACGCTTCTTGGAAAATACGAGCACAATATGCAGTCAACCAAACTGACGAGGATGATGAATTCCAATCTGATCGGAAAAGTGAGAATGATCCATCGGGCATCATATAACTTAATTGTCGTTGATAACCAATATTCATATGATGGAATGCCATTTTTTCCATTGTTTTATTACGTTGACTAATTAATCTCATGTACATAACTGTATAAAGATTAGCAGCAAAACTAAACATATTTTGTTCTGCTGAATCCATTGGTAAATGTAATAATGTGGAGACATTAACTGGCATTGTAGGGAAAATAGGGCCAACCACATCACCAACAACTGATATTTTAGCTCTGTTAGATCCATATACATAATACCTATCTGCCTCATATGGTATTATTGGAGTTTCAGTTACATTTACGTGCATGTATTGGAATACGTAGGCTCTATTACTTAAATCTAAAAGAATAGACTGATGACGATGTTGTGGTAACCCATCAGCTTCAACGTGTAGTTTTCTTGTTATTGTATCTGTTCCTAATAAAGTGGCTGCATGAACAGTTATTTCAATATCTCCTAATCTAGTTGGAACGATTGGCAAATAAACAATTGCTGAATCTTGTGCATTCAAATAAATAAAAAATTGATGTTCGCCAAATGATGTTCTTGGATTATATGATCGTACAATACCATCCTCTTCCACATGAACAAATTTATAATCTGGAGAACCGTGTAAAACAACGGTGGCCTCAATTGCAACAGTCATATAATTAAAAACAGTTACACGAATGCCCACTTGTTCTCCTTGCTGGCAATCAGTAGGCATTTCAACATTAATGAAAAATGGTTGCACTCCAACATATTCTATGGCTTTAGATATCATACCATAACCAAGTGTCGGACTAACACTGAATGCAGAAACCATCCACAGTGCTGGTATATCTGGTACATCAACACTGAAAATAAACCGTCCATGTGGTCCGATATTTATATCCTTCCATAACCAAACATTTTCGTAATGTCTTTGAATTCTATTAAAACGATATTTTCTAAATTCTGATAAGGATGTTGCATTACTAAAATCGCAATTTATTTCATCCGAGCCATCTTCACAATCGTAAAATCCGTCGCATTTCTTATCAATTCTATAACAACGTCCGTTCAAACATTCATTATAGCCATAAGTAACATTACAATTATCTAGACGTCGAGGAACTACTCCATCAGTGAAAACAACTAGCCCAGAATACTCAAAAGTTCTATTTGCATCTATACCAAAAGTAGATGATGGATAATAAACTAGTTCATCTGGATTACCTTCATGTGAAAACCAAGTATGCGTAAAAGTTCCATTGGTTTGTTCATCGAATTTTGACATCTTCGTAATTACTTTAGCATAACTTAATTCATTTCCTGCTTGCATAGTGTAAAACGCATTGTCAATACCGGATAAACCGACATATGCTCCAGGTTCACCATAAACTGCAATCTCTACTTTTTCTCCAGTTCTAGCCTTACGGTTATTTATAAATACTGTAAAATTGTTTCTTGATATACCATTAACAGGGAACGTTAAACTATCTGCAACAATTAAACCCGAACGACCAATATGCCATACAACGACAGTTGAAACAGGTGCCATTTCAGCACTGAGAGTGATTGCCATTGTACGAATGCCGTTCTGCATTATCTCTTGTCCAGTTAGAAGTATAATACCTTTGGACATTATTATATAATGGAAGGTTTCCATATAAAAATTTGAATTTACATGGAAAATTATGTATTCACCAACTTTAGCATGCTGTGTACTAGTACCAATTTTAATGTGTTTATTTTCTGGCGAATGATGAGCAAGCAAAAGGAGTTCGGTTGTTGCACGATCACCTCGGAAGTCAATATAGTTGGCAGTAAGTCTTATTTGTTGCACATCATTTAAAAATTCCTTGGTAGCACGATCTTCTACTAAGTTCAAATCATTTCTGAGATCAACTTTTAATTCCCAGATACCCGGGCGGTCAGACATTCTTATAAACTTAGAAGGGAATTCACGACGACCACCAGATCTACTCTCTACAAAACCAGTTATATCCATTGTTCCTTGATATAATGTATCAACAGGAATAGGGGAACCATCATGAAATTCAACTACAAGATATGTCATAAAGGGCATAGAGGGTTTAAACACTTGCGGTGTTCCACCCAAAAATGATGCTTTTATTGAAGAATTATAGATTCTAGTTAAAGAATAACCTTCAATTACTTCATCATAAAATCTTTCACCAACCGTTGCAGTTATCAATACTTCCATTCCTGACAAGGTAGGTACCAAATTTTCTATTTCAGACATTGGATATTTGAATTCGTAAGTACCATTAAAAAATCTTAGATAAGGAAGTGTGTATTTTTTTTCTTTTGTCCAAAAATCATAAGTTTCGTAACCTTGTGGTTTACTCATCCAGAATGGCCATTCTTCATCAAAATTAAAATGTTTCTCTATCACATATTTATCTTGATATGAATTCGTTTCGTATCTTTGATCTAAATTTTGAATACTTTGATCAACATTTGGTCCATATGGATTAGAATAATAGCCTTGATTATATTCATGTTCAGTAGCGTACCCTGTATTGCCAACGCGATATTTTTGATTAAGAGCTCTTGGATTAAACGAGCCGATTGGTCGAATGGTAGCCTTTAACGTTAAGTTTCCTTTAACGGGAGCTCCACTAGTGTAATTAGCCATTATTTTTCCATAAATATATGGATCGGAATTGAAAAAGAAAGCAGGCATTGTAACATTTACTTCGAATCTGGTTTGATAATATTCTTCAACTAAAAATTTTCCGTACTCTTCTTGACCTTGTGCAACAATTTTAATTGACCATTCACCGAAAACCGGTTGATCAGATAACTTATATTCTAAACTTACTGTTCCCAAATTAGATTGCCGAGATAACCATCTTCTTAAAATATGACCATTTGGATCTAACATATAAACGTCGACGGCATTATCAAATCCTTTTAATTCCGTAGTGATTGGAATTGATCTAAATCGGACAGTTTCCCCTTGCATGTAAACTGGCTTGTCAGTTTGCACAAATATTGTCATTGATCGTTGTGAGAAATATAATTTTGTTTCATTAATAAATGCTATTCCTCCAAACACTGAATTGTATAAGCCCTCAATACGTAATTTATACTCTCCTGGTACACTCGTGGTCGGCGTGCGCATCAATAAAACTTCAGGATCACCAGCATTTACATTTTTTGAATCAGCACTCATTTCAACACCATTTCTTGCAATACTGGCACGAATAGTTAACGGATGGGGAGTTTGTAACACAGAAACAGACACTTGATACACTTGACCAGGACGAACCATCCGTGAGGCAACAATAAAATATGTTGCATCTCTGATAATTATATTATTTACACTATTATCCAAAAAATTATTGCGACCATATGAACTAATTTTCGTACGTTCGCGTTCTCGTTCACGATCTCGTTCCCGCTCACGATCTCTAAAGCTTGTACCAAGACCACTATCACGATTATAATTTGGATCACGTCCAATTCCAAAAGGATTTGTTGCACCAAATGGTGAATCTCTTACATCGCTGGTACCACCAAAGTTATCGCGATCATAGTTACCAAAAACACTATCGGAATCATCATAGCCTGGCGTTGATGAATACGTATTAAATGGATCTTGCGGATTATATTTTGAAAATACATCATTTCCATAATTTTGTTGTGTCGCTGATTGTTGTCCGATACAATATGTTGGAAATAATAATATAAGAATTATGACACCTGAGCAGGCTTTATTTATACAGGACCACATTGTTTCCACACGCAGCCTTCGATAGTAAAATAAATAAACAGAAAAATAAAACATTTTTATTATTATTTGTTACAAGTAAATTATTCATATACATAAATTTCTTATTACAAAAATATAAATTATCGACCACAGAATAATCAAATTCATACAATATGAAATAAAAACCTTTAATAATACATGATTCATCATTAAAATTACAACTTGTTAATTTAAAGTCATAAAAAACAATTATTCCAAGTAAATTATAAGAGTAATATGTACTAATACAATTACTATTCAATTAACTAAAATGTCATAAACAAATAAGAAAACACAAAAAGAGAATTAAAGTTCAAACTAAAATAATACTAAATTAGAAGTAGATAAATTTTTGTTTAAAAATTTAAAAACAACAAGAGTAATTTAAAAAAAAATAATAGAAAAGTATGTTTATAAGTGAATGTAAAGAGGAGTAGTATTTCAGAAAATTGATAAAAATAACATGTGTCTTATTTTTTAACCTTTAGAAAAAAAAATTAAACATAGACGTGTTTTGTGTTATGTTTAATTCGGGTGCATTTCATTTTCAAGTTACAACAAACCTTCAGCATTTATTTCTTAATTTAAACGTTCCTACAAATAACAAAAAGAAATAACTGTATATATTTATTTTCACCGACAATAAAAATAAATTTATAAGATTGCTTCTTTCTCGCGTTATAAAATTTATAACAAATAATTAATTAAAAAACATTTTATTTAGGGTGATAATTTTTGTAAATAATCATAAAAATGTCATAAAAATTCATTTGTTATGATTATAATGTTTATCTTTATTTAACAATCGGTTCCTTTAAATCAAGGAATTACTGAATACAAAATTGTATGATAATTTTCCCTTGATTTCTGAATTTGTCGCTGAGAAGCCAGGAACTATGTAGATTGAAGCGATCATTAAAGTTAGCTTATCCACTATAAATGATTTGTATCAAATCTGAGAAAATAATTAACCAATGTTTCTGCTTTTTAGAATAATATTTACTAACAGAAATTTTTCTTTAGAGAATTAAAATTTTTTATAAGCAACTACCTTATTTACGCAACCGTTAATCCTTCAATATATTTCTTTAACTTTCACTTTTCAGTAGACTACAAAACAAATTTATTGTCACTAAATTAGTAAAGAAAATCTTGTAATAATTATTTTGTCAAAATGTTTATATATTTTTTTTTAAACAGAAAATAATAAACAATAATATGTGTGTAGAAGACTACAAGACACTTTAACTTTGAAAACATGCGACAAGAGACCTAAAACGTTGAAAATAGACACAATTTAACTCGTTTAAAAGTATAATTATTTATTATTAAGAGAAAATATATACAAAAAAAAAAAAAGGAAATATACCATAAATATTATAAATAAAGCAAAATATTTTTTTAAAGACTATCTTATATAGATAATTTTTTGTTATTTATTTATATAAAAATATTTTAATGTGTCTCAGTTAAAAGAAAAGTCATCACCTCTTATTTTTATTTTTCTTGTTATTTTTTAGTGTTTATTTTCTTTTTAATAATACATATATATGTATATATAATTAGAATAATAAATAATAAAGGAAATTCAGTTAATTTATGTATTTTTCTTTAAACAAACTGAAAAATAAAATAAAAACACCGACAAAATTTTTTATAAAAACATTTTCATATTTTCAAAGAACTTTTATTTAAAAAGAAATTTTTTATTTAATTAGTTAAAAATGAAATTGCATTAAAAAAAAAATTGTATATTCCTACTTTGCACGAACATCAACAAACACTTCAGTTATTCTATTTATTTATAATTTAGTTTATAATAAAACTTTTATACAATAGATGATGATTGTAAATCTAAACATGTTTTCAAATAATATATAAAAGTACACAACATATTTTAGGTTTGCACTCGTTATATAGTTAAATATTAAATTCAATTGATATCAAGTATTGTAAGAAAATCTCTATTTGCAATGCAACTTCCCATTTTTTATGGCACAGTACATCAACTACAAACAATAGTAGGGTAACACCCCTCACATAATTCAATACAATTCATAATACCCAAATGTATGCTGTGCTGAGAGACATACATATATATAGGGTAAAAATAAATAAATCCCTTTTCTAATCTAATTTTATGATTTTAACTATTTTTCATTAGAAATTTAAACATTAAAAATAAAATTAAAAAATTCACAAATGCTTTTAATCGGGGAACCATAAAAAAAAAGTAAAATTATAATATTAAAAGAGGTCATACAACATAGAACGAATTTAATAAAGCAACAACGACGACGATGACGTACGGTTGTTAAAGTCCTTTTTTATCCATTTCAACATAAAAATACTGTAAGGATATTTAAAAATTACAAATGGTATAATGTATTCGCTCTGCATATTTTATACATTTTATATATTTTGATTAATATTTTTCATTTTTTTTCAAATAAGATAACTTGAAACAGGCATAATTTATGAATTTAATTTATTTTTATAATATGCAACATAAAAAACTCAATTAAAATGTCAAAAATTTAATAAAAATTTGTTAAAATAAGAACAAAATTGCTTAATTTAATCCATATAAACAAATAATTAAAACAAAAATGTATATATGCTTAAAATGCTCCACAAATGGGTTTTTTTTTGTGAAAATATTTTATTATTCTGCTTTTTATAACTTTAAAAAAAACAGACAACATTTTTTATATTGAGTTAATTTTAAATTTAAATAAACACAAAAAAAAAAATGAAAATAAATTCTTTAAAAACAATAATAATAATAATAATTAAGTAATTAATCTTTTAATTTTTTTATTATAATTGAAAACATCTTGAAGTCATTTTTATTGACGTAATATTATATATTTAATAATAATAATATTTTTCAATTTTATAATAAAAAATATTTTTATTTTATGAGGATAAATAAAAATTTCTAACGCCGGATTAATCATATATTTATGGAGGCAAGTTCATCAGATATAATTTTTATTTTTGGTTTTTAAATAAAAAAAAAATTCAACATTACAAAATACTACTTGAAAATTCAAGAATAGAACTTAAATAATCAGATTAAATAGCAACTACCGCAGCATGATATTTATTAAGAAATTTTTTATTTTTAGAACACAAATCACCAAGAAACATGCAACAATATTAATGTACAAAACTAGATGTACATATATTATTTTTTATCATTATCCTTTAAACAATCAATTTTCACTTTGATTATAGTATTTTTGGAAAACTCAATCAAATGATAAATAATCAATTAAAGTTAACAAGATAACAAACATATTAAAAGTAAACAAAATAACAACCCCTATAACAGGCACAACAGTACAGTGTATAGATATTTATTTTCAGAATTATTTGTTTATTTATTTTTGGCGGCGGTTAGAAGTTCACAAACAATTTATTTATTTTTTTTTTTGGTTTATTTTTACAGATTTACAGCAATAAAACTGTCTTAATCATTTTTATGCTTAAATAACAAAGAAAAATAACAATTTTTATGTTTTCAAAATGTTTTATTAAATAGTTTGCTTATATTCATAATACACTTGGCATTACAAAGTCAAAAAAAAAAGAAGAAATACCGAAATTGTCACATGTTTAAAAATTGTAATAAAATAGTTTTTTTATTTTGTTCTTAGGGTAATTTTAATTACATAATAGACCACCCATTCAATTATATATATTTAATTTATTTAATTACTAAGAATTAAATTAAAATGATTGTCATATTAATTAAAAAAAAAGGAAATAAAAAATTCCATAAAATTTCATCTTTTTATTTAAAAAAAAGAAAAATTTCATTTAATCCATTTATTTAATAATTTTCTTTTATTTTATATTTTATTACATTATAAAATAATTGCGCATTAAATTCTATGTTCAATAGTTGATTTTTCAAAACTATTAATTCAATGGAAAAATCCCATTAAAAAGTTTTATAGCTAAAACAAAGAACCAAATTAAAAAAAAAAAATGCAATTAAAAATAGGGAATAAAAATAAATATATTTATTACATTATAAAAAAAAAATTATACAATATAAATAGTAAAGCAACAAGATTTGATAAACATATGATGCTGCGCTAATGCATTTCTTATCCTTATTTATTGTTTTTCCGTTTCTCGATATATTTAGATTTATAAATTAAGAAAAGAGCAAAGTAAAAGGAAACAATTTTTCTTTAAAAAAAAAATTAAAAAACGCAAAATAAATAAATTTTAAACAAGAGCAAATAAAATGTCTATTCTTGTTAATTTGTTAAGTGTTTTATAATGGATAGTTTTAATAACAAAAACATTAATAACCTTAGATTATCTATTTTATTTAAAATATTAATTCACATATAGGCACGAATTGTATAACATCAAAATGCATTAAAATAATATTTTTGTCCCTCTGTTTTAACAGAAAACAATATAAACGTTAGTAACACGTTATAACTATTTAACACGAATAATAACACCCCTGTGGTGTCTGATATATTCTATTATAATAAATAATAATAATAAATTTAGCAATAAAAGCACATATTCACTATAATTTATAAAATATTATTTTTTGAATGACCATTTAACTTAAATTTATTCAATAAAAATGAAAACAGAGCAGAAGAGAGAAAATATTGTCCAGATGTGAAGAACAAATGGAATGCATTATTATATTTTGCCTATGCAGCGCATCTAATGCTACTAGACTAGACAATACTATAGAAACCAGGCCATATAATAAATTATTGAATTAATTAGTGATATATTTTTATTATTTTCACAATTATAACAAATGAAACTATTGTAGTAGTTTAAGTAAAGAATTAAACTAATTTTCAAAAGGATTTAAATACATTAAATGTAAATCAATCAATTACCCTTTTGTCTGTATTTTCTTTTAATACAATTTGTTCATTCAATAGAAATATAATCTGAATTTAAGCAAATCAATAAATTATAATTCCTTTCAACAATTTTATTTATATATAGCGAAAAAGATAAAAAGACTAATGCGAAAAAGAAAGAATAAAGGTATAAATACGAAAGGGTTAAAAATAACTAAAAGTATTCCAAAAACAATGCTACAAAATAATAAGTCGTCTACCACCATCACATTTTTATTACTCAAGCTTTGTATTAAGTTTCCTTCAGTAGTTAACATAAAACATTTACATAAAGTATGTAGTTTTATAAAGAAGAATATAAATAAAACAAAATCGTTTACATCCTTTATGACTATTGACTACACTTAAAGTGATTTTACTTTTTACTACCTAGATTAAATCTTTTGTTGTGACAAAAGTTAGATGTAAATCCCTTTTTTTAATATATACATTTATCTGTTTTTAAATATGCTAACGCAGTTGTATATTGTTGTAAATATTTATTTATATATAAGATACAAAATATCAGTGTCGATTTAAAAAATAATTCTAAAATTTATGCAATTGAGGCAAAATTTTATTATAAGTATTCAATTTCTCAGGTTCTTCTCTTCAATTATAATAAAATTAAATAACGAGATATAATAATTTATTATTTATAATAAACATACATAAGACACTTAACCTTTTCTTTTTCTTTTTGTGGTTTTTAATGGTAAACTGATTACTTTAAAGTTCTAACTAAGGGATGGTCTCTTGTAAATATTTTGAAATTTAATGCTTGATGTGTTTTACTAACAAAAGAAATTAACAAAATGCAAGCAATAACAATTAGGGTTCTATTGTCTTTCGTTATGGCAAAGCAAAAACCAAAAATTATTTGTATTTGATCAAAAAATAACAAACAAATTGACCATCGGCAATATGCGGCGCCAATTGACCGTCTTCAAATTTTTTTTAACCTATATTTTACATAATTTAAATAATTTTTTAACAAATTAAATCACGTGTATTTTGTATTTAAGGGCAAAAACATAAAAAAAAATAAGGAAATTAACATAAAAAATGACTACATTATTAGTTTTTCAACTGAAAAATAACTATTTTTAAATAATATATGGGGTATTTCCTAAGAAAGAACATTTGTATACACTTCAGCCACATAAATAAACAAGGGTAAATGATCCTTAAAGTAATTTAGTTTATTTAAAAAAGTTTTCTTCGACAGAAATTTAAAATTATAAATGAAATTTGATATTGCATATACTATGTATATACTGCTTCAAAAATATGCACAGTGTTTTAAAATGCATCATTACAAGTACATGTAGATAAACAATTATTATTATAAAATTAATTAAATTAAACGTTGTTACTTTACATTTGTATAGTAATGTACATACTTCATTCTCAAGCGTTTAAATATTTCTTATAAGCTGTTTTCGATTATTTTATTTGTCACACATTTAATGTAATCAAATCTTCCTACACACTAAAAATAAACATAATACACATGTCGTTACATTAAAAAAAAAAAAATTAATTAAAAACAAAATAAATGAATAAAATGCATCAATAATAAAAAATCAATTTTCTTTAATTATTTTGGTTTCATTATTAATAATAATAATTTTTTTGGTCGTGTTCGTTCTACCAATAAATTGTCTATTTATTGATATTATTATTTATGAAAAAAATTATTAATAATAATAATAAATTGTCTTCTATTACAGCTTCGTCCGGGAGGGTTAAATTGTCCATTAAAAATCATTTAAAAATATTTTAATAAACCATAAACAAATTCTAATTAACAAAGAAACAACAGACTCTCCTTACAACTAATAATACCAACAAAATTACACGATTAACAAAAAAATAAATAAAGTTCCTAAAGAACAGCGTGAAACTGACAAAGCACACGAAAACAGCATACAATTAATGGGCCTATTGCTTGTAATTTAAATACAAAAAAAGTACACACATAAATTGAATGCATGAGCGGATTTATGCAATAATTTTGAACTTCCTATCACCTGTACACAAACATTTAAAAACACATAATAGAGCCGATAGAATATTGTTTTTTTTTTCGGAAAATGAATAAAAAAAATTTTTTTCTTTTCAAACAAATAATAATAAAAGTTTATAAACATCTGTTGAGGGATAAAAACCGACACGAGTTTCGGATACGTTTTCATTTTATTATTATTATGTTTATTATGATTATCGTTAAAAATATATAAAGCAAATAACGTATATATGTATGCAGTGTGTAGTATATGTCTTTTATAATCATATTATAATAGTTTGATTATCTTATTTCCCAGTACCATGCATTTTTAACCCTAATTTCTTAAAATTAATTTTTTTCTTTGTATTTTATCGTGCCAAAAAAAAATTCTGTTTATATATTCTGATTTTAAATATTTGTAAATAAAATCTAAGTAAGAATATAGCAAATAGTAATGTTGAATTGTATATAGAAAATTTTCCTTGTTCTACGCAACCGACAGCCGGTAAAATTTGCATAAAAAAACGTTTCTTTACTTCTATAACCCGTACCGTTTATAAACATACCGCACTTATTATATAATGTATGGATAATATTTTAACGGAAAATTTAAAGAGAAGTTTTTCATGGAAATATTCAATACTATAAATTATATTTTAAAAGCAGTTGAGTTGATTCCTGTTAAAACAATTTATCTGTTGTATATCTTGACTAGCGAATAGTAAAGGAATAAAAAGAATCAAATAAAATTTTTCAAAGTAACTGATAAAATTATTATATGAATTTTAAGTCTGCAAAATCACAAACAAAAAATTCTTGGAATAATTTGTAAAAAATTAATATAAAACCACCAAGTAGAATTGCTATAGTTTTGAGGTTAAAAATATCATATACATTTCCAGGTAGAAAATGCTAAATAAAATAAAAATAAGAGAAAAATATTATATAATAAAGTTTATTTATTTAAATATATAAAATAGATAATTTAAACACAAAAATACAAACAATAAGATAATAGATATTTTTTGGTACGAAACGTCAATAAAGTAAATCACTTTTTGTATTTACTGTTTTTTTTCTAAGGTACATATTCTTTTCTGGTAAAACTAAACAAAACAGAAATTATTATAAATAAATAATATAATAAACTAAAAAGGATATCCATAGTATTCAAAATATATTATACCTTTAAAAAAACTTTTCCTAATGTTATTTTTTCGTTTTTCTTTAATTTTTTGATTGAAAAACTTTTATTTGTTGTGTTTATTATTGTTATTATTGTTATATGCTTGATTGTGTGATTGGCACATTAATTGTAAAGCAGTGACGTAAACAAATATAACACAAATACATAGAAAATAATTTAAATAATTTTTAATGTAAAATATGTATCCAAAATGAATCATGTCAATTAAATATGAATGCTTATATTTATTATAAACGTAGAATTATCGTATTATTTTATTAAATTATAATAATAATATAGAAAATATGATTTATTTTTATAATTTAATTAAATAAAAACAAAACATAAAATCATGCTTTAAAATTTAACACCATACCACACCAACGCCCAACCATGTTTACTTTAGTTAACATTATCTTCAAGTTCCAAATTAATAAGCAATTTTATATGTAATTAAATTATAAATAAGGTGTCTTCTTACAATTATTTAATAAATAAAATAACGATTTTTTATATTTCAAGAAAATTAAATAATTAATAACAAGAGATTTTATTAATTAATAAAAGGTTGACGCCCAACCCAAAGAATTTTAACATGTTTAACATTTAACAATTGTATATGGTTATTGTCAACACACTCACCTGTATTTGTTAGAAATTTAAATTTTTATGTTTTTACTTTATCCCAATTATGTTTGTTAACTTTAAATTATTATAAACAACACTTGCATTTATAGTTTTTATAATAATTATGAATTCACTTTAATAATATTATGATATCATATTGCATCACTAAATTAATTAAATTACTTAACGAAATTTTAAATAAGAAAAATTATATTTTTTTTAATTAAACGCGGACTTAATAACGAAACACATCCATACACAACAAGCGACACTATACAACTTTTTTTTATAGAAAACAAAAATTGTATACCTACCTAAAGGATTCTATAATTTTTTAGTTTATAAAATTATACTATGAAGTTAGCTGTGAATCATGGATTATTTTAAATTTAATTTTTATTTAACATTTATTTTAAAAATGGAAATATTTATTTTGCAATTAGATCAATAAAAAATTGTAATTTAAAAGTAATTAATAAACTAGTTGTACTAAATACAAATATCATGCTTTATTATAAAAATGGTATTAATATAATCTTACAAGTAATAAATACATGTTAAGTCAAGTTACAATTTTATAAAATACAAATTAAAAATTTAAAGTCAATTGTCTCAAAATTATATGTCAAAGTAATAAAAATAAATTATCTGATGCTTTGTCGCAACATGCTAACTTTATCTTTTTGAACAATTTTTGTTTGTTTTGCCTGGTTAGGATCGGGTGTAAAACAATTCCATAATCGTAGGGTTTCATCAGCACCAGCGCTCATTATAGTACTTCCATCTGGAGACATAGCTAACTGCAAAACACGAGCCGTGTGACCAATAAGTTCTGCTTGTTTAACCATTGAGGGATATTTCCATATTGTCAACTGATTATTTGCATAACCATGTGCAGAGACGAGTTCCTTGTAATTTTTTGACCATAATAATGCACAAACCTGTGATTTTGAATCCACAGAATTGAGACAAATACCATTATTGACATTCCAGAATTTAATGCAACGATCCGCAGTTCCACCACCTGTAGCCAAAACATTCGTTTGCCAAGGACACCATGCTAATGCCCGAACAGCAGCTTGATGTTCATTAAAAGATTGTATTGGATCGTTTGCTGTGTGTCCACCTCCAGATACCGCAGACCAAACATTTACTAAATTGTCATTACCACCACTTGCCAAGTATTTAGAATCTGGTGACCATTTCAATCCGCATACCTCCATAGAATGTCCTTGTAGTGTTCCAATTTTATGTTCTCGTTCGCGTACATCATGATGTATAATTCTTCCGTCTCGTCCACCAGAGGTTAAAATATGTGAATTCCATGCTAATGATCCTACACGCATTGTATGGCCATCCATTACTCGCAACCTTTTTTGTTTAGAGCAATCCCAAAGCTCCACAGTACCGCTGGTATTCCCTATTGCTAAAATTTGCCCTACTTGAATCCAAGATAATGAACAAGCATGATCTCCTTCTTCGTATTCCACTAACTGTTCGATGTTTCCACTCGCCGCATTCCACAAATACACACAATTACCTAGCGCTACTGTTATAACATTATCATTACTCCAATCCATTAAATTAAGATCTATAATAAAATCAAATGCAGAATAATTTACCATTAAAATATAATACCATTTGATTATAAACTTACAATAGTCATTAATAATATCAGGTGCGTCTAATATTCTCTCAGGGCTTTGTGGAATATATCTCGAGCCACTTTTAACTGACATAGGTGTTTTTATAGAGTAAACTACCTTAAGTGGATTTTGATGAAATTCTGGTGCCGCTGGTGCTTTATTTTGATAAGAAAGTATCCTTTTTGTGTGAGCATCGCCACCCTGCATTTGCTCTGCCATAAATTTCTGCCTATCCGTTTGTGTTTCTTCAACATTTGATTCGTTCGAACTATTTTCTTTTTCCTTTGTTTGCATATCCTGCTTAATCTATAAATACAAGATTCTTCCTATTATTTTGTTTAATAAATAACTTTAGATTAAATTACCATGAAATGGCTTAGTTCAAAATTTGTAGTTACTCTACTTGGTATAAATCTGTCACCGCCTGATGGAGTTTTTGCACCATCTGCACTTGGAGACTTACGGCCTTAAAACACATACATATACATATATAAGCATTTTTGTAAATACAAAAAAATTTAATTTACCTGGTGATTTGCGATTTGGCGTTTTTTTCGATTGACCGTCCCCACTAGAAATTTTGTTTGGTGTTTTTTGACCGGCAACCGCCGCAGACATTGAGAATCCATTATACGAAATTGATAATTTCGGTTTAGATGTATTAACACTATTGTTTAAACTAACATTTGAAGCATCTAATTTTTTCTGCCACCGTGGTGCTGGGCCCCTCGTCAATTCACCATCCATTGACAAAGCATTGTTTATGTCATTAAAATAATTAAATTGCGCCATATTTGATGTAGAATTGAGTAGTAATTTTATTTAATTTCTTTGTTTTTCAATAATTATGTATTTTAAAATTAATATTTAATACTACAAAATAAATGTTTTTTTTTTGTTGAAACTTCTTTTATAAATATTAAAAAATAATTTAATATACATATAATATAATATATAATATATTATTACACTATAAATGTTGCTTGCTTAATGACGGTTAGTTTTAAATTTAAATGACAATTGTAGAGGGTGACAAACACTGAACTGAAAATTTTATACATTTAGTAAAAATTCAAAGAACGACGCCTAATGTAAAATTTAACCTAAAGTAAATGTGCTAATATATTTCAGTATATTTGAGGTTATATATATAACTGTCAAAATAGAAGCGGTAAAAGCTATTAGAAATATAAATACATAATTTTAAGCAAATCCTATATTAAAATTAATAAATATATTTAATATAAAGAAATATATCTTGAGTGTTTAGAAAATCTAATATTTAAATAAGTGATTTTCTTTATATGGTTATGATTAAGTGATTTTTATGGTATATACATTTATAGATATACGAAATCATTATTGATAAAATGGAAAGAATGGATTTCAATACATTGTTACAACAAGCTCAGAGGCTTACAAATGAAATTCAAATGTCTGAAGATCTGCCTCGTGTTGAAAGGACACTGCCTCAGGTATTGCAGGCTACCCAAGAATTGCATAGTAGAGTTACTCAAACGGGTGGGCAAGATATTCCAGCGCACATTCTACTTGGTTCGAATGGAATAGACCTTCCAAAATTGTCGCAAAAATTAGAAACATTGAGTACTCGTAAAACATTTGAACCACTGGACCCCATTTCAGATACAGATATACAAAGTTTTTTAAAAAATGAAAAAGAGAATGCTATTTTGTCTGTTATTGAAGAAGTTCATAAAAACGTATTTTTATTTAACTAAATATTTTTTTTACTATTCTTAATAAAATATTTATTCTTTAGACTTATCAAAATGCACAAGCTCATAAATGGGAGCATATAACAAATGATTGGAAGCAAGAGAAAATAAAACTGATGAATGCTTTAATTGGTTCTTCTCAAAACTGGTTAGACATAAGTAAAGGCCCGGAACAAACAATTCTAAATGAAACAACTTATCAAAGAAAATCTTGTTTAAATAATCAAGAACTAGCATATGCTAGGGAAGTTTTAGATTACAATAGATTAGTACTGGAAGGTGCTTTACGGCCAAATCTAGTTCAAAAATTTGGTCAAATTGCGGAAACTTTTAATGATTCTGTAATAAAATTTAAAATATTTATATTGTTAGAAATTACACAATTTTTTTTTTTTCAGAAAATAAATGAAATGTGGGAAATAATGAAATATATGGTAAATATACCGGCAATTCCAAAAAATCAAGACCCATTAAAAAGTAGAAGCCAAAGATATCAACTCATCGATCAAGCAAAAAAATATTTAGAAAATAGATACAAAATATATATGTCTACAGTAATATCTGAACATCTTAGAGACGCTCAGCGTGGTGGTATTCCTAGCACATTGAATTTAGTTGGGGCCTTTGTAGGGCTAAAATTCAGCAACATAAACGATTCTATGTGTATTGGTAGATATATAAAACTCGCCTATTTTTTATTATTTTTTTAAAATCATAATTTTCGTTTTCAGGTTTAGATGGAAATGTTGATGGTAAGCCATTGTGGCCAATGGTTTATTATTGTTTACGTTGCGGCGATATTCAATCAGCATTGAAATGCATGGAATGTGCTGGGTATATAAAATTATACATTTTCTTTTTTAAACATTTATTAAAATATATTTTAGGTCTGGACATGAAGAATTGATACAAGTATTAGAAGAAAGAGTCCAAAATTTTGATCAAACAAAATTAAATACAAAATTAGAATCACAATTGAAAATGCAATATAAACGGCAAATTCGAAATGGCACAGATCCATATAAACGTGCTGTTTATTGTATTGTCGGTTGTTGCGATATACAGGAGTCACATCAAGAAGTTGCAAAAACCTCAGATGATTTTCTATGGATACAATTATCATTGATTCGTAGTGACCACGAAGAAAATGCCGAAATATTAACTTATTCTGGTTTACAAAGTATGATACTTGAAAAATACGGAGAAAGACATTACAATGCAAACGAACAACCTCATTTGTATTTTCAAGTAATATTTTTAATTTGTTTATCAATGATTTTAAAAATAATATTAATGTGAAAATTTATTTTAAAGGTATTAGCTTTGACTGGACAATTTGAAGCAGGCATTGAATTTTTGTCCCGCTTTGAGAGATTTCGAACTCATGCTGTACATTTTGCATTAGCTCTTCATGAATTGTTTATGTTAGGTGGTCCACGTAACGTACAAGAACCTCTTTTATCAGTTGACATAGAAGATCCATTGCCATTGCGTCGTTTAAATATTGCACGGTTAATAATGCTTTATGTTAAAAAATTCGAAATAACTGATCCTGCAGAAGCATTGCAATACTTCTTTTTCTTGCGCAATTTAAAAGATCCTGATGGTACAAATTTATTTTTGGTTTGCATTGCTGATTTGGCCATTGAATGCAGGGAATACGATTTGATATTTGGTAAATTGCAAGCAAATGGTATAAGATCTCATGGACTAATTGATCAATTTGAATCAAATAATGTAAATGCTCGAGTTGCATGTGAATTAGTAGCTGAGCAATTGGTTAAAAAAGGAATGTTCGAGGATGCAATAAAAATGTTTGATTTGGCTGGAGTATGTATACTTATAGTTTTCATAATAAAATATAAAATCAATAAATATTTTTAAACAATTTTATAGAATCAGGAACAAACGTTGCGCTATACTACTGTATTATTATCGCAAGTAGTACATCAAACAAATAAAAAAGGTTTGCTACGCGAACGTTTGCGTAATATTGCATTTAACCTAACTGAACGTTATGCAGGACAAGAATTGCAATGCGATCCTCAAACTGTTTCAACATTTAAATTATTAAGAGATTTAGTCACATTTTTTGATGATTATCATGAGAAAAAATATCAATCAGCTCTGGAAATTTTAGCAGAAACCAAATTAGTGCCATCAAATATGAGTGAATTGGAAACTTGTGTACATAATTTTAAAAGGTTTTTTCAGCTAGTCTTTTATAATTGAAAATTGTAAAAATTGATTTTAATTTTTTTTTTTTTTAAGATTGAGCGGCGAAGTGTGTAAAATTATCCCTGATATATTATTAGCAACAATGGATATTTTACACATTCAGTACCAAAATATTAAAGGGAGTGACGTTGCTACGTTTAATGATGGCAATAGAAATCAAGTAATTAAATTTGTATTTTATAATTTTTAAACAAATTAATTTTGAATTTTTAAATTACAGCAACTTACATTTTTGCGGGAACGAGCTAAAGCTCTTACTAATATGGCAGCGACAATTCCTTATAGAATGCCAGGAGATACAAATAGCCGTCTTGTTCAAACGGAGATATTAATGCATTAAATGTTTTTTTTTCCATTAAAAAGAAACACAATTTTGTAATTAACTTTTCAAAAATTATTAAATAAATTGTTTTTATAATAAAAACCATTATTTTCTTTAGCTATCAAATTGCATACAAATAAATTTATAATTTATTAAAATCAGTTTTTATAACATTAGGTATTAGCATGACAACATAATTAAAATTAATAATTTATAACCATTTCATACCTAAACCATTTACATAATTTTCTGTTATAAAAGCACTAATGCTAAACGTTTCAATTGTTATTCAATAATTGTTTATGTTTAAGAAAATGATTCTTAAATACTTTTTATTGTTAAAATTAGTTTTTCTTGTTAATATTAATGGAATACAAATACAATTAATAAAAGATCATTTAAAATTGCGTTGTTTAAGCAATTGTGTTGTGTTTTCGTGTGATACAATTGAAGGTAATTTTATGCAACAAAAAAATATATTTACTTCTAATATATGTTAATGGAATTGTAATTGCAGCTGATTTTCACTTATTTAAAAATATTAATAGTGATAATTATATTTGGTTTACAATAGAGAATATTAATAAGGATCCTTCAGATATAAATTATGACAGGATTTTATACAGTTCTCATTTAATTGGTGTCATTATCGATCTGAATTGTGAAAATACGCCAATAATTTTATCAGAAATTTCAAATAAATGGATGTTTAACAGCTCATATTTTTGGCTTATGTTTGACACTGATGTTACTCATTCGTTTAACGTTTTACAAAATGAAAATATTAATGTTGATGCAGAGATAACTTTAGCAATTAATACAAGTGAAATATTTTTCGATTATCATTTGTACGATGTTTATAATACGTATTTTTTGCGTGGAAGCAAGTTAAATGTTACGACATTAGGTAACTGGAATTTAAAAAATGGATTTAATTTTAGTATGACACAAAATAAAATTGCAAGACGAGCTAATTGGAATGGAATTTTATTAAGAGGAGTTCTTACTGTAAATTTATAAGTTATATGATGCAGATTTGTATATAAATATATTTATAATTTTCTCAGTTGTCATTCCTTCCAAAAGAAAAAACATTGCTGGAGTACTTAGAGAGTGATGATGATATTAATTTAGATACAATGCATCGTTTTCATTACAAAATATTTAAAATTATGATGGACAAATACAATTTTACTAGTTATGTTATTCGAAGCGAAGGATGGGGAATTTTAAAAAATGGATCTTGGTCTGGAGCTGTTGGTTTTTTACATCGACGTGACGCAGATATTGCGATATCGCCTATGCGTTATGCTATTGATCGTATTGGAGTTATAAGAATAGGCCCAGTTACATATCGAACAGAGTAATTGTTTATATAATTAATTAAATTAATATTAATAATTATTTATTTCTAGAGATGCATTAATATTTCGTCATCCTAAATCGATTCAAATTAGAAATATTTTTTTGGAACCGTTTCATTACTTAGTTTGGTTGTGTATTTTAGTAGTTTTGATAATATTAATGATCTTTCTACATTTTACAATTATGATAAATAGTCAAATGTTAAAGAGGATCTCAGATAACAGTGATTATGAAGAATATTCAATAGGATTTGTTAGTATAGAAATTATAGGTACAATGATGCAACAAGGTTTTACATCAACTTCAGCAATTTTCTCGTCCAGAATAATTCTTATGGTTGCAATTATTTTCTCCTTTCTTATTTATCAATTTTATTCTGCATTCTTAGTAGGAGTTCTGTTAACGGAATCACCTAAAACTATTACATCGTTACCAGCTCTTACCAGTAGCAACCTAAAGGCCGGCATTCAAGACATTGTTTATAATTATGTTTTCTTAAAT
Source organism: Ptychoptera contaminata (assembly GCA_963942525.1). Lineage (NCBI taxonomy): Eukaryota > Metazoa > Arthropoda > Insecta > Diptera > Ptychopteridae > Ptychoptera > Ptychoptera contaminata. The sequence goes on along the minus strand of OZ012636.1, from coordinate 9,431,586 downwards.
GTAATATTTTGATTCTTGGTCTTACAAGTAAATAAATTATATATTTTCATTTTTATTGTATTTAGGAAACAGCAAATCCCGATGTTATTGATTTGTTTAAAAAAAAAATTACACCATATAAAAATTATTTTTCCGTCGAAGTAGGTATGAAGTTAATGCATCGTGGTGGATTTGCTTTCCAAGTAGAAAAAATAATTGCTTATAAAACAATCCCTGGTACTTATGTAAAAATGTATAATTAATTTAAAAAAATTAATTTTTATTTTACATTTAGAAACGTTTACTGAGAGTGAAATATGTGAACTACAAGAATTGAAATTATTTAATATACGTCTAACATCATTTGGCCTACAAAAATGGTCACCGTTTCAAGATTCAATTTCTTCTCAGTAAAAATAAATATTTTATATTATTATATTTTTTAAAAATAATTAATATTTAAAAAAATAATTGCAGTTTAATAAGACTATCAGAAACTGGCGTATTAAAGCATTATAGGTCAGCATGGAAATATCCAAAACCTGAATGTATTCAATCAGTTGATGGTGCAACGGTTGACTTAGAACACATTTCATCAATTTTAATAATGCTACTATATGGATCGCTTTTAAGTATTTTGATCTTAATTGTGGAGTTAATTATTTATTATTATAAATTAAAAAAAAATAAATAAATATTATTCAACGGTATATTTTATACCAAACCTGTAGTAAAATTGAAATTTTTTAAAATGTAGTCAGCAATAGACTGTTTATTAAATAAATAATTTCTTTATAAATTGTTTTGCATTTAGTTATTAGTTAGATTTAACTAGTCGACTATTTATATGGTTATATTTATACGCTATCGTTACTCTTGTAAGTATTTAAGGGATATATTACATTGCTTTATAATTACAATTACATTAATTTTGACTAGATAATTTGAAGTGAGTATTAAATTTCACTCTTTTATTTATATACTCTGAATATGAATTATTTATGTTTGGCGACTTTATTCTGATTATTTTATTTTCTTATGCAATTTTATTTGCTATAAATCATGTTCAGAAAATATACTTTAATATTTAGTAAACTGCATACTTATGGTATGAGATTAATTAAGTAATTTGAATCAAATAGTATTACACACAGTGCTTGCTTTTTTTTTGTAAATAATTAATTTTATACTAGGCTATCGTTATGTTTGTTTTTGTCTTTATTTAAAAAAATTATTTATATTATTTAATTATAATTTATTTTATATATATATATATATATACATACATTTAACAAAATATAAACCATTATCTATAATAATAAATAACCTTAGTTTACTCAATGGAAAAATTATTTACAAAATTAAGATAAAATTTTATATACAGAAATAATTAGACGTTAATTTAACAACAAAAACATGTTTATTAACAATAATTCACCAGGTAATCGACAATC